>CP136055.1:203859588-205106463 GCA_032464435.1 Aegilops umbellulata
TTATCACAAGAAGTAGAAGGCATGAAAGTATTGCAACTCAGTTTGCACATATAAGTGAAGCTCTTAGTCATATGAAAAGATTGACAATATTCATCATTAAACCATCCCAATATTGGTGAATAAACCTTACGTGCATAAAATTTACATGCTACAACATGCTTAAATAAGCCAACATGCAATAAGTCATTTGACACAGAATCATCACCAAGATTAGAGGTCATATCAAAATGATTAAACATTGGCACAATTATTTTCAAACGTAGTTGATACAAATTTGTTTTAGTGCCTGATTCACATGGTTCTTTCACATCAACGGTTAATTCAATGGGTGCACTCAAAATTCTTGATATTGCAGTTGTTTGATCACATGGCAAAGTCAAATCATCAGCATAATCATCTAAAATAGGTGGTGTGATCAATGTAGTGGCTAGAGCATCACATGGTGTATTTAAATCGACAAGGCATTCACGCATGCGAAGTTACAAGATCAATACCTTTGTCATTACCTCGTGTTATCAACTCAGACGATGTTGGAACTCTCGGCAGTGACAGGTCATAATATGGAGCTGATGTAGTGCTCACAACAACGGATGTTGTTGTCATAGTAGGCGCAGTGGTAGAAGGAAGGACCGTCTCAACTCCTTGGATGTGCACCTTATGCTTGTTTGTCTTGTGGGCATCACGCCTCTTTATTTCCTGTTCAGCTTTGCAAGCAAGATGAAACAAATGGTCCATAGGATAACATTCTTCATGAATTAGTATCTCCTGAATATCATGGTTTAATCCTCCCCAAAATCTATCCATAAAATCTTCTTCACTTTCCTCTAAAAAGGAATGCAACAAGGTAGTTTGTAAATCATCATAATATTTTCTTACAGTGTCACTACCTTGTTTTAAATGCTGTAGTTTTTTAATCATGCCACGAGTATAATAAACATCGACGAATCTATTTCTCATGACAAGTTTTAAATCATCCCAAGTAGTAGGTACATAATCAGGGAATAACCGACAATGTTCACTCCACCAAACAGTAGCAAAACTAGTGAAAGAACCAACCGCAAGCTTAACTTTTTTATGTTCCGAAAAATCATGGGAAGAAAATATAACATTTATTTCGAACTCCCATTCAATATATAAATCAGGCTTAAAACGACCATCAAAAGGTGGCATGGAAACAAAAACCTGATTGTGCATATTCTTATGTCTTTGCACCTCTTGTGACGGTGGTTGTATTTTCGGAGCTGGTGGCACATCTCCCACGATTGATGAAGCCCAACTGACTCTGGAACCTGCCATATTTAGTAGAAAAACAAGAAACAAAATCCGATAATAATGTTCCTATGAACTACTAGGATGTGGTGGTAAAACGCTCACAGTATAGCAAATATCAAAGTCTTACAAGTTCTTACCATGCAGCAGGTGGTGACCGGCAACCAGCGGTGTCAAATAACTCCGAAGATTGAGTAAAGAGATTGCCAGGTGAGCGTATGTATACACGATGTAGAAATATGTGGAGCTTGGAAGGCCAAATATATGGTAGCAAAAGATCAGCAATAATCAATTCAGAGATGCAATGTTGAATAAACGCTCAACGACGGTACTGTGCTGGTCCTAGGCTAGACCGTGCTAGAGACGCGAGCCTAGAACACTAAAAAAATCACGGCGCGACGCGTAACAAAGGCGGAGCACACTCTGAATATCTTTTTTTCTCCTTTTTTCACGGAATTTTTTTCACTTTTTTTTCTCTTTTTTTCCTCTTTTTTTCTTTTTTTCTCTCACTTTTTTTCTTTTTTTCCTTTCTCTTTTTTTTCACAAACAAGCTAGATAAGATGCAGATTGGATCTAGTGATGACGCGAACGACCTCAAGTATGATTATGACAATGAATGATGGGGAGTACGTGGTGGAAAATGATGGATGGCGGTGGTGGACAGCGGATGCAATAATGAGGCGGTGGTGGTATATGGCAACGACAAAGAAGATGATGCGGCGGTGGCGTGACAAACTGTGAACAGAACTCGGAACTCTAAAGTACTAGATACTAAGACCAGCAACTTGACACGACGATGTAACCGCAAATTCAACCAAGCAAAACACTAAAAAGATTATGCAAAGGCTCAGACAGGCTTGGACAAAGGATGAACAGATCTAACTTTTTTGTGTGGCTTTTTCTTGGACAATAGGTAAGAAAATAAATGTAATCTAGGGATAACTGGAAATTCTCACCGAGCAACCTGAAAACTGATACCACTTGATTGAGGGGAGGGTGTCCCGATCTTTCGATGAGATGATAACTATCGATTTGGTGGAGTCGACTTTGACGATCCGACTACAAATGTGCACGATGTTGCGCCTTAGCAATCGCTAAACCAATCTCCTGAGGTTACTGACAATGCCGGAAGCACGATCAGCCTGAACATGAAGGTCTATTCCTGCAAGCAATCGAAGAACGAGCAAGAATATGATAAAGCAATCTGAATATTGCGAATATATATGAAGTATTAATAATGGTGGAGATCCGTAAGCGGTCTTGGTCTGGTCGTTGGACACAAACGAAGTACACGAAGTTGCAATGGCTAACTTTTAAATAGACAAATCCCAAGGAAAAAGCTACTAGATGGATCTACTTATATAGGAGTAATGGGTGGCGGCCAAGGACGTGGGAGGACGCCCCAAGGCAGCCTAAAACCAACCCTAGGTCGTACAAGGCTCATGGGCCCAAGTGGAGGTGATGCAACACCTTTGGACTTGTTGTTTGACTCGGATTCTGCTGCAGCATCAGATTGTTTCGTCCATATCTCAATGCTCCAGACGAATTTAAAGGTGATTCCAATTGGTTTGGAAATAGGATGAAATCTACTTTCCAACAAAAAAAGAATCACCCAATTCGGAGTTCGTATGAAAAAGTTCTTGGTGTTTTGAGTCAGGTATGTCTGTGCAGTCCGAATCTGAATCCAGAACGTGAGAGACTTGGACTCTATCTTCTCTTGGCCCAAAAGTGACGTGAAGGGACTTTTTGAACAGCACCTAAACTTCTCTTTTCCCCTTATCTTCGTATGTGGATTGTACAAATGTCCAATACACATGCAATTAGACAAAACACAAAAGTGTCTGAAGTATTTTTGTTCTGGATAATATAAATAGATTATTTAATAGTTGACACTAGAAATCACCTGAAAAATATGCATGTATGCAATATTTTTGGTCGTATCCAAGGTAGTCATGTCCTCATCACCCGTCGCCTCCTTGGGCGGCTGGCATAGGAGGGCTGGAGAAGGCGAAGAAGGCGGTTGGCGGCTGTTAACTCGGAGTACGCGGGCACCTACGCCTTCATCGCGTATTTGCGAGCCACTGCCTCATCTTCCAGCTTTCTGCTCCTCGCACCTTGCCTAGGCACTCTTTTTGCCCTTCCGCTGTCCTGTTCCATCTTCTAAGGAGAGGGACAAGAAAGCGATTACGGGAATCTCATCTCTTTTTTTGTCTGTAGGCCTTCGGGCCTTCGTTAAATTTAGGACTTGTAATCGCCTTGCTCATGTTTTTCATTCCGTATGAACTATACCTGTGTGGAATGTTTTTAATGAAAAGGGGATGTTTGCCGGGTTTTTCGTTCGTGGGTGGACCCCACGATAAGGAGCGGATCCTTGTTACTATTTAAGATAAGCGTTTTTCGCCCGGCAACAGGCCTTGCCGTCCCCCTCACTTCGCTCGACCATTCTCGCGCCCTTGGCGGAGGCAGGGATAAAGTGGGATTAGGCTCCTCGTTCTATCTCCTTACCACCGCGACTACAACCAAATCCGGACCCAGGAGATAATCCTTAGGTATAGGAAAAAGGGGAGCACGGTAGCCTGGAGATAAAACGAGGTTTCAGATGTCCTAGTTCCGTACCGAAATGCATGACAGAGGATGAAATACTTATCTGGATCTGCAGCCCCCGGCAACCTTGGCTTGCCGCGGTTGGATCCTTGTACTTGCAGCCCCCGGCAACTCTGTTTTGCCGGGGTCGGGACACCGGTCCGTTCCCTTTCTTCCAAGTAGCTCAGCAGAAGTGCACATGTGCCCTTCAAACCAAAGGAGGGCAGAAAAGAATAGAGAGACGCACACTTGACCTCTAGGATAGGGGTTAGTCGCCGCTAAGCACTATCAACCCTAACCAAGGAAGAGACTCGACCTAGCATGCATGATATAACTTAGGGCGCCAGCGCTTCATTTATTTGTGCTCAGGGTCTGCGCCTGGCTTTGTACCAAGGGTTACATGCCTTGCCGGCAAGGCTTGTACAAAAGGTGGCTTGTCGGGGGGCCCAGCAAGCCGCGCCTTATGGGTAAAACTTGCGAAGATGCTCGATGGTCCAGGAGTTGCTCACTGGAACAGAATCTTCGGTCTCTAGGCGGACTGCGCCAGGCCCGGTGACTCGTATTACCCGATAAGGGCCTTCCCACTTCGGCGTCAACTTGTTGGAATTCTTGGCCGACTGAACGTGCCGAAGAACAAGGTCGCCTTCCTCAAAGCTTCAGGCATGAACCTTGCGATTATGGTAGCGGCACAAGGCTTGCTGGTAGCGTGCTGATCTCACAGCCGCCCGAAGGCGATCTTCCTCAAGGAGCGTTGCGTCATCTTGCCGCAACTGCTCTTGCTCAAGCTCATCATAAGCGAGCGCTCGAGGTGACCCGTATATGAGTTCCGTGGGGAGAACTGCCTCTGCCCCATATACTAGGGCAAAGGGTGTCTGACTGGTGGCTCGATTTGGCGTCGTCCTGATCGACCAAAGAACCTCCGGCCACTCATCAATCCAGCGCCTTCCGCTCTTGTGCAGCCTGTGGAAGGTCTTCATTCTCAGGCCTCGCAACACTTCAGCATCCGCCCTCTCCACTTGGCCGTTGCTCCGAAGGTGTGCCACGGAAGCAAAACAGACATTGATGTCGAGGTCTTGAACGTACTGCATGAAGGTGTGGCTCATGAACTATGTGCCGTTGTCGGTGATAATTCTGCTTGGCACACCGAAGTGGCAGACCTTGAAGAACTTGACGGCTGACTATGCTGTCACCTTTCTCACCACTTCCACTTCCGACCACTTTGTGAACTTGTCGATTGCAACGTACAAGTACTCAAAGCCACCGACAACACGGGGGAAGGGCCCCAGTATATCGAGCCCCCAGACCGAGAATGTCCACGAGAGAGGGATTGTTTGAAGGGATTGAGCTGGTTGATGAAGCTTCTTTGAATGGAACTGACATGCTTCACACTTGGTTACTAGTGTCGTCGCATCCTGGAGGGCGGTGGGCTAGAAGAAACCTTGCCGGAATGCCTTGATGGCAAGGGCCCTCGACCCTATGTGGGAGCCACATATGCCTCCATGTATCTCCGCCAATAGCTCCAGTCCTTCCTCTCGGGTGATGCACTTCAATTTCACACTGTTCAGTCTCCTCCTGTACAGGACGTCATCGATGAACTGGTATAGGGCAGACCGACGGGCTACTTTTTCCGCTTCTTCTTGCTCCTCAGGAAGCTCTCCTGTCTGGAGGAATCGGACGGTATGCTGCGCCCATGCCGGAGCGTGGGGCTCGACGGCAAGGACCAAAGGCATCTCTTCTGCCATAGGAGCGGTTGTCTCCACAGCCAGGGTTTGACACCCTGCCGGAGCAAGTTGCTCTTTAGCAGGCTTAGTGTGCACGACAACATCCTTGTCGGCAGTCCCAGGGGGCTCGGCGGGAAGGTACTTGCCGGGACCTGACTTCCTCCGCTTGTTCTGCCCCATTGATGGTTCAACGGATGGCTGAGTTAACCGGAGCAAAAAGGTACCTGGTTCCATAGGTAGCTTGAATGCGGCATGCTTCAACAAGTAATCGGCGATGTCGTTCTCCACTCGGGGAACGTGCTCTACTTGGATACCGTTGAAGAGCTCCTCCAGCTTCCTCACTTCATCTACGTAAGACTCCATCAATGGGCTTTGGTAATCCTTATTGACTTGCCTAACGACAAGCTGCGTGTCACCCCTGACGATGAGCTTCTTCACCCCGAGGTCTGCCGCGATCCTGAGACCGGCAAGCAGCCCCTCGTACTCAGCAGTGTTGTTTGTGGACATCTCCCGGGGAAAGTGCATCTGGATCACATACTTGAGGTGCTCTCCGGTGGGCTCGACAAGCAGCACACCGGCACCAGCGCCTTGCAGCGGGAAAGCCCCATCAAAGTACATGTTCCAGTCGCGGTCTACTTCCTTGCCGGGGAGAGCGGTCTCCTGGATTTCTTCGTCGGGCGTTGAGGTCCATTCTGCAATGAACTGCACCAAGACTCTGCTCTGGATTGTCGAGGAGCTTTCAAACTTCAACCCAAAGCTTGACAACTTCGAGGCCCATTCCACAATCCTTCCGGTCGCATCTGGGTTATGCAGTATCCGTTCAACGGGAGGCGGGTGACGACAATGATCTCAAGGGCTTGGAAGTAATGACGCAACTTCCTCGAGGCCATAAGGAGGCCGAAGACCAATTTCTGGACACCAGAGTACCTCGACCTAGCCACCTTCAAGAGGGAGCTGACAAAGTAAACCGGGTGCTGCATCATCTTCTTCTTCTGCACCACCTCACTCGACTGTGCGGGCACTGCCTTGGTGGCATCAGACTCTGCCGGGGGCCTCGCCTTGCCGGCACCAGGCCCTGCCGGGGGAATCTTTGGCTTGCCATCCGCTGGTACTGTTGTCGCCACTGCCTCCTCGTCGACCTCCCTCTGCGCCACCAGTGCGGCGCCGACCACTTGATTTGTCGCTGCCAGATATAGCAACAACGGCTCTTGTGGTTTAGGCGCAACCAGTATTGGCGTGGAGGAAAGGTATTTCTTCAGATCCTGCAACGCTGCCTCAGCTTCTGGGATCCACTCCATTGGGCCTGCCTTCTTCAAGATTTTGAAAAATGGGAGGGCGCGCTCGGCGTACTTGGAGATGAATCGACTCATGGCGCCGACGCAGCCGGTGAGCTGACGCACATCCTTGATCCGCTTGGGTGCCTCAATCTGCTCAATGGCCTTCATTTTGTCTGGGTTTGCCTCGATCCCGCGTTGTGACACAAAGAATTCGAGAAGCTTGCCGGACGGAACACCGAAGACACACTTCTCAGGGTTCAGCTTAAGGTTGATCTTGTGCAGGTTGGCAAATGTCTCTTCCAGATCTTGCACAAGAGTTGCCCCGTCCTTGATGTTGACCACTATGTCATCCATGTATGCTTCCATATTTCTATGGAGCTGGGGTTGAAAACCAATTTGGACTGCTCTTGCAAACATCGAGCTAGCACTCTTCAACCCGAAAGGCATCCGTAAAAAGCAATACGTACCACATGGGGTGATGAATGCTGTCTTCTCTTCATCCTCTCTTGTCATGAAGATTTGGTGGTAGCCCGAGTAGGCATTGAGGAATGACAACAGATCACACCCGGCCATGGAGTCAACAATCTGGTCGATGCGCGACAACCAGAAGGGGTCCTTAGGACAAGCCTTATTGATATCTGTGTAGTCAATACACAGCCTTCGCTTCACGTTTGCCTTGTGCACCACTACCGGATTGGCCAACCACGTTGGGTGGAGCACTCCTCTCTCCAACCCTGCTGCTTCCAACTTCCTGATCTCCTTTGTGATGAACTCATGCCTCTCCCGAGCCTGCTTTCTGACCTTCTGCTTGACGGGCCGCGCATGAGGGCAGACAGCTAGGTGGTGCTCAATCACCTCCCTGGGAACACCGGGGATGTCGGATGCTTTCCATGCAAACACGTCGATATTCGTCCGCAGGAAGGTGACGAGCGCGCCTTCCTATTTGCCATCGAGGGTGGAGCCTATGGTGAAGGCCCCTCCCATGCCATCCTCCCTGACAGATACCTTCTTGGTCTGCGGTGGCTCGGCTCTGGATCTCTTGCTCTTGCCGGTAGAGCTCTCTGGCACGTCCTCGACGGTAGCGCAACACTCCGAGGAGGTGTGCTTGTCAGAGTGGGTGCGAGAGGTCTTGCCGGGCTTCTTCTTCCCTACAGGGCCTTCAGCGACAGGAGAAAGTGCCTTGACGGCAGCTGCTGCAACTGCTTCCCGGTAGAGTTGGTCGGCGCAAATCTGCGCGTCCTTCTTGTCGGAAGGGACGGAGATGATGGTCAACGGCCCGGGCATCTTTAGCATGTTGTAGGCGTAGTGTGACGCTGCCATGAACTTGGCTAGTGCCGGGCGGCCGAGGATCCCGATGTAGGGCAAGGGGATCTCGGCCACGTCGAAGATGATCCTCTCCGTCCTGTAGTTCAACTCTCCTCCAAACATCACGGGCAGTGTGACCTTCCCCTTCGGCTGGCTCCTCCCGGGATTGACCCCTTGAAACGTGCCCGTTTCCTCGAGGTCTCCATCAGGAATTTGCAGCCTTTTGATCACGACGGGCGAGATCAAGTTCAGGCCGGCCCCACCGTCGACCAACATCTTGTTCACCTTGAGGTTGCGTATCGTTGGTGAGACCAACAATGGCAAACACCCGACCGCGGTTGTGCGGTCAGGGTGGTCCTCAGCGTCAAAGATGAGGGGCGTGCTGGACCACTTCAGCGGCTACTGAGCGTCGAACGATGGCTCCGCTGCTGTAATCTCACCCGCCCACTACTTGAGCTGGCGGTGAGAAGTATGCAGCGAGGCGCCACCATCGACGCACATGGCCTCTGTAGCCTTTCGGAACTCTTGCTCACTGGACTCGTTGTCCTCGTCGTGAGCATCGTCTTCTTGCTTCTTGTCACGGCCCTGGGCGGGCCTCTCTTGCTGGTTGTCCTTGCCGGGGCGGCTTCCTTGGCCGCCACGCTTCTTGCCGGATCCCTCGGCACCATCCTGACCTTTCTCCTTGTCTCGCCTCTCATACTCGGACTTTTGCTTTTCAGCAAGCAACTCGACTTGCCGGCAGTTCTGGAGGTCGTGGCCCTTGGTGCAATGGATCTTGCAGTACTGCTTGCCGGAGCCCCCTAGCTTGTCGGCAGCTGCCAAGGCCCGGCAGGCGGCACACCCGGCAATCTCCTTGCCGGGGCCGTCTGCCTTGACCTTCTTGGCAGCGCCGGTGTCTTCAGATCCTTCAACGGCAAGTACGGCCTTGTCCTTGTGTTTCCTGTTGTGACGGCGGCCCTTCTTCGTCAGGGCGGCGGCGTCTTCGTCGGTAGAGTCGGTTTCCGCGTCGGCGTCTTCGCTGGGGTACTTCCTTCCCTCTTCAGCCCGGGTGTGTCTATTAGCCAGAACATAGAGTTCGGCCACATCCTTAACCTTGGTCATCGCCAGCTCTTCGCACATCTTTTGGTTGCGCATGTTCTGATGGAACGCGCTAATCAGAGCGGCGGGATGAACGTCGGGGATGTTGTACTGCACCCTGCTGAACCTCTGGATGTACTTGCCTAGAGTTTCCCCTTCCTTCTGCGGAATGATATGAAGATCACTGGCCTGGCCATGAGCTTGGTGGCCTCCTGTGAAGGCGCCAACGAACTCATGGCACAGATCCAACCAAGAAGAAGTGGAATCCGCCGGCAAGTGCGTCAACCAAGACATAACATTGGGCTTCAGTGCCAGCGGGAAATAATTTGCAAGCACCTTGTCGTCGTGAGCTCCGGCAGCCTGCATCACGATGTTGTAGATGCTGAGGAACTCGGACGGGTGGGTCTTGCCAGTGTACTTCTCGCTGACGTCGGGCTTGATCGTGCGGTGGGACGGCCACTGGAACTGCCACAGCTCGCGGGTAAAGGCCGGGCAGCCCACCTCGTAAGGTAGGCTGCCAGAGCCCCCCGGTGCCGGGTGGTCCATAGCGGGTCCTGCCTGCTTGTCCGACTGGTGGCGTGTATCACGCCAGCGCTCAATAGTGGTTCAAGCATCTTCATGAGCTCGTTCTCGAAGAACTTGGCGCTGGTCGCGGAGGGTCCGCGGGTCGGATGACTCTATAAAGATGTTATCACAAGCATCGTCACGACTGGCCGACGCCCGCGATAGCTGGCGAGGAGGAGGACAGTGCACCATGACCGCAGCTCCCCCGGTCCTCCTAGCGCTAGCACGTGGTGGCTCGATGGAGCGCCGACCTGAGGGTCCCGCTAGTCGCGGATCGTCTTTGTTGGCGACGACGACGAGGCTCCGGATGGTGGCCCTCCACTCGTCGAGCTTCTCCGCAGCAGGAGGGAAGTTGAGGAGTAGTTGTGCGCGCGCCAAAGCTTCTGCTGGCCTGGGCGGCGGCGACAGCTGTGTGGATCGTGGCGCGCTTCAAGTTCTAACCACGTTAGAAGGAGATCTATCATGACCCTGTGGCTGCGTGCCATTTTCGCCAGCACTTCGGCGGGCATGCTGAACTTCTTTGTCCTGCGGACGACGCACATGGCTCTTCCCATGGTGGTGTCCAGGGTCACCGGCGTGGTGACGCTGCTCGTCGCGCACACCATGGGAAGAGCGCACAGTGCTCACCAGCGTGGGCATCTTGGAGGTTGTTGCGCCGCCCGTGGGTGGCACAACGACACTCCTGGAGGGCCCCGCGATGCCTGCGGGGGCCCCAGCCCCATCTTTAGACTTGGCGACGTGCGCCCCGTCGCCTGGTGCGCGAACGGCGCCGCTCGCCAGGCTCTGACTGTGTCACACCCTGATTTTCATGCCACAACACTTAATCTAATATATCATGATAAAGTGTGGTTTGACAAAAACTCTTGCATTATTTGGCTTTTATTTGGAGTTGGTTTTCTCTTTGTGTTTTTCTAGTGCTCTTTAAAGTCAACACAACTCCACCTTCTATACTTCATCTCCTTGCCCCAAACTTCTGCCCAATGATCATGCCATGTGTATAGAGCAATATAGTATTTTCTTACAAAAATAATTTGGCCAAAAAGTATTTTCGAAAATTAGTTTTCCAAAAACCCCTGAATTGAGGTTTGCACTGCGAGAACTTGATTTGGGGTATGAAAAATATTTCAAAGTGTATATTTGGAACCTATTAGATATAGGGTTCCCATAAACCACAAAAATATAATTTTAAAGTTATTTTCCTATTTTATTTAAAAGCTTTTTCTTAAGGCCAGAAATGGTCTTTCATAGGGAAAAATTATTTTATTGTTTTAAAAATATTTGACAAAAACCAGAGAAACTCCGTGGGCATATATTTCCCATATATAAGAGTTTCAACACATGGTCGTGTTGAAAATATTGGACAAAACCTCCCAAAACCATTTCTGCCCATTTCAAGGATTTGAAATATTTCTACAGGAAATATTTTAATAAAAATCCAAGGAAAATCCAGCAAGTCACAAGTGCATATTTTGATCACCTTGCAAAGCCTCATGTCAATCAAGGTCATTTTGGTTCACCAAAATGCCCCAAAACCCTCTCTGACCAGAATCAAATTTGAACAGCTTTGTACTACCAACTTTCTCTCCTTGACCCCAACTTTTGTGAGCATGTTCACATGACCAAATGAGGCCACTACACCAAGTCGTTCATCAAGGGGAAGTGATTTTCTCAACTAGATCTACACAAGTTCATTTTTGCTGATTTCTAGGGTTTACAAAAGTTGCATTGGCAACTTTGCCCAAATAAGCTCTAAATTGGTGGAAGGCCCTAATTATATGTGTCGTTTCACCCTCTAGAGTCTCACGGCAGCTAGAAATCATCTGCTAGCCCAAACCATTATCAGACACCTTCTGCCACTTTTCAAAAATCACCATTTTGACCACTAACACTATTCTCCTTGAGCTCAACTATTTACCACAGCTCCTCCAAGTCCTCTCCTACCTCTAGTAACTCTTCCCTGGCCTCAGCTTAATGATTGAAGGGTGAAACATCCCCATTTGCCGTTCTGGACAGCAGCATTCTTCTCCTTCCTCACCTCCCTCTTCACTCCAGTGGCCACGTAGGGCATCCAATGCCCCTCCCCCATTGTTTACTCCCCCTAGAGCCACCAGACACCTTTGGCGTGCCCACATTGCATAGAAAATGGCCATGCCGTCCATTTCGGCGCTCTGGAGCGTGCTACAGTGCACTCCCGTACTATAGCCGCCCCCTGCCAAGCACCTCCGCCCACCTCGGGCCTCCCCAGTGCGCCCGATGAGACGCCTCGACGTCCGGAACACGGCAGCTGGTCGGCCCCCTCCTCCTTCTCCCTCCTCTCGCCCCAGCTAGCACGCGCAACAACCGCCCGAGCTCACCAGTGAGCGTGCTCACACGCGCGACGCCTCTGGCCTCCTGCTCCCTCTCTCTTCTTTCCCTCGATCTGGACCGAACCCACGAGCACCCCAGACACGCCCATGCGCGCCCCCGTGACCCACAGCAACGGCAACAACCTCGCCGTCGCACGGGTCTAAAGTGAGCCATGGCTCGCCTACTTAAAGGCCTCCCCGAGCCTCTCCCTCACCACCACTCGCTCCTACCTACTCCAAATCGCCCCCCTGTGCCCTCCACTCTCCTCCAGGAGCACATGAGCTCGAGATCGAGCTCGAGCTCCGCCGCCTCAGGTCGCCGTCGATCTCGGGGTACAGGCTCTCTCCACCTCTTCTACCTCTTGATCTGGAACCTGCACACCTCCCTAACCATTTCCCCTCTATTCCCCCTCTCTATTACAGCCGGAATCGACCGGGGCAAGCACCTCCCGAAGCTCTGCCACCGGCTTCCTTGTCGCCGGCGAACCCCTGCACCCCGGCGACCAACTCCACCTCCACCCGAACAGCGACTCCGTCCTGAGCACGTCGGTGCCCTCAGATCGCCTTGCCATCGACCACAACGGCGTCGGTAAGCTCGCCTCCCTCTCTGGCCCGAGGTTGAAGAGTGAAGACAACGACCGTGGGGCCCGTCGGTCAGCCTCACACTCTAATGGGTGGGCCCCACCCATCAGGTTTAAAAACGCGTGCGCGCCCTGGTTTGCTGCGTTGGCGGGAGGTGTATTTCCCAAATACGCCTTCGACGTGGCAGCCTTGCACGGGCTGGATTCCCCCTGGGCCTGCTGCACTGTGGCCGAATAGGCCCAGTTGCATAGTGGCCTTTATCCTTTTCTTTTTTGTAACTTTTCTAAAAATTCCACAGGATTAAATAATAATCCAAATGCAATAATTCCAACTCCTAAATTCTTGTAATAATCCCACCTATTTATTGGTGCAATTTTCACTCTTATCAAACCAACTTTTCTTCACTGTTCAAATTTAAATTTGAATTTGAGCATTTATGCCTGTCATTTAAAATTCCTAGCATTATTTCCATGACTCCAAATCAAAAACTAGGAATTTCCCCTTCTTAATTTTCACCCTAGTATTTAACAAAAATGAGTTGACATTTTTCTGAGGACTTTGGTTTTTCTGTTTTATTATTGCCTTATTTTTTTCTCGCTATTATTTTGCAACGATAGATTGCGTTGCCGACGAAGGAGTTGGACCAGAAAACCTTGAAGACCCAAGTAGACTTTGCTAAGCCAGGCAAGCATCCCTTTGACCATGTCTATGAAACCCTTTTTATGCATGTCATATAGCACTTTTATTGCTTGCATCCGAGACATGATACTGTGGTGATCACATGGGGTGGTTTGCCACCGTTACTTCATCCGAGACATGATACTGTGCATGACCCTACCTTCTTATGAGGGTTATGCCGGTGGGGGTAGATAGGATGCTAAAGTAGTTGCTACGCAAAAAGGGACGGGAATATGCATGGTGATGGAGACAAAGTATTTTCAAAAGACTTTTCGAAAACCCCGCTGGGTGCCACTTATGCCCGAGGGAGATGATGAGTTGGGTAGCCACTTGATGACGAATTGGTGTACTGAGGCAAGTGTGTGTGTTGTTTTTCAAAACGGATTGGTTTAAGTTGTGACCGTTATTCCAACCTTACATGTGCAACCACTCTACCCTTGTATGGGAAAGGGCATTATTGATTACATAGGTCGATACTAGCTTGGAGCCCACATTACTAGTGACGGGGGAGAGGTGGTGCTCTCTCTCGGGATGGGGTCGTGCCAAGTAGGGCGGCCATGACTGTCTTCACAAGGCACCGGACACACCGTTGGTACCCAGTGCTTGTGGCATGTGATGAAAATGGGAGCGAGGCTCCACAATTTTAAGATGTGAAATGTTGGGGAGGGGGGTTACTGCCAATCGAGTGGACCCTATGTTAGTGTCGTCTACGGAAAGATAGTGATCAGGTGCTTACCCCGGGTACTTGAGGTACTGCGGGTCGTGGATGACAGGGAAGTTCCCCGAATCTTGTGGGTAAAGTGTGCAACCTCTTCAGAGTGTAAAACTATTCAGTAGCCATGTCCACGGTCAAGGACAGTTGGGTAACCACTCTTGGGCTACGTCCACTTGTTTACAAACCAGTGTGTGTGGGAAGTACTACTTGGGTCAAGTCAAAGGACTTGACATGAATGAGTTGGGTTGGAACCCACTCCCTTTATGTTGATATCTATAACCAGCCCCTATGGTTACTTGAATTCATGCGATGCATGGTTTACCAGTTATTGAACATGTCATGACACAACAAAATTAGCTTTCTGCAAAAATTTACCAATGTCATGCATTGTTGTATCTTGAGCCAAAACATGGGTTGCTTGCGAGTACATTCAAAGTCCTCATTGTCTTGCCACTGGTTATTTAATTGGCCAGGCATGGAAGAACATGAGTTCGAAGACGAGTTCTTTGGAGATGAACATGCGAACTAGGACGTTTCCCAGTCAGAATGCCTGTAGGGTTAAGCCAGATGGCATGGGTTCTACTTATTGACGAAGATTTCCGTTGCTTAAGTTTATTTGGTATTCAGCCCTTGTGTTTTTATCTATGTAAGAATTGACCATAATGGTCATAATTTGTGTAAGACAATATGTATGGATGTAAGACTCTTGTTGTTCAGCTTCTGTGTGTTCAGTGAGCATTGATCTCTAGGATCACTGTACACGTGCATTCGGTGATCACGACTTATGAGTCGGGGTCCCCACAGACTGCCAGGGCAATGCTAGTGCTCGCGAACTGCGGCTCGGGTTCTGTCCGCGACCGGGCCGCTGCTCGCCCGTACTGGCACGGGCCATTCGGCCCCCGACTAGCCGATCGCCATGGCCGTCTTCTTCTTGGGAGCCATGGCGATGAAGAAACGCTAGGCTAACTACTAGACCAGATTCTCATAATTGTGCCCCCTACCTGGCGCGCCAAAGATGTCGGTGTGGAACGACACCTATGGGACCACAAGAATCCCTACTACGGTTGTCGGGGCGCAAGGTTGCAAGAAGAGCAGGATTAGTAATCAGCACAAGGATCGTTTACCCAGGTTCGGGTCGCGAGGATGCAAAAACCCTAGTCCTGCTTTGGTGGATGTGTTGAGTGTTTTTGAGCTCTCCAACTAGCTACGATGGCTGAGCCGTTCCAGAGAGCCAAATCCTTCTCCAGTATGCCATGGGCCTCCTTTTATATTCGAAAGGAGCTGGCACAGTGGCACACAGGAGTTACGAGCTTATCGCTCATATTACATGACAAGATGAATTTAATGCATCACTTAGGTGCCCCCTTGATTTATTGGGGACGGGAACGAGGCCCGTCCCGTCCGTCACCGCTCCTCCTCACTTCGACACACGCCCTGGCCAGCACTGCATGCGGCGCCATTCAGGCAGGCAAGCAGCTGAGGTGGCACGGCGGTAGGGTCTTCACAAAGATCTACATACTGCCACACATGTGCTTGCTGATCTGGTCTGGGAGCTACATGTTGCCACGGTGCCAGCCCAGCTGGTTGAGCTGGCAGCTGCATGCGAACGATGGTGGAGACTTGGATGGTGCGGGCCTAGAGGTGGCCCTATTGGCGTCCTTGGTGAGGGCCTTGCCGGGTGGCCCGACAAGGGTCTTGCCGTGGCGCGCTGTCTTCCCCGGCAAGGATCTTGCTGGGGGTCTTGTGGCTCTCCTCGGCAAGGATCTTGCCGAGGATCGTTGTCCATTAATCCTCATCTGATCTTGAATATTCCTTGGTCTTGACAAAGATCTGCATGCCACCATGGAGGTGCCTCCCGAGCCCTAGTTCCAACGTGGTTGATGGCGTTGAAGACCGTGGGCTCAAGGGTGGCGCGCTCCGCTGGTGTGGGCGAGCCGCCCTGGCAAGGGTCCTGTCGGGGCTGCTGAGGCTGCCTCCGGCAAAGGTCTTGCTGGGAGAACCTGCTTCGCCTCTCTGCTTCTTTGTGTTCTTGGCCTTGGCGTTGCTTTGGCTATCTTGGGCTTTAGTTTCACCTTGGTTCACCTCCCCTGTTCTTCTTGCTGCGGCCGTGGGCGCGGCTCCGATTTTCCGTGCACAGGTAAAGGGGTACAAAGGTGCGCCCCTTCTTTCGTACACCGACAGTCTCTGTGGCGCTCGAGTGAGGACGGGGGAAGCACCAGGAGGTGGAAGCAGGAGGTGGCCGCGAGCGCGCGCGACAGCAGCTCCCTGCCTGCCTGGCAAGAGGGAGCACGTGACTGGCAGGGGCCAGTGGGCAGCACAGGTAACTCTCTCTCTCTCTCTGTTCTTTTCTATTTCCATTTTTGTTTTCTATTTATGCAAATTTGTTCTATTTTGGTTTTCAAACCAAATCACTTTTAAAAATTCTGAAGATAGTTATGGGCACTAAATGAATTATTCCAAAGGCCCTTAACTAATCCCAAAATTTTGGAGCATTTAAAAATATTTATAGTATTTAAAGGCCCCAATGCAAATACAATATGAGTTAATTCAAAAATCCAGAATGGCCTAAAAATATGTGCATCATTTTTGGCATAGGTTTTCACCTTTATCAAAAATAGTGAACTTTTCTAAAGGGCATTCTGGGTTCATTGAAAATATTTTTATTTTTATTCTAATTGCATTTCATTTGGTGCTAGGGTTTGTCATCCCCATTTCAAGTTCATTTGAAAATTTAAACATGATGCAAAAACCATTAGCTAGCCTAGAGCATACCAGACTAGGGATGTGACAACTCACCCCCACTAAACAAGAATCTTGTCCCGAGATTCAATACGTGAGGTAAGAAGACAGAGGGGACACAAAGCTAGTACAATCTTCACAATCCAGGTTGCACTTCATAAGAATGTTGATTCGATCATCATGTTTGTATCGACGTCTTGCTCTGAGAACTCCATCCAACATGATGACGAGAAGAAAGGGAAAGCTCTAGAACAATCCATCTTCTCAAATATCGAACAACTCAAGATCAACTCATGGCGTGAGACATTGAAATATCTCTCGAGTTGAGACACAAAACATACATCAAGGAATGGAGTGAAAAGATGACGAAGGTTCACTTGGTAGGCAACAATTCCATGCTTGAAAAGATGGTGTATGGGTTCCAATGTAGCGAGGAGCTATATTGCCCTTTATACCGTAACGGGGTACCTTAGAGGAGGTGACTCATAGAATTATTCCCTTATGTGGCAAAAAGAATTACTTTTGATACATAGGTCATTGAAACTCTTCATACCAGGCTAAGGAAATTCACAATGATTGTTTGAAGGAGTTTAAAGAAATTGCATGCTCAGCTCGGAAAGAAACTAGAGTTATAAGACAACTCAGCAAACGGAAGGCACATTCCAACTGATACCAAGGATATAACCTAGTGTCTCAGCATGCTCTCAAGAACTTGAGCATTTCCATATTCATCAAGGTTTTACCAACATCCGTGCCGAGGATCCTGGCAACACATCATACTACCATGATGAATAGTGATGGAGGATGCAGATGCAAAGGAAGATACCACTTTCTCAGATTTCACCTTGACTGGGCCAAGGAAACAAAATCTGGATGATCGACCGAGAGACACTTAGCACTCCGTAATGTTCTCCTTGATGTTCTACATACCACAGTCATACTTAAAGCATTAACGTGGACATGAAGTATAGGTCGGACTTCGGGAAGACAAAGGATCCATAAGGAACAACTTCTAGAACAAGTCATATGACATCCTCATGGGGAGGTGGCTAAATTGCTGAATCAAGATACTACAATAATTGGCCTTCTGTCTAGGTGGGGTAGCCACAACATCCACTTTACCAGTTTATAGAGCCAATATTATAATTCCTGGGAAACGTTCTAACCATTATATCTGCCTGAGATTCGGATCTAGTTGATCACAAGATACTCCAGACTCAGCATGTCTGAAAGTGAAAGGTTGCAACACAAATCGACGAGATGATGTTGCAAGATTCTCGGGAAACGGACTATGATGGTAAGCTCCAAAACATGAGCTGGTTCTGCTACAAACATGTGAACACACTGTCTTAGACAAGCATGACCACATAGTAGTCTTATATTAAAACACTACCAAGTTCTGGTAGGGAACCATCATTAATGATATCGAAGTCTCCACGTGGAAGTCCAAAGAATTTGCCTTAGAACAGACTCCTTTATCTTGAACAAATAAATCAGTGGCTTGGTGTGCTAGGAATTACATGTGGAATGGAGGTAGCTAATCTCACAAACTAATGTATACTTTGCACATGCATGACTAACTTGGGATGATTCCGGAGGAAGCAACATTGACTTTCTCGAATTCATGGTGGCAACTTGCATCAAATGCACATGAATTAGAGGAAGTCACTTCTTTCATCCAAACATATGCTTCATGAACGGGACACAAAGAGAATGCTTACAAAAGTTTCAAACACTAGCTTAATGTTCACCATGAATTATGGGGAACATAGAAATGTTGCCGATGAGCTCAACAGCAAGTCATCAAGATTCCCATGGAGATGGAATTCCGCAACTATGTGAACAAGGCGATAGTTTGGTCAGACCCAAAAGATATAATTGTGTATGCTCGAGGGACAACCGCGAGTAAGACAACATTATGGACATTGTTGGTTCTGATTTGATTTGACGATAGCCCATACTCAAATCAAAGTATCAATAAGACAATAGATCCAACAACTGATCACAGAGATCAATTGATGAAGATATCATCTTTCTTCAACACACACAAACAAGATATCCCTTTGGAATGAACTAAGTCAGGCAGGCTTTTATCTTCCAACTCTCCAAGTTGTTGTTTAGCTTAACCAACTAGTTCGGGGTATCCAACATAGTTTCTTGGGGAAGGGGTGGTTTAGAGAAAACCCAACTTGATCATGAGCTCAACATATCAGTCAATGGACAACCTGGTGATACTTCTGAGAAGACATTCGGAAATTCACAAACCAACGATATGTTATTAAGCTCGAGAACAATCTTGCTTTTCGGGCAAGACGATATGATGAAAGAGCGAGGGATTGAAACAATCCTAACTCGTTGATCGAAGAGTGCACCAGGAAAGATGGACCAGGTAGCACAATCTATGTTAGAATGATGATTCCATTGCCAACACGCTAAGAATGGAGTTATCG
The DNA here is from genome assembly GCA_032464435.1 of Aegilops umbellulata. Lineage (NCBI taxonomy): Eukaryota > Viridiplantae > Streptophyta > Magnoliopsida > Poales > Poaceae > Aegilops > Aegilops umbellulata. The sequence continues at coordinate 203,878,894 of CP136055.1, forward strand.
TCCATTAACTACCAAGCAACAGGGTTGCTAGGAGTATTGATTTCATGCATCACGATTCACTTGTCGGCATTCCAGTTAGAATAACGCGGGAACCAAAGAATGAATAGTGATGGGAAAAAGTATCACTGCATCAAGAATTCATGAGAGGTGGTGCAATTCTCATGACAATGCTGACATAAAGGGGGTAATACTCCAGGGTAGAACAGAACAAAAGCTGGATTGGCATTTTGATCTACGGAACACAACTACTTTGACCCAATCCAAGAAATGGATGAGGTGCTGGAGTCTGTTTCTCATAAGCCATTCTGAAATGGAATGACTTGACGGGCCACAAGTGTAAAAGGCATCGATGAACACGAATGCACGCATACTCCCGACTATCAATTGATACACGAGGGTCGGAATACAACTAAAAGGGGGGCAACTCAAAGGAACATATGGTTTTCTGAGTTGTGGATGCATGGATGCGCATGTCGGACAAGTTCAACATATTCCTTCCGGATAACCAATGCAGAAAGGTAGGATTGGCAGAGTCACAATTATAGCATGGAGAACTCCTCAAGAGCACTCTCATTGTGATCTTTTGGTTCAAAAGAGCTTCTGCCAAGGATGGTTCATGGTATTAGATGGACGATATACCGTGGACCTCGAGGACTATCACAAAGATTACTAATATCCTTAAGGAACTAGCAAACACTACCAACATGAATGAGTATGGTGAACCTCGGGTTCAAAACCCAGGAATAGAATGCCTACTAACTAAATGGAATCACGAGATGCTTTTGAGAATGGTGTCCAGAATCATCACACTAGGAACATAAAACATGGCTAGATTACTAGGTGGTTCTCTAAGATACCCTAGTATCATAATAATAGCTCCAACATATATGTAGAGGCAATGGAGTACCTCAACACACCGATTAGTGTGATTAATCTGACCCAAAATGACATCGGGAATATGGAGGAAAGATTTGCAAATGCATCAGACTATTTAGAAACTTGGGATGACTCGGACAGCATAACGACTGTAAATGCATCAGTGCCAAGCGTCCAAATGTGAGATCGTACTTTTGAAACTAGACTTTGCGAAGGCATTTGATACGATCCAACACCCTGCGATGCTGCTCATTATGAAACACATGGGCTTTCCAACCCAATGGATAACTTGGATGGAAAATATCTTCTCATCGGGCAAATCCTCGGTGCTTCTCAACGGGGTGCCAGGTCGCCAATTTCTCTACAAATGCGGAGTGCATCAGGGCGATCCTCTGTCACCATTGCTATTTGTGTTAGCAGCTGACCTGCTCCAAACCGCTCTTAATGAGGCACTTCAAAACCAGACCATCCAACACCCGATCCCGCCAAAGGGAAATGACCAATACCCGGTGATTCAATACGCTGACGACACAATAATTGTCCTTCCTACTTGCATCAGCGAGGCCGCCAAGATTAAACAGATACTTGAAGATTATGCCACTTTAGTGGGACTCAGAATCAACTTTCATAAGTCCACTTTGGTACCCATCAACACTCCTCAGGACAAATGCGATATGCTGACAGCGATTTTTGGCTGTGCTCAAGCAACCATGCCATTCACTTATCTTGGACTGCCCCTAGGTACTACTCGTCCTTCGGTTCTAGATCTAACACCGTTTGTTTGCAAGGCAGAAAGGAAAATCACTGCGGCTATGTCACTCATGTCTTATGCGGGTAGACTAGCACTTCTCAACTCCATCATCACGTCACTAGCTATCTACCCCATGGGTACATTAAGACTCCCTCCGAAAATTATTGCCCAATTGGACAAAATCAGACGGTACTGCCTCTGGAACAAGAAAACGGATAATGGGGACAAATGTAATTCGTTGGCAGCTTAGTCCATGGTTTGCCGCCCAAAAAAGAGTGGTGGACTCGGGATACTGGACCTACATGTTCAAAACGACGCGTTGTTGCTCAAACTCCTACACAAGTTCTACAATCGGCATGACACGCCCTGGGTTAGCCTCATCTGGAATACTTACTATACAGAGTCTGTACCCCATGCAACAAACCATGCGGCTCCTTTTGGTGGCTGGACCTCATCCAATTAATGCCAATTTATCGAGGAGTGACCCAAGTCAATGTGCACAATGGCAGCTCAGCCCTGTTCTGGAAAGACGACTGGAACAATTCTCTGTATGAGGAAAAGTATCCAAGAGCATTTTCTTACTGCAAGAACGGAGACATTCCGATTCAGGCCTTCCTCAACACAACTGATCTGGCAACAACCTTTCATCTACCAATTTCAGTACAAGCCCACGATGAGCTGAGGCTGATCCAAAGAGAGGTAGCAAACTTGGAACTCACAAACGCGAATGATACATGGACATGCAGTTGGGGTGCACAAAGTTTCAAAACAACATCATAATATAGCTACTACTTCAGAGAGATAACTGCACATGTGGCATTCAAATGGCTATGGAAAACTAAATGCACGGCTAAGATAAAGGTTTTCGGGTGGTTGCTACTTTCTGACCGTCTCAATACAAGGAACATGCTAAAACGGAGACACTATAACATTGGGACCAACCTGGACTGTTTGTTATGTGGTCAACACATTGAAGAAACGGTGGAACACCTCTTCTTCCACTGCACTTTCAGCCAATCCTGCTGGAGGATACTAAACATTACCTGGAGTGACCACCAACATTGCCTTCAGCTGCTGGAAAGATTCAAAGAAAGGTACAATCACAAAATGATCATGGAGATTTTCCTCCTGGCAGCTTGGACCTTGTGGAAGGAACGTAACAACAATTACTTTAGAAAAGCGCTGCCATGCATTGACTCATGGAAAGGGAGGTTCAAAAATGATTTTCGAGACCTCTTACACAGACTACCTGATCACAAAAAACAACTTGTGCATGACACTTTGGCTACTATACAATGAACCTATACATAGAGGGAGCTGTAGAGGGATCCTTGCTAAGGAAGTTGCCTCCACCTTGTAACTTAGTTATGTAGTTGTTCTTCTCCCTCCCTCCCCCCCACCCTGTGCATATGTAAGAAACCTTTACATTGTGGTAATATATAAGCAGTAGGAGCCTTTCCTACTGTCCTAACCTTAAAAAAAACGGCTATAAATGCTCAAAAAGATTTGAGACATCCTGAAAAATGGCGGCACAACCACTTAACATCACAATATCAAGGTTCTGAGATCAACTGTCAACACACCGAAGTAGTAGGAACAGAACTGGGCTTGAATCCATCATTCCTATAAGTCTACGGATTAGTAACACATGAACCTGATAAGAAGATGAGAAGCCTAGTTCTTAATCCCCGGCATAAGGTAAAGGAGTTAAAAGAGCCTTACATTCCCTTCCACAATCAATTCCCTTATGTAACTAAAACATTTCTAGACTCGACTTCGACCAGTTTGGCTTGGTAATCCTACAGGCAGTCAGGCACTGATGCCAAAGCTGTCGGGACCCCGATACTAAGTCACACTGATCTAGCATGTAACACATCATATCACTTTGCGGCCTCACGCACGGTATCCCCATGGGTGCCACCTTACCTGGCCCGGGACCGTTTGCGCCTTTTGGCTCACATATATGATAGTGCCTGGTCCGACATGACTAGTCGCAAACCCAAGGTGGCACAAACTTACATGGACATGCATACATGACCCAGCAATGAACGGGTCGATCATCAACGTATGAACCCAAGTCGTAGCAAGCTACAAGGACTTAAAGGAACAATGCGTGGCATTTCACGGAAGGGACAGACACTGGAACGAAGAAGTACACATGCCGGCCAGCCTAATTGTTCCAGAGCGATAGCAAGCTACCATGGCTCAGTTGAAGCACTAGGAGACATTTCCCCATAAGAGAGGATACCAAGAATAAACAACTAGATTGTCGGATGCCACACATACCAAGCATTTCAAAATCATACACACAATATGCTCGATATGTGCAAATACAACATGGCATCACAAGAAAACTCTAGGACTCAAAGTATTTATTCAGAAGGCTCCGAAGAGTCATACATAGTAAGAATTACAATCATGGGTCACATGACCTAACATACAGAGCATACAGGCAACAGAAGCATAAACATGTCTGGGTACAAACAACTACAAATGAAAAAGGTTGAGAAGCCTCACTATCTACAAGACCCTCCCAAGGGTACAAGATCGTAGCTGAGGTAACAAGCTAAACATCGGAGTCCACGCGGAACTACTAGTGAGACTGAAGTCTCTCCGCAAAAACATAAATTAAGCAAACGTGAGTACAAATGTTCCCAGCAAGACTTGCATCAGAACTAGCTACATATGCATCAGTATCAGCAAAGGGGTGGTGGAGTATAACTACAGCAAGCCAGCTTTGACTCAGCGGCTATCTCGTACTACGACTGCTGGTAACTCTTTTGAGGTGGCGCACACGAGTCCACATATTCACCAATACACCACTATGGATCCTCTCCCGTCTCTCTACGAGAAGGCCATCCATAACACTCACGCTTATCTTGCGCATTTTAGAGTATCCACTTTTACTTGTATATTAACTGAATAAGCAACCCAATAGTCATTTACCGCGGACATGGCTATTCCAATAGATCATGTTAACCCTGCTGGGGTGTACTTCTTCACACACGCTCTCGCCACTTACCGCCATGTACACATCATGTATCTCGGCAACCTTCAAGCGGAAACCTAGCGTGGGTGTCGGCCACGACCTGACTAACCACGCAAGTCTCTAGTCCAGGTTTATCACCTATTCGGGTTCCATCCGCAAGGAGATCCGGCCGGGTGTCCACTACTAGGGAAAAGCCTAGCAGCAGCGCGGGTTTTAGGCCTATCAGTATCGCGGGGCGATGCGCTACTGATAAGGCGCTACACCTAACGTATACCTGTAGCGTGCCTGCGCCCACGCTACTGCTAAATCGACTTAGTAGTAGCGACTTCCCGGAGGGGTGCTACTGGTAATTAGTAGTAGCGCTTCTCCCTGCCCGCGCTGCTACTATTATTTCGTATTTTATTTCTTTTTTATTTCATGTTGTATTCGTACACGTTTACACAAGTTTTCATACAACAGGAATTTAGAAATTGTTTTTACATCATAATGAGTTATTACATCACGGGGTGAAAGAACCATGGACTAGTTTCTAGTGGATGGATCACCACTTGAAACTAATCCGCGGTTCTTTCACCCAATGATATAATAAATATCATCATCATATCATATCATTAACATCTTATCATCATAATACATCATTGTCATATAACACCTCCTCAAGATCATCATTTTCATCAATGAGACATCACATAGCAAATTGGTCACTAGTCGTAATCACAAGTACTCCTTATATCAACTCTAACACAATGTATCACATAATAAACATATTGTACCTCATAGGACCTACTACATTCTCTTAGGACCTACTATATTCTTTAAGGTAAAATAGCAAAGAACAAGATATCCCCTGACTCTCCATTATGGAGAATGGAGATTATCCTGTCTCCAATTCTTGCCTTTCGCTTAATGTTACTTCCAAGAACCTCCTTGCGAATGTCCAAATTTTTTTCCATTCTTTGATTAGCATGTGTTCACCGGTTTTAGAAATTCGATATGCACAGGTGAGCTCCTTAGATCGACCTGGCTGTATGTTCATAACTGCAAGGCGACCATTCTGATACATCAGATGAGGCACACAATCCTTCAGGATTTCCTGTTGAAAAACATAGTAATTGTACTAGTTTTAGAAGTATGCAAAAGATGCACGGATGTCGTAATAGTAAAAAAATCTTACCAGGGTATCTCCATAGAAGTTACCATGGTTCAACACGTGCACTAGTGGCACGTATTCACCATAATTTGGAGGAGTTCAATAATAGGTATTGTAATTCTCAAGAAAAGTACAATAAGCAATCAGATGACTTTTCTCCTTATTAGTTAATCCGGAGCCATCAATATAGTGGGTTTTGTCTACCATCTTCTGCACATTTTTGAAGATGCAAAATAAGCTGTCAATGGAAATAAGCTGTCAACTAGTTTGAAATAAACAATATAAATTAGTTAATAACTATGTTTGAGAAACTCACATTGCAGTAGAATCGGAAGCGTATCAACAAGGACTCAAATGTCCATATTGTCTTGCTCGATGTCAGGATTACCAAGATCCATGGTGACAATCATACCCTCATAAAAACCATACATTTTGCAAAGTGCTTCCCAATTTTGGCAACCAAAATGGGTTACGCTCTAAGAATTGTACAAATTTACTTCACAATCGATATCATGATTGGTCCTTAGGTGTATTTTCTTTGTTTCAAAATTTTCATGGTCTTAAAAACCCATCCTCTCCAAGACATAACGTCTTGCATGGCATGGGATAAGCTAGTCAAATTGTAAAATATGAAAATTCGACGTTGAAATAGTTGAAGTCATGCTTAATTACAAAAAAACACTTGTCGTTGTTGCGTACCGTTTCAACATCAAAGGTCTCCTCGAGCTTAATGCTGAAGCGCCGATCTTCATCCAGCTCAACGAACTTGTCGCACATACCTCGATCGTCGTGGCACCAGCTGCACTCCCCCGAGAGACTGTCATCGTCCGAGTACGACATTTCCTACGTTCATAATTCAAAGATTAAACTTGTACAATTAAATATATGTACTAAAAAACCTAAATTAGATCATTATTTTTCGAGAAAATCCAGGCCACTCGATATTTCCTACATATTCTAGCACAAGTCATGCCAGAATTCACGGAAAATCCGGCATGACCTTTGCTAAAAAAGGACATATCGAGCTCCTGAAATTTGCCGGAACGGAAATTAATCAACACTCCGGCAAAACATAGGCCACTCGGAGGTGTAACCAAAACATGACCGGGCACTCTGGCAAAACAAGCACATGAAACTCGAGCGCCTAAAGTTTTTATCTGCATCATATATATCTTATAGGACTCATATTGACATGGAGATTTGCCTGGTCTCACCTCGAGGTCGGAGGGGGTCGGTGACGGGGACGACGACAGGGATGATGGAGGGGCTCCTTGATTTTTGCAAAAGCAAAAACCCTATAAGTTATCACTAATACATCCCGAATAATTGCTTAAACTAAAAAATAACAACAAATATGACATGTTCAACTAGTTCTATTAATTCAACTAGTTCTTACTAAATATAAACCCTAAATTAACATCTACTACTAAAATCATCTACTAACTAAGCAAAGAGAGAGGGGGTGGGGGAGGGATGGGGGCTTACAAAGAGGGGAGAGACGGTGGCGGGGAGGTGCTCGGCGACGGAGGTAGGGGCGGCGAGGGCGGGCTCGGGATCGGGAGGCGGCGGTCCTGGGCGGGCTCGGGCGGCAGCGGTGAGGTTGAGGGCGGCGGCGGGCGGCGGCGGAGAGGATGAGGGCGGGCTCGGGCGGCGGCGGTGAGGGCAGGCTCGGGCTCGGGCGGCGGTGCGACAGGAGTAGGGGAACAGGGGGAAAGGAGGACTTAGCGAAATTTTGGGTCGGGGGGTGGTTAAGTCGAACTAGTAGTAGCGCTTATAAGTAAAACGCGCTATAGCTAACTTATCTATAGCGCGTTTTAGAGAAAAACGCTACTGCTAATGGAAGCAGTTATTTCTTTTGTTTATCCCAAAATCAGTAACGCTTTGTCCTGAAAAATGCTATAAGTCTAAGCAATGTAAAAACATCAAAAATATACATTGGTCATCATTGATCTTTTTGTGTAGAATCTAAATAGTCAACATGAATCCTCATTGTACCTGTATAGGTACAGGCGAGGATCCATATTGCAGCTACAAATCATACACATATAGTTCAGTGAAGACCAAGTGCTCGAGATAGGTTGAGAAGTAACATATTTAAGGTGGTAAACACCTTGTTCGCTTAGCAGTATGGGACTAAACTTAATTAGTTGCGGTGATACTTAGCAGCAACGAGTTTTGAAGAAAAATGCTGCTACTAAGTACTTTAGCAGTAGCGCCTCCCTCGGAAGGGTGCTACTACTATATCTAGCCTGGAGGCAACACCGTGGCAATTATAGTAGTAGCGCTCATTTCACCTAGAGCGCTACTGCTACTTAGATATTAGTCGCGTTGTTTGCTGAAGCTCGCTACTGCTAATTCGCAGTAGCGTCTGTTTTTAAACCACGCTGCTGCTAAGATTCTGTGTATAAGGTTTCCCTAGTAGTGGTCGCTCACGGCCCCAAATGATGTGTACAGGGTTCCCAAGCCCACCAAACGGGCGACGCTTGGTTCACCCGGCCACGGTTCCTAGTCTGTCCCAAGCCGACCTATACCGGGTGCCACTTGGTAGACTACTAACACTACCTACAAACACCAGGAACTAGTTGCAACTCCTGGAGATCGAGTTGATTAATAAGCCGACTAGGGTCGAGTTACCGGAACCCAATGTGTGGTAGCAACTGTCTTGGATCAGAGACACAAAAATCAGTTCCTGAGGTCGGTTTCAATGAGATAAACCACCATGTACTCCTACATGGCCTCTCACCGCTACCTTTACCAAATCATGTTCACACACACTTAGCTCTGAACAGTAGGACATGTTCACAACATTCCAGTTCACCCCAGATGAATCAGACCTGACTCAACTCTAAGCAGTAGCAGGAATGACAAACAAGCATGAATGTGTAGGCACATTAGGGCTCAAACAACTGCTAATCATGCTAGTGGGTTTCATCTATTTACTATGGCAATGACATGTCATGTAGAGGAAAGGGGTTCAGCTACCGTAGCATGTAACAGTTGAATCGTTGTTGTCCTAGTGCAGTAAAGGAGAGCAGGAGCGAGAGAGTGGGATTACATCGGAAGGAACGAGGGTTTTTTTCTTGCCTGTCACTTTTGAAGAGGGGACAAACACCGGCAAACAAGAGAGAACACAATCAATGCAATGCAATAGTATGATGCATGATCGTGACATGGCAATATGCAATGATTTGAGCTAATGCAACTAGCAACCAGATTAAATGAAGTTGGTTTGAACCAAAGGTTCAAATTCAAACTCCACATGTGGTTATTTAAATTCCATTTATTTGTTTTGTCCAATTCAGCAACTTTAAGTTGTTCCAACATGCATGAAAAAGGTACAGATAAATATATTGCATTTTTTGATAATTTTCCATATATAAATTATTTCATTTGGAGTTATGATTGATTTTCTATGAATTTTAGAAGTTTTAAACATTTTATGGAATTTCCTGAATTAGTTTTTATTCAGAAAATCATTTACCGCGTCAGCCTGACGTCAATGTGACATCATCTAGTCAATGGAGGTCAAACCTGACGTTTGGGACCCACATGTCATTGGCTCACTGTTAACTGGGGATTAATCCCGTGTTGACTGGGGTTTGACCCACCGCGGGATCCGAAGTCAGTGACTGTGGTGGGGTAATTAGTGGGTGATTAGGTCCTAGTGATAGTGCCACATCATCATTGTCGGAGGTTAACCGGCGACGACCACAACCGACGGGGGAGGTTCACCGTGCGCTCGCTATAGGGCACCATTCTACGCGTGGTTTGCGGCTATGGTTAGTTGTGGTTCTCGCACATCTGGTGGAGCAAACAAGACAAGCTGGGGTGGCCTGAGCTCATCGGAGCTGAGTCCGTGGCGGCAGCCGGAGCACGGTGATAACGGGCGCGAGACTCTGGTGGGGTTTTGGACAAGCTGAACTGTGCTTAGGCTTCCTGTGAGCTCCACGAGCTCGAGGTCGTGCTCGGACGCGAGACGGAGACCTACAACGACGATGGCGACAGGTGCGGCGCTAGCAAGCTTGCTTCCATGGCGGCTAGTCTAGCTAGTGCTTGAAATCGAGCACGGGAGTGGAGGGGAAAGATGAGGGAGCTCAATGCGGTTTGGTGCAGAAGCACGACGCAGTCTGGGAGGAGCTGGAGCAAGCGAATCGACAACGGCTGTCGTCGGTGCCGAAACTTGAAGGCGACGAAGATGCCGACTATGAGGGGCTCCCAAGGTCGTGCCCGTTGTCTTGTCGACGTGTGGTGATGAGGAGGAGCCGATGGGCACGCTAGCTATGTGAGGGTGGATCGATGGGCGAGGCGACAGTGGACGGTGGCGACGAGCTTCGCTCGGTGGGGCTCAGGAAGGGGCACAGACGAGGGATAGGCACGGGAGAGAGGGGGAGAGTGACCAGGGTGTTGCAGGCGTCTTCATGGCGGTCGAGTGAGGACGAGGGATGCAACAAGAGGTGGAAGCAGGAGGTGGCCGCGAGCGAGCACGCGCGACAACAGCTCCCTGCCTGCCTAGCAAGAGGGAGCACGTGACTAGCAGGGGCCAGTGGGCTGGGCCTCTGCTAGCCACCAGGTGGGCTGCACAGGTAACTCTCTCTCTTTCTGTTTTTTCTATTTCTGTTTTGTTTTCTAATTATGCAAATTTGTTCTAATTTGCTTTACAAACCAAATCACTTTTAAAAATTCTAAAGATAGTTATGGGCACTAAATGAATTATTCCAGAGGCCCTTAACTAATTCCAAAAATTTGGAGCATTTAAAAATATTTATAGTATTTAAAGACCCTAATTCAAATACAATATGAGTTAATTAAAAATCCAGAATGTCCTAAAAATAAGTGCATCATTTTTGGCAGAGGTTATCACCTTTATCAAAAATAATGAACTTTTCTAAAGGGCATTCTGGGTTCATTGAAAATAGTTTTATTTTTATCCTAGCTGCATGTCATTTGGTGCTAGGGTTTGTCATCCCCATTTGAAGTTCATTTGAAAATTTAAACATGATGCAAACACCATTAGCTAGCCTAGAGCATACCATACTAGGGATGTGACCCAGAGCTCGTCGTGCTCGCCAAGACGCGGAGCTGCGCCAGGTGGTGGGCAGCGGTCGCCGCGCATGGTTTTCGCCTCTTGGAGCTCCTCGATCGCCTTGGTGATGAACTCCTGAGCACCTGGCACAATATGCCTTGTGCCCTCTTGAGGGAAGCGTGCAGCAAAGCATGCCTCCACGTGGTGCCCGAGTGCCTTCCTCTTGACATGGGCTAGGACAGAGGCCCTCCAGAAGAGAACCCCCAAGCCCAGCCTAAGGAGGGTGCCGGGCGCGCCTTCCTATGCGAGGGAGGGAGGCGCTGTCGATGTCAAAACCGGCGGATCTCGGGTAGGGGTTCCCCAACTGTGCGTCTAAGGCGGATGGTAACAAGAGGCGGGGGACACGATGTTTACCCAGGTTCGGGCCCCCTCGATTGAGGTAATACTGTACTTCCTGCTTGATTGATCTTGATGATATGAGTATTACAAGAGTTGATGATGGGGACATCAATACCATTGTTACACCCACAACCCCTACTACTACATATACTGGACCAATTACTAGAGCTTGCACACGCCAATTAAATTATCAGGTACTTTCGTTTCTTGGTAATGATTCTAATGTTCATGAGAATATGATGCCACCTAAATTAGATACATTTGTTTTGCTTTGTCCATAATGAGTGCATGAAGCCTTGGACGAAATATACAAGATGCCACTTTATAAACTTCGTCCAGAGGCTATCCTAGGTGATGCGTCACCTTATTATTGGGCCATGCCCATGTAATTTCGAAATACATAAGTATAGGCTGTTTTAGAGTCCGTATGTGTGGGGAAACAAGAGATAGGGTTGGTTTCGGACCCCTTCCCCAAGGGCCACGAATTTCCCCCCTCTTCCTCCATATATACAGCCCTTAGGGCACCGTTTAGACTTTGGGTTTTGTTTAGATTAAAAGTTTACCATAGTTGCAACTTCCCGTACTTCGTTTGTGTTCAACGACCAGACCAAGAAATTATAGAACCCCACCTTGATCAATAAAGCTTTCCTCTTATATTCGCAATATCTAGATTGCAATCTTAGTTTCTTGCTTGTTCTTCGTTTGCCTGCAGGAAGCGGACCTTCGTGGTCAGGTTGATCGTGCTCCTGCGTGGTCAATAACCTCTCGGAGTTTGTTTAGCGATTGCTATGGCGCAACGTCCTCGCATGTTCGTAGTCGGATCGTCAAAGTCGACTCCCACCGAAAATGATTGCTATCTCACCGAAACATCGGGATCAGATTTCCAGGTTGCTCGGTGAGGTTTTACAGTTTTTCGTAGTTTAAATCGAGTCTGTTCTTCATACCTACAGTCCACGAAAAAGCCACATAAAATTAGGGTTAGTTCATCATATCCAAACCAATCTGAGCCTTTGCATAATCTTTTTAGGGTTTTTGCTTTGTTGAATTTGCAGTTGCATCGTTGTGTCAAGTTGCTGGTCTTAGAGTCTAGTCTTTTAGAGTTTCGAGTTCTGGTCATAAGTTGTCACGCCGCCGCCGCACCATCATCATCGCCTTGCTATCTACCACCACTGCTTATCCGACATCGCTCTGAATCCGTATCCATATACCACCACCGATCCGTATCCATATACCACCACCGATCCGTATCCATATACCACCACCGCTACCATATACCACCATCGCTGCCATATCCTACCAACATATATCCACCACCAATCCGAGTTCTTTTCATATTAGGTTTGTTTTCGAGATCCATCTATTTTCTGTTTCGTGTTTCCTTGCCTGAGTAGGTCTCGGAAAAAAAGTCTGGAGACCAAAGGCAGTTTTTAGGCCAAAATTTCGGTGAGCAAAAATATTTTTTCCCTATCCTATTTTTAGGCTGTTCTAGTCTTTTGAGACACTCGCCATCATAGTGATTTTTTTTCGCACTTTTTCATCGTCGCTGCCCTGATTTCTGAAAAAAAGTCAAAAAAATTTCGTGCCCATCCTGTCAGTTTTACGTGGGAAGAGTTTTGAGACACTCACCATTACAGTGAATTTTCGCAAAAAAAAAGAAGAGGGCAAAAAAAAATCAAGTGCAAAAAATAACAGAGCGAAAAAAAGAGAAGTTCCCAGAGTGTGCTTTTCCCTTGTTTACGTGCAGCGCCGTGATTTTGTTAGTGTTATAGGCTCGCGTCTCTAGCACGGTCTAGCCTAGGACCAGCACAGTACCGTCGTTGAGCGTTTATTCAACTTTGCATCTCTGAATTGATTATTGCTGACCCTTTTTGCAACCATATTATAAGCCTTCCCAGCTCCACATACATCTACATCGTGTGTTTGACTCTCCCTGGTAATCGCTCTATCCACGCTTTGAGAGTTTTGACTACATCGGTTGCCGATCACCGCCTGCTGCTGGGTAAGAACTGGTAAGAATTTGAGATTTGCTTGACGGATTTGTGACACCTGCCTCCACCACCATTTGTTAGTAGTCTGTAGGATCATATTCTTGTGTGTTTCTATTGCTGCTAACCATGCCAGGATCACAAGCCGACGACACTGACTGGGAGAACTTGACGAACAAGGAGCTTCATGATAAGTTTCAACAAATGATGAGTGGATAGGTGCAAGATGTGCTAAACAGATTTGAAGAGGCCATGGAGAAGATAGATGGCATGGAGAAGACGGTCGAAACAAATCTCGATGACACGTTTAAGGAATTGCTCGCGCGTCTTCCACCACCACCACCGGCTGCACCTAACGCACCTCTACAACAACAACAACAACAACAACAACAACAACAACAACAACTACTACTACTACCTCCACGTAGCGAAACAGCCCTCCGCCGAGCGAGCCGTGTCCCTCTTCAGCCTGGCCAAGCTGCTGGTGCTGCTGTTGATACTTCTGTGGCTCCTGCTGCTGATGTGGAGGAGGATGATTATGTGGGAGATTACGAGGATGAGGTTGATCAACATCAGAACTACGTGCAACCACCAGCACCACAACCACCAGGTCGTCCACATGCAAATAATGGCAATGTTAGGGCTGCCCCTCAGGTACGAGATCATGGCCATCTCCCTAAACTAAAATTGAATATTCCACCATCTGAGGGGAGATATGTTCCTGATATATATCTTACTTGGGAGTTAGAAACTGAACAACGATTTACATGTTTACAATATCCTCAGGAGAGACGTGTTCCTGCTGCTGTTTGTGCTTTCACTAGCTTTGCATGTGTTTGGTGGTCTGAACATTGTCGATTATATCCTGTTCCCGCTACTTGGGCTGCTTTGAAAACTGCTATGCGTACTCGTTGGGTTCCACCATATTATCAACGTGAATTACTTCAGAAATTGCAGCGCTTAAGACAAGGAAAAAATTCGGTAGAAGAATATTATCAGGAATTACAAACTGGCTTGATTAGATGTGGTATTGTTGAGGAGAATGAAGCTATGCTTGCACGTTTTCTGGGTGGATTAAATAGAGAGATTCAGACCATTATAGACTATAAGGATTATAATAATATCACTCGTTTATTCCATCTTGCTTGTAAAGCTGAACGTGAAGTGCAGGATCGACAGGCATTGGCGCGAACTAACTTTTCTACAGTTCGACCTTCATCATGGACACCACGTGGATCATCTAGTTTCACTGCACCACCACCTCCTTCAGGTGCCACCTCCAACCGTGATACAAGAAAGCAGGCACAACCACCTTTATCTGCCAAGAGCACACCTGCTGGGCCTGCATAGAGCTCTTCTTCTTCCATGGCGTCTACAGGGCACACAAGTGATATTATTTGTCGTTGTTGTAAGGGAAGAGGACATTTTGCGAGAGAATGCACATCTCAGCGTGTGATGATTGCTACCGAGGATGGTGGGTATGAGCCGCTAGTGACTATGATGAGGAGACTTTGGCTCTTCTTACACATGAAGAACACGATGGAGATGATTCTGATCATGAGACGCAATACATGGCTGCTGAAGATGCTGACAGGTATGAATGTTTAGTTGCTCAACGTCTTTTGAGTGTGCAGGTTACACAAGTTGAGCAAAATCAGAGGCATAATTTGTTCCATACAAAGGGAGTTGTGAAGGAACGTTCTATTCGCGTCATCATAGATGGAGGGAGCTGCAACAACTTGGCTAGCATGGAGATGGTGGAGAAGCTATCTCTCACCACAAGACCACATCCACATCCTTACTACATCCAATGGTTCAACAACAGCGGCAAGGTTAAGGTAACACGTACTGTTCGTGTGCATTTCAGTATCTCTACATATGCTGATTATGTTGATTGTGATGTGGTACCTATGCAAGCATGTTCCTTATTACTTGGTAGACCATGGCAATTTGATAAAAATTCTGTACATCATGGTAGAAACAATTAGTATACTCTTGTTCATAAGGATAAAAATATTACTTTGCTTCCTATGACTCCTGATTCCATTTTGAAAGATGATATTAATAGAGCTAATAAAGCAAAACAGGAGAAAAATAAGAGTGAAAATCAGATTATAGCAAAAGAATTTGAGCAACAATGAAGCCTAATAATAAACCATCTACTGTTGCTTCTGAAATTAAATTGAAAAGTGCATGTTTACTTGCCACCAAATCTGATATTGATGAGCTAGATTTTAGCAAATATGTTTGCTATGCTTTTGTGTGCAAAGATGCATTATTTTCATTCGAGGACGTGCCTTCCTCTTTGCCCCCTACAGTCACTAACATTTTGCAGGAGTTCGCAGACGTCTTTCCACAAGACGTGCCACCGGGATTACCACCTATTCGAGGGATTGAGCATCAAATTGACTTATTCCCGGTGCATCGCTACCTAACCGTGCACCATACCGTACCAATCTAGAGGAGACGAAGGAGATTACGCGTCAAGTACAGGAGCTGCTCGACAAATGTTATATACGCGAATCTCTTAGTCCTTGTGCTGCTCCTATTATACTAGTGCCTAAAAAGGATGGTACATCGCGTATGTGTGTTGATTGTAGAGGCATTAATAATATTACTATTCGTTATCGTCATCCTATTCCTAGGCTAGATGATATGCTTGATGAATTGAGTGGCTCTACAATATTCTGCAAAGTTGATTTGCGTAGTGGATACCATCAAATTCGTATGAAATTGGGAGATGAATGGAAAACAACATTTAAAACTAAGTTTGGTTTATATGAGTGGTTAGTCATGCCTTTTGGGTTAACTAATGCGCGTAGTACTTTCATGAGACTAATGAACGAAGTTTTACGTGCTTTCATTGGACGATTTGTGGTGGTCTATTTTGATGATATACTGATTTATAGCAAATCTTTGGAAGAACATTTGGAACATTTACGTGTTGTTTTTATTGCTCTACGTGATGCACGTTTGTTTGGTAACCTTGGGAAGTGCACCTTTTGCACCGACCGAGTATGTTTTCTTGGCTATGTTGTTACTCCACATGGAATTGAAGTTGATAAAGCCAAGATTGAAGCTATTGAGAGTTGGCCGCAGCCCAAAACGGTCACACAAGTGAGGAGTTTCCTTGGCCTCGCTGGTTTCTATAGGCGTTTTGTGAGAGATTTCAGCATCATTGCTACACCTCTTAACGAGCTTACAAAGAAGGATGTGCCTTTTGTTTGGGGTACCGCACAGGAAAAAGCCTTCATGGTATTGAAAGATAAGTTGACACATGCTCCTTTACTCCAACTTCCTGATTTTAATAAGACTTTTGAGCTTGAATGTGATGCTAGTGGAATTGGATTAGGAGGTGTGTTATTAAAAGATGGCAAACCTGTTGCATAATTTTCTGAAAAATTGAGTGGGCCTAGTCTGAACTATTCTACTTATGATAAATAATTATATGCTCTTGTTCGGACCTTAGAAACATGGCAACATTATTTATGGCCCGAAGAATTTGTTATACATTCTGATCATGAATCTTTGAAACACATTAAAAGTCAAGCTAAACTGAACCGTAGACATGCTAAATGGGTTGAATTCATTGAGACTTTCCCTTATGTCATTAAACACAAGAAGGGTAAAGAAAATGTTATTGCTGATGCATTGTCTCGTCGTTATACTATGCTTTCACAACCTGACTTTAAAATATTTCGTTTGGAGACCATCAAAGATCAATATGTGCATGATGATGAATTTAAAGATGTATAGCAGAATTGTAAAGAAGGTAGAACATGGAAAAAGTTCGTCATTAACGATGGATTTGTGTTTCGTGCTAATAAGCTATTGATGTAGGGTGGAACCCTAGATGACCGATCTTTCACGAAAGGAGCGGATCCCTACGATGAACACGAAGAACACAAAGGGAAAACAAGGGGAAACACGAGAGAGACACTCAACCAACAAGAAATAGATCACACATATGCTAGATCGATGAACACACAGAGATACACGATGATCCAAGGTCAACAAAGGACGATACAAAGTAACCGGGTTATTCTCTGTATAGGAGGTCTTGATGGGGCCACCCAAGAGGGGGTCTTGAATCCACGAGGATCTTCTCCGTAGAGGGTCCGCGGTCACTCTCGAAGAGACGATCCGGTATGGCTGAGCGAAGCTCTATCTCACATATGAGCTAAACCAACGCTAATGCTAACTAGGAGGAGGGGAGGAGTATTTATAGTGCTAGTACAAGTTGGGACGAGTTGGAGGGGTACATGGGCCCTTGGCCCGTTCACTGTGCCCAGACAGGCTCCGGATGTCCGGGCTGGGGGCCGAATGTCCGGGGCATGGGCCGGATGTCCGGGCTGGTCTGGCAGGTCTCGGGGCTCTCTGGATAGCGGGGTCCAGATATCCGGGCTGGGGGGCCGGATGTACGGGGCGTCGCGGGAGGCCGGATGTCTGGGCTGGAGGCCGGATGTCCGGGCTGAGGTGGTCAACCTCCGGGTGCCCTTTGGCGTTGATGCCGGATATCTGGAGGTTCTGGAGGGGCCGGATGTCCGGGCCCTGTAGCCTTCTTCGCCTCCTTCCGGTGGTCTTCTTCATCCATGGACTTGGCGGCTTGTCCGTCTTCACGTACATCTTCGGGAGGCTCCTCTTGACACCGGATCATGCATAACATATCGGACTTAGGTAGTAGCCATGTCTCGAGTGGATCATATGTGATATCACTAAGGAAAGAAGTCACCTCGTTCTCGAGAGCTCTAGCTCGTGCTCGTGTCATGGGCCCTCTTGGCTCTTGATGAGACGGTTGTAGGTCCATGGGGATGATCGTGGGATGCTCCGCATCATCTCCCCTCCCTTGGGAAAGATCCGACCTCCGATCGAAATCCTCATCACCATGGTACTGGGAGAGATCTTTGATGTTGAAGATGTCGCTCACGGAGTACTTGTCGCGTGGGATGTCGATCTTGTGTGCATTGTTGTTGTAGCGTGCAAGCACCTTGAAGGGTCCATCCGCTCGGGGTAGTAGCTTGGACTTGCGTTCATTGGGGAAGCGATCCTTGCGAAGGTGTAGCCACACAAGATCTCCAACATGGAACATCATGGGTTGCTTGTTGACGTTGGGCTTGGTCGCGAGTCGTTGTACTTGGCGCTCGATGGTGTTCCTTGTATCTTCATGCATATTCTTGAGGAAGTTGGCTTGGCCACTCGCGTCCAAGTTTGTGCGCTCTTGAAGCGGAAGAGGTAGGAAGTCCAATGGGGACAATGCGTTGAAGCCATAGATGACCTGGAAAGGGGACTTGCTGGTAGTCGAATGTCTTGCTCGGTTGTAGGCGTACTCGGCGATGGGTAGGCATTCTTCCCACTCCTTGATGCTCTTCTTTATCAACACGCGTAGGAGGGTGGAGAGCGTACCGTCGGTGACCTCCGTTTGGCCGTCGGTTTGTGGATGGTATGCCGAAGAGAACAAGAGCTTGATTCTGAGCTTGGCGCACAAGGTCTTCCAAAAGTAACTCAAGAACTTGACGTCGCGGTCCGAGACAATCGTCTTTGGCACTCCATGAAGGCGCAAGATTTCCCTACAAAACAAATTTGCAATATGTGAAGCATCGTCTATCTTGTTGCAAGGAATAAAATGAGCCATTTTGGAGAAACGATCCACAACAACAAAAACGGAGTCTTTGCCATTTCGAGTTCTAGGCAAACCAAGCACAAAGTCCATGCTAATATCTTCCCATGGTTGATATGGAATTGGAAGTGGCATATAAAGTCCATGAGATTGTGCTTTGGACTTAGCTTTGCGACATGTAGAACACCGGTTGGTGAAGCGATTGACGTCGCGATGCATCTTGGGCCAAAAGTAATTCTTGGAGAGCGTAGCAAATGTCTTGTCGCGTCCAAAGTGTCCCATGAGTCCACCGCCATGAGATTCCTGCAAAAGCAACAAACGCAAAGAGGACTTGGGGATGCAAAGTTTTTTAGCTCTCATAAGATATCCATCTTTGATGTAGTATCGATCCCAAGAAGTATGCATCAAACACTTGGCATAGGGTATTGTAAATGTAGGATCATGTTCATACAATTCTTTGATATGCTCAAAACCAATGACATTCAACTCAAGAGTAGTGACAAGCATGCATATACGGGAAAGCGCATCCGCCACAACATTTTCCTTACCCTTAATGTACTTGATGACATAAGGAAATGGCTCAATAAATTCACTCCATTTAGCATGACGCTTGTTCAACTTAGTTTGACCCTTAAGGTATTTAAGTGTTTCATGGTCGGTATGGATGATGAATTCATGTGGGCGAAGGTAATGTTCCCATTCATGCAAAACTCGCACTAAAGCATATAGCTCTTTGTCATAGATGGGGTAATTGAGTTGCGCTCCGGATAGTTTCTCACTAAAGTATGCAATGGGGCGCTTCTCTTGCGTTAACACACCTCCTATGCCATTACCACTAGCATTACAATGAATTTCGAAAGGTTTGTCAAAGTTGGGTAATGCAAGCACGGGGGCATGAGTAAGAAAATTCTTAAGCTCATTGAAAGCAATATCTTGAGATGTTCCCCAAACAAACGGTGCATTTTTCTTACTCAAAGCATGCAAAGGTGAAGCAATGGTGCTAAAATCCTTCACAAATCTACGGTAGAAACCGGCTAAACCAAGAAAACTACGCACTTGTTGCAAATTGATTGGTTGGGGCCAATTTTTAATAGCATTGATCTTAGATTCATCAACATGAACACCCTTAGAAGATACTACGAAACCCAAGAAAACAAGCTTGTCAACACCAAATAGGCATTTTTCCATATTAGCATAAAGTTGCTCTTTTCGAAGAGTTTGTAGCACGGTGCGAAGGTGGGTGACATGCTCTTTGAGAGATTTGCTAAACACAAGGATATCATCGAAGTAGACAACAACAAATTCACCAATGTAAGGGCGAAACACGTAATGCATAAGACGCATGAAAGTACCGGGTGCTTCCAATAAACCCATAGGCATGACTAGCCACTCATATAGACCAAACTTTGTTTTGAAAGCGGTTTTCCATTCATCACCCTCTTGTATGCGGATTTGATAGTAACCACTTTTAAGATCAATTTTGGAAAAGATAGTGGCACCACTAAGTTCATCAAGCATATCATCAAGGCGTGGAATGGGGTACGTATATCGAATGGTGATAGCATTGATAGGTCTACAATCGGAGCACATGCGAAAGCTACTGTCACGTTTTGGTACAAGAATGACCGGTACGGCACAAGGACTCAAACTTTCACGCACATGTCCATGGTCTATGAGATGCTTTACTTGCCTTTGTATTTCTTTGGTTTCTTCAGGGTTGACGCGGTATGGTGCTTTGTTGGGAAGCGACGCTCCGGGGATGAAATCAATTCGGTGTTCAATGCCTCATAATGGAGGTAGACCCGGAGGTAGCTCATCGGGGAAAGCATCTTGGAATTCCTGCAATAGAGAAGATAACACCAAAGGTAGATTGTGAGAGTTGTTAGCTTTTGTGACCTCGTCCTTGCACAATAGAACATAGTGTAGAACACTTGATGGGTTCTCACACACTTCTCTCATCTCACGTTTGGTGGCAAAGAGAACTAAGTTTTTCTTGTCGCTCATCGTGGAGGCACTCAATTTAGGCTTGTGGCGCTCACTCTCTTTTTGGTGGTTCGCTCTCTCACTATTCTCTCCACGATGGGTGGCTTGCTTGTCGGCGAGCACTTGGCTTGGAGACATAGGACGTAGCACGAACTCTTTCCCTTTCATCTTGAAGCTATAGTGATTTGTACGCCCATTGTGAATGACACCTCGGTCAAATTGCCATGGCCGTCCAAGGAGAAGGTGGCAAATGGTCATCGGGAGGACATCACATTCCAGTGTGTCTTCATAGGCGCCGATCTTGAAAGAGACTTGTACTCTATGCTCGACTTGTATGGTGCCGGTGTCGCTTAGCCATTGGACCTTGTAGGGGTGAGGGTGCTTCATCTTGACCAGTTTGAGCTTGGAGCAAAGTTCTTCACTTGCTAAGTTGTGGCAACTACCTCCATCGATGATGACCTTGACGGAACGTCCATTAATGCCGGCCTTTGTGTGGAAGATATGTCATCTTTGATCTTCGTCTTGTTGATGTTGAAGAGTCAAGACCTTGGAGACAACAAGAGCGGGACTTGAATCTTCACCGCAAAAGACTTGGTCATCTTCATCTTCATTGTTCACTTGTCGGTGCATGTCCACTTGCTCAAGAGCTTCCATTTCTCCTTCACTCATGGAGTCATAGGTTCCGCCGTCGTGGAGGATCATGGTGCGCTTGTTTGTGCACTCGAAGGACTTATGGCCTCGACCGCCGCATGTGAAGGATTTGATAGAACTTGTCTTGACGGTCCCATCGGGTGGAGTAGATGATGATGAAGCTTTCTTGAAGTTGCATGTAGTAGGAGGGCGACTTGAGCTTGTCGAAGCTTTCTTGTAACTTGACATGTCTCCGTTGCTTGTGGAAGGCTTGGTTGATGTAGAAGGTGTTGGAGTCGTTGAAGCTTGATTGTTGGAGAGGCCATAGGATTTGGATGAGAACTTGGCATACTTGAAGTCGTCTTGTACTTGCCGTTCCGCTTTGGTAGCTTGGTGCACTAACTCGATGAGGTTCGAGTATGGTTGGAAGTCGGCAATCTTCTTGATAGGATGATTAAGTCCATTCAAGAACCTTGCCATAGTTTGCTCATCATCTTCCTTGAGTTGGATTGTATCATGGCAATCTCCATTTCCTATTAGTACTCTTCAACGCTCTTGGTTCCTTGTTTGAGTTGTTGAAGTTTCTTGAAGAGGTCGCGGTTGTAGTAGTTTGGCACAAATCGTGCTCTCATGACATCCTTCATTTGTCTCCAAGTGGTGATGGGTGGTTCACCTCTTTCCGCTCGGCGCCCAATGATTTGTTCCCACCAAATGAGGACGTAGTCTTGGAATTCAAGGGATGCCATTGCGATCTTCTTCTCTTCTTCGTAGTTGTGCAAGCGGAAGATTTTGTCAACCTTCAATGCCCATGATATGTACTCTTCGGGGTCATCGCTTCCATTGAACTTGGGCATGGTGAACTTTAGCTTGCCATATCGTTGCTCTTCATTGTGTTGGGGTCGGGGATGATGACGCCCATGTCGTTGAGGATTGACATTGTCACGTTGCTCCTGACGAGGAGGATTGTCGACCTCATGTTGCTCTTCTTGAGGAGGGTTGTCACCCTCATGTTTCTGTAGGCGAGGAGGAGGTCCATTATCTTCTTGCTCTCGATGGACTTGACGTTCTTGTCTTGCTTGTGGAGGAACTTGTCTATCTTGACGAGGAGCTGGTCGATGCACGCGGTCTTGGTAAATTTGTTCTTGAGCTTCATCGCGAAGTGCTTCTTGTTGGAGACGAGCTTGTCGGCCTCGATCGGCTACGGCACGACTTGAATCACGAAGTGCACGTTGCGCCTCAAGTGCTTGAGCTTCACGGAGTCGTTGTTGTTTGCATTCCGCCTCGGCGTCTTGTGCATCTTCATGTTGTCGCGCTCGCTCCTCTTGTTCTTGTTGTCGTTGACGTTGCCGTTCTTGTGCTTGTGCGAAAGCGGCTTGGTTTTGGCGATGTCGATGCTCTTGAGAGTCGGAGTCGTGTAGAGGATTGTGGTTTGCTTGATGATCTTGACGTGCGACGCGACGAAGAGTGTTTGATGTTGGTGTACTTGAACCGGAGATGGTGTCATCGGAGTGTCGGCTTGAGCGGCTCCTTCTTGACGAAGTCGAAGGAGACGAACGAAGCAACAAAGCTCGAATCTCGTCCATTCTTGCGTCATTCTCATGCTTGTGTTCGTCGAGCTTGTTGTCGAAGTAGTCCCTTGTACGATTCTCGGATTGTCGGAGGTCGGTGGCGAGATTGTCGATGCGGTCGTCCGAAGCAAGTTGTTCTTGATGCAAAGCCCGTTGTGCACCAAATAGTTGGTTCTTGGTGACGAAGGAAGACATGTCGTCATCTTGCTCCAATAAGAGGGGGTTGGTAGAAGTACTTGGCCTAACCATCATTCCAAACAAAGATGGGAGAAAGGGAAGAACCAATATCCAATGTACCTTGACCAATGTTGACAAAGGATCAAAGATGACTCCAATGTGTAGCAAGGAAATAGCACAATTGGTACCAATTCTTGTGGGTTCTCACACCTACACAAGTAAAAGCTTACGGTGGAGCTCGGTTAGGATGGTGGCACAAAATTTGATGCAATTTGTAAGTGAGACTCAAAAATGTTGGAAAGGATTCACAAATTTGCAAATGCAACAAGTAGACCAATAGCAAGATAGGGTACACGGAAACACACACGCAAAAATAGATAAGATGGGGTTATGCAACCAAGGATGAGCCAAAATGTGGAATTCACCAAGATGCTCTTGTTGCACAACACTAGAGAGGCGCTAGCACGATTGCACAATAGGCGGATACGAACTTGTGCACAACCTACTAAGCAAAAATGCAACGACTTCTATCCCAAGTATGCTATATGTATGATGTTCCTATGCTTTGATCCAAAATGATCGAGTATGATAATCTTAATGTTGTACGATGATATGGTTCTTGCTTATAAGCTCTTCGCTTATTTTTCCTCTTTTGCTTAAAAGCTTGTTTGGCTCTTTGATGTTTGAGCTCTTTTCTCATGCAATGTTTCATGAACCAATATAGAAATTGTGTATGCGACAACAACTTTGTGACACAAGTGATGATGCCGAGATATGCAACACGATGATAGTATGTATGCTATGGGATGTATGAACACTAATGTGCACAAGTTACGTTGCCGGCAATACTCAAGGGCTAGTCTGGATGGGTAAGTGACGCAAAAGTAAGGCCATGGGGTTATCAAAGCAATTGCAAAAGAGTATGATGATATCACGGTACCAAGTTGATATCCAAGGTGAAGGTGCTAACGAAGTGATGTTGATGTAGCCGTTCGTAGTAGTCCTTGGCGAAGATGAGCGGTGGTGATGTTGATGTTGAACCGTACCTAGATAGCCGAAACACAAAAGGACACAGAAACTACAACTCAAATTCTCAAAGTAAAATTTGGCAAAATTGTCGGAGTTGGTAGCGGGAAAGGCTATGGTGGTGCTATGCGGAAGTGGTGGAGTTATGCGGAAGTGTATGTGGCACCGGGACAAAATTTGGCGAGGATTGGTCGGGAAAAGGATGGTGGATGGGTGGTTTTGCTGCCAGGGGCCGGATGTCCGGGGGTGATGGCCGGATATCCGGGCTGCCGGATGTCCGGGCTGCTCGGGCCGGATGTCCGGGCTGATGATCCGTGGACTTTTTTCGTAGAACTCCTCGTGGAGAGGTCAAATTCGGTCAAAATTGGGATGATTTTGTGGATGGAAAATGGGGAAAAGGTGGGGGAATGCTAGATCTACCTGCAACACATGAAATCTGCGGATCAAATCCAACAAAACTTCATCACACCAACAAATCACAAAAAAAATTTGGGGCTATTTTTGTGGGGCAATTTTCGGATTAGGACGAAAAACAACAAAATCAAGCTAGAAAACAAAGAGAGGGGGCTCCGAAATCGTGATCAACGTGGCTCATGATACCAAGATGATGTAGGGTGGAACCCCAGATGACCGATCTTTCACCGAAGGAGCGGATCCCTATGATGAACACGAAGAACACAAAGGGAAAACAAGGGGGAAACACGAGAGAGACACTCAACCTACAAGAAATAGATCACACATATGCTAGATCGATGAACACACAGAGATACACGATGATCCAAGGTCAACAATGGACGATACAAAGTAACCGGGTTCTTCTCCGTATAGGAGGTCTTGATGGGGCCACCCAAGAGGGGGTCTTGAATCCACGAGGATCTTCTCGGTAGAGGGGCCGCGGTCACTCTCGAAGCGACGATCCGGTATGGATGAGCGAAGCTCTATCTCACATATGAGCTAAACCAACGCTAACGCTAACTAGGAGGAGGGGGGGAGTATTTATAGTGCTAGTACAAGTTGGGACGAGTTGGAGGGGTACATGGGCCCTTGGCCCGTCCACTGTGCGCAGACAGGCTCCAAATGTCCGGGCTGGGGGCCGGATGTCTGGGCGTTCGCGGGAGGCCGAATGTCTGGGGCACGGGCCGGATGTCCGGGCTGGTGTGGCAGGTCTCGGGGCTCTCTGGATAGCAGGGTCCGGATATCCGGGCTGGGGGGCCGGATGTCCGGGGCGTCGCGGGAGGCTGGATGTCCGGGCTGGAGGCCGGATGTCCGGGCTGAGGTGGTCAACCTACGGGTGCCCTTTGGCATTGATGCCGGATATCCGGGGGTTCCGAAGGGGCCAGATGTCCGGGCTTGGGGGCCGGATGTCCGGGCCCTGTAGCCTTCTTCGCCTCCTTCCGGTGGTCTTCTTCATCCGTGGACTTGGCGGCTTGTCCTTCTTCACGTACATCTTCGGGAGGCTCCTCTTGACACCTGATCATGCATAGCACATCGGACTTAGGTAGTAGCCATGTCTCGAGTGGATCATATGTGATATCACTAAGGAAAGAAGTCACCTCGTTCTTGAGAGATCTAGCTCATGCTCGTGTCATGGGCCCTCTTGGCTCTTGATGAGACGGTTGTAGGTCCGTGGGGATGATCGTGGGATGCTCCGCATCAGCTATGCATTCCATCTAGCTCCATTCGTCTTTTGTTGTTGCAGGAGGAGCATGGAGGAGGACTAATGGGACACTTTGGCATGAAGAAGACGAAGGATATACTTGCTACACATTTCTTTTGGCCAAAGATGAGATGGGATGTTGAGCGTTCTGTTGCTCGCTGCACTACATGTCAAAAAGCTAAGTCATGACTCAATCCTCATGATTTATATATGCCTTTCCTTTACCTAGTGTTCCTTGGGAGGATATATATATGGAGTTTGTTTCAGGTTTACCTCGAACAAAGAAGGGGAGGGATAGCATATTTGTTGTCGTGGATAGGTTCTCGAAATTGGCACACTTTATACCATGTCATAAAAGCGATGATGTTGTTAATGTTGCTGATTTGTTCTTTCGTGAAATTATTCGCTTGCATGGTGTGCCAAATACTATTGTTTTAGACCATGATACTAAATTTCTTAGCCATTTTGGAGATGTTTATGGGCTATGATGGGGACTAAACTGCTTTTTAGTACTACTTGTCACCCCCAAACGGATGGACAAACTGAAGTAGTCAATAGAACATTGTCTACTATGCTTAGGGCTGTTTTGAAGAATAATAAGAAAATGTGGGAAGAATGCTTGCCTCATATTGAATTTGCTTATAATCGTTCATTGCATTCTACTACTAAGATGTGCCCTTTTGAAACTGTGTATGGTTTCCTACCTCGTGCACCTATTGATTTGTTGCCTCTTCCATCTTTGGAGAAGGTTAATTTTGATGCTAAACAACGTGCTGAATTGATATTAAAAATGCATGAGTTAACTAAGGACAACATTGAGCGTATGAATGCTAAATATAAACTTGCTGGAGATAAGGGTAGAAAACATGTTGTCTTTGCACCTGGAGATCTTGTTTGGTTACATTTGCATAAGGATAGGTTTCCTAATTTGCGCAAATCAAAGCTAATGCCACGTGTTGATGGTCCTTTTAAGGTGTTAGAGAAAATAAAAGATAATGCATATAAACTTGAGCTGCCTGCAGATTTTGGGGTTAGTCCCACTTTTAACATTGCAGATTTGAAGCCTTATTTGGGTGAGGAAGATGAGCTTCCATCGAGGACGACTTCATTTCAAGAAGGGGAGGATGATGAGGACATCACTACCATTGTTACACCCACAACCCCTACTACTACATATACCGGACCAATTACTAGAGCTCGCGCACGCCACTTAAATTATCAGGTACTTTCGTTTCTTGGTAATGATTCTAATGTTCATGAGAATATGATGCTGCCTAAATTGGATACATTTGTTTTGCTTACAAATGAAGGGCCTGACATGGATAAGAGTGATGAACATTGGAGCCAGAACAAGCATGGAGTTGATGGCATGTGCAAGGGGAACAAGAACGAAGTCAAGTGATGATTTCAGGACTTTGAAGCCACCATAATGAGTGCAGAAGCCTTGGACGAAATATACAAGATGCCACTTCACAAACTTCGTCCAGAGGCTATCCTAGGTGCTGCGTCACCTTATTATTGGGCCAGGCCCATGTAATTACGAAATACATAAGTATAAGCTGTTTTTAGAGTCCATATGTGTGGGGAAACAAGAGATATGGTTGGTTTCGGACCCCTTCCCCAAGGGCCACGAAATTCCCCCCTCTTCCTCCATATATACAGCCCTTAGGGCACCATTTAGACTTTGGGTTTTGTTTAGATTAAAAGATCGCCATAGCTGCAACTTCGCGTACTTCGTTTGTGTTCAACGACCAGACCAAGGCGTTACAGAACCCCACCTTGATCAATAAAGCTTTCCTCTTATATTCGCAATATCCAGATTGCAATCTTAGTTTCTTTCTTGTTCTTCGTTTGCCTGCAGGAAGCAGACCTTCGTGGTCAGGTTGATCGTGCTCCGGCGTGGTCAATAACCTCTCGGAGTTGGTTTAGCGATTGCTAAGGTGCGACGTCCTCGCACGTTCAATAGTCGGATCATCAAAGTCGACTCCCACCGAAAATGATTGCTATCTCATCAAAACTTTGGGACACCTTTGCCTCTATCAGTTGATCTACCACGAGATCGTAGAGGCCAAAACCTAGAAGCTAGCTTATGGTATGATTGTTGTTGTCCTACGGACTAAACCCTCCAGTTTATAAAGACACCAGAGGGGGCTAGGGTTACACAGAGTTGGTTACAAAGGAGGATATCTACATATACAAATTGCCAAGCTTGCCTTCCACGCCAAGGAGAGTCCCATCCGGACACGGGACGAAGTCTTCGATCTTGTATCTTCATAGTCCAACAGTGTGGCTAAAGTATATAGTCCGGCTGTCCGAGGACCCCCTAATCCAGGACTCCCTCAGTAGCCCCTGAACCAGGCTTCAAGGATGATGAGTCCGGTGCGCAGATTGTCTTCGGCATTGCAAAGCGGGTTACTCCTCCGAATACTCCATAGAAGATTTTGAACACAATGATAGTGTCCAGCTCTGCAAAACAAATTCCACATACCATCGCAGAGAAATTAATATTTCAACAAATCTAATCTGCTGACAACTTTTCATAGCGTGATATCCACCACGGCCTGGTCATTATTCGAACTGTTTCTCCCAGCTTGCCACTGCACGTTTCGCGAGGCGGTTTTATTGGCACGTCTTGTCGAAGTGTTCCCCTTATCACGGGGTTCTCATTAATACGGGTATGGGTAACCCAATCGCGCCCGTTGGTATGACTCCTAGATTTTCGGAAAGTTCCAAACAGCCACGCGGAGGACGCTTGATATTCACCCTGTTTATAAAGGGGCCAAGGCCTGTCCTTTTCCTCAAGCACTCAATCGAATCCTTCCCCCACCTTGAGTTCCAACACCCAAGGCTCAGGCTAGGCGCATCGAACCTTCAGTCATGTCCGGATCCAACATTCAAGGTCGGTGGATGCCCTCCTCTGTCACAGAGGAGGACATCCAGAAGCTAAGAGAAGCCAGGTATCTGACCGCCGAAATCTCACACAGGCTGCCTGCTTGAGGGCAGGTCATTCCCACTCCCGAACCCAGCGAGAGTGTCGTATTCATCTCCAACTTCCTCCGAGGGCTAGGATTTAGTCCAGATCCCTTTGTTAGAGGGCTCACATTCTATTACGGGCTCGATTTCCATGATCTGGCCCCGGATTCCATCCTTCACATCTCGTCGTTCATCGTCGTGTGTGAGGCCTTCCTCCACGTCAGCCCACACTTCGGCTTATGGCTCAAGACCTTTAATGTGAAGCCGAAGATGATTAATGGGCGACACGCAGAATGCGGAGGTGCTATAATAAGCAAAGGCGCCGATGCTCCATGGCCAAAGGGCTCCTTCCCGGAGGTGTCCAGCTTATGGCAGCGGGAGTGGTTTTACATCACAGCTCCCCGGGGTACTAAGTGGGTAGCCGCCCTGCCTTCCGCTCGAGCCCCCACCAGAACTGGCGTCATAGGTCAACAAGGGGCTGGACTGGGGACCAGTAAATGATGTGCCGACATTGCAGAGTCACATCCGAGATCTCCTCGAGAGAGATGTCAGCCTTGTCAAGGTAATGCAAGTCATGCTAGTTCATCGAGCCCTGCCTTGCAAACGTCAACCTCTCCGTATGTGGGAGTTCAACCCGGAAGGACCGCGAACTATTCAGCACTTCTTTGGCGTGACGCTCGAAGACATGTACAGATTGTTCTTTGGATCACGAATAAAGTGTCCGGACACCACCAAGGATGCGGGTCTAAACTGTAATCGTCCAGACACCCAAGTAAGTAGTTCTTCGGCCAAACCTGTTGTCTTTTTATTTATCACAACATCATTCTGCAAAGTCGCTCTTTGACCAGGACTGGGTAAAAAAGGCAAAGATGATCAGGTGTTCGTCCCCCCTTCCCAAAGGCTCAACAAATCCAGTAATGGCCAGAATGCTTGAGCTCGCGCCTTATCAAGCGCCATCAGGGGAAGATAAAGGGGGAATAAAGAAGCCGAAGGCGGGCCTCACTCATTATCCATCCAGACCGAGGGAATTAGTGCCTGCGCAAAGGAGGATAACCGGGGAGAAAAATCTAAAATCCCCTCTCCCCAAGGAAGGAAGAGGACCGCCTGTGAATACTTGGAAACAATGGTTTCCAAACGAGGGAAGAAATCCTCGTCAGGGGGTCCTACCCCGGAGGGTATCCTTACCGCACAGTGCCCGCAAGGGGATCAGCCCCCACTGAGCTGTAAGTAGACAAAAGTACTTTATAGTAAACATATCCTACTTTATTTCCTAGGACAATAACCGAGACGTATGTCTTGTAGTTCGGATCGTAGCCACTCTCGACAGAGTTCGTCTTCGGGGGATCTTCTTCCGGAGATGATGGAGAGAGAAACACCTCCCCATGCCTTCCCGCCTCATGAGGCGGGCAACCAAGAGGTGTCGTCACAGAGGATTTCTCCTGATCCACCAAGGCCAGAATGTAATCCTTCGGCCTCCCGAAGTCCGGAGTATTCAGCTCCTAAAGGGAGAAACAGAAAAAGTCCAGGGCTGTCCGGTGCGCGACCGAACGCATTGATGAGTCTTCTGGAGCAAGAGACTATCTTAGAGGCGCATCGTACGTTAATGGGTACGGTGGTTGAAAGGATTTTATCCGCCGAAAGCGGGTTGCATGAAGATTTTATGAGCCTGCTGAGAGGCTTTGAGGTACGCAAAGTAATATATATATATATATATATATATATATATATATATATTTGATGGTACCGCACACGCCAGGTGTGCCCTATGCAGATAGTAGCCCCTGAGACTCTGGTAGCTGTCAAAAAAGGCAGCCAACAGAGGATCATAGTCCCAGGTAATAATCATGTCGCCTTCATGTGCAGGTGGCTGAGGGTCCGGTGGCTAGCCGGACTGGGGAGTTTGCCGAACTGAGGCGACAACTTGATGCGGCGGATGCTGACATCGTGCTTGTAAACAGCCGGCTTGACGAGGCATAGGGTATGTATTCTCCGATGGTCAACATATATTAAGAGGGGCATGATGCTAGTATCTATAATATGTTGTGACTGCAGATGGAGCTGCCGCCGTAGAGACCCTTTGGGCGGAACTTGCCCAAGCCAAGGAACAAGCCAGGAGGAGTGATGCGGCCGCCCTAAAGGCGGTTGAAGAATTAAGAGCCGAACAGGCTGCACATTGCGAGAGCGAAGAGAAAATAGCGAAGATGGTTGTTGAGTTGAAGGGTGTCACCGACCGTTATGAGGTTCTTGAAAGGGAAAGCCAAACGAAGACGGCAGACTTGGAAAAAGCCATGGTAGCAGCCAAGGAAACCCGCTCTAAAATCAGAGCGGCGAAGGAGGAGCTACGTCAAGCCGGAGATATCACGGCTGGGAAGCCCTTTTTGTTGCGGATGAAGTTCGGAGATCCTAAGTATGCTCTTCTGGATCAATTATGGAGTTCTGCAGATGCGTACTTGGAATTGGCAGCGAGTGCCGCAGATGCGACCAAGTTTTTCAAAGAGCAAAAAGATCACAAAGTGGAAAAGTTGTTCTGGTCGCAATTCAATGCCCCGGCGCGTCCGCTGCTGTTAAATGAGCAAATGGCCGAGTGGGCCGAACTCCATAGGTTGTCCAGACTTTCCATGAGGTCTGTCGTGGATCATCTCTGGCCAGAAGGACCAAGGCCGAATAGTTATTTTGGTCTTGTGCAACGATTCCTTGGTGCTGTGCCGCATATCGACGCTGTAAAGAGGTCGGCGTGCATAGAAGGTGCGCGGATGGCTCTTGCCCGTGTCAATACATGCTGGGCAGAGATGGAGGCCACCGCTATTGTAACCCAGAATCCGGCCGTAGGCCAGGTTTCATCCGAGCACTATTTTGAAGAAGTCCTGGAAGGTGCTCGTTTAATAGAGACTCAGTGCTCGAAGAGTGTCATGTTCGAGTGACATGTATCCTGATTGTAAAAATAATGCTATTTAAATTATAAAGGCTATGTTATAATTTTGCCTGAAAGTATTATTATGCCTCCTGTGCGGCCGTTTATGTATATATGTATATAACCTGAAAGTTTGCAGTCGTTGGCTTCAGCCCCCACGCATATAATGCGGGGGTGTTTGCAAAAGTGCGTATTCACACTTGATCCAACGTCTTGGTCCATTAAGGAGGTGGTAGCGCGGCGAACGAGGTAATCAGACTATATTGCTTTAACACTTTCACTTAGCCATAGCAGTTTGACAGTGGGGCTACTATATAGCCCCTCGTACTTCCGCACTCATCCGAGTCTGGGGCGCGTACATACATGACCGGGAAAACCGTCCCTTCGTTAATGCGGAGGAATCCCGAAGATTCCGTTAAGTCATTGAGTGGTTGACCAGTCTCGCGCTTTATCATGGTAGTCTGTTTTCGGCTTTCTCTACTAAGGTGCTCATCCGGATGAACCAAGGCACAATCACAACAGTTCTCCCGGTGCCACCGTAGCCGATAGAGCGGAACGTAAGGTAGCAAAACGCGGGAGCCTGGCAAACCCAACATTTGACCAAAGACATGATTCGGAGCTGATGCATATAAGGCCAAACTCGCGACGTCGAACACTCCCTAAGGTATTCGGTCTTTACAACATATACCGAGCTGAGTGACGCCCTTGGTAATGAACCCTGAGTGTCCAGGTACGTGCATCATTCTGACATGGCGAAATGCCAACAACGTCAGCATCCCTCTCGGTTATGCTGAGTATCCGGAGCATGTGAAGCAACAAGAGATAGTAAAAAAGGTTTACACAGGTTCTTAATCTAAAAAGAAACCTTTGAGTGGGGCCCTGCTGCACGTCTGCGCCTGTGTCTCCGTTGTGCCGTATCCCGAAAGGGTGTAGCACGATTATCATCTGTAAAAGAGAAGAACTTAGGTGAAAGTTGTCGTGCGAAGAATTGGTTATTCTCAATAAACCATTAAAATTCAAGATAAGTAAGGTCAAGCCGGACTGTAGTCTTTTTTACATGCGGGAAGCCCCTAGTACCGCCTATGGGGGTATATCCATCAAAGCAATCTCAGGTTTATCTAAGCTGTTACATGTAGTGGTGCGCCAGACTCGTCTAGCCGTGTCCGCGGTCTTGACGACCGTAATTTATTCTGGTTGGAGAGATTGTTTAGTGTTCGGCTGCTAAAGTCACCACACGTTCTTTCGCGCGTAAGGAACGCTCAATATTTCCGCTAAATGTGATGATGCCACGTGGACCGGGCATCTTAAGTTTAAGAGAAGCGTAATGCGGTACTGCATTAAAACGAGTGAAGGCTGTTCTTCCGAGTAGTGCTTGATAGCCGCTTCGGAATGGAGCGATGTCGAAGGTTAACTTTTCTCTTTGGAAGTTGTCGGGAGAACCAAATACAACCTCTAGTACTAGAGAGCCCGTACAGTGGGCCTCTGGGCCTGGTATTATCCCTTTAAAGGTAATATTGCTTTGGCTGATTCTTGTCGGGTCTATCCCCATTTTGCGTACTGTGCCCTGATATATTAGATTAAGACTACTGCCGCCGTCCATGAGGACTTGGGGGAGGTGGTATCCGTCGATAATTGGGTGTAGCACCAAGGCAGCCAATCCTCCATGCCGGATACTTGTCAGGTGATCCCTGCGATCAAAAGTGATCGGGCAGGCCGACCAAGGGTTGAACTTAGGGGTGACGGGCTCTACGGCGCATATGTCTCGGAGTGCATGTTTGCTCCTTTTTCTTATGTGAATCATGTTCAGTGTTTTGACCTCTGGTGGGAATTTTTTCTGTCCCCCAGTGTTTTGCTGGCGAGGCTCATCCTCATCTTCACTTTGTGTCTCCCTCCCCTTGTGTTCGGCTTTTAGCTTGCTAGCCGGCTTGAAGACCCAGCATTCTCTGTGGGTGTGATTTGCAGGTTTATCAGAGGTGCCATGAATCTGACATAATTTGTATAGAATCTTGTTTAGGCTGGCCGGTCCATCTCTGTTGCCTTTGAAAGGCTTTTTCCGCTGACCGGGTCGACAGCCCCTAAATCCGGCATTTACCGCCGTGTTTTCTGGACTATCTTCGTTACTTCGACGCTTGCTTTTACTGCGTCGTGGTTTTCCATTGCCATCCCTGACTTTGGATGTGCCTGGGTCGCTGGTGCTACTACGGTCCAGGCAGCTATCTTCGCCCACGCAAAAGCGGGTCATGAGGCTTGTTAGGGCTGCCATTGTCCTTGGTTTTTCTTGGCCGAGGTGTCTGGCGAGCCATTCGTCTCGGACGCTGTGTTTGAAAGCTGCTAAGGCTTCGGCGTCCGGGCAGTCGATGATTTGATTCTTCTTAGTAAGAAATTTGTTCCAAAGCTTTCGGGCTGACTCTCCAGGCTGTTGAATTATATGACTTAAATCGTCTGTGTCCGAAGGTCGGACATAGGTCCCTTGAAAGTTAGCCCTAAAAGCATCCTCAAGCTCCTCCCAACTTCCATTGATTTTTCGGGGAGGCTCTTTAGCCAGTGCCGAGCTGGTCCTTTCAACTTGAGGGGCAAGTATTTGATGGCGTGGAGATCATCTCCGCGAGCGATATGGATATGGAGGATGAAGTCCTCAATCCAGACCCTAGGGTCTGTCGTTCCTTCGTACGCCTCTATGTTCACGGGTTTGAATCCCTCTGGAAATTCATGATCCAGTACCTCATTGGTGAAGCATAGGGGGTGTGCAGCACCCCTGTATTTGGATGTATCGTGGCGTTCTGATGGTTGTAGTGTTCGATTTTGATTCTGTGCCGGGGTGCGCTTCCAAAATCCGTAGATGGACCTGGTTATGCCTTCTTTTTCGAGCAAATCCTCATGTGAGTCGTGTGTTGGCTTATATCCGACATCGTTAGCCGCCCTATCGCGGCCACGAGAAGGTCGATCCGGCTGATTGGCCGTTTTATTTTTCGGCTGCAGCTTCGTCATCGAATTCAGGCAGCAGCTTGCGCTTTGGATAACTGTTTGTGTGGCAACTGCCATCGTACTTTTCAGTAGTGTCCAGCACTTTGTTCCATCTAGTGCGCATGTACGAAGAGAAAGAAGCCGAGCTTGATCTCACCTCGAGTGCGCATGTACGAAGAGAAAGAAGCCGAGCTTGATCGGCAGGACAGGTTGGACGCCCTGGAGGAGGAGCATGACGTGGCAAAGGCTCGTTCCGCATTCTATCAGCAATAGGCTCACAAGTATGAAAGCAGAGAAGTACGGGCCAAAACTTATAAGGTTGGCGAACTCGTTCTACGCCTACCGGAGAAGAAAAAGAACAAGCTCAAGCCCAAATGGGAGGGTCCCTTCATTGTTGACCAAGTTCTGACCGGTGGAGCGTACCGTCTGCGGGATGCATCGGACAATCGACTCGAGCCAAACCCATGGAACACAGCCAGACTCCAAAGGTTCTACACCTAGTGCCGGACTCTATGTTTGTCTCCTTACCTCCGTTAATTTTTTATATATCCGTTATCTGTCTTTTCTTTCTTTCTTCCCTTTTTCTTCAAGGCCTTAAAAGGCCAAAACGGGTCTTGACTACACAATCTTGACGCGCTAGGCGTGCTCATTGTACCTGGGGGCTTCTTATACAGAAGCTTAATATAGCTATGTTTCGGGCTCTATGCCCTCTGCACATGTGTTACTTTTCCACATGTACCTTTTCTTCACCATTATATGCATCGATATGACTTAAGTTTTGGCCAAGCTGGGTTGCCTGGCTCTTGTATTTATGCCCTACGTTCCCGTTCATTCGGCTAGGGCATAAGGGGAGCACCTCTGCGATTGTTACTGCCGGGTCAGTCGGATGTGTACCTCAGACTGGGTGAAGCCTAAAGCTAGCGTTCTTAAGGGAATATTCGGTCGGTGAACAAAAGATGACTTTTATTTATTGTAATACATGCCCCCAAAAGTTTATATCCTGCGTCTCTTTTCGTAGTTCAGACATGCACATTAATGCATGTGTATCCAGGGAAAGGAACCCCTAACGAAACTATTCTCCCTAGAAGATGTTTCTTACTATCCATGTAATATAACATAGATAGTTGGGTACTTGTCTGTTCAAGCACTTATGACCCCTACGCCTGGTTTCCACGCGTACCCCGGTTTTTACATACCTGAGCAGATATTCGGATACACTCCGGACTGTTGGGTCCGGAGATCGAAGCGAAAAGGTCTGCCATGACAAATGATTTACAATCCGGCTAGGGACAATATATGTCAATTGAAGTACAAAGTCACTTAGACTGACTAAATTCTTCTTCTATACCATCCAATAGGCTGTCTAGCCTACAATCCTGTTGGGAATACTTTGCGGCTAATTTCACCTGGTCATACACCAAACTGACGGGGATTTCTTTCCCATCAGACCCCACAGGTCCGACCTCGGCCATGTGGTTCGGGTCAGCCTTGGTATACCGCGTCTTCACCATGGCCCAGGCTTCCCTTGCACCTTGTCGGCGGGCTGATATTTTCCATAATTGGAAGCGCCGCCGCGCACCCTTGAGCTTCTCTACAAGCTCCCACATGCCTCCTGGCAGGGAGGCGGATGGCCATAAGGCTTGGGCAATGCCCTGCATCACATGCCGATCTTGTTCGTGCAGTTGTGAGAGCTCTGGCAGAAGATCACCTGTAGACCCGGGTATCTCCTCTGCAGGACGACCCATCAACATACCTAGAGATATAACTCTGTTAGTCGGTTTCTTCGCCGAACCCTATAAAAGTTCGTTCAAGCACTTACGAAAAATGTCGCGTCGAAGCCGCTTATTCTCCTTTATGGAGTCAGCAAGCCGGGTATTGGCATCTTGGAGATCATTTTTCTCCCGCCTAACCTGTGTAAGCACGCGCTCGTGAGCCTTTAGCTGTCATTGAGCATGTTGCTCATTCCCTCACACGACCTCCGGATTCACTCCGGGATCATCTGTAGAATCTATTGTTAGATTTGCAGGTATGCCGAATACTAACTGGTACATGTTATTCTTTTCAATAGAAACAAGTGTTACTAGAGGAGTTCTTCTCGGACTCCTTCATTGCGGCAACTGCAGCCCGTAGCTGGGCCTTGCAAACAATGATCCTTAAATCAGTTGTGCCAACTGTTTCAAGTCTCAGGGGCTACTGATATACATAGTTATTATATTTTCTTACCCGTATATCTTTTACATACTAGTCCGTGGCTCTTGCAAGACCATTTTGAGCAGCTCGGATGTACGCGTCTCCTGAGTTGAAGGCATCGAACGCCTCTTGGGAGAAACAAGCGTCACGGAGTACGGGCCGATGATGCCTGTGATTCATGGCACTCTCCACTCCGGAATTCATAGCGGACAGCCTATCCGCATCCTCTGTAGGAGGAACATCCGGTGTTGGCCCCATGTTAGCGCCTGCCTCTAAGTCCGGCTCTGGGGCCCAACTGGTGGAGGTGTGGCCGACAACCTCTCCACATATAGTCCCACGGAGAGGGGTTCTTTTTCATACGTCTGCGACGGCGTCTTAGTCCTGATCGCCTTCCTTTTAAGCCTACCCGGCTTCGGTGCTCCTCGTTGGTGAGTCACTGCGGGTTCGGCATGGCATCCCGAGTACCTTCCCTGTAAGACACCATATGTGTGCGGTAGGTGAAGTGCAGAAAAAGGGATCCTTCCCGGAAGTTGGGACTCCGGTTTTACTTACATGCGATGCAGGGAGTATTCCAGTATAATCGGCTATGATGGCCACCATGGCACCAACGCAGCTTAATTGATAGAACGTTCTGTCTATAAGCTCCACAAATGTGTCCGGATCTTCTTCGAGTCCGGGGTCGAGAGCCCGGTCAGGGTCCTCTGGTTGTGGAGGCGGGCTGTGGACCTCCCTCACAGCTTTTCGCAGTTCCTGCTATGAAATGGCAAGGTAAATACTTATGACGAAGAATGCGGGAAGGTTTGGAGTAAAAAGTAGCTGCTCACCCAGCTTGGGGGGTTGTACATGGAGAATCCATCCCGTGGCTTAATGCGAATGAACTCCTCTTCCTCTCCTTTGTACAAATCGGACAAAATTTTCGCTAAAGCAGCGACTGAGTCCGGTCCCTTACGACCACAGCGGGTGGCATCGTCTTCTCCATTGAAGTGCCACATGGGTTGTCCCTGATATTGAAGTGGCTGCACCCCCCGCATTATACATATTGACATAACCTTGATTATTGTCAATCCTGATTGGGCCAGCGTCTTTATCCGGCCCATCAGGTAAAGGGCTTCTCTGTTATCTTCCTCCTGGGGGCTCCGAGGGCGCCAGCTGCGACGTTTCTTCAAGGGTGCGTTGTCGAACTCAAGAAGGCCCATCCGAATAGGTTCCGGAAGGGGGATGTCCTCCATGTAAAACCACTTTGAAGGACAGTCTTCGGATGTCTTCTTCGGAGTACCGGACAGGTATCCGGTCCCGGCAATGCGCCATATCTCGGCTCCGCCCACTTGATATATTGACCCCTCCTGTGTACGGGGTACAAGGCAGAATAGCCTCTTCCATAGCTCGAAATGAGCTTCGCAGCCCAAAAACAGCTCGCAAAGGGCGACGTAGCCAGCGATATGTAATATTGAGGCGGGAGTAAAGTTATGCAGCTGGAGGCCGTAGGACTCCAGGAGCCCACGGAGGAACGGATGGATTTGACATCCAAGCCCCCTTAATAAGTAAGGGACGAGGCATACCCGCTCCCCCATGGATGGGTTGGGAACACTGATAGAGGCAAAGGTGTCCCGTCTTTCGATGAGATGGTGGCTATCGTTTCGGACGAGGTCGACTTTGACGATCCGACTACGAACATGCGAGGACGTCGCGCCTTAGCAATCGCTAAACCAACTCTGAGAGGTTATTGACCATGCCGGAGCACGATCAACCTGACCACGAAGGCCTGTTTCCTGCAGGCAAACGAAGAACAAGCAAGAAACTAAGATTGCAATCTGGAAATTGGGAATATAAGAGGAAAGCTTTATTGATCAAGGTGGGGTTATGTGACGCCTTGGTCTGGTTGTTGAACACAAACGAAGTAGGCGAAGTTGCAGCTATGGCGAACTTTTAATCTAAACAAAACCCAAAGTCTAAACGACACCCTAAGGGCTGTATATATGGAGGAAGAGGAGGGAATTTCGTGGCCCTTGAGGGAGGGGTCCGAAACCAACCCTAACTCTTGTTTCCCCACACATAAGGACTCTAAAAACAGCCTATACTTAAGTATTTCGAAATTACATGGGCCTGGCCCATTAATAAGGTGACTCAGCACCTAGAATAGCCTATGGACAAATATTATGAAGTGGCATCTTGTATATTTCGTCCAAGGCTTCATGCACTCATTATGGTGGCTTCAAATTACTGGAATCATCACTTGTAACT
This sequence comes from Aegilops umbellulata, assembly GCA_032464435.1. Taxonomy (NCBI): domain Eukaryota; kingdom Viridiplantae; phylum Streptophyta; class Magnoliopsida; order Poales; family Poaceae; genus Aegilops; species Aegilops umbellulata. Next base: position 203,918,004 of record CP136055.1, read on the forward strand.
CCGTTCTTGTTCCCCTTGTGCATGCCAACATCTCCATGCTTGAACTTGCTCCAAGGTTCATCTTTCTTGTCCATGGTAGGCCCTTCATTTGTAAGCAAAACAAATGTATCCAATTTAGGCAGCATCATATTCTCATGAACATTGGAATTATTACCAAGAAACGAAAGTACCTGATAATTCAATTGGCGTGGGCGAGCTCTAGTAATTGGTCCAGTATGTATAGCAACAGGGGCTGTGGGTGTAACAATGGTATTGATGTCCTCATCAAAAGCTCTCCGCTTGCTCCACGCCATTGTAGGTGGCGAGTCCGGCTCGAACGGGGACCATATACGCTGGAGGGAGAAATCCCTGGGTCTGTAACTCTACTAATTGGCTGTGAGGGACAGAACACTTCTTCCAATTGCCTGGCTTAGGGCTACGGGAGCGAGATGAGGAGCTGCGATGGTCGGCTCCGATGGTTGGATGGACTTTTCCGGGCGCGCTCCGATGGATACTCGTTGTGGGAGGATGGTGTGATCTGGATCTGAGGATCCCTGTCTCTTTAAATAGATGATTTACTTATGTGGTTAGGGTGGCAAATGTAAAAATGCCCCGACTTCTAACATTCGCTCGACACGTGGAGGATAGCCATTATTATGCGCACAAGCCGAGGAGTGCAGCATTCATGGGAAGCCGGACACTACTTAATAGGTACTCAGAATTCGGAGAAGAACCCGCCTTCCAATGCCGAAGACAATCCGCGCGCCGGACTCATCGTCATTGAAGCCTGGTTCGGGGGCTACTGAGGGAGTCCTGGATTAGGGGGTCCTCGGACAGCCGGACTATATCCTTTGGCCGGACTGTTGGACTATGAAGATACAAGATTGAAGACTTCGTCCCGTGTCCGGATGGGACTATCCTTGGTGTGGAAGGCAAGCTTGGCAAATCGGATCTGTAGATCTCCTCCCTTGTAACCGACTCTGTGTAACCCTAGCCCCCTCCGGTGTCTATATAAACCGGAGGGTTTAGTCCATAGGACAAGAACAATCATAATCATAGGCTAGCTTCTAGGGTTTAGCCTCTACGATCTCGTGGTAGATCAACTCTTGTAATACTCATATCATCAAGATCAATCAAGTAGTGTAGAAGTGCATGCTCTAGCCAATGCAACCAAAAGACCGATCTAAGTGAGAGGGTCGGACATTATACTCCAACGCTCCCCTCATGTCAATGCTCCTTTGGAGTTATATGACGTGGGCAGCGGAAGCGGGGGCAGGCCACAATTATTTATTGCGTTTACTGGGTTTTGAACCCGAAACATCTTGGTTGTAAGTTTATGCACCTAACCAGTTCACCCATCAGACCGATCTGATGGAAGAGACTAGGCAACACATTATACGTCAACACTCCCCCTCACGTGGCTTCCTCAGGCCTAAACGTGGACCAAAAGTGACCTGCAATTTAATTGCGCCAGCCGGGTCTTTACCTCAAGACCTCTTGGCTCTGATACCATGTAGTAGTGCATGCTCTAGCCAATGCAACCAAAAGACCGATCTAAGTGAGAGGGTCAGACATTATACTCAACAAGCAGGAAGTAGGGTATTACCCCCATCGAGAGGGCCCGAACCTAGGTAAACATTGTGCCCCCCGCCTCCTGTTACCATCCGCCTTAGATAAATAGTTTGGGACCCCCTACTCGAGATCCACCGGTTTTGACACCGACAGTCCTCTTCCCAAATGTTAGTCGGGAAGGGATCCCACAACAGCCAAGTTTGAAGGGGTCCAACTGATACATCTCCGTCGTATCTACTTTTCCAAACACTTCTGCCCTTGTTTTGGACTCTAACTTGCATGATTTGAATGGAACTAACCCGGACTGATGTTGTTTTCAGCAGAATTGCCATGGTGTTATCTTTGTGCACAAACAAAAGTTCTCGGAATGACCTGAAACTTCACGGAGATTATTTTTGGAAATAATAAAAAATACTAGCGAAAGAATCAAGGCCAGGGGCCCACACCCTGTCCACGAGGGTGGGAGGCGCGCCTGCCCCCTAGGGCGTGTCCCCTACCTCGTGGGCCCCCTGGAGCGCCACCGACCTCAACTCCAACTCTATATATTCACGTTTGGGGAGAAAAAAATCAGAGAGAAGGATTCATCGTGTTTTACGATACGGAGCTGCCGCCAAGCCCTAATCTCTCTCGGGAGGGCTGATATGGAGTCTGTTTGGGGCTCCGAAGAGGGGAATCCGTCGCCATTATCATCATCAACCATCCTCCATCACCAATTTCATGATGCTCACCGCCATGCGTGAGTAATTCCATCGTAGGTTTGCTAGACGGTGATGGGTTGGATGAGATTTATAATGTAATCGAGTTAGTTTTGTTAGGGTTTGATCCCTAGTATCCACTATGTTCTGAGATTGATGTTGCTATGACTTTGCTATGCTTAATGCTTGTCACTAGGGCCCGAGTACCATGATTTCAGATCTGAACCTATTATGTTTTCATGAATATATGTGAGTTCTTGATCCTATCTTGCAAGTCTATAGTCACCTACTATGTGTTATGATCCGGCAACCCCGAAGTGACAATAATCGGGACCACTCCCGGTGATGAACATAGTTTGAGGAGTTCAGGTATTCACTATGTGTTAATGCTTTGGTCCGGTACTCCATTAAAAGGAGGACTTAATATCCCTTAGTTTCCGCTAGGACCCCGCTGCCACGGGAGGGTAGGACAAAAGATTTCATGCAAGTTCTTTTCCATAAGCACGTATGACTATATTCGGAATACATGCCTACATTACATTGATGAATTGGAGCTAGTTCTGTGTCATCCTATGTTATGACGGTTACATGATGAACCGCATCCGGCATAACTCTCCATCACCGATCCAATGCCTACGAGCTTTTCACATATTGTTCTTCATTTATTTACTTTTCCGTTTCTACTGTTACAATCACTACAAAACCCATAAATATTACTTTTGCTACTGTTACTGTTACCGTTACTTCCATACTACTTTGCTACTAAATACTTTGCTGCAGATACTAAGTTATCCAGGTGTGGTTGAATTGACAACTCAACTGCTAATACTTGAGAATATTCTTTGGCTCCCCTTGTGTCAAATCAATAAATTTGGGTTGAATACTCTACCCTCGAAAACTGTTGTGATCCCCTATACTTGTGGGTTATCAAGACTATTTTCTGGCGCCGTTGCTGGGGAACATAGCTCTATTCTTTGAGCCACTTGGGATCTATATCTGCTGGTCACTATGAAGAACCTGAAAGACGCGAAAATAAAAATTTATCCCTCAACTACGAGGGGAGGTAAGGAACTGCCATATAGCTCTGCACTTGATTCACCTTCTGTTTTGAGTAAGCTTGCGACACCTAAACCTGCTTCTGCTATTAATTCTGATATTTCGCATGTTATTGATGATGCCACTTTTGCTATGCATGATACTTATGATGAACCTACTTCTATGCTTGATACTACTGTGCCACTTGGTGAATTTCTTGATGAACAATTTGCTAGGGCTAGAGAGAATGAAATTATTGAAACTGATAATATTGATGAAAGTGATGATGAAGATTCTCCCCCTATATATGAATTGCCTGTTGTGCCTGAGGGTTATGTTGTGGATGAAGAAACTGCTAGAGATTTTCTTGCTTGCAATGATAGAAGTGATCTCCAACTTTAGTTGAACCGAGTGTGGCTACGCCCGGTCCTTGAGAAGGTTAAAACAGAGTCTATTTGACAAACTATCGTTGTGGTTTTGATGCGTAGGTAAGATGAGTTCTTGCTTAAGCCCGTAGCAGCCACGTAAAACTTGCAACAACAAAGTAGAGGACGTCTAACTTGTTTTTGCAGGGCATGTTGTGATGTGATATGGTCAAGACATGATGCTAAATTTTATTGTATGAGATGATCATGTTTTGTAACCGAGTTATCGGCAACTGGCAGGAGCCATATGGTTGTCGCTTTATTGTATGCAATGCAATCGCGATGTAATTCTTTACTTTATTACTAAGCGGTAGTGATAGTCGTGGAAGCATAAGATTGGCGAGACGACAACGATGCTACGATGGAGATCAAGGTGTCGCGCCGGTGACGATGGTGATCATGACGGTGCTTTGGAGATGGAGATCACAAGCACAAGATGATGATGACCATATCATATCACTTATATTGATTGCATGTGATGTTTATCTTTTTATGCATCTTATCTTGCTTTGATTGACGGTAGCATTATAAGATGATCTCTCACTAAATTATCAAGAAGTGTTATCCCTGAGTATGCACCGTTGCAAAAGTTCTTCGTGCTGAGACACCACGTGATGATCGGGTGTGATAGGCTCTATGTTCAAATACAACGGGTGCAAAACAGTTGCACACGCGGAATACTCAGGTTATACTTGACGAGCTATGCATATAAGATATGACCTCGGAACACGGAGACCGAAAGGTCGAGCGTGAATCATATAGTAGATATGATCAACATAATGATGTTCACCATTGAAGACTAAGCCATTTCACGTGATGATCGGTTATGGTTTAGTTTATTTGGATCACGTGATCACTTAGAAGATTAGAGGGATGTCTATCTAAGTGGGAGTTCTTAAGTAATATGATTAATTGAACTTTAATTTATCATGAACTTAGTCCTGGTAGTATTAGCATATTTATGTTGTAGATCAATAGCTCGCATTGTTGCTTCCCTGTGTTTATTTTGATATGTTCCTAGAGAAAATTGTGTTGAAAGATGTTAGTAGCAATGATGCGGATTGGATCCGTAATCTGAGGTTTATCCTCATTGCTGCACAGAAGAATTATGTCCTTGATGCACCGCTAGGTGATGGACCTATTGCAGGAGCAGATGCAGACGTTATGAACGTTTTGCTAGCTCAATATGATGACTACTTAATAGTTTACTGCACCATGCTTAACTGCTTAGAATCGGGACTTCAAAGACGTTTTTGAACGTCATGGACCATACGAGATGTTCCAGGAGTTGAAGTTAATATTTCAAGCAAATACCCGAGTTGAGAGATATGAAGTCTCCAACAAGTTCTATAGCTAAAAGATGGAGGAGAATCACTCAACTAGTGAGCATGTGCTCAGATTGTCTGAGTACTACAATCGCTTGAATCAAGCGGGAGTTAATCTTCCAGATAAGATAGTGATTGACAGAATTCTCTAGTCACCATCACCAAGTTAGTAGAACTTCGTGATGAACTATAATATGCAAGGGATAACAGAAAGTATTCCCAAGCTCTTCGCGATGCTAAAATCGGCGAAGGTAGAAATCAAAGAAAAACATCAAGTGTTGATGGTTGACAAGATCACTAGTTTCAAGAAAAGGGCAAAAGGAAAGAAGGGGAACTTCAAGAAGAACGGCAAGCAAGTTGCTTCTCAAGTGAAAAAGCCCAAGTCTGGTCCTAAGCCTGAGACTAAGTGCTTCTACTGCAAAGGGACTGGTCACTAGAAGCGGAACTACCGCAAGTGATTGGCGGATAAGAAGGATGGCAAGTGAACATAAGTATATTTGATATACATGTTATTGATGTGTACTTTACTAGTGTTCATAGCAACCCCTCAGTATTTGGTAGTATTTCAAGTTGCTAAGATTAGTAACTCGAAACAGGAGTTGCAGAATGAACAAAGACTAGTTAAAGGGCAAGGTGACGATGTGTGTTGGAAGTGGTTCCAAGATTGATATGATCATCATCACACACTCCCTATACTTTCGGGATTAGTGTTGAAACTAAATAAGTGTTATTTGGTGTTTGCGTTGAGCATGAATATGATTTGATCATGTTAATTGCAATACAGTTATTCATTTAAGTTAGAGAACAGTTGTTGTTCTGTTTACATGAATAAAACCTTCTATGGTCATACACACCAACGAAAATGGTTTGTTGGATCTCGATCGTAGTGATACACATATTCATAATATTGAAGCCAAAAGATGCGAAGTTAATAATGATAGTGCAACTTATTTGTGGCACAGCCGTTTAGGTCATATTGGTGTAAAGCGCATGAAGAAACTCCATGCTGATGGAATTTTGGAATCTCTTGATTATGAATCACTTGATGCTTGCGATCCATGCCTTAAGGGCAAGATGACTAAAAACGCCGTTCTCCAGAATAATGAAGCAAGCAACAGATTTATTGGAAATCATACATACTGATGTATGTGGTCCGATGAATATTAAAGGCTTGCAGCAGGTATCATTATTTTCTGACCTTCACAGATGATTTGAGAAGATATGGGTATATCCACTTGATGAAACATAAGTCTGAAACGTTTGAAAAGTTCAAAGAATTTCAGAGTGAAGTAGAGAATCATCGTAACAAGAAAATAAAAGTTTCTACGATATGATCGCAGAGGTAAAATATTTGAGTTACGAGTTTGGCCTTCAATTAAAACAATGTGGAATAGTTTCACAAACTCATGCCACCTGGAACACCACAGCATAATGGTGCGTCCGAACGTCATAACCGTACTTTATTAGATATAGTACAATCTATGATGTATCTTACTGATCTACCACTATCGTTTTTGGGATTATGCATTAGAGACAGCTGCATTCACATTAAATAGGGCACCATCTAAATCCGTTGAGACGACACCGTATGAACTATGGTTTAGCAATAAACCTAAAGCTGTCGTTTCTTAAAGTTTGGGGTTGCGATGCTTATATGAAAAAGTTTCATCCTGATAAGCTCAAACCCAAATCGGAGAAATATGCCTTCATAGGATACCCAAAGGAAACTGTTGGGTACACCTTCTATCACAGATCTAATGGCAAGACATTTGTTGCTGAGAATGGATCCTTTCCAGAGAAGGAGTTTCTCTGGAAAGAAGTGAGTGGGAGGAAAGTAGAACTTGATAAGGTAATTGTACCTTCTCCCTTATTGGAAAGTAGTTCATCACAGAAATCTGTTCCTGTGACTACTACACCAATTAGTGAGGAAGCTAATGATGATGATCATGTAACTTCAGATCAAGTTACTACCGAATCTCGTAGGTAAACCAGAGTGAGATCTGCACCAGAGTGGTACGGTAATCCTGTTCTGGAAGTCATGTTACTAGACCATGATGAACTTGCGAACTATGAGGAAGCGATGGTGAGCCCAGATTCCGCGAAATGGTTTGAGGCCATGAAATCTGAGATATGATCCATGTATGAGAACAAAGTATGGACTTTGATGGATTTGCCCGATGATCGGCAAGCCATAGAAAATAAATGGATCTTCAAGAGGAAGACGGACACTGATAGTAGTGTTACTATCTACAAAGCTAGAATTGTTGCAAAAGGTTTTCGACAAGTTCAAGGTGTTGACTATGAGAGTTTCTCACTCGTATCTATGCTTAAGTCTGTCCGAATCATGTTAGCAATTGCCGCATTTTATGAAATTTGGCAAATGGATCAACAAAACTGCATTCCTCAATGGATTTATTAAAGAAGAGTGGTATACGATGCAACTAGAAGGTTTTGTCGATCCTAAAGGTGTTAACAAAATATGCAAGCTCCAGCGATCCATCTATGGACTGGTGGAAGCATCTCGGAGTTGGAATATACACTTTGATAAGTTGATCAAAGCATATAGTTTTATACAGACTTGCGGTGAAGCCTGTATTTACAAGAAAGTGAGTGGGAGCACTACAACATTTCTGATAAGTATATGTAAATGACATATTGTTGATCGGAAATAATGTAGAATTATTCTGTAAAGCATAAAGGAATGTTTGAAAGGAGTTTTTCAAAGAAAGACTTCAGTGAAGCTGCTTACATATTGAGCATCAAAATCTATAGAGATAGATCAAGACGCTTGATAAGTTTTTTCAATGAGTACATACCTTGACAAGATTTTGAAGTAGTTCAAAATGGAACAGTCAAAGAAAGAGTTCTTGCCTGTGTTACAAGGTGTGAAATTGAGTAAGACTCAAAGCCCGACCACGGCAGAAGATAGAAAGAGAATGAAAGTCATTCCCTATGCCTCGGCCATAGGTTCTACAAAGTATGCCATGCTGTTTACCAGATCTATTGTATACCCTACACTGAGTTAAGCAAGGAAGAACAATGGTGATCTAGGAGTAGATCACTGGACAGCGGTCAAAATTATCCTTAGTGGAATAAGGATATGTTTCTCGATTATGGAAGTGACAAAAGGTTCGTCGTAAAGGGTTACGTCGATGCAAGTTTTGACACCGATCTGGATGACTCTAAGTCACGATCTAGATACATATTGAAAGTGGGAGCAATTAGCTAGAGTAGCTCTATGCGGAGTATTGTAGACATAGAATTCGCAAAATACTTACGGATCTGTATGTGACAGACCCGTTGACTAAAATTATCTCACAAGCAAAACATGATCACACCTTAGTACTCTTTGGGTGTTAATCACATAGTGATGTGAACTAGATTACTGACTCTAGTAAACCCTTTGGGTGTTGGTCACATATCGATGTGAACTATGGGTGTTAATCACATGGTGATGTGAACTATTGCTATTAAATCACATGGTGATGTGAACTAGATTATTGACTCTAGTGCAAGTGGGAGACTGAAGGAAATATGCCCTAGAGGCAATAATAAAGTTATTATTTATTTCCTTATATCATGATAAATGTTTATTATTCATGCTAGAATTGTATTAACCGGAAACATAATACATGTGTGAATACATAGACAAACAGAGTGTCACTAGTATGCCTCTACTTGACTAGCTCATTAATCAAAGATGGTTATGTTTCCTAACCATGAACAAAGAGTTGTTATTTGATTAATGAGATCACATCATTAGTTGAATGATCTGATTGACATGACCCATTCCATTAGCATAGCACCCGATCGTTTAGTATGTTGCTATTGCTTTTATCCATGACTTATACATGTTCTTTTAACTATGAGATTATGCAACTCCCGTTTACCGTAGGAACACTTTGTGTGCTACCAAACGTCACAACGTAACTGAGTGATTATAAAGGTGCTCTACAGGTGTCTCCGAAAGTATTTGTTGGGTTGGCGTATTTCGAGATTAGGATTTGTCACTCCGAATGTCGGAGAGGTATCTCAGGGCCTTCTCGGTAATGCACATCACATAAGCCTTGCAAGCATTGCAACCAATGAGTTAGTTGCGAGATGATGTATTACGGAACGAGTAAAGAGACTTGCCGGTAACGAGATTGAACTAGGTATTGGATACCGACGATCGAATCTCGGGCAAGTAACATACCGATGACAAAGGGAACAACGTATGTTGTTATGCGGTCTGACCGATAAAGATCTTCGTAGAATATGTAGGAGCCAATATGGGCATCCAGGTCCCGCTATTGGTTATTGACCGGAGACGTGTCTCGGTCATGTCTACATTGTTCTCGAACCGTAGGGTCCGCACGCTTACCGTTACGATGACAGTTATTATGAGTTTATGCATTTTGATGTACCGAAGGAGTTCGGAGTCCCGGATGTGATCACGGACAGGACGAGGAGTCTCGAAATGGTCGAGACGTAAAGAATGATATATTGGAAGCCTATGTTTGGACATCAGATGTGTTCCAGGTGAAATCAGGATTTTACCGGAATACCGGGAGGGTTACCGGAACCCCCCGGGAGCATAATGGGCCAACATGGGCCTTGGTGGAGAGGTGAGAGGGCTGCCCTCATGGGCTGCGCGCCTCCCCCCTTCCCCTAGTCCTATTAGGACTAGGAGAGGTGGCCGGCCCCCTCTCTCTCTCTGCCCCTTGGAGAATCCTAGTCCAACTAGGATTGGGGGGGGGGGGGAATCCTACTCCCACAGGGAGTAGGACTCTCCTGGCGCGCCAGGCTTGGCCGGCCAGCCCCTCCCCCTTGGCTCCTTTATATACAGGGGCAGGGGGCACCCCATAGACACACAATTGATCAACGTGATCGTTCCTTAGCCGTGTGCGGTGCCCCCCTCCACCATATTCCACCTCGGTCATATTGTCGCGGTGCTTAGGCGAAGCCCTGCGTCGGTAGTACATCAAGATCATCACCACGCCATCGTGCTGATGGAACTCCTCCCCGAAGCTTTGCTGGATCGGAGCCCGGGGATCGTCATCGAGCTGAACGTGTGCCAAGAACTCGGAGGTGCCGGAGTAACGGTGCTTGGATCAGTCGGATCGTGAAGACGTACGACTACATCAACCGCGTTGATATAACGCTTCCGCTTTCGGTCGAGGAGGGTACGTAGACAACACTCTCCCTCTCGTTGCTATGCATCACCATGATCCTGCGTGTGCGTAGGAAAATTTTGAAATTACTACGTTCCCCAACACTTTTCACATATTGTTCTTCGTTTATTTACTTTTCTGTTGCTACTGTTATAGTCAATACAAAACCTAAAAATATTACTTTTGCTACCCGTACCGTTACTTCCATACCACTTTGCTACTAAATACTTTGTTGCAGATACTAAGTTATCCAGGTGTGGTTGAATTGATAACTCAACTGCTAATACTTAAGAATATTCTTTGGCTCCCCTTGTGTCGAATCAATAAATTTGGGTTGAATACTCTACCCTCGAAAACTATTGCGATCCCCTATACTTGTGGGTTATCAACAACTAGTACAAGCTATCCTGACAAAAGGTGGTCTTCGCCTGCCAAAGGCTCTGGTGGTGATGCTGTTGCGGGCTTCGCGATGTGCTCCGTCCTGCCGTCCTGCTGGTCTTGGTCTTGTTGCATCGATATGGAAACCTTTGTCTGATCTCTCGGGACTCCTCGCCTGCGCTTGCCTCTTTAGCACCAAAGAGGAAACTGGTACCCTGCGGCCACTGGCGCGCGCCTGGCCTTGGTCATCATGGCTCACGTCACGTGAACCTCGCGAGGTGCCTCTTGCATAGATATATCTGCTCTTCAAGAGCCAGCCTAGTGAGGCTGCCCCCAGGGAGATCTTGGTGTCGTCCGCCTCGCGAGGCTTGGTCCCTCGCGAGGGTCTTGAGCTGTTGCTGCCGAAGCTGGGCCGTACCAGGCCGTTGGTGGAGCCACGCCGTGGGCCGCAGGCAGGCAAGTCTGGGCACCCCCGGTCCTAGAGCGTCGACAGTAGGGAGTAGTACTCCTATAGTGTAACAAATTTTCAGGTGGGCGACAAAATCTTCTGCTTCGATCGAGATTTCCCACGACTCAGATTCAAGCAATGCAAAGTTACCATCATACCCTTGGTCGAACAGGTTGATGATTGCTGGTGTGTCAGGGGCTGTTTTGGTAACTTCACGTTCACCCCACCCAGCCAACCCCACCCCGACACCTAGAGTACACCTCATTACTCCCCAGTTTCTACCCCTATCACAAAATAGACTTCTCCATGGCACCGCAACACCTTTGTGCCCCTCCCCTTCTTCATCGGCTCACTCGTCCACCGCAGCGCATCTGCATCATTGACGACGTCGTACGCCGCACTGGAGCTGGCCTGCCATCACCATCGTACACGAAGCCTCTTCCGCGGCGCTGTCTTCCACGGCCTCGGATCTGCTTCCCGGAAGCCGACACCAAGCGTAGTAACACCACCAAATTCGACAATGAACTGACTACCATTGCCAACCATGATGCACAAACGCCGCCGTGACCTTCGTATTCCTCCTCGATTGGTAATGGGTATATTGATTCTCTTAGCAGCACATGTGCAGTTCCGATTATGTTAACTAGCCGTCAACCCGTGCACCTGCACGACCTAGGGACTACCGAGATAAATAATTATTAACAAAAGTCTATTATCATGTAAAATGTAGGAGGTTAAATTCCAGATATCATACAATTGAACAAATGCTAAGTTATTCAAACAATCATAAATAACACATGTATTATAAGCATTATTTTTGGATGCAGTGTGTCCAATTTCCCTCTTATGCAAACTTCTATCATTGGTGTAAATGAACCTCTGCTATAATTATCAAAAATAGAACTCTTCCTGAATTATATGTTATCTTTTGATCCATATGGCAAGGTACATATCTTCGCAAAATACAAAATTAAATACATATTTTTTATCTACATTGTAGAATATATCACATCTTTGTAAAAGTTTCAAGAAGGTACACTACATACAACCTCCACTCATTAATACTTGAACTGAGAGGCATGAACTACACGCAAGTTTAAAAAAATTGATGTATATATAAAAACAGTTTGATGATTTTTTATTAGAAGTGGTACTGAGTGTTTTCTAAAGATAATTCTAGTGACAAATATGTGTTCCATTCAGTGATGGATTTTTCCACTATCTATGCGCCACGGTCCGTATATATATGTACCACAATAATAATTCTACTCTTATCATTTAAATATGGTTCTTCCTAATGCATTGGGCAGTTTTTCTGCCTCAACTTCTGACATAAACATTTTTAAAATTAATTGAGAATATATATATATATATATATATATATAATCAAATTAGATAGTACAATTATGAGATATCCCTATGTGAAAAACTGAGGCTTGCCTTGCCAAACCCTATCATAAAAAGCAGTGATGTTCCTTCAACTAATATTTTGACTAGTTCATATTTAAATATGACTTTTCAATGTGTGAAAATTTACACATGACTTTTACTTGTCTTATAATTAGTTGATTTCACATATAAATTAATGACCTTGCTAACGGTGATCTATGTGATCCATTTGGGTGAGATTTATGTAAGACACATTTATTTTTTATCTCGAGCTTTTCCATCCCTTAGCACAAAATCAACGATATTCGAACACAAATATAGAAAAGCAATGCTATTCGTCTAATTATATTTTCTAATGCTCTAAGTTCTTTTTCAGAATACTAACGCATTAAGTTCATATAATATTTTTGGATGTGCGACAATTTATGCATATTTTCCTTCTTGTTACAGATTAGGTTTTTTTACATATGAAATTAATGACCTAGGTTGTGATAATATCTAGGAGATATTACGGAAAGATTTATTTTCATTCGCGTATTCCTACAAAGACTTCTTTTTGTACGTGGGGATTGAGTTATCTTTTTGATTTTTTATTACGTGAGAAGTGGGATGTAGGCTCTTTCTTTTAACGTGAGAAGATGTTTTTTGTACGTATCCTTTTTTCCTTTTATTCAAAAGTCAGAAGCACGTCTTCTTTTTAGAACTTGGTGTGGTTTTTTATTAGTAATACAATTATTTTACGTGATGTCTTTCTATAATAATAAGTTGCGTGTCTCATTTTTGTATGCATTCGTATCATTCTTTACATACATTGTATTTTTTTTATATGGCATAGTCTTCTAATAAATCTTGACCATTAAATTTGAAATCTAATGGCTGAATTAATCTATTCTTTTTACGCGAGGAGATGTTATTTTATTTGTACGTATTCTTTTTTTTATCAAAAGGGAGAAGGCACCTGATTTTTTTGAACTTGCAGGTGGTGGATGTTTTTTTTCTTTCTAAATCATTATGGCCCCCTTTTGTCTAGCGTCAGGACTCTTTGTTTTTCTTTTTTGCATGGTGGACTCTTTGTAACATCATGGCTTCTTTCTAATAATGGGCAAATCTCTCTTTTTTGTACGTAACACACACAATTTCTTTTGTAAGGTCGACTCTTCTAATAAATCTTGACCATTAAAATTTAAATATAATGGCTGCATTAATCTTGATGATGTGGATTAATGTAGAGGCTCAAAAGGTGCCTCCCATTAGTAAATATAAGATACCTAGCCTTCAAATATCCTGGCAGATATTGTTCCAGTAAAAGTAAATGGTTATAGCTTGCATTGTCCAACAGAATATCATCTTGCAATTGTTCGTTGCTCATGTATTGCGCTGTGCTTAGGTAGGTTCATCTGTAACCAGTAGTGTGGCAAATGATGCAAAGTTTCTTAGAATAGCAGGGAGGTGATCCCCCTATTCTATTGACTCAGACTAAAACCAGAAGGTAGTTATAGAAATGTTGGAATAGCCACATAGTAGGACATTAAAATCACTCGTACTAACATGGCTGATGAGTGCTTTAATGTTCAACACAAGATGCGTGAGTATTAATATATTTTACTTGCCATGTTGAGATTTTAAAACTATGAATGCGAACATGCATGGGAGCAATGAAGACCAAATACAAGATGTTGGGGACAACTTCAAGGAACATCGCAAGTTAAAGAGGAGCTGCATCAAAACTGTAAAACAAGCTTTGGTAAGTAACAACCTTTCAATTACTTTGACGTTGAGAACCCGACTAGCAGTGGTGGATACTTTTTATGTCCTTGATTGTTTCGATAATGAAATCGAAGGGAGCCCCCTATTTTGATCATTTTTTTACTTTGACATGGTATATGTCTGGAAGAGTAGTGAACACAGGACCAGGCCAGGCCATGGGCAAGACCCGAGCCGAAAACAACGTCAAACCATGTTTTCTGCTTGGCTAGGGTTCTTGCCATGCAATCCAGTAGGGCAGAAAATTATTAAGCAATAATAGTTGAGACAAACAATTTCTTGTACACTTGATTAAGCTCTAAATCATTTGTTAGACCTCAATTTACTCACTGGAGCCACCATGCCGTAGGATGAATACTTTGTAATTTAGTGTCAAATCTAGTCAGTCAAACACGGCTACACACCACCTGGAGATCATCTGGTTGCCAACTGTTTTGCTGTAGCAACCCATTGCTTAGTGCACCCCTCTGCTGGTTTTTCTATTTCTCTTAGCCTTGTGTTCTTTGATGTATATGTTGTAGTTTCTATAAGCTGGCTCTGCTTGATATGCAATAAGCAGTCTTAATCGTCCTAATGCTTTCCTTTTATCTTGATGTAGGAAGTGGGTGTTCTGACCTTGGAGTCTATTTTTATATTTCTCCTTTTGAATTCACTTCTCCTAGTCCTGTTTATCGGGCTTCTACTTAATGGATCTGGGGAGCTCTGACTATTGAGCTAAAAAAGAAGTAACTTCTTCATGTCAGGATGAAGTTCCTGTGAGGAGGGAAGTATAGTCAACCTCATGGTCATGTTTCCAAAATGAGGATGGATTACACACAAGGTGTCAGTTCCCTAATGATGTCGGATTAGACACAAGGTGGAAATTCCCAGATGATACTGGATTACTCACATGCCAGGTGGAATCGTTAACTGTTCGTGTCCTTGTGGCTCTAGTAAAGGTTGAAAGAAAGCGTGCAGCCACCCTTGAGAATGTAGCTGAGTTTCTGAAGAAGCGGAAAGAGCAATCAGATGCTCTCTTCACCTAAGACAAAGAAGAGACTAAAGAAGCCAGAAAGAAGCTAGCAGAGGAAGAGCAGGCAAGGCGTCTCCTACTGTCTAAAACTGTTGTCAATACAAGTTTTCATTCATAATAGCTAGGTTCAAATGTTTATCCGGTTAGCAATCATGTTGTGATGTGCGTGCATCTACTGAGATGTATGTAAATCTGTGATGCCAAGATGTGGCACAAATATATTTTTTCTAGGTCATGTAATAATGTATGTAAGTCTGTGACGCTAAGATGTGGCACAAAATATATTTTTTCTAGGTCATGTAATAACATCCTTTACTTTCCGAACAATAATAGACGAACCACTGGACATGCTATAGTGCGGTTCTTGCTAGCCGTATGGCCTCGTTTAAATAGCGGGAGGACGAGGGGAGCCAACTGACATTGTATTCTAATGGCGGTCGGCTCGCGGAAGGACGTGTAGCCGGCACATGCGCGAATTCCATGGAGGTAGGCGGGGCAGTCTGGAGCAAGTTGAATGTGGCGAGGAGGCGTGTTCAACCTGGCGTACAGTGAGTAGGGCCCTCTTGGCATGCGCGCTGGTTCAATGACTGCAGTAGTGAGAGTCCACGTCCACTCTAGCACCGTGTGAGACCAATTACTCCCTCCGTTCCTTTTTGTTTGGGTATAAGAAAATCTCATTTTTCATTCACATTTTACAAGTAAAATTCATGGACAAATTTTGACCCAAAATATGATGGGGACTAGTACTAAACCAGGATGGAGGTAGTAGTGATGAATTACATTTTCGCTCCATACCAATCGTTTTAAGAAATAGTGACACGCTATTTTAAATCGGAACTCTTACCCTGCTAAAAAATCATTTTTTAAACATGGCAACTCGATCAATGGCCACTAGCGAGCCACTGCCTCTAGGTCCTTCACTTGTGGTCCCTGACCATCAACTCCTATGGATCAAATTATCACGTGAGCTGACTATTCCTCCAAAGGTGCACTCCACCACGTACTCGGTACCCACGCATGCAGCAATCGTGCAACTATAGGTTTATTTGTTTACCATGCCTTGTGTAACTCTCATGTGTGCGAGACAGTGAGAGACTGACTATATGCGTGCGCTTCTTCTCTTCGTATATGTACTCCATCATTTGTGTGGTGTCCAAAAAATAATACATTAATAACTAGCATTGTGCCAATGCGTTGCAACGCATCCAAAGTAGAGTAATACATATTCACCAATCTAGGAAGTGAGAGATACAAGTTGAGGGTGATTGGTCGATCAATGTTTGTGGGAGAGATACGAGTTGAGGGTGCAAAAGCGAGAGTTTTGTGTGTGTGTGTGTGTGTGTGAGAGAGAGAGAGAGAGACGGTAGTCGCTAGGGGGATTGAAAGTAGGAGTCGTGGCGTGTGAGAGAGTGAGAGATAGAGGGGTAGAAAGAGAGTTTGTCTGGTCGGTAAACAAATGAATATTGTCAGTTTTGGAATGAAGATGAAGAAGGAAAGGAGACCCCAACATACAGTGTGTGTGTGGGAGAGAGTAATTTTAGTGGTAGGAGTCAGATCTAGTATGACATAGGGTCTGGTGAGAGAACCCTAGAGAAAAAGACAATGTGAAATACGAGTAAGAGTGTGTGTGTGTGGCAGTGAAAAGGAAAGCTTAGGTAGCTATAGTGATACCAGAGAACTATAGAGACGTGAGAGATAATGAAAACCGTGTAATCTATAAAGATAGAGGAAGCATGACACCTATCAAGGGAGACGGCGAGAGACCGTGTTTGCGAAAAAGGGAGAAACATGTAGTGAGCGTGCGGGTGGGATGGAGAAAAGAGAGTGAGAGATACATGAAGGAGCATGCGAGAGAGACCTAGATAGAGATGGGCGTGAAAGGAGATTCAAATATTTAGCTGCGTGTATACAAGATGTCAACATAAAAGGGTTTCAAATATTTGAATTCAAAATGATGATACATGTCATTCAGACTCGAACCAAAATTGATCTATTAAACATGCACACTAACTTAACTTGTGTGTGTGTATGTTACTCAATATATTGACATTACCAATCCATACTTTTGAGTTGAACATAATTTGCATTGAAAATTTTAATTCAAAGTTGAACATAGTTTGGTTACAAAAATTTGAATCTAACCTTATGATTTTAAGATCGTTGCATTTGGAAATCATATTTTATATATAAAGGAGCCAAATTCTTTGTTGTGCTTTTGAAAGTATATAGAAAAACATGATGTATATAGATTTGTATTCGAATACAAAATGGATCCCGCCCAGAAAAAAAGAAAACAAAATGGATTCGAATTGAGTTGGCAGATAAAGGTGCAACGTTTTTCCCCAAAAATTTGAATGAAGCGGCGAAACTCGCAGTAACCACCCGAAACCAAAATATGTGAGATGGAAATTACTGCCTATCCCTAACACGCAAAGCCTATCGGCTCGATTTCTATAGGTTTCGATAGGGATAGGCTTCTAATTTCACTCAAACGTGATATAACTGCCTCCACCTCTCATCCCGATTCATACATGGTGGGCGCCAAAACATAGTTTCTCCTCGGCTGAAATCGCCTCACACCTTGATTCATACATGGTGGGCACCAAAACAAACTCTCCTCGACTAAAATCTCCATTAGAAAATATTCGGCGTATGCAAGATTACCGTCCTATCCAACCAACCAATATTGTTGTGGGGGCTAAGTTTGTAAATTTTAAGCGGGGGCTAAGTTTGAAAATTTTAAGCGGGGGCTAAGTTTGTAAATTTCCTCGCAGTTGAGACAAGCGCGTCCTGAAAACATGGTTCCCCTACCTCTTTCCCTCCATTTCCCATTCGTACTCCATTGGTGCCAAAACACCATCTCCATTCCAGTCTCCTGCGTCCACCACCCTATCCACTGCCGCCCTCGTCCACCATGCCGGAGCTGATACCCCAACACCGTCTTCCATTACAAGATATCGACCTCTCTCATCCACGGCTTCAGGGCAGGATCCTTGCATTGCGTCCTCTCGCTTCATCCGTGTCATCGTCCACCTTGCCGAGGCCTCTCGTATGACTATCTCATTCATCGCGTTGGGATATTTCCCTCACCGCCACTGTCGGCCCTCCTAGATCTGCTTCCACGCCGCCGACAACCATCGCTATCGCAGCACCCTCAATGTCTCAGCAGATGCTTACACTACGCCATACCAGAGGTGGTACTCTTTCGTATCTACCAAAGTTATTTATCTTAGTAAGAAAATAGATCGCCACTACTTTACTGTGATTTCTTGTCCATCACTTAGAATCTTACTTGTTAGTTGAGAGCAAACATTGGTTGCGAAGTTGCCTTTCTCCGGTTTGCACCTTCAGATCCGCCATGGAACGCTCACCACTATACCTGCAATGCATATGACTTTCCCCTTTTATATTCGACACTAGCTTAAATGACAGCCGACTGAATTTCAGTTTGGGGTCAGTACATTTTTCATAGTTCGCCGGAGGGAAGGAAGGGGCTCTCCTGAGGGCTGCCACATTATCTATATTAGGGTTTTAGGTGGGGGATAGTGGTTGTGGGGGTGTCGGTGTAAGAATCGATGGATCTTGGGTAGGGTTCCCGAGTTGTCGATCTAGGATCAATGGGGAACAGGGGACAAAGAACACGGTGTTTACCTAGTTTCGGGCCCTCTCTAGGAGGTAAAATCCTATGCAGTACTTGATTGTATTTGATGTGTATGGTATGATTACATAGTTGATCTACCTCGAGATCAGGCAAGCTAAACCCTAGGTTGGTGGGGTAATGGATGTTGCTCTCACCCTAAAGACTAAAACCCTCCGCCTTATATAGACACCAGTAGGGTTAGGGTTACGTACGACCGGTTACAATAAAAGAAAGATCATGCTAAATCTTGACCTGGAGGGCATTCCACAGCTCCGAAGATCTTCTATCCGGTCACGGGTCCACGCCCTAGCTTGGCTCCATAGTAGCCCATTAGTCCGACCCATAAGAAATGGGCCGGCGGCCCGAGGACCCCTTAATCCAGGACTCCCTCAATAACCCCTGAACTAGCCTCCAATGCCAGGCTTTGTGATCGGCATCCGCATATCCCGTAGTCTTTGGCTTGCGAGGCGAGTTCTCCATTACGTCATGTGCGTGTTAGGAGTTGAGTACTATCCGGAGTCCGGAGCATTAACTTAGCTTAGCCCTGAAGGTCAAGGCACTCCAATGTGAACAATGCCCTCATTTTTCAATTTTTTTGGCAAAGGGCCGTGTTCGGTCATAACACAGAACGGCTACAAGTTCTCGATGTGCAGTTCAAGGCTGCCCCTCCATTGGCATGTCTCATCAAGGTGGATATCATGCCCCGCTTTTCAGGGGATATGATCAATGATCTCGATCATCTCACCCACACATAACGTCGCGAGTATATCGGTAAGTGGAGAGGCCCGCGGCATGGATAAAGGAACCCTTGGCCTTTCCGTGGCCCATATAAAGGGAATAGCTGTAGTTACCAGCACTACAAAAAAAGACACATCCATGACATTTTGGGCCAAGCGATTTTTTTCTGTCATGCTTATGACACTTCTATGACGATAATTGTGACAAAACCCGGTATAATCATAGATGTGGTGGGCTCCTACTTCTATGACAAAAAATCATGATAGAAAATGGGCTTTTCGTCCTGGGCGGGCCGGAGACGCAGCTGCATGACATTCTTTGGGCCTTCCATGACGGAAAAAACCGTGGTAGAAGCGAGGGCGAGGAAAATATCGGGGAGTTCCCGGTTACGGTGGGTGGTCGGGGCCGAGCGATGCATGGAGGTTTGCGTGTTTCTCTCGTACATGTACGCGCACATGTGTGAGGCGTCGCGTTGTAAATGAACCCGGAGCGAGGCGTTGGGCTCTAACTGAACTCGAGCAAATGCACTAGCTACGTTACTGAACCCCGATCGATCCCTTGCTGTTAACTGAATCCGAGTGATTCCTTTGCTACTGCTGCTAACTGAAGCCGATCGAGGCTGCCTCTTGATGAGCAGTTCCCGGTGGGGGTTGGATGAACAGGATCTCGTGGTAGTAGAGGTCGTTGCCCCCGGATGAACAGGATCCCGATCAATTGAGCCGGTTGGGGGTGGGTGAACAGGACCCCGTGGAGGGCTGGATGAATAGGACGACCCCGTGGAGGGCTGGTTGAACAGTAGTCGGTGGAGGGTTGGATGAACAGTAGCCCGTGGAGGGGTGGTTGAACAGGACCCTGTGGAGTGGGCTGGTTGATCAGTAGCCGGTGAAGGCTGGATGAACAGGAGCCCATGGATGAACAGTCGCAGGTGGAGGCTGGAGGAGGACGACGGTGGATGAACAGTATCTCGTGGAGGCTGGAGGAGGTCGACGGTGGAGATGAACAGTAGCCCGTGGAGTCCCATTTTACCGTACGCCACACCCCTCCCGATGAACAGGACCACCGTTTCGACCATAGTGCTCCAACACAAGTCTGTTTCCTCCGTTTTGCGGTACGCCACACCCCTCCCGATCAACAGGACCCTGTTTCGACCGTAGGCACTCAAACACAAGTTCGTTTCCTCCGTTTAGCGGTACTCCAGACCCCTCCCGATGAACATGGTCCCGTTTTGACCGTGGCCGGTCGAACAGAAAGTCGTTTCCTCCATTCTGCGGTACGCCAGGCCTTCTTTCGATCGGCTATTCTGTCCAAGCCAGTTGGCTCGCGATGAACACGACGACGCAGTTTATCCGTTCCGACCCATCCGGTTGGCTGCCGATGAACACGACACAGTCGCTGCCTCTCCATGTACATGAGCCCTACCGTACGTATGTGCGAGTAGGCATTCAAGACCCCGCTCGTATGTACGTATGTGGCCATATTTACTTTCTTGCACCCTGGCTATACGTATGTGTACATGCGACATGCGCGCCTCTACTACGACACGTGTCCTTCCTTACTCGGCCATGGTTCATCGCTGCAACCTGCAGACAGATCGATCGACCAGTATGTACGTACACGTTCGCGACCAAAATGACAACGCTACATACGCTTCGACCAGGTGGGTCCCGACTGTCGGGCACTTCATTGCGTGCGAAGATGTAGATGATGGGTCCCAACAGTCAGGGGGGAAACTTTTTTTTTGCGAAATACGGTGGCCCGTCTGGTGGGTCCTTGTCAGGTGGAGGAATCATTATTTTGCACATAATAAGGTTGCACTGCCTTGCTGCGGCCGTGAACCCAGCTGTCAGCCTCTCCACATACTGTACTCTTCCGATGGAAGTCGTTCATTCACCACATTGACCACACCGCGCCGAGAGCACTAAGGCGGTGGACCGGCGAGGCCTAGGAAGGGGACGACGCGGAGCCGGGGAAGACGTGACCGTGGATGCCCACGCGGAGAGGAGTACGAGGGTTCACTGGTTCGGCTGCGGTGTGAGTCTGTCGTCGCTGCACAACAGGGGGTGTGGGTGATTAGGGGGATGGCCTGGCCAGCGGTGGGAGTAGTAGGGGCGGTGAGGCCTCCATGGCAGCACAACCAGCCACGGGAGGCAGGAGCAGGCGGCACGACCAGCACTGATTTGGGTGGCTGGCGCAAGAAGACCAGAGGTTGAAGAAGCACTACGGCCGTTAGATGGACATCGTACGCTCAATGGAGCTAGAATCGTTCATATTGACTAAGTTGACAAAGCCCTCCGTCTGGGTCAACTTAGTAGGCCCACGAGTCAGCCTCCCATTATGGTGGGTCCCAGCTAGCAGGGAGAGTATTCATTTTTTTGTGCCTAATAAGGAGGCACTTCCTTGCGTGTGAAGATATAGCTGGTGGGTCCAAGCTGTCAGCGGGGGGTACATTTTTTTGCGAAATACAGAGGCCCTTCCTGTGGGTCCCAGCTATCAGGTGGAGGAATCATTATTTTACGCGTAATAAGGAGGCATTTCCTTGTGTGTGGTCGTGGACCCAGCTGTGAGCCTCTCCACATACAGTCCACTTTTGATGGATGTCATTCTTTGACCATGTTGATCACGCCGCGCCGAGAGCACCAGGGCGGCGGACGACGGCGAGGCCTAGGAAAGGAATGACACGGAGCCGGGGAAGACTCAGCAGTGGTTTTCCACGTGGTGGGGAGTACGAGGGTTTACTCGTTTGGCTGCTGTCACCGGAGAATAACAGGAGGTGTGGGTGAGTAGAGGAATGGCCTGGCCAGCGATGGAGAAGGGTGGGGCAGTGCGGCCTGTGCGGCAGCATAGCCAGCCATGGGAGGCGGGAGCAGGCAGTCCCACCAGCACTGGTTTAGGCGGCTGGAGCAAGAAGATCAGATATTGAAGAAGCAGCACCGCCGTTGGATTAACATCCAACGATCACTGTTGCTAGAATCGTTTGTGGACTAAGTTGACAAAGCCTTTCGTACATGTCAACCTAGTAGACCCACAAGCCAGCCTCCAAATCTGTCCCAAACAACATACAGCCCGAAATATCTAGCTAGATTCAAATTAATTTAAAAACTAAACATACATTAATTTAAATCCAATGAAATTTTACCCACACAAAAACAATAAAATTTAAAATATCAAAATCTGAAAGAAAAAAGTATTTTGGAACTAATTGCCTATTTGCTGTATTTTTCATTTTACAAGCCATTTATTATTACTTATAGCCCATTTCTTATTACTTATAGCCCATTTTCTAGGCAAGCCCCAATGCATCCCTCCTCGTCTTGAAAGATTTACGGCCCAGCAAGGCGTAGAAAAGCAAGTAGGCCTACGTTGGTTATTCTACAAAAAAAATATGGGCTAGCCATTTTCAGAAATGAAAAAAAATTGGGCTGGTCATGTGGTAAACATATGAAATAAAAGTCTGGGCTAGACAGGCCACAGCTCCCGCATAACCCAGTTGATACCCATCTCTGTACCGAAAAAAAACTACGCGCGCTGTTGGGTCCCTACTGTCATCCTCTTGGGTGTTGGCCATGTTGACAACACCGGAGAGCAGCATCGTGGCAAGCGAACCAAGGCAGAGGACGATGGTGAGGCCTCAGACGGGAACGAATAGGAGCCAGGGAAGATGCGCAGAGTTTTAGGGTGCGGTGTGGCCACGATGCGTGCACCGCAGCACAGCCAGCCGTGGAAGGCGGGAGCAGGTGGTCCCGCCGGCGCTGGTTTGGCTTTGGCGGCTGGAGGAAGAAGAGACTGAAGAAACACGATATACGCTGAATGTTAATCCAACGGTCAAGGTCGGCACAATCGTTTGTTGACTAAGCCGACACCAAGTAGCATACTTTTTTATATATAGGAAGAAAATAAAAACTGGGCTCGTTAGCCTGATAACATTCCCGAAATTGCGACCGTTCGATCTTTCGTCGCAACTAAAACTGCGAGGAAAATGTGTTTGTCTGTCGTCCTCCTCCCAGGGAACGTTCGCCACAAAACTGACTAGCACCCTTGGTTTTCAATCGGGAGATCTTGGGTTTGAGTCCCAGGAACTCTCAATTTTGTCCTCCTTCCTTCCTCGCAAAGAAAAGAAAGAAAATCAAAGACTTGAGAAGGCGTACAGAACAAGTTGGTGTACCAGTAAAGAGACGTTGCGGAGTTTTAGAAAAAAAAGAGACATGCTCCTGTAGCTAGTTCGAATCCAAACCTAGACTATGACAATATATGGTGCTATGCCACTCTGCAAGTATGAAACTAACATATCCAACATTCGCTTCTCCTCTTATGTACTTACTATGCCTAGCATCAGAAGCTCTGGCCGCAGCAACCATGTCCGCTGGCTGCTCGTCCACCTGCTCTTCAGCAGGCAACAACCATATATGCGCCAAGCTGCCACCTGTACCATCGCCTGTGGGTCTCATGACACCCCCGCCGGCACACGCACCGCAGCCGGTTGCTCATCGCATCCTGCTGCCGTTGGTGTGGTGCCACAGCTGCAAATCATGTAGAGTCATCCGTCGCGTCTCAACCACAATCCTCAACCTTGGCTGAGTCTTCTACAAATGCCCAAATCATGGGGTAATAATATGTTTAAGTGTTGTTCTGCTGCTTTCAGTTGCTGATTTTTTTAATAGTTTGGTTGATGATCTTCCAATTTTATTCATGCAGAAAAGGGAAGATTCGTGTGATTTGTATTTCTGGGAAATTGCTGAT
This sequence comes from Aegilops umbellulata, assembly GCA_032464435.1. Taxonomy (NCBI): domain Eukaryota; kingdom Viridiplantae; phylum Streptophyta; class Magnoliopsida; order Poales; family Poaceae; genus Aegilops; species Aegilops umbellulata. The sequence continues at coordinate 203,942,294 of CP136055.1, forward strand.
GTGGGGGAATGCAACTACGCTGATTATTTGGTTTGACGAGGAATCCCAATACCAGTAGGTTGGGGTGTTGGACAAGTAACTGAAGGAACGACGGAAGAGGAAGATGCAGAGCAGAAGGTTAAAGATGCAGTTCCTCTGATCATGGCCAAGTAACAGCTGCTGAACGGCCTTGACAGCAATGAGGAGATGAAAGAGCTTGTGAAGATAATGGGCAAAATCGATGTGCTCTGTAGGATGATTGTCTCTTTACTTGAAATGTATGTAGCACTCGTGATGTATTCAGTGGCTATGACATGAGCACTTTGCTGAGACTAGCAATGAATGAAACCTATTTAGCAGGCTGGACGTAGTGTTGTGAACATCTAATGATTTCTATTAACGGAAATCGGGGGGTATCCCCTTTTGCTCATAAATAAATAAATAGCAGAGGCCCTATTGCTAATAAATAAATAAATTAACACAGGCCCTGTCGGGTCAGCTTTGTTCCCATTCGAAGACGTCGAGCAAATTGCAGTCCAACGGCAAACTATGTCATCAAATTCAAGTTTCACAGCCAAATATGAGTACAACTAAACAACAATATCATCATGTTTTAGTCATCATACAATCACCAAACACAAATCAACATACATAATAAGTGATGTTCTCATGGCAAAATACTAAACAAAAAGTTCGTCAGGTTTTAGTTGTCATAGCAAACACAATTTCACATAGTAGATAAAAAAACATCTTCTGATAGGCAAGTACGACAAAAGCAATCTAATCATCATCCGCAGCAGCAACGTCAACATCTTCACCATGTGTATCAGTCTGAATCGTAATTCCCCATAGTGTCATCTTCTTCTTCATCTCAATGTCCTCGAACGTTGGCTTCTTCTTGATCAACTCTTGTATGTCCATAGCCCGACAGGCAATCCTTTCGCCAGCGTCATTGACGTGATGGTTCTCAAAGATATTAGGAACACCTGTGGAATCTTGTACATCAGGAGCAGTGTAAGCATCATCTTGTTGTGCAACTTCATTAAACGAATTCCTCTTCCCAAACCTTTGCAATACTCTCCAGTCATCGCTACATGTAAATGTGTCTTCCAAGAAAAATATTTGTGTTGCTTGATTTGCCAAAATAAAAGGCTCGTTGGTCTGGTACGCCACCTTGACATTGATGGATTTGAAATAATCATCAGCTCTGGGTTTTGCGATCCTGGAAAACATGTTATACCAACGACAGCACAACAGAACCACACACCGATGAACCTCGAAACTAGAGATATACTGCAACTAAAAAATGTTTGTTATGTTAGCATACATTTCAGTTGTCTCTCTGCCATACGTATCCGTGCTCATGATGGCATTGTTTTGTGTCTTCATGCCTTTGTCGCGTGCAAGGGTGTTGTAGCGCACATCTCCAACAAGGCAAGATTCATAATGTCTTACCTGAGTATCAGGACCCATTGCTAGTGCGTAAAGGGCATCAGCAACTGCCTACCCATCCTCCCGCATCTTCATAACCTATGGTTAGAAAATAGACAAGATGATCATATTATGTACTCAATATATTAAAAAAAACTGGCAGTGCAATTCAAAAGCTTACATGGCTCTTGAACCATTTCGCAAATCCTTCCATAACCAGTTTGTCAATGTTTCTTGGATTTTGCGGTAGTAACTCCTTTTTGTAGATGCTGCACAACATAGTGATCGCGTCAAACATCTAAATATATAAGAATGTGCTGCAAGTTTAGTAGATTATGATGTATAAGATGTAGTAATTAGCACTTACTTGATATAAGGTAGTATCTCAGGACAGTTATTCAACACATACCAAACCATTTTGTCCAAATCTTTAGGTTTGTCATCTTGTTGACTCTTCCCTGTAACTCAAATAGAACAATCAAAAACATTGAGCCCGGGATTGTCTTCACCCAACTCTTTGCTAAGTTGATCATATGTTTCAATGTATTTTGAGCAGAATGTCTGTCGGCGTTCTGGAACGGGGGTCCCCAGACTTGCCTGCCTGCGGCCCACGGCGTGGCTAAGCCAGCGGGTCGTATGACCCATCTTCATCAACAAGGCATCCAAGACCCTCGCGAGGGTCCAAGCCTTGCGAGGCGGATGACGCAAGACCTCCTCTGGAGTGGCCTAGCTAGGCAGGCTCACGAGGAGCGGAGATATCAAGGCGGGACAAACCTCACAAGGCTCTCGTGACGTGAGCCATGACGAACGACACCAGGCGGGTGCCAGGCGGGCGCCAGCGCGCGTAGCATCCTTATTTCCTCTTTGGTGCTAAGGAGGCCAGCGCAGGCGAAGAGTACCGAGGCATCAGGCAAATGTTGCTATATTGGTGCAACGAGACCAAGACCAGGAGGATGGCAAGACGGAGGTCATCGTGGAGCCCAAGACGGCATCACCACCAGAGATTTTCGCAGGCGAAGACCACTTTTGTCATGAGAGCTTGTACTAGTTGTCCCCCTTTAAATTTGCCTGCCGTTGTTGGCTCCCTTCCCGCTCGATATTTGGGAAGAGGACCAGGGCCTATATAAGTAGAGCTAGCCACCATAGTAGAGGCATCTCATCTGAGCTTGATCCAACCCGATCGAGAGCCTACCCTAGCCACAAGAACACCTCAACATTAGGAGGCTATTCTTCCCTTATACTGTTCATCATCAGCCCTAGAGGCAATCCACCACCACCACACTGGAGTAGGGTATTGCACCACAACGGTGGCCGGAACCAGTATAAACCTCATGTCTTTCTGTGTTGCAAGTTCGTCCGCGAGATCTTAGCGAGCTAGGGCGTAGATCGGTGGGGGGAAAGACTTCGCGCGCACCCAAGTGTTCGAACCTTAAGGGTTTGCCGGAACCCCACATCCGACATTCGGCGCGCCAGGTAGGGGTGCGCCCTAGCCTTCCTCGCGTCGATCAGTCGCTCCGTCACTCCGTCGTCTCCATGCCGGACGCTCGCCGTGCTCAAGCTGAGCGTCGGGCTGCCCTCACCACTCGCGTCGCTCTGACGGCTCCCGTCAGTGGGCCACCTCGTCATTCTCCTTCTCCCGCCGCCTACGCTACCTCCAGCCCGGCGGGAAACGAGCAGCAGGCATCCTCGCTGCACACTTCGGTGCGGCAGGATGGCCACACAGCCACTCCATCGCTGACCCCTGCCGGTTCTTCATCTCACGCGTGCCGCGCTCCCATGGAGGCGCGGGCCGCGCTCCTCGCAGCGAACGAACTCCTACGCTACCGCCCAGTCGACAACCTCTACGAGGAGTGGCTCGACCGCGTCGCCGAGCTTGTCCGCACTGCAGGGGGCTCTCCAGCGTCGTCCCTCTCTCTGCCCCAGCCTCAGCCAGCCATGGGAAACGAGACCCATGGCGCGCCTCCACCACCACTGACTCAAGACCGTGCCTTGGCACCACGGCGCGCGGCTCCGCGGCGTGATCCACCCCGCCAGGTGCCCGTGCGCGAAGAGAGAAGCTGCCAAGAAATCCTGCGGCCGCGAGAAGCTGCACCTGCGCTCCCCGCGCCACCTCGCCAAGACCATGCGCCGCCCGTGGCGGCGCCGAATGGACCTCGCCAAGACTAAGCTCCACCTCCGAAGCGGGCCCCGGCAACCACGACTGGCTGCCGCGCCTTCACCCCTAAGCTGCATAGGGTTGCCTGGACAGGCAAGTTCAAGTCGGATCTACCTCCTCGTTACGACGGCACCGCCGACCCCGCGGAGTTCCTCCAGCTTTATGAGCTGAGCATCGAAGCGGCCAACGGCGATGAGAAAGTCATGGCGAATTGGTTTCCCATGGCTCTCAAGGATGGAGCCCGCTCCTGGCTCCTAAACCTGCAGCACGGCTCGATGTCCTTGTGGGACGAAATGCGCAACCGCTTCGTCACCAAATTCCAGGGCACTCGCGGCCGCCCGCCGGCCACGGGTGATCTACGCCGCATCAAGCAACAACCAGGAGAGACCCTCCAGAAGTACATCCAGCGCTTCAACAACACTCGCCTCAAGATCCCCAAGGTGACGGATGAGGCCATCATTTCCGCGTTCTCTGACGGCGTCCGTGACGTCAAGATGAAGGAAGAGCTAGCTATCCATGAGGAACTCTGCACCTCCCAGGATCTGTTCAACCTGGCGACCAAGCGCGCAAGAGCTGAGGTGGGGCGTCTCTCTCTCTTAGAACTGCCAGCCGCGGGTGCAGAGGAGAAGAAATCCAAGGCCAAGGACGTGAAGCGCAAGGAGGCAGTTGTGCTCGCAGCGGAGCCCGACACCAAGCGGGGCAGAGATCTGCCCGAGTCGTCTAAGAGCACCCGACCGTTCTGCGCCTTCCACAACCTGAACACCCACAACACCGGTGACTGTCAAGATCTCAGAGCCATATGAGTGCAATGACCGGGAATACGACCAAGGAGGAGGACGTGGAGGCGGATGCTGGGACGACCGTGGCCCGCGCCAGGAATGGCGCGATAGGCCTCGCGAGGACCGCTAGCAGGACCAACCTCGCGAGGGCGCCTGGAGGGACCCGCGTCGTGAGGATCGCCCTCCGGGCAACACCGGTCTTCCCCCGCTACCGCCACCAAGAAGGAACGACGACCACCACCAGGACGAGGGGGTTGGGGGCTTCTAGGAGCCGCGTGCGATCGCTTGCATCTTGGGCGGCGCCCAGGCCCCAGCATCTCAGTGCATCTTCAAACAGTTCGCTCGCGAGGTGAATGCGGTGCTCCCCAAGCTCGAGGCCTTGCGCCCGCTCAAGTGGTCCTAATGGGCAATCACTTTCAACTCGGCAGATGAGCTCAAGTGCGCAGCCACCGCCGGCCCTCCCTATGTTGTGTTCCCCAGTCATCAGCAATGTGCAGGTCACCAAGACCCTCATCGACAGCGGTGCAGGGCTCGACGTCCTGTCCGTCGACACGTCCGACAACCTCCAAGTGCCATACGAGCAGCTCCAGCCTACCAAGCCTTTCTCAGGAGTGACCGACGGTTCCACCACACCGATAGGGCAGGTCCGCCTGCCCGTCACCTTCGGCACGCGCGACAACTACCGCACCGAGCTCATCGACTTCGACGTCGCGCACATCCGCCTACCGTACAACGCCATCCTTGCGTATCCGGCCCTGTCCAAGTTCATGGCAGTCACCCATCATGGCTACAACGCCCTCAAGATGCCGAGAAGCGGCGGAATCATCACGGTCCCATGTGAAGAAAGAGATGCGGTGTGCTCCCTCGAGCGCGCCTTCTAGACTACAGCAATCAACGACCCCGACAGTAGAAGTGAGGGCCCTCCGGAGGCCATTCCCAGGAAGAAGCAGCTGCGCCGCGCAGGACCTCAGGAGGATAGCGTCGCGGCAGGAGTCTCATCAGGATTAGCGCCCGTCCATGGGGCGCCTCCCTCTGTTGCATAGGAAGGCGCGTCTGGCGCCTTCCTCGGGCAGGGCTCGGGGGCTCTCTTCTAGAGGTCCTCGGGGGCTCTCTTCTAGAGGGCCTCGGAACTTGTCAACCTCACGAGGGAGGCTTGGGGGCATGCTTCGCGGCATGTCTCCCTCAGGAGAACACAGGGCGAGGACCGCCCACCACTCAGGAGTTCATCGCCAAGGTCACCCAGGAACTGCAAGACGCAAGAGCCATGCGCGGCGACAGCCACTCATGAGGCGCAGCTCCCCATTCTGACGAGGATGTTGGGCTGCCTGTCTGCATCAACGTCCCAGGACTCAACAGGGCCGCGTCTCAGGAGAGCTTCTGGCCTTCGCATGTGGGCCTCTACGAGGGCCTGCCACACAGCTACGTTCGCATGCCCTTTGGCTTGCCGAGCGTGGCATCGGCCTATCAGCGCAACATGCGGCATGTCCTGGCGGCTCAGGAGGCCAAGTACCACACCGTCCTGGAGGAGATGGAGACGGTCTTCAGAGAACCTCCCGAGCCCCCAGAGCCTCCCGAGGCTCACGGCTCCGGACGCTCGTGAGGAGTCTTTCCTTCGGCGCACGCCTTCAGCTACACCAACTCTACTTCGTCTACAGAACCAGGTGACATCTTCCAAGATCGTTTAGCTGGGAGCGCCCCTCGGGCTGCATTGTTCCCAGGCCGCGTGGGTCCGTCCCTGCGTCATGTATCCTTTTTGCTTATGTCTTTAGCTTACCTTGCTGAGGGCGCCCCTCGGGCTGCATCATCCCCAAGCCGCTCGGGCCTGACCCAGTGGCATGTATCTTTTTGTGTTTATCCAAGTTGATCTGCTTCCCATGCCTAACCTGCCTACGGTTATCGCCACCCGCCGCGGGTCCATTCACCCCGTGCAATTCGCTTGCTTGTTAAAAGGGAGGCTTCTGAGCATCGCGACCCAGGAGCTCTTACTGGCTCTCCAACCCTTACCCCCTGGCCTTGACCACGGCATCGTGACATGTCATACCAGCGGCGGTTGAGCTCGCTCGAGGGCCGGAACCTGAGGACATAGAGTGCTTGCACCTAACCACCTTGCAGGAACATGCAGTCACCAAGGCTTAAGACCAGGCGCAACCCGCCTTGAGGTAGGGCCTCGTGAGTCCCACGCTGGCTCACGAGTGCCCAAATACACCTCGCAGCCCTGCCGTGCAAGCCACGTGTCAGGGCGGGGATGTACACGCCCCGGGGGCTCCTCCCGGAGGGGGCCCCCCATCCCACACACAAGTGGAAACACCATGCTCCGCGCTGGCTGACGACACTACCGAGGAGCGGCTATGCCCTTGCACAAGTGGAAGCACTATGCTCCGCGCTGGTGATAAACAATTGAGGACGGCCCCACAGTCGTACCAACCTCAGGGAGACCAGAGCTCAGCGTCCAGCCCCACCGCAACGCCTCCCCTCGGGAGAGCCGCGCGAGGGGGCAGGGGACGGGGGCTGCGCTCGGGTCACGCCCGAGCGCACGCCACCCAACCAGGTCTCTCGGACCTGGGCATCGCGCGCCCCTCCTAAGGCCTCGGCGAGGGCAGGTACGGAAGTTGTTTTGACGTCAAGGGGGACTCCTGAGCATCGTGACTCAGGAGCTTAACTGGTCGTAGCCCCTCACTCCTTGGTCCGTCCTGGTCTCCGGTCGGCCCAATGGCGGTTGAGGTATGCGTGGGGCCGGGCTCTGCCGACATAGAACATTAATCTATCCTCGCGAAATCTCCCTATAAGCAGTTTGCGCGTCAAGGGGGACTCCTGAGCATCGCCACTCAGGAGCCTAACTGGTCACGTAGCCCCTCACCCCTTGGTCCGTCCTGGTCTTCGGTCGGCCCAATGGCAGTTGAGGTATTCACGGGGCCGGGCTCTGCCGACGCAGAACGCAAAGCTAATAAGAGGGAAATCGCAAAAAACCTCGAAGCAAATATTACAATCATATTGTCCTCACAATACCAAATGAAAAGTGTAAATGCCTCCACGAGGCCTAATACATGTTGCAGGAACGAAACAGGAGGAATAGCCGCAGGTCACCCCTGGACGTCGCCGTCGCCTGCGGAAGGTGCTCCCCCGTGGGCAACCATGTTCTCGCCTTCACCACCCGTCACAGGATCGGCAGCGTCGCCGGACAGAGGAGCGGAGACAAAGCCGCGAAACTTCTTCAGCAAGGCCTCCACCTGACCTTGCACGGTTGTGGCGGCGGCCTCGCATTGATCTTCACTTACAGGCTCCAGCAGCTTGTCAAGGCACGTGTTGGGGTCGCGAAGGTGCAGGTAGCTGAAGACGCGGGTCAACACAGCTGAAGACAGGACGCGGGCTTCCGCCTCCGCCATGGGACCAACGCCATCAACGACTTCCTCCAGCGCCTCCACCAGGAGAGGAAGCAGCCGGGCGGGGCCGTCCTCGTCAGTGGCAAGCGACTTCTCCAGGCCGAGCTCGTACAACATCTTCAGCGCCTTACGAGATCTCTTCTCGAGGTCGGTGAAGGCCACGCGGTCTTCGGCCAGGACTCGCGCCTTGGCATCGAGATCGTCCTCCCGCGCCATCGCCTTCCACTCTAGCTCTTCCAACAGGTTGCGCTCGGCGGCCTGTGTCTTCCCCAACTCCGCCAGCTCAGCATCACAGTTCTTGACGGTGTCCTCCCGGGCCTTCATCTCCTCCTCCTTCGCTTGGTGGGAGCGTGCTTCTTCGGCATGCTTGTCGCGCAGGCTCTGCAGCTCGTCCTCCAGCGCACTGCAGCGGTCACGGGCGGCCTTGGCGTCTTTCAGCGCCGCCTCGCGATCAACTACGGCGTTGGCGGCACTCTGCTTCTCCTTCTCAGAAGCCGCAGTGGCCTGGCCCAGCACCGTGTGAACAGCTAAGTCGGAGTGGAGCCAGCCCGAGGCCAGCTCCAGGCTCCCGGCCACAAGGCATGAGTCCGCGCTCAGGAGATCCACCTGTAGCTGGGTCATCTCCGAAAGAGCGCGCTCCAGAACAGCAGCAGGAGCAGAAGAACCTGGGAGTGGAGGCGCAGCCGTGGAAGAAGGCGACGCCGTCACCAGAGCCTGGGAGATCGCAGGTCTCGGGGCAGCTGGGACCTGATCAGCCACGCCAAGCGTTTGCACCTTCGGAGCCAGCGGGACCATGGGGGCTGATCACACGCGGTGACGCTCCTCTTGGTCTCGCGAGGACGACCGGGCTGGGGAGATGTGGGTGCTGCTGCCTCCTTCCTCTGTGGAGGGAGGCACAGCCGCCGTATCCTCCTTCCTCCTCCTCGCCGAAGGCGTCGGCCCTATCAACCAAGGGCAAGCATCAGGAAATGGTGAGCACAAACAAGGACAAGGCGAAGCTCAAGACACTTACCAATCCACTGCGATGTATTCCACTGTCCGCTTGTGAAGCTTGAAGCCTGACAGCTTCGGGACCTGAGGAGCAGGCGTTCGGACTCCGGCGGCGCCAGGCGGAGCATAGGCAGAGCCGGAGCCAGCCCCAGGAGGTGCCAGGGCGGAGGCGGCACCGCGGGCCACCAGCGACGACCTACCCTTCGTTGGGCGAGGGGCCACTCCCTCTCCCCTTGGTAGGCATCGGCCTCGGCATCGTCAGGAAGGGCGCGGAGAATCTCGGCCTTGCTTAGAGGGGAAGTCTCCCCCACCTCTTCCAGAGTCTTCTCCGAGTCCACCTCCTCTTCCCCATCCCCCCCTCCGTGGGACTCGCTAGAAGACACCTTCACCGGTTTCTGCGCCGCAGGAGCCCCCAGAAGCGCCGGTGGCACCAGCCCACACGTGTCAAAGGTTGGCCTAGAGGCGACGAATTCCTCCCGGTCCCTGTGTTGGAACAAAGGGACAAAGGCGCTAGGCGGGTACTCTTGGTTGTCCCCGACTATGAGGCACAGGACGGCGTCCAATTAATCGCCGGGCAGGTCCCCCGGCCTCAGGCGGATCTTGTTTCCCTCTTCCTCAAGCTCCCACAGGGGGCGCGCGCGCCTGGAGTGGGGCAACCTGCAGCATCAAGAACTCCCTCAGGAGCATTGCCCCCGTTACCTTGGCTGCCCTCGCGTTGCACGGCTTCAAATCGGTCATCCTGTGTCCCAGCACTGGCGATGCCTGCTCATTGGCAAGCTCCGCCTTGGGCCACCCCCCGTTGGAAGGTGCGCCGCCGTTGGCAGCGCTAGGCGCGGGTCGGCGTGCTTGGTGTCCATCATGACCCATTTGGATCGAATGTTGTCGTCCCTCTTCCCGGTGCTTGATATCGAGTTGGCCTTGCCACATGCAACAAAATTAGCGCATCCGGAGATGTGCGTCTCGCTGACACGGAGGAAGAAGAAATGGCGCAAGAGCGCCACAGACAGCATAACGCGCAGGTATGCCTCACAGTAGTAGGCGAAGATGGACAGGACGAGGACAGAGTTGGGATGGAGATGCAACGCCTGCAGACTGTAGTGGTCGAGGACTTCATAAAATAAATCGGAGCAATGAGGGACCAACCCAACGGCGACGCTGCTCGAGAAGAAGGGGAAGAAGGTGCTCCCCTCAGGCTCCGGCTCATCAAAGGCGAGCCGGAGCTCCGTCTTCCCCCACTCATTGCTCTCCCCCGCCGTCAGTAGGCGCACGGAGGCAAGGCTCTTCTCCGTGACGGTGGGCGCTTCAAGAGCGGGCTCATACCAAGCCGGTGCCGAGGAAGTCTTGACCTTGCGCGGCGCCATGGGATGCAGATGTAGAGCAAAGTAGGAGCAGATATGGAGGTAGCGGTGGCGAGGAGCGAGAAAGGGGATCTGGAGCGAGGCGATGAGGAAGCAATGAAGGCAAGAACTAGCCGCGCCGGCCTTTCTGTCAGGTCAAGCAGTTGCCAAGGCGGCGTGGGGAAGCGGAGGCGCCCACGTCCAACCAACCGCCACGCTTCAACCGAGGCCGCAGGCTTTTGGGGCCCGCGGTGCTACGAACTTGACCCTTCGCTTCGCCGCGAAGCCAAGCCCGAGCGCACCTTGGGCCCGGGGGCTACTGTCGGCGTTCTGGGAACAGGGGTCCCCAGACTTGCCTGCCTACGGCCCACGGCGTGGCTAAGCCAGCAGGCCGTACGGCCCATCTTCATCAACAAGGCATCCAAGACCCTCGTGAGGGTCCAAGCCTCACGAGGCTAACGACGCAAGACCTCCTCTGGAGTGGCCTAGCCAGGCAGGCTCACGAGGAGCGAAGATATCAAGGCAGGACAAACCTCACGAGGCTCTCATGATGTGAGCCATGACGAACGACACCAGGTGAGTGCCAGGCGGGCGCCAGCGTGCGCAGCGTCCTTATTTCCTCTTTGGTGCTAAGGAGGCCAGCATAGGCGAAGAGTACCGAGGCATCAGGCAAAGGTTGCTATATTGGTGCAACGAGACCAAGACCAGGAGGACGGCAAGACGGAGGTCATCATGGAGCCCAAGACGGCGTCACCACCAGAGCTTTTCGCAGGCGAAGACCACTTTTGTCAGGATAGCTTGTGCTACTTTTCCCCCTTCAAATTTGCCCGCTGTTGTTGGCTCCCTTCCCGCTCGATATTTGGGAAGAGGACCAGATCCTATATAAGTAGAGCTAGCCACCATAGTAGAGGCATCTCATCTGAGCTTTATCCAACCTAATCGAGAGCCTACCCTAGCCACAAGAACACCTCAACCTCAGGAGGTTGTTCTTCCCTTGTACTATTCATCATCAGCCCTAGAGGCAATCCACCACCACCACAATGGAGTAGGGTATTACACCACAACGGTGGCCCGAACCAGTATAAACCTCGTGTCTTTCTGTGTTGAGAGTTCGTCGAGTTCGTCTGCGAGATATTAGCGAGCTAGGGCGTAGATTGGTGGGGGAAAAGACTTTGCGTGAACCCCAGTGTTCGAACCTTAAGGGTTTGCTGGAACCCCACATGTGAAGCTAACCCAAGTCTAATATTTCTCGGGCCAGCAGCAAACTCTTTGTGTTTCTGCTTGAAACTTTTCCGGTCACTACCATGAGATGGATGTCTCATTAGATTCTGATCTTTGTACTCCTGGTTCCTAGAATGCCGCAGTACATCCTTTGCTATTTCAGCATCATGAAACAACCTCTGCAATCTTGGTATAATTGGAAAATGTCTCAGAACATTATGAGGAATCCTCTTCACAGCATCGCCATCTTTCCATCTTGATGATTTGCATTTTGGGTATTCACTTAAGTTGGCATAATCTTTCCGGAACAGAACAAAATTATTCTTACAAACATGGATCATATCATATCCAATTCCAACTGCACAAAGGAAATTCTTCATTTTACTGTAGGTGTGTGGCAACTCAGACGCATCTGGGAAAGATTTGCGGAAAGCAGCCAACATCACATCGAATGATTTGTTGGTCATCCGCTCAGATGCCTTCACCTGAAGAAAGGTGACCATAGCTGAGAATAATGACAGCTTATTTCCTAGGGTGACAGCCATGTTGCATTGTTCCAACATGCGGTCCCACTGTTTTTCTTCTGCAAGTGAAAGTTCACGAAATGCACGAGCATTTCGTAGCATTGTTTCAATGTTGGTCAAACTCACTGGCTCCGCCACCACCACCTCCTCCTCCTCTTCCACCTAAGCATGAAGCAGATCAAGATGGTGATCTGCTGCTTCCACAAAGTCGGTAACATTGACGTTCACAGCTTCACCATGATGAACCCACCTAGTACATGTGACCGACATCCTATACAAGTGTAAATGATTTTGCACAGTAAATTGGGGTCTTTTAACTGAATTCATACAACTGCTTCACGGGCAGAGCACATCTGATTCCGGACCACCGTACTCAGCTCTTATAAAGTTGATGAAGTTTTCAACCCCCTCGACATATGCAGCGGAGAATCTTCGAGCAGAAGTTATCCAAGTCATGTACATTCATTAGACATACAATTTAGTTCTTCTACTAGATATTACAGGAAAAACATATATGATTTTTCATGAAGTCCATAAAAAAATACCTAGGTCGATGTCTAAAGCTATGGCAAGATATTTGGACAAGCAGATCTAAGTAACTAAATATATGTAAAGCTAATTCAGTAAACAGATTTGAGTGCTAAATTATGGCAGGATGTTTCAGCTGTCAATTAGGCCAAGCACACAGCCATCGAAGGCTATCTCAACAAGAAAGATCGAGAATAAAACGGTGTAGAGCTATTTCACCTAACAGATTGGCTACTAGACCATGGAAATCTATGTCACAATAAATATATGGCAGGATATTTTAGCAACTAATCGGGCTTGGCATGCCATCTCAGCTAAGAAGATTGAGTGAAGAACTGGGCAAGGAAGCTTCTTAAGCAGAGCATATTGACTGTAAACTACTTCGGCAAACAGTGAGATTAACAGCGTCTATCAGCTAACATCCAGCGCTACACCGACATGCACGGGGCCTCAGTCTAGAATGCGCGTACCGCGGGAGAAGCTGACCGCCGTGCGTCTCCACACGAATGTAGCCAGCGGTGGTAGCGCTGATCGCCGTGCATCTCCACAAGAACATCGCCAACAGTGGCAGCGCGGCTAGAGGACGGCAGTCCATGAGAGCGTAGTATGGGAGCGAGAGGATCGCTGTGCGTCCCCTCGATGAACTGCGGCGCCGACATATCGGCGCGGAGGGGAGTGCGGCTTTGGCGGAGCGAATGGAGTGGAGGGGGCCGGGTGGGGGGGGGGGGGGGTTGGGGAATATTATTGGCTAGTTGGCTGAAGGGCGGTTGAGTTTGGGATTTGGATTTCTGCACGGTGGGCGGGGGGAGTTTGGCGCATGGTTGGTTTCTCCAAGTGTGGTCCCACGAGTCACTTAAGAGGCAAGCCGAAGCATGTTCTGTTTGCATGAGCCGTGTGCAGGACCAAACGTGTGTGGGGTGCAATGCTACCGCGACACGGGTGCCGTGAGTGTACCGCCTTTTTCCTTTTAAACTTGGTGCTTCACCCAATCAAAAAAACTTGGTGCTTCACGTGATCCATCGATACTAGTACTAGTAATCTGGTAATCCCGACTAAAACGGCGCGGTCAAGTCTTTTTCGGCGCAATATGCTGGGAGGTTGGCTTAGTTGGGTTTTTAGGACATAATTATACACCTACGTAATCCCAGTTACGTGATTAACATAATGTGAAACGTGTGAGCTGTTGATTGTAGATTGGGGGGAGGGAGGGGCCACCACCATGAAATTCAGGGAGGAGAGATAGAGGCAATTTACGTTAACCCTTTCGTAGGTTCCCCGTACATGTAGAAAAATGTGAAATATGTGAATCTGTAGTGAACGTACTATTGGAGTGCCTAAGATACATTGTGTATGTAGACCCTATGTGTTTGTTTACTTCGCATGTTAGCTTTGTGTTGGGTCAAACTATCTAAGTTTATACACACAAAAACGAATCATCATTCCATATATCCTACAATATATATTACTATTATTGTGAAAGTTCATATACACCAGACGAGATCATGTCAAACACGGCAGATTTTCATTACATTTCAAACTTCTATAGGACAGAAAAATAAAAGAAACCCGACTCTAAACCTATTCTACGGCGGCGACCGATGTCCTCCATCTACGATCTCCATGTACCAGGGCGGGGTTCAAGACCCGTGAAGCGAATGTGCGGTCTCCGGCAAGGAAGAGTAGAACACGGGAGACGGATTGGACAGTTGGCACACCATGCCCTGCCGCCTGCCATTCCTTACTCATCCTCGGAGGATTCCCCAACCTCAGCATGTCGGACGTTGGACGACGGCAAGTAGGACGCGTGGCTGACGGTGCTCCCTTCATCGGCCACGAGCGTGGCCACCGCTTGTGTGGTCGCGTCCGCGTCCGGCTACACCGCTATTGTGTCGCGAGCGGCGACTTGAGAGATGGCGGCAAACTCGAGCATCATCCCCGAAGACAAGCTCTCCCGTAGAGCATTCGCGCTCGCGGTCATGGCGGATGTGGTGCCAGGTAACAGGACGATGCGCTATGGTTGTGGAGTTTAGCTGGGCATTGCCGCTTTAAGTAGCACATTCCGGTGAGGCCAAGCGTCTGAGTGTGTCGTTAAGTCGCCGGTGTTGGTTCCTCGGGCATCGAGCCTCTTAACGACGGCATACGGACGGACGACATGAATGCAGGCAGCTGGCGTCGGCTGGGAACGCTCCACGCGACGGCACGAGGACGAGGGTTTTTGGTGTGCCAGGGTAGTCAGCTGTGGTCGTGGCAATTTTGGAGATGCCCTTTGCTCACATGCGATCCCCACATGTCATTGAAAAAGCAAGACGACCCAGCATGGTATCAGGTCCTGGGGATGCAGTTGGCCGACCTACACCACTCCGCGGACGCATCGCGCCACGCGTGCACTTCAGTGCCCCGTGCATCCTCAACGAGCCTGGTGTTGATCTATTGGTCGTGCCACAGCGCTAACGCGACCCACGGCACACCGAAGCCGACCGTGCCTAGCGACGATGAGCGTGTCGCTCACCGAGGTCGCCATGTCCAGAGGAGGTGCGGGAGCTGCGCCACGTTCCTTGCCCCCACGACCCACATGAATGGTTGCCGGTGGCAAGGAGGTCGTGGTCCAGCTCCTCCATTGGACTAGTCTGCGCCACATCGTCCTGACAGGTGTGCCCCACATGTCGGTTTCCCTGTTTTCTCGGCCAAATTCGAGCGCTAGTTCTCCACGTTGCGCATTACGCGTAGAATAGGTGGTTTTTGTGCCCTGGTTGAAATGTGGTACAGTACCACGTTGTTACCCTAGCCCGAAGTATGGTGGCTTTGGGTACGGTACCACCCTTTTCCTTTTCAACTAGGGAACCGTAACACTTGATTAAGTAGTCGGATGGTGTTCTAATGTAGGTGTCCGACTGTTTGAGGGAATAATTGAGGTGTGCCCGGTCCATGCCCACATTTAAGGGTCCAACTTACCATGTTTCGGCACTAGTAACTATACAACTCCCTCGGTTTTTATTTACTCTGCATTTTAGCATTGCTCAAATCAATACCATTAGATTCGTTATTGAATATACTTTCACATCAAATAGATTTGCTATTGTAAATGTTCATATTTTTCTATAAATTTGGTCAAATTCGATGAAGTTTGACTTCAGTCAAACCTAATATGCAGAGTAAATAAAAACAGAGGGAGTATCTTACTCCGTGACCAAGACAGAAGGGAAAACGAGACAACTTATTGTTTATTTGAGTCGTTCAAGTATAATCATGTGGCTTTGCTTATTTCTAATTCCTCTCCAACCCTCTTCTCCATCGATCATGCCGCCCTCCAGTCGAGTCCATCCTCCCGCATGCCTCATTTGAACATTCCACCGAGTATCATTCGCATGTGGGCCTAGACCATGCTTGTATTTCAAATGTGGTAATATATCCGACATGCATACAAACAAACGGTTTGTTTAAAGTTTTACTTTGCCTCCACTATGTGCCGCTTCCCGTCTTAGTTTTGACATCCCATTCGGTTCATGCCCCAACACATCTTGACGAGATCGATTGATGTTGAGAGATCAATTGCATGTCGTGCAAGGAGATAAAGGTTTGGTCAGTTTCTATGATAGAAATGACCCGCGGGGGGGGGTCTATGGGGATCAGAGGGAGTATATTGTACGTTCATAAGCAAAACGAACGTATTGTGCCCACTCACCCTAGTCCTCTTTCAGTCGATCTCCGGACCCCAAGATGAGATCGAGAGAGAACGAGTGGGTGCATGTGTGATACCTAAGGCGGATTCAAAATTTTGAACCGATGATCATAGCATCTCATATATAAAGGGTATTCAATGTTCATTTCGCTTTTGAATGTACAATATACTGCCTCCGATCCTTTCTAGTTTACATATAAGTTTTATGTGTAGTCAAAGTATCTCCACTTTGATCAAACTTATAGAAAAAAGCATCAACATTCAACAACACCCAATCAATATTGTTAGATCTGTGTGTACTCCTAGATTTGTATTCAAATAGAGATGGTTTCCAATTTGTTTTCAACCACGTGAATGTTCTTATTCTCGCGCTTGCTCTTCCTACTAGGATTTCGCCATGTATAGCCAGTCCAATAGTACCTTTTTTTAAGCTCCCTGTCCAATAGTACTAGTGGAGTACTGACAACATCTGTAGTAGAGTATGCAGTGCCCATAGTACTCCCTCCTTCCATTTATATAGGGCCTAAGAGAAAGTCTAATTGATGAGGACATGACTACCTTGGATACGACCAAAAATATTGCATACATGCATATTTGTCAGGTGATTTCTAGTGTCCACTATTCAATAATCTATTTATATTATCCAGAACAAAAATACTTCACACACTTTTGTGTTTTGTCTAATTGCAGGTGTATGGGACATTTGTACAATCCACATATGAAGATAAGGGAAAAAGAGAAGTTTAGGTGCTATTCAAAAAGTCCCTTCACGTCACTTTTGGGCCAAGAGAAGATAGAGTCCAAGTCTCTCACGTTCTGGATTCAGATTCGGACTTCACAGACATACCTGAATCAAAACGGCAAGAACTTTTTCATACGGACTCCGAATTGGGTGATTCTTTTTTTGTTGGAAAGTAGATTTCGTCCTCTTTCCACTCCAATTGGATTCACCTTTAAATTCGTCCGAAGAATTGAGATATGGGTGAAACAATCTGAAGCTGCAGCAGAATCCGAGTCAAACAACAAGTCCAAAGGTGTTGCATCACCTCCACTTGGGCCCATGAGCCTTGTACGACCTAGGGTTGGTGTTTGGCTGCCTTGGGACGTCCTCCCACCTCCTTGGCCTTATTTCTAATTCCTCTCCAACTGATGAGGACATTACTACCTTGGATACGACCAAAAATATTGCATACGTGCATATTTGTCAGGTGATTTCTAGTGTCAACTATTCAATAATCTACTTATATTATCCAGAATAAACATACTTCATACACTTTTGTGTTTTGTCTAATTGCAGGTGTATGGGACATTTGTACAATCCACATATGAAGATAAGGGAAAAAGAGAAGTTTAGGTGCTATTCAAAAAGTCCCTTCACGTCACTTTTGGGCCAAGAGAAGATAGAGTCCAAGTCTCTCACGTTCTGGATTCAGATTCGGACTTCACAGACATACCTGACTCAAAACGGCAAGAACTTTTTCATACGGACTCCGAATTGGGTGATTCTTTTTTTGTTGGAAAGTAGATTTCGTCCTCTTTCCACTCCAATTGGATTCACCTTTAAATTCGTCCGAAGAATTGAGATATGGGTGAAACAATCTGAAGCTGCAGCAGAATCCGAGTCAAACAACAAGTCCAAAGGTGTTGCATCACCTCCACTTGGGCCCATGAGCCTTCTACGACCTAGGGTTGGTTTTAGGCTGCCTTGGGACGTCCTCCCACCTCCTTGGCTGCCACCCCTTACTCCTATATAAGTAGATCCATCTAGTAGCTTTTTCCTTGGGATTTGTTTAGTTAAAAGTTAGCCATTGTAACTTCGTGTACTTCGTTTATGTCCAACGACCAGACCAAGACCGCTTACGGATCCCCACCTTTATCAACACTTCATCTATATTCGCAATATTTAGATTGCATTATCATATTCTTCCTTGTTCTTAGATTGCTTGCAAGAATAGACCTTCGTGGTCAGGTTGATTGTGCGGCGGCGTGGTCAATAACCTCTCAGAGTTGGTTTAGCGATTGTTAAGGCACAACGTCGTGCACGTTTGTAGTCGGATCGTCAAAGTCGTCTCCACCAAATCGATAGTTATCATCTCATCGAAAGATCGGGACACCCCTGCCTCTATCAAGTGATATCAGTTTTCAGGTTGCTCGGTGAGAATTTCCAGTTATCCCTAGATTAGATTTATTTTCTTACCTATTGTCCAAGAAAAGGCCACACAAAAAAGTTAGATCTGTTCATCCTTTGTCCAAGCCAGTCTAAGCCTTTGCATAATCATTTTAGTGTTTTGCTTTGTTGAATTTGTGGTTACATCGTCGTGTCAAGTTGCTGGTCTTAATGTCTAGTCCTTTAGAGTTTAGAGTTCTAGTTTGTCACGCCACCGCCGCACCATCTTCGTTGTCGTTGCCATATACCACCACCGCGTCATTATTGCATCCGTTGTCTACCACCGCCATCCATCAATTTCCACCACGTCGTCCCTATCATTCATTGTCATAATCATACTTGAGGTCGTTCGCATCATCACTAGATCCAATGTGCATCTTATCTAGCTTGTTTGTGAAAAAAACAGAAAGAAAAAAAAGAAAAAAGTGAGAGAAAAAAAGAAAAAAAAGGAAAAAAAGAGGAAAGAAAGTGAAAAAAATTCCGTGAAAAAAGGAGAAAAAAAGATATTCAGAGTGTGCTCCGCCTTTGTTACGCGTCGCGCCGTGATTTTTTTAGTGTTCTAGGCTCGCGTCTCTAGCACGGTCTAGCCTAGGACCAGCACAGTACCGTCGTTGAGCGTTTATTCAACATTGCATCTCTGAATTGATTATTGCTGATCTTTTGCTACCATATATTTGGCCTTCCAAGCTCCACATATTTCTACACCGTGTATACATACGCTCACTTGGCAATCGCTTTACTCAATCTTCAGAGTTATTTGACACCGCTGGTTGCCGGTCACCACCTGCTGCATGGTAAGAACTTGTAAGACTTTAATATTTGCTATATTGTGAGTGTTTTACCACCACATCCTAGTAGTTCATAGGAACATTATTCTCGGATTTTGTTTCTTGTTTTTCTACTAAATATGGCAGGTTCCAGAGTCAGTTGGGCTTCATCAATCGTGGGAGACGTGCCACCAGCTCCGAAAATACAACCACCGTCACAAGAGGTGCAAAGACATAAGAATACGGACAATCAGGTTTTGTTTCCATGCCACCTTTTAATGGTCATTTTAAGCCTGATTTATATATTGAATGGGAGTTCGAAATAAATGTTATATTTGCTTCCCATAATTTTTCGAAACGTAAAAAAGTTAAGCTTGCGGTTGGTTCTTTCACTAGTTTTGCTACTGTTTGGTGGAGTGAACATTGTCGGTTATACCTTGATTATGTACCTACTACTTGGGATGATTTAAAACTTGTCATGAGAGATAGATTCGTCGATGTTTATTATACTCGTGGCATGATTAAAAAACTACAACATTTAAAACAAGGTAGTGACACTGTAAGAAAATATTATGATGATTTACAAACTACCTTGTTGCATTCCTTTTTAGAGGAAAGTGAAGAAGATTTTATGGATAGATTTTGGGGAGGATTAAACCGTGATATTCAGGAGATACTAATTCATGAAGAATGTTATCCTATGGACCATTTGTTTCATCTTGCTTGCAAAGATGAACAGGAAATAAAGAGGCGTGATGCCCACAAGAAAAACAAGCATAAGGTGCACATCCAAGGAGTTGAGATGGTCCTTCCTTCTACCACTGCGCCTACTATGACAATAACATCCGTTGTTGTGAGCACTGCATCAGCTCCATATTATGACCCGTTACTGCCGAGAGTTCCAACAACGTCTGAGTTGATAACACGAGGTAATGACGAAGGTACTGATCTTCTAACTTCGCATGCGAATGATGAATGCCTTGTCGATTTAAATACACCGTGTGATGCTCTAGCCACTACATTGATCACACTACCTATTTTATATGAATATGCTGATGATTTGACTTTGCCATGTGATCAAACAACTGCAATATCAAGAATTTTGAGTGCACCCATTGAATTAACCATTGATGTGAAAGAACCATGTGAATCAGGCACTAAAACAAATTTGGATCAACTACGTTTGAAAATAGTTGTGCCAATGTTTAATCATTTTGATACGACCCCTAATCTTGATAATGATTTTGTGTTGAATGACTTGTTGCATGTTTGCTTATTACAGCATGTTGTAGCATGTAATTCTGAAACTATTAAAGTTTATTCACCAATGTTGGGATGGTTTAATGATGAACTTTGTCAATCTTCTGATATGAATAAGAGTTTCACTTATATGTGCAAACTGAGTTGCAATATTTTCATGCCTTCTACTTCTTGTGATAATATTTTGGCTTTATATTTTATGAACTTTGAAAGTTACTCATGTATACATGTGTCATTTGTGCAAAAACTAAGGGAAATAAAAATGGATGACATATACATATACAACATGTACACCTTGTCTCTTTTGTTAGCCACATTTCAGATTAAGCAACGCCGAGGACGGCTTTATTTTCAAGAAGGGGAGCATGATGAGGACACGACTACCTTGGATACGACCAAAAATATTGCATACATGCATATTTGTCAGGTGATTTCTAGTGTCAACTATTCAATAATCTATTTATATTATCCAGAACAAAAATACTTCACACACTTTTGTGTTTTGTCTAATTGTAGGTGTATGGGACATTTGTACAATCCACATATGAAGATAGGGGAAAAGGAGAAGTTTAAGTTCTGTTCAAAAATTCCTCTCACGTCACTTTTGGGCCAAGACAAGATAGAGTCCAAGTCTCTCACGTTTTGGATTCAGATTCGGACTGCACAGACATACCTGACTCAAAACGCCAAGAACTTTTTCATACGGACTCTGAATTGGGTGATTCTTTTTTTGTTGGAAAGTAGATTTCATCCTCTTTTCAAACCAATTGGAATCACCTTTAAATTCATCCGGAGCGTTGAGATATGGACAAAACAATCTGACGCTGCAGCAGAATCCGAGTCAAACAACAAGTCCAAAGGTGTTCCGTCACCTCCACTTGGGCCCATGAGCCTTCTACGACCTAGGGTTGGTTTTAGGCTGCCTTGGGACGTCCTCCCACCTCCTTGGCTGCCACCCCTTACTCCTATATAAGTAGATCCATCCAGTAGCTTTTTCCTTGGGTTTTGTTTAGTTAAAAGTTAGCCATTGTAACTTTGTGTACTTCGTTTGTGTCCAACGACCAGACCAAGACCGCTTACGGATCCCCACCTTTATCAACACTTCATCTATATTCGCAATATTCAGATTGCATTATCATATTCTTGCTTGTTCTTTGATTGCTTGCAAGAATAGACCTTCGTGGTCAGGTTGATTGTGCGGCGGCGTGGTCAATAACCTCTCAGAGTTGGTTTAGCGATTGTTAAGGCGCAACGTCATGCACGTTTGTAGTCGTATCGTCAAAGTCGTCTCCACCAAATCGATAGTTATCATCTCATCGAAAGATCGGGACACCCCCGCCTCTACCACTAATAAGGCCTAGTCAGCAGGCTATAAGATATTCCATGTAATTAAAATCCTACTTGGAGGAGCGAGAAGAGAGGAGAGAGAGAGAGTGAAGCGGGCTCTTATTCTATAGCCCGGCTATAACACATAGATCAAGAAAAAATAGTATGCATGCAACTCTCTTCGAATCATATACCTTGCTCATGCAAATATTAAATGCTTACAGCCAACCTAACAGCCATTCTAAGAGCCAGCCTATTACATAACCTTGCAAAGATTAAATGCTTATATGAGTAATTTTTTTATGAGGTGGCATCTCTTTATAGCCAACAGCTGGCTACATTATTAACCATGCTCTAATGCATTTTTCAAAACTGCCTTTGACTATTGACAAGATTAATAGTACATGAGATGTATAATGTGAAAATTATATCATTGGAAGCTCCTTTCACATACGAATTTGACCATATGCTTTGTGTAAGTTGCATGTCATGTATTATTACTCTAACATTTGGTCAAAGTTAGCCTCAAAAAACGCATTAGGCCATGTATAGATGGAAGGAGGGAGTAGTAGTGGAAGTGGATCCTCTGACGTAGGTATCCCTGCCTTACCCTCCCTTTCGGTCACTTACTGGCAGGACCCATGCTTGCTAGTCCCCGCATCTCCTTGGTTGCTAGTACGAGACAAACCCCATCAATTTTTCCTCGATTAGTGTTAGTGGCCTTCTGCAAATTGTAATTTTATATACTGGCCTTGTGTACAAAAAATGGAGGTAGTAACTATTTGACTTCCTTCCCCATTGCGGTGACATCGATGATATCTCGAACCTTGTGGTTTGGCGAATGTGTTCGACGAAGAACACCATTGAGGGAGACCACGATAAGTCGTTGGCAAGTTCCGCCTGCAAGCCGAGACAACCGCTAAGTTGTGCGAACACTTACAGTGGTAGACTAGCAGATGTAGGGGATGTAGGTTGGTACGGTCTATCACACCGTAAGGTGCTAGCGCTTCTGAAAGACTATGTCTCGGTCATCCGTTTCTCAAACACCATGTAGTGCGAGAAATCCAACGGCGGCGATCGAGTCTTGTGGGAAAAGTGCGCAAACCTCTGCAGAGTGTACAAACTAATCATGATTAGCCGTGTCCCCGGTTATGGACGTCTTGAGTATCTAGTTCTTGGATTATAATGTTGATCTCATCATGTTACTTTAATTAATTTGCTGGGTTTTTAATGATTACTTTTAATTGGGATTGAGAATGCTGTCAACCATTCTCAATGTTTAACAACCACCATGATAGTTAAATAAATTTATTCCTTTGTAGTAGGGAAAAATTGGCTTTTCGCAAAAACCTTATAGCCATAGAGCTTTTCCACCAGCCATATATGCATGTAGTGATAGCCATTGTTCATCATTTTCTCTATGGTGTGAATTTGCTAGTACATTCAATGTACTGACCCGTTTCGGGCTGCAACGTCTCATGTTGCAGGTTTCTTACGACGAGTAAGTGATACGTTAGGGTTACGATTTCTACACTCAACTTTGCCGTTGGTGTTGATGGGAATCCACAACCTTGCTTGCTTCCACTATATTGGATTGAGGTAATAGTATTTACGTTACTTTATACATGTGATTTACCTCTGTTATAAATCCTTCGAGTACTGTGTGTGTCAGCATACCGATCCAGGGATGACACGTAAGCACAAAGACTTGTCCCATTCGGGTCGGGTCGCTACAACGAAGGTCTATTCGTGCAAGCAATCGAAGAACAAGCAAGAATATGATTAAGCAATCTGAATATTGCGAATATGGATGAAATGTTGATAAGAGTGGGGTTTCATAAGCGGTCTTGGTCTGGTCGTTGGACACAAACGAAGTACACGAAGTTGCAGCGATGGCTAACTTTTAACTAAATAAAACTCAAGTCTAAACGATGCCTTAAGGGCTATATTTATAGGGAAAAGAGAGGGGTTTTGTCCACCCTTGGCAAGGTGGGACTAAAACACCTCCTAAGACGTTTCCCCTGCAATATGGACTCTAAAAATAGATTACATGGGCCTGGACCAAAATAAGGTGGCGCAACACCAATAATAAGCTATGGACGAAATTTATGAGAGGCCATCTTGTATATTTCGTCCATCTTCTTGTATGTCATCACGGTGGCTTCAATGTCCGGAAATATCCACTTGAACCTCCGTTCTTGTTCTCTTCGCACGCACCTTCACCTCCGTGCTTGACCATGCTCCAATGCTCAACCTTCTTATCCGTGCGAGGCCCTTCAATTGCAAGCAACACAAATGTATCTAAGTTAGGCAGCATCATATTCTCATGAACACTAGAAACATTACCAAGAAACGAAAGTACCTGATAATCTAATTGGCGTATCTGAGTTCTAGCAACTGTTCCAACGGGTAAAACAGCAGGGGATATGGGTGTAACTATGGTAGCCATGTCCTCATCGTCCTCCCCTTCTTGAAAAGAAAGCCGTCCTTGGCGTTGCTTAATCTGAAATCTGGCTAACAAAAGAGACAAGGTGTACACGTTGTATATGTATATATCATTCTTTTTACTGATCTCAGTTGGGGCACATGTGACAAAGTTATACAAGAGCACCCTTCAAAAGTCGTGAAATATAAATCCAATATATTATCACAAGAAGTCAAAGGCATGAAAATATAGCAACTTAGTTTGCACATATAAGTGAAGCTCTTATTCATATCAAAAGATTGACAATGCTTATCATTAAACCATCCCAACATTGATGAACCATCACCAAGATTAGACGTCATATCAAAATGATTAAACATTGGCACAATTATTTTCAAACGTATTTGATCCAAATCTGATTTATTCCCTGATTCACGTGATTCTTTTGCATCGATAGTTAATTCAATGGGTTCAATCAAAACTGTTTGATCACATGGCAAAGTCAAATCATCAACATAGTCCTCTAAAATAGCTGGTATGATCAAAGTAGTGGGTAGCTCACCGCATGGTGCAAGACATTCATCATGGTGGAGGTGATGTAGTCCTCACAACAACGGATGTGGTTGTCATAGTATGCCTAGTAGTTGAAGGGATAACCGTATCAACTCTTGGAATGTGCATCTCGCGCTTGTTCTCCTTGTGGGCAACACGTCGTTTTATTTCCTGTTCAGCTTTGCAAGCAAGATGAAACAAATGGTCCATAGGATAACACTCTTCATGAATTAGTATCTCCTGAATGTCACGGTTTAATCCTCCCCAAAATCTATCCATAAAATCTTCTTCACTTTCTACTAAAGAGGAATGCAACAAGGTAGTTTGTAAAGTATCATAATATGTCGTTACGGTGTCACTACCTTGTCTTAGATGTTGCAACTTTTTAATCATGTCACGAGTATAATAAGCGGGAACGAAAGTATGTCGCATGGCAAGTTTCAAATCATCTCAAGTATTAGGTATATCATTAGGGTGTAACCGACAATATTCACTCCACCAAACTATAGCATAACCAGTGAAAGAACCAACCGCAACCTTAACTTTTTTACGTTCATCAAAATTATTGGAAGCAAATATATTATTTATGTCAAACTCCCATTCAATATATAAAGCAGGTCTAAAACGACCATTAAATGGTGGTATAGAAACATTAACTTCATCATGTGCATTTGGATGTTTGTGCACCTCTAGTGACGGTTGTGGTATTTGCATAGGTGATGGCACATCGCCCACGATCGACAAACTCCATGAATTGACTCTAGGTCCTGTCATGATTAGTAGAAACAAGAAACAAAATCCAAAAATAATGTTCCTATGAACTACTGGGAAATGATGGTAAAACGCTCACAGTATAACAAATCAAAGTCTTACAAGTTCTTACCATGCAGCAGGTGGTGACCGGCAACCAGCGGTGTCAAATAACTCCAAGAGTTGGGTAAAGCGATTGCCAGGTGAACGTATGTATGCACGACGTAGAAATTTGTGGAGCTGGGTTGGCTTTATATATGTGGGGAAAATGCTACAACCACGTTAATTAATGCAAACTGAAAATTCGTTCAAAGTGGTCGAGTGCTGATTCTAGGCTAGATTATATTAGAGACGCGAGCCTAAGGCACAGACGAATTCACGACCGAAACCAAAATGAAAATACTGAGTGCTAGATCAAAAGAGGATATACAAACAAGTAGTGCTAGCATGCCACTTAACTTTTTCCCCTTTTTCCTCACCACGATCCAAGTAGTAGCACTACTAGCCACGTGTGCTTTTTTTTATGACAGTCCACTCTCCAACCGAACCAAAAATATCAGCACTATATTCCCTTCCAAACACCAGCTCTCTCTTTTTTTCTATCCAATATCCAACGTGGCAGACTAGAAAGAATCAAATAATATACTCCCTCCGTTCCCAAATACTTGTCTTTCTAGCCATCTCAAATGGTTACAACATATGAATGTATGTAGACATATTTTAGAGTATAGGTTCATTCATTTTGCTTCGTATGTGGTCATTTGTTGAAATCGCTAGAAAGACAAGTATTTAGGAACGGAGGGAGTAGTTGCCTCGGAAACCGAATCAAATAGTACTCCTATGCGTGGGAAACAAATCTTTTTTTCTATCCTTCTATCTCTCTTTCTCTCTCTCTCTCTTCTATCCATATAGAATCGCCCTTTATCTCTTTTTTTGGCAACTGGACAATTACTCTTTCCTTTAAACTCTCCAATGGAATGATCCAAGGCAACAAAATCCACGTGACACTTTCCTTCCTTCTAAGGAGGTGTTTGTTTCTTCAATTTTTGCCCGTCACCTGTTTACGATATAAACCGAAAACGTTACGTGTGTTTGTTAACTTGCCTCTGTAATCACATCCCTCTATAATCAGATCCAGGACAGTTATCCAACGATACCTCTCACCCCTGACTGGTAAGGGTTGCGCCATCCACGAGCCCTCCTCCTCCCCCGACGACTCCCTCCTCTCCTCGATTTGTCCAGCGCTGCCGCCTCCCCTCGATCACATTCGACTGCAGCGCCGCTGCCTCCCTTGATCCTCTCCTCCAGGTCCAGCGCAATGGCTACCCCTTGATCCATCGGCGCCACGCTAGCCGCCGGGAACGACCTGCATTACCACGCCGCAACCAAACAGGTTTTGATTTTTCCATTACAGAGCTGTTCCACCCTATAATCTGATTCCTTTTATGTTTACATTACCACTACTCTAAACAAACACCTTATAAATCTCTTAAAAAATGTACGTCCTCTTTATTTTTCTCAGGAATCTCTACCGAATCAGCCCCCTTTTTTTGCGGATCAGATGTCCTTTTCTTTCGCGCTGTAATTTCCTTCCCGGAACTGCTCCATGAACGATACTTTCCTTCCAAAGTAATAGAAACCACGCGGGAGGGGATCACGCCCCAAAAACGCAACCGAACTGGTCCCACTTTCCTCTTATTTTTTTACTTCATCCCAAACAAACAGCAGATCTGCAGTTGCCTTTTTTTTCTTGTTGTCTTTCCAAAACGTGAATGCCTCGTAGGACTCAAAGGAAACAATTTTTTTTTCACTTCTCCCAAACGAATCTGCTCTCCTTCTCTTTCCTAATAAGCATGGATCTCTTTTATTTCCCACGTTCTTCTTTCAGTTTTTTTTGGTCGAGCCAATCTTTTTTTTGTTTTCAAACTTGAATGTGGCTGACTAGAACACTTTCCAAACAAACAACACAAATATCGGAGCAACTTTATTGACAGACTCTTCCTACCAAATCAATTCGTTTTGCCTTCCAAACAAAGTACTAGTACTCCAATCAAATCTGTTTTTGTTTCTATTCGGATCAGCCCCACGTGCAAAGAACGCCCTGCTCTCTTCCCAATCAGACTCTTCTTTTTTTGTAATGCTCTCAACAGCCCTTGGGTAACACGTAGTACTACCTTGGGAGAATAATTCTTGGGATTCTTTCATAGAGCCTGTGCAGCAGCCTTGGGACCCACAAAGGAGATCACAACCAAAATTTCATGCAACCAAAGTAGGCCAACAAAATCTGAAGCATACGGCCTCTACTTTCCTACTATTTTCTTAGTCCTTTCCGGCTGTGAGACTCCCAAACTCTTTTTTTTTCTCTTTAAATACTACTACCACGTCCTCTTTCCTTCCAAGCGGTCAACAACCTCTTTTTTTACTATCGACTTAGATTTGACAGCTCTTTTTGGTACTCGGCCGCAACAGCAACAAATCCAAGAATCTCAAACTAGCACATACTCCTTCTCCGTTGCACTCCGATCTCTCTCCTTGATCTAAGTTCTCTGCTGATTTTCTCTCTCTCCAAGATGAATCTGCCCGCAAGATGTACTGAGCTTGACTTCAAGATGAACTGGTGATATGATATGACGAATGACAATGGCGGTGGATGACGGTGTGAGCGGATGCGGTTTGAACAAAACGTGACTAGAACTGATGAAACCTAGACACTAAAAACCAGCAACTCGACACACGATGCAACCGAAAATTCAACAATGCAAAAATTAATTGATAATAGTGGAAAGGCTCAGACTGTCTGGGACACGGATGAACTAATCCAACTTTTTTTTGGTGGCTTTTTCTTGGACTCTAGGTACGAAGAACATATGCAATCTAGACTAAGAAAAATTGAAAATCTCACCGAGCAACCTGAAAACTGATACCACTTGATAGAGGCGAGGGTCCTGATCTTTCGATGAGATGATAACTATCGATTTGGTGGAGACGACTTTGACGATCCGACTACAAACGTGCACAATGTTGCGCCTTAGCAATCGCTAAACCAACTCCGAGAGGTTATTGACCACGCCGGAGCACGATCAACCTGACCACAAAGGTCTATTCCTGCAACAATCGAAGAACAAGCAAGAATATGATTAAGCAATCTGAATATTGCGAATATGGATGAAGTGTTGATAAGAGTGGGGTTTCATAAGCGGTCTTGGTCTGGTCGTTGGACACAAACAAAGTACATGAAGTTGCAGCGATGGCTAACTTTTAACTAAATAAAACTCAAGTCTAAACGATGCCTTAAGGGCTATATTTATAAGGAAAAGAGAGGGTATTTTGTCCACCCTTGGCAAGGTGGGACTAAAACACCTCCTAAGATGTTTCCCCTGCAATATGGACTCTAAAAATAGATTACATGGGCCTGGCCCAAAATAAGGTGGCGCAACACCAATAATAAGCTATGGACGAAATTTATGAAAGGCCATCTTCTATATTTCGTTCATCTTCTTGTATGTCATCACGGTGGCTTCAATGTCCGAAAATCTCCACTTGAACCTCCGTTCTTGTTCTCTTCGCACGCACCTTCATCTCCGTGCTTGACCATGCTCCAATGCTCAACCTTCTTATCTGTGCTAGGCCCTTCAATTGCAAGCAACACAAATGTATCTAAGTTAGGCAGCATCATATTCTCATGAACACTAGAAACATTACCAAGAAACAAAAGTACCTGATAATCCAATTGGCATATCTGAGTTATAGCAACTGTTCCAATAGGTAAAACAGCAGGGGATATGGGTGTAACTGTGGTAGCCATGTCCTCATCAATTACCGCTTTTCCCCTCCACGAGCATCGCAGGTGCTTGCTCTAACTTGGCAGCGTGATATGTGGTTGCATGTTGCATGTGGTGTCTAGATTGTATTTCTTCCAATCTGGTTAAATTGCATGTGCTATTCTGCTTAGTTTATACATTATACCTGTTAATGTGACATGCCTTCCTGTTTTTAGTACATAGTACATCTGTCTATTAAGCATGTCCTTACATAAAACTATTGTCTTTTTTGTATCTCGCATCAATCAATATGACGAGACACCTTTAGTATATGCAGTGCGATATTAGTTGCATCTTTCATATGATTTATAGCATGCGCTGCTTCTAATTTGTTGAAATGCCATTTACAATGGGACGCTTTTAACTTGGCAGAGTCATATTGGTTGCATCTTTCATGTGGTGTCTAGCTTGCATTGCTTCTTATTTGTTGAAATGGCTTCTGCTTAGTTTACACAAACAGTTGTGAATATGCCATGTCGTCATGTTTTTCGTACATATTCCATCCTGGTATCATGTGTTTGCCTTACATGAAAGTAGTGATTGTCAGTATCATGCACGAATGAGTTCTGAAGAGTGAATTTTATTGCTTTTTCTTGTCGGTTTTACTTGACAATTCAAAATCAATAAAGTGGAAGGAAGTTAGCAAGGCAGTGGATAAAGGTGCTCCTTCTAAATGGAGGGCCTCTATAGATTCTACTCCTCCAACCCCCAAGATGATTTGCAAGACAACACATGCATAGACACTCAACGTAGCTGTGTTGATGATGAGCACGCCTCTCCTAGTGCACCATCACAGATGCTCCCTCTAACTTGGCATTGTTATGTGTGGTTGCATGTTATGTATGATGTCTAGCTTGTATTGCTTCTAAATTTGTTGAATCCCATTTGCTTACTTTAGACATTATACTTGTGAATAAGACACATGTTCCTGTATCTAGAACATACAATATCTATCTATCACACCATGTTCTTACATCAAAGTACTACTGTTGTGTAACTTACAACAATCACTTATCATAAGACACGTTTGACTTGGGAGTTTGATATAGGTTACATCTCGTATTCTTTTCTAGCTTGTACTACTTCTAATTTGTTGAAATGGCACTTATGATGAGACAGTTTTAACTTGGTAGAGTGATATTCATTGCATCTTTCATATGGTGTCTAGCTTTCATTGCTTCTAATTTGTTGAAATGCCTTCTGCTTAGTTTACACATCATAAACTGTGAATATGCAATGGCACTAATGACGAGAGACCTTTAACTTGGTAGTGTGATGTTGTTTGCATCTTGCATATGATTTATTTCTTGTACTGCTTCACATTTTTTTAAACGCCAGTTATGACGAGACACTTTTAACTTGGCAGAGCGATATTTTTAGCATCTTTAATATGGTGTCTACCTTCCATTGCATTGCCTCTAATTTAGTGAAATGTCTTCTGCTTAGTTTACACATCATAGTTCTGATTATCTCATGCCGTCTTGTTTTTCATACATATTACATCCTCCTATCATGTGGTTGTCTAACATCAAAGTTTAGTTCGTTCTGTATCACGCATCAATTTGTTCGGAAGAACTAAATTGTTATTCTTTTTTCTTGGCGGCTTGACTTAACATGGCACAGAGAAAGAGGAAGTAACATAAAATAACAGGGGATGGTGTTAGTACTAAGGACACACGGAAACAGAAGTGGAAAAATCCTGCAGATTCTGCTGGTATTGATGGTGTAATAGAAGGTCAAAGTCCAGTGGAAAATTGTGCAAACAGGTTATCCTGTGCTACACGAGGTGCAGAACAAGCCAAACATAAACCAATAGCTACCACCAAACAAGCAGAGACAACCCTAGTTGTTGCAACACCTTCAACAGTACCACCAGCTGCATGAGTTACCCGTTCGCAACTCAGCTAGCAGCACGTTCCAAAGCTCCCTCGCCACCTAACACTACTTTCGAAGCACTCTTGACACAAGACGAGTTGGCAAGATCAGATGAACTTTGTGAGCTTCAATAGCAAGAAGGTAGTTGCTGGAGTCAAGTTACAGTTGCATGCTTCTTTTATGTAGTCTCACAGTTTGATGTACATTCACACTTCCTATGTTCGTTGTTGGACTAGCACCTAGGTGTAAGAGGAAAAAACCATTAGGGATAATGCTCGATATGTTAACTAAATATATCGGAGGAAGAATGGAGATCCGTTTTGAGGCAGGTTTAAACAAGCCACGTGATGCTACAGAGTCAGCCAAGCTAGCATCAGAGGCAGCGATTGCCGTTAGCTGTCATGTATGTATCCTCCCAACATGGATTCAATATAGGAATGACAAAGACGAAACCCAGTTCAACACCTTCCTCGACCATTTACCTGCAAGTATGGTTATGTATGGAAACTAGTAATATCGTCTTGCTCTGTCCCATACTTTCTAGGTTGCTGATAATGAGACTCTCATAATTTTCAACATATGAGGTTCAAGTTGGATAGCCAAGATGATGCAACCAGACAAGCTTGCACCCATGTTTTCAATTCTAATCTGTGATAGTATCGGTATAACTTGAGGAAAGGTCACTTTGAAGGCAAGGCTAACAGTGAACTTGCCCAACCATCTCCAGCGAAAAATATATCGAATGAAGACTGGAGAGGCCTCGTTAAACACTGGTCTCATCCAAAGTAAGAGGTACATTATATATATATGTGATCAGATCACATGTTGAACTACTATTTACGCATGTGCCTCACAAATCTATCTTCTTGTAGGTGAACTGTTCAAAGAACAAGGCCAACCGTAGGAAAGTGAAATTCCAACAAACGATAGGATCTCGTAGCTATATTGCACACTGCGAGGCTCTTATAATTAGCTGTTATTTCACTATTTTTGTTGTACCATATTATCATATCTATATTAACGGGGGTGACATGAGGTCACTTTCGGGACAGGGTCGTGCTCGGATAGGCGGCCATGACTGTTTTCATAGGGCACCGGACACACCGTTGGTCCCTTCGTGTATGCGTGATAATGTGAAAGGGCAGAGTCCCACGATCTTTTGTTTATACACGAGGGTCGTGTGCCTAAGAGTAGACCCTATGTTAGTGTCGTCTAGGGAAAGATAATGATCGGGTGCCTCTCTCAAGTACTTGAGGTACCGCATGCTCGTGGATGACACGAAAGCTTCCCGGATCTTGTGGGTAAAGTGCGTGACCTCTACAGAGTGTCAAACTATTCGAATAGCCGTGTCCATGGTCATGGACAGTTCGGTGGTGCTACTTAAATTATGTCTAGAAATTTTACAAACTTGGTACATGTGAGTGTGGACGAAAACCAATTGAGTCAAGGCAATTGACTTGACACGTGGAATGAGTTAGCATTGATCCAAAATTCTATTATGTTGATATCTGTAACCTGTTCTCATGGTCACTAGAGTTCATTGATGCATAAGTTACAAGATGATAGGTCATTCCTACTAGCTCGATGCTATGTTGCCTACTTGTTGTTACACCATGCATTGTTACTTTGATCCAAAACACGGGTTGCTTGCGAGTACATTCAAAGTACTCATTGGCTTGCCACTGGTTATTTAATTTGCCAGGCATGGAAGAACAGGAGTTCGAAGAAGAATTCTTTGGAGATGAACATGGGAACTAGGACGCTTTCCCAGTCAGAATGCCTGTAGGGTTAAGGCAGATGGCATGGGTTCTACTTATCTATGAAGATTTCCGTTGCTTAAGTTTATTTGGTATTCAGCCCTCGAGGCCTTATCTATGTAAGACTTGGCCATAATGGTCATAATTTGTGTAAGACGGTATGTATGGATGTAAGACTCTAGTTATTCAGCTTGTGTGTGTTCGGTGAGCATTGATCTCTGGGATCAATGTACATGTGCATTCGGTGATCACGACTTATGAGTCAGGGTCCCCGCAGAGCTGGTATCAGAGCCATCCTGACTGTAGGAAGCCTTAGTTAGCATGGACATTAGTTAGAATGAGACTATTTACAAAATTACCTACATACCTACTTTTTCTTAAAATATCCCAAAAATGGGTCATATTTCCTCTATTGACCCTTCCCCTTCCACTTTTGTAGATGGCCATCGTACCCGAGGACTTCCTGACCACTGGATTTCCCATGCTTCTTGAGGACAGCCTCAAGAAGTGAAAGTTCACTCGAGGCCCCACCTTCTCCTATCATGAGCACTAGATCAACAACACCAAGGAGTATCACGTGGAGGTAGTCGTGAGGGAGAACGACTCCCCGACGAGCTGGTTCTTTGAGGGACCCCAGATGGCGATCCTGCTCCTCGTCGTTGAGACTGCTGCACTCAAGGCGCTGACTCGCCTTCGGGATCTTCTGCCAGCCACTCGTTACCTGCCTTATCATAAGGAGGGTGATGACGAGAGCAGCGCACCAGCCCCACCCAAGGACGAAGGACTTCCCCTCCGTTTCTAGACCTACTTCAGCTTGTGTGCTGACAGCCTGGCACAACATCTAGCCTCGGAGTCGATGGAGCTTCGGAAGGAACTCCGCGAGACCAAGGAACTCCTCCGCCTAGCTCAGACAAAGGCGGACAGGATCAAGAAGGATGGTGCACCCCCTGGACAACTCGTGGTTGCCTATCGGGGAGGGCGACCCCCACAGGTTACGCATGCTAAAGGATCTTCTCAGCCATGCCGTATGACGGCAAAGAACTATTGCAACCTCTTCACGGCTCCACCGGTGAAGCAGCGCCGTGTTCAGCTCCTCCACTCCCCCACTCCCTCAAGTGACTAAGAAACTGAGACGGATGAAGATGAGGAGGAAGACCCAGAGGAGTCAGAATACGCAGCCGAGCATTCCACCACTTAGACACCGTTCAGGACTAGGATAGGCTAGTCCGTAACCCTTAAGGTAGGATAGGTCGTGTACCCCTTATGCGAAGTCGAGTCCATGTAATGGTTCAAATGAAACCATGTTGTGTTGTGTTTGCTTTCAACTTGTTTTGATGGAAGTCGTACTTTCCCTTTCGAGAACTTGTAAAGGACTACATCACCCATTTGGTTTTAATGCATGAGTTTGGCTCTTATGGCCTTTGCTTAACTTAAAATTGTGTCACACCAACCCCCTTACTAGGCACCCCATCTACATTGTCTTCCCTCAATTTATCCCAATCATGAGATCTTGATCTCTCCAACAGGATGCCTGTTGTAACCCGTACTGGTACCTCTACCCAGCATCAAGAAGCCGAAGGATCCACCCAAGGAGGAGCTAGCCAGAACCAAACCCAAGGACAAGCTCCACCACCACCACCTCCCCCGAACATGGACATGGCTCAGCTTCTCCAAGCCTTACAAGAAGAACGCCAAGCCAACACTGCAGCCCTCCAGATGATTGCTCAAGCAGTCACCAACAACCGCCAGCCGGCAGGGAACGGCAATGGACGTTCCACGTTGGCAGAGTTCAAGAAGCATGCACCGCCCACCTTCATCGAGACTGCTGAACTCCAAGATGCATACGACTGGGTCCGCACCATTGAGGATCTGTTGGAACTAGTCGGCTGTACTGAAGACCTTGAGAAGGTGGCATATGCTGCCCACTGTCTCGGGGCAACTGCCAGAGCTTGGTGGGATGGATTCAAGGTCATGCATGTTGGGCAAAATATCACTTGGAATGACTTCAAGACAGAATTCCGCAAGGCCCATATTCCTTCGGGAATCATGGCCATCAAGAAGCGTGAGTTCCAAGCCCTAAAGCAAGGAAGTGGCACTGTCAGGGAGTACATGCAGAAGTTTAGTGTTCTATCAAGGTATGCTCCTGAGGATGTCAGCACTGATGCTGCCAAAAGAGAGCGCTTCATGGAAGGCCTTAACCAGACTCTGCAATACTCGCTTGTTGTGTGTGACTGCCCAACCTTTCCTGATCTGGTGAACAAGGCACTCATGCTTGAACACAAGCGACTACTTTGGATGATACCCGTAAGCGCAAGATGATCAGGAAGGGTAGCTCCAGCAACCAAAAGCCATGCCCATGGCAGCCAGCCCCGGTCAAGCCAACCTATCAGCAGCCAAGAGCCCCTGCACCTCGCACCAACTATCAGCCTCAGCAGTATGCCAACCCCAGGCCAGCTTACAGCAACCCCAATAATAGTGGTGGCAACAAGACCATCAACTCGAACCAAGTCACTTGCTTTGGATGTGGTCAGTCCAGTCACATCTCAAGGGTGTTCCCCAACAGGAAGCCCCATGCTCCGCGCCCCAATGCGCAGAACATAGGACAAGGCCGCGGACTACCACCAAGGAACCAAGCTCCCCGCAACCCGCCCAACAATGGCAAGGGGAGTGTGAATCACGTCACTACAGAAGAAGCTCAGGAAGACCCGGACATCGTGCTGGGTACGTTCCTTGTCAATTCAGCACTTGCAACTATCTTGTTTGATTCTGGAGCCACACATTCATTTGTCACCCAAAAGTTTGGATTGAAAAGTGGCATGACCCCTACACCCCTGAATAATCCCATGGTGGTACAAGCCCCTGGAGTAGAGATGAGAGCCAAGATAGGTTGTAAGGGAGTCGGGACCATTATTAACGGAGTAGATTTCCTAGCAGACCTTATCATCTTAAGATCACAAGGCTTGGATGTGATCTTAGGAATGGATTGGCTCATCAAGCACCAAGGCTTGTTAGATTGTGCCAACCGGACTATCACAGTGACCAATGACCAGGGAGTTGAAGTTAAATTTTCCTCCAACTCCTCTTCTGCCCAAGTCACCCAATTCAACTGTCTGATTGAAGTTGGATTGGAGCAAGTGCCAGTAGTATGCGAGTACCCCGATGTCTTTCCTGACGAGCTACCGGGAATGCCTCCTGGCCGTGACATTGAGGTCATCATCGAGCTCATGCCTGGAGCAGGACCCATCTATAAGAAGCCTTATAGAATGGGATCGGAAGAGTTAGCATAATTGAAGAAGCAACTGGCCGAGCAATTGAGGAAAGGATCACCTCTTCTGTTTGTGGAAAAGAGGGACTGTACCATCTGATTATGTGTTGACTATCGTTCCCTTAATGATGTCACAATCAAGAACAACTATCCACTCCCCAAGATTTAATACTTGCTCGATGAGCTAAATGGTGCCAAGCTGTTTTCCAAGGTCGATCTCAGTTCTGGTACTATCAGCCGAAGATCAGACCCCAAGATATTCCAAAGACGACATTTGTAACCTGATAAGGCCTGTATGAGTACACGGTCATGTCATTTGGTTTAACCAATGCCCCTGCCTACTTGATGTACCTCATGAACAAGGTTTTCATGGAGTACCTAGACAAGTTTGTTGTCGTCTTCATCGATGACATACTCATCTTTTCCAAGTTTGAAGAAAAGCATCAGCAACACCTGAGGATGGTCCTAGACAAGCTTCGAGAGCACCAACCGTACGCCAAGTTCAGCAAGTGCTAATTTTGGCTGCATGAAGTTGGATTCTTGGGTCACAAATTGACTGCCGAAGGATTGTCAGTGGATCCCACAAAGATTCAAGCCGTGACTGAATGGAAAACCCCAAGCAATGTGAAGGAAGTCAGAAGCTTCCTCCGACTCGGAAGATATTACCGCAAGTTTGTTGAAGGATTCTCAAGCATTTCCCGACCCATGACCCAGCTCTTGAAGAAGGACAAGAAGTTCGAATGGACGCCGAAGTGCGAAGAAAGCTTCCAGGAGCTAAAGAAGAGACTAACCACCGCCCCTGTTCTGGCTACACCTGATATTCACAAGGAATTTCTGATATATTGTGATGCCTCGCAAACTGGACTGGGAAGTCTTCTGATGCAAGAAGGAAGAGTCGTAGCATATCTATCCAGACAGCTACGTCCCCACGAAGAGAACTAAGCTACTCATGACCTTGAGTTAGCAGAAGTGGTTCATGCCCTGAAGACATGGCGGCATTACCTCCTAGGGAAGCGGTGTGAGATATACACCGACCACAAATGCCTGAAGTATATTTTCACTCAAAAGGAAGTAAACCTGAGGCAGAGAAGATGGCTAGAATTGATCAAAGATTATGACCTCAGTGTTCAATACCACCCTGGAAAGGCTAATGTGGTAGCAGATGCATTAAGAAGAAAGGCTTGTTCCTTGAACGCTATGATTAAGGAAAGGGTACCTGCCTAGTATGAGGAACTTGGAAGCTTCGGATTGGAACTGGTTGCACCAGGATTCTTGGCCAACCTTGAAGTCAAGCCTACTTTGATGGATGATGTTAAGGAAGCTCAGAAAGGACACGAGAGTATTGAAGGCATCAAGAGGAAGATCAAGGCAGGCAAGGCCCCAGGATTCTCACAGGATACACAAGGATTTGTGTGGTTCAGGAATCGCATTTGTGTACCCAACAAGACTGAGCTCAAGAACTTGATCTTGCAAGAAGCTCATCACACCCCGTATTCCATCCATCCTGGAGGAACCAACATGTATCAAGACTTGAAGGAAAGATTCTTGTGGCATGGGATGAAGAGAGAGAGAGATTGCCACCTACGTTGCTAAGTGTGATGTTTGCCAAAGGGTCAAGGCTGAATATCAGCGACCTGCTGGATTGTTCCAGCCACTCAAGGATCCCGAGTGGAAATGGGATAAAGTCGGAATGGATTTCATCACTGGACTCCCTAGGTCAAACAAGGGACATGACTCCATTTGGGTCTTAGTCGACCATTTAACCAAAGTGTCCCATTTCATTCCTGTCAAGACTACCTATGATGGCAACCAGCTGGCAACTCTATACATCAACAGAATCGTAAGCCTTCATGGTATCCCTAAGGAGATTGTGTCAGAACGAGGAACCCAGTTTACCTCAAGGTTCTTGAAGAAGTTCCAAGAGGCCATGGGAACTAAATTGTACTTCCGCACTGCTTTCCACCCACAGACCGGAGGTCAGATGGAACGAGTGAATCAGATACTCGAAGATATGCTCCGAGCCTGTGTCTTAGCATATGGAGCTAAGTGGGAAGATTGCCTCCCGTTTGCCAAGTTCTCCTACAACAACAGTTATCAGTCAAGCCTCCAGATGGCACCATTTGAGGTGTTGTACGGACGCACATGTCGCACACCCCTCAATTGGTTGGAAATCGAAGAAGGGCTAATCTTTGGGCTAGATGTTCTCCGTGGAGCGGAAGAGCAAGTTCAGCTAGTCAGAGAGCGACTAAAACCGCCAAGTCAAGACAGAAGAGCTATGCCGACACTCATCGCCGACAAGTGAACTTCCAATTCGGAGACCATGTGTACCTGCGTGTAACTCCTCTTAAAGGAACCAAGCGTTTCCACGTCAAGGGAAAGCTCGCACCAAGATTTCTCGGCCCCTTCAAGATCACCGCACGACCAGGAGTAGTGGCCTACCAGTTGGAACTGCCACCTGAACTATCTGACGTGCACAACGTGTTCCATGTGTCACAACTCCGGAAGTGTCTCCAAGTTCCAGACAAGCCAGATCTCTACAAGGACGTCGATCACCAAGCCATTGACCTTCAGCCTGATTTGACCTACCGTGAGAGGCCCATCTGTATATTGGACAAATCAGAGTGACACATTCAAAGCTGCACCATCAAGTAATTCAAGGTCCAGTGGAGCAACCACACTGAAGCAGAAGCAACCTGGGAACGTGAAGACTACCTTAGATCCGAGTTTCCCGATCTCTTTTAAAGCCTAGTTTAGGAATCTCGGGGATGAGATTCTTGTAAGGGGGTAGGTCTGTCACACCCTGCATTTTGTAACATGTCATTTGCATTAATAAGGCATGAAAATTTGAACCAACAAAAAACTTTTGCATTATTTGGCTTTTTATTTGAGTTAGTTTTCTCTCTGTGATTTTCAAGTGCTCTTTAAAGTCAACACACCTCCACCTTCTATACTTCATATCCTTGCCCCAAACTTCTTCCCAATGATCATGCCATGTGTATAGTGCTATATGGTATTATCCTACAAAAATAATTTGGCCAAATAGTATTTTCTAAATTTAGTTTTCCAAAAACCCCTTGTCGGTGTCAAAACCGGCGGATCTCGGGTAGGGGGTCCCGAACTGTGCGTCTAGGCGGATGGTAACATGAGACAAGGGACACGATGTTTTTACCCAGGTTCGGACCCTCTCGATGGAGGTAAAACCCTACTCCTGCTTGATTAATATTGATGATATGGGTAGTACAAGAGTAGATCTACCACGAGATCAAGGAGGCTAAAGCCTAGAAGCTAGCCTATGGTATGATTGTTGTTCTGTTGTTCGTCCTACGGACTAAACCCCTCCGGTTATATAGACACCGGAGAGGGCTAGGGTTACACAGAGTCGGTTACAATGGTAGGAGATCTACATATCCGTATCGCCAAGCTTGCCTTCCACTCCAAGGAAAGTCCCTTCCGGACATGGGACGAAGTCTTCAATCTTGTATCTTCATAGTCCAGGAGTCCGGCCGAAGGTATAGTCCGGCTATCCGAACACCCCCTAATCCAGGACTCCCTCAGTAGCCCCTGAACCAGGCTTCAATGACGACGAGTCCGGCGCGCATATTGCCTTCGGCATTACAAGGCGGTTCCTCCTCCAAGTACTTCATAGAAGATTTTGAACACAAGGATACTGTCCGGCTCTGTAAAATAAGTTTCCACATATTGCCATAGAGAGAATAATATTTACACAAATCTAATCTGCTGATGTATTCCGCAGCATGACATCACACCACGGCCAAGCCTTTATTCGCATTGTTTTATTATCCCACCCCAGCGTGTTATGCGAGGCGGTTTCCTTGGCACGTCTTGTCAAAGCAGAGATCGTGTCCCCTTATTCCGGGATTCTCATCAATACGGGAGTGGGTAACCCAACCGGCCATTGATTACGGCGCTTGGGAGATAAGCGAGTTTTACCAGGCGGGTGGGGACACATAGTTGCGTCCACCCATATAAGGGGATAAGGATCCACCTTTCTCATCCACGCCTTCTTCCTCCTTTGCCTATCCATTTCCGCGCACTTGAGCTCCAGCGCCCAAGTCCGCTCTCCCCACCTCAACCTTCTCCAGCCATGTCCGGAGCGAGAGGCAAGTGGATGGTCTCCTTTGTCACGGAGGGACACATCAAAAAACTGAGGAAGGCCGGATACTTGTCTAACAACATCGCGCACCGGCTTCCCGAAGAGGGGCAGTTCGTCCGCACCCCAAGGCCCCATGAGAGGGTGGTGTTCCTCCCCCGTTTCCTCTGCGGACTGGGCTTCCCTCTCCACACATTTGTCCGGGGGCTCATATTCTACTATGGCCTAGATTTTCACGATCTGGCCCCAAACTTTGTCCTCAGTATCTCGGCGTTTATCGTCGTGTGTGAGGCCTTCCTCTGCATCCGTGCCCATTTCGGCCTATGGCTCAAGACTTTCAATGTCAAGCCAAAGGTGGTGCGCGGCAACCAGGCGGAGTGCGGAGGCGCCATGGTGGGCAAGATGCCCTATGTCCTATGTCTCCAGGGCTCCTTCGTGGAGACCCTGAAGGGGTGGCAATCGGGGTGGTTCTACATCACCGAGCCGCGTGACCCTGAATGGATCACAACCCCAGAGTTCCGATCCAGATCCCCCGCGCGGCTCACGTCCTGGAAAGAGACGGGACTGTCGTGGGGCAACAAAGGAGAGGTGACTGGACTGCAAACATGCATCCAAACCCTGGTGAACAAGAAGCTTAAACTTGTCAACGTAGTCCAGGTTATGCTCATCCGCCGGATCCTCCCATGTCAACAATGGGCCTTCAACCTGTGGGAGTTCGACTCGGCGCGGCACCAAACCCTAAGCAGGCTCTTCGACACGCGTACAAAGATGCCTAGAAGGTGCTATTCAAGGGCGCCGAGGCTCCCGCATCCGCTACCGAGGATCGCGGATTGAGCGCGCAGCGTCGCGCTAGTGCAGTAAGCCGTTTTTACCTTTTACAGGGTATTTTAGCTTTTCATAGTTCGACTCTATGCGGGATCTAAGCTCCCTTACCTTTGACAGGATTGGCAAGCGAAGTCCGGACAGATCAACTGTCCGGCTCCTCTGCCCGAGGACCCAGCAGACGCTCTATTGGCAAAGCTGCTGGTTCTGGCATCCTATGTGGTGCCGGAGAAGAAGGACACGAAGAAGGCCACGGGGACTCGAAAGAGTGCCCAGCATGTGGTGGTGTCGGATTCGTCGTCCGACGACTCCGAGGCGCAATCCTCCCGTGAAGACGAGGAGGAGGAAGAAACCTCTCCCCCTCCAGCGGGGGAAGGAAAGAAAAGGAAGGCCGCCCCAACTGGGGAGGCCGGGGGTCCAAGAAGGGGAAAAATCTTCTTCCGGACTACTCCACCAACGCCGGTGACGGCGAAGAGGAGTGGCCACACAGGGCCAAGCCCCTGGCGAAATCGTAAGTATCTGGATACCAGAGTAAGTCATATTATTCCTTCATTGCACGACTTTTCCTTACATTGAATATGATAATGCAGTCCACCCAAAGACCGGCTCGACGTGTCGTCGAGCGGTTCCCTGGACTCGTCGGATGTAAACTCTCTTCTGACGGCTACCTCCCCCTGCCCTACGGATGCCGCTGAGGTGGCGTCCCAGGAGGTTCCGAGCCAGGAGGAGGTGGTCCTGGAGGCGCTGCAAGGCGACCTGCCGGACTCCAGGTGCCAAGGGGATAGAACCCCTAAGGGCTCCAAGTCCGGCCCTAGGACGGACACCGCTCCGGAACCTTCAAAGGTTCCAGAGTCCGGCGGGCAACCTCCTTCCAAGAGGAGCAAGCCCACTGAGCCGGTGGCCCCCGTCCAACCGGAGGCGCCGGATAATCTGCTGGAGGTGCTTAAAGGCGCCTCCATCGACGAGGAGCACCGCACCATCATGAGTGCGGTGATTCAGAAAGTTCAGTCCGCCAAGAGCAGGCTGACTGAAGCATGTGCCGGCCTTTTGACAGGCTTTGAGGTATGTAAAAAATATGTAAAAATATTACCGCATAGACAGTAGCCCCTGATGCTCTGTGTGGCGTTCGGAAAGAAAAGCCGAATAGAGGATCTAATAAAATTCGTAGGAGTCTAACAAAAGTAAGTCAGTATGTGTATGCAGGCTTCACTACTGGCATCTGCCGCACTGACTGTGAAGGTGGACACGCTGAAGCAGAACCTCGAGCGGTTCGAGCAAGAGCTCGGCCTTGCCAAGAAGCAGCTAGAGGACAAAGAAGGTAAGAAATACCTATTGAAATATATGTATAAAAGGTGCAATTGCAAGAAAATGACAGTATTGATGTGGCTATTGTAGGGGCCACAACGGAGGTGGTGACCCTTAAGCAAGCGCTGTCCGAGGCCGAAAAGAGGGCGGCCATGAAGCGTACCGAGCGGGAGAAATATGAGGCGCAGGTTGGCAAGGTGCAGCAAGAGCTCCAGGCTCTCATGAAAAAACATG
Organism: Aegilops umbellulata; assembly: GCA_032464435.1. Taxonomy (NCBI): domain Eukaryota; kingdom Viridiplantae; phylum Streptophyta; class Magnoliopsida; order Poales; family Poaceae; genus Aegilops; species Aegilops umbellulata. The sequence continues at coordinate 203,984,734 of CP136055.1, forward strand.
AGAGTTTGGAGCTTGACTCAAAGACGCGAGAGTCCGAGCTCGCGGCAGCCATTGAGAATGCCAAGTATGCCAAGGCCGAAGCCCAGAAGGCCCTTCAGGAGGTTGAGGCGATGAAACAGATAGCAGCGGGTAAGGATTTATTTATTCAAAGCAAGCATGTGAGAGTAAATTACTTGTTACTTACCCGAATCCGGAGCTCTCCAGGAGCGTTCGCAGATTTGCCCTGCAGCGTGTCCGATGCCGCCGCATTCTACCAAGCCGAGGAGGGCAGCTCGACAGAGAAGGTGTTCTGGTCTCAGTATGCTGAGGACGGACTCCATGTGCCCTTTAGCGACCAGCTAAAGCAACTGGTCGAGCTCCATAAGGTGGCCGAACAGGCCATGAGGGGCCTCATAGTTCGGTTGTGGCCTGGAGAGGCTCTGCCTGGGAGCTACTTCGGGCTGGTGCGGCGGCTGGTGGAGGCCTGTCCAAGGCTCGAAGTCATCAAGAGCTCCGTCTGCATCAAAGGCGCCCGTAGGGAGCTTGCCTGTGCTAAGGTGCACTGGGGCAAGCTGGATGCAGAGAAGCTTGTGAAGGACGGGCCGCTGCCGGGCAAGGAGCATCGCCACCCCGAGATGTATTATAAGGGTGTTCTGGAGGGCGCCCGCCTTATGGTGGACGAATGCTCAAAAGATGTAATTTTTGAGTAAAACTTGTTTATTTTGTCCTGTGCGCTGAAAACTTGTTCATGTGCGCTACGCAATGCTTTTTGAATTTAAAATATTACCTTATGTACGGTCGTTTATCAAATTTTGAGAGATGGCGAGTCGTCGGCTTCTGCCCCCATGCCACGAGTGCTGGGGTGTTCGGGATAAACTTGAGCGTTCTTTTTCCCATTCTTGGGTCCTTCGAGGGAGGCGCTCAACACAACGAACAAGGCAATTGGACTATAATGCTTGAACACTCTCACTTAGCCATAGAATTCTATAATTTTAAATTTTGGCAAAGCCCCTAGTGTTCGGAAGACTGAGTTCGGGGCGCTATCCACGCCTAGGCCGGACAAAGACGACTCCTCGATCTAAGTGGCATAAGTCTTCAGGGACTCGAAAAACCTCTCGAACAGCGACCAGCTCTCGCCTCATCATGACGGTCAGTTTTAGCTTTCTGTACTGAGGTGCTTTAGCCCAGCTCAACTGGGGCACAATCGCAGTAGTTCTCCTAGCGCTACCTTAGCCGCTACAATGGAACGTAAGGTACCAAAACATAGGAGCCGGGCAAACCCAACATTTTGAAGGAAATATGCCCTAGAGGCAATAATAAAGTTATTATTTATTTCCTTATATCATGATAAATGTTTATTATTCATGCTAGAATTGTATTAACTGGAAACATAATACATGTGTGAATACATAGACAAACAGAGTGTCACTAGTATGCCTCTACTTGACTAGCTCATTAATCAAAGATGGTTATGTTTCCTAGCCATGAACAAAGAGTTGTTATTTGATTAACGAGATCACATCATTAGTTGAATGATCTGATTGACATGACCCATTCCATTAGCATAGCACCCGATCGTTTAGTATGTTGCTATTGCTTTTATCCATGACTTATACATGTTCCTTTAACTATGAGATTATGCAACTCCCGTTTACCGTAGGAACACTTTGTGTGCTACCAAACGTCACAACGTAACTGGGTGATTATAAAGGTGTTCTACAGGTGTCTCCGAAGGTACATATTGGGTTGGCGTATTTCGAGATTAGGATTTGTCACTCCGATTGTCGGAGAGGTATCTCAGGGCCTTCTCGGTAATGCACATCACATAAAGCCTTGCAAGCATTGCAACCAATGAGTTAGTTGCGAGATGATGTATTACAGAACGAGTAAAGAGACTTGCCGGTAACGAGATTGAACTAGGTATTGGATACCGACGATCGAATCTCGGGCAAGTAACATACCGATGACAAAGGGAACAACGTATGTTGTTATGCAGTCTGACCGATAAAGATCTTCGTAGAATATGTAGGAGCCAATATGGGCATCCAGGTCCCGCTATTGGTTATTGACTGGAGACGTGTCTCGGTCATGTCTACATTGTTCTCGAACCGCAGGGTCCGCACGCTTAACGTTACGATGACAGTTATTATGAGTTTATGCATTTTGATGTACCGAAGGAGTTCGGAGTCCCGGATGTGATCACGGACATGACGAGGAGTCTCGAAATGGTCGAGGCATAAAGAATTATATATTGTAAGCCTATGTTTGGACATCGTATGCATTCCAGGTGAAATCAGGATTTTACCGGAATACCGGGAGGGTTACCGGAACCCCCCGGGGGCATAATGGGCCAACATGGGCCTTGGAGGAGAGGTGAGAGGGCTGCCCTCATGGGCTGCGCACCTCCCCCCTTCCCCTAGTCCTATTAGGACTAGGAGAGGTGGGCGCCCCCTCTCTCTCTCTCCCCCTTGGAGAATCCTAGTCCAACTAGGATTGGGGGGGGGGGGGAATCCTACTCCCAGAGGGAGTAGGACTCTCTGGCGCGCCAGGCTTGGCCGGCCAGCCCCTCCCCCTTGGCTCCTTTATATACGGGGGCAGGGGGCACCCCAGAAACACACAATTGATCATTGAGATCTTTCCTTAGCCGTGTGCGGTGCCCCCTTCCACCAAATTCCACCTCGATCATATCGTTGCAGTGCTTAGGCGAAGCCCTGCGCCGGTAACACATCAAGATCGTCACCACGCCGTCGTGCTGACGGAACTCTTCCTCGACGCTTTGCTGGATCGGAGCCCGGGGATCGTCATCGAGCTGAACGTGTGCCAAGAACTCGGAGGTGCCGGAGTAACGGTGCTGTGATCGGTTGGATCGCGAGGAGAACGTACGACTACTTCCTCTATGTTGTGTCAACGCTTCCGCTTCGGTCTACGAGGGTACGTAGACAACACTCTCCCCTCTCGTTGCTATGCATCACCATGATCTTGCGTGTGCGTTGGAAATTTTTTGAAATTACTACGTTCCCCAACAGTGGCATCCGAGCCTAGGTTTTATGGTTTGATGTTATTTGCACGAGTAGAACACAAGTGAGTTGTGGGCGATACAAGTCATACTGCCTACCAGCATGTCATACTTTGGTTCAGCGGTATTGTTGGACGAGACGATCCGGACCAACCTTACGCGTACGCTTACGCGAGACCGGTTCCCTCGACGTGCTTTGCACATAGATGGCTTGCGGAAGACTGTCTCTCCAACTTTAGTTGAACCGAGTGTGGCTACGCCCGGTCCTTGAGAAGGTTAAAACGGAGTCTATTTGACAAACTATCGTTGTGGTTTTGATGCGTAGGTAAGTTGAGTTCTTGCTTAAGCCCGTAGCAGCCACGTAAAACTTGCAACAACAAAGTAGAGGACGTCTAACTTGTTTTTGCAGGGCATGTTGTGATGTGATATGGTCAAGACATGATGCTAAATTTTATTGTATGAGATGATCATGTTTTGTAACCGAGTTATCGGCAACTGGCAGGAGCCATATGGTTGTCGCTTTATTGTATGCAATGCAATCGCGATGTAATGCTTTACTTTATTACTAAGCGGTAGTGATAGTCGTGGAAGCATAAGATTGGCAAGATGACAACGATGCTACGATGGAGATCAAGGTGTCGCGCCGGTGACGATGGTGATCATGACGGTGCTTCAAAGATGGAGATCACAAGCACAAGGTGATGATGGCCATATCATATCACTTATATTGATTGCATGTGATGTTTATCCTTTTATGCATCTTATCTTGCTTTGATTGACGGTAGCATTATAAGATGATCTCTCACTAAATTATCAAGAAGTGTTCTCCCTGAGTATGCACCGTTGCGAAAGTTCTTCGTGCTGAGACACCACGTGATGATCGGGTGTGATAGGCTCTACGTTCAAATACAACGGGTGCAAAACAGTTGCACACGCAGAATACTCAGGTTTAACTTGACGAGCCTAGCATATAACAGATATGGCCTCGGAACACGGAGACCGAAAGGTCGAGCGTGAATCATATAGTAGATATGATCAACATAGTGATGTTCACCATTGAAACTACTCCATCTCACGTGATGATCGGACATGGTTTAGTTGATTTGGATCACGTGATCACTTAGAGGATTAGAGGGATGTCTATCTAAGTGGGAGTTCTTAAGAAATATGATTAATTGAACTTAAATTTATCATGAACTTAGTACCTGATAGTATCTTGCTTGTCTATGTTGTGTAGATAGATGGCTCGTGCTGTTGTTCCGTTGAATTTTAATGCGTTCCTTGAGAAAGCAAAGTTGAAAGATGATGGTAGCAATTACACAGACTGGGTCCGTAACTTGAGGATTATCCTCATTGCTGCACAGAAGAATTACGTCCTGGAAGCACCGCTGGGTGCCAGGCCTGGTGCAAGAGCTACGCCAGATGTTGTGAACGTCTGGCAAAGCAAAGCTGATGACTACTCTATAGTTCAGTGTGCCATGCTTTACGGCTTAGAACCGGGACTTCAACGACGTTTTGAACACCATGGAGCATATGAGATGTTCCAGGAGTTGAAGTTAATATTTCAAGCAAATGCCCGGATTGAGAGATATGAAGTCTCCAATAAGTTCTATAGCTGTAAAATGGAGGAGAACGGTTCTGTCAGTGAGCATATACTCAGAATGTCTGGGTATAACAATCACTTGATTCAACTGGGAGTTAATCTTCCAGATGATTGCGTCATTGACAGAATTCTCCAATCACTGCCACCAAGCTACAAGAGCTTCGTGATGAACTATAATATGCAAGGGATGACCAAAACTATGCCCGAGCTCTTCGCGATGCTGAAAGCCGCGGAGGTAGAAATCAAAAAGGAGCATCAAGTGTTGATGGTTAACAAAACCACTAGTTTCAAGAAAAAGGGCAAAGGGAAGAAAAAGGGGAACTTCAAAAAGAACAGCAAGCAAGTTGCTAATCAAGAGAAGAAACCCAAGTCTGGACCTAAGCCTGAAACTGAGTGCTTCTATTGCAAGCAGACTGGTCACTGGAAGCGGAACTGCCCCAAGTATTTGCCGGATAAGAAGGATGGCAAGGTTAACAAAGGTATATATGATATACATGTTATTGATGTGTACCTTACTAATTCTCGCAGTAGCACCTGGGTATTTGATACTGGTTCTGTTGCTAATATTTGCAACTCAAAACAGGGGCTACGGATTAAGCGAAGATTGGCTAAGGACGAGGTGACGATGCGCGTGGGAAATGGTTCCAAAGTCGATGTGATCGCGGTCGGCACGCTACCTCTACATCTACCTTCGGGATTAATATTAGATCTAAATAATTGTTATTTAGTACCAGCGTTGAGCATGAACATTATATCTGGATCTTGTTTGATGCGAGACGGTTATTCATTTAAATCAGAGAATAATGGTTGTTCTATTTATATGAGTAATATCTTTTATGGTCATGCACCATTAAAGAATGGTTTGTTCTTACTTAATCTCGATAGTAGTGATACACATATTCATAATGTTGAAGCCAAAAGATGCAGAGTTGATAATGATAGTGCAACTTATTTGTGGCATTGCCGTTTAGGTCATATCGGTGTAAAACGCATGAAGAAACTCCATACTGATGGACTTTTGGAGTCACTTGATTATGAATCACTTGGCACTTGCGAACCGTGCCTTATGGGCAAGATGACTAAAACACCGTTCTCCGGTACTGTGGAGAGAGCAACAGATTTATTGGAAATCATACATACTGATGTATGTGGTCCAATGAATGTTGAGGCTCGTGGCGGATATCGTTATTTTCTCACCTTCACTGATGATTTAAGCAGATATGGGTATATCTACTTAATGAAACACAAGTCTGAAACATTTGAAAAGTTCAAAGAATTTCAGAGTGAAGTGGAAAATCATCGTAACAAGAAAATAAAGTTTCTACGATCTGATCGTGGAGGAGAATATTTGAGTTACGAGTTTGGTCTACATTTGAAACAATGCGGAATAGTTTCGCAACTCACGCCACCTGGAACACCACAACGTAATGGTGTGTCCGAACGTCGTAATCGTACTTTACTGGATATGGTGCGATCTATGATGTCTCTTACCGATTTACCGCTATCTTTTTGGGGTTATGCTTTAGAGACGGCCGCATTCACGTTAAATAGGGCACCATCAAAATCCGTTGAGACGACGCCTTATGAACTGTGGTTTGGCAAGAAACCAAAGTTGTCGTTTCTTAAAGTTTGGGGCTGTGATGCTTATGTGAAAAAGCTTCAACCTGATAAGCTCGAACCCAAATCGGAAAAATGTGTCTTCATAGGATACCCAAAGGAGACTATTGGGTATACCTTCTATCACAGATCCGAAGGCAAATTTTTTTTTGCTAAAGTCGGAAACTTTCTAGAGAAGGAGTTTCTCTCGAAAGAAGTGAGTGGGAGGAAAGTAGAACTTGATGAGATAACAGTATCTACTCCCTTATTGAGAAGTAGTACATCACAGAAATCTGTTTCTGTGACACCTACATCAAATAGGGAGGAAGCTAATGATAATGATCATGAAACTTCAGATCAAGTTTCTACTGAACTTCGTAGATCAACCAGAGTAAGATCCGCACCAGAGTTGTACGGTAATCCTATTTTGGAAGTCATGTTACTAGACCATGATGAACCTACGAACTATGAAGAAGCAATGGTGAGCCCAGATTCCGCAAAGTGGCTTGAGGCCATGAAATCTGAGATGGGATCCATGTATGAGAACAAAGTGTGGACTTTGGTTGACTTGCCCGATGATCGGCAAGCAATTGAGAATAAATGGATTTTTAAGAAGAAGACTGACGCTGACGGTAATGTTACTGTCTATAAAGCTCGACTTGTTGCAAAAGGTTTTCGACAAGTTCAAGGGATTGACTACGATGAGACTTTCTCACCCGTAGCGATGCTTAAGTCTGTCCGAATCATGTTAGCAGTTGCCGCATTTTATGATTATGAAATTTGGCAAATGGATGTCAAAACTGCATTCCTGAATGGATTTCTGGAAGAAGAGTTGTATATGATGCAACCAGAAGGTTTTGTCGATCCAAAGGGAGCTAACAAAGTGTGCAAGCTCCAGCGATCCATTTATGGACTGGTGCAAGCCTCTCGGAGTTGGAATAAACGCTTTGATAGTGTGATCAAAGCATTTGGTTTTATACAGACTTTTGGAGAAGCCTGTATTTACAAAAAGGTGAGTGGGAGCTCTGTAGCATTTCTGATATTATATGTGGATGACATATTGCTGATCGGAAATGATATAGAATTTCTGGATAGCATAAAGGGATACTTGAATAAGAGTTTTTCAATGAAAGACCTCGGTGAAGCTGCTTACATATTGGGCATTAAGATCTATAGAGATAGATCAAGACGCTTAATAGGACTTTCACAAAGCACATACCTTGACAAAGTTTTGAAAAAGTTCAAAATGGATCAGGCAAAGAAAGGGTTCTTGCCTGTGGCACAAGGTGTGAAGTTGAGTAAGACTCAATGCCCGACCACCGCAGAAGATAGAGAGAAAATGAAAAATGTTCCCTATGCTTCAGCCATAGGCTCTATCATGTATGCAATGCTGTGTACCAGACCTGATGTGTGCCTTGCTGTAAGTTTAGCAGGCAGGTACCAAAGTAATCCAGGAGTGGATCACTGGACAGCGGTCAAGAACATCCTTAAGTACTTGAGAAGGACTAAGGATATGTTTCTCATTTATGGAGGTGACAAAGAGCTCGTCGTAAACGGTTACGTCGATGCAAGCTTTGACACTGATCCGGACGATTCTAATTCACAAACCGGATACGTATTTACATTAAACGGTCGAGCTGTCAGTTGGTGCAGTTCTAAACAAAGCGTCGTGGCGGGATCTACATGTGAAGCTGAGTACATAGCCGCTTCGGAAGCAGCTAATGAAGGAGTCTGGATGAAGGAGTTCATATCCGATCTAGGTGTTGTACCTAGCGTATCGGGTCCAATGAAAATCTTTTGTGACAATACTGGTGCAATTGCCTTGGCAAAGGAATCCAGATTTCACAAAAGAACCAAACACATCAAAAGACGCTTCAACTCCATCCGGGATTTGGTCCAGGTGGGAGACATAGAAATATGCAAGATACATACGGATCTGAATGTTGCAGACCCGTTGACTAAGCCTCTTCCACGAGCAAAACATGATCAGCACCAAGACTCCATGGGTGTTAGAATCATTACTTTGTAATCTAGATTATTGACTCTAGTGCAAGTGGGAGACTGAAGGAAATATGCCCTAGAGGCAATAATAAAGTTATTATTTATTTCCTTATATCATGATAAATGTTTATTATTCATGCTAGAATTGTATTAACTGGAAACATAATACATGTGTGAATACATAGACAAACAGAGTGTCACTAGTATGCCTCTACTTGACTAGCTCATTAATCAAAGATGGTTATGTTTCCTAGCCATGAACAAAGAGTTGTTATTTGATTAACGAGATCACATCATTAGTTGAATGATCTGATTGACATGACCCATTCCATTAGCATAGCACCCGATCGTTTAGTATGTTGCTATTGCTTTTATCCATGACTTATACATGTTCCTTTAACTATGAGATTATGCAACTCCCGTTTACCGTAGGAACACTTTGTGTGCTACCAAATGTCACAACGTAACTGGGTGATTATAAAGGTGTTCTACAGGTGTCTCCGAAGGTACATATTGGGTTGGCGTATTTCGAGATTAGGATTTGTCACTCCGATTGTCGGAGAGGTATCTCAGGGCCTTCTCGGTAATGCACATCACATAAAGCCTTGCAAGCATTGCAACCAATGAGTTAGTTGCGAGATGATGTATTACAGAACGAGTAAAGAGACTTGCCGGTAACGAGATTGAACTAGGTATTGGATACCGACGATCGAATCTCGGGCAAGTAACATACCGATGACAAAGGGAACAATGTATGTTGTTATGCGGTCTGACCGATAAAGATCTTCGTAGAATATGTAGGAGCCAATATGGGCATCCAGGTCCCGCTATTGGTTATTGACCGGAGACGTGTCTCGGTCATGTGTACATTGTTCTCGAACCGCAGGGTCCGCACGCTTAACGTTACGATGACAGTTATTATGAGTTTATGCATTTTGATGTACCGAAGGAGTTCGGATCCCGGATGTGATCACGGACATGACGAGGAGTCTCGAAATGGTCGAGACATAAAGAATTATATATTGGAAGCCTATGTTTGGACATCGGATGCATTCCAGGTGAAATCAGGATTTTACCGGAATACCAGGAGGGTTACCGGAACCCCCCGGGGGCATAATGGGCCAACATGGGCCTTGGAGGAGAGGTGAGAGGGCTGACCTCATGGGCTGCGCGCCTCCCCCCTTCCCCTAGTCCTATTAGGACTAGGAGAGGTGGGCTCCCCCTCTCTCTCTCTCTCTCCCCCTTGGAGAATCCTAGTCCAACTAGGATTGGGGGGGGGGGGGAATCCTACTTCCAGAGGGAGTAGGACTCTCTGGCGCGCCAGGCTTGGCCGGCCAGCCCCTCCCCCTTGGCTCCTTTATATACGGGGGCAGGGGGCACCCCAGAAACACACAAATGATCATTGAGATCTTTCCTTAGCCGTGTGCGGTGCCCCCTTCCACCAAATTCCACCTCGATCATATTGTTGCAGTGCTTAGGCGAAGCCCTGCGCCGGTAACACATCAAGATCGTCACCACGCCGTCGTGCTGACGGAACTCTTCCTCGACGCTTTGCTGGATCGGAGCCCGGGGATCGTCATCGAGCTGAACGTGTGCCAAGAACTCGGAGGTGCCGGAGTAACGGTGCTGTGATCGGTTGGATCGCGAGGAGAACGTACGACTACTTCCTCTACGTTGTGTCAACGCTTCCGCTTCGGTATACGAGGGTACGTAGACAACACTCTCCCCTCTCGTTGCTATGCATCACCATGATCTTGCGTGTGCGTAGGAATTTTTTTGAAATTACTACGTTCCCCAACACATTTGACCCAAGACATGATTTGGAGCCGATGCATATAATGCTATAAGTTCGGGGTGCCGCACTTGTGGAAGTGTTCGGACTTCTCACACCGTGTTGTGGGGTACTTAAGCCCCTGGTGTATTGGCCGTACCAAAGTCTACGGGTGCGACATGTTATTAATGAACATATATTCTTAAAAAGAGTAATACAACAATAGACAAAAGCTATGCATTGTTTATTTAAAAAGGTTGCGATCAAAGCAGAACGATACAAATGGAGCGATAAGCAAAAGGTGGGATTATTTAACATGTCCCTTCTAGAGGTGTGCCGCGGAATGATATGCAAAACAGGTATACTGCTCGTTATAGAGACCACCTTAGAGTTCCATAGTGCGGCGTGGTTTTCTTGTTCCCTGGTTCTTGCATCATTTGTGCGGCAATTGTACTGTCGGCTAGGCCTTCCAAAAAATGGAGTCCTGCAAATAAGATAAAAGTGAAGAATCGGCAGCCCCTACTGCAGTTTAAGCCATGTTTTGGGCGTGCCGTGATAGTGCCCCTCCCCCTCTACCAATGGTATTTATAGAGCATAGTTATGTACACGCAACACTGGTTTCGCAATTTGGCGAGGGTTGGGGTTGGGGCCGCATTGCTACACCTGCTCTAAACCTGCCAGGAGATCTTGCTGTAGGATACTCCGGGCGCGCTTAACGGTGTTCGGACATTTAATGGCCGGACTGGAGAATTGCCTTGAGAGGCTCCTTTGTACTTCCGCTGCGAGAGCCGCCGTATGCTCCTCCGTACGTAGAGAGCGTTCGGTGTTTCCATTGACCGTAATGACTCCTCGAGGGCCTGGCATCTTGAGCTTGAGGTATGCGTAGTGCGGTACCGCATTAAATTTGGCAAATGCGGTTCGCCCGAGCAGTGCGTGATAACCACTGCGGAACGGGACTATGTCGAAGATTAACTCCTCGCTTCGGAAATTATCCGGAGATCCGAAGACCACTTCAAGTGTGACTGAGCCTGTATAGTTGGCCTCTACACCTGGTATGACGCCTTTAAAGGTCGTTTTAGTGGGTTTAATCCTCAAAGGATCGATGCCCATTTTCCGCATTGTGTCCTGATAAAGCAGGTTCAGGCTGCTGCCGCCGTCCATGAGGACTCTGGTGAGGTGAAATCCGTCAACGATTGGGTCTAGAACCAGTGCGGCGAATCCGCCGTGACGAATGCTACTAGGGTGGTCCCTTTGATCAAAAGTGATCGGGCAGGATGTTAGGACCCCGATCCTAAGCCACATCGATCTAGCGTGTAACACATCATATCACTTTGCGGCCTCACGCACGGTACTCCCACGGGTGCCACCTTACCTGGCCCGGGACCGTTTGCGCCTTTTGGCTCACGTATATGATGGTGTCGCTAGCATCCATATGATAGAGAACCCGGGCCGACATGGCTAGTCGTGAACCCAAAGCGGCGCTAGCCTATGAGGACAGGCATACATGAATCACATCGAGCATGTCGGTCATCAACGTATTTATTCGGGCTATAGCACTGGGCTAACAGGACTCCGGTAATCCGGGCTGTAGCAGGCTAGGCAGGACTCCAAATAACAGCGTGTGACATTTCCCCGAAGGGACAGACATAGGAACGACGTGAAACACATGCCGGCCAGTCAAGTGTTCCAAGCAGTAGTGGTGGGCTAGCAGGACTCCGGTGAACCGGGCTGTAGCGGACTACTATCGCTCAGAAGCACTAGACTTACATTTCCCCATATGAAAGGCTGCCAAGGATAAACAACTAGATAGTCGGATCCCACTCATACCAAGCATTTCAATCATACACACAATATGCCCGATATGAGTAAATACAACATGGCATCACAACAAAACTCTACAACTCAAGTACTTTATTTAGAAGGCTCCGAGGAGCCATACATATCATCCATATAGATAGGGGTCACATGACCCAACACTCAAGTCATACAAACATACAAGCACATGCGGAAGCAAAGTAGTCTGAGTACAGACACTAGAAAGAAAGAAGGCTTGACGAAGCCTGTCTATCTACAACGACCCTTCACAAGTCTTGGATCACCACCTGGGTGATAAGTCACTCGTCAACGTCGAGGTCTACATAGAACCCATCAGAGGGGTTGGTGCAGTCGTCTGAAAAACATGATTAAAGCAACATGAGTACGGAGGTACTCAGCAAGTCTTACAACAGGAACCTACTATACATGCACATTCTCAAGAAGGTAGTGGGGTTATTGCAGCAAGCCAGCTTTGACTCTTGGCTAAGCTATCCTACGATAGACACCACTTGTAAATCATTTGTCGCACACGAGTCCACTATCACCATAACAATACTCCACCGTGGATCCTCTCTTTCCATCCTACTAGAGGGCCATCCGCGGTACTCACACTTATCTTGAGATTTTTAGTAGTATCCATTTAACTTGTCTATGAACTATATAGGTGACCAAGTAGTCCTTTACCGCAGACGCGGCTATTCGAATAGATTTATACCCTGCAGGGGTGTACTTCTTCACACACGCTCTCACCACTTACCGCCGTTTACACGACATGTACTCGGCAACCTTCAAGCGGAAGCCCAACGAGGGTGTCGGCCACGGCCTACCTAAACACTCAAGTCTCTAGTCCAGGTTTATCGCCTATTCGGGTTCCATCCGCAGGGAGTCCGGCTGAGGTTTCCACTAACGGCCCCGAACGATGTGAACAGGGTTCCGAAACATCCAACGGGCGTCCGGCTGGCCCGGCCACGTGCCTACCGCAACACAGCCCACCCCGACGGTCAGCGTTGTGTGCGGCCCCCAGCATACTACAAACACCAGAAACTACTTTGCAACTCCTGGACAGAGGACAAGCGTGATCAAGAAGCCGAGAGAGTCAATTAAGGATCCCAATGTGTGGTAGTAGCTGAATCTTAAATCACACACACAGATCTCAGTTCTTAAGGACGGCCTCAATGAAACAACCCACCATGTACTCCTACATGGCCTCTCATCGATTCCTTTACCAAATCGTGTTCAACACTTCACTCTTGTCACCCACACAACCTTTCACTCCAGTTCATCATCCCGATGAGCCAGACCTGACACAACTCTAAGCATAGCAAGCATAGCATGGTAGGAACACACACACATATATTGGCTCAATCAACTCCTACACATGCTAGTGGGTTTCATCTAGTTACTGTGGCAATGACAGGTCATGCAAAGGAAGTGGGTTCAACTACCGCAACACACAGCAGTTTGAAACGTGTTGTCTTAATGCAGTAAACAAGGCAGAAGCGAGAACATGGGTTTGTATCGGAATGATCAATGGGTTGCTTGCCTGATGGAGTAGTAGCGGGATACTGCCCTTCAGTTGGATACTCGGAGATATCCTCGGAGGCAGAACCTACCACGAAGAACACATCGGAACACAATCAACACATGACGATATGCAGCAATATGATGCATGCTATGACATGGCAATATGGATGTGTCCTGACCTAATGCAAGCTAAACAGAAGGGTAAGTGCTTATTTGAACCAAAGGTTCAATTGTTAGCTCATTTAACATGTCCAAATTAGTGCATCACCTTGTAATGCCTAAACAGTGGGTTTAACTTGTTCTGACATGCATGAAACCAGCACCAATGGATAGCTTGGATTTTTCTGATCATTTTTCATATATAGAACTTTGCATTTGGAGCTACAGATTAATTTCTATGATTTTTTGAAGTTTGGACTAATTTCTGGATTTTCCTGTACAAAAATAAATCCAGTAATTAATTTACTGCGTCAGCATGACGTCAGTGTGACGTCAGGGGTCAACGGGGGCGTCCAGGTCAAACTGACCAGTGGGACCCGCATGTCAGTAGTTAGTTTAACTAATTAATTTTAATTAGAAATAATCTAATTAGTTAACAGGGGGGCCCACCTGTCATTGACTCAGGGGAGTCAACGAGGGCCCACCCGTGGTCAAAGTCAGGTCGGCTGCACCGGCGTTTAGCCGCCGGCGAGCCCGACGCGGCGGCGGAAGTGGTTTTGGCCGTTCCGGCCACCAAATGAGGCGCGGAAGGCATCTAAGTGGAGCTGGGGATGAACCGCAGCTCTTGGTGGAGTTGGTTGGGGTCAGGGTGGCCGGAGTCGGCGCCGGCGACGACCTAGGCGGCCGCCGGAGTTTGGTTGGAGGCGAACTCGAGCTAGGGGGTGCAGTGAGGTGCGGGGAGTGCACGGTTGGACCCAACGCAGCGTGGTGACTGCGATGGACACCGAGAGGTGGCCGGAGGATGGCCGGGAGCACGTCGGCGACGAGATCCGCGGCGGTGCGTGCGGGTGATCTTCGGGCAGTGGCTACACGGCTCGGGGGCGAGAGAGTAAGGGTAGGAGGGGTAGCTAGGCTCACAGAGCACTCGTAGAGGCCACCGGCGGGGTCGGGGACTAACTGATGCGGCGACGGCGTTGAAGGGGATCTCCGGCGACGGTGGACTCGGGCGAGGTCGGTGCGGTGGCTTCGGGGCATGCGAGCGCTCGGGGCTCGACTGTTCGACGAAATTGACGACGGTGAAGCGGGTGGACATGGTGGCGCGGCGTGGGGTTGACGGAGAGCGTGTCTACGGCGTAGGTGCGGCGGCGGTGGCGTCGGCCATGGGGAAGGGGAGCGAGGGAGGCGAGGCAGGGTGAATGGGCATGTCCAGGGGCTCGGGGCGGCGACGTGGAACACGTCCAGGCCAGCGGGGCGGCGGCCAGCTGCGTGGCGCACGCTGGTGCCGCCGTCGAACACCTGCGTGCCTGCCTGGCCAAGCCAAGCAGCTCGCTGGCGCGGCAGCTGGGCTGGGCCGGCAGGTGGGCCGGTTAGTAGGCGCCAGGTAAGTTTTTCCATTTGTTTCCTTTTTCTATTTTTTTCTGTGACTTTGTGGACTTATTAAAAATACTAAAACAACTCCTAAAATCACCAAACTTCATCTGGTCCTTAGTTAGAATATTTCCAGCAAGGAACATTTTAGTTTGGAGATATTTGAGCATTTGAAATATTTTATAAATTTTAAATGCCCAAATTCAAATACCTATGCATTAATTCAATGACCTTTTGTTGACCTAGAATTATATGCACCATTTTTGCCAAAGGTTTTAACCCAAGACAAAGAGGGTGAACATTTTAGAAGGGCATTTCAGGTTCATTGAAAATATTTTTAGTAAACCCTAGTTGATTTCAGGAGGGGTGCTGGGGGTTCTGCCTTCCCCATTTCAAATTTCTGTCAAAAGTAAACATGATGCACACTCTAATGCATGAGCTAGCTAGGATGTGACAACTCACCCCCACTCAAAAGAATCTCGTCCCGAGATTTAGGTTCCTCCGGAAAGAAGGTGGGGTACTCGAGTCGAAGACGATCCTCCCTTTCCCATGTAGCTTCTTGCTCGGAATGGTGTGACCATTGAACCTTGAGAAACTTGATATTGTGGCGTCGAGTGGTACGCTCGGCTTGATCAAGGATACGAACGGGGTATTCCCGATAAGTGAGGTTATCTTGGAGATCAAGCGTTTCGTGGTCCACTCCACGGATAGGATCCGAGAAGCAACGCCTGAGTTGAGAAACGTGGAAGACGTCATGAACTCTGGAGAGATGTGGAGGTAGTTCCAGCTGGTAGGCAACTTCCCCTCGTTTGGCAAGAATGCGAAAGGGTCCAATGTAACGAGGAGCCAATTTGCCTTTGATACCGAATCGATGGGTTCCCTTTAAAGGTGTAACCCGAAGGTAAGCCATCTCGCCGACTTCATAAGCCATGGGCTTATGCTTGCGGTCATACTGACTCTTTTGTCGAGATTGGGCGGTTTTCAACTTCTCACGGATAATGCGAACCTGCTCTTCTGCATCCTGGATCATGTCCGGGCCAAAGAGTTGTCTCTCGCCGGTTTCTGACCAGTTAAGAGGCGTTCGACATTTTCGTCCATAGAGAACTTCGAAAGGAGGTTTACCCAAGCTAGCTTGATAACTGTTGTTATAAGCGAACTCGGCGAATGGAAGGCACTTCTCCCAATTCATACCAAAAGAGATGACAGAAGCTCGGAGCATATCCTCCAGAATTTGATTGACTCGTTCTACTTGACCACTTGATTGAGGATGGAAGGCGGTGCTAAAGGAGAGACGAGTCCCCATAGCATTTTGGAAACTTTCCCAAAATCGAGAGGTGAAAAGACTTCCACGGTCTGAATTAATTTCCAATGGAACACCATGGAGAGACACCATTCGAGAGATGTACAAATCAGCTAGCTGGCTAGCGGTTATACTCTCGCGAACAGGTAAGAAGTGGGCTACTTTGGAGAGACGATCGACAACAACGAAGATGGCATTATTCCCTCTTTTGGTTCTGGGAAACCCAGTAATGAAATCCATACCGATTTTATCCCATTTCCATTCAGGAATCTCCAATGGTTGAAGGGTGCCAGCAGGCCGTTGATGCTCTGCTTTAACGCGACGACAGACGTCGCAATTAGCAATGTATTGAGCGATTTCTCTCTTCATCCTAGTCCACCAAAACCTCTGGCATAGGTCTTGATACATCTTAGTACTACCGGGATGAATGGTGAGAGGGGATTCATGAGCTTCCTTAAGGATCAATTGTCGTAAATGTTGTTTCTTGGGAACCACCAAGTGGTTCTCAAAGAAGACAACACCTCGTTCATCCATGGAAAAACATTTAGCAACTCCGCTAGCGATGTTTTCCTTGATCCGAGATATTCCTCTATCATACCGCTGAGCGGTTATGATTTGATCCGTAAGGTTAGGTTTCGCCACCAGGGTGGAAAGGAATCCTCGAGGAACAATGTGAAGGTTAAGCTTACGAAATTCCTCGTGGAGAAGTGGTTGACTTTGTTGTAACATCAGGTTGTTACAATAAGATTTACGACTTAGTGCATCAGCCATGACATTGGCTTTGCCTGGGGTGTAAGTTATTCCTAAGTCGTAATCCGAGATTAACTCGACCCAACGTCTTTGCCTGAGATTCAAATCCGGTTGGGTGAAGATATATTTCAAACTTTGGTGATCAGTGTAGATTTCGCAACGATTACCCAGAAGGTAATGTCGCCAGGTTTTGAGTGCATGGACTACTGCTGCAAGCTCTAGATCATGTGTGGGATAATTATCCTCATGTGGACGCAACTGTCGAGATGCGTAGGCAATCACATGACGATCTTGCATGAGTATGCAACCTAGTCCTTGCCGTGAGGCGTCGCAATAGATAACAAAGTCCTTAGAGAAATATGGTGGTACCAGTACGGGAGCAGATGTCAGGCGTCTTTTCAGTTCCTGAAAGCTGAACTCGCACTGTGGGGTCCACTCGAACTTTTTATCTTTCTTGAGGAGTTCAGTTAGAGGCTTAGCAACCTTGGAGAAATTCTCGACGAAGCGGCGGCAATAGCTCGCCAAACCAAGAAAACTCCGAACTTGCTTGACCGTTTCAGGTGGAGTCCAGTCAAGGACAGCTTGAACTCGCTCGGGATTGACAGCAATGCCCTTGCCAGAGATTACATGGCCCAGATAGGTCACTTCTGGCAACCAGAATTCGCACTTGGAGAATTTGGCATAAAGGCGATGCTCTCGAAGTTTCATCAATACTAGCCTTAGATGTTCGGCATGTTCTTCCTCATTCTTGGAGTAGATGAGTATATCATCGAGGTAAACCACAACGAATTTATCCAAATACTCCATGAAGATCGAGTTCATTAACCGAGAGAAGGTGGCTGGAGCATTGGTTAACTCGAAGGACATGACGGTGTACTCGTATTGGCCCTAACGAGTGACGAAGGCCGTTTTGGGAATGTCCCCGTTCTTGATTTTGATTTGATGGTAGCCCAATCTCAAATCCATATTGGAAAATACTGAGGATCCTGCGAGCTGGTCATACAGGTCGTTGATCCTGGGGAGCGGATACTTGTTCTTGATAGTGACCAAATTGACAGGTCGGTAATCTACAACCATCCGATCCGTTCCATCCTTCTTCTTGACGAAGAGGACGGGGCAAGCCCATGGAGATGAACTAGGACGGATGAAACCCTTTTGCAAGGACTCATCGAGTTGTTTCTTAAGCTCAGCTAGTTCTAGGGGTGCCATCTTATAAGGTCTTCTAGAGATTGGGACGGTTCCTGGAACAAGGTCTATCACGAACTCAACATCTCTGTCAGGTGGAACACCTGGCAGTTCCTCTAGAAAGACATCCGGGAAGTCACGGACTACCGGAATATCTTCGAGGTCTGGAAGGGGATTGGCATTTAGAGAGTAGAGCTGCCGCTCAGACACTCGGGTCAAAACATTGACTGTCTTGCCCGATGGATGGGTAAGTTGAACAGTTCTAGTTGAGCAGTCAATCTTGGCGTAATGAGCTGACATCCAGTCCATACCCAAGATGATGTTTATGTCCGAAGACTTGAGAGCTATTAGTGACGCGAGAAAGACCAATCTGTCGACAAGAATTTCATTTCCATGGCTGATCCTAGAGGTTTGCCATCTAGAACCGGGAGTTTGAATTTCCATGGAGGTGGGCATGTCACTAAAGGTGGTGTTGTGCAATCGAGCATAGCTCTCAGAAATAAATGAATGAGATGCTCCAGTATCAAAGAGAACAGTTGCCGGATGGCAATTAACAAGGAGCGTACCGAGAACGACGTTGGGGTCCTCTTGAGTCTCTTCAGCTGAGACGTAGTTGACATGGCCACGAGCAGTGGTGGCTGGCTTGGCGACAAGCACCTTTGCTGTTGACTTACCACGGCCAACAGACTTTCTGAACTGGCTGGGGTTGTTCTGGGGACACTCACGGATGTAGTGACCCGGCTCACCACACTTGAAGCAAGTTATCATATTGGGGCGTGGAGCAGCATTGGCAGTGGGGCCACCAAAAGTCTTAGGCGGCACATACTGCTGGTTGGGACGAGGCGCCTAAAATGATGGCCTCGGGGTATACGTGGGTGGCATAGCAGAATTTGGGATCCAGACCCGGCGTTTCTGCGATCCAGAACCGGATGAAGATCCATAGTCGCGGGAGTGCTTGCGTGAAGCTTCAAAATCATTCTGCCCTGTCTCGGCACTGATGGCCTTGTTGACTAGCTTCGGAAAGGAGGTGCAATCGTGTAGACGAAGATCACGGCGGAGCTCAGGGGTAAGTCCCTTGCGGAACCTTGCCTGCTTCCTGGCGTCGGTGGATACCTCTTCGGGAGCATAGCGTGCAAGCTTTCCAAACTCGCGACTGTATGCATCCACAGTCAGCCTACCCTGGGTGAAGTTACGGAACTCCTCCCTCTTGCAACCCATGAGGCCTTCCGGGATATGATGCTCACGAAAAGCGGCACTGAAATCAGCCCAAGTAGTGAGTTGGCCGACCGGGCGCATAGCTTCATAATTCTCCCACCAAAGGCTGGCAGGGCCTTCGAGGTGATTGGCAGCAAAGGTAACTTTATCATCTTCAGCTACGTTAGCAGAACGTAGCTTGTGGGCGATGCTGCGGAGCCAGTCATCTGCATCGAGACACTCGATGGAATGGTTGAACTTTGGCGGGTACAGCTTGACAAAGTCATTGATGGACACTGGATTGACCCTCTGCTGGCGTGCAGTGTTCTGCTCAATCCGTTCTAGCAAGCGGTTGGTGTCGCGCCTGTTGTGCTCTGCCTCCAGCATCACTTCGGCCAGAGAAGGTGGTTGGGGAAGATTCTCCTCTCTTGCTGCACTAGCCTCTCCCTGCTCCGGAGCAGCAGGGTTGCTGCGAGTGTTGACCATCCTAGGAAACAAGACAACGATTTAGTCGAGGATGGCAAAATCTGGCCAAGGAAGTGCGGAATGTAATGGACAACATGGAATGCAGAGATGTTCATCCGTATGACATGGTAATATAGAAACTGCCATATATACACCAACAGCCATACACACCATACATAGTTTAGTACAAGCCCGGCTGAAGTACCACTATGATGAAAGACGTTACATCTCATCGGAGGCATTCCAAGCTCCTATACATTATTTAACTACACCTCCGACATTGATACACACTAAGTCATATTCCACGGGTCATGCAGGACGGTGGACATACAACTGATACAATACTAGCGAGACTACTACTAGCTCAGACGGCTCCGTAGAAGGCCTCATAGAAGTCACCACCCAGACCTGGAAGCGGAACATGATCATCTGGGAACAGGCAGTCCTGCGGTGGTTGTGGACCATAGGGACTTGGGTGCGGCCTTGGTCCAACAGACGGCGGCAGACGAGGTCCACGAGGAGGGGTGATGCCTCCCACCTCACGCCATTCCATGAAGTCTGCAGACTAGCCCGCACAGGGTACAAGTCTCTCATGTCCATGTATCCGGCTTGCACAGCAGGTGCAAACCTCGTCAAAGTGGCCCAATGATCAGCACGAGCATTAAAGAGCTCCATACGCAAGGCCCGGTTTTCACGGTCCTTGTCTTCCAACATCTCAGTAGTGGTGCGGAGGAGTGAGTCCTCATGGGATGCATCACTGTACATGCCCTGAAGATAACCATGCGCCCCAGGGAGGGATGCTGGCATGTAGCGAAATTCAGTTTTGCTCAACAAGGCAGTTCTGGCTCGAATGATGGTCATCATCGAGTAGGCTGCATCTTGAACGGACATCCCAATAGTGATCCCAAGTCCATAAGAACAGTGGAGTGCTTCCGTGGCTCCGCGATAAGATGGATATATCCTGACCGTGCACAGATATTGGCTCTGGTTAAAATCTCTAAACTGCTCTTCGACGGTGTATTCAGGGTACCATCGGTAACCTACCTCAACCATCACTCGAACCAACATGGCGGTATGGCCACATATACCAATGCAACGGGTCAGACGAACCACTTGGTTCTGGGGACGGGTAGCCATCTGAAAGCACAAAATAGTGCAAAGGCATTAGAATTTCTGGATGAAATTGGACAGCATAACGGCTGTAAATGCTCAGAAAAAGACTTGAGACATCCACAACAGTTTGCGAAACCACTCAACATCATCATATCAAGGTTCTGGTTCAATTGGCAACATACTAAACTTTAGTAGAACTGAACTGGGTTGTATCCAACAATCCTATAAGTTACTACGGATTTAGTAACACGTGAACCTGATAGAGAGAAGAGAGCCTAGTCCTTAACCCACATAGAATGAGAAGAGAATGACTCAGAATAGAGGGCATAAGGTAAAGGAGTAAAAGAGCCTTACGTTCCCTCCCACAATCAATTCCCCTACATATAACTAGAGCATTTCTAGACTCGACATCGACCAGTTTGGCTTAGCGAACCTATAGGCAGTCCGGCTCTGATGCCAACGCTGTCAGGACCCCGATCCTAAGCCACATCGATCTAGCGTGTAACACATCATATCACTTTGCGGCCTCACGCACGGTACTCCCACGGGTGCCACCTTACCTGGCCCGGGACCGTTTGCGCCTTTTGGCTCACGTATATGATGGTGTCGCTAGCATCCATATGACAGAGAACCCGGGCCGACATGGCTAGTCGTGAACCCAAAGCGGCGCTAGCCTATGAGGACAGGCATACATGAATCACATCAAGCATGTCGGTCATCAACATATTTATTCGGGCTGTAGCACTGGGCTAACAGGACTCCGGTAATCCGGGCTGTAGCAGGCTAGGCAGGACTCCGAATAACAGCGTGTGACATTTCTCCGAAGGGACAGACATAGGAACGACGTGAAACACATGCCGGCCAGTCAAGTGTTCCAAGCAGTAGTGCTGGGCTAGCAGGACTCCGGTGAACCAGGCTGTAGCGGACTACTATCGCTCAGAAGCACTAGACTTACATTTCCCCATATGAAAGGCTGCCAAGGATAAACAACTAGATAGTCGGATCCCACTCATACCAAGCATTTCAATCATACACACAATATGCCCGATATGAGTAAATACAACATGGCATCACAACAAAACTCTACAACTCAAGTACTTTATTTAGAAGGCTCCGAGGAGCCATACATATCATCCATACAGATAGGGGTCACATGACCCAACACTCAAGTCATACAAACATACAAGCACATGCGGAAGCAAAGTAGTCTGAGTACAGACACTAGAAAGAAAGAAGGCTTGACGAAGCCTGTCTATCTACAACGACCCTTCACAAGTCTTGGATCACCACCTGGGTGATAAGTCACTCGTCAACGTCGAGGTCTACATAGAACCCATCAGAGGGGTTGGTGCAGTCGTCTGAAAAACATGATTAAAGCAACATGAGTACGGAGGTACTCAGCAAGTCTTACAACAGGAACCTACTATACATGCACATTCTCAAGAAGGTAGTGGGGTTATTGCAGCAAGCCAGCTTTGACTCTTGGCTAAGCTATCCTACGATAGACACCACTTGTAAATCATTTGTCGCACACGAGTCCACTATCGCCATCACAATACTCCATCGTGGATCCTCTCTCGCCATCCTACGAGAGGGCCATCCGCGGTACTCACACTTATCTTGAGATTTTTAGTAGTATCCATTTAACTTGTCTATGAACTGTATAGGTGACCAAGTAGTCCTTTACCGCGTACGCGGCTATTCGAATAGATTTATACCCTGCAGGGGTGTACTTCTTCACACACGCTCTCACCACTTACCGCCGTTTACATGACATGTACTCGGCAACCTTCAAGCGGAAGCCCAGCGAGGGTGTCGGCCACGGCCTACCTAAACACTCAAGTCTCTACTCCAGGTTTATCGCCTATTCGGGTTCCATCCGCAGGGAGTCCGGCCGAGGTTTCCACTAACGGCCCCGAACGATGTGAACAGGGTTCCGAAACACCAAACGGGCGTTCGGCTGGCCCGGCCGCGTGCCTACCGCAACACAGCCCACCACGACGGTCAGCATTGCGTGCGGCCCCCATCATACTACAAACACCAGAAACTACTTTGCAACTCCTGGACAGAGGACAAGCGTGATCAAGAAGCCGAGAGAGTCAATTAAGGATCCCAATGTGTGGTAGTAGCTGAATCTTAAATCACACACACAGATCTCAGTTCTTAAGGACGGCCTCAATGAAACAACCCACCATGTACTCCTACATGGCCTCTCATCGATTCCTTTACCAAATCGTGTTCAACACTTCACTCTTGTCAACCACACAACCTTTCACTCCAGTTCATCATCCCGATGAGCCAGACCTGACACAACTCTAAGCATAGCAAGCATAGCATGGTAGGAACACACACACATATATTGGCTCAATCAACTCCTACACCTGCTAGTGGGTTTCATCTAGTTACTGTGGCAATGACAGGTCATGCAAAGGAAGTGGGTTCAACTACCGCAACACACAGCAGTTTGAAACGCATTGTCTTAATGCAGTAAACAAGGCAGAAGCGAGAACATGGGTTTGTATCGGAATGATCAATGGGTTGCTTGCCTGATGGAGTAGTAGCGGGATACTGCCCTTCAGTTGGATACTTGGAGATATCCTCGGAGGCAGAACCTACCACGAAGAACACATCGGAACAAAATCAACACATGACGATATGCAGCAATATGATGCATGCTATGACATGGCAATATGGATGTGTCCTGACCTAATGCAAGCTAAACAGAAGGGTAAGTGCTTATTTGAACCAAAGGTTCAATTGTTAGCTCATTTAACATGTCCAAATTAGTGCATCACCTTGTAATGCCTAAACAGTGGGTTTAACTTGTTCTGACATGCATGAAACCAGCACCAATGGATAGCTTGGATTTTTCTGATCATTTTTCATATATAGAACTTTGCATTTGGAGCTACAGATTAATTTCTATGATTTTTTGAAGTTTGGACTAATTTCTGGATTTTCCTATACAAAAATAAATCCAGTAATTAATTTACTGCGTCAGCATGACGTCAGTGTGACGTCAGGGGTCAACGGGGGCGTCCAGGTCAAACTGACCAGTGGGACCCGCATGTCAGTAGTTAGTTTAACTAATTAATTTTAATTAGAAATAATCTAATTAGTTAACAGGGGGGCCCACCTGTCATTGACTCAGGGGAGTCAACGAGGGCCCACCCGTGGTCAAAGTCAGGTCGGCTGCACCGGCGTTTAGCCGCCTGCGAGCCCGACGCGGCGGCGGAAGTGGTTTTGGCCGTTCCGGCCACCAAATGAGGCGCGGAAGGCATCTAAGTGGAGCTGGGGATGAACCGCAGCTCTTGGTGGAGTTGGTTGGGGTCAGGGTGGCCGGAGTCGGCGCCGGCGACGACCTAGGCGGCCGCCGGAGTTCGGTTGGAGCCGAACTCGAGCTAGGGGGTGCAGTGAGGTGCGGGGAGTGCACGGTTGGACCCAACACAGCGTGGTGAGTGCGATGGACACCGGGAGGTGGCCGGAGGATGGCCGGGAGCACGTCGGCGACGAGATCCACGGCGGTGCGTGTGGGTGATCTTCGTGCAGTGGCTACACGGCTCGGGGGCGAGAGAGGAAGGGTAGGAGGGGTATCTAGGCTCACAGAGCACTTGTAGAGGCCACCGGCGGGGTCGGGGACGAACTGATGCGGCGACGGCGTTGAAGGGGATCTCCGGCGACGGTGGAATCGGGCGAGGTCGGTGCGGTGGCTTCGAGGCACGCGAGCGCTCGGGGCTCGACTGTTCGACGAAATCGACGACGGTGAAGCGGGTGGACACGGTGGCGCGGCGTGGGGTTGACGGAGAGCGCGTCTACGGCGTAGGTGCGGCGATGGTGGCGTCGGCCATGGCGAAGGGGAGCGAGGGAGGCGAGGCAGGGCGAATGGGCATGTCCAGGGGCTCGGGGCGGTGACGTGGAACACGTCCAGGCCAGCGGGGCGGCGAGAAGGTGAAGCAGGGCGGCGGCCAGCTGTGTGGCGCACGCTGGTGCCGCCGTCGAACACCTGCGTGCCTGCCTGGCCAAGCCAAGCAGCTCGCTGGCGTGGCAGCTGGGCTGGGCCGGCAGGTGGGCCGGTTAGTAGGCGCCAGGTAAGTTTTTCCATTTGTTTCCTTTTTCTATTTTTTTCTGTGACTCTGTTGACTTATTAAAAATACTAAAACAACTCCTAAAATCACCAAACTTCATCTGGTCCTTAGTTAGAATATTTCCAGCAAGGAACATTTTAGTTTGGAGATATTTGAGCATTTGAAATATTTTATAAATTTTAAATGCCCAAATTCAAATACCTATGCATTAATTCAATGACCTTCTGTTGACCTAGAATTATATGCACCATTTTTGCCAGAGGTTTTAACCCAAGACAAAGAGGGTGAACATTTCAGAAGAGCATTTCAGGTTCATTGAAAATATTTTTAGTAAACCCTAGTTGATTTCAGGAGGGGTGCTGGGGGTTCTGCCTTCCCCATTTCAAATTTCTCTCAAAAGTAAACATGATGCACACTCTAATGCATGAGCTAGCTAGGATGTGACACAGGAGGACCATGGGTTGAACTTCGGGGCGACTGGCTCCATCGCGTATACGCCCCTTAACGCACGCTTCCGCTCCCTCTTGGGGATGTGGGTCACGTATATCATGTTCACCGGTTCACCGTCTGCACTTGTGGGGGGAATCCTTTCTGTCCACTACTGTTCGGCGGCCGGGGCTCCGCCTCGTCATCGCTATGTAGCCCCTGGTCTCTGTTTTTGGCATTTAATTTGCTGGCCTGCTTGAACACCCAACAATCCCTGATGGTGTGATTGGCTGGCTTTTCGGGGGTGCCATGTATCTGGCATGAGCGGTCGAGTATTCGGTCCAAACTGGACGGGCGCGGATTATTTCTCTTGAATGGCTTTTTCCGCTGACCGGGTTTAGAGCCTCTGAATCCGGCATTAACTGCCGTATCCTCAGCATTTTCGCTGTTAATGCGGCGCTTGTGCTTGTTGCGACACGACCTAGTACTATTGTCCTTGGTATCCGAATTACCAATGCTCTTGGTTATGTTATTGCTACGAGCCAGCCAACTGTCTTCTCCCGCACAAAAGCGGGTCATGAGTGTCGTGAGGGCTGCCATAGATTTCAGCTTCTCCTGTCCCAGGTGCCGGGCAAGCCACTCATCGCGGATATTATGCTTGAAGGCCGCTAGGGCCTCTGCGTCCGGACAGTCGACGATTTGATTTTTCTTGGTTAGGAACCGTGTCCAGAATTTCCTGGCCGATTCCTCTGGCTGCTGAATTATGTGGCTTAGGTTGTCGGCGTCTGGTGGTCGCACATAAGTGCCCTGGAAATTGTCGAGGAATGCGGCTTCCAGGTCCTCCCAAGAACCAATTGATTCTGCTGGCAAGCTATTAAGCCAATGCCGAGCTGGTCCTTTAAGCTTGAGTGGGAGGTATTTGATTGCGTGTAAGTCATCACCGCGGGCCATGTGGATGTGGAGGAGATAATCCTCAATCCATACCGTAGGATCTGTTGTGCCGTCATATGATTCGATGTTTATGGGTTTGAAACCCTCTGGGATTTGATGATCCATTACTTCATCTGTGAAGCATAGTGGGTGTGCGGCACCTCTGTATTGGGCTATATCCCGACGTAGCTCGAACGAGCTTTGTCTACTGTGTTCGACCCGGCCGGATTTACTGTATCCGGCGTGACGATTATCGTCTCGTGCCGTGGGGCGCCCACGCGATCCGTAGATCGACCTTGTTTGTTTTGCCTTGTCCTCCAATATATCTCGTAGGTCTGGCGCATTCCCCCATGCCTTGGTATTTTTAAAGCGGCATCGGGGTGCGGCTTGAGTGGGGGCTGAGAGGCCTCTCTGTCACGGCCACGTGGTGGCCGGTCGGCCGCATCATGCGCTGGTGATGTTGGTGCTTCTTCCTCTAATCAGGGTAGCAACCTGCGCTTTGGGTAGCTCTTGGAGGGGCGTTCGAGTTCATACTCTTCGGCCGCTAGGACTTCCGTCCATTTGTCGGCTAGCAAGTCTTGATCAGCTCTAAGTTGTAGCTGTTTTTTCTTGAGGCTGCTCGTCGTGGCAATAAGCCTGCGTTTGAAGCGTTCTTGTTCGACGGGATCTTCAGGTACGACACATTCGTCGTCGTCGAGGCTTGCCTCGTCTTCGGAGGGAGGCATGTAATTATCGTCCTCGACCTCTCTGTCTGCCGCTCCTTCATGAGGGCTGGCTTCCCTATCCTCCTGTGCTGAGTTTTGCTGGAGGGGGTTTTCTTCGGCATTGTCCGGAGTGTTATTATCTCCCCTGTCGGAATCACGGTTTTTGCTTTGGCGGGATTTAGAGCGGCGCCGCTGACGCCGGCGCTTAGGCTGTTTGTTGGTGGGGTCATCCTCCGCTGTTCCATCACCATCGCCCTCTTTTGGGGTGTCCACCATGTATATGTCATATGAAGAGGTGGCTTTCCAGTGCCCTATAGGCGCTGGTTCCTGATCGTCTCCTGCATCTGCGTCCATACCGTCGATGTCTTCGGAGTCGTAGTCGAGCACGTCGGTTAAATCATCGACAGTGGCTACAAAGTGGGTGGTGGGTGGGTTTTGAATTTCTTCATCATCCGCATCCCAACCTTGTTGACCGTAGTCCAGCCAGGTCTCTCCTGATAAAGAGAGAGATTTTAGTGAATTCAGAATATCACCGAAGGGCGAGTACTGAAAGATGTCCGCGGCGGTGAACTCCATAACCGGCGCCCAATCGGATTCGATCGGCAGGGGCGCGGGGGCTCGGAGTCCGGAGAGGAGTCCGGCACCTTTGGGTGACGGGCTTCGCAAGGGACAAAGCTGGTGTTCGGCTCGATCGCCGTAGAGGTTTCAGCCTCCGAGGCGGCGTCTAACCACCCGTCCTCGATCGGCGCAATCGGCTCCGAACTAAGGGTCGGAGCTGACGCGGGCGCGGCCTCCAGGACACTGTTTGGCGGCAGAGCTAAATCATGCCCTTCGTGATAGTGCAGCGCCCTCGGCTGTGGCTAGAATCCGTCGAAGATCAAGTCCCCGCGGATGTCAGCCGTGTAGTTCAGACTTCCAAATCTGACCTAATGGCCCGGGGCGTAGCTTTCAATCTGCTCTACATGGCTAAGCGAATTGGCCCGCAGTGCAAAGCCGCCGAATATGAAGATCTGTCCGGGGAGAGAAGTCTCACCCTGGACCGCATCGCTGCTGATGATCGGAGAAGCCATCGGGCCTAAAAGTGACGACACGGAGGAACTCTCAATGAAAGCACCAATGTCGGTGTCAAAACCGGCGGATCTCGGGTAGGGGGTCCCGAACTGTGCGTCTAGGCGGATGGTAACAGGAGACAAGGGACACGATGTTTTTACCCAGGTTCGGGCCCTCTCGATGGAGGTAAAACCCTACTCCTGCTTGATTAATATTGATGATATGGGTAGTACAAGAGTAGATCTACCACGAGATCAAGGAGGCTAAACCCTAGAAGCTAGCCTATGGTATGATTGTTGTTCTGTTGTTCGTCCTACGGACTAAACCCCTCCGGTTTATATAAACACCGGAGAGGGCTAGGGTTACACAGAGTCGGTTACAATGGTAGGAGATCTACATATCCGTATCGCCAAGCTTGCCTTCCACGCCAAGGAAAGTCCCTTCCGGACACGGGACGAAGTCTTCAATCTTGTATCTTCATAGTCCAGGAGTCCGGCCGAAGGTATAGTCCGGCTATCCGAACACCCCCTAATCCAGGACTCCCTCACCCCTCAATTGAGGTTTGGACTACAAGCACTTGATTTGGGGGATGAAAAATCATTCAAAAAATGTATTTGACTCCTATTAGATATACTACCCCCCCAAAACCACAAAAATATAATTTTATAAGTTATTTTCCTATTTTATTTAAAGGCTTTTTCTTAGGGCCAGAAATGGTCTTTAATAGGTTACAATTATTTAAATGTTTCAAAAACATTTGTGAAAATTTAGGGAAACTCAGTGGACATATATTTTCCATATATAAGAGTTTCAACACATGGTCATGTTCAAAATATTGGTTAGACCCCTCAAAAACCCTTTTTGGATATTTCAAGCTTTCGAAATATTTACAAAGGAAATACTCTCAAAAAATTCCAGGAAAATTCTAGCAAGTCACACATGCATAATATGATGACCTTGCAAAGTTTCAAATCAATCCAAACTGTTTTGGTTCACAAAAGTGCCCCAAAACCATCTCTGTCCAGATCCAAGTTTGAACAACTCTAAATTACCAACTTTGTCCATTTGCCTGAAACTTTGTGGACCTGTTTTAACCTATAAATGATGACACTACACCAAGTGGTGCATCAAGGAAAAATGTTAATTTAGCTAGATCTAAGCAAATCCATTTCTGCTGATTTCTAGGGTTTACAAAAGTTGCATTGGACACTTTCTTCATTTGACCTCAAAATTGGTGGACAGTGCTATATTGTCATGCCACTCACTCCTATTAAGTCTCAAAGCAATTTGAGCAAGTTAGCTAGCCCAAACCAACATCAAACACCCTCTGGCAGAATTTCAAAATGCTTGTTTCAACCCCTTCCACTAATCTCCTTGAGCTGATATCTTTACCACAACCCCTCCTAGTCCCACTCTAGCACCTGTATGATTCTGCCCGAGGAAGCAATGATGAAGGGGGAAGAACCCCATTTTTCTTCTCAGGACAGTCGATTCCTCCCTCTCTCTCTCAGCCTCCTTCTCTCCCCTCAGCTTTCCACAGCATCCAAGGCTCCCGAGGACTTTTGCCCACACCTCCTGCAGCCTCCAGACACAAGTGGATGCGCGAGGACGCGGGAAAGCCGCGGATGCCGGCCCAATCACACTCTGAGCGCCTGGCAGGGCACCCGACCGTTGACGCCGCGTCCCCCAACCGCCACGAGCCTCCCCCGCGAGCCAGTCGATGCCCCTCGACGTCCGCTCCACGCCAGCAGGCCGCCCACTTGCTCCCGTGCCCTTCTCTCTATCTCGCAGCTCGAGCCAGAGCGCCGCCCCGCTCGGCCAATGGTTGTGCCACTCCTATGGCCCGCCCACAGCTCGTCCCGCTCCTTATCTCTTTTGGTGGCACCCTAGAACACTCCCACAAACACCCCTGAGCCGTCCTTTCCCTCTCTAACGGACACTAGAGCCGATCCCGCGGGCACCCGTAGGCCGCGCCTACGATGGACCTTGGCTAGGCCATATAAGGCAGCCCCGAGCCTCTCTCTCACTCCATGTCGCTCCCCCACACTACCAATCAACCTCCCGCACCACCCATTTGTCTCCAGAGCCGCCCGAGCTCGAGATCGAGCTCCGCCGTCTCGGCTCGTCGGTGTTCGCGCGGTACAGGCCTCTTCCACCCACGTTCTCTCTCGATCTGGAACCGCGCGACATCACTAACCCTTTCCCCTCTCTCCCCCCTCTTTTTGCAGCCGGGAGCGGCCGGAACCACCAATGCCCGAAGCACCTCCGCCGCGTCACCTCATCACTTGCAAACCAGGCTGCTCCGGCGACCACCTCCACCACCACCCGAACGACGACATCCCCCTGAGTCCAACGGTGCCACCCGCTCGACCTGTCGTGCCCTGTAGCGTAGCCGGTGAGCTCGCCGACCTCTCTACTGCAAGGTTAGAGATGACAGGTGGAGCCCACCTCTCATCCTCACCTCTCCCTCGCCCCTCTCTCTCTCTCTCTCTCTCTCTCTCTCTCTCGCTGATGCCCGGGCCCCGCCCGTCAGGTTTGAAAACCTGGCGCGCGCGCTGGCTCGCCTGGGCCTCCTCTCCCTCTGGGCCTGCTGCGCAGCGGCTGTTCTGGCCCAGCAAGCATAGTGCCCTTTTTCTTTTCCTTTTCTGTGCAAACTTGCAAAAATTCCACATAATTAAATAAATATCCAAATGCAATAATTCCAGCTCCTTAATTCCTGTAATAATCTCACCTATTTAATGGTGTAACTTTAATTCATATCCAACCAACTTTTCTGTACTGTTCAAATTTAAATTCAAATTTGAGCAATTAAATCCCTGTTTGAAAAGCTATTACTCTGTCCCTTAACTCCAAATTCAAAACTAAGAATTCTCCTCTTCTTAGTTCTCCTCCTAGTATTTAACAAAAATGAGTTGACATTTTTCTGAGCACTTTGGTTTTTTTTTTCTGTTTTGCTATTGTCTTATTTTTCGTGTAGTTTCTTTGCGACGATTAGATGTCGTATTTGACGAAGTAGTTGGAGAAGAAGAAGGAGAAGGATTTGAAGACTTTGAAGACCAATCCAACCAAGGCAAGCAGCACTTTGGCCATGATTCACCCCTCTTGTTCATCGATAAATTTTTCGTATGCATGATGACGTTGTAGAATATGAACTTGATATAATTGTTGCATTGATGCATGCCCATTGGTACTTGCATGTTAGTAGCTCTACCTTGTGCTAGAGATGCGATGAAAAATACTTGATATTGACGCATGATGTTGCATCTATGCCAAGATCATCTCTTGGTTACAATCCTCTAAAAACCCCATCGGGTGCCCCTAATGCCCGTGGGTGATGTTGAACTAAGGTCACCACTTGAGGAAGAAGTGGTGTACCAGAGAACGCCTTTTCCCGTGAGAGTAAAATGATGGATTAGATTTAGGTGTGATTACCGTCCCAACCAAACATGTGCAACCACTCTACCACTTATGGGACGAGGCATTATTCATTACCTAGGCCGATACTAGCATAGTGCCCACATTACTAGTGACGGGAGTGACATGAGGTCACTTTCGGGACGGGGTTGTGCTCGGATAGGCGGCCATGACTATTTTCACAGGGCACCGGACATGTCGTTGGTCCCTTCGTGTATGCGTGATAATGTAAAAGGGCAGAGTCCCATGATCTTTTGTTTATACACGAGGGTCGTGTACCAACGAGTGGACCCTGAGTGGACCCTATGTTAGTGTCGTCTAGGGAAAGATAATGATCGGGTGCTTCTCCCGAGTACTTGAGGTACTGCGGGCTCGTGGATGACACGAAAGCTTCCCGGATCTTGTGGGTAAAGTGCGCAAGCTCTGCGGAGTGTCAAACTATTCGAATAGCCATGTCCACGGTCATGGACAGTTGGGTGTTGCTACTTAAACTATGTCCAGAAATTTTACAAACTTGGTACATGTGAGTGTGGTCGAGAACCAATTGAGTCAAGGCAATTGACTTGACATGTGGAATGAGTTAGCATTGATCCAAAATTCTATTATGTTGATATCTGTAACCCGTTCTCATGGTCACTAGAGTTCATTGATGCATAAGTTACAAGATGATAGGTCATTCCAACTAGCTCGATGCTATGTTGCCTACTTGTTGTTAAACCGTGCATTGTTACTTTGATCCAAAACATGGGTTGCTTGTGAGTACATTCAAAGTACTCATTGGCTTGCCACTGGTTATTTAATTGGCCAGGCATGGAAGAACAGGAGTTCGAAGAAGAATTCTTTGGAGACGAACATGCGAACTAGGATGCCTTCCCAGTCAGAATGCATGTAGGGTTAAGACAGACGGCATGGGTTCTACTTATCTATGAAGATTTCCGATGCTTAAGTTTATTTCATATTCAGCCCTCGAGGCCTTATCTATGTAAGACTTGGCAATAATGGTCATAATTTGTGTAAGATGGTATCTATGGATGTAACACTCTTGTTATTCAGCTTCTATGTGTTCAGTGAGCATTGATCTCTGGGATCACTGTACACATGCATTCGATGATCACGATTTATGAGTCAGGGTCCCCATAGTTCTTGCTCTAAAACCCGCGGATTTTGATCTCTTTGCTTGAAGCTCCATTTCCAAAACTGTTTCGGGGGATTGTTGCTTGGTATGTGACTCCATCGTTTGTCCAATTAGTTTTTGTTTTAGTGGTTTATATTTTTAATAATTAGCTACTCTTGGTGCTGCTGTAGATGAGCTTGCATGTTGAATTCTTAGAGTTCTAAGTAGTTTGAATGCTTGCTATGGCCTCTATGTATCCCTATTAGTAGTTGGTATCATTTTTGTGAAGTCTTGTTGAAAAACAAATTTGGGCTAATAAATTTCAGAACTTTGTTCATAGGAAAACCATGAATATCTTTAGGAAGTTTGGCTCTAAGAAGAATTCCAAAGGTGTTATTTGGGGAGTCGTTTAATAGTGATCTTCATCCTCGGAGGTTGGCGGAAGTATGGCCGTGTGAATGGCCGCACACCCCGTTCCTGGAAGAAGCTGGAACCCTTTAGGAGTTCACACACTATGCTGCTAATGCCGGCCTCAACCACTTCATCGCAGATGAGTGTGAACAGCACCAAATCCTCACAAACATCTTTGTTCAAAGTTTTACTTTCCTTCCTAGGAATAATCCTCCTGAAGTGAGCTTTGATATATATGTTGAAAACCATTAGATACCACTTACTGAATTTTGTGACATATGCATGATCCCTTCTGATGGGAGATTGGCCGAGCCTAGGCCGGCAGAGTTTCAGACCTTTTATCGCACTTTGACAGTGGGAGATGAGAGAGGGGTATCAGCTATCACTGCCGCCGGCTTGCATTTTCTGCTGAATTTCTTTTCATTGCAAAATGCTTGCTTGCTAGAGAGAAGGTAGATGCACTCAGTTCACTAGACCTTGCAGTTTTACGTCGTGCACTAGAGGGCGACAACACTTATAGCTTGGGAGCTATTGTGGCTTGTCGCCTCCACATTAATAAATCCAAGGGTAAAATACATGATGGGATTTTTGCTACTCGTTTGGCGGCTCACTTTAATGTTGAGATACGCCATCATGACTACCCCCGGACCAAGGTTTTCCTAGACCACACATCCATGGATCACCACCATTTCACTGATAAAGAGTCTCCTAACATACCTATTCCTTATAACCTGGTTTTTAGCATCGAAACTCGTGATATTATCCCATTGTCTGCTCCTGCCTTGTTTGATTCTGTTCCTAGGGGCGGATATAGGATCATGCCTGCGGACATCATCGCCTACCGGAACGCTCAGGCTGCTGCAGAGGCAGAGTAGGACCCTCAGCAATGGGATGAGTGGATGCCCGCTCTTCAGTACCCCTACTACCATCCAGGCTACTGATCGACTACCAAGTTAGGCCAAAAGCCTAAGCTTGGGGGAGTACGTGTTTCCCACCAACATTACATTCATGTTCACTTATTCCATTAGTCGGTGTTCACACTTTTTCATTGTATCATCCATGCTTAGATTTATTTTCTTGCTTTCTTCTTGTGTGTTTGAGAAACTTTAGAAAAAACAAAAAATATTAGTTGTAGCTAGTGTACTTTCTATGCATGCTTAGTAGTAATATTAAAAAGAAAACCCAAAAAGATTTCCTTGTTCTTCTTCTGCTTGTTGGGATCTTTCCCATGTAAATAGTTTTTCTCGTTCTTTCTTTCCCTATATTTGCTTGTTCCATAAAACCAAAAACTCCAAAAATATTTCAGTGTGTTTCTCTGAATTTCTTTTCTTTTTATTTAAGTTGTACCAAGGAGAAGACTACGATGAAAATTTTGAGTGGCTCTCATATGAATAATTGTTGATCTAATAAAGAGCACATTTTACCTTGTCTTCTCCTTTTGAATAAAATGTTTGCAGATTCCAGCTTAGTCCACGGCACTCTTGCACTAGTACTATTTTCATATCGTTCGGTCATGCAAGTGAAAGGCAATAATGACGACATTTAATGAACTGGTCGTGGCAGAGAGAAACAGGTATGAACTCGACTTGTTCTGTTTGTGTAAATATGTTTAACCTAGTATCCATGATTCAACCAATTATGATCAAACATGTTTGCAATGACAATTAGAGATTGTAGTTTCTCATGCCATGCATAAGTAGCTGGGAGTGGATAATGATTTATCTTGGATATCAACATTGTGTTAAAATGATTGTGATGTAGTATGATGATATGGTATCCTCCTCTATGTTCGAGTGGCTTGACTTGGCATATGTTCATGCATGTAGTTGAATCAAAACCAACATAGCATCTATGATATTTATGTTCATGGTGTTCATATCCTACTCATGCTAGTGTTCAATGTTACTTATGCATAATGCATGTTTATGACCGTTGTTGCTCTCAGCTGGTCACTTCTCAATCTTATTGCTAGCCTTCGCCTGTACTAAGTGGGAATTCTGCTTGTACATGAAAAACCTTGAACCCAAAGTTATTCCAGATGACTCCACAATACCTACCTATATGTGGTATTACTCTGCCGTCCTAAGTAAATTTGCATGTGTCACCTCT
Organism: Aegilops umbellulata; assembly: GCA_032464435.1. Classification (NCBI taxonomy): domain Eukaryota; kingdom Viridiplantae; phylum Streptophyta; class Magnoliopsida; order Poales; family Poaceae; genus Aegilops; species Aegilops umbellulata. The sequence continues at coordinate 204,019,816 of CP136055.1, forward strand.
AAAAACTTCAAATAAATATCCTTTTTGTGTGCCTGGATTGTTCATGGAACGATAGGAGGTGGTCGGTATCTGTAACAGCCTAGATTTTGGCCCTTTTCTTTTTCTTTTTGATTTATTGGTTTTTGCTCTGTTTTTCTTTTTTGGAGTGGCTCTATGGCATTGCCACCTGGTAAATCATCCTCTTTTTCCTTCCCAAGTGGCCCATCATTCTGAAAACCTTGCCAAGATCATGTGACTTCACTCCTTGACCAAACTACAAAATATTTTTATCAGGAATATTCCTTTTTCTATTAAAGGAATAACCCTATCTGCCCTAGGTTGTGAAGCAATCTTTATTTCCATCACTCCCAAAAATCCCAAATAATTCTCATAAATTGTTTGGGTCATATCTTTCTCAAATATGGCAAAATATTTCATTTGTCATGTTTATCATCTTGCTCAATTAATTCATTTCCTATTCTATCCTAAATGGCAGAATGTGAAACAAGTGCCATTTATCTCTGCCCAATTGACCTCGAACTCCTTGGACACCTTTTCCTGTCAATATCATTGCCACCTGCCAAAATGCAACCTCATTTGCCTAGTAATTATTTAATTATGGTTTTCCAAAGTTCCTGTCTGAGGGAACTGATTGTGAAGGAAGTACAAGGTAGGCATATCCAAATGAGTTGCCATTTTGCATGATCCCTCATATCATCATATCATAGCCCTTTTCCAAAGTACAGCTCATGTCATGCCCACATGAGAGCTCATCTTCAATTCTTTGATTCTGTCCAAAATTTTAGTTTGTGAAGCAGGTACATATTATCTTGATCCATTATGGCTGCCAATTTTTCTAGGCCTTCTATTATCCTTATAACTTACCTCCACCCATTTGGGGCATGGTTCATCAAGCCATTTTTCCTCTAGAAGTTTTGCAAGTTTCTGGTGAGTGGAAATGTTGGTGAAGGAAGTACTATTTTGGTTTATCCAATTGGTATGAAATTTTTACAGCACCTTTAGCTGGCCAAATCACTAAGCCCTGCCAAGTTTTACCTCAAGTGGTTACTCCATGTGAGTGTATCATCCAAATCCCTAATTCTGGCCATTATAGTGGTTTCTACAGCAACCCTCACCTAAACTCTTCCTCTTAGTCCGATTATTGGTGATCAGCATAACCTTAGTGTGTGATCATCAGCAGACAAACTCTTTACCATGTTACCAAGATGGTTTAACCACAGAAAGTTACAAACACCTTCTTACTGATTTAGTTTCGGAGCTAAGTGTAAATCTTTTCTTTGCCCTTGGACCGATTTATTTCTTCAGTTAGACTAAGGGCACCAAAGTCCATCCACTGGACATGGTTGGCCACGCCAAAGAGCGCCGCTTGCGCCAGTGTGCGTGGTGATCACGCTTGCGTCATGGCTGCAGGCGTGCTCTGGCTTGTTCCGGCCACTATGCTCGTCTCCTCCCTCCTCGTCTCGACCTCAAACCTTGTCCAGGAGCTCTACCGTGCTCCACCGCGTCGCCCTGCATCGGTGCTTCATCGTGGTTCGCCATCAATGCGTCGCAAATGCCATGCCCGTGCCATGCTTAGCCTCTGACCTCCATTAGAGCATTGCTCAAGCTTGCTAGCGATGCTCCAGAGCCTTCCCCGCGGCTATTTAGGCGTGCCCCGAGCCCTCCCTCAGCTCATCGCTCCCTCCCTTACGTCATTTGCCCTCTGGAATCGCCCCACCTCGCCGGAGTTCGCCTCTGTCCACCATGGCCGCCTCGGCCTCGGCATGGTTCCGGCCAAACCAAGCCACCCCTCGCCGTTCCGAGCTGTCCACCGCGTTGCCCTCGTCACCTCGGTTTGCCCCAACCCATTGCCCCTCACCGGAGAGCCCCGTGGCCGCGTCTCCCTGGTCCGGCCGTCACCTCCGTCGTTCGGCCACCTCGTCGTCCGGCTGCTCTAGCCTCTTTCAGCCTCTTCCGTCCACACCACGACACTCCCCACTTCTACCAGCCTCTTTCAGCCTCTTCCGTCCACACCACGACACTCCCCACTTCTAGCAGCCTCCCCATCTCCTCCGCTCGTCACCGGAGAGCCCGCATCGCCCAGAGCCCCCGCCTCCCGAAGCTTCCTGTGCTACCCATGGCGCCGCAGCTCCCCTCCTCCACGCGCCTCCCCGGTGGCCATACTCCTTCTGGATGGGTGCGGTCGGTCGCTGCGGTCCAGCCGGTTGCCGCACCTTGGCCAGAAGCCACCGGAACTGCCCCCCCCCCCCGGCGGCCATCTCCTCTGCCTCCGCTCTGTTCCACGAGGGAACAGAGGCGCGAGGAGGAAGACGACGCGAGCGCCTGGCCCCTTCCTCTGCTGCGTGGGGCCCGCGTCTCCCCGGCCCCACAAGTTAGCCACAGCGGGCGTTGACCCAGGCTTGCTGATGTGGCAAGTGGAAGCACAGTTCACAGACTACGTCTTCTTCCAGTGAAAGCATACTCCCCCTTTCTTCTATATAGCATACGTTTTCCCCTCCGGAAATATTATTCCTCTCTACTGCAGCATAAAATACGCTTTCTCTTGTCTGAAAACGTATTTCTACGTCTACGCTTTCAGATTTTCCTCCCAGGGACCCGTTGGTGATAAATGTTTCACAGATTGGTCCCTGTTCTTCCAACCTTCACAACTTTTCAACCGTAACTCCGATGGAGGTGAAACCAACACTCACTTCTTTGTATCGTCGAGCTCTATCTTTTGGTAACATTTTCACTAGGTGGTTTTACAGTGAAAATGACCATTTTTTCCTTGCGCTCAATCAGCCTCCTTCGAGAGAGAACGTTTTCCGGTGATTCGTTCCGCGAGCTTCTCACATTTTCTCTCGGTGATTTCTTCCACCCCAGGCAAGCCACACACTCCACTGTAATGTAGTGACATGGTTTAATCTATTTTAACTTGTTTAAAATATTGCATTAGCTACATGACTTTGTGCATGGCAATTTCTCGGAGTTGTATTTTGATCTTGTTATTGCCATGATGTTGCTTGGAGTTCTAGGACTTATATTTTGCAGCTTATGTGGTTGACATGTTGCCAATGGATTATTAGTGGCTTATGTTGCGATTACTTTCATGGTGGTGTTGGATATGATATTTTTGGAGTATTACTTTGAATGTCATGCTGCCTTTGGATTATTAGTGGTTAGTATGATTATTTTCATGATGATACCTATCATTATATTTTTCGAGTATTACTTTGGATATCATACTGCCTTTGGATTATTAGTGGTTAGTATGATTATTTTCATGATGATACCGATCATTATATTTTGGAGTATTACTTTGATATCGTGCTGCCTTTGGATTATTAGTGGTTAGTATGATTATTTTCATGATGATACCTGTCATTATATTTTGGAGTATTACTTTGATATCATGTTGCCTTTGGATTATTAATGGTTAGTATGATTATTTTCATGATGATACCTATCATTATATTTTGGAGTATTACTTTGATATCATGCTGCCTTTCGATTATTAGTGGTTAGTATGATTATTTTCATGATGATACCTGTCATTATATTTTGGAGTATTACTTTGGATATCATGCTGCCTTTGGATTATTAGTGGTTAGTATGATTACTTTCTTGATGCTAGTTGATGTTCTATTGCTTGGAGTATTATTTTCGGAGATGATGTTTACTTGTGGATCTTAGCCGAATAGCTTTATTCTTGTTATTGGAGTAGTAGGATTATTGTTTTCGGATCCATCATGATAGTAGTGTTGTGCTACCCTTGGAGTATTTTGAGATGATGAGATTATGTTTGGATTATTTGTTGGATATTGCTATGACTTGGATTATAGTTTGATAGTTGATATCAGAGTATCAGTCATTGCTATTATATTTTGGGGTTAAATTCCGTCATTAAGTTGGTTAGGTCCCGCCGAACCGGGCTTTTCCAGTGCAACCACATTTGCCTTTTATGGGAAGGCCCTAATGCGATCTATTGTCATGCATCTTGCCGGTGCCTCCAACTAGGAAAGGTTATGGGTATGCGTACCCTGGCCCGGTAGGCAGACATAACCTTGTGTTCCCGTTGTTTTTATTTTTGATCCGGTCCCCGAGTGGGAGTGTTTTGACCGCGACGGTGGTCGGGGTGTCTTTGGTAGACACGGGGCCACCCAGGACCAGCCCGTTGGGGATTTGGGTCAGAGTGGCTGGGAGAGTGTCACGAAAGTAGATCGGTTTTGTCCGAACGCCGTTGGTCCACCCGAATGGGAGTGCGAGGCCATGGGTTCCGTGGTGTGGGTACAGTGCACTACCTCTGCAGAGTGTATTTAATCTATCGATAGTCGTGTCCGTACTAGGTCCCACCGTTCGATCAACACTCACATGACGGAATGACTTATAGGTGATTTATATGTTGATATGTTGAGTAGTATAGATTGGCAGGATGTTGATGATGATGTTGGAGACCAAGTATTGGTCGTGGTTGTGATCGCCGGAAATATCACAGTTTGAGACCAAGTGTTGGTCATGGTAGTGATCGCCGGAAAGATCACAGTTTGGTTTTGATCACGAGGTGATCGAGATGGTATTTTGTTTGGCCGGTTAGCCAAGAGAAATATAGTTATGGAGATCTGAGATGGTGATTTATCAGTATTGTATTAGTTCATCTCATGCTTAGTAATTGCGTCATCATGGTAGTTGTTAATTAATTAACCTGTTAATGCTATGTTATTGTCTTGCCTTGATTTTTACGGTTGTCGTGAGCTTGCAAGTACATTCAATGTACTGACCTGGCGTGTCATGCCAGATTGCAGGTGATGCCGTGATTGCTTGATTGCTTGTCGTGGTTTCTGTTCATGTGAGCTAGATCGTGTCCCAGCTAGAGTCCCTGCGGAGTGGAGTTCACCACCTTCGTTGTTGTTCCGCTGCTAGAAGTTTTCCGCTGCTAGCCTAGAGTTAGTGTAGTATCGCAGGCGTAGTGTCGCCATGCTGATGTGATCATTGTAACATCAGACCCGTGTAATTGTTATTCTTGTAATAAGAGCTGATTTGTTCTATGTCAAGCAGTGTCATATTCCAGAGACTTCTCCTCGATCTCTGGGCTAGAATACGGGGCGTTTCGGTTTCTCTGAGCCGGGGTGCCACAGTATCTTCCATGCTAAGCGGGTTATTCTCAGGTCGATTGTTTATTCACTCGCCATCGCATGAGAAAAGGGCGGTAATAGGGATTCCCAGTCCCGAACTCAAAATGCAAATAATTAAACAAAACTCCCCCGGGACTGTCGTTGGTTTGGATGGCACTCGTTGTTTCGGACAAGCCATGGAATGTGATTGTTGGTGGAGGGGGAGTAAACATTTACTTTTATCGCTTGGGAACCGCCACTAGCATGTTTAGCATGGAAAATATTGATAACTGATGGTCGTGAAGTGAATATGATGGGTGCATATCTCAAAATTTCATTTAAATCTATTTTAAAACTTGAGCTCTGGCACCTCTGCAAATCACTGCTTCCCTCTGTGAAGCGACTATCTATTTACTTTTATGTTGTGTCATCACCTTCTAAAATAAGTGCTAGAATCTGAGAGCACAGCTTCATGACTTATGCATTGTGTGTAGCTAATGTTGGGTGCATCATGACTGGATCTTTTCTACCATGAATTACAATGTTTAGTCGCTGCTTGAACTTTGGAGGTGCTCTGCATTTATGCTTCGCGGTCTGAGAAAGGGCTAGTGAGATACCACTATTGTCATATTATATCATGGTTGTTTTGACAACGTGTCGCCATTTGAGATATCTTATTATTGCTTGCTAGTTGATTATGTCATTGATATGACTCATTATAATCCTTAAGAGTTATTGTCAGCATGGTTAGTTATAATGTTGGCTAAAAACCTGGGTGCTGTTTAAGCTTATTTATGCAAACAAGAGAAAAGGAGTTCGTAAAAGTTTTTCTTTTTCACTTTCAGTTTATCAACTGAATTGCTTTCGGACAAGCAAAGGTTTAAGCTTGGGGGAGTTGATACGTCTCTAACGTATCTACTTTTCCTAATGCTTTTCCTCTCTTTTGGACTCTAATTTGCATGCTTTGAATGAAACTAACCCCGGACTGAAGCTGTATTCAGTAGAACTACCATGGTGTTGTTTTTGTGCAGAAATAAAAGTTCATGGAATAGAATGAAACTTTGCAAGGAATTTTTATATAATAAAAAAGAATTTCTAGAGCCAAGACCTACCGGAGAGGGGCAGCTGGGTGGGCAGAACCCACCAGGGCGCGCCCCCCTCTCTTGGAGCGCCCAGGTGGGTTGTCCCCACCTGGTGGCCCCGCAGACCCTGAAACCAACACTATAAAATTCTATTTTTCCAGAAAAAACAGGGAGAAAGAATTATCGCGATCCACAAGACGGAGCAGCCGTCACCTCCTGTTCTTCATCGGGAGGCCAGATCTGGAGTCCGTTTGGGCCTCCGGAGAAGGGGGGTCTTCGTTCTTCATCATCACCAACCCTTCTACATTGCCAATTCCATGGTGCTCCCCATCGGGAGTGAGTAATTCCTTCGTAGCCTCGCTAGTCGGTGAGGAGTTGGATGAGATTCATCATGTAATCGAGTTAGTTTTGTTAGGGCTTGATCCCTAGTATCCACTATGTTCTAAGATTGATTTTGCTATGACTTTGCCATGCTTAATGCTTGTCACTTTGAGAGCAGGTGCCATGATTTCAGATATGAACCATTTATGTTATCACTATTATATCCATGTTCTAGATTTGGTCTTGCAAGTTATTGTCACCTACTACATGTTTTTTTTGACTATAAACAGTAGGGTAAACACCCCACTGCAACTTTTATTAAGGTAGATGAAACGGAGTAGTCTTAAGGGCTTGAGGTAAGCCTAGGAAAACAAATAAACAGGAAAGAAAAGAAAAGAGAAAGAAAAGAAACTAAAAAAAACTAAAAAACTACAGACAAAAGAAGAAGTAAAAGAGATTACAGCAGAGAATCCAGCCAGTTAGAGAACATTCTCTCATGCTTAGTCTACATTCTAAATTTCAGAAGTTTGGGTTCCTCTAAATATATGCACTTCCAGCCTTGGAAAGTTGGAGTAATATTCTCAAATACCTACTACATGTTATGATCCGGCAACCCCGGAGTGACAGAAACCGAGACTTCTCCCGGTGATGACCGTAATTTGAGGAGTTCATGTATTCACTATGTGTTAATGCTTTGTTCCGGTTCTCTGTTAAAAGGAGGCCTTAATATCCCTTAGTTTCCAATAGGACCCCGCTACCACGGGAGGGTAGGACAAAAGATGTCATGCAAGTTCTTTCCATAAGCACATATGACTATTTACGGAATGCATGCCTACATTATATTGATGAACTGGAGCTAGTGTCGTATCGCCCTAGGTTATAACTGTCTCATGATGAATATCATCCAACAAGCCACCGATCCAATGCCTACGAATTTATCCTATATTGTTCTTGCTAAGTTACTACTACTATTGTTACTGTTACACTTGCTACAAAATTACTGCTATCACTGTCACTGTTACCGCTGCTACGGTTACTATTATCAAAACTATCAAACTATTTTGCTACTGATGACTTTGCTGCAGATAATTATTATCCAGGTGTGGTTGAATTGACAACTCAGCTGCTAATACCTTGAAATATTCTTTGTCTCCCCTTGGGTCGAATCTATAAATTTGGGTTGAATACTCTACCCTTGAAAACTATTGCGATCCCCTATACTTGTGGGTTATCAGGAATCACCTTGGTACATTTTCCTAAACATTTTTCTTCCTGTGAAAAATTTCTGAAATTTTTAGCGACTCAAAATAAATGTGAACCAAACTCAACAAGACTGATAGCAACTACTCCTACAAGTGTCTAGAAGCTATATCATGCATCAAAACCACTTTTGACCATATAAATTTGACATGCAAGCTCAAGAACAAGGTCACCACAGCAGCAAACATTTGCAATAAATAAAGCACTAGAACAAAAACTAATTGGACCAATGGAGGAGTCACATACCGAAGAACAATCCACTAAAACGGTTTTGCAACTGGAGCTTTGCACAAGGAGATCGAAAATGGCAGCAAGATGAGCCAGAACACGGTTTTGAGCTATGGGAAGAATTTTTCTGGAGAAAGACGAAGTGGATGGGTGCTGGAATAAGTGAGGGGGACCTATGTAGGACCCACGAGGTAGGGGGCGCGCCTAGGGAGTAGGGTGCACCCTCCACCCTTGTGGCCCACTGGTGCAGCCCCCTGTGCATTCTCAGTGCGAGAAATTTTTAAATATTCTATTAAAAATCATACTAAATTTTCAGGGCATTAGGAGAACTTTTATTTTTGGGACATTTTTTTATTGCATGGATAATTCAGAAAACTGACAGGAAATACTATTATTTTTCTTTATTTAATCTAAATAACAGAAAGTAAAAAGTGGGTATAGAAAGTTGTACCTTCTAAATTCATCCAACTCATGACCATCAAAAGGAATCCATTAACAAGGTTGACCAAGTCTTATTAACAAACTTTTTTCGAATAACATGAAACTGAAGAATTTTTGAATAACACTAGGTTACCTCAACGGGAATATGCATGTCCCCAACAATAAGAATATCATATTTCTTTTTGACAGTAGGCAGAGGAAATTCAAAGCCTCCAATAGTAATAGTTGAAAATTTTCCAATAGAATTGATACTATGAACTTGAGGTTGTTTCTTCGGAAAGGGTACCGTATGCTCATTACCATTAACATGAAAAGTGACATTGCCTTTGTTGCAATCAATAACAACCCCTGCAGTATTCAAAAAGGGTCTACCAAGGATGATCGACATACTGTCGTCCTCGGGGATACCAAGAATAACAAAGTCCATTAAGATAGTAACATTTGCAACCACAACAGGCACATCCTCACAAATACCGATGGGTATAGCAGTTGATTTATCAGACATTTGCAAACAAATTTCAGTACGTGTCAACTTATTCAATTCAAGTCTACAATATAAAGAGAAAGACATAACAATAACACCGGCTCCAAGATCACATAAAGCAGTTTTAACTTAGTTTCTTTTAATGGAGCATGGTATAATTTGTACACCTAGATCCCCTAGTTTCTTTGGTATTCCACCCTTAAAGTATAATTAGCAATCATGGTGGAAATTTCAGCTTCCGGTATCTTTCTTTTATTTGTAACAATATCTTTCATATACTTAGCATAAGGAGGCATTTTAAGCATATTAGTCAAACACATACGCAAAAATATAGGTCTAATCATTTCAGCAAAGCGCTCAAAATCCTCATCATCCTTTTTTCTTGGATGATTTAGGAGGAAAGGGCATGGGTTTCTAAACCCATGGTTCTCATTTCCTACCATGTTTCCTAGCAACAAAGTCTCTCTTATCACAAAGTTGATTCTTTGATTGTGGGTTCTCAATATCAACAGCAGGTTCTACCTCTACATCATTATTATTACTAGGTTGAGCACAAGATGAACATCATCATTAACATTATCACTAGGTTCATGTTCTTCACCAGATTGTGTGTCAGCATCAGAAATAGAAATATCATTGGGATTCTCAGGTGTGTCTACAACAGGTTGACTAGAATCATGCAAAGTCCTATCAGTTTCTTTTTCTTTTTATTACTAGGACTAGGTGCATCAGTATTAATTCACTTAGAATCCTACTCAACTCTCTTAGGATGGCCCTCAGGATACAAAGGTTCTTGGGTCATTTTACCACCTCTAGTCATAACACTAACATCATTATCATTGTTTTTACTATTCAATTCATTGAACAAATCATCTTGTGCCTTAAGTACTTGTTCTACTTGAGTTCTAACCATGGAAGCATGTTTACTAATAAGATTAAGATCATAAACAATTCTGCTGATATAATCACCCAAGCAGTCAAGCATGTGAGCATTACATTTCAATTGTCTACTAACATAAGCATTGAAGTTTTCTTGTTTAACAATAAATTTATCAGACTGATAGAGGCAAAGGTGTCCCGTCTTTCGATGAGATGGTGGTTATCATTTTGGACGAAGTCAACTTTGACGATCCGACTACGAACGTGCGAGGACGTCGCGTCTTAGCAATCGCTAAACCAACTCTGAGAGGTTATTGACCACGCCGGAGCACGATCAACCTGACCACGAAGGTCTGTTTCCTGCTGGCAAACGAAGAACAAGCAAGAAACTAAGATTGCAATCTGGATATTGCGAATATAAGAGGAAATCTTTATTGATCAAGGTGGGGTTCCGTGACGCCTTGGTCTGGTCGTTGAACACAAACGAAGTACGCGAAGTTGCAGCTATGGCAAACTTTTAATCTAAACAAAACCCAAAGTCTAAACGGTGCCCTAAGGGCTGTATATATGGAGGAAGAGATGGAAATTTCATGGCCCTTGGGGAAGGGGTCCAAAACCAACCCTATCTCTTGTTTCCCCACACATACGGACTCTAAAAACAGCCTATACTTATGTATTTCGAAATTACATGGGCCTGGCCCAAAATAAGGTGACGCAGCACCTAGAATAGCCTCTGGACGAAATTTATGAAGTGGCATCTTGTATATTTCTTCCAAGGCTTCATTCACTCCTTATGGTGGATTCAAAGTCCTGAAATCATCACTTGTAACTCCGTTCTTGTTCCCCTTGCGCATGCCATCAACTCCATGCTTGTTCTTGCTCCAATGTTCATCAATATCAGATTTGGTGGCAAGTAAAAATGCACTTTTCAATTTAATTTCTGAAGCAACAGTAGATGGTTTATTATTAGGCTTCATTTGTTGCTCAAATTCTTTTGCCACAATCTGATTTTCACTCTTATTTTTCTCCTTTTTTGCTTTATTAGCTCTATTAATATCATCTTTCAAAATGGAATCAGGAGTCATAGGAAGCAAAGTAATATTTTTATCCTTATGAACAAGAGTATACTGATTGTTTCTACATGGTGTACATAATTTTTATCAAACTGCCATGGTCTACCAAGTAATAAGGAACATGCTTGCATAGGTACCACATCACAATCAACTTAATCAGCATATGTAGAGATACTAAAATGCACACGAACAATACGTGTTACCTTAACCTTGCCGCTGTTGTTGAACCATTGTATGTAGTAAGGATGTGGATGTGGTCTTGTGGTGAGAGATAGCTTCTCCACCATCTCCATGCTAGCCAAGTTGTTGTAGCTCCCTCCATCTATGATGACGCGAATAGATCGTTCCTTCACAACTCCCTTTGTATGGAACAAAATATGCCTCTGATTTTGCTCAGCTTGTGTAACCTGCACACTCAAAACACGTTGAGCAACTAAACATTCATACCTGTCAGCATCTTCAGCAGCCATGTATTGCGTCTCATGATCAGAATCATCTCCACCGTGTTTGTCGGTGTACTAGAGTAGGGGTACCCTAGTATCCGGAACTTGTGCACGGGCAGTCGCAGCACCCCGCGGCTAGGCTTGCCGGGTGACCGCCAAGGTCCTCCGTGGTTCCTTTGGAGCCATTCAAGAACAAAGTATGCAAGCCAAGGAGACAAGGCCCCGGCAAGAGGAGCTTGCCGGGAAGGCCACTCAAGGCACAAGAACCCGGCAAGAGGAGCTTGCCGGGAAGGCCAACCAAGGCATCTCAAGGAACTCGCCGCGACACACCATGCGTCCCGGCGAGGCCCGGTGAGCGGCAAGCCTCCGGACGCGACAAGACAACGACCGCGGCAAGGCGTTTGCTGCGGCAAGTTACCACTCCGTACCCACGCTCCATCACATCCACCAACGTGTCGCTCTGGGACCTTTCCAGGCGTACGTGGCGGGAGGCTGTGCAGCCAGCGATACGCGGTGGCAAGCGGCGCTGACAAGATTGCCATCGTGGCGAACGGTGGCGTCCCTGACGGTCCCTTTTCTTCACTGTTTGGGTGATGCAGATGGGCATTTAATGCCCTTGTCCCCTGCCGTCAGGGTTAGGTATGATACACTGTACAGGTAGCTGTACCAACCGCAACCCTTTTCCATTTTTACCCTTGTATACGTTGCCACCTGTCGGTGACCCCTTGAGCATATAAAAGGAGGCCCATGCGCAACGTAGGGTGAAAAAGAAGAACACTCACGCTCGGTCTCGTTAGCTGCTGGTGTGTACTGTAGCGCTCAGCGCTCCCGAGCAAGAACTCAATACAAACCACAATGCAGGAGTAGGGTATTACGCGATCCATGCGGCCCGAACCTGGGTAAACTGTTCGTGTGCTCCGCCTCGATCTGCTCTTCGTGCGACCTCCGCCCCCCGCCGAACCGAAAGGGGCTCGGTCCCCATAGGTGCTCGTGGATCAGTTTCCCCGACAGTGTTCTTCATGTGTAATAAGAGCCAAAGTCTCCTCATCATAGTCACTAGCGGACTCATACCCACCATCCTCAGTAACAATCATCACACGCTTAGATGGTGATGAGGACATCAACACCATTGTTACACCCACAACCCCTGCTGCTATACATACTGGACCAATTACTAGAGATCACGCACGCCAATTGAATTATCAGGTACTTTCGTTTCTTGGTAACGATTCCAATGTTCATGAGAATATGATGCTGCCTAAATTGGATACATTTGTTTTGCTTACAAATGAAGGGCCTACCATGGACAAGAAAGATGAACCTTGGAGCAAGTCCAAGCATGGAGATGTTGGCATGCGCAAGGGGAACAAGAATGGAGTTACAAGTGATGATTCCAGGACTTTGAAGCCACCATAATGAGTGCATGAGGCCTTGGACGAAATATACAAGACGCCACTTCATAATATTCGTCCATAGGCTATTCTAGGTGCTGCGTCACCTTATTATTGGGCCAGGCCCATGTAATTTCAAAATACTTAAGTATAGGCTGTTTTTAGAGTCCGTATGTGGGGGAAACAATAGTTAGGGTTGGTTTCGGACCCCTCCCTGAAGGGCCACGAAATTCCCTCCTCTTCCTCCATATATACAGCCCTTAGGGCGTCGTTTAGACTTTGGGTTTTGTTTAGATTAAAAGTTCGCCATAGCTGCAACTTCGCGTACTTCGTTTGCGTTCAACGACCAGACCAAGGCATCACAGAACCCCACCTTCATTAATAAAGCTTTCCTCTTTTATTCGCAATATCTAGATTGCAATCTCAGTTTCTTGCTTGTTCTTCATTTGCTCGCAGGAAATAGACCCTCGTGGTCAGGTTGATCGCGCTCCGGCGTGATCAATAACCCCTCGGAAGTTGGTTTAGCAATTGCTAAGGCGCGACGTCTTCGCACGTTCGTAGTCGGACCGTCAAAGTCGACTCCCACAGAAAATGATTGCTATTTCATCGAAACATCGGGACACCTCTGCCTCTATCAAGTGGTATCAGATTTCCAGGTTGCTCGGTGAGATTTTACAGTTTTTCGTAGTTTAGATCGAGTCTGTTCTTCATACCTATAGTCCACGAAAAAGCCAAAAAAATTAGGGTTACTTCATCTTATTCGAAGCAATCTAAGCCTTTGCTTAATCTTTTCTGTATTTGCTTTGTTGAATTTGCGGTTGCATCATCGTGTCAAGTTGCTCGTCCTAGCGTCTAGTACTTTAGAGTTTTGAGTTCTGTTCACAAGTTGTCACGCCGCCGCGGCACCATTGTCATCACCGCTGCCATATACCACCATCATCATCACTGCTGCCATATACTACCATCGTCATCACCGCAGCCATATACCACCATCGTCATCATCGCTGCCATATACCACCATCGTCATCACCGCTGCCATATACCACCATCGTCATCGCTGCTACCATATACCACATATCCACCGCCATCACACTAATCCGAGTCCACCTCCATCACAGATTCGCCACCAGTTTGTGTTCCATGGCCCTGCAAATATCCGCCACCAGTCCGAGTTTCCACCAGATTCATCTTCGCCACCCATCCTAGTCCGAGTCCAGTAATTGTTGCTTTGTTCTTGATTTCTAGATCACGCGATACTCCAAGTCGTGACAGAGTAGGATTCCCCAACATCCGAGCCATCCGCAGAAGAAAAATAGTTCCAGTTTAAAAAAAAACTAAGTCTGGAAAATTCTGGCTAGGCAGTTTCTAGGCCATTTGTAGACTTTTTCGAAAAAAATTTGTTGCGGAGCAAAAAAAAAGATAAAAAAAAGTGCAAAATAAAGTGAACAAAAAAGAAAAAAATTCAGAGTGTGCTCCTCCCTTGTTTACGTGCAGCGCTGTGATTTTGTTAGTGTTCTAGGCTCGCGTCTCTAGTACGGTCTAGCCTAGGACCAGCACAGTACCGTCGTTGAGCGTTTATTCAACTTTGCATCTCTGAATTGATTATTGCTGACCCTTTTTGCTACCATATTATAAGCCTTCCTAGCTCCACATACATCTACATCGTGCGTTTGACTCTCCCTGGTAATCGCTCTATCCAAGCTTTGAGAGTTTTGACTACGACGGTTGCCGATCACCGCCTGCTGCTGGGTAAGAACTGGTAAGAATTTGAGATTTGCTTGACGGATTTGTGATTGTTCACCACACCACCACCACCACTTCCTAGTAGTCTGTAGAATCATATTCTTGTGTGTTTCTATTGCTGCTAACCATGGTAGGATCACAAGCCGACGAGACTGACTGGGAGAACATGACAAACAAAGCGTTACATGATAAGTTTCAGCAAATGATGAGTGGACAGGTGGAAGATATGCTATATAGATTTGAAGAGGCCATGGAGAAGATAGATGGCATTGGGAAGGCGTTCGAAACAAAGCTTGATAACAAGTTCAATGAATTGCTCGCGCGTCTACCACCACCACCACCGGCTGCACCTAACGCACCTCTACAACAGCAACAACGACTACCTCCACATCACGAAACAGCCCTCCGCCGAGCGACCCATGTTCCTCTTCAGCCTGGCCAAGCTGCTGGTGCTGCTGTTGATACTTCTGTGGCTCCTGCTGCTGATGTGGGGGAGGATGATTATGTGGGAGATTATGAGGATGAGGTTGATCAATATCAAAACTACGTGCAACCACCAGCACCACAACCACCAGGTCGACCACATGCAAATAATGGCAATGTTAGGGCTCCCCCTCAGGTACGAGATCATGACCATCTCCCTAAACTGAAATTGAATATTCCACCATTTGAGGGTAGATATGTTCCTGATATATATCTTACTTGGGAGTTAGAAACTGAACAACGATTTACATGTTTACAATATCCTGAGGAGAGACGTGTTCCTGCTGCTGTTTGTGCTTTCACTAGCTTTGCATGTGTTTGGTGGTCTGAACATTGTAGATTATATCCTGTTGCAGCTACTTGGGCTGCTTTGAAAACTGCTATGCGTAATCGTTGGGTTCCACCATATTATCAATGTGAATTACTTCAAAAATTGCAGCACTTAAGACAAGGAAAAAATTCGGTAGAAGAATATTATCAGGAATTACAAACTGGCTTGATTAGATGTGGTATTGTTGAGGAGAATGAAGCTATGCTTGCACGTTTTCTGGGTGGATTAAATAGAGAGATTCAGACCATTCTAGACTATAAGGATTATAATAATATCACTCGTTTATTCCATCTTGCTTGTAAAGCTGAACGTGAAGTGCAGGATCGACAGGCATTGGCACGAACTAACTTTTCTGTAGGTCGACCTTCATCATGGACACCACGTGCATCATCTACTTCCACACGTTCTGCTACACCGGCACCTCCGTCGGCTGCCACCTCCAACCGTGATACAGTAAAGCAGGCACAATCACCACTATCTGACAAGAGCACACCTTCTGGGCCTGCAAAGAGCTCTTCTTCATCCATGGCATCAACAGGGCAAACACATGATATTATTTGTTGACGTTGCAAGGGTGGAGGTCATTATGCGAGAGAATGCCCATCTAAGCGTGTGATGATTGTTACTGAGGATGGTCGGTATGACTCCGCTAGTGACTATGATGAGGATACTTTGGCTCTTATTACACATGAAGAACACGGTGGACATGATTCTGATCATGAGACGCAATACATGGCTGCTAAACATGCTGACAGGTATAAATGTTTAGTTGCTCAACGTGTTTTGAGTGTGCAGGTTACACAAGCTGAGCAAAATCAGAGGCATAATTTGTTCCATACAAAGGGAGTTGTGAAGGAACGTTCTATTCGCATCATCATAGATGGAGGGAGCTGCAACAACTTGGCTAGCATGGAGATGGTAGAGAAGCTATCTCTCACCACAAGACCACATCCACATCCTTACTACATCCAATGGTTCAACAACAGCGGCAAGGTTAAGGTAACACGTACTGTTCGTGTGCATTTTAGTATCTCTACATATGTTGATTATGTTGATTGTGATGTGGTACCTATGCAAGCATGTTCCTTATTACTTGGTAGACCATGGCAATTTGATAAAAATTCTGTACACCATGGTAGAAACAATCAGTATACTCTTGTTCATAAGGATAAAAATATTACTTTTCTTCCTATGACTCCTGATTCCATTTTGAAAGATGACATTAATAGAGCTAATAAAGCAAAACAGGAGAAAAATAAGAGTGAAAATCAGATTGTGGCAAAAGAATTTGAGCAACAAATGAAGCCTAATAATAAACCATCTAGTGTTGCTTCTGAAATTAAATTGAAAAGTGCATGTTTACTTGCCACCAAATCTGATATTGATGAGCTAGATTCTAGCAAATCTGTTTGCTATGCTTTTGTGTGCAAAGAGTCATTATTTTCATTCGAGGACGTGCCTTCCTCTTTGCCCCCTGCTATCACTAACATTTTGCAGGAGTTCGCTGACGTCTTCCCACAAGACGTGCCACCGGGATTACCACCTATTCGAGGGATTGAGCATCAAATTGACTTAATTCCCGGCGCATCGCTACCCAACCGTGCACCATACCGTACCAATCCAGAGGAGACGAAGGAGATTATGCGTCAAGTACAGGAGCTGCTCGACAAAGGTTATATACGCGAATCTCTTAGTCCTTGTGCTGTTCCTATTATACTAGTGCCTAAAAAAGATGGTACATCGCGTATGTGTGTTGATTGTAGAGGCATTAATAATATTACTATTTGTTATCGTCATCCTATTCCTAGGCTAGATGATATGCTTGATGAATTGAGTGGCTCTACAATATTCTCCAAAGTTGATTTGCGTAGTGGATACCATCAAATTCGTATGAAATTGGGAGATGAATGGAAAACTAAGTTTGGTTTATATGAGTGGTTAGTCATGCCTTTTGGGTTAACTAATGCACCTAGTACTTTCATGAGACTAATGAACGAAGTTTTACGTGCTTTCATTGGACGATTTGTGGTAGTCTATTTTGATGATATACTGATTTATAGCAAATCTTTGGAAGAACATTTGGAACATTTACGTGCTATTTTTAATGCTCTACGTGATGCACGTTTGTTTGGTAACCTTGGGAAGTGCACCTTTTGCACCGACCGAGTGTCTTTTCTTGGCTATGTTGTTACTCCACAGGGAATTGAAGTTGATAAAGCCAAGATTGAAGCTATTTAGAGTTGGCCGCAGCCCAAAACGGTCACACAAGTGAGGAGTTTTCTTGGACTCGCTAGTTTCTATAGGCATTTTGTGAGAGACTTTAGCACCATTGCTGCACCTCTCAATGAGCTTACAAAGAAGGATGCGCCTTTTTTTTGGGGTATCGCACAGGAAGAAGCCTTCACGGTATTGAAAGATAAGTTGACACATGCTCCTTTACTTCAACTTCCTGACTTTAATAAGACTTTTGAGCTTGAATGTGATGCTAGTGGAATTGGATTAGGAGGTGTGTTATTACAAGATGACAAACCTGTTGCATACTTTTCTGAAAAATTGAGTGGGCCTAGTCTGAACTATTCTACTTATGATAAAGAATTATATGCTCTTGTTCGGACTTTAGAGACATGGCAACATTATTTATGGCCCAAAGAATTTGTTATACATTCTGATCATGAATCTTTGAAACATATTAAAAGTCAAGCTAAACTGAATCGTAGACATGCTAAATCGATTGAATTCATTGAGACTTCCCCTTATGTCATTAAACACAAGAAGGGTAAAGAAAATGTTATTGCTGATGCTTTGTCTCGTCGCTATACTATGCTTTCACAACTTGACTTCAAAATATTTGGTTTGGAGACCATCAAAGATCAATATGTGCATGATGCTGATTTTAAAGAAGTAATGCAGAATTGTAAAGAAGGAAGAACATGGAACAAGTTCTTTGTTAATGATGGTTTTGTGTTCCGTGCTAACAAGCTATGCATTCCCGCTAGCTCTGTTCGTCTTTTGTTGCTGCAGGAGGCGCATGGAGGAGGATTAATGGGACACTTTGGCGTGAAGAAGACGGAGGACGTACTTGCTACACATTTCTTTTGGCCAAAGATGAGATGGGATGTTGAGCGTTTTGTTGCTCGCTGCACTATATGTCAAAAAGCTAAGTCACGACTCAATCCTCATGGTTTATATATGCCTTTGCCTGTGCCTAGTGTTCCTTGGGAGGATATATCTATGGACTTTGTTTTAGGTTTACCTCGAACAAAGAAGGGGAGGGATAGCATATTTGTTGTCGTGGATAGATTCTCGAAAATGGCACACTTTATACCATGTCATAAAAGCGATGATGCTGTTAATGTTGCTGATTTGTTCTTTCGTGAAATTATTCGCTTGCATGGTGTGCCAAATACTATTGTTTCAGACCGTGATACTAAATTTCTTAGCCACTCTTGGAGATGTTTATGGGCTAAGTTGGGGACTAAACTGCTTTTTAGTACTACTTGTCACCCCCAAACTGATGGACAATCTGAAGTAGTCAATAGAACATTGTCTACTATGCTTAGGGTTGTTTTGAAGAATAATAAGAAAATGTGGGAAGAATGCTTGCCTCATATTGAATTTGCTTATAATTGTTCGTTGCATTCTACTACTAAGATGTGCCCTTTTGAAATTGTGTA
Source organism: Aegilops umbellulata (assembly GCA_032464435.1). Taxonomy (NCBI): domain Eukaryota; kingdom Viridiplantae; phylum Streptophyta; class Magnoliopsida; order Poales; family Poaceae; genus Aegilops; species Aegilops umbellulata. The sequence continues at coordinate 204,038,739 of CP136055.1, forward strand.
TGGTTTCCTAGCTCGTGCACCCATTGATTTGTTGCCTCCTCCATCTTCGGAGAAGGTTAATTTTGATGCGAAAGAACGTGCTGAATTGATTTTAAAAATGCATGAGTTAACTAAGGAAAACATAGAGCGTATGAATGCTAAATATAAACTTGCTGGAGATAAGGGTAGAAAACATGTTGTCTTTGCACCTGGAGATCTTGTTTGGTTACATTTGCGTAAGGATAGGTTTCCTAATTTGCGCAAATCAAACCTAATGCCACGTGCTGATGGTCCATTTAAGGTGTTAGAGAAAATAAATGATAATGCATATAAACTTGAGCTGCCTGCAGATTTTGGGGTTAGTCCCACTTTTAACTTTGCAGATTTGAAGCCTTATTTGGGTGAGGAAGATGAGCTTCCATCGAGGACGACTTCATTTGAAGAAGAGGAGGATGATGAGGACATCAATACCATTGTTACACCCACAGCCCCTGCTGCTATACATACTGGACCAATTACTAGAGCTCGCGCACGCCAATTGAATTATCAGGTACTTTCGTTTCTTGGTAATGATTCCAATTTTTATGAGAATATGATGCTGCCTAAATTGGACACATTTGTTTTGCTTACAAATGAAGAGCTTACCATGGACAAGAAAGATGAACCTTGGAGCAAGTCCAAGCATGGAGATGTTGGCATGCGCAAGGGGAACAAGAACGGAGTTACAAGTGATGATTCCAGGACTTTGAAGCCACCGTAATGAGTGCATGAGGCCTTGGACAAAATATACAAGATGCCACTTCATAATATTCGTCCATAGGCTATTCTAGGTGCCGCGTCACCTTATTATTGGGCCAGGCCCATGTAATTTCGAAATACTTAAGTATAGGTTGTTTTTAGAGTCCGTATGTGTGGGGAAACAAGAGTTAGGGTTGGTTTTGGACCCCTCCCTCAAGGGCCACGAAATTCCCTCCTCTTCCTCCATATGTACAGCCCTTAGGGCGTCGTTTAGACTTTGGGTTTTGTTTCGATTAAAAGTTCGCCATAGCTGCAACTTCGCGTACTTCGTTTATGTTCAACGACCAGACCAAGGCGTCACAGAACCTCACCTTCATTAATAAAGCTTTCCTCTTTTATTCGCAATATCCAGATTGCAATCTCAGTTTCTTGCTTGTTCTTCGTTTGCTCGTAGGAAATAGACCCTCGTGGTCAGGTTGATCGTGCTCCGGCGTGATCAATAACCCCTCGGAAGTTGGTTTAGCGATTGCTAAGGCGCGACGTCTTCGCACGTTCATAGTCGGATCGTCAAAGTCGACTCCCACAGAAACGATTGCTATCTCATCGAAACATCGGACACCTCTACCTCTATCAGATGGGCATTCTCTCGCATAATGACCTCCACCCTTGCAACGTCGACAAATAATATCATGTGTTTGCCCTGTTGATGCCATGGATGAAGAAGAGCTCTATGCAGGGCCAGAAGGTGTGCTCTTGGCAGATAGTGGTGATTGTGCCTGCTTTATTGTATCACGGTTGTAGGTGGCAGCTGACGGAGGTGCCGGTGTAGCAGAACGTGTGGAAGTAGATGATGCACGTGGTGTCCGTGATGAAGGTCGACCTGCAGAAAAGTTAGTTCGTGCCAATGCCTGTCGATCATGCACTTCATGTTCAGCTTTACAAGCAAGATGGAATAAACGAGTGATATTATTGTAATCCTTATAGTCTAGAATGGTCTGAATCTCTCTATTTAATCCATCTAGAAAACGTGCAAGCATAGCTTCATTCTCCTCAACAATACCACATCTAATCAAGCCAGTTTGTAATTCCTGATAATATTCTTCTACCGAATTTTTTCCTTGTCTTAAGCGCTGTAATTTTTGAAGTAATTCACGTTGATAATATGGTGGAACCCAACGAGTACGCATAGCAGTTTTCAAAGCAGCCCAAGTAGCTGGAACAGGATATAATCTACAATGTTCAGACCACCAAACACATGCAAAGCTAGTGAAAAAACACGTCTCTCCTCAGGATATTGTAAACATGTAAATCGTTGTTCAGTTTCTAACTCCCAAGTAAGATATATATTAGGAACATATCTACCCTCAAATGGTGAAATATTCAATTTCAGTTTAAGGAGATGGTCATGATCTCGAACCTGAGGGGGAGCCCTAACATTGCCATTATTTGCATGTCGACGACCTGTGGTTGTGGTGCTGGTGGTTGCACGTAGTTCTGACGTTGATCAACCTCGTCCTCGTAATCTCCCACATAATCATCCTCCTCCACATCAGCAGCAGGAGCCACAGAAGTATCAACAGCAGCACCAGCAGCTTGGCCAGGCTGAAGAGGGACACGGCTCGCTCGGCAGAGGGCTGTTTCGCGACGTGGAGGCAGTCGTTGTTGTTGTTGTAGAGGTGCGTAAGGTGCAGCCGGTGGTGGTGGTGGAAGACACGCGAGCAATTCATTAAACTTGTTATCGATCTTTGTTTCGAACGCCTTCTCAATGCCATCTATCTTCTCCATGGCCTCTTCAAATCTATTTAGCACATCTTCCACCTGTCCACTCATCATTTGCTAAAACTTATCATGTAACTCTTTGTTTGTCATGTTCTCCCAGTCAGTCTCGTCGGCTTGTGATCCTGCCATGGTTAGCAGCAATAGAAACACACAAGAATATGATTCTACAGACTACTAGGAAGTGGTGGTGGTGGTGTGGTGGATAGTCACAAATCCGTCAAGCAAATCTCAAATTCTTACCAGTTCTTACCCAGCAGCAGGCGGTGATCGGCAACCGTTGTAGTCAAAACTCTCAAAGCTTGGATAGAGCGATTACCAGGGAGAGTCAAACGCACGACGTAGATGTATGTGGAGCTAGGAAGGCTTATAATATGGTAGCAAAAAGGGTCAACAATAATCAATTCAGAGATGCAAAGTTGAATAAACGCTCAACAACGGTACTGTGCTGGTCCTAGGCTAGACCGTACTAGAGACGCGAGCCTAGAACACTAACAAAATCACGGCGCTGCACGTAAACAAGGGAGGAGCACACTCTGAATTTTTTTTCTTTTTTTTCACTTTTTTGCACTTTTTTCCTCATTTTTTTTGCTCCGTAACAATTTTTTTCGAAAAAGTCGACAAATGGTCTAAAAACTGCCTAGCCAGAATTTTCCAGACTTAGTTTTTTTTAGTTTGGAACTATTTTTCTACTGCGGGTAGCACGGATGTTGGGGAGTCCTTCTCTGTCATTACTCGGAGTATGGCGTGATCTGGAAATCCAAAACAGTGTAACAAAATACTGGACTCGGAATAGGACTGGTGGCGGAGATGAATCTGGTGGAACTCGGACTGGTGGCGGAGATGAATCTGGTGGAACTCGGACTGGTGGCGGATATATGTTCCAGGTGTACTCGGATTGGTGTGATGGCGGCGGATATGTGGTAGCGTATATGGACTCGGATTGGCGGTGAATATGTGGTGGTGGTGGTATATGGCAGCGGTGATGATGATGATGCGGTGGTGATATATGGCAGCGGCGACATGACAACCTATGAACAGAACTCAAAACTCTAAAGGATTAGACGTTAAGACCAGCAACTTGACACGATGATGCAACCGCAAATTCAAGAAAGCAAATACAGAAAAGATTATGCAAAGGCTCAGATTGGTTCGGATGGGATGAACTAACCCTAATTTTTTTTTGGCTTTTTCATGGACTATAGGTATGAAGAACAGACTCGATCTAAACTATGAAAAAATGTAAAATCTCACCGAGCAACCTGAAAATCTGATACCACTTGATAGAGGCAAAGGTGTCCCGTCTTTCGATGAGATGGTGGTTATCGTTTTGGAGGAAGTCGACTTTGACGATCCGACTACGAACGTGCGAGGACGTCGCGCCTTAGCAATCGCTAAACCAACTGCGAGAGGTTATTTACCACGCCGGAGCACGATGAAACTGACCACGAAGGTCTGTTTCCTGCAGGCAAACGAAGAACAAGCAAGAAACTAAGATTGCAATCTGGATATTGCGAGTATAAGAGGAAAGCTTTATTGATCAAGGTGGGGTTCTGTGACGCCTTGGTCTGGTCGTTGAACACAAACGAAGTACGCGAAGTTGTAGCTATGGCAAACTTTTAATCTAAACAAAACCCAAAGTCTAAACGGTGCCCTAAGGGCTGTATATATGGGAGGAAGAGGGGGAAATTTCGTGGCCCTTGGGGAAGGGGTCCGAAACCAACCCTATCTCTTGTTTCCCCACACATACAGACTCTAAAAACAGCCTATACTTAAGTATTTCGAAATTACATGGGCTTGGCCCAATAATAAGGTGACGCAGCACCTAGAATAGCCACTGGACAAAATTTATGAAGTGGCATCTTGTATATTTCGTCCAAGGCTTCATTCACTCCTTATGGTGGCTTCAAAGTCCTGAAATCATCACTTGTAACTCCGTTCTTGTTCCCCTTGCGCATGCCATCAACTCCATGCTTGTTCTTGCCCAATGTTCATCCTTCTCCAAGCTAGGCCCTTCATTAGTAAGCAAAACAAATGTATCCAATTTAGGCAGCATCATATTCTCATGAACATTCGAATCATTACCAAGAAACGAAAGTACCTGGTAATTTAATTGGCGTGCGCGAGCTCTAGTAATTGATCCATTATATGTAACAGTAGGGGCTGTGGGTGTAACAATGGTATTGATGTCCTCATCACAAACTCATCCAAGCATTCACTAACAGACTTATTATGAGGAATATCACCTTCATCAGATCTATGGAGAGAGTTTACCTCTACCACCTGTCTCGGGTTATCAAGACCATATATTTCTTCAATAGGCGGTGGATTCTTAATATCTTCAGCTTTAATACCTTTTTCTTTCATAGATTTCTTTGCCTCTTGCATATCTTCAGGACTGAGAAATAGAATACCTCTTTTCTTCGGAGTTGGATTAGGAGTTGGTTTAGGAAGTGTCCAGTCATTATCATTACTCAATATATTATTCAATAGCAATTTATCTTGCTCAATAGTTCATTCCCTAAAAACACAACTAGCACAACTATCTAGGTGGTCCCTAGAAGCATCGGTTAGTCCATTATAAAAGATATCAAGTATTTCCTTTTTCTTGAGAGGATGTCCAGGCAAAGAATTAAGTAATTGGAGAAGCCTCCCCCAAGCTTGTGGGAGACTCTCTTCTTCAATTTGCACGAAGTTAAATATTTCCCTTAAGGCAGCTTGTTTCTTATGAGCAGGGAAATAATTTTTGGAGAATTAGTAAATCATATCATGGGGACAACGTACACAACAAGGAGCAAGAGAATTAAACCATAACTTAGCATCACCCTTTATGAGAAAGGAAACAACTTAAGAATATAGTAATAGTGAATTTTTTCCTCATGAGAAAATAGGGTGGCTATATCATTCAGTTTAGTAAGATGTGCCACAACAGTTTCAGATTCATAACCATAAAAAGGATCATATTGGACCAAAGTTTCTTAAGATCATCTCTATTATTACAAGCAAAAAAGTCACTAGAGGTTTCTTCATCCATAATATAACTCTCAGGTACAACAGGCAATTCATATTTTGGGGAGAATCATAATTTTCAGTTTCAATAATATCATTAGTTTTAGTAATTTCATTCTCTCTAACCCTAGCAAGTTGTTCATCAAGAAATTCACCTAGTGGCACAAAATTATCAAGCAAAGAAGTAGTATCATCATGAGCATCATGCATAGCATAAGTGGCATCATCAATAACATGCGACATATCAGAATCAATAGCAGGTGTAGGTGTCGCAACTTTACTCAAAACAGAAGGTGAATCAAGTGCAAAGCTAGATGGCAGTTCCTTACCTCCCCTCGTAGTAGAGGGATAAATCTTGGTTATAATATCTTTCAAATTCCTCATGGTGATCAACGGATATAAATCCCAAGTGCCTCAGAGAATAAAGCTATGCTCCCCGGCAACGGTGCTAGAAAAAGGTCTTGATAACCCACAAGTATAGGGAATCGCAACAATTTTCGAGGGTGGAGTATTCAACCCAAATTTATTGATTAAACACAAGGGGAGCCAAAGAATATTCTCAAATATTAGCAGCTGAGTTGTCAATTCAACCACACCTGAAAGACTTAATATCTGCAGCAAAGTATTTAGTAGAAAAGTAGTATGGAAGTAGCAGTAACGGTGGCAAAAGTAAGAGTAGCAATTTTGTAACAATCGTAACAGTGGCAACAGAAAAGTAACGAAGCAAAGATCAATATGTGAAAAGCTCGTAGGCAATGGACCAATGATGGATAATTATGTCGGATGGCATTCATCATGCAATAGTTATAACATAGGTTATTCAGAACTAGCTCCAATTCATCAATATAATGTAGGCATGTATTCCGAATATAGTCATGCGTGCTTATGGAAAAGAACTTGCATGACATATTTGTCCTACTCTCCCGTGGCAGCGGGGTCCTATTGGAAACTAAGGGATATTAAGGCCTCCTTTTAATAGAGAACCGGACCAAAGAATTAGCACTTAGTGAATACATGAACTCCTCAAACTACGGTCATCATCGGGAAGTGTCCCGACTATTGTCACTCCGGGTTGCCGGATCATAACACGCAGTAGGTGACTATAACTTGCAAGATAGGATCAAGAACACAATATATTCATGAAAACATAATAGGTTCAGATCTGAAATCATGGCACTCGGGCCCTAGTGAAGAGCATTAATCATAGCAAGGTCATAGCAACATCAATCTTAGAACATAATGGATACTAGGGATCAAACCCTAACAAAACTAACTCAATTACATGGTAAATCTCATCCAACCCATCACCATCAAGCAAGCCTACGATGGGATTACTCACGCATGGTGATGCGGCTTGAAACTACGTCGGTATTTCCCCAAAGAGGAAGGGATTATGCAACACAGCAGCGGTAGGTATTTCCCTTAGTGATGAAACCAAGGTTATCGAACCAGTAGGATAACCAAGCAACACTACATAAACAACACCTGCACACAGATAACAATACTCGCAACCCGAAGTGTAAAAGGGGTTGTCATTCCCTTTCGGATAACGGCGCCTAGAGGTAGGCAAGCGGACGTGAGAGAGTTATAAATATTGATAGATCGAACACCAAAAAAAATAAATTGCAGCAAGGTATTTTTGTATTTTTGGTTTAATAGATCTGAAAATAAAAGGCAAATAAAATGGATTTCAAAGGCAAATAATATGAGAAAGAGACTCGGGGGGCGTAGGTTTCACTAGTGGCTTCTCTCGAGAAAATAGCAAGCGGTGGGTGAACAAATTACTGTTGGGCAATTGATAAAACTTCAAATAATCATGAAGATATCCAGACAATGATCATTATATAGGCATCACGTCCAAGATTAGTAGACCGACTCCTGCCTGCATCTACTACTATTACTCCACACATCGATCGCCATCCAGCATGCATCTAGTATATTAAGTTCATGGAGAAACAGTGTAATATAATAAGAACGATGACATGATGTAGACAAGATCTATTTATGTAGAAATAGACCCCATCGTTTTATCCTTAGTAGCAACGATACATACGTGTTGGTTCCCCTTCTGTCACTGGGATCAAGCACCATAAAATAGAACCCACTACAAAGAACCTCTTCCCATTGCAAAATAAATAGATCAAGTTGGTCAAACAAGAACCAAATATTGGAGAAGAAATACGAGGCTATAAGCAATCATGCATATAAGAGATCAAAGAAGACTCAAATAACTGTCATGGATAAAAAGATAGATCTGATCATAAACTCAAAGTTCTTCCGATCCCAACAAACACGCCGCAAAAAGAGTTACATCATATGGATCTCCAAGAGACCATTGTATTGATAATCAAAAGAGAGAGAGGAAGCCATCTAGCTACTAACTATGGACCCGAAGGTCTACAAAGAACTACTCACGCATCATCGGAGAAGCGCCAATGGAAGTGGTGAACCCCTCCGTGATGGTGTCTACATTGGATCTGGTGGTTCTTGACTCTGTGCCGGCTAGAATTGATTTCCGTTGACTCCCCTAGGGTTTATGGAATAGTGGGGTATTTATAGAGCAAATAGTCAGTTCAGGGGGCACCCAAGGTGGGCACAACCCACCAAGGCGCGCCTGGGCCTCCTGGCGTGCCCTGGTGGGTTGTGCTCCCTTGGAGCACCCCCAGGCGCTTATCCGGCCCAGTGGATGTCATCTGGTCCAAAAAAATACATGAAAAGTTCCGCTGCATTTGGATTGCGTTTGGTATTGATTTCCTGCAATGTAAAAAACATGCAGAAAACAGCAGCTGGCACTTGGCACTATGTCAATAGGTTTAGTACCAAAAATGATACAAAATTACTATAAAATGATTATAAAACATCCAAGAATGATAATATAACAGCATGGAACAATAAAAAATTAAAGATACGTTGGAGACGTATCAGTATCCCCAAGCTTAATTCATGCTCGTCCTCGAGTAGGTAAATGATAAAAACAAAAAATTTGATGTGGAATGCTGCCTAACATGTCATCTCATATTCTTTTCTTTATAGCATGGACATTTGGACTTTTATATGGTTCAAAGCAATAGTCTAATTTTGACATGATGACTTAAATACCCAAGCATATCAACAAGCAACCATGTCTTTCAAAATATCAAAGCTAAAATAAGTTATCTCTAGCCCATCATGCTCAATCATTGATCCATTCATGAAACACAGTCGCATATTAGCTAGACCCAATGCTCAAGTATGATCATAGTGCCCCCTAGTTGGGTCTCCATAAGAGAGGATGGAGACTCAAATTCAAAATAAAAATTGCATAAAGTAAAAGAAAGGCCCTTCGGAGAGGGAAGTAGGGATTTGTAGAGGTGCCAGAGCTCAAAGCGAAAAACTTGGAGATAAATTTTTTTGGGAGGTGTGACTTTCCCACCAATGAAAATGACTTAGAGCTCCCAACACTTTCCATGCTAGATATATCATAGGCGGTTCCCAAACAAAAAATAAAGTTTATTCCTTTTTCCACCATATTGTCACTTTCCATGGCTAGCCGAATCCACGGTTGCCCTCCATACTGACATAAAGTAAATTATTTTTTCATTTCGGGACTAGGCATCCCTAACACCTTTGCCTTACTCTCGTGCAATGACAAGTGAATAAACACTCATCGTGAGAATAACACATCTAGCATGGAAAATATTGGCCACCCCTCACCGCCTCGCGAGCGGTACGAGCACACAAAAGAGAAATTTGTTTTGAAAATTAGAGATGGCACATACAAATTTTCTTAGAACAGCAAAAGAACACCGCATATAGGTAGGTATAGTGGACTCATGTGGCAAAACTGGTTTAAAGGATTTTGGATGCACAAGTAGTGATCATACTTAGTGCAAAATGAAGGCTAGCAAAAGGTTGAGAAGGGACCAACCAAGAAACGAATAATATCATAAGAGAGCATTAAGCATAAGTAACACCAAATAATGCACCATAAGTAGGTTGTAATTTCATTGCATGACTATTGACTTTCGCGCTTGCATAGGGAATCACAAACCTTAACACCAATATTCTTACTAAAGCATGATTTCTCATCAACATGACTCACATATCACATCATCATATCTCAAAACTCTTACAAGGAATCAAGTTTATTTTACCCAATGATCTTCACGAAAGTTTTTATTATATTCTTCTTGGATATCTATCACTTTGGGACTAATTTTCATGTGTTGCTTTTGATAGGCTCAAACAAATATAAGTGAAGATCATGAGCATAATATTTCTTTCTCTCAAAATAATTTAGGTGAAGCAAGAGGGGATTTCTTAAAAAATTACTAACTCTCAAATAAATCTAAGTGAAGCAAGATAGTATTTCTTCAAAAATAACTAAGCACACCGTGCTCAAAAAGATATAAGTGAAGCACTAGAGCAAATCCATAGCTCATAAAAATTTAAGTGAAGCAAAGAGAGCTATTCTAACAAGTCATGGCATAATTTTGGCTCTCTCAAATAGTTCTGTTCAGCAAGATTCATGAATTAGAACACAACGCAAAACAAGCAAAGACTCATATCATACAAGACTCTCCAAGCAAAACTCATAGTATGTGACGAATAAAAATATAGCTTCGGGTAAAATACTGATGGTCGTTAGAAGAAAGAGGGGATGCCACTCGGGGCATCCCCAAGCTAAGTTGCTTGCTTCTCTTTGGATAATAGCATGGGATGCCATGGGCATCCCCAAGCTTAGGCTCTTCTTACTCCTTATTCATTCATCAATCGTAAGATAACCCAAAACTTAAAAACCTCAATCACACAAAACTCAACAAAACCTTCGTGAGATCCGTTAATATAAGAAAGCAAATCACTACTATAAGTACTGTAGCAAATCAATTCATATTTTCTTTTTGCATTATATATATTGTATTCCCACTTTTATATGGCAAAAACTCATTAAATAAAACCATAGAATCATCAAAACAAGCACACAACGTAAAGAAAACAGAATATGTCAAAAACAGAACAGTCTGTAGAAATCTGAATATTTTGAATACTTCTGAAACTCCAAAATCTTGAGAAATTAGAAAAAACCTGAGCAATTTGTATATTAATCTTCTTCAAAAAGAATCATGGCAAAAGCATGTTTCTATGATTTATGAAAATTATTTACGTGATTGCATAAGTTTCAGTTTTTCAGCAAGATCAAACAACTATTACCCAAGAAGTTCCTAAAGGCTTTGCTTGGCACAAACACTAACTGAAACACAAAAAACACAATCATAGCAGTAGAATAATTTTGCTAACACTCAAGAACATAAATCAAAAAGTAAAAATAAATTTTATTCATTGGGTTGCCTCCCAACAAGCGCTATAGTTTTACGCCCTTAGCTAGGCATAAAGCAAGGATCTAAGTTTTGTCATCTTTGGTTCGAGATCCATAAGATGCCCTCATGATTGATTCATATGGTAGCCTAATTCTTGTTCTAGGGAAGTGTTCCATTCCCTTCCTAAGTGGAAATTGAAACTTAATATTGCCTTCTTTCATATCAATCACGGCACTGATAGTGCGTAAAAATGGTCTATCAAGAATAATTTGACAAGACGGATTCCAATCAATATCATGGACAATAAAATCTATGGGCACATAATTCCTATTTGCAAGAATAAGAACATCATTAATTCTTCTCATTGGATTTTAATAGTAGAATCCGCCAAGTGCAAATTTGAAGAACATTCTTCAATATCGGTAAGACCAATCACATCACATAAAGATTTCGGAATTGTAGAAACACTAGAACCCAGGTCACATAAAGCAAAACACTCATAATTTTTAATCTTGAAACTTCACTAGATAAAAGCAAAACACTCATAAGTAGGTTCCCACTCATCATGTAATTTTCTAGGAATTGAAACTTCTAATTCCAACATTTTTCTTCAAAAGATTTCATCATAGCATCAACAATATGCTTAGTAAAAGCTTTATTTTGTTCATAGGAATGGGGTGAATTTATCATGGATTTCAACAAAGAAATACATTAAATCAAAGATCAACTACCATAATTAAAGCCTTTGTAATCCAAAAGAGTGGGCACATCACTAGATAAAGTCTTAACCTCTTCAAACCCACTTTTATCAATTTTCTTGTCGGGGAAACTGATGCACGAGCACCTATGGGGACCGGCGGATCGGGCCCCTTTCGGTTCGGCGGGGGGCGGAGACCGCACGAAGAGCAGATCGAGGCGGAGCACACGAGCAGTTTACCCAGGTTCGGGACGCATGGATGCGTAAAACCCTACTCCTGCTTTGTGGTTTGTATTGAGTTCTTGCTCGGGAGCGCCGAGTTCTACAGTACACACCAGCAACTAACGAGACCGAGCGTGAGTGTTTTTTCTGTTCCTCTCCCTCTCTACGTTGCGCATGGGCCTCCTTTTATATGCTCAAGGGGTCACCGACAGGTGGCAACGTAGACAGGGGTAAAAATGGAAAGGTGTTGCGGTTGGTACAGCTACCCGTACAGTGTATCATACCTAACCCTGACGGCAGGGGACAAGGGCATTAAATGCCCATCTGCGTCGCCCAAACAGTGCAGAAAAGGGACCGTCAGGGACGCCACCGTTCGCGACGATGGCAATCATGTCAGCGCCGCTTGCCACCGCGTACCGCTGGCTGCACAGCCTCCCGCCACGTACGCCTGGAAGGGTCCCAGAGCGACACGTTGGTGGATGTGCTGGAGCGTGGGTACGGAGTGGTAACTTGCCGCGGCAAACGCCTTGCCGTGGTCGTTGTATTGTCGCGTCCGGAGGCTTGCCGCTCACCGGGCCTCGCCGGGACGTGTGGCGCGTCGTGGCAAGTTCCTTGAGATGCCTTGGTTGGCCTTCCCGGCAAGCTCCTCTTGCCGGGGTCTTGTGCCTTGAGTGGCCTTCCCGGCAAGCTCCTCTTACCGGGGCCTTGTCTCCTTGGCTTGAATACTTTGTTCTTGAATGGCTCCAAAGGAACCACAGAGGACCTTGGCGGTCACCCGACAAGCCTTGCCGCGGGATGCTGCGACTGCCCGTGCACAAGTTCGGGATACTAGGGTACCCCTACTCTAGTACACCGACAGGAGCCCCCGGGCCTGGGCTATACACGGTGCCAAGCGCTGTTGGGCCAGGCCCAAAACAGGGCACGGGCACGCGCGGCCTAGGTTACGCCGTATCTTTCTCCGTATCCATCGCGCCCCCCCTGAACGACACGCGTTGATTGCGGCGTCGTGGGAGAGATCGTGGGTGGTTTCTTTATTCGGAAAGGCGAAACGCCCGCCCCCCTCCCTCCTTATAAGCAGGGGAAATAGGAGCAGTTCGCCCATCCGCCGGTTGCTACTCCAACATCGAAAATCTCCGCCACTCCCCTTCTTCCCAAAGCCGAAAGAGAGCAGCGCTCCGCCCCCCATTACCACCAGCACCACCAACGCCATTGACCTCCCTCACCACTTCTGCCATGGCTCCGAAAGCCGAGAAGGGGAAGGTCGTGAAGTCGGCCGAGGCGCAGCGGCTCGCGGCACTGCGAAAGGAGCGGGCAATCTCCCCCCCCCCAAGCTTGCCGCGAGGGACCTGAGGGAGTACTACTACCTCTTCTGGTCGACGGAGATGCGGTCGCACCCGCGCACGAAGGTACTGCCAGCCGTCGCTTGGAAAATGGCTCCAACTGGATACCCCTTTTTCGCCTTGTTCTTCTACTGCGGGCTCTGCCCGCCTTTCTCTGAGTTCTTCTGTGATATTATGAACACCTACGGGTTCCGCCTCCTTGACTTCACCCCCAATGCTGTCCTGACCATGGCAGTTTTCGCACACCTCTGTGAAAACTTTGTCGGAGTCCATCCAAATGTAGCCCTTTTTCGCCACTTCTTTATGCCCCGAGTTGAGAAGGGAGAGCCTTTATCCGGCGGAATCGCCTGGATCTCAAAAGCCGGCAAGAAGGAAGCTTATCTGGAGGGAGAGCTCCACAGCAAGTGGGAGGAATGGAGGGCAGACTGGTGCTGGATTGTCGAGGAGGACCCGCAGCCGTTTACCGCCCGGCGCCAAACTCCAGTAGTGCGTGGCAGCGATTGGAGCAACGTGGCCCCGGAAGACGACAGGCTGAAGATTGCCGTCGCGCGGATCCAACGCCTCAGGCTTGTCGGGCTCACTGTAGGCGCCGTTGGCGCAGATTTCCTTCGCCGCCGCATCGCCCCCCTGCAGGAGAGGAGGAGACCCACCTGGGAGTTCAAGAATGCGGCGGATATCATGAGGCTGCGTCCGGGCCTCAACTTCAAATTCACTGTTCTGGAGCTTAACGCGATGCTCCAGGAGCTGTTCAAATACGACCCTCAACATCCCGAGGTGTTCAGGTTGCCGAGGGGTGTCGTTCCACTGTGCAACAATTCCTCGCTCAGCCGCATCCGTGCAATGATGCCGCTGTGCGACTCGCATGGAATTGACCCAGCTTGGCTAGAGCCTGCAGACGACGTCGTGCAGGAGTTCTTCGATGGATTTGTAGAAATGCCGATCCGCCCCGACAAGCAGAGAGGCCTCACCCGGGACACCACCGACGAGGAGGTGAAGCGCATCGCCACTAGGCTGGAAGAGGCGGCGGCAGCCGTAGCCGCGGGCGAGTTTGGGTTCACCGTGGAGGAGGTAGAGGCAGCGGAGGCGGCAAGCCTTGTCGAGCGAGAGGGGCTTGCCGGCGAGGAAGAGCCTGCCGGACATGACGTCGAGCCGGGCGAGCCCGCCGAAGATACGAGCGGCTCGTTGGAGATTGACTCCTCTTCCTCCTCATCTTCGGGCAGCTTGCCGCAAGCAGAGCCCCCGACTCCACCAAGAAGGCGTCTCCGCAAGGCCGGGGACGTAGCAGAGCGGCAGACGAGTCGATAGCCGCCGCGCCGCGTGACACGCTCCACCGCGGCAAGTTCTGTTGTCACGGAAGCACCTCACGCTGCTGCGGCAACTGGAGCGGGGTCTTCCCAGACCCCCGCTTCTGCCCCTGCAGCTTCTCATGCCGCGGCGGCAGCTGGAGCGAGGTCGTCTCAGACCACCGTCACTGCTCCCGCCAAGCGGCCAAGGGAGCCTACTCCTCCGCCTCCTCGCGCCGGAGGTGATCCAGGCTTTGACTTCTCTGCGCTCAGCTCCGACGAGGAAGAAGAATAGTAAGATTCTTGTTGTACTTGTATTTCTTCAATTCTTGCTGTTTTGTCTTGTATCTCATTTGCTTTACTCTGAACTTATTCCTTTTTAGGACTCTAGCCCAGAGGGCGGCAAAGAGAGCCAAGGTACCGTTGATTATCATCAAGGACGAACCCACCACGACAGCAGGGGGTGCGTCCGAGACAACCTTGCCGGACCCAGAAATTGTTCTCCAGAGAAGCCCCCAGCTCAACCCCCAGCGTAAGTATATGGTTTGCTTCCCGCTGTTAGGCGCGCATGGATACTCTTTGTTTGCTGATTTCTAACTGTTGGTTTGTGTAGGAGCAGAGCAGCCCCACCAGGAGCGTCCGGAGACTGCCCCTGACATGCCATCTGCTTCGACTACACCGCCAAGGGAGAGTTCTCCGGCAAGGGAGAATCCTCCGTCAAGGGAGAGCTCTCCGGCAAGGGGGAGTTCTCCGGCAAGGGAGAAGTCTCCGGCAAGGCACAGCACCAGCGCCCCCCGGCGGCGGAGACCACAACTGCAGAGCTCGGTACAGGTAAACCTCTTGCTTCGAAACTTCCCTTGGGTTCTTCTTCGTTTGATCTTCTTTTTGGATATTTTCTTGACTTTTCTTCCTTTTCCGGCCGTCAGACCCATCTGCTGCGGAGCCGATGGAGACCGAGGTTGCTGTCAACGACGCCACTGCCACCTAAGAAGCGGCCGGTGCTGATGATCCCACCGGCGAAGAGGCCGCCAAGGCTGCCGCTGCAGCAGCTGGCAAGGGGTCCGCCGATCGCACTGACGACCTTGAGGCTGCAGGAGCGCCAGGCGCTACGCCGACCGCCGACCCTTCCGCCGCTGCCACAGCGCCAGGCTCCAAAGAGCCCCAACCAGGCGTCTACTTGAAGGTCGGCGACGGCGTCTTCCTCGACCTCCCCTAGGCGTCAACGTCCAGGGCGCCGGTCGAAGGAGAAAGCTTCGACGGAGAGGTGCTCGCCTCCGCTGGGCTGACGCTGGTTGACGCACCAAGCAGCGGTAGCGGCGAGCCCGAGGAGGAGCAGCTGCTGCGTAAGTTGTTGTCGCTCTACCGCGCTCGGCAAGCCAAGCTGGAATCCCGCGAGGCGCTTGCCGCGAAGGCGGGAGCAGACATTGAGAAGCACGCGGAGGAGCTCCGAGGTCTCAACCAGGCAGCTCTCCGGTCCCTGGCGGAGGAGCGGGAGCAGCTCACTGAGGAGCAGAAGGCCTTCCTCCTCGAGAAGGCTGACGTCGAAGAGCAGCAGCGGCTTGCCGCTAAGAAGCTGTTTGCGCAGGAGGGCGAGCTGGTGCAGCGGAAAGTCAACCTCGATAGCCACGAGGAGGAGCTTGCCGCGCGCGAGCGAACATTTAGCGGAGCTCTCAAGCAAGCAGAGGACGCTGCCGCAGCTGCTGCGGCCGCCAAGAAGGAGCTGGAGACGAAGGTGGCGCAGCTGGAGGCCGATCTCAAGGCGAGCGGCGAGGAGCTTGCCGCGCTCAAGTGTGAGCGGGAGAAGGACGCCTACAGCCACTCAGAGCTGCAGGCCCGTCTCGCCGAGAAGGGCAAGGAGATCAGCGCCGCCAAGGACTCCAACGCAGATCTTGAGTTGAAGCTGACCACTTTGACCAAGACGCTGGACGGCGCCAGGGAGCGGGAGGTGACCTTGAAGGAGGAGATCAAGGCCGACAAGGCGCTGCTGGAGAGTGTTGTTGTCACCCAGAACACTTTTAGGGAGACTGTGGAGCACTGGACGGAGGGTCTTGTGAATGCTGCCGCAGATATTGACAGGGAGCTGGCGCAGCTGGGGATGGAGGATCTCGGGTATCCCTCCGATGAGAACCTCCAATCCAGCGCCAAGCTCACCATGTTATTCAAAGGCGTGGCGACGGCCCTCCAGCGACTCCGGGAGAGGATCCCAAAGCAGCTGGCCGACGAGTCACGCAAGATCTGCGCGGGAGCTCTTCAAAAGGTGTTGGTGAAGGTGGCCTTCCGCAACCCGGGCCTCAACCTCACCAACGTCCTCAAGACCCTGCCACCGGAAGCTGATCTGGAGGCGCTCAAGGCCCTTATCGCACCCATTGTGGACAAGGTGAGCGGAATCAAGAGGGTTGAGGGCCATCGTGTAGACTAGGCCGCTCGTTTTCTTCTTTTCTTGTCGCTGCAGGTCATGTTATGAAAACAATCTATTAGAGCCACGACAAGCTATCTTGTAGTATAACTCTATTTTGGGTAGTGATTGCAATGTTATTTCCTTTACTTGATTCCTTCCTTTGTATGTTTTCGCCCTACGCTTTTAGGGAACTTGCCGGCGCAGGCACCTTAGCAGCGAGTGCTGAGTGCGGGACGTCAGCAGCCTGCTGGCGGTGCTGTTACCGACAAGAAACCTTGTCGCAACTAGTCGCAGCTCACTTAAGTTTGTTGAGAGGACTCAAAACAAAGTAAGGGCACGACTCTAGTCGCAGCACACTTAAGTTGTTGAGCGGACTCGAAACAAAGTAAGGGTGCGACTAGCCACGAGCTGGTTCCTCCGCGCACAGGTTTTCCATACAAAGCATGGTCGTTCAAGGAAGATAACTTAAAATTTTTAAAAATCTGATTGCTCAAACTTTGGCAACTTAGCTTTTCTGTTGTTTGCTTTCCGGCAAGGCGAAACTTTCTTGAACGACGCCTGGTCCATACCATTATCTTCTCCTCCCCCCCGACAAACTTGTGGGCGAGGGAACCTTCCTTTCCTTGAGAAAAAAGAAAGAAGAGAAAATAAAGATATGGAGCCTTATGGCTCGTTATTGCTTACCGGGGGTTGGCGCTGCACAAAGTGTCAGATAACTCATGCAAAAAATAAAAAGCATGAAATTGACAAGATGTGCGGAGCATACGAGCTTTGTTTATGCACAGGGTATGTGCCTGGCTTTGTACAAAGGATTACATGCAACAGCGGCAAGACTTGTACAAAAGGTGGTTGCCGGAACAGGGTCCGGCAACCGCGCCTTACGGGTAAAACTTACGAAGATGCTCAATGTTCCAGGAGTTGCTCACCGGAATGCCATCTTCGGTCTCAAGGCGGACAGCGCCAGGCCTAGTGACTCATTTCACCTGGTAAGGGCCTTCCCACTTCGGCGTCAACTTGTTGGAATTCTTGGCGGACTGAACGCGCCGAAGAACAAGCTCGCCTTCCTCGAGACTTCTGGCGTTAACTTTGCGGCTATGGTAGCGGCGCAAAGCTTGCTGGTAGCGAGTAGCTCGTACAGCAGCCTGAAGACGGTCTTCCTCAAGGAGCAGCGCGTCATCTTGTCGCAGCTGCTCTTGCTCAAGCTCATCATAAGCGAGCACTCGAGGTGACCCGTATACGAGTTCCGTGGGGAGAACTGCCTCTGCTCCATAGATTAGAGCGAAAGGTGTCTGGCCAGTGGCTCGATTTGGCGTCGTCCTGGTTGACCAAAGAACCACCGGCAGCTCCTCAATCCAGTTTCTTCAGCACTTGTGCAGCCTGTCGAAAGTCCTGGTCTTGAGCCCACGCAGCACTTCTGCATTTGCCCTCTCCGCTTGACCGTTGCTTCTGGGGTGAGCAACAGAAGCGAAGCAGACCTTGGCGCCAAGATCTTGCACGTACTGCATGAAGGTGGGGCTCGTGAATTGCGTACCGTTGTCGGTGATGATCCTGTTAGGGATCCCGAAGTGGCAAACAATCGACCTGAAGAACTTGACTGCTGACTGTGCTGTCACCTTCCTCACTGCATCCACTTCCTGCCACTTTGTGAACTTGTCGATTGCAACGTACAAGTACTCAAAGCCCCCGACTGCTTGGGGGAAGGGGCCGAGGATGTCGAGCCCCCAGACCAAAAATGGCCAGGATAAAGGGATCGTCTGGAGAGCTTGAGCTGGCTGGTGTATCTGCTTGGAATGGAACTGGCACTCTTCACACTTGGTTACTTGTACAGTTGCATCCTGGAGGGCTGTCGGCCAAAAGAAACCTTGCCGGAATGCTTTGCCGGCAAGTGCTCTTGCACCAATGTGGTGACCACATATGCCTCCATGTATCTCTGCCAACAGCTTTTGTCCGTCTTCCCGGTGAATACACTTCAATTTGACACCGTTGAGTCTTCTTCTGTACAGTGTGTTGTCGACAAACTGGTACATACTTGACTGCCGGGCTACTCTTTCCGCTTCTTCTTGCTCTTCGGGAAGTTCTCCTGTCTGAAGGAAACGGACAATCTGCTGCGCCCATGCTGGAGCTTGCAGCTCGACAACAAGGACTAAAGGCACATTTGCTGCTACGGGAACATCCGCTTCTGCGGCGAGAACCTGCGGCTCAGCCGGAGCTTGACGTTCCCCGGCAAGCTTGCCGGAGCAAAACTTGTCGGGAGCATCTGCTTCAACGGAACAAACCCTGGGGCTCGCCGGAGCAGACTGCTCCCCAGCACTCTTGGTGTTGATCTTGGGGACCTTCTTGGCGGCGGCTTCGGGAAGCTCTGCCGGAAAATAGTCACCAGAAATCAACTTCCTCTTCTTGCTCTGTCCAGTTGATGGCGTTACAGACGGTTGAGTCAGCTTGAGCACAAAGATCCCTGGTTCCACAGGTAACTTAAGTGCTGCGCACTTTGACAGGCCATCGGCAATGTCGTTCTGAGCTCTCGGAATGTGTTCCATCTGTAGGCCGTCAAAGTGTTCTTCTAGCTTTCTCACTTCATCAACGTAGGCTTCCATCAACGGACTCTGATAACTCTTATTCACTTGGCGGACGACAAGCTGCGAGTCACCCCTGACAATGAGCTTCTTGATCCCAAGGTCTGCCGCGATCCTGAGACCGGCAAGCAAACCTTCATACTCTACAGTATTGTTTGTTGCTTGCTCCTTGGGAAAGTGCATCTGGACTATGTACTTGAGGTGCTCTCCGGTGGGTGCGACAAGCAGCACGCCAGCACCGGCGCCTTGCAGCGAGAAGGCACCATCAAAGTACATCAGCCACTCTTTGCTTGCTTCATTGACGGGGATGCTTGTTTCTGGAATTTCTTCATCTGGTGTTGGCGTCCACTCTGCTATGAATTCTGCCAGTGCTCTGCTTTGGATAGTCGAACTGGTCTCAAACTTGAGGCCAAAGCTTGACAGTTCCAGTGCCCACTCATCAATCCTGCCTGTTGCTTCTGGATTCTGCAGTATCCTCTTCAGCGGAAAACGAGTGACAACTTTGATCTCATGTGCTTGGAAGTAATGGCGCAGCTTTCTCGAGGCCATGAGAGGGCCGAAAAGCAATTTCTGCACACCAGAGTACCTTGACCTAGCCCCCTGCAGAAGGGAACTGACAAAGTAAACTGGGCGCTGCACCATTCTCTTCTGTATCTCCTCACGCGCCTGCGTAGATCCATGTTTGTCGGGACCAGAGCTTATCGGGGAGGCCCCCTGCTTGTCGCTGGATGCGCCTGCCGTGGTTGCTGGCTCATCATCTGCCTCCCTCTCTGCTACTAACGCAGCACTAACCACTTGATTGGTTGCCGCCAGATACAACAGCAACTTCTCTTGTGGCTTAGGTGCGACAAGTATTGGAGTGGAGGACAGGTATCTCTTCAAGTCCTGCAGCGCAGCCTCCGCTTCCGGAGTCCATTTCATTGGACTTGCCTTTTTCAATATTTTGAAAAACGGCAGGGCGCGCTCAGCAGACTTAGATAAACCTGCTGAGAGCTGCCACGCAACCGGCAAGTCTTCGTACATCCTTGACGCGCTTTGGTGCTTCAATCTGCTCAATGGCCTTGATCTTGTCGGGATTGGCTTCAATTCCCCGCTGAAACACGAAGAACCCGAGAAGCTTGCCGGAAGGGACTCCAAACACACACTTCTCGGGGTTGAGCTTGAGGCTGATCTTGCGCAGATTTGAAAAAGTCTCGTCTAAATCTTGAATCAGAGTTGCCTTGTCCTTGCTCTTGACCACTATGTCATCCATGTAGGCTTCCACATTTCTGTGTATTTGTGGCTCAAAAGCGGCATGGACTACCCTTGTGAATGTTGAACCAGCATTCTTTAAACCGAAAGGCATCCGTATGAAACAGTATGTGCCACATGGAGTGATGAATGCAGTCTTCTCCTCATCCTCTTCTGCCATGAAGATCTGATGGTATCATGAGTATGCATCAAGAAATGAAAGCAAGTCACATCCGGCCGTGGAGTCAACAATCTGGTCAATGCGCGGCAAGGGAAATGGGTCTTTGGGACAAGCTTTGTTAACATCGGTAAAGTCGATACAAAGCCTCCATTTCCCGTTTGCCTTGCGCAGGACTACAAGATTGGCCAACCACGTAGGATGGAGCACTCCTCTGACAAGGCCTGCCGCTTCCAACTTCTTGATCTCTTCTGCGATGAATTCTTGGCGCTCCACTGCTTGCTTCCTGACTTTCTGCTTGACGGGCCGCGCATGAGGACAGACGGCAAGGTGGTGCTCAATTACTTTCCTGGGAACACCGGGGATGTCAGACGGTTGCCACGCAAACACATCGACGTTCGCCCGCAGGAAAGCAATGAGCGTGCTTTCCTATTTAGGGTCGAGAGTGGCATTGATGGTGAAGGTACCACCAGTGCCGTCCTCCTTGGCGGACACCTTCTTGGTCTCTGGCGGAGCTGCCATTGTCTTCTTACACTTGCCGGTGGAGCTCGATGGTGCGTCCTCGACGGTAGCGCAGCACTCCGAAGAGGTGCGCTTGCCGGAGTGGGCACCAGAACTCTTGCCGGACTTGGTCTTCTTCTTCCCCCCGGGAGCTTTAGCGGCAAGTGACTTGCGATCCGTCGCGGCTACCGCTTCCCGGTAAATCTTGTCGGCACAGATAAGAGCATCCTTCTTGTCGCCAGGGACAGAGATGACACTTATTGGGCCTGGCATCTTTAGCATGTTATACGCATAGTGAGAGGCCGCCATGAACTTGGCGAGCGCTGGACGGCCGAGAATCCCATTGTAAGGCAATGGAAAATCGGCAACGTCAAAAGTGACCCTCTCAGTTCTGAAATTCAACTCGCTGCCAAATGTCACCGGCAATGTGATCTTCCCCTTCGGTTTGCTCCTTCCCGGGTTGATTCCTTGGAATGTGCCAGTCTCTTCGAGCTCGCTGTCAGGGACCTGGAGTTTCTGGAGCACAGCGGAGGAGATCAGGTTCAAGCCGGCCCCACCGTCAACTAGCATCTTAGTGACCTTGAGGTTGCGGATAGTTGGTGAAACCAACATCGGTAAGCACCCGACCGTAGTTGTGCGATCAGGGTGGTCCTCAGTATCAAAGATGATAGGCGTGCTGGACCATTTCAGAAGCTTGCGTGACTCGACGGGTGGTTCTGCCGCATTGACTTCCCGCACGCACTGCTTGAGTTGGCGGTGTGAAGTATGCAGAGAAGCACCGCCGTCAACGCACAAGACCTCTGTGGCTTCCTGGAACTCCTTCTCACTGGTCTCGACATCATCCATGTCTTCGTCGTCGTCGTCACCTTCATCCTTGTCGCGGCCGCGGGGAGGTCTGTCTCCTTGCCGCTGCTTGGAATAATCATGACGATATCCAGGCAATGATCATTATTATGTAGGCATTACCTCCAAGATTAGTGGACCGACTCCTGCCCGCATCTACTACTATTAGTCCACACATCAATCGCTATCAAGCATGCATCTAGTGTATTAAGTTCACGGAGAAATGGAGTAATGCAATAAGAATGATGACGTGATGTAGACAAGATCTATTTATCTAGAAATAGACCCCGTCGTTTTATCCTTAGTAGCAACGATACATACGTGTCGGTTCCCCTTCTGTCACTAGGATCAAGAACCATAAGATCGAACCCACTACAAAGCACCTCTTGAAGGAAATATTCCCAAGAGGCAATAATAAAGTTGTTATTTATATTTCCTTATATCATGATAAATGTTTATTATTCATGCTAGAATTGTCTTAACCGGAAACTTGGTACATGTGTGAATACATAGACAAAACATGGTGTCCCTAGTATGCCTCTACTTGACTAGCTCATTAATCAAAGATGGTTATGTTTCCTGAACATAGACATGTGTTGTCATTTGATGAACGGGATCACATCATTAGAGAATGATGTGATGGACAAGACCCATCCATTAGGTTAGCATAATGATCGTTTAGTTTTATTGTTATTACTTTCATCATGACTTATACATGTTCCTCTGACTACGAGATTATGCAACTCCCGAATACCGGAGGAACACCTTGTGTGCTATCAAACGTCACAATGGAACTGGGTGATTACAAAGATGCTCTACACATGTCTCCAAAGGTGTTTGTTGGGTTGGCAAAGATCGAGATTAGGATTTGTCACTCCATGTATCGGAGAGGTATCTTTGGGCCCTCTCGGTAATGCACATCACTATAAGCCTTGCAAGCAATGTGACTAATGAGTTAGTCACGGGATGATGCATTACGGAACGAGTAAAGAGACTTGCCGGTAACGAGATTGAACTAGGTATGATGATACCGACGATCGAATCTCGGGCAAGTAACATACCGATGACAAAAGGAACAACGTATGTTGTTATGCGGTTTGACTGATAAAAATCTGCATAGAATATGTAGGATCCAATATGAGCATCCAGGTTCCGCTATTAGTTATTGAGCGGAGATGAGTCTCGGTCATGTCTATATAGTTCTCGAACCCGTAGGGTCCGCACGATGAACGTTCGATGACGATTTGTATTATGAGTTATGTGATTTGATGACCAAAGTTTGTTCGGAGTACCGGATGAGATCACGAACATGATGAGGAGTCTTGAAATGATTGAGAGGTAAAGATCCATATATAGGACGACGATATTTGGACACTGGAAGTGTTCCTGGTGATACCGGATCACCGGAAGGGGTTCCGGGCAACCCCCAGCAAAGACATGGGCTTAATGGGCCAAGTAAGGGAACACACCAGCCCACAAGGGGCTGGTGCGCCCCCTATAGGGCCACCCACATGGGGAGAAAGGGAAAGGAGAGGAGGAAAAGGAAAGTATGAAGTATGACTCCTAACTTCCCCGCCACCCTCCTTCCTTTCCCCCTTCTCCAAATATCGTAGGGGGGCCGAATTGGACTAGGGGCTGAATTAGGATTCCTCCTACTTGGGCGCGCCCTAGGCTGCCTCCCTCCCTCTCCCTCCTTTATATACGTGGGGAGGGCACCCCTAGAACACACATCAATTGTTCCTTGCCATGTGCGGCGCCCCCCTCCACAGTTAACACCTCGGTCATATCATCGTAGTGCTTAGGCGAAGCCCTGTGCCGGTAACTTCATCATCACTGTCGCCACGCCGTCGCGCTGACGGAACTCTCCCTCGTCCTCAACTGGATCAAGAGCTCGAGGGATGTCATCGTGTTGAACGTGTGCTGAACACGGAGGTGTCGTACGTTCGGTACTTGGATCGTTTGGATCGTGAAGACGTTCGACTACATCAACCGGGTTACTAAACGCTTCCACTTTCGGTCTACGAGGGTACGTGGCACTCTCCCATCTCATTGCTATGCATCTCCTAGATAGATCTTGCGTGATCGTCGGTAATTTTTTTGAAATACTACGTTCCTCAACAGTGGCATCTGAGCCAGGTCTATGCGTAGATGATATGCACGAGTAGAACACAAAGAGTTGTCGGCGATAATAGTCATACTGCTTACCACCAACGTCTTACTTTGATTCGGTGATATTGTTGGATGAAGCGGCCCGGACCGACATTACATGACCGCGTTGATGAGACTGGTTCTACCGACGTGCTTCGCACACAGGTGGCTAGCGGGTGTCTGTTTCTCCAACTTTAGTTGAATCGAGTTTGACTACGACCGGTCCTTGTTGAAGGTTAAAACAACACACTTGACGAAAAATCATTATGGTTTTGATGTGCAGGTAAGAATGGTTCATGCTAGAAGCCCGTAGGAGCCACGTAAAACTTGCAACAACAAAGTAGAGGACGTCTAACTTGTTTTTGCAGGGCATGTTATGATGTGATATGGTCAAGACGTGATGAGATATAAATTGTTGTATGAGATGATCATGTTTTGTTAAAATTATCGGCAACTGGCAGGAGCCTTATGGTTGTCTCTTTATTGCATAAAATGCAAGCGCCATATAATTGCTTTACTTTATTGCTATGCGATAGCAATGGTTGCAAAAGCAATAGCTGGCGAGCCGACCATGTGACGACACGTTGATAGAGATCAAGATGATGGAGATCATGGTGTCTTACCGGAGATGATGGAGATCATGACGGTACTTTGGAGATGGAGATCAAAGGCACAAGATGATGATGGCCATATCATGTCACATATTTTGATTGCATGTGATGTTTATCTTTTATGCACCTTATTTGCTTAGTACGATAGTAGCATTATGAGATGATCCCTTACTAAAATTTCAAAGTATAAGTGTTCTCCCTGAGTATGCACCGTTGCGATAGTTCTTCGTACTGAGACACCACGTGATGATCGGGTGTGATAAGCTCTATGTTCACATACAACGGGTGCAAGCCAGCTTTGCACGTGCAGAATACTCGGGTTAAACTTGATGATAGAGGCAAAGGTGTCCCGTCTTTCAAGGAGATGGTGGCTATCGTTTTGGAGGAACTCGACTTTGACGATCCGACTACGAACGTGCGAGGACGTCGCGCCTTAGCAATCGCTAAACCAACTCCGAGAGGTTATTGACCACGCCGCAGCACGATCAACCTGACCACGAAGGTCTGTTTCCTGCAGGCAAACGAAGAACAAGCAAGAAACTAAGATTGCAATCTGGATATTGCGAATATAAGAGGAAAGCTTTATTGATCAAGGTGGGGTTCTGTGACGCCTTTGTCTGGTCGTTGAACACAAACGAAGTACGCAAAGTTGCAGCTATGACAAACTTTTAATCTAAACAAAACCCAAAGTCTTGGAGGAAGAGGAGGGAATTTCGTGGCCCTTGAGGGAGGGGTCCGAAACCAACCCTAACTCTTGTTTCCCCACACATACGGACTCTAAAAACAGCCTATACTTAAGTATTTCGAAATTACATGGGCCTGGCCCAATAATAAGGTGACGCAGCACCTAGAATAGCCTGTGGACGAATATTATGAAGTGGCACCTTGTATATTTCGTCCAAGGCTTCATGCACTCATTATGGTGGCTTCATAGTCCTGGAATCATCACTTGTAACTATGTTCTTGTTCCCCTTGCGCATGCCAACATCTCCATGCTTGAACTTGCTCCAAGGTTCATCTTTCTTGTCCATGGTAGGCCCTTCATTTGTACAAAACAAATGTATCCAATTTAGGCAGCATCATATTCTCATGAACATTGGAATCGTTACCAAGAAACGAAAGTACCTGATAATTCAATTGGCGTGCACGAGCTCTAGTAATTGGTCCATTTTGTATAGCAGTAGGGGATGTGGGTGTAACAATGGTATTGATGTCCTCATCACTTGACGAGCCTAGCATATGCAGATATGGCCTCGGAACACTGAGACCAAAAGGTCGAACGTGAATCATATGGTAGATATGATCAACATAGAGATGTTCAGCATTGAAAACTACTCCATCTCACGTGATGATCGCACATGGTTTAGTTGATATGGATCACATGATCATTTAGATGACTAGAGGGATGTCTATCTAAGTGGGAGTTCTTAAGTAATATGATTAATTGAACTTAATTTATCATGAACTTAGTCCTGATAGTTTTCGCGTATCTATGTTGTAGATCAATAGCTCGTGTTGTAGCTCCCCTATGCTTTTGATATGTTCCTAGAGAAAAATAAGTTGAAAGATGATAGTAGCAATGATGCGGACTGGGTCTGTGATCTGAGGATTATCCTCATTGCTGCATAGAAGAATTATGTCCTTGATGCACCGCTAGGTGACGGACCTATTGCAGGAGCAGATGCAGACGTTATGAACGTTTGGCAAGCTCGGTATGATGACTATTTGATAGTTTAGTGCGCCATGCTTTACGTCTTAGAACCGGGACTTCAAAGACATTTTGAATGCCACGGAGCATATAAGATGTTCCAAGAGCTGAAATTGGTATTTCAGACTCATGCTCGAGTTGAGAGGTATGAGACCTCTGACAAGTACTTTGCCTACAAGATGGAGGAGAATAGCTCAACCAGTGAGCATGTGCTCAGAATGTCTGAGTACTACAATCGCTTGAATGAAGTGGGAGTTAATCTTCTAGATAATATAGTGATTGATAGAGTTCTCTAGTCACTATCACCTAGTTACTAGTACTTCGTGATGAACTATAATATGCAAGGGATGACGAAAACGATTCCTGAGCTCTTCATGATGCTGAAATCGACGAAGGTAGAAATCAAGAAAAACATCAAATGTTGATGGTTGACAAGACCACTAGTTTCAAGTAAAAGGGCAAGGGAAAGAAAGGGAACTTAAATAAGAATGGAAAGCAAGTTGCCACTCCCATGAAGAAGCCCAAAGTTAGACCCAAGCCTGAAACTGAGTGATTCTATTGCAAAGGAAATGGTCACTGGAAGCGGAACTGCCCCCAAATACTTGGCGGATAAGAAGGATGGCAAAGTGAACAAAATTATATATGATATACATGTTATTGATGTGTACTTTACTAGTATTCATAGTAGCCCCTGGGTATTTGATACTGGTTCAGTTGCTATGATTTGTAACTTGAAACAGGAGTTATAAAATGAACAGAGACTAGTTGAGGGCAAGGTGACAATGTGTGTTGGAAGTGATTCCAAGGTTGATAAGATCACCATCACACACTCCCTTTTCCTTCGGGATTAGTGTTGAACCTAAAATAAATGTTATTTGGTGTTTGCGTTGAGCATAATATGATTGGATCATGTTTATTGCAATACAGTTATTCATTTAAGTCAAAGAGTAATTGTTATTCACTTTACATGAATAAAACCTTCTGTGGTCATACACCCAAGGTGAATGGTTTATTGAATCCTGATTGTAGTGATACACATATTCATAATATTGAAGCCAAAAGATGCAAGGTTAATAATGATAGTGCAACTTATTTGTGGCACTGCCGTTTAGGTCATATTGGTGTAAAGCGCATGAAGAAACTCCATGCTGGTCGGCTTTTGGAATCACTTGATGCTTGCGAACCATGCCTCATGGGCAAGATGACTAAGACTCCGTTCTCCGAAACAATGGAGCGAGCCACTGACTTATTGGAAATAATACATACCGATGTATGCGGTCCGATGAGTGTTGAGGCTCGCGGCGGGTATCGTTATTTTCTGACCTTCATAGATGATTTGAGTATATATGAGTATATCTACTTAATGAAACACAAGTCTGAAACATTTGAAAAGTTCAAGAATTTCAGAGTGAAGTTTAGAATCATCGTAACAAGAAAATAAAGTTTCTATGATCTGATCGCGGAGGCGAATATTTAAGTTACGAGTTTGGCCTTCATTTGAAACAATGTGGAATAGTTTCGCAACTCACGCCACCTGGAACACCACATCATAATGGTGTGTCTGAACGTCGTAACTGTACTTTATTAAATATGGTGCGATCTATGATGTCTCTTACCGATTTACCACTATCGTTTAGGGGTTATGCATTAGAGACAACTACATTCACGTTAAATAGGGCACCGTCTAAAAAATCCGTTGAGACGACACCGTATGAACCATGGTTTAGAAAGCAACCTAAGCTGTCGTTTCTTAAAGTTTGGGGTTGCGATGCTTATGTGAAAAAGTTTCAGCCTGATAAGCTCAAACCCAAATCGGAGAAGTGCATCTTCATAGGATACCCAAAAGAAACTGTTGGTACACCTTCTATCACAAATCCGAAGGCAAGATCTTTCTTGCTAAGAGTGGATCCTTTCTAGAGAAGGAGTTTCTCTCGAAAGAAGTGAGTGGGAGGAAAGTAGAACTTGATGAGGAAATTGTACCTTCTCTCGAATTGGAAAGTAGCTCATCACTGAAATCAGTTCCAGTGATGCCTACACCAATTAGTGAGGAAGTTAATGATGATCATCATGAAACTTCAGATCAAATTACTACCGAACCTCGTATGTCAACCAGAGTACGATCCGCACAAGAGTGGTACGGTAATTGTCGGTGTACTAAAGTAGGGGTACCTTAATACCCCGAACTTGTGCACGAGCAGTAGTAGCGTCCCGCGACAAGGCCTACCAGGGGAGCGACAAGAGTCTCCACGGCCCTTTGTGGGCCGGACGAAGGCCAAGTGATCGAGCCGAGAAGACCAAGCCCCGGCAAGAGGAGCTCGCCGGGGCGAGAAGGCAAGGTCCGGCAAGAGGAGCTTGCCGGGCCAAGGCGACAAGGCCCCGGCAAGAGGAGCTTGCCGGGACGACTAAGCCGAAGCACCAAGGCCCCGGCGGGAGGAGCTCGCCAGGACGGCTGAACCAAGACACACCAAGAGAAGCCCGCCGCGGCGCGCCGCGCGCCCCGGCAAGGCCTGCCGAGCGGCAAGCTCTCAGGTGCGGCAAGGAAACCACCGCGGCAAGCCACTTGCCGCGGCAAACCACCACCTCAGGCCTGCGCTCCAGCTCACCTGCCCACGCGTCGCTCTGGGGCTTCCCCGGAGGCACGTGGCGGGGCGCTGCGCAACCTGAGACGCGCGGTGGCATGCGACATCGGCAGAGTCGCCCCGTGGCAAGCGGAGGCGTCCCTAACGGTCCGCCTCGGCACTGTTCAGGCGATCCAGACGAGTATTTAATGCCTTTGTCCCCCGCCGTCAGAGTTAGGTGCGATAGCACTGTGCGGCCACTGTTCGCACAGTTCCTTGCCATTTTTACCCTCACATGCGCCGCTACCTGTGGGAGACCCCTTAGCATATAAAAGGAGGCCCATGCACACGTAGAGAAGGGATAGGACCCAATAGGCCCTCGCCTACGTCCAGCTCCAACTTACTGTAGCTTCTTGCACTCCAGAGCAAGAACTCAAATCAACCAGACAAGCAGCAGTAGGGTTTTACGCATCCATGCGGCCCGAAGCTGGGTAAAATCGTTGTGTGTGTGTGTCGCCTTGATCTGCTCTTTGTTCATCCTCCGCCCCCCGCCGAACCGACAAGGGGCTCCATCCCCATAGGTGCTCGTGGAGGCCGATTTCCCCCGACAGTAATCTTCTTCTAGAAGTCATTTTGCTAGATCATGATGAACCTACGAACTATGAGGAAGCGATGATGAGCCCAGATTCCAACAGATGGCTTGAGGCCATGAAATCTGAGATAGAATCCATGTATGAGAACAAAGTGTGGACTTTGATGGACTTTCCCGATGATCGGTAAGCCATTGAGAATAAATGGATCTTCAAGAGGAAGACGGACGCTAATAGTAGTGTTACTATCTACAAAGCTCGACTTGTCGAAAAGGGTTTTTGACAAATTCAAGATGTTGACTACGATGAGATTTTCTCACTCGTAGCGATGCTTAAAGTCTGTCTGAATCATGTTAGCAATTGCCACATTTTATGAAATCTTACAAATGGATAGCAAAATTGCATTCCTTAATGGATTTATTAAAGAATAGTTGTATATGATACAACCAGAAGGTTTTGTCAATCCTAAAGGGACTAACAAAATGTGCAAGCTCCAGCGATCCATCTATGGACTAGTGCAAGCATCGCGGAGTTGGAATATACGCTTTGATAAGTTGATTAAAGCGTATAGTTTTATACAAACTTGCAATGAAGCCTGTATTTACAAGAAAGTGAGTGGGAGCACTATAGCCTTTCCGATAAGTATATGTGAATGACTAATTGTTGATCAGAAATGATGTAGAATTTTCTAGAAAACATAAAGGAGTGTTTGAAAGGAGTTTTTCAAAGAAAGACCTCGGTGAAGCTGCTTACATATTGGGCATCAAGATCTATAGAGATAGATCAAGACGCTTGATAAGATTTTTCAACGAGTACATACCTTGACAAGATTTTTGAAGTAGTTCAAAATGGAACAGTCAAAGAAGGAGTTCTTGCCTGTATTGCAAGGTGTAAAGTTGAGTAAGACTCAAAACACGACCACGGTAGAAAATAGAAAGAGAATAAAAGTCATTCCCTATGCCTCAGCCACAGGTTCTATAAAGTATGTTATGATGTGTACCAGACCTATTGTGCACCTTGCCATGAGTTTGGCGAGGGTGTACGATATTGATCCAGGAGTGGATCACTTGACAGCGGTCAAAATTATCCTTAGAAGACTAAGGAGATATTTCTCGGTTATGGAGGTGATAAAGAGTTTGTCGTAAAGAGTTACGCCGATGCAAGCTTTTACACCGATCCGGATGACTCTGAGTCTCAATCTGGATATATATTAAAAGTGGGAGCAATTAGCTAGAGAAGCTCCGTGCAGAGCATTGTAGACATAGAATATTTGCAAAATACATACGGCTATGAATGTGACAGACCCATTGACTAAGCTTCTCTCACAAGCAAAACATGATCAAACCTTATTACTCTTTGGGTGTTAATCACATAGCGATGTGAACTAGATTATTGACTCTAGTAAAACCATTTGGGTATTAGTCACATGGCAATGTAAACTAATCACATGGTGATGTGAACTACTCGTGTTAAATCACATGGCGATGTGAACTAGATTATTGACTCTAGTGCAAGTGGGAGACTGAAGGATATATGCCCTAGAGGCAATAATAAAGTTGTTATTTACATTTCCTCAGATCATGATAAACGTTTATTATTAATGCTAGAATTGTATTAACTGGAAACTTAATACATGTGTTAATACATAGACGAAACAGAGTATCCCTAGTATGCCTCTACTTGACTAGCTCGTTAATCAAAGATGGTTATGTTTCCTGAACATAGACATGTGTTGTCATTTTATGAATGGGATCACATCATTAGAGAACGATGTGATGGGCAAGACCCATCCGTTAGCTTAGCATAATGATTGTTTAGTTTTATTGCTATTTCTTTCATCATGACTTATACATGTTCCTCTGACTATGAGATTATGCAACTCCTGAATACCGGAGGAACACCTTGTGTGCTATGAAACATCACAACATAACTGGGTGATGATAAAGATGCTCTATAGATGTCTCCGAAGGTGTTTGTTGGGTTGGCATAGATCAAGATAAGATTTGTCACTCCGTGTATCGGAGATGTATCTTTGGGCCCTCTCGGTAATGCACATCACTATAAGCATTGCAAGCAATTTTACTAATGAGTTAGTCACGGGATGATGCATTACAGAATGAGTAAAGAGACTTTCCGGTAATGAGATTGAAATAGGTATGATGATACTGACGATCGAATCTCGGGCAAGTAACATACCGATGACAAAGGGAACAACGTATGTTGTTATGCGGTTTGACCGATAAACATCTTCGTAGAATATATAGGAGCCAATATGAGCATCCAGGTTCCTCTATGGGTTATTGACTAGAGATGTGTCTCAGTCATCTCTACATGGTTCTTGAACCCGTAGGGTCCGCACTCTTAACGTTCGATGACTATTTGTATTATCAGTTATGTGATTTGATGACCGAAGTTTGTTCATAGTCCCGGATGAGATCACGGACATGACGAGGAGTATCAAAATGGTCGAGAGGTAAAGATTCATATATAGGACGATGATATTTGGACACCGGAAGTGTTCCGGGTGATACCGGGTCACCGGAAGGGGTTCTGGGCAACCCCCGACAAAGATATGGGCTTAATGGGCCAAGTAAGGGAACACACCAGCCCAGAAGGGGCTGGTGCGCCCCTTGTAGGGCTAGCCACGTCGGGAGAAAGGGAAAGGAGGGTAGGAAAAGGAAAGTATGAAGTAGGACTCCTACTTCCTTCCCCTCCCCCTCCTTCCTTTCCCCCTTGTCCAAATATGGTAGGGGCACCGAATTGGACTAGGGGCCCAAGTAGGATTCCTCCTCCTTGGGTCCACCCTAGGCTGCCTCCCTCCCTCTCCCTCCTTTATATACATGGGGAGGGCACCCCTAGAACACACATCAATTTTTTCTAGCCGTGTGCGGCGCCCCCCTCCACAGTTAACACCTCGGTCATATCGTCGTAGTGCTTAGGAGAAGCCCTGCGCCGGTAACTTCATCATCACCGTCGCCACGCCATCATGCTGACGGAAATCTCCCTTGTCCTCAACTAGATCAAGAGCTCGAGGGACGTCATCGTGCTGAACGTGTGCTGAACACGGTTCGGTACTTGGATCGGTTGGATCGTGAAGACGTTCAACTACATCAACCGCGTTACTAAATGCTTCCGCTTTCGATCTACGAGGGTACATGGACACATTCTCCCGTATCGCACTATGAATCTCCTAGATAGATCTTGCGTGATCGTATGTAAATTTTTTGAAATACTGCGCTCCCCAACAACTCTTCCCATTGCAAGATAAATAGATCAAGTTGGCCAAACAAAACCAAAATATCGGAGAAGAAATATGAGGCTATAATAAATCATATGGACGTGGTTAAAAAAGTTTGGGATGGCCCTATCAACTCAGATAATGCAGCCACAATATTGTGTCGTAAGTTCAAGTACTTGAGGCAAGAGTTAAAAGCTTGGAGTAAAAATATTTCTCGTCTTTCAATTGCTATTGAGAACACCAACAAAACCCTAGCTGTTTTGGATGCTCTTGAGAACCTTCGGCCACTCACACTTCCCAAGAGTATTTTCCGCAAGATCATCAAGAACCATCTTCTCCGTTTGCTGGATTATCAGAAGCAATATTGGAAGAAACGTTGCACCATTCGCTCGGTCAAATTTGGGGATGAAAATTCGAAGTGCTTTCAGGCGATGGCCACAGAGAGATATCGTAAAAACAACATCGCCAACTTGCAAACACCTGAGGGACTCATGGTTGAAGATCACACTGGTAAACAGGCCCTTCTTTTTCAAGCTTACACTAACAAGCTAGGCACTTCAAACCCCACGCAAATGCAATTTGATCTTCGATCTTTGGTCAGACCAACTGAAAACCTTGATCATCTCACTCTGCCTTTCACCCATGCGGAAATTGACTCTGTGATCAATGAGATGTTGGGTGATCGGGCACCTGGCCCAGATGGTTTCAGTGTTCTCTTCCTTAAAGCTTGCTGGCCTATTATCAAGGTAGACTTCTGCATGTTGTGCAATCAATTCCATGATGGCACGCTTAATCTCCAAAGCATTAATGATGGTATAATTACACTTATCTCGAAAAATGTGTCTCCATCTACTGTCAAAGATTATCGTCCGATCATTCTGCTCAATTGCTGCCTCAAGATCATCACCAAGCTACTGGCTAACCGCTAACAAAAGGTCATTCTGAGAATTGTACACCGTAATCAATATGGATTCATACGAGGAAGATCTATCCAAGATTGTCTTTCTTGGACTTTCCAATATATTCATCAATGTCAGGCTTCAAAATGACCAATCATGTTGCTTAAATTGAACTTCGCCAAAGCCTTCGACACCATTGAGCATGACCCAATGATCAACATCATGAAACACATGTGCTTCAATGACAAATGGCTTTCTTGGATTAAATCCATCTTCTCTTCGGGTAGATCATCTATTCTCCTTAATGGTGTACCGGGCACGCAGTTTCATTGCCGTCGAGGTATTCGTCAGGGTGATCCTCTCTCGCCTCTCATCTTCGTCCTTGCGGCCGATCTACTCCAGTCCGCCATCAATGACGCATATAGAAAAGGGTTGATCCATCTTCCCTTCCCTAGCAATGGCCAAATGGACTACCCGATTGTTCAATACGCCAATGACACAATTTTGCTCATGCCCGCCTGCCCTCATTAAGTGCTTATTATTAAGAATGTCCTCACAAACTATGCCCAATCCATCAGCCTCAAGATCAACTTCCATAAATCAACGCTCATTCCCATTAACTTGGAAGATGATCTTGCTTCGCAAATTGCCTCGATCTTTGAGTGCTCGATTGGTGCCATGCCTTTTACATACCTAGGTCTTCCTTTGGGCACTTCTCGTCCCACAATTCAAGATTCCATGCCGCTAGTCAGTTCTACTGAGAGGAGTCTTTCCTCCACACTCTCTCTTATGTCACATGCAGGGAAATTAACCGTGCTTAACTCGACCGTCACCTCCCTCCTCATTTATGCAATGTGCAAACTTCATTTTCCACCAAATCTTATTGAAATGCTTGATAAAATCAGACGGAGATGCTTGTGGATCAAGAAAACCGAGCAAGGCGACAAATGCAACTCTCTGGCTGCCTGGGATATGGTGTGTAAGCCCAAAAATAAATGTGGACTAGGGGTCCTCAACCTACGTATTCAGAATGCAGCTTTCCTCCTCAAATTTCTTTAGAAATTCTACAATAAGATGGATATTCCTTGGGTGCAATTTACTTGGGACTCATATTAGGCTGAGAAAATACCACATGCTTCTGATCCAGTTGGATCCTTTTAGTGGCGTCACATTCTCAAACTCTCTCCCAAGTTCAGGGGGTCTCTCGCGTCAACATCGTTTGTGGCACCACAGCTCTGTTCTGGAAGGATCTCTGGGCTGATCAGCTTCTTCAAGACTTCTCCCACACTTTGAACAAAGACGTCTCGATCAAGGATTTCTTGGGGATCACGTCGCTGGATGAAGCGTTCCACCTTCCTCTGACCCCCCAAGCCCATGCAGAGGTCAGGAACATGCAAACCATTGCTGCAGCATTACAACCATCAATGTCAACTTCGGATGTGTGGCACTACATCTGGGGAAAAACGAGCTTCAAGTCTACGGATCCTACCGTTTCTTTTTCGGAGAGGTTCACTCCCATCAAGATTTCGGTTGGATCTGGAAATCAAAATGTACGATGAAATTAAAGGTGTTTCTTTGGTTGCTGTTTCATGATAGGCTCAACACACGCAATATGCTTAAAAGAAGGCACTACAACATTGGGGATGATCACAACTGCCTACTTTGTGACCAAAACATCGAGGAAACAGTTGAACATGTGATCTTCACTTGCTCCCTCAGCAAACAATGTTGGGACAAACTTGATGTCCACTGGGAGCCTTTCCCCGGCCGTCTGCAAGCTATTGAAGACCAAAAGAATGTCCATCTGTCACCTTTGTTCCTAGAAAAATTCATAATGACGGCCTGGAGCATCTGGAAGGAGAGGAACAATAAACATTTTAGAGCTATACCGCCCTCCTTTCAGTCCTGGCTTGACAGATTCAAGAGGGACCTTGAGCTACTGCAACACAGAGTTAAAGAGGCACATAGGCCTTCGATTCTTAATTTGTAATCTCTCTTTGATAGTACACCAAGCTAGCATCCTTTTCTCCTGCCACAAAGTGGGTGAGACACCCACCATGTAAATACTCCATTGTACAGTGCTCCCTTTTTTAATATATTAACATAGTAGGAGCCTTTCCTACTGTTCTTTGTCAAAAAATCATGCATATAAGAGATCAAAGAAGACTCAAATAACTTTCATGGATAAAAAGATAGATCTGATCATAAACCCAAAGTTCATTCGATCCCAACAAACACACTGCAAAAAGAGTTACATCATATGGATCTCCAAGAGACCATTGTATTGATAATCAAAATAGAAAGAGGAAGCCATCTAGCTGCTAACTACGGACCCGAAGGTCTACCAAGAACTACTCACACATCATCAGAGAGGCACCAATGGAAGTGGTGAACCCCTCCATGATGGTGTCTAGATTGGTTCTGGTGGTTCTAGACTCTATGGCGGCTGGAATTATTTTTGTCAACTCCCCTAGGGTTTCTGGAATATTGGGGTATTTATAGAGTAAAGAGTCGGTTCAGGGGGCATGATACGTCTCCAACGTATCTATAATTTTTTATTGTTCCATGCTATTATATTATCTGTTTTGGATGTTTAATGGGCTTTAATATGCTCTTTCACATTATTTTTGGGACTAACCTATTAACCGGAGGCCCAGTGCCAGTTTCTGTTTTTTTGCCTATTTTAGTGTTTCGCAGAAAAGGAATATCAAACGGAATCCAAACGGAATGAAACCTTCGCGATGATCTTTCTTGGACCGAAAGAAAACCAGAAGACTTGGAGTTGAAGTCTAGAACGCCACAGGGCGGCCACGAGGCAGGAGGGCACGCCCAGGGGGGATAGGCGCGCCCCCACCCTCATGGGTCCCTCGTATCTCCACCGACGTACTTCTTCTACCTGTATATACTCTTATACCCTAAAAACATCAGGGGGAGCCACGAAACCACTTTTCCCCCACCGCAACCTTCTGTACCGGTGAGATCCCATCTTAGGGCCTTTTCCGACGATCTGCCGGAGGGGGAATCGATCATGGAGGGCTTCTACATGAACACCATAGCCTCTCCGATGAAGTGTGAGTACTTTACCGCAGACCTTCAGGTCCATAGTTATTATCTAGATGGCTTCTTCTCTCTCTTTGATTCTCAATACAAAGTTCTCCTCGATGTTCCTGGAGATCTATTCGGTGTAATACTCTTTTGCGGTGTGTTTGCCGAGATCCGATGATTTGTGGATTTATGAACTTGATTATCTATGAATATTATTTGGCTCTTCTTTGAATTCTCATATGCATGATTTTATATCTTTGCAAGTCTCTTCGAATAATCGGTTTAGTTTGGCCTACTAGATTGATCTTTCTTGCAATGGGAGACGTGCTTAGCTTTGGGTTCAATCTTGCGGTGTCTTTCCCAGTGATAGTAGGGGCAGGAAGGAACGTATTGTATTGTTGCCATCGAGGATAAAAAGATGGGGTTTATATCATATTGCTTGAGTTTATCCCTCTACATCATGTCATCTTGCCTAATGCGTTACTCCGTTCTTATGAACTTAATACTCTAGATGCATGCTGGATAGCGATCGATGTGTGGAGTAATAGTAGTAGATGCAGAATCGTTTTGGTCTACTTGACACAGAAGTGATGCCTATATTCATGATCATTGCCTTAGATAAATTTATAATTATGCGCTCTTCTATCAATTGCTCGGCAGTAATTTGTTCACCCATCGTAATACATGCTATCTTGCGAGAAGCCACTAGTGAAACCTATGGCCCCCGGGTCTCTTTCTTATTATATTGCATCTCTTTTATTTACATCGCATCTCGTTTAATGTTTTGCAATCTTTATTTTCCAATCTATACAACAGAAATACCAAAAATATTTACTTCACTATCTCTATTAGATCTCACTTTTGCGAGTGGCCGTGAAGGATTGACAACCCCTTTATCATGTTGGTTGCAAGGTTCTTGATTGTTTGTGCAGGTACTAGGTGACTTGTGCGTTGTCTCCTACTAGATTGATACCTTGGTTCTAAAAAACTGAGGGAAATACTTACGCTACTTTGGTGCATCACCCTTTCCTCTTCAAGGGAAAACAAACGCATGCTCAACAGGTAGCAAGAAGGATTTCTGGCACCGTTGCCGGGGAGATCTATGCCAAGTCAAGACATACCAAGTACCCATTATAAACTCTTCTCCCTCGCATTACATTATTTGCCATTCGCCTCTCGTTATCCTCTCCCCCACTTCTAAAACGATTTTCGAAAACCTTTGCCTTTTCTTTGCCCCTCTTCCGTTCATCTCTTTTTGCTTGCTTATTGTGAGTCCGTGTGTTAGATCGTTTGTTTCGCCTTCATGGCTAGGTCTCCTATCATTGTTAATACTCCCGATAATGAAGTTCTCAATTTTAAACAAAGGGAGGGAGAAAATCTAAAAGATGATTGGTATAGAATTTGCAATGCTCAAAATAGATCTACTAGGAAGCAATTGTCGGTGTACTAGAGTAGGGGTACCCTAGTATCCCGAACTTGTGCACGGGCAGTCGCAGCACCCCGCGGCAAGGCTTGCCGGGTGACCGCCAAGGTCCTTTGTGGTTCCTTTGGAGCCATTCAAGAACAAAGTATTCAAGCCAAGGAGACAAGGCCCCGGCAAGAGGAGCTTGCCGGGAAGGCCACTCAAGGCACAAGACCCCGGCAAGAGGAGCTTGCCGGGAAGGCCAACCAAGGCATCTCAAGGAACTTGCCGCGACGCGCCACGCGTCCCAGCGAGGCCCGGTGAGCAGCAAGCTTCCGAACGCGACGAGACGACGATCGCGACAAGGCGTTTGCCGCGACAAGCTACCACTCCGTACCCACGCTCCAGCACATCCACCAACGTGTCGCTCTGAGACCCTTCCAGGCGTACGTGGCGGGAGGCTGTGCAGCCAGCGGTACGCGGTGGCAAGCGGCGCTGACAAGATTGCCATCGTGGCGAACGGTGGCGTCCCTGACGCCCCTTTTCTGCACTGTTTGGGCGACGCAGATGGACATTTAATACCCTTGTCCCCTGCCATCAGGGTTAGGTATGATACACTGTACAGGTAGCTGTACCAACCGCAACACCTTTTCCCATTTTTACCCTTGTATACGTTGCCACCTGTCGGTGACCCCTTGAGCATATAAAAGGAGGCCCGTGCGCAACCTAGAGAGGGGGTGAAGAACACTCACGCTCGGTCTCGTTAGCTGCTGGTGTGTACTATAGCACTCAACGCTCCCGAGCAAGAACTCAATACAAACCACAATGCAGGAGTAGGGTATTACGCGATCCATGCGGCCCGAACCTGGGTAAACTACTCATGTGCTCCGCCTCGATCTGCTCTTCGTGCGACCTCCGCCCCCCGCCGAACCGAAAGGTGCCCGGTCCGCCGGTCCCCATAGGTGCTCGTGGATCAGTTTCCCCGACATCTTTGGCGCGCCAGGTAGGGGGAGTCGAGGTTGTGTGAACCTGATCCGGCGTTCACACGAGCTAGATCTTCATCATCTTCATTGACATGCCACCGAAGAAGAAGGCTTCGGAGGCGGCTGCTCCGTCCGCGACAAACCCACCACTGTCGGAGCAAACGGCTGGTGGGGTAGACGCCGGCGGAGGAACGGGCGTCGGTGAGGAAGCTCGTCGTGGTACTCACGGTACCATACGCTCGCTGGACCCAGATCGAGCTAGTGGATCTCGGGATGCTCAAGACCAGCATGCACGCCAACATGCTGGCACGAGCGAGGCACGGTCGCCTGGACGGGATACTGCTCCTTCTAACATAATTAGAAGTCCGAGCATATCCCGCTCCTCACACCGTTCGCCACCGCTACCCGCCACTCCAGCAGAAGCTTTGGCGCGAGCTCAACTGCTCCTAGATTACCCTCCAACGGCGGACAAGATCGACGACTGGAGGGCCACCATTCAGAGTCTCATCGGCTTTGCCAACGGCGACACTCCACGGCAGCCGAGTACATCGCAGCCGCGGCGAGTCAGCCAGGCACGAGCCGATGGCGACAAGACCGGTGCGGGTGCGACCACCGTGCACTCTCCGCCCCGAAGGCCAAGATCGCCGACTCGCCGGATCCACCTTGACAGCGACTCCACCGCGTCATCAGATCCGCGAGCTCGTCGTGATCGGCGTCAAGTTCTTCACGAACGACAACAAGAAGACGCTCGTACTCGCATCGAGCGCCGAAGAGAAGCGCGGCGTCAATCAGACCAACGCGCTGGGCCTTCTGTCGACATGCATGCTCCAGGGGAACCAGGCGACCTGCCGTACGCGGTAGGTTGCCCTGCGTTTACCCGTGAGCTGCTGCAAGTCCAGTGGCCCAGCACGAAGAATTTCAAGCCAGACGTACCCGAGAAGTACGACGTCAAGTTGCATCCGTCGGAGTTCCTCAGCATCTACACCATCGCGGTACAGGCTGCCGGGGGGCGGGGCGATAAGATCCTTGCCAACTACTTCCCGCTGGTGGTCAAACCCAACGTCAGGTCCTGGCTCATGCACTTGCCGGGCAACTCCATATCTTCCTGGGCAGACCTATGCCATCAGTTTGTCGGCGCCTTTACAGGCGGCCACAAGCCTCATGGCCAGGAGAGTGACCTTCATCTGCTTGCCCAGAAGGAAGGAGAGCCCCTGCGCAAGTACATCCAGAGATTCAGCCATGTACAATGCAACATCCTGGATGTCCACCCTGCCGCGGTTATCAGCGCGTTCCATCAGAACGTGCAAAATCAGAGACGTCAGCGAGCTGTATGCCCTGGCCGACAAGTGTGCACGTGCAGAGGAAGGGAGGAAACTCCCCGGAGAGAATGCGGGAGCAAGAGGATCTGACAGCGAGGATGCTTCCCCGGCAAAGAAAAA
This sequence comes from Aegilops umbellulata, assembly GCA_032464435.1. Classification (NCBI taxonomy): domain Eukaryota; kingdom Viridiplantae; phylum Streptophyta; class Magnoliopsida; order Poales; family Poaceae; genus Aegilops; species Aegilops umbellulata. Next base: position 204,079,424 of record CP136055.1, read on the forward strand.
CCGGCGGCGGAACAACAGGAAGAGGAAAGGCAAAGATGTGCTAGTTGTTGAGCAGTCCGGCAACGAAGGTGGCGCCAAGAAAGCCAAAGCTGGTAGCTCCGGCAAGGAGGTTGCCGCATGCGCCAACTGCCAGGCTGTGGCGGTCGCCGACAAGCAGGACGGCACCAACAAACAGTACTGCAAGATCCACCGCACCAAGGGCCATGACCTCCAGAGCTGCAAGAAGGTCGAGCAGCTTGTCGAGCTGCAAAAGGCCGAATACGAGCGACGCGACAACGAGAAAGCCCAAGGAGGTGCTGGAGGATCCGGCACGAAGCGCCCCGGCCGGGGAGGACGCCGCGGCAAGGCTAAGCAGCGGCAAGGAGACAGGCCTCCCCGCGGCCGCGACAAGGATGAAGATGACGACGACGACAAAGACATGGATGATGTCGATACCAGCGAGCAGGAGTTCCAGAAAGCCACAGAGGTCTTGTGCATTGACGGCGGTGCTTCTCTGCATACTTCACACCGCCAACTCAAGCAGTGGGTGCGGGAAGTCAATGCGGCAGAACCACCCGTCGAGTCACGCAAGCTTCTGAAATGGTCCAGCACGCCTATCATCTTTGATATTGAGGACCACCCTGATCGGACAACTACGGTCGGGTGCTTGCCGATGTTGGTTTCACCAACTATCCGCAACCTCAAGGTCACTAAGATGCTAGTTGACGGCGGGGCTGGCTTGAACCTGATCTCCTCCGCTGTGCTCCGGAAACTCCAGGTCCCTGACAGCGAGCTCAAAGAAACTGGCACATTCCAAGGAATCAACCCGGGAAGGAGCATGCCGAAGGGGAAGATCACGTTGCCGGTTACATTTGGCAGCGAGTTGAACTTCAGAACTGAGAGGGTCACTTTTGACGTTGCCGATTTTCCATTGCCTAACAATGGTATTCTCGGCCGTCCAGCACTCGCCAAGTTCATGGCGGCCTCTCACTATGCGTATAACATGCTGAAGATGCCAGGACCGATAAGTGTCATTTCTGTCCCTAGCGACAAGAAGGATGCTCTTAACTGCGCCGACAAGATTTACCAGGAAGCGGCAGCCGCAACGGATCGCAAGTCTGGCAAGAGTTCTGATGCCCACTCCGGCAAGCGCACCTCTTCGGAGTGCTGCGCTACCATCGAGGACGCACCATCGAGCTCCACCGGCAAGTGTAAGAAGACAATGGCAGATCCGCCAGAGACCAAGAAGGTGTCCGCCAAGGAGGACGGCACTGGTGGTACCTTCACCATCAGTGCCACTGTCGACCCTAAATAGGAAAGTGTGCTCATTGCTTTCCTGCGGGCGAACGTCGATGTGTTTCCATGGCAACCGTCTGACATCCCCGGTGTTCCCAGGAAAGTAATTGAGCACCACCTTGCCGTCTGTCCTCATGCGCGGCCCGTCAAGCAGAAAGTCAGGAAACAAGCAGTGGAGCGCCAGGAATTCATCGCAGAAGAGATCAAGAAGTTGGAAGCGGCAGGCCTTGTCAGAGGAGTGCTCCATCCTACGTGGTTGGCCAATCCTGTAGTCGTGCGCAAGGCAAACGGGAAATGGAGGCTTTGTATCGACTTTACCTATGTTAAGAAAGCTTGTCCGAAAGACCCATTTCCCTTGCCGCGCATTGACCAGATTGTTGACTCCATGGCCGGATGTGACTTGCTTTCATTTCTTGACGCATACTCAGGATACCATCAGATCTTCATGGCAGAAGAGGATGAGGAGAAAACCACATTCATCACTCCATGTGGCACGTACTGTTTCATACGGATGCCTTTCGGTTTAAAGAATGCTGGTTCAACATTCGCAAGGGTAGTCCATACCGCTTTTGAGCCACAAATACACAGAAATGTGGAAGCCTACATGGATGACATAGTGGTCAAGAGCAAGGACAAAGCAACTCTGATTCAAGATTTAGACGAGACTTTTGCAAATCTGCGCAAGATCAGCCTCAAGCTCAACCCCGAGAAGTGTGTGTTTGGAGTCCCTTCCGGCAAGCTTCTCGGGTTCTTCGTGTCTCAGCGGGGAACTGAAGCCAATCCCGACAAGATCAAGGCCATTGAGCAGATTGAAGCACCAAGGCGCGTCAAGGATGTACGAAGACTTGCCGGTTGCGTGGCAGCTCTCAGCGGGTTTATCTCTAAATCTGCTGAGCGCGCCCTGCCATTTTTCAAAATATTGAAAAAGGCAGGTCCAATGAAATGGACTCCGGAAGGGGAGGCGGCGCTGAAAGACTTGAAGAGATACCTGTCCTCCACTCCAATACTTGTCGCACCTAAGCCACAAGAGAAGTTGCTGCTGTATCTGGCGGCAACCAATCAAGTGGTTAGTGCTACGTTAGTAGCGGAGAGGGGGGCAGATGATGAGCCAGCAACCACGGCAGGCGCATCCAGCGACAAGCAGGGGGCTTCCCCGACAAGCCTTGGTCCCGACAAAGATGGATCTGCGCAGGCGCATGAGGAGATGCAGAAGAGAATGGTGCAGCGCCCAGTTTACTTTGTCAGTTCCCTTCTGCAGGGGGCTAGGTCAAGGTACTCTAGTGTGCAAAAATTGCTTTTCGGCCTTCTCATGGCCTCGAGAAAGCTGCGCCATTACTTCCAAGCACATGAGATCACAGTTGTCACTCATTTTCCGTTGAAGAGGATACTACAGAATCCAGAAGCAACCGGCAGGATTGTTGAGTGGGCACTGGAACTGTCAAGCTTTGGCCTCCAGTTTGAGAGCACTTCAACTATCCAAAGCAGAGCATTGGCAGAATTCATAGCGGAGTGGACGCCAACACCGGATGAAGAAATTCCAGAAACAAGCATCCCCGTCAAGGAAGCAAGCAAAGAGTGGCTGATGTACTTTGATGGTGCCTTCTCGCTGCAAGGCGCCGGTGCTGGCGTGCTGCTTGTCGCACCCACCGGAGAGCACCTCAAGTACATAGTCCAGATGCACTTTCCCAAGGAGCAAGCAACAAACAATACTGTAGAGTATGAAGGTTTGCTTGCCGGTCTCAGGATCGCGGCATACCTTGGGATCAAGAAGCTCATTGTCAGGGGTGACTCGCAGCTTGTCGTCCGCCAAGTGAATAAGAGTTATCAGAGTCCGTTGATGGAAGCCTACGTTGATGAAGTGAGAAAGCTAGAAGAGCGCTTTGACGGCCTACAGAAGGAACATGTTCCAAGAGCTCAGAACGACATTGCCGATGGCCTGTCAAAGTGCGCAGCACTTAAGTTACCTGTGGAACCAGGAATCTTTGTGCTCAAGCTGACTCAACCGTCTGTAACGCCATCAACTGGACAGAGCAAGAAGAGGAAGTTGATTTCTGGTGACTATTTTCCGGCAGAGCTTCCCGAAGCCACCGCCAAGAAGGTCCCCAGGATCAACACCAAGAGTGCTGGGGAGCAGTCTGCTCCGGCAAACCCCACGGTTTGTTCCGTTGAAGCAGACGCTCCCGACAAGTTTTGCTCCGGCAAGCTTGCCGGGGAACGTCAAGCTCCGGCTGAGCCGCAGGTTCTCGCCGTAGAAGCGGATGTTCCCGCAGCAGCAGATGTGCCTTTAGTCCTTGTTGTCGAGCCGCAAGCTCCAGCATGGGCACAGCAGATTGTCCGTTTCCTTCAGACAGGAGACCTTCCAGAAGAGCAAGAAGAAGAGGAAAGAGTAGCCCGGCAGTCAAGTATGTACCAGTTTGTTGACAACACACTGTACAGAAGAAGACTCAATAGTGTGAAATTGAAGTGTATTCACCGGGAAGACGGACAAAAGCTGTTGGCAGAGATACATGGAGGCATATGTGGTCACCACATTGGCGCAAGAGCACTTGCCGACAAAGCATTCCGGCAAGGTTTGTTTTGGCCGACAGCCCTCCAGGATGCAACTGCACAAGTAACCAAGTGTGAAGCGTGCGAGTTCCATTCCAAGCAGATACACCAGCCAGCTCAAGCTCTCCAGACGATCCCTTTATCCTGGCCATTTTCGGTCTGGGGGCTCGACATCCTCGGCCCCTTCCCCCGAGCAGTCGGGGGCTTTGAGTACTTGTATGTTGCAATCGACAAGTTCGCAAAGTGGCCGGTAGTGGAAGCAGTGAGGAAGGTGACAGCACAGTCAGCACTCAAGTTCTTCAAGTCGATTGTTTGCCGCTTCGGTAACCCTAACAGGATCATCACTGACAACGGTACGCAATTCACGAGCCGCACCTTAATGCAGTACGTCCAAGATCTGGGCGCCAAGGTCTGCTTCGCTTCTGTTGCTCACCCCAGAAGCAACTGGATTGAGGAGCTGCCGGTGGTTCTTTGGTCGATCAGGACGACGCCAAATCGAGCCACTGGCCAGACACCTTTTGCTCTAGTCTATGGAGCAGAGGCAGTTCTCCCCACGGAACTCGTATATGGGTCACCTCGAGTGCTCGCTTATGATGAGCTTGAGCAAGAGCAGCTGCGACAAGATGACGCGCTGCTCCTTGAGGAAGACCGTCTTCAGGCTGCTGTACGAGCTGCTCGCTACCAGCAAGCTTTGTGCCGCTACCATAGCCGCAAAGTTAACGCCAGAAGTCTCGAGGAAGGCGACCTTGTTCTTCGGCGCGTTCAGTCCGCCAAGAATTCCAACAAGTTGACGCCGAAGTGGGAAGGCCCTTACCGGGTGAAACGAGTCACTAGGCCTGGCGCTGTCCGCCTGGAGCCCGAAGATGGCATTCCGGTGAGCAACTCCTGGAACATTGAGCATCTTCGTAAGTTTTACCCGTAAGGCGCGGTTGCCGGACCCTGTTCCGGCAACCACCTTTTGTACAAGTCTTGCTGCTGTTGCATGTAATCATTTGTACAAAGCCAGGCGCAGACCCTGTGCATAAATAAAGCTCATGTGCTCCTCACATCTTGTCAATTTCATGCTTTTTATTTTTTGCATGAGTTATCTGACACTTTGTGCAGCGCCAACCCCCGGTAAGCAATAATGAGCCATAAGGCTCCATATCTTTATTTTCTCTTCTTTCTTTTTTCTCAAGGAAAGGAAGGTTCCCTGGCCCACAAGTTTGCCGGGGGGAAGGAGAAGATAATTGTATGGACCAGGCATCGTTCAAGAAAGTTTCGCCTTGCCGGGAAGCAAACAACAGAAAAGCTAAGTTGCCAAAGTTTGAGCAATCAGATTTTTTAAATTTTTAAGTTATCTTCCTTGAACGACCATGCTTTGTATGGAAAACCTGTGCGCGGAGGAACCAGCTGGTGGCTAGTTGCGCCCTTACTTTGTTTCGAGTCCGCTCAACAACTTAAGTGAGCTGCGACTAGTTGCGACAAGGTTTCTTGTCGGTAACGACGCCGCCAGCAGGCTGCTGACGTCCCGCACTCAGCGCTCGCGGCTAAGGTGCCTGCGCCGGCAAGTTCCCTAAAAGCGTAGGGTCAAAACATACAAAGGAAGGAATCAAGTAAAGGAAATAACATTGCAATCACTACCCAAAACAGAGTTATATTACAAGATAGCTTCTCGCGGCTCTAATAGATTGTTTTCATAACATGACCAGCAGCGACAAGAAAAGAAGAAAACGGGCGGCCTAGTCTACACGATCGCCCTCAACCCTCTTGATCCCGCTCACCTTGTCCACAATGGGTGCGACAAAGGCCTTGAGCGCCTCCAGATCAGCTTCCGGCGGCAGGGTCTTGAGGACGTTGGTGAGGTTGAGGCCCGGGTTGCGGAAGGCCACCTTCACCAACACCTTTTGAAGAGCTCCCGCACAGATCTTGCGCGACTCGTCGGCCAGCTGCTTTGGGATCCTCTACCGGAGTCGTCGGAGGGCCGCCGCCACGCCTTTGAAGAACAAGGTGAGCTTGGCGCTGGATTGGAGGTTCTCATCGGAGGGATACCCGAGATCCTCCATCCCCAGCTGCGCCAGCTCCCTGTTGATGTCTGCGGCAGCATTCACAAGACTCTCCGTCCAGTGCTCCACGGTCTCCCTAAAAGTGTTTTGGGTGACAGCAATACTTTCCAGCAGCGCCTTGTCGGCCTTGATCTTCTCCTTCAAGGCCACCTCCCGCTCCCTGGCGCCGTCCAGCGTCTTGGTCAAAGTGGTCAGCTTCAACTCAAGATTTGCGTTGGAGTCCTTGGCGGCGCTGAGCTCCTTGCCCTTCTCGGTGAGACGGGCCTGCAGCTCTGAGTGGCTGTAGGCGTCCTTCTCCCGCTCACGCTTGAGCGCGGCAATCTCCTCGCCACTCGCCTTGAGATCGGCCTCCAGCTGCGCCAGCTTCGTCTCCAGCTCCTTCTTGGCGGCCTCGGCAGCTGCAGCAGCGTCCGCCGCTTGCTTGATAGCTCCGCCGAGTGTTCGCTCGCGCGCGGCAAGCTCCTCCACATGGCTATCAAGGTTGACCTTCTGCTACGCCAGCTCGCCCTCCTGCGCAGACAGCTTCTCAGCGGCAAGCCGCTGCTGCTCTTTGACGTCAGCCTTCTCGAGGAGGAAGGCCTTCTGCTCCTCGGCGAGCTGCTCCCGCTCCTCTGCCAGGGACTGGAGAGCTGCCTGGTTGATACCTTGGAGCTCCTCCATGCGCTTCTCAATGTCTGCTCCCGCCTTCGCGGCAAGCGCTTCGGGGGATTCCAGCTTGGCTTGCCAGGCGCGGTAGAGCGACAACAGCTTCTGCAGCAGCCGCTCCTCCTTGTGCTCGCCGCTGCTGCAGCTTGGCGCGTCAACCAGCGTCAGCCCAGCGGAGGCGAGCACCTCTCCGTCAAAGCTTTCTCCTTTGACCGGCGCCCTGGATGTTGACGCCCAGGGGAGGTTGATCAAGACGCCGTCGCCGACCTTCAAGTAGATGCCTGGCTGGGGCTCTTCGGAGCCTGGCGCTGCGGCAGTGGCGGAAGGGTCGGCGGTCGGCGTAGCGCCTGGCGCTCCTGCGGCCTCAGGGCCGTCAGTGCGATCGCCAGACTCCTCGCCAGCTGCTGCGGCGGCAGCCTTGGCGGCCTCTTCGCCGACGGGATCATCAGCGCCGGCTGCTTCTTCGGTGGCAGCAGCATCGTCGACAACAACCTTGGTCTCCATCGGCTCCGCAACAGATGGGTCTGACGGCCGGAAAAGGAAGAAAAGTCAAGCAAATATCCAAAAAGAAGATCAAACGAAGAAGAACCCAAGGGAAGTTTCGAAGCAAGAGGTTTACCTGTACCGGGCTCTGCAGTTGTGGTCTCCGCCGCCGGGGGGCCGCTGGTGCTGTCCCTTGCAGGAGACTTCTCCCTTGCCGGAGAACTCCCCCTTGCTGGAGAACTCTCCCTTGCCGGAGGATTCTCCCTTGCCGGAGAACTCTCCCTTGGCGGAGTAGTCGAAGCAGATGGCATGTCGGGGGCGGTCTCCGGACGCTCCTGATGGGGCTGTTCTGCTCCTACACAAACCAGCAGTCCGATATCAGCAAACAAAGAGTATCCATGCGTGCCTAGCAACGGGAAGCAAACCATATACTTACGCTGGGGGCTGCGTTGGGGGCTGCTCTGAAGAACAGTTGTCGGGTCCGGCAAGGATGTCTTGGACGCAACCCCTGCTGTCACGGTGGGTTCGTCCTCGATGATAATCAACGGGACCTTGGCTCTCTTTGCCGCTCTCTGGGCTAGAGTCCTAAAAAGGAATAAGTTCAGAGTAAAGCAAATGAGATACAAGACAAAACAACAAGAATTGAAGAAATACAAGTACAACAAGTATCTTACTCTTCTTCTTCCTCGTCGGAGCTGAGCGCGGAGAAGTCGAAGCCTGGCTCACCTCCGGCGCGAGGAGGCGGAGGAGTAGATTCCCTTGGCCGCTTGGCGGGAGCAGTGATGGTGGTCTGAGACGACCCCGCTCCAGCTGCCGCCACGGCATGAGAAGCGGCAGGAGTAGAAGCAGCGGTCTGGGAAGACCCCGCTCCAGTTGCCGCAGCAGCGTGAGGTGCTTCCGCGGCAACAGAACTTGCCGCGGTGGAGCGTGTCATGCGGCGCGGCGTCTGTCGACTCGTCTGCCGCTCCGCTGCATCCACGGCCTTGCAGAGACGCCTTCTTGGTGGAGCCGGGGGCTCTGCTTGTGGCAAGCTGCCCGAAGATGAGGAGGAAGAGGAGTCGATCTGCAACGAGCCGCTCGTATCCTCGGCGGGCTCGCCCAGCCCGACGTCATGTCCGGCAGGCTCTTCCTCGCCAGCAAGCCCCTCTCGCTCGGCAAGGCTTGCTGCCTCCGCTGCCTCTGCCTCCTCCACGGTGAACCCAAACTCGCCCGCGGCTGCGGCTGCGGCCGCCTCTTCTAGCCTAGTGGCGATGTGCTTCACCTCCTCGTCGGTGGTGTCCCGGGTGAGGCCTCTCTACTCGTCGGGGCGGATCGGCGTTTCTACCAAGCCATCGAAGAACGCCTGCACGACGTCGTCTGCAGGCTCTAGCCAAGCTGGGTCAATTCCATGCGAGTCGCATAGCGGCATCATTGCACGGATGCATCTGAGCGAGGAATTGTTGCACAGTGGAACGACACCCCTCGGCAACCTGAACACTTCGGGATGTTGAGGGTCATATTTGAACAGCTCCTGGAATTGAGGCCCGGACGCAGCCTCGTGATATCCGCCGCATTCTTGAACTCCCAGGCGGGTCTCCTCCTCTCCTGCAGGGGGGCGATGCGGCGGCGAAGGAAATCTGCGCCAACGGCGCCTACAGTGAGCCCGGCAAGCCTGAGGCGTTGGATCCGGGTGACGGCAATCTTCAGCCTGTCGTCTTTCGGGGCCACGTTGCACCAATCGCTGCCGCGCACTACTGGAGTTTGGCGCCGGGCGGTAAACGACTGCGGGTCCTCCTCGATAATCTAGCACCAGTCTGCTCTCCATTCCTCCCACTTGCTGCGGAGCTCTCCCTCCATATAAGCGTCCTTCTTGCCGGCTTTTGAGATCCAGGCGATTCCGCCGGATAAAGGCTCTCCTTTCTCAACTCGGGGCATGAAGAAGTGGCAAAAAAAGGCTACATTTGGATGGACTCCAACAAAGTTTTCGCACAGATGTGCGAAAACTGCCATGGTCAGGACAGCATTGGGGTGAAGTCAAGGAGGCGGAGCCCGTAGGTGTTCATAATATCATAGAAGAACTCAGAGAAAGGCGGGCAGAGCCCGCAGTAGAAGAACAAGGCGAAAAAGGGGTATCCAGTTGGAGCCATTTTCCAAGCGGCGGCTGGAAGTACCTTCGTGCGCGGGTGCGCCCGCGTCTCCGTCGACCAGAAGAGGTAGTAGTACTCCCTCAGGTCCCTCGTGGCAAGCTTGGGGGGGGGGGGAAGATTGCCCGCTCCTTTCGCAGCGCCGCGAGCCGCTGCGCCTCGGCCGACTTCACAACCTTCCCCTTATCGGCTTTCGGAGCCATGGCGGAAGTGGTGAGGGAGATCGACGGCGTTGGTGGTGCTGGTGGTGATGGGGGGCGGAGCGCTGCTCTCTTTCGGCTTTGGGAAGAAGTGGAGTGGCGGATATTTCGAGCATGGGATAGCAACGGGCGGATGGGCGAACTGCCCCTGTTTCTCCTGCTTATAAGGAGGGAGGGGGCGGACGTTCCGCCTTTCCGAATAAAGAAACTACCCACAATCTCTCCCACGACGCCGCAATCAACGCGTGTCGTTCGGGGAGGGCGCGGTGGATACGAAGAAAGATACGGCGTGACCCAGGCCGCGCATGCCCGTGCCCTATTTTGGGCCTGGCCCAACAGTGCTCGGCACCGTGTATGGCCCAGGCCCGGGGGCTACTGTCCGTGTACTAGAGTAGGGGTACCCTAGTATCCCGAACTTGTGCACGGGCAGTCACAGCACCCCGCGGCAAGGCTTGTCGGGTGACCGCCAAGGTCCTATTTGGTTCCTTTGGAGCCATTCAAGAACAAAGTATTCAAGCCAAGGAGACAAGGCCCCGGCAAGAGGAGCTTGCCGGGAGGGCCACTCAAGGCACAAGACCCCGGCAAGAGGAGCTTCCTGGGAAGGCCAACCAAGGCATCTCAAGGAACTTGCCGCGACGCGCCACGCGTCCCGGCGAGGCCCGGTGAGCAGCAAGCTTCCGGACGCGACGAGACGACGACCGCGGCAAGGCGTTTGCCGCGACAAGCTACCACTACGTACCCACGCTCCAGCACATCCACCAACGTGTCGCTCTGAGACCCTTCCAGGCGTACGTGGCGGGAGGTTGTGCAGCCAGCGGTACGCGGTGGCAAGCGGCGCTGACAAGATTGCCATCGTGGCGAACGGTGGCGTCCCTGACGCCCCTTTTCTGCACTGTTTGGGCGACGCAGATGGGCATTTAATACCCTTGTCCCCTGCCGTCAGGGTTAGGTATGATACACTGTACAGGTAGCTGTACCAACCGCAATACCTTTTCCCATTTTTACCCTTGTATATGTTGCCACCTGTCGGTGACCCCTTGAGCATATAAAAGGAGGCCCATGCGCAACGTAGAGTGGGGGAGAAGAACACTCACGCTCGGTCTCGTTAGCTGCTGGTGTGTACTATAGCACTCAACGCTCCCAAGCAAGAACTCAATACAAACCAGAATGCAGGAGTAGGGTATTACGCGATCCATGCGGCCCAAACCTGGGTAAATTGCTCGTGTGCTCTGCCTCGATCTGCTCTTCATTCGACCTCCGCCCCCTGCCGAACCGAAAGGGGCCCGGTCCGCCGGTCCCCATAGGTGCTCGTGGATCAATTTCCCCGACAGCAATCCACTTCCATTCTTCTTCGCAATTTTTAGTAGGCATCACTCCTTGGAATAGATATGTTCTTGATACCATTAGCGGAGGGTATTTCTTGGGAAGCCATACTTTTGATTCTTATAATGCTATGATAGATTTGCTAGGCCCACCGCCTCTTTTTGTTAATGGAACTATTTTAACTTTGGAACATGTGATGCAAAGGCTTGATATTATTGAAAATAAAATTGCCACTTGGAGTTAATCAAATTTTTTGATAAAAAGATCCACAACCAAATTACCCAATACGGATCTAAGGTAGGAGTTACTCTGAAAAATCTTAGGGAAAAGGAACCCATAGTTAATGAGAAGATAGATCAAGATTCCACTAGAATTGATAGCTCGAAGATATTATTACCAACTTGGGTACCGCCTTTTCTACCGTTAAAAATACCTCAAATCCTCCTCCTACCAAAATTTCCAAGTTTATCTATGTTCCTAAAAATAAGGGTGAATCTTCTAGTAAGGTGAATGGAGACCTCAAATCAATAAGTGTTCACCCCAACTTTTTTGATATTATTAAGGAACCTTTTTCTACAAATGAATTTCTTGATTTCTTCCCTAGGAGTTTGATCATTAAGAAAACCAAAGAACCTCCTAAGGGTTATGTGTTTTCAATTGAATAATTGCATGCCAAAGATGACAATACCTAGATCTATTCATGCTTTTATGCCTAGCTAGGGGCGTTAAACAATAGCGCTTGTTGGGAGGCAACCCAATTTTATTTTTGTTCTTTACTTTTTCTTCCTGTTTAGTAATAAATAATCCATCTAGCCTCTGTTTGATGTGGTTTTATGTTTAATTAGTGTTTGTGCCAAGTAGAACCTTTGGGAAGACTTGGGTGAAGTCTTTGTGATCTTGCTGTAAAAAACAGAAACTTTAGCGCTCACGAGATTAGCTGCCATTTCTTACTGGAGAGTGCTTTTAGGTTGATTCTTTTTGCATATTATTAATAGAGAAATTAATCACATCCTCCAATTCATTTCAGAATTTTTGGAGTTAAGAAGTATTTGATTTAGCTAGATTGCTACAGACTATTCTGCTTTGACAGATTCTGTTTTTCGTGTGTTGTTTGCCTATTTTGATGAATCTATGAGTAGTATCGGGGGGTATGAACCATAGAGAAGTTGGAATACAGTAGGTTTACCACGAATAAAAATAAATAATGAGTTCATTACAGTACATTAAAGTGGTGGTTTATTTTCTTATACTAACGGAGCTCATGAGATTTTCTGTTGAGTTTTGTGTTGTGAAGTTTTCAAGTTTTTGGGTAAAGATTTGATGGATTTTAGAATAAGGAGTGGAAAGAGCATAAGCTTGGGGATGACCAAGGAACCCCAAGGTAAAATTCAAGTACAACCAAAATCCTAAGCTTGGGTATGCCCCGGAAGGCATCCCCTCTTCGTCTTCGTCTATCGGTAACTTTACTTGCGGCTATATTTTTATTCACCACATGATATGTGTTTTGCTTGGAGCGTCTTAAATGATTTGATTCTTTGCTTTTTAGTTTACCACAATCATACTTGCTGTACACACCTTTTGGGAGAGACACAGATGAATCGGAATTTATTAGAATACTCTATGTGCTTCACTTATATCTTCTGAGCTAGATAATTTTGCTCTAGTGCTTCACTTATATCTTTTTAGAGCACGGTGGTGGTTTTATTTTATAGAAATTATTGATATCTCATGCTTCACTTATATTATTTTGAGAGTCTTTTAAAACAGCATGTTAATTTGCTTTGGCTATAAAGTTAGTCCTAATATGATGGGCATACAAGATGGGTATAATAAAAACTTTCATAAAAAGTGTGTTGAATGCTATGAGAAGTTTGATGCTTGATGATTGTTTAGAGAAATGAGGATGTTGATATTAGAGTCATGCTAGTGAATTAATTTTGAATTTGAGAAATACTTGTGTTGAGGTTTGTAAGTCTCGTAGCATGCACGTATGGTAACCGTTGTGTAACAAATTAGAAGCATGAGGTGTTTCTTTGATTGTCTTCCTTTTGAGTGGCGGTCGGGGACGAGCGATGGTCTTTTACTACCAATTTATCCCCTAGGAGCATGCGCGTAGTGCTTGGTTTTTGATGACTTTTAGATTTTTGCAATAAGTATGTGAGTTCTTTATGACGAATGTTGAGTCCATGGATTATACGCACTCTCACCCTTCCACCATTGCTAGCATCTCTAGTACCGTGCAACTTTCGCCCGTACCATAAACCCACCATTTACCTTCCTCAAAACAGCCACCATACCTACCTATTATGGCATTTCCATAGCCATTCCGAGATATATTGCCATGCAGCTTTCCGCCGTTCCGTTTATTATGACACGTTCCATCATTGTCATATTGCCTTGAATGATCATGTATTGATATCGTATTTGTGGCAAAGCCACCATTCTTAATTTTTTCATACATGTCACTCTTGATTCATTGCACATCTCGTTACACCGCCGGAGGCATGCATATAGAGTCATATTTTGTTCTAGTATCGAGTTGTAATTTTTTTGAGTTGTAAGTAAATAGAAATGTGATGATATTCATTATTAGAGCATTGTCCCATGTGAGGAAATAAAAAAAGAGATAAATAAAAAAGGGGATAATGGCCAAATAAAAAAGGGAGGCCCAAAAAAATGAGAGAAAAAGAGAGAAGGGACAATGCTACTATCCTTTTTTCCACACTTGTGCTTCAAAGTAGCACCATGATCTTCATGATAGAGAGTTTCTTATTTTGTCACTTTCATTTACTAGTGGGAATTTTTCATTATAGAACTTGGCTTGTATATTTTGATCATGGGCTTCCTCAAAATTCCCTAGGTCTTCGTGAGCAAGCAAGTTGGATGCACACCCACTTAGTTTCTTTTGTTGAGCTTCCATATATTTATAGCCCTAGTGCATCCGTTGCATGGCAATCCCTACTCACTCACATTGATATCTATTGATGGGCATCTCCATAGCCCATTGATACACCTAGTTGATGTGAGACTATCTTCCTCCTTTTTTGTCTTCTACACAACCACCATTCTATTCCACCTATAGTGCTATGTCCATGGCTCGCGCTCATGTATTGTGTGACACTTGCAAAAGTTTGAGAATACTAAAGTATGAAACAATTGCTTGGCTTGTCATCGGGGTTGTGCATGATTTGAGAATTTTGTGTGACGAAGATGGAGCATAGCCAAACTATATGATTTTGTAGGGATGAACTTTCTTTGGCCATGTTATTTTGAGAAGACATGATTACTTTGTTAGTATGCTTGAAGTATTATTATTTTTATGCCAATATTAAACTTTTATCTTGAATCTTTCGGATTTGAACATTCATGCCACAATAAATAAAATTACATTGATAATTATGTTAGGTAGCATTCCACATCAAAAAATTCTATTTTTATCATTTACCTACTCGAGGACGAGCAGGAATTAAGCTTGGGGATGCTTGATATGTCTCCAACGTATCAATAATTTTTTATTGTTCCATGCTATCATATTATCTGTTTTGGATGTTTAATGGGCTTTAATATGCTCTTTTATATTATTTTTGGGACTAATCTATTAACCGGAAGCCCAGTGCCCGTTTCTGTTTTTTTTTGTGTGCCTATTTTAGTGTTTCGCAGAAAAGGAATATCAAACGGAATGCAAACGGAATGAAACCTTCGGATGACCTTTCTTGGACCGAAAGCAAACCAGAAGACTTGGAGTTGAAGTCTGGAATGCCAATGCCATGAGGCGGCCACGAGGCAGGAGGGCGCGCCCAGGGGGTAGGCACGCCCCCAACCCTCGTGGGACCCTCGTAGCTCCACCGACGTACTTCTTCCGCCTATATATACTCTTATACCTGAAAAACATCAGGGGGAGCCAGGAAACCACTTTTCCCCCGCCGCAACCTTCTATACCCGTGAGATCCCATCTTGGGGGCTTTTCCGGCGATCTGCCGGAGGGGGGATCGATCACGGAGGGCTTCTACATCAACACCATAGCCTCTCCGATGAAGCGTGAGTAGTTTACGGCAGACCTTCGGGTCCATAGTTATTAGCTAGATGGCTTCTTCTCTCTCTTTGATTCTCAATACAAAGTTCTCCTTGATGTTCTTGGAGATCTATACGATGTAATACTCTTTTGCGGTGTGTTTGCCGAGATCCCATGAATTGTGAATTTAGGAACTTGATTATCTATGAATATTATTTGGTTCTTCTCTGAATTCTTATATGCATGATTTGATATCTTTGCAAGTCTCTTCGAATTATGGATTTAGTTTAGCCTACTAGATTGATCTTTCTTGCGATGGGATAAGTGCTTAGCTTTGGGTTCAATCTTGCGTTGTCCTTTCCCAGTGACAGTAGGGGCAGCAAGGCACGTATTGTATTGTTGCCATCGAGGATAAAAAGATGGGTTTATATCATGTTCCTTGAGTTTATCCCTCTACATCATGTCATCTTGCCTAATGCATTACTCTGTTCTTATGAACTTAATACTCTAGATGCATGCTGGATAGAGGTCGATGTGTGGAGTAATAGTAGTAGATGCAGAATCGTTTCGGTCTACCTGACACGAACATGAAGCCTATATTCATGATCATTTCCTTAGATAACTTCATAACTGTGCGATGTTCTATCAAGTGCTCGGCAGTAATTTGTTCACCCACCGTAATACATGCTATCTTGAGAGAAGCCACTAGTGAAACCCATGGCCCTGGGTCTCTTTCTTATTATATTGCATCTCTTTTATTTACATCGCATCTTGTTTACTGTTTTGCAATCTTTATTTTCCAATCTATACAACAAAAATACCAAAAATATTTACTTTACTATCTCTATTAGATCTCACTTTTGCGAGTGGCCATGAAGGGATTTACAACCCCTTTATCACGTTGGTTGCAAGGTTCTTGATTGTTTTTGCAGGTACTAGGTGACTTGTTCGTTGTCTCCTACTAGATTGATACCTTGGTTCTAAAAAACAGAGGGAAATACTTACGCTACTTTGCTGCATCACCCTTTTCTCTTCAAGGGAAAACCAATGCATGCTCAAGAGGTAGCAGGGCACCCAAGGTGGGCACAACCCACCAGGGCGCGCATGGGCCTCCTAGCGTGCCCTGATGGGTTGTGCTCCCCTCGGAGCAACCTCGAGGCGCTTCTCCGGCCCACTAGATATCTTTGGTCCAAAAAATCCACAA
Organism: Aegilops umbellulata; assembly: GCA_032464435.1. NCBI lineage: Eukaryota > Viridiplantae > Streptophyta > Magnoliopsida > Poales > Poaceae > Aegilops > Aegilops umbellulata. The sequence goes on from CP136055.1 coordinate 204,095,281, forward strand.
AAAGTTTCGCTGCGTTTGGACTCGATGTAAAAAACATGCAGAAAACAGCAACTCGCATTTGGCACTATGTCAATAGGTTAGTACCAAAAAATGATATAAACTGATTATAAAACATCCAAGAATGATAATATAACAGCATGGAACTATCAAAAATTATAGATACGTCGGCGACGTATCACAAGGCGGTGAGCATCATGAAATTTGTGATGGAGGATGGTTGATGATAACGATGGCGACAATTTCCCTTCTCCGGAGCCCAAAACAGACTCCAGATTTGCCCTCCCAAGTAAGAACAGGAGGTGGCGGCGGCTCCATATCGTAAAACGCGATGAATCCATCTCTCTTGTTTTTTTCTCCCTGAACGTGAATATATGGAGTTGGAGTTGAGGTCCATGGAGCTTCATGGGACCCACAAGGCAGGGGGCGCACCCTAGGGGGTGCCCCCACCCTTGTGGATAACTGGTGGGTCCCCTTCGGTTGATTTTGTCGCCAATATTTTTTATATATTCCAAACATATTCTCCATGAAGTTTCAGGTCATTCCGAGAACTTTTATTTCTACACACAAAAATGACACCATGGCAATTCTGCTGAAAACAACATCAGTCCGGGTTAGTTCCATTGAAATCAAGAAAATTAGAGTCCAAACAAGGGTAAAAGAGTTTGTAAAAGTAGATACGATGGAGACGTATCATGGTGTTCCTCCCCCACTTTATCAGGGGGTTGGGATTTCCTCTACACCCCTTCGTTCGAGGGTTGATATTCACGGGCACCCCAGCAGAAGGTAGTTGAGATTTTGCCCGTTTCATTCATTGTACACACACTATGCGAAGTCCACTCTAAGCTTCCTTTGGTTGCCTCTATAGGACTGGCTTGAGAAGGCCAAGAAGATCAACAGTCCGGATCCACTGTATGTAGAGCCTCAGATGGCTCAACTGGAGGAGCTGCTGGTCGTGGCGCCTTACAAGGCGCCAGAAAAGAAGAGAAAGAAGAAGAAAGACCTGCCGGAGGCCCGAAAAGGCCTCCGCACAAGAGGTCATCCCGACACCAAGGATGGAGTCGCTGCGGCCCCATCTGCCCAAGACAGGGAGTAGGAAGAAGATAATGAGTAAAGTGCCTCCTCCCACTCCAAGAAGTGGGTGGCATCCGAGGATGTCGAGAAGGAACAGCCTCCTCGGGCCCCGGAGAGGCGGTGCAGGCCCAAGTTGGTCCAGCCTGGCAGCTCGGACTCCGATGAGTAGTTTGTGGCGTCCGAAGAGGTCCCGGAGAAGGACCTCAGGGTCAAGCCCTCTGTGATATGTCTTCAACGTATCTATAATTTCTGAAGTATTCATGTTGTTATATTATCATTCTTGGATGTTTTAAAATCATTTTATAGCAACTTTATATCATTTTTTGGGACTAACCTATTGACCCAGTGCCCAGTGCCAGTTGCTGTTTTTTGCTTGTTTTTTACATCGCAGGAAATCTGTATCAAACGGAGTCCAAACACCACGAAACTTTTTGTGGATTTTTTATGGACCAAAAGACATTCGGTGGGCCAGAGAAGCACCTGGGGGGTTCCCCGAGGGGGGCACTGTTGGGGAACATAGTAATTTCAAAAAAAATCCTACGCACACGCAAGATGATGGTGATGCATAGCAACGAGAGGGGAGAGTGTTGTCTACGTACCCTCGTAGACTGAAGCGGAAGCGTTGACGCAACATAGTGGAAGTAGTCGTACGTCTTCCCGATCCGACCGATCCAAGCACCGTTACTCCGGCACCTCCGAGTTCTTAGCACACGTTCAGCTCGATGACGCTCCTCGGGCTCCGATCCAACAAAGCTTCGGGGATGAGTTCTGTCAGCACGACGGCGTGACGACGATGATGATGTTCTACCGACGCAGGGCTTCGCCTAAGCACTGCAACGATATGACCGAGGTGGAATATGGTGGAGGGGGGCACCTCACACGGCTAAGGAACGATCATGAAGATCAACTTGTGTGTCCATGGGGTGCCCCCTGCCCCCGTATATAAAGGAGTGGAGGAGGGGAGGGCCGGCCCTCTCTATGGCGCGCCCTAGGGGAGTCCTACTCCCACCGGGAGTAGGATTCCCCCTTTCCTAGTCCAACTAGGAGTCCTTCCATGTATTAGGAGTAGGAGACAAGGAAGGGGAAGAGGGAAGAGAAGGAAGGAGGGGGCGCCGCCCCTCCCACTAGTCCAATTCGGACTAGCCAATGGGGGGGCGCGCGGCCTGCCTCTCCCTCTCCCTAAAGCCCAATAAGGCCCATATACTTCTTCCCCCGTATTCCCGTAACTTCCCGATACTCCTGAAAATACCCGAATCACTCAGAACCTTTCCGATGTCCGAATATAGTCGTCCAATATATCGATCTTTACGTCTCGGCCATTTCGAGACTCCTTGTCATGTCCCCGATCTCATCTGGGACTCCGAACTCCTTCGGTACATCAAAACTCATAAACTCATAATATAACTGTCATCGAAACCTTAAGCATGCGGACCCTACGGTTCGAGAACAATGTAGACATGACCGAGACATGTCTCCGGTCAATAACCAATAACGGAACCTGGATGCTCATATTGGCTCCTACATATTCTACGAAGATCTTTATCGGTCAGACCACATAACAACATACGTTGTTCCCTTTGTCATCGGTATGTTACTTGCCCGAGATTCGATCGTCGGTATCTCAATACCTAGTTCAATCTCGTTACCGGCAAGTCTCTTTACTCGTTCTGTAATACATCATCTCGCAACTAACTCATTAGTTGCAATGCTTGCAAGGCTTATGTGATGTGCATTACCGAGAGGGCCCAGAGATACCTCTCTGACAATCGGAGTGACAAATCCTAATCTCGAAATACGCCAACCCAACATCTACCTTTGGAGACACCTGTAGAGCTCCTTTATAATCACCCAGTTACGTTGTGACGTTTGGTAGCACACAAAGTGTTCCTCCGGTAAACGGGAGTTGCAGAATCTCATAGTCATGGGAACATGTATAAGTCATGAAGAAAGCAATAGCAACATACTAAACGATCGGGTGCTAAGCTAATGTAATGGGTCATGTCAATCAGATCATTCAACTAATGATGTGATCCCGTTAATCAAATAACAACTCTTTGTCCATGGTTAGGAAACATAACCATCTTTGATTAACGAGCTAGTCAAGTAGAGGCATACTAGTGACACTCTGTTTGTCTATGTATTCACACATGTATTATGTTTCCGGTTAATACAATTCTAGCATGAATAATAAACATTTACCATGATATAAGGAAATAAATAATAACTTTATTATTGCCTCTAGGGTATATTTCCTTCAGTCTCCCACTTGCACTAGAGTCAATAATCTAGTTCACATCGCCATGTGTTTTAACAGCAATAGTTTACATCACCATGTGATTAACACCCATAGTTCACATCGATATGTGATCAACACCCAAAGGGTTTACTAGATTCAATAATCTAGTTCACATCGCTATGTGATTAACACCCAGAGAGTACTAAGGTGTGACCATGTTTTGCTTGTGAGAGAAATTTAGTCAACGGGTCTGCCACATTCAGATCCGTATGTATTTTGCAAATTTCTATGTCAACAATACTCTGCTCGAAGCTACTCTAGCTAATTGCTCCCACTTTCAATATGTATCTAGATTGAGACTTAGAGTCATCTAGATTAGTGTCAAAACTTGCATCGACGTAACCTTTTACGACGAATCTTTTTGTCACGTCCATAATCGAGAAACATATCCTTATTTCACTAAGGATAATTTTGACCGATGTCCAGTGATCTACTTCCTAGATCACTATTGTACTCCCTTGCTTAACACAGTGTAGGGTATACAATAGATCTGGTACATAGCATGGCATACTTTATAGAATCTATGGCTGAGGCATAGGGAATGACTTCCATTCTCTTTCTATCATCTGCCGTGGTCGGGCTTTGAGTCTTACTCAATTTCACACCTTGTAACACAGGCAAGAACTCTTTCTTTGACTGTTCCATTTTGAACTACTTCAAAAACTTGTCAAGGTATGTACTTATTGAAAAAACTTATCAAGCATCTTGATCTATCTCTATAGATCTTGATGCTCAATATGTAAGCAGCTTCACCGAGGTCCTTCTTCAAAAAACTTCTTTCAAATACTCCTTTGTGCTTTGCAGAATAATTCTACATTATTTCCGATCAACAATATATACTTATCAAAAATGTTGTAGTGCTCCCACACACTTTCTTGTAAATATAGGCTTCACCGCAAGTCTGTATAAAACTATATGCTTTGATCAACTTATCAAAGCGTGTATTCCAACTCCGAGATGCTTGCACCAGTCCATAGATGGATCGCTGGAGCTTGCATATTTTGTTAGCACCTTTAGGATTGACAAAACCTCCTGGTTGCATCATATACAACTCTTCTTTAATAAATCCATTAAGTAATGCAGTTTTGTTTATCCATTTGCTAGATTTCATAAAATGCGGCAATTGCTAACATGATTCGGACAGACTTAAGCATAGATACGAGTGAGAAACTCTCATCGTATCAACACCTTGAACTTGTCGAAAACCTTTTGCGACAATTCTAGCTTTGTAGATAGTAACACTACTATCAGCGTCTGTCTTCCTCTTGAAGATCCATTTATTTTCTATGGCTTGCCGATCATCGGGCAAATCCATCAAAGTCCATACTTTGTTCTCATACATGGATCATATCTCAGATTTCATGGCCTCAAACCATTTCGCGGAATCTGGGCTCATCATCGCTTCCTCATAGTTCGTAGGTTCATCATGGTCAAGTAACATGACCTCCAGAATAGGATTACCGTACTACTCTGGTGCGGATCTCACTCTGGTTTACCTACGAGATTCGTTAGTAACTTGATCTGAAGTTACATGATCATCATCATTAGCTTCCTCACTAATTGGTGTAGTAGTCACAGGAACAGATTTCTGTGATGAACTACTTTCGAATAAGGGAGAAGGTACAATTACCTTATCAAGTTCAACTTTCCTCCCACTCACTTCTTTCGAGAGAAACTCCTTCTCTAGAAAGGATCCATTCTTAGCAACGAATGTCTTGTCTTCGGATCTATGATAGCAGGTGTACCCAACTGTCTCCTTTGGGTATCCTATGAAGACATATTTCTCCGATTTGGGTTTGAGCTTATCAGGATGAAACTTTTTCACATAAGCATCACAACCCCAAACTTTAAGAAACGACAACTTTGGTTTCTTGCCAAACCACAGTTCATATTGTGTCGTCTCAATGGACTTAGATGGTGCCCCTTTTTAACGTGAATGCAGCTGTCTCTAAGGCATAACCCCAAAAGAATAGTGGTAAATCGGTAAGAAACATCATAGATTGCACTATATCCAATAAAGTACGGTTATGATGTTCGGACACACCATTATGCTGTGGTGTTCCAGGTGGCATGAGTTTGTGAAACTATTCCACATTGTTTTAAGTGAAGACCAAACTCGTAACTAAAATATTCTCCTCCACGATCATATCGTAGAAACTTTTATTTTCTTGTTACGATGATTCTCCACTTCACTCTGAAATTCTTTGAACTTTTCAAATGTTGTCTACGTACCCTCGTAGACCGAAGCGGAAGCGTTGACGCAACGTAGTGGAAGTAGTCGTACGTCTTCCCGATCCGACCGATCCAAGCACCGTTACTCCGGCACCTCCGAGTTCTTAGCACACGTTCAGCTCGATGACGCTCCCCGGGCTCCGATCCAGCAAAGCTTCGGGGATGAGTTCCGTCAGCACGACGGCATGATGACGATGATCATGTTCTACCGACGCAGGGCTTCGCCTAAGCACTACAACGATATGACCGAGGTGGAATATGGTGGAGGGGGGCACCGCACACGGCTAAGGAACGATCACGAAGATCAACTTGTGTGTCCATGGGGTGCCCCCTGCCCCCGTATATAAAGGAGTGGAGGAGGGGAAGGCCGGCCCTCTCTATGGCGCGCCCTAGGGGAGGTGGGAGTAGGATTCCCCCTTTCCTAGTCCAACTAGGAGTCCTTCCATGTATTAGGAGTAGGAGACAAGGAAGGGGAAGAGGGAAGAGAAGGAAGGAGGGGGCGCCGCCCCTCCCCCTAGTCCAATTTGGACTAGCCAATGGGGGGGCGCGCGGCCTGCCTCTCCCTCTCCCTAAAGCCCAATAAGGCCCATATACTTCTTCCCCCGTATTCCCGTAACTCCCCGGTACTCCCGAAAATACCTGAATCACTCAGAACCTTTCCGATGTCCGAATATAGTCGTCCAATATATCGATCTTTACGTCTCGACCATTTCGAGACTCCTCGTCATGTCCCCGATCTCATCTGGGACTCCGACCTCCTTCGGTACATCAAAACTCATAAACTCATAATATAACTGTCATCGAAACCTTAAGCGTGCGGACCCTACGGTTCGAGAACAATGTAGACATGACCGAGACATGTCTCCGGTCAATAACCAATAGCGGAACCTAGATGCTCATATTGACTCCTACATATTCTACGAAGATCTTTATTGGTCAGACCGCATAACAACATACGTTGTTCCCTTTGTCATCGGTATGTTACTTGCCCGAGATTCGATCGTCGGTATCTCAATACCTTGTTCAATCTCGTTACCGGCAAGTCTCTTTACTCGTTCTGTAATACATCATCTCGCAACTACCTCATTAGTTGCAATGCTTGCAAGGCTTATGTGATGTGCATTACCGAGAGGGCCCAGAGATACCTCTCCGACAATCGGAGTGACAAATCCTAATCTCGAAATACGCCAACCCAACATCTACCTTTGGAGACACCTGTAGAGCTCCTTTATAATCACCCAGTTACATTGTGACGTTTGGTAGCACACAAAGTGTTCCTCCGGTAAACGGGAGTTGCATAATCTCATAGTCATGGGAACATGTATAAGTCATGAAGAAAGCAATAGCAACATACTAAACGATCGGGTGCTAAGCTAATGGAATGGGTCATGTCAATCAGATCATTCAACTAATGATGTGATCCCGTTAATCAAATAACAACTCTTTGTCCATGGTTAGGAAACATAACCATCTTTGATTAACGAGCTAGTCAAGTAGAGGCATACTAGTGACACTCTGTTTGTCTCTGTATTCACACATGTATTATGTTTCCGGTTAATACAATTCTAGCATGAATAATAAACATTTATCATGATATAAGGAAATAAATAATAACTTTATTATTGCCTCTAGGGTATATTTCCTTCAGGCACAACCCACCAAGGCGTGCCTGGGGGCCCAGGCACGCCCAGGTGGGTTGTCCCCACCTCGGTGGCTTCCCGCACCCCCTCTTTGTGCTATGAATTCCCAAATATTCCAAAAACCCTCGGGGTAATCCTAGATCGGAAGTTCCGCCGCCGCAAGCCTCTGTATCCATGAAACCAATCTAGACCCCATTCCGGCACCCTGTCTGAGGGGGAGATCATCACCAGTGGCCATCTTCATCATCTCGGCGGCCACCACGATGAGGAGGGAGTAGTCCACCCTCGGGGCTGAGGGTTTGTGATACGTCTCCAATGTATCTATAATTTTTTATTGTTCCATGCTATTATATTATCTATTTTGGATGTTCAATGGGCTTTATTATACACTTTTATATTATTTTGGGGACTAGCCTATTAACCGGAGGCCCAGCCCAAATTGTTGTTTTTTTTCCTATTTTAGTGTTTCGAAGGAAAGGAATATCAAACGGAGTCCAAACGGAATAAAACCTTCGGGAACGTGATTTTCTGAACAAACGTGATCCAGAGGACTTGGAGTGGACGTCAAGAAATGAACGAGGAGGCCACGAGGCAGGGGGCGCCCCTACCCCCCCCCCCCTGGGCGCACCCTCCACCCTCATGGGCCCCTCGTGGCTCCACCGACCTACTTCTTGGTCCTATATATACCTACATACCCCGAAAACATCAGAGAAGGAGCAAAAACCCTATTTCCACCGCCGCAACCTCCTGTACCCGTGACATCCCATCTTGGGGCCTTTTCCGGCGCTCCACCGGAGGGGGCATTGATCACGGAAGGCTTCTACATCAACACCATAGCCTCTCCGATGATGTGTGAGTAGTTTACCTCAAACCTTCTGGTCCATAGTTATTAGCTAGATGGCTTATTCTCTCTCTTTGGATCTCAATACAAAGTTCTCCTCGATTCTCTTGGAGATCTATTTGATGTATTCTTCTTTTGCGATGTGTTTGTCGAGATCCAATGAATTGTGGGTTTATGATCAAGATTATCTATGAACAATATTTGAATCACCTCTTAATTCTTTTATGTATGATTGGTTATATTTGCAAGTCTCTTCGAATTATCAGTTTGGTTTGGCCTACTAGATTGATCTTTCTTGCAATGGGAGAAGTGCTTAGCTTTGGGTTCAATCTTGCGGTGCTTGATCCTAGTGACAGTAGGGGAAACGGCACGTATTGTATTGTTGCCATCGAGGATAAAAAGATGGGTTTATATCATATTGCATGAGTTTATCCCTCTACATCATGTCATCTTGCATAAAGTGTTACTCCGTTCGTATGAACTTAATACTCTAGATGCATGCTGGATAGCGGTCGATGTGTGGAGTAATAGTAGTAGATGCAGGTAGGAGTCGGTCTACTTGTCACGGACATGATGCCTATATACATGATCATACCTAGATATTCTCATAACTGTTCTCAATTCTATCAATTGCATGACAGTAATTTGTTTACCCGCCGTAATACTTATGCTCTTGAGAAAAGCCACTAGTGAAACCTATGGCCCCCGGGTCTATTCTCTATCATATTAATCTACCGTTATTTCTATTACCGTTTATTTTGCTTTCTTTACTTTTAGTCTTTATCATAAAAATACCAAAAATATTATCTTATCATCTCTATCAGATCTCACTTTCGCAAGTGGCCGTGAAGGGATTGACAACCCCTTTATCGCGTTGGTTGCAAGGTTCTTATTTGTTTGTGTAGGTGCGTGGGACTTGAGCGTGGTCTCCTACTGGATTGATACCTTGGTTCTCAAAAATTGAGGGAAATACTTACGCTACTTTACTGCATCGCCCTTTCCTCTTCAAGGGAAAACCAACGCAGTGCTCAAGAGGTAGCAAGAAGGATTTCTGGCGCCGTTGCCGGGGAGTCTACGCACAAGTCAAGACATACCAAGTACCCATCACAAACTCTTATCCCTCACATTCCATTACTTTCCATTTGCCTCTCGTTTTCCTCTCCCCCACTTCACCCTTGCCATTTTATTCGCCCTCTTTTTTGTTCGCGTCTTTTTCGCTTGCTTCGTCGTTATGGCTAGTCCTTTATCTACTCCTTTGTCTCCCAAGAATGAAGTTCTTAATTTTAAACAAAGGGAGGGAGAAAATGTAAAAGATGCTTGGTACAGAATTTGCAATGCGCAAAATAGATCGACTAGGAAGCAATCTACTTCCGCTCTTCTTCGCAATTTTTATGTAGGCATCACTCCTTGGAATAGATATATTTTTGATACCATTACCGGAGGAAATTTCTTGGGTATCCATACTTTTGATTCTTATAATGCCATGATAGATTTGTTTGGCCCACCACCTCTTTTGGTTAATGGAACTATTTTAACTTTGGAACACCTGATGCAATGGCTTGAAATTATTGAAAATAAATTTGACACTGTAGATTTGATTGAAAAATTGGATAGAAAGATCCACAACCAAGTTACCCAATACGGATCTAAGGTAGGAGTTGCTCTTAAAAATTTAAAGAAAAGGAACCTATGGTTAATGAAAAGATAGGTCAAGATTCCACTAGAATTGACAAAATTGAGGATATTATTACCAACTTAGGGTCTGTCTTTTCTTCCATGAAAAACACTCCTTCTAATGCTAAGATTGGCAAATTTATGTATTTCCTAAAAATAAGGGTGAAACATCTAGTAAGGGAAATGCGGACCTCGAATCCATAAGTGTTCACCCAAACTTTCTTGCTATCCTTGAGGAACCTTTTGCTACAAATGATTTTCTCGATTTTGTGCCTAGGAGTTTGATAATTAGTAAAAAGAAATAAACTCCTAAGGGTTATAGGTGTCTTATTGAAGAACTTCCTACCAAAGATGGCAATACCTAGATCTATCCTCGCTTTTATGCCTAGCTAGGGGCGTTAAAAGATAGCACTTGTTGGGAGGCAACCCAATTTTATTTTATTTTCTTGCTTTTTATTTCTGTTTAGTAATAAATCTTTGATCTAGCCTCTGGTTAGATGTTTTTTTATGTTTTAATTAGTGTTTGTGCCAAGTTAAACCTATAGGATCTTCTTGGATGATAGTTATTTGAACTTGCTGAAAATTCCAGAAACTTTCTGTTCACGGAAACAATTGTTAAAAATCACCAGAACGTGATAAAATACTAATTCCAATTGCAGTACATCAATAAACAAATTATCTAGGCCTTCCTATTTTGGTAGATTTTTCTCTGTTCCAGAAGTTTGCGTTTGATATAGATTACTACAGACTGTTTAGTTTTTGACACATTCTGTTTTTCGTGTGTTGTTTGCTTATTTTGATGAATCTATGGCTAGTAAAAGAGCTTATAAACCATAGAGAAGTTGGAATACAGTAGGTTTAACACCAATATAAATAAAGAATGATTTCATTACAGTACCTTGAAGTGGTGTTTTGTTTTCTTTCGCTAACGGGGCTCACGAGATTTTCTGTTAAGTTTTGTGTTGTGAAGTTTTCAGGTTTTGGGTAAATATTTGATGGATTATGGAACAAGGATTGGCAAGAGCCTAAGCTTGGGGATGCCCAACGCACCCCAAGGTAAAATTCAAGGACAACAAAAAGCCTAAGCTTGGGGATGCCTCGGAAGGCATCCCCTCTTTCGTCTTCGTCTATCGGTAACTTTACTTGGGGCTATATTTTTATTCACCACATGATATGTGTTTTGCTTGGAGCGTCTTGTATGATTTGAGTCTTTGCTTTTTATTTTACCACAATCATCCTTGCTGTACACACCTTTTGAGAGAGAGACACACATGATTCAGAATTTGTTAGAATACTCTATGTGCTTCACTTATATCTTTTGAGCTATATAGTTTTTGCTCTAGTGCTTCACTTATATCTTTTAGAGCACGGTGGTGGTTTTATTTTATAGAAATTAGTGATCTCTCATGCTTCACTTATACTATTCTGAGAGTCTTAAACAGCATGATAATTTGCTTTAATTCTGAAATTAATCCAAATCTGATAGGCATCCAAGATGAGCATAATAAAAACTTCCATATTGAGTTCATTTAATATCATGAGAAGTTTGATACTTGATAAGTGTTTTGAATTATAAAGGTGGTAATATTAGAGTGTGCTAGTTGAGTAATTGTGAAATTGAGAAATACGTGTGTTAAGGTTTGCAAGTCCCGTAGCATGCACGTATGGTAAAAGTTGTGTGACAATTTTGACACATAAGGTGTTCTTTTATTGCTTTCCTTATGAGTGGCGGTCGGGGACGAGCGATGGTCTTTTCCTACCAATCTATACCTCTAGGGGCATGCATAGTAGTACTTTGCTTCGAGGGCTAATAAACTTTTGCAATAAGTATAAGAGTTCTTTATGACTAATGTGAGTCCATGGATTATACGCACTCGCAACCTTCCACAATTTTCTAGCCCCTACGGTACCGTGCATTGCCCTTTCTCGCCTTGGGAGTTGGTGCAAACTTTGCAGGTGTATCCAAACCTCGTGATATGATACGCTCTATCACACAGAAACCTAATTATATCTTCCTCAAAACATCCACCATACCTACCTATCATGGCATTTCCATAGCCATTCCGAGATATATTGCCATGCAACTTACCACCATTCTGTTTATTATGACACGCTCCATCATTGTCATATTGCTCTGCATGATCATGTAGTTGACATCGTATTTGTGGCAAAGCCACCTTTCATAAATTTTTTTACATGTCACTCTTGATGCATTGCATATCCCGGTACACCGCCGGAGGCATTCACATAAAGTCATATTTTGTTCTAAGTATTGAGTTGTAATTCTTGAGTTGTAAGTAATAAAAGTGTGATGATCATCATTATTAGAGCATTGTCCCATGTGAGGAAAGGATGATGGATACTATGATTCCCCCACAAGTCGGGATGAGATTCCAGACTAAAAAAATGAGGCCAAAGAAAAGAAACAGAGATGGCCCAACAAAAAAAGAGGAGAAAAAATGAGAGAAAAAGAGAGAAGGGACAATGTTACTATCCTTTTTCCACACTTGTGCTTCAAAGTAGCACCATGACCTTCATGATAGAGAGTCTCCTATGTTGTCACTTTCATATACTAGTGGGAATTTTTCATTATAGAACTTGGCTTGTATATTCCAATGATGGGGGCTTCCTCAAAATGCCCCAGGTCTTTGTGAGCAAGCAAGTTGGATGCACACCCACTTAGTTTCTTTTTTTGAGCTTTCATATATTTATAGCTCTAGTGCATCCGTTGCCTGGCAATCCCTACTCCCCTCATTGACATCAATTGATGGGCATCTCCATAGCCTATTGATTAGCTGCGTCAGTGTGAGACTTTCTAGCTTTTTGTCTTCTCACATAACCCCCATCATTATACTTTATTCCACCCATAGTGCTATATCCATGGCTTGTGCTCATGTATTGCGTAAGGGTTGAAAAGGCTGAAGCGCGTTAAAAAGTATGAACCAGTTGCTCGGCTTGTCATCGGGGTTATGCATGATGAGAACGTTTTGTGTGAAGAAATTGAAGCATGGCCTAACTATATGATTTTGTAGGGATGAGCTTTCTTTGGCTATGTTATTTTGATAAGACATAATTTCTTGGTTAGCATGTTTGAAGTATTATTGTTTTTATGTCAGCATTAAACTTTTATCTTGAATCTTTCAGATCTAAATATTCATGCCACAATAAAAAGAATTACATTGTAAATTATGCTAAGAAGCATTCCACATCAAAAATTCTGTTTTTATCATTTACCTACTCGAGGATGAGCAGGAATTAAGCTTGGGGATGCTTGATACGTCTCCAACGTATCTATAATTTTTTATTGTTCCATGCTATTATATTATCTGTTTTGCATGTTCAATGGGATTTAGTATAAACTTTTATATTAATTTTGGGACTAACCTATTAACCGGAGGCCCAACCCAAATTGCTATTTCTTTGCCTATTTCAGTGTTTCGAAGGAAAGCAATATCAAGCTGAGTCCAAAAGGAATGAAACCTTCGGCAACGTGATTTTCCGAACAAACATGATCCATAGGACTTGGAGTGGACGTCGAGCAATCAACAAGGAGGCCACGAGGCAGGGGGCGCGCCTACCCCCCTAGGCACGCCCTCCACCCTCATGGGCCCCTCGTGGCTCCACCGACCTACTTCTTCCTCCTATATATACCTACGTACCCCAAAACATCAGAGGAGGAGCAAAAACCCTATTTCCACCGCCGCAACCTTCTGTACACGTGAGATCCCATCTTGGGGCCTTTTCCGGTGCTCCGCCCGAGGGGGCATTGATCATGGAAGGCTTCTACATCAACACCATAGCCTCTCCGATGATGTGTGAGTAGTTTACCTTAGACCTTCGGGTCCATAGTTATTAGCTAGATGGCTTCTTCTCTCTCTTTGGCTCTCAATACAAAGTTCTCCTCGATTCGCTTGGAGATCTATACAATGTAATCTACTTTTGCGCTGTGTTTGTCGAGATCCGATGAATTGTGGGTTTATGATCAATATTATCTATGAACAATATTTGAATCTCCTCTGAATTCTTTTATGTATGATTGGTTATCTTGATTTGGCCTACTAGATTGATCTTTCTTGCAATGGGAGAAGTGCTTAGCTTTGGGTTCAATCTTGCTGTGCTCGATACCAGTGACATTAGGGGAAACGGCACGTATTGTATTGTTGCCATCGAGGATAAAAAGATGGGGTTTATATCATATTGCATGAGTTTATCCCTCTACATCATGTCATCTTGCTTAAAGCGTTACTCCTTTCTTATGAACTTAATACTCTCGATGCATGCTGAATAGCGGTCGATGTGTGGAGTAATAGTAGTAGATGCAGGAAGGAGTCGGTCTACTTGTCACGGACGTGATACCTATATACATGATCATACCTAGATATTCTCATAACTATGCTCAATTCTATCAATTGCTCGACAGTAATTTGTTTACCCACCATAATACTTATGCTCTTGAGAGAAGCCATTAGTGAAACCTATGGCCCACGGGTGTATTCTCTATCACATTAATTTGTCGTTATTTCTATTACCGTTTATTTTACTTTCTTTACTTTTAGTCTTTATCATAAAAATACCAAAAATATTATCTTATCATCTCTATCAGATCTCGCTTTTGCAAGTGGCCGTGAAGGGATTGACAACCCCTTTGTCGTGTTGGTTGCAAGGTTCTTATTTGTTTGTGTAGGTGCGTGGGACTTGAGCGTGGTCTCCTACTGGATTGATACCTTGGTTCTCAAATACTGAGGGAAATACTTACGCTACTTTACTGCATCGCCCTTTCCTCTTCAAGGGAAAACCAACGCAGTGCTCAAGAGGTAGTAGTTTGTACCGGTAGCTATGTGTTTAAACTCTCTCTCTCTCTCATGTTATTGATATCTCACGATCTTGATGTATCGCGGGCTTTGTTAATATAGTCGGATCATATGGTGTTTTCCCCTCTCTATCTTGTTGTGATGAATTGAGTTTTCCCTTTGAGATTTCGTTTTATTGGATTGAATACTTTTATGGATTTGAGAACACTTTATGTATGTCTTTCATATGAATACTCATGGTGAAAATGGGGTATTGTATTGATTCACTTTATATATGTTTTGGCACTCAACTCGCGTATTCCTGAGGTGACATTGGGGTAATCTACGCATAGGGGTTAATGCATGTTCTTGTCTTGATTCTCCGGTAGAAATCTTGGGACACTTTTGAAGTTCTCTGTTTTGGATTGAATATTACGAATTCTATTTTGCTTTGGTATTATTTTAGTATGAACTCTAGGATAGATTGATCGGAAAGAATAGCTTTGAGGTGGTTTCATACCCAACATACAATTTCGTCTTATGTTCTCCGCTAGATAGGAACTTTGGAGTGATTCTTCATGGCACTTTGAGGGATTGTTATATGATCCAATTATATTAGCACTGTTGGGAGATTGCACTAGCAAAAGTATGGACCCTAGGCCTCATTTTCAAGCATTGCAATACCCTTTGTGCTCTGTTTTATCAATTCCTACCTTGTTGTTTTTTATTGTTCCTATTACAAAAGTCAATATCTACTATCATTACTACACTTTTATCTACATCTCTTCGCCGAACTAGTGCACCTATAAAAATTACCATTGTATTTGGTGTGTTGGGGACACAAGAGACTTTTTATTATTTGGTTGCAGGGTTGTTTGAGAGAGACCATCTTCATCCTACGCGTCCCACGGATTGATAAACCTTAGGTCATCCACTTGAGGGAAAATTGCTACTGTCCTACAAAACTCTGCGCTTAGAGGCCCAACACAAGTCTGCAAGAACAAGTTGCGTAGTAGACATCACTCCGCCATGAGGTATGAATCTCAACTTCTTGCTTACTTCATTTTACCAGTCTTTTATCGATAGAATTCTGATCGCGCGATAGCCCCTCGTGTGGCCACCATGCCGAGCCAACCTCGGAGGGGACCTCTCCGGCCGTCGAGTTAGCAGATAACAAATTAGTGTCGCGCTCCGTGCCTCCCCTGGTCCCTGAAGAGCCTGGGGTGGTGTTGTCCCGAAGGATCATGATAACCCACAAGTATAGGGGATCGGTACAGTTTTTGAGGGTAGAGTATTCAACCCATATTTATTGATTCAATGCCAGGGGAGCCAAAGAATATTCATGAGTATTAGAAGCTGAGTTGTCAATTCAACCACACCTGAAAGACTTAATATCTGTAGCTAAGTATTAAGTGGCAAAGTAATATGGAAGTAGCGGTAACAGTGGCAAAAGTAACAGTAGCAGTTTTGTAGTGATTGTAATAGCAGTAGCAACGGAACTAACATAGCAAAGATCAATATGTGAAAAGTTCGTAGGCAATGGATCGGCAATGATAATTGTTTCTGATGATATTCATCATGTAGCAGTTATAACCTAGGGTGGCACAGAACTAGCTCCAATTCATCAATATAATGTGGCATATATTCCATATATAGTCATACGTGCTTATGGAAAAGAACTTGCATGACATCGTTTGTCCTACCCTCCCGTGGCAGCAGGGTCCTAATGGAAACTAAGGGATATTAAGGCCTCCTTTTAATAGAGAACTGGAACAAATCATTAGCACTAGCACTTAGTTTATACATGAACTCTTCAAACTACGGTAATCACCAGAAAGAATCCCAATTATTTTCACCTTGGGGTATGCGGATCATAACTCGTAATAGGTGTCTACAACTTGCAAGATAGGATCAAGAACTCACATATATTCATGAAAACATAATAGGTTCAGATCTAAAATCATGGCACTCAGGCCCTAGTGACAAGCGTTAAGCATAGCAAAGTCATAGCAACATCAATATCAGAACATACTGGATACTAGGGATCAAACCCTAACAAAACTAACTCAATTACATGATAAATCTCATCCAACCCATCACCGTCCAAGAAGACTACAATGGAATTACTCACACACGATGGTGAGCATCATGAAATTGGTGATGGAGGAAGGTTGGTGATGATGATGGCGACGAATCCCCTCTCCGGAGCCCCGAACGGACTCCAGATCAGCCCTCCCGATGGAGAACAGAGGCGGCGGCGGCTTCGTATCGTAAAATGTGATGAATCTTTCACTTTGATTTTTTCTCCCCCAATAGGGTTATATAGAGTTGGAGTTTAGGTCGCAGGAGGTCCAGGGGGCCCACAAGCACTCTAGGCTCCCCCCAGGCTCGTGGCCTCTGGGTGGACCCCCTCTAGTTAATTATTACGCCAGTATTTTTTATATATTCCAAAAATATTCTCCATAAATTTTCAGGTCTGTCGTGGAATTGTCACGGTAGATGTCCTCTTGCAAGGACTTAGTCATGGAGCCATCGCAACTAGGAAGCATAAAGGGGTTAATCGGGACAAAGGACACGCGAGGTTTATACTAGTTCAGCCCCTTGCGGTGAAGGAAGGCCTACGTCTAGTTGGGTTGGTATTGCTTGATGTTTCAATGACCAGGGAGCGAGATACGCTATGCCTGGTTCTCGATGAGTTGTTTCTTGCCCTAAGCCGTCGGCGGGTCGTCCCCTTATATACACGGGTTGACGACCTGTGGCCTACAGAGTCCCGACCGGCTCATAAACGGTGTCCGACTCGGTGACTAGTTACTTCTACCTTATGATACAAGTCATGCCATCATGGCGATTTGTCACTATGGGCCTTAAGTCGCCTGTGGGCCTTTAACCCCTTTACTGAAACGCCATCTTCATGTCTTGGTCTTGGGCTTCAGATGGGCTTCCCTTTGCGTAACTCGGCCCCTCCTGGGCGGCTTACATAATAGTGATATCCCCGACATTAGGCCCTAGATTGATTTGAACCGGTTCATGTCAATCTTAAATAACCTTATGAACTGGCCTTCAGTCTTTTGTTTTGTGCAGAAACTTTTAACCCGCCGTGACGTCATCATCTGGCTCCGGGTTAAATCTTTGTGACGTCATCTTTAATTAAACTCATATTTTATTGCATCATATCCTCCAATGGATCTTTGCCTTTACTGACCATCCCGAGAATCGAGGCGCCGGGGCCGCTGGATAATGATGCTTTGGTCTCCTCGTTTCTCGCGCTGTCTTGGTTGGCCCCTCCTTATAAATAGATGCGACTTAGGTATTTTTCATTTCCTTCAGTCGTCTTCTTCCTCGCACTTTCCTTTCTGCTCGAGCTCCGCCGCCGCCACCGGACCCCTCGTCTTCACCGACTCAGGCCGCTGCATCACCCTGTTTCTGACCAGAAAACGACGGCGACCCTCCGCAGCTCTTCCGCATCTGTGAGTTCTTTTCCCCCCTTTCTCAGATCTGCATTAATACTGCCTTGAGTTCGTCGACGTTCATCGCCGCCTGACGCAAACTTCCATTAGTTCTTACCTCTAATGCTTTGCTCATATTGTAAAAACAACATAGAACTGCCGTGGAGGATGTTTTGTGCTTATTCTGTATGAAAATAGATCTCATTTCCTCGTTTTGGAAACCCTCCTCGAGTACATGAACTTCCCTGTACTGTTTTAGGTCTAGAAATTTTTCCTTTCCAAAATAATAATTTCAACTTGTGAAACCTGTTTGTTCCACACTTAGCCACAAACCGCGTCTGTTGACTCTGTTTCAACCATAGTAGTTCATATGACTGGTTCAAAATAATACCGGCTGTTAACACCGCTTGCCTCTGGCGACTTAAGAAAACTTCAATTGCCTTTCATACTCGTAATGATTTAAACATTATCGCATGACTACCTATGTATCATTAGGCCCCTTCTTAAATCGCCATTCTGAGTAACTCAATAATGCTTTCCTCCGGGTTATAGTTGAACCGGAAAATTTCTTTATCTTGTTGTAGGCTTCGATTTACACAATGGCACTCAAAGCTCCCAAATCTCCGGTGACCTGGAATTGGGTCCCATCCATTGTCACGGAAAGCAAATTGTCCAAATTTGTGAAGTCTGGCTATCTGCCCAAGAAGGAGGTCATGTCTTATCGTGCTCCTGACCCGTCCGAGGAGCATCCTCATCCAAAAGAAGGGGAGGTTGTAGTCTTTACATATCATATGAGCCGGGGTTTCGCTCCACCCGGTTCAAAATTCTTTAGAGACGTTTTGCATTTCTTTGACTTAAGACCTCAAGACATCGGGCCCAATTCCGTGTCAAACATCTGCAACTTCCAAGTTTTCTGTGAGGTCTACCTTGGAGAAGAGCCCAGCCTACTTTTGTTCAGGGAATTGTTCTATCTGAACCGGCAGAATGAGCGCGCCAACGGGCCCAGTCTGGAACTTGGTGGCATATCGATTCAAAGGCGGAGAGACTGCCTGTTCCCTTATGTTGAATTGCCGAGTCATCCAAAGGACTGGACCCAGACATGGTTCTACTGCCGGGATTCTTCTCCGGCTGGTGAAAACCCACTGCCCGGCTTCCGCGCATTACGCCTTGAATCTACTCACCCGCTGCCGGATAAGTTGACTGCCATTGAACATCTGCCACTCACCCCCAAGATCAAGAAGATTAAAGCTCTCTTGGGGAACGGCTTGGATGGCATTGACTTGGTCCGAGTCTGGGTTGCTTGGAGAATAATTCCCTTAAGCCGCCACCCCGGCTTAATGTGTAATTATTCAGGCGAGAAAGATGACCCTAAGTGTCATAGCCCTGACGACTTACCAGATGACGTAGTGGAGGCTACCACTCAGTCTTTGTTAAAGGAGGGTACAGTGACCAGTAACGCCTTCGGGTTACTGCCTTTCTGCAAACAAAACCCGGCCCCTCCAGTAAGTCCCAGTTATTACCTTTTACTATGCTTATACCTTGCTTTTATTACAACTTTTCACAATTTCTCTTCAGGCAAAAGACAGCTTCTGGAAGGTTTATTATGACCATGAGGCGGCCAAACAAGCCAGGGCTGCTAAGAAAGCTGATAGAAAATCCGCCAAGCCTACCACCTCCAGGAAAAGAAAAACAAGCTCCTCGGAGATGCTTCAACTTGATGACTCTGATGACAACGAAGAAGAGGTAACTTTTAAACTTCCCTGACTATTTTATCATCATTTCACTGACATGATTTCTCTTTCAGGAAGACACGGGAAACAGCCAACCCGTCGAAGAAGAGGTAACTATAATCTCCTCCGACTCCGAGCGTGTGCCGCGTCAGAAAATTCGAAGAGTAACCCGGAAAGTAAGATTTTCACATCCTTTGGCTTACCAAGACCCTGACTTTCTTTTGAAGCAACAGCAATTTGAAAGCCGGAGGCAGACCCGGACTAGCAAGGACGCAGAGTTCTCCACCGGCTTGCCTGACGTAACAAGGAAGCGTTGGACTGAGGTTATCTCCGACTTATCCCCTTTTTTACCTTTGGCAGATCTAATCCGTCAAGCTCTCAATTCATCTGACTCCAATTATCAGGATACATCTCCTTCATCCGGCGAGTCTATGCAGTCAAACATGCCGGCTTTTAAGACTGCCCCTGGGTAATATCATTTTATTCTCCTTATGTTTTTCCTTCTTCATGTTCCTTTACTCATTTCTCTGCTTTGCCCACAGCGTGCAAGTTAAGCCCAGGAAGAAAACCAAGAAAGCGGAGCCGGCTCAAAACCCTGTGGTGACTGAACCGAAACAGGGTGTAACTGCTCCCGACTCTTCCATACATCAGCTACCGCTTGAGCCGGCTCAAGATATTGCAGCACCAACTTCCGATCCGCCTTCTGAAGATATTCTTGATGGTTCTGCTAATCCGGAGGCGCCTAGCCCGGTCAAGGCGGCTGACCCAAAAGTGGAATTTCTCAAGGCCCAATTCGTTGAGTAGGCCTGGCCCACCGTTCTTGCCAAATGTTCGGCTAAAGAGGAGCTGCTAGAACGCCGTAAGGCCAAGATGGATATCACCAACTATACTTGTTTGAGTATAGGAGAGATTGTCTCGGGCTACATCAACCAGGTGCAAAGCAGCCGTGACCTGGAAATTGACATGGTGAAGCAAATACAACAAAAATCTGAGGTATGATTTATGCCTTCTTACTTTCAATCTTACTTACTATACCAGCCCCCAAGTCTATTGCCAATGAGTGAATATGCTGTAGACTTAGAAACATTGTTAGAGCTACTTGCCCGGCTTAAAGAGTAAAATATTTAAACCGGATGTAACGCAATACCTTTAACTTGTGATACACATTAGCCCCCAAATGCCAAGTATCTTTGCTTGCAAAGTATTTGGGACTTAATATCCAGGACCGGCTTAATAATCTAGAAAGCTTCGGTATACATTAGCCCCCAAGTGTCAAGTATCTTTGCTTGCAAAGTGCTTGAGACTTAACTTTATTTGTATCATGATCCTGACTATGACCTGGTACCAATGCAGACCACCATAAGTCCATTTGAGTCGGGGATTGCGGACCTGAAGAGCCGCCTGACAGCCCAGGAACTTGAAATACAAAAGGCCAACTCCAAGTTTGAATTCAGCATCTCTGAACAAGAGAAGTTGAAGAAGAACTTCGAATTGGAGAAGAAAACCTGGGCTGATGAGAAGGCCTCTCTGGTGACTCGGGCCGAGACAGCCGAAGCATCCCTTACAAAAGCAAACACCAAGCTGTCCGGCTTGAAGCGTCAGATATCTAGAATGGTCTCAGCAATCTTCGGTAAGTTACTTTATATGAACCTCAAATATTGCCATCCTTCCTTTGATGACTAAGCTAATTATTGCCTGCGGCTTACCCTTTGTTTAACAACACAGACCCCAGGAGCACAACCCTCAAGCAGGACATGGTGATCAAACTGAAAGCAGTCTATACTCTGGTGGAGCAATTGTACACTGGGTCACAACGTACTTTGGCCGTTGTGGCTTTATCAAATGATGTCCCCCATCTCCTGCAAGATGTGCTAAAATGGCTTGCCGTGCTTCCTCAGCGGGTCCAAGAGCTAAGACGGGCATCTGCTAGAGCCGGACCTATAGCTGCCTTGAGCCGGGCCAAGGCGTGGATTCCAGAGCTAGACCCAGCCGACCTCAGTCATGGATACCCAAGTCTGAAGGAAGATAGAACCTTATTTGATGAGGCGGACTTCACCGCCTGTGTAAAAGACATACGCCCTATGGCTACTCTCATTGGAAACGACACTGATCTTACCAAGTACCAGCCGGGTTATGACAGCGAGAACCGAAGGATTCCAACACCTCATTATGATGATGTCAGCCTGATCCCTCCAATTCGTAAGCATACCTTTGCCCCTGAAGTCGATCCAACCGGTTTAATAGATGATGAAGCTGAGTTTGAAGCCTTAAATGGCATTGACTGGACCTCATCGACCTTCCAAGACAGAGCAGCAGACGAAGAGGCGGAGAAGGATAACCCGGAGTCATCAAGCCAGCCATAGGAGTAAAGACATCGGGTGTCATATGTTTACCTTTTTGCCAAACAATGCCTCACTATTCAGACTCGGGGAGTCTTGTAATAGAGTAGAAAAACTCAATTTTTGTTATGCCTTCGCGCATGCTTATGGCGCATGATACTTGCATAAGCCGCCATTATTATGCACTTGTTATTTTAATCTGTTATGCCTTTATAGAGTCTTACTTGTATTGCCCTGCACATAAGACAAGCAGAAATCCCTTGGCGATTATACTGTATTGGGGGTCATATAATGTTTTGATAACTCAGAGTATACACCATACTATTTTAGGAAAAACAACTTACGATTAGACTTAGTAGACATAATCACAATGGCATACCTATGATGCTTGCAGTTATCTCTCCGGCTTATATGACCCAACCTCTGAGGGTAAATTTAACTCCTGAAAATTGACATATGAAGGTTCACCTGGTACTTAGTAACCCAGAGGAACCAATATTCACCCAGAGGGTTGTGATCCAGACTATGGTATTTTGAAGAGGATCTCAATATAACCAAATATTGATACTTATAAAATATGATGAATAATAAACAAAATTTCAAAGGCTTCTGATTCGAATATGACCAGCGAACCGTTCCAAAGGGGTTAAGCTAAGATTCGAATGCGATCATATAGCCCCCAGTGGCTGTGGCGATGCCGGTCAAGTGGGTATCGACAGCTATGTTCTCTTTGGTTCGAATACGACCTATGTTTGAACAGGAAGCCCCCAAGTGACCATAAGAGTTGTTTAATGACGCTGATTCGAATACGATCCACGTTAGACCCAAAGGGGTTAAGCTATGATTCAAATATGATCAAGAAGCCCACAACTGGGTTTGGCAGTATGCCGATCAAGTGGGTATCGATAGCTATGTTCTCTTTGGTTCGAATACGACCTATGTTTGAACAGGAAGCCCCCAGGTGATCATGGCTAGATTCAGATATGATCATAAGTCGGACCAAAGGAAAGCCGGATTCAGATGTGACCCGCTCCCTCTTGGCTATCTCCACCACCTGACAAAGAAAACACATAAACCTTTTTGGGGGTGGAAAAAAGGACAGAGGTCCTGCTTTATTGCTTTATGTAATATATACATAGTATAAATATATACACATTAGAGCCGGTGGCTCAAGTATAGTAAGGCCGAAGACGAGCGATATTCCACGGCCGGCGGGTCTCCTCCTCCGACTTACGTGAGTCTTTGTGCTCTCGAACATCGATAAGGTAATATGACCCGTTGTTCAGATTCTTACTGACCACAAAGGGTCCTTCCCAAGGAGGGGATAGCTTGTGCATGTCAGATTGATCCTGGATGAGTCGGAGCACTAAGTCGCCTTCTTGAAAGGTCCTGGACCTAACCCGGCGGCTGTGGTAGCGGCGCAGGTCTTGCTGATAAATCGCCGAGCGGGCTATTGCCAAGTATCGCTCTTCATCCAGCAGGTCAAGTGCATCTTGACGAGCCTTTTCATTATCCGTCTCAACATAAGCCGCCACACGGGGTGAGTCATGACGGATGTCACTTGGCTGGACCGCCTCTGCTCCATACACCATAAATAAAGGTGTGTAACCCGTAGATCTGTTAGGTGTAGTATTGATGCTCCAAAGTACAGAAGATAACTCCTCCACCCAACAACCCGGCGTCCGCTGCAAGGGGACCAAGAGCCGGGGCTTGATACCCTTCAAGATCTCTTGATTAGCTCGTTCTGCTTGACCATTGGATTGAGGATGAGCCACAGCCGAAACGTCAAGCCGTATATGCTCTCGTTAACAGAACTCTTCCATAGCTCCTTTAGAAAGGTTAGTGCCATTATCAGTTATGATGCTGCGTGGAAAACCAAAGTGAAAAATCACCTTTTTCATGAACTGGACTGTCATGGCTGCATCACACTTACTGACTGGCTCCGCCTCAACCCACTTTATAAACTTGTCAACCGCTACCAAGAGGTGCGTCTTTTTATCCTTAGACCTTTTGAAAGGCCCGACCATGTAAAGCCCTAGACTGCAAACGGCCAAGTAATTGGAATTATCCTTAATTCTTGAGCCGGCACATGGGCTCGTCGTGAGAACTTCTGACATCCGTCACATTTACTAACTAGGTCTTCTGCATCAGCATGAGCCGTCAGCCAATAAAACCCATGACGGAAAGCTTTGGCCACAAGAGATTTTGAGCCGGCATGATGACCACAATCACCTTCATGGATCTCACAGAGTATCTCCTGACCCTCCGCAGGTGACACGCATTGTTGAAACGCTCCCGTGACGCTGCAGTGATGTAACTCGCCATTAACAATTGTCATGGACTTGGACCGCCGGACGATTTGTCTTGCCAAGGTCTCGTCTTCAGGCAGCTCTCCCCGGGTCATATAAGCCAAATAAGGTACTGTCCAATCCGGAATAATGTGGACAGCCGCTACCAGCTGTGCCTCCGGGTCTGGTACTGCTAGATCTTCTTCAGAAGGTAACTTGACAGAAGGATTATGCAAAATATCAAGAAAAGTATTAGGTGGCACCGGCTTATGCTGAGATCCCAGCCGGCTTAAGGCATCAGCCGCCTCATTCTTCCTTCGATCAATATGTTCCACCACATAACCCTTGAAGTGCCCCGCTACAGCGTCAACTTCACGACGGTAAGCCGCCATAAGGGGATCTTTAGAGTCCCACTTGCCTAACACCTGTTGAGCCACAATGTCACGCCCAAGATGCGACCCTATCCTAAAGGAACTCGAAGGTCCCACCAAGGATAGAAGCGCATCTTGAAGACGCTTATGCAAGGTGGATATCATTACATCAATATTACACAATAGTGGGGATACAACCAATACATACAAAGTCACATGAATACAACAATACATCATATACAAGATCAGCATCCGACTACAGATGAAACATAAACAGAAAATAAAACAATATCCACCCTGCTAGCCCAGGCTGCCGACCAGGAACCTATCCCTCAATCAAAGAAGAGGCAGAAGAAGAACGCCAACACAAATAAACATCGCTCTCGCTTCATGATCATCGCATAACTTGTACCTGCAACTGGTGGTGTAGTAATCTGTGAGCCACGAGGACTCAGCAATCCCATTACCATGGGTATCAAGACTAGCAAAGCTTAATGGGAAAGGAAGGGGTAAGGTGGTGAGGTTGCAGCAGTGACTAAGCAAGTATGGTGGCTAACTTACGCAAATAAGAGCGAGAAGAGTAACAAAGCAAGCGGTCGCCAACTAGTAATGATCAAGAAGTGATCCTGAACTCCTACTTACGTCAGACATAACCCAGAAACCGCGTTCTCCTCCCGAACAACCCCGAAAAGAGACCATCACGGTTACGCACACGGTTGGTGTATTTTAGAAGAGTTTGCTTCAAGTTTACTACAACCGGACATTAACAAATTCCCAGCTGCCACATAACGGCGGGCACGGCTTTCGAAAGTTCAAACCCTGCAGGGGTGTCCCAACTTAGCCCATTATAACCTCTCGCGATCAACGAAGGATATTCCTTCTCCTGGGAAGACCCGATCAGTCTCGGAATCCCGTTTACAAGACATTTCGACAATGGTAAAACAAGTCCAGCAAGACTGCCCGATGCGCCGACAATCCCGATAGGAGTTGCACATATCTCATTCTCATGGCAACACCGGATAAGCGAAGCGTACAGGTACCAACATAACCCAAGTTGCCAAGGGACGGTCCTGCACGGTGCTCTAGTTTGGACCAACACTTAGACAAGCATTAGCCCGGGGGGGCTAAAATAAAGATGACCCTTGAGAGAGCGACTCCCATGGGAAAAGTAGGTGGTGGTGAGGCAAATGGTAAAACCAAGGTTGGGCCTTGCTGGAGGAGTCTTATTCAAAGCGAACTGTCAGGTGGGTCCCATAAATCACCCAACCGCGTTAGGGACGCAAAATCCGGGAACATAATACCGATATGACGGAAACTAGGGCGGCAAGAGTGGAACAAAACACCAGGCATAAGGCCGAGCCTTCCACCCTTTACCAAGTATATAGATGCATTAATAAATATAAGATATATTGTGATATCCCAACATAAACATAATCCAACATGGAGCAATCTTCATCTTCACCTGCAACTAGCAACGCTATAAGAGGGGCTGAGCAAAAGCGCTAACATAGCCAAACAACGGTTTGCTAGGAAGGGTAACAAAGGTTAGAGGTTCATGACAAATTGGGAGGCTTGATAAGCAAGTGGTAGGTAACGCAGCATAGCGATAGAACGAAGCAACTAGCATAGCAATGATAGTAATGAGATCCAAGCTGACGGTCATCTTGCCTGAAATCCCGCTAGGAAGATGCCGGGGTTTTCCTGGGCTCCCCGAGCACCTATGGGGACGGAGCCCCTTCTCGGTTCGGCGGGGGGCGGAGGTCGCGCGAAGAGCGGATCGAGGCGAGGCACGCGAGGGAAGGTTTTTACCCAGCTTCGGAGCTCTCCGGAGAGATAACACTCCTACTACTGCTTTGTGGATTGTATTGAGTTCTTGCTCGGGAGCGCCGAGTGCTACAGTACACTCAAGCAGCTAACGAGACCGAGCGCTTCTCTGAGGATCGATCCCCCCCTACGTTGTGCATGGGCCTCCTGTTATATGTTCAAGGGGTCTCCAACAGGTGGCAAAGTAGGTACGGGCAAAAGTGTAAATATGCTGCGGTAGGTACAGCTACCTACACAGTGTATCATACCTAACCCTGACGGCAGGGGACAAAGGCATTAAATGCCTGTCTACGTCGCCTAGACGGTGCAGAAAAGGGACCGTCAGGGGCGCCATCGCTCGCCACGATGGCGATCCTGTCAGCACTGCATGCCATAGTGTACCCCTGGCTGCACAGCCTCCCGCCACGTACACTGGGAAGGGTCCCGGAGCGACACGTAGGTGGGTGAGCTGGAGCGCGGGTACAGAATGGCTGCCTGCCGTGGCAAGCGCCTTGCCGCGGCCGTTGCCTTGTCGCGCCCGGGAACTTGTCGCTCGCCGGGTCCTGCCGGGACGCGTGGCACGCTGCGGCAGGTTCTTTGAGATGCTCTCGTTGGGCTTCCCGGCAAGCTCCTCTTGCCGGGGTCTTGTACCTTGAATGGCCTTCCCGGCAAGCTCCTCTTGCCGGGGACTTGTCTCCTTGACTTAAATACTTTGTTCTCGAATGGCTCCAAAGGATCCATAGAGAGCCTTGGTGATCACCTGGCGGGCCTTGCCGCGGGGTGCGGCGACTGCCCGTGCACAAGTTCGGGATACTAGAGTACCCCTACTTTAGTACACCGACAGGAGCCCCCGGGCCTGGGCCACACACGGTGCCGAGTGCTGTTGAGCCAGGCCCAAAACAGGGCACGGGCTCGCACGGCCTGGGTCGCGTTGTACCTTGCTCCGCATCCACCACGCCCTCCCGAACGGCACGCGTCGATTGCGGCGTCGCGGGGGAGGTCATGGGTGGTTCCTTTACTCGGAAAGGCGAAACGTCCGCCCCCATCCCTCCTTATAAGCAGGGGGAGCAGGGGCAGTTCACCCATCTGCCCGTTGCCGTTCCTTCCTCGAGAATCTCCGCCACTCCCCTTCTTTCCAAAGCCGAAGGAGAGCAGCGCCCCGCCCCCATCGCCACCAGCACCACCAACGCCGTCGTCCTCCTTCTCCATTCCCTCCATGGCCCCGAAGGCCGAGAAGGCGAAGTCGGCTGAGGCGCAGCGGCTCGCGGCGCTGCGAAAGAAGCGGGCAATCTTCCCTCCAAGGCTCGAGGCAGCAGAGCTGAAGGAAGATTTCTATCTCTTCTGGTCGACGGGGACGCGAGCGCATCCGCGCACGAAGGTACTCCCAGCCACTGCTTGGGATAAGTATCCCACTGGGTATCCCTTCTTTGCCTTGTTCTTCTACTGCGGGCTCTGCCCGCCCTTTTCTGAATTCTTTTGCGATGTCATGAACACCTACGGGATCCACCTTCTTGATTTCACCCACAATGTTGTCCTGACCATGGCAGTTTTCGCACATCTCTGCGAAAACTTTGTCGGGATCCATCCAAACGTAGCTCTTTTCCGCCATTTCTTTTCGCCTCGGGTTGAGAAAGGAGAGCCTTTATCCTGCGGAGTCGCCTGGATCTCGAAAGCTGGCAAGAAAGATGCTTATCTGGAGGGAGAGCTCCGTAGCAAGTGGGAGGATTGGAGGGCTGACTGGTGTTTGATTGTCGAGGAGAACCCCCAGCCGTTTACTGCTCTGCGCGAAACCCCAGTAGTGCGCGGCTGCGATTGGAGTAGCCTGGCCCCGGAAGACGACAGACTGAGGATTGCCGTCACCCGGATCCTGCGCCTCAGGCTTGCCGGGCTTACTGTAGGAGCGGTTGGCGCAGATTTCCTCCGCCGCCGCATTGCCCCCTGCAGGAGAGGAGGAGACCCGCCTGGGAATTCCAGAATGCGGCGGATATCATGAGGTTGCGGCCGGGCCTCAATTTCAACTTCACTGTCCTGGAGCTCAACGCGATGCTCCAGGAGCTGTTCAAGCACGACCCACAGCATCCCGAAGTGTTCTGGTTGCCGAGGGGCGTCGTCCCGCTGTGCAACAACTCCGCGCTCGATCGCATCCGTGCAATAATGCCGCTGTGCGACTCGCATGGCATTGATCCAGCCTGGATAGAGCCTGCGGATGATGTCGTGCGGGCGTTCTTCGACAACTTGATAGAAGTGTCGGTTGACGCCGACGAGAAAAAGGGGCTCACCCGGGACACCACCGATGATGAGCTCAAGCGAATCGCCATCAGGATGGAAGAGGTGGCGGCAGCCTCCGCTGCGGGCTAGTTTGGGTTCACCGTGGAGGAAGCAGAGGCAGCCGAGGTGGCAAGCCTTGGCGACCGAGAGGAGCTTGCCGGCGAGAGGAGGTCCGCTGAGCACGACGTCGGGCCGAGCAGGCCCGCCGAGGACACGAGCGGCTCGCTGGAGATCGGCTCCTCTTCCTCTTCGTCTTCTGACAGCCTACCGCAAGTAGAGCCTCCGGCTCCGCAAGCAGAGCCCCCGGCTCCACAAGCAGAGCCCCCGAATCCACCAAGGAAATGTCTTCGCAAGGCCGGGGACGTAGCGGAGCGGCGGGCGAGTCAACCCCCGCCGCGCCGCATGACACGCTCCACCGCGGCAAGTTCTGTTGCCGCGGGAACACCTCGCGCTGCAGCGGCAACTGGGGCGGGGTCCTCTCGGCCTGCCGCCCCAGCGCCCGCCAAGCGGCCAAGATATCCCACTCCCCCGCCTCCTCGCGCCGGAGGTGGGCCAGGCTTTGACTTCTCCACGCTCAGCTCCGACGAGGAAGAAGGAGAGTAAGATCCTTGTTTTATTTGCATGTCTTCAATACTTGCTGTCTGGTATTGTATCTCATTTGCCTTACTCTAAACTCATCCCTTTTTAGGACGCTGGCGCAGAGAATGGCAAAGAGGGCCAAGGTCTCGGTGATCGTTATCGAGGATGACCCCTCCGTGGGAGCAGGGGGTGCGCCCGAGATAAACTCGCCGGACCCGACGGCTGTTCTTCAGAGCAGCCCCCAGCGTAGCCCCCAGCATAAGTATATGGTTTACTTCCAGCTGTTAGGCGCGCACGGATACTCTTTGCTTGTTGATATCTGACCGTTGGCTTATGTAGGAGCAGAGCAGCTCCATCGGGAGAGCCCGGAGGCCACCCCCGACGTGCCACTTGCTTCGACTACGCCGCCAAGGGAGAATTCTCCGGCAAGGGAGAAGTCCCCGACGAGGGACAGTTCCCCGGCGAGGGAGAAATCTCTGGCAAGGGACGGTACCAGCGAACCCCCGGCAGCGGAGATCCCCACCACCGAGCCTGGTACAGGTACTCCTTGCTTCTAAACCTCCCTTGGGTTCTTCTTTTTGGACATTTGCTCGACTTTTCTTCCTTTTCCGGCCGTCAGATCCATCCACTGTGGAGCCTATGGAGACCGAGGTTGTCATTGATGACGCCGCTGCCATCGAAGAAACGGCCGGCGCTGATGATCCCGCCGGCGAAGAGGCCGCCAAGGCTGCCGCCGCAGCAGCCGACGAGGGGTCCGGCGATCGTACTGACGACCCTGGGGCCTCAGGAGCGACAGGCGCTACACCGACCGCCGATCTTCCCGCCGCTGCCGCAGCGTCAGGCTCCGAAGAACCCCAGCCAGGCATCTACTTGAAGGCTGGCGCTGGTATCTTCATCAACCTCCCCTGGGCGTCAACGTCCAGGGCGCTAGTCGAAGGAGAAAGCTTTGACGTGGAGGTGCTTGCCTCCGCTGGGCTGACGCTGGTCGACGCACCAAGCAACAGCAGCGACGAGCCCGAAGAGGAGTGACTGCTGCGGAAGCTGGTGTCGCTCTATCGTGCCCACCAGGCCAAACTGGAGTCCCGCGAAGCGCTTGTCGCGAAGGCGGGGGTGGACGTGGAGAAACGCGCGGAGGAGCTCCGAGGCCTCAACCAGGCAGCTCTCCAGTCGCTGGCGGCGGAGCGGGTGCAGCTCGATGAGGCGCAGAAGGCTTTCATACTTGAGAAGGCAGAGGTGGCAGAGCAACAGCGGCTTGCCGCCGAGGAGTTATCTGCGCCGGACGGTGAGTTGGTGCAGCTGAAGGCCAGCCTGGACAGCCACGAAGAGGAGCTAGCTGCGCGCGAGCGAGCACTCAGCGGAGCCCTCAAGGAATCAAAGGACGCTGCCGCAGCTGCCGAGGCCGCCAAGAAGGAGCTGGAGGCGAAAGTGGCGCAGCTGGAGACTGATCTCAAGGCGAGCGGTGAAGCGCTTGCCGCGCTCAAGCATGAGCGCGAGAAGGACGCCTTCACCTTTGGCGATCTGCAGGGCCGTCTAGCTGAAAAGGTCAAGGAGCTTGACGCCGCCAAGGACTCCAACGTTGACCTTGAGCTGAAGCTGGCTACTTTGACCAAGACGCTGGACGGCGCCAAGGAGCAGGAGGCGGCCTTGAAGAAGGAGATCGAGGCCGACCAAGCGCTGCTGGAGAACATCGCTGCCACCCAGAATGAGTTCAGGGGAACTGTGGAGCGGTGGGCGGAGGGCCTTGTGAGCGCTGCCGCAGGCATTGACAAGGAGTTGGCGTTGCTGGGGGTGGAGGATCTCGGGTATTCCTCTGACGAGAGCCTCCCATCTAGCGCCAAGCTCACCTTGTTCTTTAAAGGCGTGGTGACGACCCTCCAGCAACTCCGGGAGAGGATCCCAAAGCAGCTGGCCAACGAGTCGCGCGAGATCTGCGCGAGAGCTCTCAAAAAGGTGCTGATGAAGGTGGCCTTCCGCAACCCGGGCCTCCGCCTCACTAATATCCTCAGGTCCCTGCCGTCGGAAGCTGATCTGGATGAGCTCGAGACCCTCGTCGCACCCATTGTGGACAAGGTGAGCGGGATCAAGAGGGTTGAGGGCGACCGCACGGACTAGGCCGCCTATTTTCTTCTTTTCTTGTCGTCGCTGGTCATGTTATGAAAACAGTCTATTAGAGCCGCGACAAACTATCTTGTAATATAACTCTGTTTCAGGTCATGATTGCAATGCTATTCCCTTTACTTGATTCCCTCCTTTGTATGTTTTTGCCCTACGCTTTTTAGGGAACCTGCCGGCGTAGGCACCTTTGCCGCGAGGGCTGAGTGCGGGACGTCAGCAGCCTGCTGGCGGTGCCGTTACCGACAAGAAACCTCGTCGCGACTAGTCGCAGCTCGCTTAAGTTGCTGAGTGAACTCGAAACAAAGTAAGGGCGCGACTCTGATCGCGGCACACTGAAGCTGTTGAGCGAACTCGAAGCAAAGTAAGGGCGCAACTAGCCACGAGTTGGTTCCTTCGCGCACGGGTTTTCCATACAAAGCATGGTCGTTCAAGGAAAATAACTTAAAATTAAAAAAAATCTGATTGCTCAAACTTTGGCACTTAGCTTTTTTGTCGTTTGCTCCCCGGCAAGGCGAAATTTTTCCTGAACGGCGCCGGGTCCATACCATTATCTTCCCATCCCCCCGGCTAACTTGTGGGCGAAGGATCCTTCCTCTGCTTGAGAAAAAGAAAAGAGAAAACAATAGTATGGAGCCTTATGGCTCGTTATTGCTTACCGAGGGGGGCTCGCTGCACAAAGTGTCAGACAATTTATGCAGAAAGGCATGAAATTGACAGGGTGTGCGGAGCACGTGAGTTTTATTTATGGTGAGGGTCTGCGCCTGGCTTTGTACAAAGGATTACATGTAACAGCGGCAAGACTTGTACAAAATGGTGGTTGCCGAACAGGGTCCGACAACCGCGCCTTACGGGTAAAACTTACGAAGATGCTCGATGTTCCAGGAGTTGCTCACCGGAATGCCATCCTCAGTCTCAAGGCGGACAGCGCCAGGCCTCGTGACTCGTTTCACCCGGTAAGGGCCTTCCCACTTTGGCGTCAACTTGTTGGAATTCTTGGCGGAATGAACGTGCCGAAGAACAAGGTCGCCTTCCTCAAGACTTCTGGCTTTAACTTTGCGGCTATGGTAGCGGCGCAAAGCTTGCTGGTATCGAGCAGCTCGTACAGTAGCCTGAAGACGGTCTTCCTCAAGGAGCAGCGCGTCATCTCGCCGCAGCTGCTCTTGCTTAAGCTCATCATAAGCGAGCACTCGAGGTGACCCGTATACGAGTTCCGTGGGGATAACTGCCTCTGCTCCATAGACTAGAGCGAAAGGTGTCTGGCCAGTGGCTCGATTTGGCGTCGTCCTGATCGACCAAAGAACCACAGGCAGCTCCTCGATCCAGTTTCTTCCGCACTTGTGCAGCCTGTCGAAAGTCCGGGCCTTGAGTCCACGCAGCACTTCAGCATTTGCCCTCTCTGCTTGACCGTTGCTCCTGGGGTGAGCAACAGAAGCGAAGCAAACCTTGGCGCCAAGGTCTTGGACATACTGCATGAAGTTGCGACTCGTGAATTGTGTACCGTTGTCGGTGATGATCCTGTTAGGGATTCCGAAGCGGCAAACAATCGACCTGAAGAACTTGACTGCTGACTGTGCTGTCACCTTCCTCACTGGTTCCACTTCTGGCCACTTTGTGAACTTGTCGATTGCGACGTACAAGTACTCAAAGCCCCCGACTGCTCGGGGGAAAGGGCCGAGGATGTCGAGCCCCTAGACCGAAAATGGCCAGGATAAAGGGATTGTCTGGAGAGCTTGAGTTGGTTGGTGTATCTGCGTGGAATGGAACTGGCACGCTTCACACTTGGTTACTTGTGCAGTTGCATCCTGGAGGGTTGTCGGCCAAAAGAAACCTTGCCGGAACGCTTTGCCTCCATGCACCTCTGCCAACAGCTTCTGTCCATCT
Source organism: Aegilops umbellulata (assembly GCA_032464435.1). Taxonomy (NCBI): domain Eukaryota; kingdom Viridiplantae; phylum Streptophyta; class Magnoliopsida; order Poales; family Poaceae; genus Aegilops; species Aegilops umbellulata. The sequence goes on from CP136055.1 coordinate 204,128,645, forward strand.
TCCCGGGGAATACACTTCAATTTCACTTCGTTGAGCCTTCTTCTGTACAGTGCGTTGTCAACGAACTGGTACATACTAGACTGCCGGGCTACTCTTTCCGCTTCTTCTGGCTCTTTGGGAAGTTCTCCTGACTGGAGGAAACGGACGATCTACTGTGCCCATGCTAGAGCCTGCGGCTCGACAACAAGGAATAAGGCATATCTGCTGCTGCGGGAACATCCGCTTCTACGGAGAGAACCCGCGGTTCAGCCGGAGCTTGATGATCCCCGGCAAGTTTGCTGGAGCGAAACTTGTCGGAAGCGTCTGCTTCAACGAAACAAACCTTGGGGCTTGTCGGAGCAGACTGCTCCTCAGCACTCTTGGCACTGATCTTGGGGACCTTCTTAGCGGCGGCTTCGGGAAGCTCAGCCGGAAGATAGTCACCAGAAACCAACTTCCTCTTCCTGCTCTGTCCAGTTGGTGGCGTCACGGATGGTTGAGTCAGCTTGAGCACAAAGATCCCTGGTTCCACAGGTAACTTAAATGCCGCACACTTTGACAGGCCGTCAGCGATGTCGTTCTGAGCTCTAGGAACATGTTCCATCTGTAGGACGACAAAGCGCTCTTCCAGCTTCCTCACTTCATCAACGTAAGCTTCCATCGACGGACTCTGATAATCCTTGTTTACTTGGCGGACGACAAGCTGCGAGTCACCCCTGACAATGAGCTGCTTGATCCCAAGGTCTGCCGCGATCCTGAGACTGGCGAGCAATCCTTCATACTCTGCAGTATTGTTTGTTGCTTGCTCCTTGGGAAAGTGCATCTGGACCACATACTTGAGGTGCTCTCCGGTGGGTGCGAGAAGTAGCACGCTAGCACTGGCGCCTTGTAGCGAGAACGCGCCATCAAAGTACATCAACCACTCTTTGTTTGCTTCCTTGACGGGGATGCTCATCTCTGGGGTTTCTTCGTTAGGTGTTGGCGTCCACTCTGCTATGAATTCTGCCAATGCTCTGCTTTGAATAGTTGAAGTGCTCTCAAACTTGAGGCCAAAGCTCGACAGTTCCAATGCCCACTCAACAATCCTACCTGTTGCTTCTGGATTCTGCAGTATCCTCTTCAGCGGAAGGCGAGTGACAACTGTGATCTCATGTGCTTGGAAGTAATGGCGCAGCTTTCTCGAGGCCATAAGAAGGCCAAAAAGCAACTTCTGCACACCAGAGTACCTCGACCTAGCCCCCTGCAGAAGGGAACTTACAAAGTAGACTGGGCGCTGCACCATTTTCTTCTATATCCCTTCGCACATCTGCGTAGATCTATCTTCGTCGGGACCAGAGCTCGTCGGTGAAGCCCCTTGCTCGTCGCTGGACGCACTTGCCGCGGTTGCTGGCTCATCATCTGCCTCTCTCTCCGCTACTAATGCAGCACTAACCACTTGATTGGTTGCCGCCAGATATAGCAGCAACTTCTCTTGTGGTTTAGGTGCGAAAAGTATTGGAGTGGAGGACAGGTATCTCTTCAAGTCCTGTAGCGCAGCCTCCGCTTCCGGAGTCCATTTCATTGGACCTGCCTTTTTCAAGATTTTGAAAAACGGCAGGGCGCGCTCAGCAGACTTAGAGATAAACCTGCTGAGAGCCGCCACGCAGTCGGCAAGTTTTCGTACATCCTTGACGTGCTTCGGTGCTTCGATCTGCTCAATGGCCTTGATCTTAACGGCATTGGCTTCAATCCCCCGCTGGGACACAAAGAACCCAAGAAGCTTGCCGGAAGGGACTCCAAACATGCACTTCTCGGGGTTGAGCTTGAGGATGATCTTACGCAGATTTGCAAAAGTTTCAGAGTTGACTTGTCCCTGCTTTTGACCACTATATCATCCATGTAGGGTTCCACATTTCTGTGTATTTGCGGCTCAAAAGCAGTATGGACGACCCTTGCAAATATTGAACCAGCATTCTTCAAACCGAAAGGCATTCGTACAAAACAGTACGTGCCACATGGAGTGATGAACGTGGTTTTCTCTTCATCCTCTTCTGCCACGAAGATCTGATGGTATCCTGAGTATGCATCAAGAAACGAAAGCAAGTCGCATCCTGCTGTGGATTCGACAATCTGGTCAATGCGCGGCAAGGGAAATGGGTCTTTGGGACAAGCCTTGTTGACATCGGTGAAGTCGATGCAAAGTCTCCATTTCCCGTTCGCCTTGCGCACGACTACAGGATTGGCCAACCACGTGGGATGGAGCACTCCTCTGACGAGGCCTGCTGCTTCCAACTTCTTGATCTCTTCGGCGATGAACTCTTGGCGCTCCACCGCTTATTTCCTGACTCTCTGCTTGACGGGTCGCGCGTGAGGACAGACGGCGAGGTGGTGCTCGATTACTTTCCGGGGAACGCCGGGGATGTCAGACGGTTGCCACGCAAACACGTCGACATTCGCCCGCAGGAAAGCAACGAGCGCGCTTTCCTATTTAGGGTCGAGAGTGGCGCTGATGGTGAAGGTACCACCAGTGCCGTCCTCCTTGGCGGACACCTTCTTGGTTGCTGGCGGAGCTGCCATTGTCTTCTTACACTTGCCGGTGGAGCTCGATGGTGCGTCCTCGACGGTAGCGCAGCACTCCGAAGAGGTGCGCTTGCTGGAGTGGGCATCAGAGCTCTTGCCGGACTTGGTCTTCTTCTTCCCCTCGGGAGCTTCAGCGGCAAGTGTCTCGTGATCCGCGGCGGCTGCTGCTTCCTGGTAGATCTTGTCGGCATAGATGAGAGCGTCTTTCTTGTCGCCATGTACAGAGATGACACTAATCGGGCCTGGCATCTTCAGCATGTTGTACGCATAGTGAGAGGCCGCCATGAACTTGGCGAGCGCTGGACGGCCGAGAATTCCATTGTAAGGCAATGGAAAATCGGCAACGTCGAAAGTGATCCTCTCAGTCCTGAAGTTCAACTCACTGCCAAATGTCACCGGCAGCGTGATCTTCCCCTTCGGCTTGCTCCTTCCCGGGTTGATTCCTTGAAACGTGTCGGTCTCTTCGAGCTCGCTGTCAGGGACTTGGAGTCTCCGAAGTACAGCGGAGGAGGTCAGGTTCAAGCCGGCCCCGCCGTGAACTAGCATCTTAGTGACCTTGTGGTTACGGATAGTTGGTGAGACCAACATCGGCAAACACCCGACAGCAGTTGTGCGATCGGGGTGGTCCTCAATATCAAAGATGATAGCCGTGCTGGACCATTTCAGAAGCCTGCGTGACTCGACGGGTGGTTCTGCTGCATTAACTTCCCGCACCCACTGCTTGAGTTGGCGGTGTGAAGTATGCAGAGAAGCACCGCCGTCAATGCACAAAACTTCTGTGGCTTTCTGGAACTCCTGCTCGCTGGTCTCGGCGTCATCCATGTCTTTGTCGTCGTCGTCATCTTCATCCTTGTCGCGGCCGCGGGGAGGTCTGTCGCCTTGTCGCTGCTTGGTGTTGCCGCGGCGTCCCCCCCGGCCAGTGCGCTTCGTACCAGATCCTCCAGCACCTCCTTGGGCCTTCTCCTTGTCGCGTCGCTCGTACTCGGCCTTTTGCAGCTCAACGAGCTGTTCGACCTTCTTGCAGCTCTGGAGGTCATGGCCTTTGGTGCGGTGAATCTTGCAGTACTCCTTGTTGGTGCCATCCTGCTTGTCGGCGGCCGCCACAGCCTGGCAGTTGGCGCATGCGGCAACCTCCTTGCCGGAGCCATCAGTCTTGGCTGTCTTGGCGCCACCTTCGTTGCGGGATTGCTCGAAAACTAGCACATCTTTGCCTTTTCTCTTCCTGTTGTTCCGCCGCCTGTTTTTGCTTGCTGGGGCGGCATCGTCGCTGTCAGATCCTGTGGTTCCTACGTTCTCCCCGAGGAGTTTCCTTCCTTCCTCAACACGTGCACATCTGTCGGCCAGGGCATACAACTCGCTGACGTCTCTGATCTTGCACATCGCCATCTCCTCCCGCATCCTGCGGTTGCGCACGTTCTGATGGAACGCACTGATGACCGCGGCAGGGTGGACGTCTGGGATGTTGCGTTGCACTTGGCTAAATCTCTGGATGTACTTACGTAGAGGCTCCCCCTCCTTCTGGGCAAGCAGGTGAAGATCACTCTCCTGGCCATGGGGTTTGTGGCCGCCCGTAAAGGCGCCGACAAACTGATGGCATAGGTCCGCCCAGGAAGATATGGAGTTTTCCGGCAAGTGCATGAGCCAGGACCTGACGTTGGGCTTGAGCACCAGAGGGAAGTAATTGGCGAGGATCTTGTCGTCCCGCCCCCCGGCAGCCTGCACCGCAATGGTGTAGATGCTGAGGAACTCCGACGGATGCAGCCTGCCGTCGTACTTCTCTGGTACGTCTGGCTTGAAATTCTTGGTGCTGGGCCACTGGACTTGCCGCAGCTCACGGGTAAACGCAGGGCAACCTACCGCGTACGGCAGGTCGCCTGGTTCCCCTGTCACTTGCATGTCGACAGTGGGGCCAGCGCGTCGGTCTGATTGACGCCGCGTTTCTCTCCGGTGCTCGATGCGGGTGCGGGCGTCTTCTTGCTGCCGTTCGTGAAGAACGTGGCGCTGATCGCGACGAGTTCGCGGATCTGAGGAAGCAGTGGAGTCGCTGTCGTGGCTGACCCGGCGAGTCGGCGATCTTGGCCTTTGGGCACGGCTTTCAAAAGTTCAAACCCTGTAGGGGTGTCCCAACTTAGCCCATTATAAGCTCTCGCGATCAACGAAGGATATTCCTTCTCCCGGGAAGACCCAATCAGTCTCGGAATCCTGTTTACAAGACATTTCGACAATGGTAAAACAAGTCCAGCAAGACCGCCCGATGCGCCGACAATCCCGATAGGAGCTGCACATATCTCGTTCTCAGGGCAACACCGGATAAGCGAAGCGTACAGGTACCAACATAACCCAAGTTGCCAAGGGACGGTCCTGCATGGTGCTCTAGTTTGGACCAACACTTAGACAAGCATTGGCCCGGGGGGGCTAAAATAAAGATGACCCTCGAGAGAGGGACTCCCAAGGGAAAAGTAGGTGGTGGTGAGGCAGATGGTAAAACCAAGGTTGGGCCTTGCTGGAGGAGTCTTATTCAAAGCGAACTGTCAAGGGGGTCCCATAAATCACCCAACCGCGTTAGAGACGCAAAATCCGGGAACATAATACCGATATGACGGAAACTAGGGCGGCAAGAGTGGAACAAAACACCAGGCATAAGGCCGAGCCTTCCACCCTTTACCAAGTATATAGATGCATTAATAAATATAAGAGATATTGTGATATCCCAACATAAACATAATCCAACATGGAGCAATCTTCATCTTCACCTGCAACTAGCAATGCTATAAGAGGGGCTGAGCAAAAGCGCTAACATAGCCAAACAACGGTTTGCTAGGAAGGGTAACAAAGGTTAAAGGTTCATGACAAATTGGGAGGCTTGATAAGCAAGTGGTAGGTAACGCAGCATAGCGATAGAACGAAGCAACTAGCATAGCAATGATAGTAATGAGATCCAAGGTGACGGTCATCTTGCCTGAAATCCCGCTAGGAAGAAGAACGAGTCCATGAAGAAGATGAAGCCACGAAGACGAACCAAGCGTAGACGAACGAATCCTCACGATCGCAACGAAACGGGAACTATCGAGAAGAAGCACACAACAAAGTAAAAACACCACACATGAACAAGGCATGATGCTCAACCAAATATGATGCATGACAAGGCTACATGAAGTTACTCATGGCAAGGAATGATTCATACAAGAGCAACACATCAAAGCAAGTTTAAATGAGGCCGGAAACAACATAGAATAATTCCGGTAAGTCCTCATATGCAAATTTCGAAATTGGTCCACAACTGAATAAACCTTATTTTCAAGTTGTTAAATAGCAAGTTAAGATACACCACGATGATCTACACAAAATTCTAGTCAAATTACATATAAAGTTCATTAGATTCGGAGCTACGGCCTAGAAGATATGAGCAAAACAAGATAAGCATGGCATTGATGCAAAATGCATTCAAACAATAAGCAAACATCTCAAAACAAGGATGCAAAATTATAATATGAAGCTACATGCAATACTAAGCAAGTTTCATATAGAGCACACTCAAAATGGAGCAACGGTTCAACACATACACTCTATACAAGATATGACAACAAACTGTCCATAACAGCAAGTAGGCATCTAGCTAGCATCAACACAACATGCTACAGGACCAAAATATGATAACAAAAGGCCTGGACATGATGTACAGGTAAAGCATTACAAAACATGAACACTGAGCTAATCCCGGAAACTACTAGAGCATGCTCAAAAGGACATGGCAAGATTGCAAATAATAACAGCTTCACAGACTTAGCAGAATTTCAGGACATGGCAGAAATAACATCAGGTTGCAATGTTTAGAGCTATCAAACAACATGTTACAGCAAGCTATCATGTCAAACTAGAGCAGGGAACGAATCTACTCAAAGCATAGAACAAAAGCTCCTTAGTGACCATAAGCCAAAAGGGATCAGAAAATACAATTGCAAGCATATGAACATAGCAAAAACATAAACAGATTCAGACTTGGTGAAACATGTTAACAATCTGCCAGGAACATTTTATAGCAAAAGTAGAGCAAGATTAAGACATTCTAGATCACCCTATAAATACAACTAGGAGCATGGATGGATAGAGCATAACCAAATTTCCAAAACATACTTATTGAACATACTCAAAAGAGGCATGGATCTCACTGTAGCCACATGAATACATGGCATAAAAATAACAGCAGACGGAGACTTGGTGAAATTCTAAGTCCCTGAAATCAACAACATCATGGAGACTACTTTGCAAGCTTGAAACAATCAATACATGGCATTTCATGATGAATAGATTGCACCACAGCAAAGATGGCATGTTGTAGCTCATAACACATGTATACCTCATGCTCAAAAGAAAATCACACAAAAGATACAAAAATGACAAATGAGCATGTTCTGATAAACTACAGCAGACAACATCATATAGCACTCTTGCAACGATGATTAGGGCATCAAAATCACCCCAAACAAACAAGGCACAATGGAACAAAATGTAGAGCATCTCATGTTTAACACTTTTACATATTACACGCTAAACACGGAGCAGTACACAAAGAGATATGACAGGATGAATAGTGCATCAGAATGCAAGTTTCCAGGGACTTAGTGGTGAAAACAACCTCGGGTGAACAGTGGTCAACATGGTGGATCGGGCCGGATCGGGCGGGCCGAGGCGGAGGAGGACGACGCCGGCGAGCTGTGTGCTCCGGCGAGCCTGCGGGCGGCGGGGACGACTCCTGGGGCCCCGGATCCGGCGAGCCTCGGCCGGATCTGGGCGCCGGCGAAGACGAGGCGGCGTGGGGACGAGGTCCGGAGGGAGGAGGCGCACAACGGCCAGGCGGCGCACGGCGGCGCCGCGAGGAGACGGCAGAGACGCGCTGGGCAGCGGGGCGGCACGCGGAGCGGCGGCGACGAAGGAGAGCCGTCGGCTGTGGGGTTAGGCGGGCGAGGCGCGGCGCGCGGCCGCGGCGGAGAGGCGGCGGGGTCGGGCGCGGAGGCGCTGGGCGCGGCGGCGGCGGAGCGGGCCTCGGGGCCCAGATCGGGGCCCGGGCGGGCCTGACGCGGGCTTCCGCGGGCCGCGTCGGCGGGGAGCCGCGGGGTGAGGTGGCGATGCCACATGGCGGCGGGGAAGTGGCTGGCGGGCGCGAGGAGGCGACGTGGCACGCGCGGATTGGTCCGGGCGCGCCGGCGGCGGCGCCAAGAGGCGGAGGGAGGCTGGGGAGGCGCTGATTTCGAGGAGGAGGGTGGTGGCCGCGGCAGGAGGTAGGGGAAGGGGTCTAGGTTGCCCAAAATGAACTAGGGTTGTCCATATATAGCAAAATTGCTAGGGTTGGGGGGTTTCATCCATTTTTGGACCCTCGGATCACGATCGGACGGCTCCGGACAGAGGGGGGACTAGGTGGGCTGAGAAGAGAGGCCTCGGACTGAGAGGAGAGATGAGAAGTGAGGCCCGGCGACTGTTCCGGAGACCGAAACGTCCGGTGAAAATACCGGCAACGGTGCCGCTATATGTTTAACGGTTGGGCTATCAAACGGACTCCGAATGCGATGAAATTTGTCAGGCGGTCTGTCTACACTATAATAAGACCGCTTGACAAGTTTCATCCCATTCCGAGAATATTTTTATGCCACTTATAAAATAATATTCGGAGGTGCCGCGGGCGCATGCGAGTGTGGTTGGGCTCCGAACGAACAACGGAGAGAACCGGGAGGACCCGAACGGATGCAAGTTTTGAAAAACATGCTGATGAAATGCAGATGATGACATGGCAAAGTGCAACGCAAGCAAATGACATGGCAACGGCGACGAATAACTGGCAGACACCTGGCGCATCTAATCCGGGGCGTTACAACTCTCCTCTACTAACAAGAGATCTCGTCCCGAGATCTTAGGACCGAGACGGGGAGGAAAAAGGGATGTGGTGAAAAGAACAAAAGAGAGAGGATGAACAAGGTTGAGAACTCTCGAGTAGGAAAAGAAACGATGAATATGACGAGAATCAAAGCTCCGAAGCCAAAATGAATTCGAAGCCACTCTGGTTAGAACAAGATAGAAGCGGAATAAGAATGAAAGAATTTAGGTGGCACTCCAGCTGAACCAGGAAAAAAATAGATCAAGAGCTTAACAAGATGGCATGACACTTGACGAGAGGAACAAGACAATGCCTCCGGAAGAATTGGAATAGTTGACCGAAAAGAACGGAGAAGAATACGACATCTTCTACCACGGATGAAATAGAAAGCAAACTTAGAAGGGAGGATTGAACGCAGTTGTTGAGAAAATCAACAACGAAAAGAATATGCTTGTTATGGACTTGTGGATAACATCTCAAAATTATGACGTGATAACCGACCACAATCGAAAAAAAATTGAATAGCTGAGGAGAACGAAGAAATGCAAAACTCCAGTTCAAAAGAATACGAAGAATTAATTGCACTTCGAGATGCAAGAAGAAAAGATTCTTGAGCTCCTCCAAAAAATCTTGATGAACACTTGAAGAATGAATTAAATCATGACGATCCACCGTGATGACTCCGGTTATAAAAGGATGACGAGATAAAATTGAAGGAAGAAAGGGATAATATTAAATCCTTGTGATGATTAAGATGGAGCTTGGTGACGAGACAAGCGAGAAGACTTGGAACTCCAGAAAATAAAAGATGAACGATTTGGAATCGAGAGATTATCCATCAAGAACAACCTTCGAAGAGAAGAGATAAATCAACTTGATGAAAGAAGAATAAGAATTATGTTATGCTCATCCTCCACCAATTAAATTGATGAGAAGAAATGGATTTGCATACTACTTAATCGCGTTGGAAAGGATAAAAGGAGTGGATATAACGCGAAGTTTGGGAAGGTCTTCATGAACCACCGATAGGATGAAAAGAACGAATGAATTGATATGATGAGAACGGAAAAGTAATCTTCAAAGAACCACCGTAAGAAATAAAAATGAACAAAGAAAAGAGAATGAATCGCCGGTAAGAATTAGAGCAAGCACGAAGATATTTGAGAGAATTTGATACCCGCGGAATGAAGAGGTCTCGAACTGATTACAGATTACTTGAACAAAGCATCGGAAGAATATTGAGACGAACGAAGGGGCACGGATATAGAATAATTGGAGAACAAATTTGAAAACTTAGAACGAAGAAATATTCCGAAAAGATGACCTCCGGATGATTGAGAGGGAAAACGACCACTAAAATACTGCGAATGGATGAAAATAATTGCACGACTGGAAAACAATTTGACCGGATAGCATCAAGCTAGCGACATGAATCTTCGGAAGAACGGACAACATTTAAGAGAAACTCTTCGTCGGTCTTCAAATGTTGAGAAGGACGACGAGAAACACCATCAAAATTGTTGAGATACTCCAGGAGAATGAAAAGAGGAAAGATTGACCCGAACATGAAAGAATTTGAAAGCGATCTTGGAGAGGCATCTGACTGATGAAATTCATACTTACGTCAAACTTCGAAAAGAATTTGAGAATGACTCCGGGAAAATTATAAGAGTCAGGTAAGATCCTGGGAAAGACCTGTGGGTTATGGCCCACTGAAAAAGATAGCACCGTTGAAAGGATTGTTGAATGAGAAATGATGCACCGGAACGACTGAAAGACTCGAATGAGGTGACAACCTCGAAATAATTTAATGCGAACACGACTCTTCTGTGATGTCTTCAACACTCCGGAAGGATTAAATGGCGAGAGGCAAGCGAGCAAAGGAAGCACTTGAGTCGAGGACAGGAATATGACCAAACCGAGAAAATTGAGTTGAATCCATCGGAAAGAAAAACGAGACAAACGATGATTAACTAGGCGAGAATTCACCGGTTGAGACAATTGAGGAAAGGCTGAAGATACTCCGCATGAATGAAATTGATACTTGAATAGAGGCTTAGACTCCAGAGCAAAATTGGTGGGAGGGCGGGAAAACACAGGCAACTTGAACGGGGAATCGACGCGTATCTTGACGAGAAAACACCGGTTGAAATAATTGAGGAGAGGAAGCAAAGGCTTCACACGAGTAGGTTGGATACTCGATTAGGGACTCCGGTTCCGAGAGGAAGAAGGGTGGGCGGGTGGAAAAAAACCAAGGACAATTCGGACAGGGAAACAACGACGCCGGAGTAAGAACTGAGGATTGGTCTCACGAAAAACAAAGAGGGTCGAATCAACTTGACGAGAAATGCACTGGACAAAAGAGGATTGGCAACGAACGAAAACTAACCGCGTGAACCTAAAAAAATTTGAAGGGGAAGAGGGATAGTTAAAAACACCTACCTAAAGATTTCTCACCAGAGCGACGAAGGGGCTGAGGAGTAAAAAGAATTCCTACTCTCCGATATAACTAGACTCCGAAAAAGATTTGTTCTAGACTCGACATCGGCCAAACTACACGATCAATCAAGGGGGCTCCTAGGGACGGTCGAGGCTCTGATACCAACTTGTCACGCCCAAGATGCGACCCTATCCTAAAGGAACTCGAAGGTCCCACCAAGGATAGAAGCGCATCTTGAAGACGCTTTTGCAAGGTGGATATCATTACATCAACATTACATAATAGTGGGGATACAACCAATACATACAAAGTCACATGAATACAATAATACATCATATACAAGATCAACATCCGACTACGGATGAAACATAAACAGAAAATAAAACAATATCCACCCTGGTAGCCCAGGATGCCGACCAGGAACCTATCCCTCAATCGAAGAAGAAGCAAAAGAACTCCAACACAAATAAACATCGCTCTCGCGTCATGATCATCGCATAACTTGTACCTGCAACTGGTGGTGTAGTAATCTGTGAGCCACGAGGACTCAGCAATCCCATTACCATGGGTATCAAGACTAGAAAAGCTTAATGGGAAAGGAAGGGGTAAGGTGGTGAGGCTTCAGCAGCGACTAAGCAAGTATGGTGGCTAACTTACGCAAATAAGAGCGAGAAGAGTAGCAAAGCAAGCGGTCGCCAACTAGTAATGATCAAGAAGTGATCCTGAACTCCTACTTATGTCAGACATAACCCAGAAACCGTGTTCTCCTCTTGAAAAACCCGGAAAGAGACCATCACGGTTACGCACACGGTTGGTGTATTTTAGAAGAGTTTGCTTCAAGTTTACTACAACCGGACATTAACAAATTCCCATCTGCCACATAACCGCGGGCACGGCTTTCAAAAGTTCAAACCCTGCAGGGGTGTCCCAACTTAGCCCATTATAAGCTCTTGCGATCAACGAAGGATATTCCTTCTCCCGGGAAGACCCGATTAGTCTCGGAATCTCGTTTACAAGACATTTCAACAATGGTAAAACAAGTCCAGCAAGACCGCCCGATGCGCCGACAATCCCGATAGGAGCTGCACATATCTCGTTCTCAGGGCAACACCGGATAAGCGAAGCGTACAGGTACCAACATAACCCAAGTTGCCAAGGGACGGTCCTGCACGGTGCTCTAGTTTGGACCAACACTTAGACAAGCATTGGCCCGGGGGGGGCTAAAATAAAGATGACCCTCGAGAGAGGGACTCCCAAGGGAAAAGTAGGTGGTGGTGAGGCAGATGGTAAAACCAAGGTTGGGCCTTGCCGGAGGAGTCTTATTCAAAGCGAACTGTCAAGGGGGTCCCATAAATCACCCAACCGCGTTAGGGACGCAAAATCCGGGAACATAATACCAATATGACAGAAACTAGGGTGGCAAGAGTGGAACAAAACACCAGGCATAAGGCCGAGCCTTCCACCCTTTACCAAGTATATAGATGCATTAATAAATATAAGAGATATTGTGATATCCCAACATAAACATAATCCAACATGGAGCAATCTTCATCTTCACCTACAACTAGCAATGCTATAAGAGGGGCTGAGCAAAAGCGCTAACATAGCCAAACAACGGTTTGCTAGGAAGGGTAACAAAGGTTAAAGGTTCATGACAAATTGGGAGGCTTGATAAGCAAGTGGTAGGTAACGCAGCATAGCGATAGAACGAAGCAACTAGCATAGCAATGATAGTAATGAGATCCAAGGTGACGGTCATCTTGCCTGAAATCCCGCTAGGAATAAGAATGAGTCCATGAAGAAGATGAAGCCACGAAGACGAACCAAGCGTAGACGAACGAATCCTCACGATCGCAACGAAATGGGACTATCGAGAAGAAGCACACAACAAAGTAAAAACACCACACATGAACAAGGCATGATGCTCAACCAAATATGATGCATGACAAGGCTACATGAAGTTACTCATGGCAAGGAATGATTCATACAAGAGCAACACATCAAAGCAAGTTTAAATGAGGCCGAAAACAACATAGAATAATTCCGGTAAGTCCTCATATGCAAATTTCGAAATTGGTCCAGAACTGAATAAACCTTATGTTCAAGTTGTTAAATAGCAATTTAAGATGCACCACGATGATCTACACGAAATTCTACTCAAGTTACATATAAAGTTCATTAGATTCGGAGCTACGGCCTAGAAGATATGAGCAAAACAAGATAAGCATGGCATTGATGCAAAATGCATTCAAACAATAAGCAAACATCTCAAAACAAGGATGCAAAATTATAATATGAAGCTACATGCAATACTAAGCAAGTTTCATATAGAGCACACTCAAAATGGAGCAACGGTTCAACACATACACTATACAAGATATGACAACAAACTGTCCATAACAGCAAGTAGGCATCTAGCAAGCATCAACACAACATGCTACAGGACCAAAATATGATAACAACAGGCCTGGACATGATGTACAGGTAAAGCATTACAAAACATGAACACTGAGCTAATCCCGGAAACTACTAGAGCATGCTCAAAAGGACATGGCAAGATTGCAAATAATAACAGCTTCACAGACTTAGCAGAATTTCAGGACATGGCAGAAATAACATCAGGTTGCAATGTTTAGAGCTATCAAACAACATGTTACAGCAAGCTATCATGTCAAACTAGAGCATGGAACGAATCTACTCAAAGCATAGAACAAAAGCTCCTTAGTGACCATAAGCCAAAAGGGATCAGAAAATACAATTGCAAGCATGTGAACATAGCAAAAACATAAACAGATTCAGACATGGTGAAACATGTTAACAATCTGCCAGGAACATTTTGTAGCAAAAGTAGAGCAAGATTAAGACATGCTAGATCACCCTATAAATACAACCAGGAGCATGAATGGATAGAGCATAACCAGATTTCCAAAACATACTTACTGAACATACTCAAAAGAGGCATGGATCTCACTGTAGCCACATGAATACATGGCATAAAAATAACAGCAGACGGAGACTTGGTGAAATTCTAAGTCCCTGAAATCAACAACATCATGGAGGCTACTTTGCAAGCTTGAAACAATCAATACATGGCATTTCATGAAGAATAGATTGCACCAGAGCAAAGATGGCATGTTGTAGCTCATAACACATGTATACCTCATGCCCAAAAGAAAATCACACAAAAGATACAAAAATGACAAATGAGCATGTTCTGATAAACTACAGCAGACAACATCATATAGCACTCTTGCAACGATGATTAGGGCATCAAAATCACCCCAAACAAACATGGCACAATGGAACAAAATGTAGAGCATCTCATGTTGAACATTTTTACATATTACACGCTAAACACGGAGCAGTACACAAAGAGATATGACAGGATGAATAGTGCATCAGAATGCAAGTTTCCAGGGACTTAGTGGTGAAAACAACCTCGGGTGAACAGTGGTCAACATGGTGGATCGGGCGGGCCGAGGCGGAGGAGGACGACGCCTGCGAGCTCTGTGCTCCGGGGAGCCTGCGGGCGGCGGGGACGACTCCTGTGGCCCCGGATCCGGCGAGCCTCGGCCGGATCTGGGCGCCGGCAAAGACGAGGCGGCGTGGGGACGAGGTCCGGCAGGAGGAGGCGCACAACGGCCAGGCGGCGCACGGCGGCGCCGCGGGGAGACGGCAGAGACGCGCGGGGCGGTGGGGCGGCGCGCGGAGCGGCAGCGACGAAGGAGAGCGGTCGGCGGTGGGGTTAGGCGGGCGAGGCGCGGCGCGCGGCCGCGGCGGAGAGGCGGCGGGGTCGGGCGCGGCGGCGGCGGAGCGGGCCTCGGGGCCCAGATCAGGAACCGGGCGGGCCTGACGCGGGCTTCCGCGGGCCGCGTCGGCGGGGAGCCGCGTGGTGAGGTGGCGATGCCACATGGCGGCGGGGCAGTGGCTGGCGGGCGCGAGGAGGCGACGTGGCACGCGCGGATTGGTCCGGGCGCGCCGGCGGCGGCGCCAAGTGGCGGAGGGAGGCTGGGGAGGCGCTGATTTCGAGGAGGAAGGTGGTGGCCGCGGCAGGAGGTAGGGGAAGGGGTCTAGGTTGCCCAAAATGAACTAGGGGTGTCCATATATAGCAAAATTGCTAGGGTTGGGGGGTTTCATCCATTTTTGGACCCTCGGATCACGATCGGATGGCTCCGGACAGAGGGGGGACTAGGTGGGCTAAGAAGAGAGGCCTCGGACTGAGAGGAGAGAAGAGAAGTGAGGCTCGGCGACTATTCCGGAGACCGAAATGTCCGGCGAAAATACCGGCAACGGTGCCGCTATATGTTTAACGGTTGGGCTATCAAACGGACTCTGAATGCGATGAAATTTGTCAGGCGGTCTGTCTACACTATAATAAGACCGCTCGACAAGTTTCAACCCATTCCGAGAACATTTTTATGCCACTTATAAAATAATATTCGGAGGTGCCGCGGGCGCGTGCGAGTGTGGTTGGGCTCCGAACGAACAACAGAGAGAACCGGGAGGACCCGAACGGATGCAAGTTTTGAAAAACATGCTGATGAAATGCAGATGATGACATGGCAAAGTGCAATGCAAGCAAATGACATGGCAACGGCGACGAATAACTGGTGGACACCTGGCGCATCAAATCCGGGGCGTTACACACAAGGTCTGAGTCTCCTAAGCACCTTACCCGACTCAAGTTCATCTCTTTGGCCATCCGGAGACCATGGAGTAAGGCCTCGTACTCAGCTGCATTGTTAGTGCAAGGAAACATAAGCCGGAGCACATAACAGAATTTGTCACCTCGACGGGAAGTTAATACGACTCCAGCCCCCGAGCCTTCCAACTGTCTGCACCCGTCAAAGTGAGTAGTCCAATATGTGTTATCGGGCTTCTCCTCGGGTGCCTGTAGCTATGTCCAGTCATTGATAAAATCCACCAAGACTTAAGACTTAATGGCAGTGCGTGGCACATACTTCAGACCATGAGGCCCGAGCTCGATGGCCCACTTGGCGACTCGTCCTGTAGCCTCTCTGTTTTGAATAATGTCTCCCAAGGGGGCAGAACTTACCACAGTGATAGGGTGCCCTTGGAAGTACTGCTTTAGTTTCCGGCTTGCCATGAACACCCCGTAAACAAGTTTCTGCCAATGAGGATATCGTTGTTTTGACTCGATGAGTACCTCACTGACATAATAAACTGGCCGTTGGACCGGATGTTCCTTACCAGCCTCCTTGCGCTCCACCACGATTGCAACACTGACGGCTCGTGAATTAGCAGCCACATATAACAGCAAAGGCTCTTTGTCAATGGGAGCTGCAAGAACCGGCGGCTCAGATAACTGCCTCTTCAAATCCTTAAAAGCAGCATTAGCAGTATCACTCCAGACAAAGGTGTTGGGGATGTTGCTATCTGGGGTAAACCGGCCTGCAGGGCCCGGGTTACCTCCGTCAATAGACCCGAGATGTTAAAGCCCAAGGAGAAATAGAAGGGCCCAAGGCCTGTAATCGGTTTAAAGGTTTATGGTGTAAACCGGCCTGGGGTAAACTTGTATTGTAAGTTAGGAGTAGAGAGACCGACCCGGGCACGTTTATAAGCCGGAGGTCGGGACTTTGCAGGCCGACGGGCGTCACCCGTGTATATAAGGGGACGACCCGACGGCGGTTTGGGGACAGAGAACAAGAACTCGAGGTTTAGGCGAAGCTTATCACTCCCTAAGCCCTCGAAACCCATCAATCCCATCACAACTAGACGTAGGCTTTTACCTTCATCGAAGGGGCCGAACTAGTATAAACACCGTGTCCTTGTGTCCACTTTTAACCCCTTCAAGCTAACCCGTTGCGATGGCTCCACGACTAAGTCCTCCCACTAGGACATCTGCCGTGACAAATCCACGACAGTTGGCGCCCACCGTGGGGCTATCGCGAGATGGTTTCAGGTTCTTGGAGGGCCGCTTTGAAGGACTCGAGGGTTACGCTGTGGGACGGATGACCAAGAGCCGCCGCGGAAAACTCTACATCGACAGCACAGGCTGGGGCCCCGACGCCGGCTCGATCGAGTACGGGTACCGGGTCCCCTTTGGCGGCATCCATGTTTTCATCGGCAAGATCGGAGAACCAGGCCCCGAGTTAGGCGTCTGCGCCGACCTCGTCGAGACAGCTCAGTTCACGAGATCGACCCTGGCTAAACCGACCAGGAAGCACGCCTTCGTGGGAGTCATCCACGGAGGAAGCTACGAGGAAGGATCCGAATCTGGTGACGAAACCGCCATCTACTCCGGCGATGAAACATCGACCGGGGAGACCGAATCTCTTTACCAGCTGCAAGATGATCGGATTGGGGGCGGCTCCGATGGCAACAGTATTCCGGACCCCTCTGACCTGCCCTCTCGGGTTGGGATCTTCATGGCTGGAACACAGGCGGCGCCACGATCATCAACTGCAGCAGCAGAGATCTCCGGATCGGCAGCAGCAACGGCTGCGCGGGCGGGAGGCCCTACCGGTTCACCAGCCCAAGTTTTGTCAGACCTGTTTGACGCACTGGCAGCGCTCATGGCAGAAGCCAACCCGGTGGATCAGGAGGTTCATAATGCTGAGATTGCCAAAGTGAGAGAGCAGATCGCTCAAGCTAAAGCGGAGCTGGCAGCAGAAGAGATCAGGATGACGGCGGAGCGCGCCGCTTTGGATGCACAGGCTTACAGGCTCATGATGGACCAGAAGGCGTCTCAGGAAGTCCTGAAGAGGAAATCCCGATCTCGATTACCTGCAGCCCTCGACGCCCGAAATCTCTTCAACACCCCGGGGGTAAACCGTGCGGAGGCGACAGTTGGCGCCCCGGTTCAGCACCGGATAATAAGCCTGCCTCGTCACAACACTGGTACACCACCGGCCGTGCCAACACCGTCAGGTCATTATTCCAACCCGATGGATAACCTCATCGCGGCGGCAGCTCGGCTGGAAGCCATTCCGATCGAAGGCGATTCACCGCAGGACGTAGAGACACGCCGGGTCAAGGAGCTCCTTAGGACCGCGTTGGCCCAACAAGAAGCATATTCACAAAGCCGTGATCGGATTCACTCCACCCCTCGCCCCAGCAGGAGCCATAGTAGGCGTATGGAGGAGCCGGCTGTTTCAAGCAATGCCAGGCGTGAAGCGCTCCGCGGCAACAACCCGGCAGGCGTCGACAATGCTCAGGAGAGTGTGGATCGCACCCGTGCGCGGGAGGCAGGAATAGCAGCGCAGCATCAGGCTCGTCAGCTTACACCTATCTTCCCAGCAGCTACGGTTGAACCGGGGGTGGTCTCCAGTTCTTTGGGAGTACCGTGCCTTGTTCCCGCTTTACCCAACGTACGCCTGCCCAAAGACTTCAAAGGCCCCCGCAAGGTACCAAACTACACGGCAGATCAGCCTCCGGAGACATGGGTGGAGAGCTATGAAATGGCTATGGAGATGCTGGATGTGGATGACACGGCGTGTGCCAAGTATTTTACTATGATGTTAGAAGGAACGGCCCGGACTTGGCTAAAGAGCTTACCGCCTAATTCAATTAGTTCATGGGCCCAATTGCGCGCCCGGTTTATCAAGAATTTCAAGGACACGTGCAAACAGCCAATGTCGATAGTTGACCTAGCAGCCTGCGTTCAGCAAGAAGGGGAATCAACTACCCATTGGGTACGGCGGGTATCAGAAGTTTTGCACTCGTCAGATCGCATCAACGCAGACACCGCCGTAGTGCTGTTGGAAAGCAACTGTCGGTTTGGCCCTTTGAAGCTAAAGCTGGGCCGGATGAAGCGTGATTGTACAGATATAGGAACGCTCATGACCGCTTTAGTGAAGTATGCGGATTCTGACAATACCAAGGATCCTGACTCTGGTGATGACAAAGCAGGGAAGGGAAAGAAGAATAGCAACACCAAGGGCCAGCAACATCGGCCGGCAGGTAATGGAGGCGGAGGTAAGCGTAAACCGGACGGGAGCATGGACTTTGTGGCCAACACAAGTGCACAGAATAAGGGCCAGCGGCGCAAGGGGAAACAGCCAAGTTTCCGCACAAATCCCGGTCCTAATCCGGAGCGTTTGAACTTTTTCTTAAACCAGCCCTGTCCGAAGCACGGAACAAAAGAGGAACCAGCAACCCATCTTTGGAAGGATTGTTATATCATGAAGGAATTCAAAACCTCAAACACTTTCCAATATGATCACAGCTCCGACGGCGGTTCAGGTTCCGGATCAGGGTACGGTGGCGGAAATTCCGGTCCAGGGTTCCAGGGTAATCCGGGCGGACAGGTCAGCCAAAATAATCAAAGTAATCAAAGTGGTTACGGACAACAGCAAACAGGTTATCAGAGCAACCCGAAACAGTTGAGTGGTGGACAGTATCATGTCTTTACTACAAGCTTGGATAAACGGGATAGAAAGCTTCAGAGGCGAGCAGTCAGTGCTATCGAACCAGCCACGCCTCACTATCTGCGCTGGTCAGAACAGCCTATCATATGGAGCCGAGAGGATCACCCTCCCAGGGTTTATAATCCGGGTCAGTTAGCGTTGGTGGTGGCGCCTCAGGTGGGAGGTTATAAGCTCACCAAGGTGCTCATGGACGGAGGGAGCAGCATTAACATCTTGTATTACGAGACCTTCCGTCGTATGGGACTGGTAGATAAGGATCTCAAACCGACCAATACAGTGTTCCACGGGGTGGTGCCTGGCAAGTCTGCATATCCGGTTGGTAAGATAGCCCTTGAAGTGGTATTTGGCGATAGTCACGATTCCAGATCAGAGACGCTGACGTTCGAAGTGGTTAAAATCCAAAGTCCGTACCACGCTTTGTTCGGACGGCCAGCTTATGCAAAATTTATGGCACGGCCCTGCTACGTGTATCTGCAACTTAAGATGCCAGGTTACAAGGGCACTATAACGGTTCATGGGAGCCATCGAATCGCTTTGGAATGCGAGGAAGGAGATGCGACTTATGCAGAATCGGTTTGTGCTACGGAGGAGCTGAAGCAGTACAAAGACAGTGTTGATCCGGAGGATATGACTTCATTAAAAAAGCCAACTACGGACCACGATCCGGCCTTGAAGTTCAAGTCAGCGGCCGAAACTAAGCTTGTTGACTTCGTGCCTGGCGATTCATCCAAGCAGTTCAGCATCAGTGCAAACTTGGATCCAAAATAGGAAAGCGCGCTCATCGAGTTCATCCGTGAGAATCGGGACATCTTTGCATGGAAGCCGTCTGACATGCCTGGTGTACCGAGGCAACTCGCTGAGCACACCCTTAATGTGGATCCTAAGTATAAGCCGGTAAAGCAGTTCTTACGGCGGTTTAACGAAGAAATACGTAAAGCGATTGGTGAGGAAGTGGCCAGGCTCCTGGCAGCTGGTTTTATTATTGAGGTTTTTCATCCCGAATGGCTTGCTAATCCGGTGCTGGTTCTTAAGAAAAACGGCACCTGGCGCATGTGTGTGGATTACACAGACTTGAATAAAGCTTGTCCAGCGGATCCTTTTGCTCTCCCCCGGATTGATCAAATCATTGATGCAACAGCAGGTTGCGAGCGTTTGAGTTTTTTGGATGCCTATTCGGGTTATCACCAGATCAAGATGGCAGTTAAGGACCAGGAGAAGACGGCGTTCATTACTCCCTTTGGAGCCTTCTGCTATGTGTCTATGCCCTTCGGGCTTAAGAGTGCGCAGGCTACTTATCAACGGTGTGTGCAAAATTGCCTCCACAAGCAGATTGGTCGTAATGTGCATGCTTATGTGGATGATATTGTGGTCAAGTCACGAAAGAAGGAGACCCTGGTTGACGATTTGAAGGAGACTTTCGATAACTTGAGAGTGTACCAAATGATGCTCAACCCAGCTAAATGTGTTTTTGGTGTACCTGCAGGCAAGTTGTTGGGATTTTTAGTGTCCCATAGAGGAATTGAGGCTAATCCGGAAAAGATCACAGCCATCACCTCCCTGGCCAAACCGAAATGCATCAATGATGTTCAGCGCATGGCCGGGCGGATTGCAGCGTTAAGCCGGTTTATCAGTCGCCTCGGTGAAAAGGCGATCCCCTTGTATCAAATGCTCAAGAAGACGGATCAATTTGTCTGGAGTCCGGAGGCTGATAAAGCGTTTGAGGACTTGAAGCGACAGCTAGTCAATCCGCCAGTGTTGGCAGCCCCTGTAGATAAAGAGCCACTCCTGTTATATGTTGCAGCGAATGCCAGAGCGGTCAGTGTGGCGATGGTGGTAGAACGAAAGGAGGCTGGAAAGGAACATCCGGTTCAGCGACCGGTTTACTATATCAGTGAAGTACTTATCGAGTCCAAACAAAGGTATCCGCATTGGCAGAAGCTGGTATACGGTGTTTTTATGGCAAGCCGGAAGCTGAGGCAATATTTTCAAGGACACCCCATCACGGTGGTCAGTTCTGCTCCTTTGGGTGACATCATACAGAACCGGGAGGCGACCGGTCGGATTGCTAAGTGGGCTATCGAGCTGGGGCCGCACGGTTTAAGATACGTGCCCCGGACGGCTATAAAGTCACAAGCACTTGTCGACTTCATAAACGATTTGACAGAGTTACAAGCGCCTGAGGAGAAGCCAGATAACACCTATTGGACTATTCATTTTGACGGGTCCAGGCAATTGGAAGGCTCGGGGGCTGGAGTCGTTTTAACTTCCCCACGAGGAGATAAGTTTTGTTATGCCCTCCGTTTGATGTTCCCCTGTACAAATAATGCGGCTGAGTATGAAGCTTTGCTTCATGGTCTTCGGGTGGCTAAAGAGATGAATCTGAGCAGAGTTAGGTGCTTTGGTGATTCGGATCTGGTGGCTCAGCAGGTATCTGGCACCTGGGATTCTAAGGATCCGCTTATGGCTGCATACCGACGTGAAGTAGATATGGTGGCTGGGCATTTCAAAGCCTATCAAGTAGATCATGTGGACCGCAGAAAGAATGAGGCAGCGGACGCTTTAAGCCGCTTGGGCTCTCAGCGTAAACCGGTCCCACCCAATGTTTTCTTGGATGTATTGTATCACCCATCGGTACAGCTGCCCGGTGAGCTGGAGTTGGCTGTTCCTGATCCGGAGGCTCAATTAGTGGCGGCTCTTCACACCACCCCGGATTGGACGCTCCCTTATCTGGCATATATGAACCGGGGTGAGTTGCCAGAAGATGAAAGCTTGGCTCGACAGATAGTACGACGGTCCAAGTCTATGACCATTTTCAAAGGAGAGTTACATCATCGCAGCGTGTCAGGAGCGCTGCAACGGTGCATATCCCCTAAGGAGGGGTGCGAGATATTACGAGAAATACATGAAGGGGATTGCGGCCACCACGCTGGTTCAAAATCATTGGTGGCTAAAGCGTTCCGCCACGGTTTCTACTGGTTAACTGCTCATGCTGATGCAGAAGACCTGGTCAGATTATGTGACGGTTGCCAGAAATTTTCCAGACGAGCACACATACCGGCTCAAGAATTGAGGATGATTCCAATCACTTGGCCGTTTGCGACTTGGGGGCTTGATATGGTTGGGCCTTTTAAGCGTTCCAAAGATAAGAAGACCCACCTACTGGTGGCGGTTGACAAATTTACAAAGTGGGTGGAGGCAGAACCTGTCAGTAAGTGTGATGCTGCCACGGCGGTTCGGTTTATAAAGAAGGTGATCTTCCGGTTTGGTTTTCCACACAGTATCATCACAGATAATGGTACCAATCTATCCAAGGGGGCCATGAAAGAGTTCTGTGCACGGGAGCATATACGGCTTGATGTTTCTTCGGTAGCGCACCCACAGTCTAATGGTCAGGCAGAACGAGCGAACCAAGAGATCTTGAGAGGTATCAAACCCCGGCTTCTGGTCCCTTTGCAAAGGACGCCGGGTTGTTGGGTGGAGGAGCTACCGTCTGTATTATGGAGCATCAACACCACGCCTAACAGATCCGCGGGGTTTACGCCGTTTTTTATGGTCTATGGAGCAGAGGCGGTTCTCCCAAGTGATATACGACATGACTCGCCTCGCGTGGCAGCATATGTTGAAGCGGACAATGAGCAGGCACGGCAGAACGCTCTTGACTTGTTGGATGAGGAACGTGACTTGGCAGCTGCCCGTTCAGCGATTTACCAGCAAGATCTTCGCCGTTACCACAGCCGTCGGGTTAGGACCAGAACCTTTCAGGAGGGGGATTTGGTGCTTCGGCTCATCCAGGATCAGTCTGATCAGCATAAATTATCCCCGCCTTGGGAGGGACCTTTTGTGGTCAGCAAGAATCTGAATAATGGGTCATATTACTTGATTGATATTCGAGAGCGCAAGGATTCACGCACATCAGAGGAGGAGACCAGCAGGCCGTGGAACATAGCTCATCTTCGGCCTTATTATAATCCGGGTCAGTTAGCGTTGGTGGTGGCGCCTCAGGTGGGAGGTTATAAGCTCACCAAGGTGCTCATGGACGGAGGGAGCAGCATTAACATCTTGTATTACGAGACCTTCCGTCGTATGGGACTGGTAGATAAGGATCTCAAACCGACCAATACAGTGTTCCACGGGGTGGTGCCTGGCAAGTCTGCATATCCGGTTGGTAAGATAGCCCTTGAAGTGGTATTTGGCGATAGTCACGATTCCAGATCAGAGACGCTGACGTTCGAAGTGGTTAAAATCCAAAGTCCGTACCACGCTTTGTTCGGACGGCCAGCTTATGCAAAATTTATGGCACGGCCCTGCTACGTGTATCTGCAACTTAAGATGCCAGGTTACAAGGGCACTATAACGGTTCATGGGAGCCATCGAATCGCTTTGGAATGCGAGGAAGGAGATGCGACTTATGCAGAATCGGTTTGTGCTACGGAGGAGCTGAAGCAGTACAAAGACAGTGTTGATCCGGAGGATATGACTTCATTAAAAAAGCCAACTACGGACCACGATCCGGCCTTGAAGTTCAAGTCAGCGGCCGAAACTAAGCTTGTTGACTTCGTGCCTGGCGATTCATCCAAGCAGTTCAGCATCAGTGCAAACTTGGATCCAAAATAGGAAAGCGCGCTCATCGAGTTCATCCGTGAGAATCGGGACATCTTTGCATGGAAGCCGTCTGACATGCCTGGTGTACCGAGGCAACTCGCTGAGCACACCCTTAATGTGGATCCTAAGTATAAGCCGGTAAAGCAGTTCTTACGGCGGTTTAACGAAGAAAGACGTAAAGCGATTGGTGAGGAAGTGGCCAGGCTCCTGGCAGCTGGTTTTATTATTGAGGTTTTTCATCCCGAATGGCTTGCTAATCCGGTGCTGGTTCTTAAGAAAAACGGCACCTGGCGCATGTGTGTGGATTACACAGACTTGAATAAAGCTTGTCCAGCGGATCCTTTTGCTCTCCCCCGGATTGATCAAATCATTGATGCAACAGCAGGTTGCGAGCGTTTGAGTTTTTTGGATGCCTATTCGGGTTATCACCAGATCAAGATGGCAGTTAAGGACCAGGAGAAGACGGCGTTCATTACTCCCTTTGGAGCCTTCTGCTATGTGTCTATGCCCTTCGGGCTTAAGAGTGCGCAGGCTACTTATCAACGGTGTGTGCAAAATTGCCTCCACAAGCAGATTGGTCGTAATGTGCATGCTTATGTGGATGATATTGTGGTCAAGTCACGAAAGAAGGAGACCCTGGTTGACGATTTGAAGGAGACTTTCGATAACTTGAGAGTGTACCAAATGATGCTCAACCCAGCTAAATGTGTTTTTGGTGTACCTGCAGGCAAGTTGTTGGGATTTTTAGTGTCCCATAGAGGAATTGAGGCTAATCCGGAAAAGATCACAGCCATCACCTCCCTGGCCAAACCGAAATGCATCAATGATGTTCAGCGCATGGCCGGGCGGATTGCAGCGTTAAGCCGGTTTATCAGTCGCCTCGGTGAAAAGGCGATCCCCTTGTATCAAATGCTCAAGAAGACGGATCAATTTGTCTGGAGTCCGGAGGCTGATAAAGCGTTTGAGGACTTGAAGCGACAGCTAGTCAATCCGCCAGTGTTGGCAGCCCCTGTAGATAAAGAGCCACTCCTGTTATATGTTGCAGCGAATGCCAGAGCGGTCAGTGTGGCGATGGTGGTAGAACGAAAGGAGGCTGGAAAGGAACATCCGGTTCAGCGACCGGTTTACTATATCAGTGAAGTACTTATCGAGTCCAAACAAAGGTATCCGCATTGGCAGAAGCTGGTATACGGTGTTTTTATGGCAAGCCGGAAGCTGAGGCAATATTTTCAAGGACACCCCATCACGGTGGTCAGTTCTGCTCCTTTGGGTGACATCATACAGAACCGGGAGGCGACCGGTCGGATTGCTAAGTGGGCTATCGAGCTGGGGCCGCACGGTTTAAGATACGTGCCCCGGACGGCTATAAAGTCACAAGCACTTGTCGACTTCATAAACGATTGGACAGAGTTACAAGCGCCTGAGGAGAAGCCAGATAACACCTATTGGACTATTCATTTTGACGGGTCCAGGCAATTGGAAGGCTCGGGGGCTGGAGTCGTTTTAACTTCCCCACGAGGAGATAAGTTTTGTTATGCCCTCCGTTTGATGTTCCCCTGTACAAATAATGCGGCTGAGTATGAAGCTTTGCTTCATGGTCTTCGGGTGGCTAAAGAGATGAATCTGAGCAGAGTTAGGTGCTTTGGTGATTCGGATCTGGTGGCTCAGCAGGTATCTGGCACCTGGGATTCTAAGGATCCGCTTATGGCTGCATACCGACGTGAAGTAGATATGGTGGCTGGGCATTTCAAAGGCTATCAAGTAGATCATGTGGACCGCAGAAAGAATGAGGCAGCGGACGCTTTAAGCCGCTTGGGCTCTCAGCGTAAACCGGTCCCACCCAATGTTTTCTTGGATGTATTGTATCACCCATCGGTACAGCTGCCCGGTGAGCTGGAGTTGGCTGTTCCTGATCCGGAGGCTCAATTAGTGGCGGCTCTTCACACCACCCCGGATTGGACGCTCCCTTATCTGGCATATATGAACCGGGGTGAGTTGCCAGAAGATGAAAGCTTGGCTCGACAGATAGTACGACGGTCCAAGTCTATGACCATTTTCAAAGGAGAGTTACATCATCGCAGCGTGTCAGGAGCGCTGCAACGGTGCATATCCCCTAAGGAGGGGTGCGAGATATTACGAGAAATACATGAAGGGGATTGCGGCCACCACGCCGGTTCAAAATCATTGGTGGCTAAAGCGTTCCGCCACGGTTTCTACTGGTTAACTGCTCATGCTAATGCAGAAGACCTGGTCAGATTATGTGACGGTTGCTAGAAATTTTCCAGACGAGCACACATACCGGCTCAAGAATTGAGGATGATTCCAATCACTTGGCCGTTTGCGACTTGGGGGCTTGATATGGTTGGGCCTTTTAAGCGTTCCAAAGATAAGAAGACCCACCTACTGGTGGCGGTTGACAAATTTACAAAGTGGGTGGAGGCAGAACCTGTCAGTAAGTGTGATGCTGCCACGGCGGTTCGGTTTATAAAGAAGGTGATCTTCCGGTTTGGTTTTCCACACAGTATCATCACAGATAATGGTACCAATCTATCCAAGGGGGCCATGAAAGAGTTCTGTGCACGGGAGCATATACGGCTTGATGTTTCTTCGGTAGCGCACCCACAGTCTAATGGTCAGGCAGAACGAGCGAACCAAGAGATCTTGAGAGGTATCAAACCCCGGCTTCTGGTCCCTTTGCAAAGGACGCCGGGTTGTTGGGTGGAGGAGCTACCGTCTGTATTATGGAGCATCAACACCACGCCTAACAGATCCACGGGGTTTACGCCGTTTTTTATGGTCTATGGAGCAGAGGCGGTTCTCCCAAGTGATATACGACATGACTCGCCTCGCGTGGCAGCATATGTTGAAGCGGACAATGAGCAGGCACGGCAGAACGCTCTTGACTTGTTGGATGAGGAACGTGACTTGGCAGCTGCCCGTTCAGCGATTTACCAGCAAGATCTTCGCCGTTACCACAGCCGTCGGGTTAGGACCAGAACCTTTCAGGAGGGGGATTTGGTGCTTCGGCTCATCCAGGATCAGTCTGATCAGCATAAATTATCCCCGCCTTGGGAGGGACCTTTTGTGGTCAGCAAGAATCTGAATAATGGGTCATATTACTTGATTGATATTCGAGAGCGCAAGGATTCACGCACATCAGAGGAGGAGACCAGCAGGCCGTGGAACATAGCTCATCTTCGGCCTTATTATACATGAGCCTTGGGCTCTGTTTATGTACATATCATGACCATGTATATATTATGATTAATACAATAAACCGGAGCCTCGAGTAAAGCGGGGTCTCTGCTGTTCTTCACATCATGTGTGTTTACCCCTGGAGGTAGCTTCACAGAAGTTCAAATTATAGATTCCGGTTTAAAAGCCGGTTCAAGGGAAGATGTCTCCTACAAGGCTGTGCAGCTCTAATATCCGGTTCAATATCCCGGTTCAAGCATGAGGCTTCCTGTTCAAACATAGGTCGTATTCGAACCAAAGAGAACATAGCTATTCAAACACGGGGTTTCCTGTTCAAACATAGGTCGTATTCGAACCAAAGAGAACATAGCTATCCCTATAAAGTCAGTTGGGGACCTAGTCGGCCTGAACCGTAGCTACACCTCCGGGGGGCTTGGTCATGTCTTGACGACGGTAATGCCTTCTGGCTGGCACATTTGCCACTGAATCAGTTGGGGACCTAATCGACTTGAACCGTAGATTACGCCTTATGGGAACTCGGTCATGTCTTGATGATGGTAATGCCTTCTGGTCGGCTTTTTAGCCAATGAATCATTTGGGGGCTTGGTCGTGTCCGAACCAACGCAATGCCACTTGATCGGCCCTTGGCCACTGAGTCACTTGGGGGCTTGGTCGAATCCGAACCAATGCAATGCCATTTGACCGGCATATTTGCCACGATTCAGTTAGGAACCTAGTCGACTTAAACCGTAGCTACACCTCTTGGGGGCTTGGTTTATTTTGTCTTGACGATGGTCACGCCTTCTGAACGGTTCATAGCAACCACTATTTGCATGCGTTTTACTATCGCGTTGCCTTTTCATATTTGGTTTTTGTTTTCTGCCTTTATTGTGGTGTTTTTTGTTCTTCGGAACGTCAAGTATTTTTAAACCGATTCAGCTGACATAGCCTGGTCCGTTTTTTAACCCGGAGGCAAGTTGCTCGGTTTGGCAAAGGCGCAGCACGGTTCATAGGGTCGAAAGATCTTGTGTACTCAGTAAAGACAGGAAACAAAGTTGGAAAACGTCATTGGAAAGAGCATCAGTACCCGTGCGCGAAGGCACATTCAAATGCAGAGGTATTAAACTATCTTATTACAAGGCAACGTAGTGCCTGAATATATTGTTCGTTGACGGATTAAAACGTCACCAATTAAAGTGAACCGGAGCGTTGATTACGCCTGTTCGCCGCCTCGGTTCGAAGGCTGGGGATCGTCTTGCGCCGCTTCAGCTCTATCTTGGTTACCCATTGGCTGGAAATCAGCAGTGGTCCAGTCGATTCCCATTAGCGCTTGAAAGACGGCTTCTTCGTGAATCAGCAAAGACGGTTCAATGTCAGGGGCGTAAGTATGCTTACGGATTGGAGGAATAAGGTTTCCCGCTTCAGGGACCGGGGCAGCTACTCGTTTGTTCTGGTTGTCGTATTGGGCTTGGTAATGTGACAGATCTGCTTCCTCAGCCAATTGACAGGCTAGGGGGCGCACCGCCCGGTTTATCGCCCTCAAATCGTCTTCACCGAAGTCTGAACCGTCTTCCTTCAAGCTGGGGTATCCTTGGGCCGCTTCGACAGGATCGAAATCTGGTACCCACGCTTTGGCCCGGATCAAGGCAGTAATGGCTCCAGTTCGAGCAGCTGATCTTTTCAACTCTTCAATCCGGGCTGGAAGCATGGACAGCCTCTTTAACGTGTCTTGAATCAGAGACGGCGCAGGGTTGTTATGCGATGCAGTGGTGATAGCTCTTTGTGCTCCGGTGTACAACTGTTCAATCAGAGTATAAGCAGCTTTGAGTTTCATCCGCACATCAGAACCCAAGTGTCCAATACGTGAGCCTGCAGTGTTTCAAGATGGATTACAAACCGGACATAGGATGTAGCAGACAAGGTACAAATTGGAAGAAGGGCGTCGAAAAGTTTACCAAAGACGGCAGAGGTCATGGAGTGTATTTGTCGCTTCACGGTGGATAATTCATCGACCACCGGTTTAAGAGCAGCTTCGGCATTTTCAGCCCTCTTCGTCAAAAGAGCTCTCTCAGTAGCCCAATCAGCTTGTTCTTTTTTGCGGCTTTCTTTCAGCTGTTCCATAACGGTTAAGGCGTTGGCCAATTCATCCTTCGCTTTTTCAGTTTCAGCCTGTTGGGTTTTTAAGATTTCCTGAAGGTCCGAGACTTGTTTCGCTTTGATCTTCAGATCCCCCTGCAGCAGGTCGTCAACAGTGTTCAGAAAATATTGCACGGTTTGGAAGTATCAACCACACAAGCAAGTTATGTGCTCGATACTTGGGGGCTAATGCATACTTGATTTTAACGCAAGTTTTCCATTGCAAAAAGTCCCAAGATTAATACAAGTATTTAAACTTGGCACTTGGGGGCTAATGGTTATCTGATGATGTTTTCTGGTTATGACCTATGTTGAAGCCTTGGGTTTTCTAAACCGGACCTTAATTGTCAAGGCAGCCTGATCCGGTTTACCATCTCGGTTTGGAAATATTGATAAGCTAAGTTGCAATGGAATGAAGCACAAGGGAGTTATCTCAAGTTTCTCCTTCATCATCTTGATCATGCCAGCTTCATAATCCCGACTGGTGTACAGTCGGTTCAGGTACCCAGAATAAAGATCCGGGGCGCTTAAAGCGGCGTACATAGAGGAGTCAAGGTCCCATTTGCCCTTTATGGCCGAGATTTCGTCCTTAGCAGTATGCTTGGCCAAAGTAGCAGTGTTCCCCGGTTCAGAGCGGCCAATGCCGGTAATCACAACATCATCATCCTTGGAATCGCTGCTCTGCAGTGGCCCTGTCGGTTTATCAACAGTTCCAGAAGGGGGGATGGATTCCTCAACCCGAACAGGACTGGCAGGCGGATCAGTACGGCTGGCAGGTTCGATAGTCCTTTCTTCAGCGCAGGTGTCATCTTGTGGAGATAGATAATTCTGAGTATCTTCACGACCCAGAGCGTCAGCACCAGGAGTTTTCTCCGGTTCAGGAGCGGCAGTCCCTTCAGCCGGGTTATCCAGACGAGCCTTCTTGCTCGGTCTAGGTTTAGCCCTGAAAAAAGCCCAAAGATTGAAAAAACGGTATAAGATGGATTAAGAGACCCATACAGAGATATGTTGTGATCGGTCCAACTTACCCAATAACTGTTTTCAACGGTGGCAGTTGAGTGGCTGAAGATTCACCGGAAGATGAATGGGAAGTGACCTGATAATCGGAGTCAGATGGATTTAGAGGCTGACGAGTTAAACCTGCTTTAGGAGGAAAGCTAGCGCATAAATCGGAGACCTCTGAGCGGCGTTTCCGAACCGGGCTGTTCGGTAAACCGGCGGAGGTGACTACCTGGCCGCTATGCCGGGTGGTGCGTCGAGCTTCATGTTGCTGGGTCTTCACAAGAAATTTGGGATCCAAATAAGCAAGAGGGTGAGAAAATTTAATTTTCCGGTTTGCTTGGCGAGGTTTTTTCAAAGGCAAAGGAACGGCATCAGAAGAAAGAATAGTTACCTCTGGGCCTTCAGCATTGCTCGCTTCAGCGTCGTCCTGACAAATATCATCATCAATAAGACGTATAAAAAGTAAGCCAACTGAATCGAGGTCTACCCCAAAGTCCGGATTACCCACATCATCCTCCTCTAAATCGGGGGTCTACTCAGTTGGTACAGCGGTAGGGCCTTCTCACCTAACCGGCTTATGAACCGGCTTAAAGCAGCAATGTGACCCGCCAGTCGCTGAACATTGTTGATACATGCCTGCTTAGCCAAAGAAGTGATTGCCTTTATCTTCTCCGGATTAGCCTCGATGCCCCTATTTGAGACCAAGAACCCCAAAAGCTTGCCTGCAGGCACAACAAATACACACTTCTCCGGGTTAAGCATCATCTTGTAAACCCGGAGGTTGTCAAAGGTTTCTCTGAGATCAGGTATCAAGGTTTCTGTCTCTCTGGACTTCACCACTATGTCATCCACATAAGCATGAACATTGCGCCCAATTTGATTTTGGAGACAATTTTGTACACACCGCTGATAAGTCGCCTGGGCACTCTTGAGCCCAAAAGGCATAGACACATAGCAGAAGGCTCCAAACGGAGTGATGAAAGCCGTCTTCTCCTGGTCCTTAACTGCCATCTTTATCTGATGATACCCAGAGTAAGCATCCAAAAAGCTCAAACGCGCACAACCCGCCGTAGCTTCAATGATTTGATCAATACGGGGGAGAGCGAAAGGATCAGCCGGACAAGCCTTATTTAAGTCCGTGTAATCCACACACATCCGCCAGGTGCCGTTTTTCTTGAGCACGAGCACCGGGTTAGCCAACCACTCTGGGTGAAAAACTTCGACAATGAACCCTGCTGCCAAGAGCCGGGCGACCTCCACTCCTTTAGCTTTTCATCGTTCCTCATTGAATCTCCGCAGAAACTGCCTGACCGGCTTATACTTTGGATCAATATTAAGAGTGTGCTCAGTGAGTCCTCTCGGTACACTCGGCAAGTCAGAAGGCTTCCATGCAAAGATGTCCCGGTTCTCACGGATGAACTTGATGAGCGTGCTTTCCTATTTAGGATCCAAGTTGGCACTGATGTTGAACTGCTTAGATGAATCGCCTGGAGTAAAATCAACAAGCTTGGTCTCTGTAGCCGACTTAAACTTCATGGCCGGGTCATGTTTCGTGGTTGGCTTTTTGAGGGAGGTCATATCCGCCGGGTCAACGTTATCTTGGTAAAATTTGAGCTCCTCTGCTGCACAGACAGACTCAGCACAAGCCGCGTCACCTTCTTCGCATTCCAGGGCCACCTTTCGACTTCCATGCACAGTGATGGTGCCCTTGTAACCCGGCATCTTGAGCTGCAAGCAAACATAACACGTTCGTGCCATAAACTTGGCATAAGCCGGTCGTCCAAACAAAGTGTGATACGGTCTCTTGACCACCTCAAAGGTTAACTTTTCAGCCCTAGAATCATGCTCGTCTCCAAAAGCTACCTCCAACTCAATCTTATCGACGGGGTAAGCCGACTTACCAGGCACCACTCCATGGAACACGGTATTGGATGTCTTTAAATTCTTGTCAGTTAGCCCATGCGCCGAAAGGTCTCGTAGTAGAGGATGTTGATGCTGCTACCTCCATCCATGAGCACCTTAGTGAATTTGTAACCACCAACCTGCGGTGCCACCACTAGTGCCAGTTGACCCGGATTATCAACCCGGGGAGGGTGATCCTCCCTACTGCAGATAATGGGCTGTTCTGACCACCTTAAGTAACAAGGGACTGCCGGCTCAACAGAGTTCACATCCCTCTTATGAATTTTCTGATCACGTTTACACAAACTAGTGGTGAACACGTGATACTGCCCACTATTTAGCTGCTTTCGATGGCTCTGATAACCCGACTGCTGCTGCTGTTGACCTCCTTGACTGGACTGCTGTTGGTTATAACCACCCTGGTTTCCGTGAAAACCGGACCTGAACCGCCGCCCGGGCCATGGAAGCCGCCAGCTCCTGAGCCACCGCCCGGGCCTTAATTGCCATCAAACATGTTAGAATTCTTGAAAGCCTTCATGATTGCGCAATCCTTCCATAAGTGAGTCGATGGCCGTTCCCGGGTGCCGTGTTTTGGACAAGGTTCATTGAGAAGCTGTTCAAGTGATGGACTTGACCCACCAAACCGAGGTGGTTTTCCCTTGCGTTTCTGATTGTTACCCTGCACATTGGCCACAAATTCCGGGTTACCGTCCGCCTTACGCTTATTGCCTCCTTGATTTGCCGGGTTATGCTGTTGGCCCTTTCCATTACCGTTCCTCTTTCCCTTCCCTGTCTTTTCTTCATCAGACGCGGGATCCTTGGTACTATCAGAATCGGCATACTTGACTAAAGCCGCCATCAGCGTACCCATATCATCGCAATCACGCTTAAGGCGCCCCAGCTTCTGTCTCAGAGGTTCAAAGAGGCAATTCTTTTCTAGCATGAGAACTGCTGAGCCGACATCCATCTTGTCAGACGAATGTATTTTATCTTTGACCCGGCACACCCAATGAGTCATGGATTCACCTTCCTCCTGCTTACAATTTGCCAGGTCCACAATCGACATAGACTGCTTGCAAGTGTCTTTGAAGTTCTGGATGAAACGGGCCTTTAGCTCTGCCCATGAGCTAATGGAATTGGGTGGCAAGCCCTTTAACCAAGAACGGGCCGTTTCGTCCAACATCATGGTGAAATATTTAGCCATCGCTGCGTCACTAACCTGTAGCAATTCCATGGCCATCTCATGATCCACGCCCGAGGTTGCAAGTCGGTTGTATAATTCGGCACCTTTCGAGGCCCCTTGAAATCCTTGGGTAGACGTACATTACATAGAGCCGGTACTAGACAAGGAACTCCTCCGGTTCTAGTAGCAACTCCCGCCTCAACGGAAGTCGTCGGTTAAGCCGGTAAGTCCTGTTGAGCTGCTAACTGAGCCGCTAGCTGAGCCGCCCGCTCGTCCTCCTGACGTATCCGATCCTGCACCGGGTTATATCCATCGGGCTGGTTTTGGCGCTGAGCGTTGCTTGATAGGGCCTCTGACTCCATGTGTCTGTTGTAACTCGGGCTCTGGTTTGGACGAGGCGGAGCTAACCAGGGTGGAGGAGTTGAATGAATCCTGTCCCGGCTGTAAGAATAAGTCTCTTGCTGGGCCAGAGCCGTCCGGACAAGTTCTCTGATCCTCCGGGTCTCCACCTCTGTCGGATCATCACCGTCCACTGGGTGAGCCGCCAAATGTGCTGATGCTGCGATTAAATTCTCCATGGGGTTGGAGAGGTGACCCGGTGGTATTGGTACGTAACGAGGCGGTGCCATATTGCCGTGAAGAGGCGCCGTCACCTGAGGCTGAACCGGGCCCCCCGCTCCGGATGCCATAAGCTGATTTGCACCTGGCGGGTTACTTGGGCCGGCTCCGGGTGTAGAGAAAAGATTCCGAGGATCATAAATCGAAGGTAAACGGGACTGAGTTTTCTGGTGTCTCCTCCTCATTACCTCATTAGACGCGTTCAGACTCATCGTGAGCTGATAAGCCTCTGACTGAAGTTGCTGTGCCCGTACATCCAAAGCCGCCCGCTCTGTGGCCAATCTAGTATCTTCAGCTGCTAAAGTTTCCTTGGCCTTGGCGATCTCCTCACGAACCTGTGCCACCTCTACCTCATGCTCAGATTGGTTCGCAGGGATGACTGTAGCAGTTAACAGGGCCGTAAGTTTATCCATGAGATCCATCAGCACCTGAGTCGGTGAGCGCACATGGCCTCCTGCCCCGGCTGCTCCTAACCCGGACATTATCGCTGCTGAGGCCGTAGAATTTTGGCCAGGTTGAGTACCAGCCATGAAGACTCCTGCCTAGTTTGGCGACTCTGAGAGGTCCGGAATAGTGCTGCCATCGGAACATCCCCCAAGCACACCATCTTGGACTTGGTACAGCGAATCCGTTGAGCCGGTGGATGAATCACCGTCAGAGAGGACGGTCGGCTCACCATCATCTTCAGACCCTTCAGAAAGTTCACCTCCGTGGATGCATCCCACGAAGGCACGCTTCACGACGGGTTGAGCTCGGGCGGGTCTCGCACGCTGAGCCGTCTCGATGAGGTCGGTGCAGTTGTCCGACTCAGGGCCCGGCTCACCAATCCGGCCGATGAAGACATGAATTCCTCCAAAGGGGACCCGGTACCCGTACTCAATTGAGCCGGCGTCCGGGCCCCAGCCTTCGTCGTTGATGTATATCTTGCCGTGACGACTCTTGGTCATCCGGCCAACTGCGTATCCCTCGAGCCCTTCGAAGCTGCCCTTCAAGAACTCAAATCCACCGTGCGCCGGCCCCACGATGGGCGCCAACTGTCGTGGAATTGTCACGGCAGATGTCCTCTTGCAAGGACTTAGTCGTGGAGCCATCGCAACTAGGAAGCTTAAAGGGGTTAATCAGGACAAAGGACACGCGAGGTTTATACTAGTTCAGCCCCTTGCGGTGAAGGAAGGCCTACGTCTAGTTGGGTTGGTATTGCTTGATGTTTCGATGACCAGGGAGCGAGATACGCTATGCCCGGTTCTCGAAGAGTTGTTTCTTGCCCTAAGCCGTCGGCGGGTCGTCCCCTTATATACACGGGTTGACGCCCTGCGGCCTACAGAGTCCCGACCGGCTCATAAACGGTGTCCGGTTCGGTGACTAGTTACTTCTACCTTATGATACAAGGCATGCCATCATGGCGGTTTGTCACTATGGGCCTTAAGTCGCTTGTGGGACTTTAACCCCTTTACTGAAACACCATCTTCATGTCTTGGTCTTGGGCTTCAGATGGGCTTCCCTTTGTGTAACTCGGCCCCTCCTGGGCGGCTTACATAATAGTGATATCCTCGACAAGGTCAATCCGAGAACTTTTATTTTCGCACAAAAATAACACCATAGCAATTCTGCTGAAAACAGCATCAGTCCAGGTTAGGTCCATTCAAATCGTGCAAATTAGAGTCCAAAACAAGGGCAAAAGAGTTTGGAAAAGTAGATATGATGGAGACGTGTCAACTCCCCCAAGCTTAACCCATTGCTTGCCCTCAAGATATTCAATTGATAAACTGAAAGTGACAACGAAAAACTTTTACAAACTATGTTTGATCTTGTTGTTGCAAATATGTCTAGCCAATATTCAGGTTTTCAGCAAATATTATGAACTAACCATGTTCACAATAACATTTAGGTCTCACATTTGCTCATATCAATGGCATAACCAACTAGCGAGCAATAATAATAAATCTCAGATGACAACACTTTTTCAAAACAATCATGACACGATATGACAAAATGGTATCTCGCTAGCCCTTTCTGAGACGGCTCAACATAAATGGAGAGCACCCCTCAAGATCAAGGACTGACTAGACATTGTAATTCATGGCAAAAGAGATCCAGTCACACTCATACTCAACTTCAATTAATAACAAAGCATACAAATGACAGTGGTGCTCTCTAACTGGTGTTTTTATAAGAGGATGATGACTCAACAATAAAAGTAAATAGATAGGCCCTTCACAGGGGAAATAGGGATTTGCAGAGGTGCCAGAGCTCGAGCTTTTAAAACAGAGATGAATATATTTTTGAGCGGTATGCTTTCATTGTCAACATAACAACCAAGACATCTCACTATCTTCCATGCTAGATACATTATAGATGGTTCCCGAACAGAATGGTAAAGTTTTTACTCCCCCTCCACCAACAATCACACTCCATAGCTAGCCGCATCCATGGGTACCGTCCATACAAACTACAATCCTGGGTGACTTTTGTTTTATGATTATATTTTGATTTGATTTTGAGCATGGAACTGGGCATCCCGAATACCAGCCACTTTCTCGTGAATAACAAGTGAATAAACACTCATCGTGAGAATAACCCACCTAGCATGGAAGATACTGACAGCCCCCGGTCACTAGCTACATAGGCGATTCGGGCATACAAAACATATTATTATTTGAAGGTTTAGAGTTTGGCAAATGCAAAATTACTTGGAACGACAGGTAAATACCGCATATAGGTAGGTATGGTGGACTCATATGGAATAACTTTGGGTTTAAGGAAGTGGATGCACAAGCAGTATTCCCGCTTAGTACAAGTGAAGGCTAGCAAAAGATTGAGGAGCGACCAACTAGAGAGCGACAACGGTCATAAACATGCATTGAGATTAACCAACATTCAGTGCAAGCATGAGTAGGATATAAATTACCATGAACATAAGTATCGTGGACGCTATGTTGATTTTGATTCAAATACATATGTGAACATGTGCCAAGTCAAGCCACTTAAATCATTCAAAGGAAGATACCGTCCTACCATACTACATCATAACCATTTTAAAAGCATGTTGGCACGCAAGGTAAACCATTATCAACTCTTAGCTAATTAAGCATGGCATGAGTAACTATAATCTCTAATTGTCATTGCAAACATGTTTCATTCATAATGGGCAGAATCAAGAACGATGAGCTAATCATATTTATAAAAATAAAATAGATTGAGTTCGTACCAACTTTTCTCCATCTCAATCTTTTCATCAAACATCATCATTATTGCCTTTCACTTGCATGACAGAACGATGTGGATAATAATAAGAGTGCACATGCATTGGACTAAGCTGGAATCTGCAATAATTTATTCAAACGAAAAGACAAGGTAATATGGGCTCTTTGTTAGATCAACAATAATGCATATGAGTGCCACTCAACATTTTCATCGTGGTCTTCTCCTTACCACCCAAAGAAAAAGAAAAGAAATTCAAAGAAACACACTGAAATATTTTTTCGAGTTTTTTGTTTTTCTGAAGAAAGTAAAACAAGAACGAGAAAAACTATTTGCATGGGAAAGCTCCCAACAAGCAAAAGAAGAATGAGAAATATTTTTGGGTTTTCTTTTAGTACTACTACTAATTAAACTAGAAAGAAAAGCTAAAAAGAAACAAGAACTAATTCTTTGGATCTTCTCAAAGTTTTTCAAACACATAGGAAGAAAGCAAGAAAAATAAACTAACATGGATAATACAACGAAAAGGTATGAACGCCGACAACTGAAATGAGTGTGTGAACACGAATGTAATGCCGGTGAGAAATACGTACTCCCTCAAGCTTTGGCTTTTGGCCTAAGTTGGTCTAGGGCCATGGCTCAAAATAATCCTCTCCTTGATACTCCGGAGGGTCCTGGGGGTTCCACTGGTTGGCGAGCTCGTGTGGCTCCCACTGATAAACAGGCTCTTGATGCAAATCAGGAACTGGTACTGGCTTAGGTGTCATGGGTTGTGAAAGACCCCAAAATCTGTAGATGTCCTCGGACATAATAGTGTAGCTGCCTGAATAAATATCGAACAAAGAAGGTGCAGGCAGAGCAATAGACTCACAAGTATCATGACTGAATACTAGGTTGTAGAGGAGTCATTTGTCATCGTCTTTCTTTATAAAATCATGTGCTGTCATACTATTATAGTTCAAAATTTAAGCTGGTAAGAACATCTCCTCCTCCTCCTCTGTCACATCCCTAGTTCTGGTCTGCCTAGTGTTTGCATCTTGCTTGCATCATGTTCAACTTTCATGAAATTTTGAAATGGGGATATTCAAACCCTAGCATCAAATGGAATTCAAATAGGCTCAACCTAAAAATATTTCCAATGAACTAAAAATTCCCTTTAAAAATGTTCATCATTTCTGGATTAAGGTGGAAGCATCTAGAAAAAATGGTTTACATTTTTGCACGACATATTTGGGCTTTGAATTAAATCAATAAGTATTTGAGTTGGGGCTATAAATTTCTATAAATATTTATACAGCTCCAATATTTCTGAAAATTGTAGAGGATCTCTGGAATAAGTCCATCTTGCACCCACTACTTTCTCAGAATTTACCAAATTCATTTAGTGGTTAAACTAAATCAAAACAAAGGTTGAAAAATAGAAAACATAAATAAAAAGAGAGAGAAAGGACCCAGACCGACTTACCTGGTGGCCCAGTTGGCCGGCCCAGCCACCTGGCGCTGCCAGTCGTCTCCCACCTCCTGCTAGTGTGCAGGAGGGCGCGTGCTCGCCGCGCGCTGGCACATGTGCGGCCACCTCCTGCTTGCCGACGAGACCCTGGACGCGTGGACGACTTTCCCGTGTCGTCCTGATTCCGCTGACCCCCTCTCACTCTCTCTCGACCTCACCCCCCTCCTCTGCACTCTCTCCCTCTCACCACTGAACGCCACCACCGCCGCCGTTCACACCATCGTGGACATCGCCTCTCCCTCGTCCTCTCGAGCGGTCCCGAAGCTCCGCCATGACGTCCTCGACCTCCTCGCCGTGCTACGCAACGCAGGACGCCTTGAAGCATCGTCCCCAACCCCTTCTTCCTCCTCGGGTCGTTGGAGATCCCCCTTGCCGCCCCGACTGCTCTGGACCGTCTCCGAGCTCGTCGACCTCCTCGTCCAACTCGCCGTGAGCCTCTGACCCCATCCATCCCTCTCTTCTTCCCCGTAGGTACCGGACCGCTTACGCCCGAACTCGTCGCCGCCTGCGCTCACCGCCGACGCGACTCCGGCGACCAAATGGTCCGCCCGACGCGTCCAACCCACTCACCGCATCGTGTAGGCCCCCGCTAGCGCCTCACCTCGCTAGCTTGCGCACCGCAGCACTGCCTGCGCTCACGCCCGAGCTCCGGCCACCGCGGACGAGCTCCTCGCCGTCGCTACCAGCCACCCTGGCTGCAGACACAGCCACCGTTGGACGCGCTGTGTCGTGGCCGTTCCAACGGGACCAGCCTCGCTTGCTCTCGTCGCCGGAACGACAAACGCCGCCGCCTCTGCTTACGCCGGCGTCGAGTCGCCGGTAGGTTTTGACCCAGTTGACCCGGGTTTGACCACCATTTGACCTCCCCTGGGTCTCTTAAAAGTGGGCCCTGGCCCCAGCTAATCCTATTTTAGTTTCTAGTTAAGTTTAATTAACTCCACTGACATTTTTTAGTTAGTAGTAGTTTAACACTAATTAACGTAGATTAGTTAGTTAGTGACTGACGTGTGGACCCCACACGTTATGTTTGACCTGGACCGGTCCTGTTGACCGCTGACATCACAGTGATGTCACCCTGATGCAATGCTGACGTAGTTAATCATTTTCTGGATTTATTCTAATCCAGGAAATTCTAGAAAATGTTTAAACTTCTAAAAATCATAGAAATTCAACCGTAACTCCAAATGAAATAATTTATATATGAAAAATTATCAGAAAAATGCAATCTATCCATATGTATCATTTTCATGCATGTCAAACTAAATTATACCTGCTGTATCAATGAAAATATGATAATGTCATTTTAATGCTAAATATGGAGTTTGCATATGAACCCTTTGTTCATATGGACTTCATTTAAACTGTTGCTAGATGCATTAGTGTAAATCTTAACATTCTTGACATGTCATGATCATGCATCATATTGTTGCATTGCATTGATTGTGTTCTTTCTCTGTTTGCCGGTATTTGTCGCTCTCAGCGGACGTAGTTTCGATGATGAGTTCGATGACACCGATGAAGAACTATACTATCTTTAGAAGTGCCAGGAAAGCAAAACCCCTTGTTCATTCTAATACAATCCCACTCTCTCGCTCCTGCTCTCTTTTACTGCATTAGGACAAGAATGATTCAACTGTCCTCAGACATGTTAAGCTTCCGCATGTGCTTTGACTTGTATGCTCTGAATGTTGGGTCATGAGACCCATGTTTGTAATATCTCGCTCCTTGGAGCCTAATGAATAAATACTTTGAGTCGTAGAGTTTTGTTGTGATGCCATGTTGTATTTACACATATCGAGCATATTGTGTGTATGATTGAAATGCTTGGTATGTGTGGGATCCGACAACCTAGTTGTCTCTCCTTGGTAGCCTCTCTTATGGGGAAATGTAGTCTGGTGCTTCCACTAAGCCATGGTAGTCTGCTACAGCCCGGTTTACCGGAGTCCTACTAGCCCAGTTACTACTGCTCTGGAACACCTAGACTGGCCGACATGTGCCCCACTTCGTTCCCGTGTCTGTCCCTTCGGGGAAATGTCACGCGGTGACTTCTAGAGTCCTGCTAGCCTGCTACAGCCCGGGTTCCCGGGGTCCTGTTAGCCCAGTTGCTACAGCCCGGATTCACACGCTGATGACCGACACGTTCGAGGTTGGGTCATGTATGCCTGTCCCCGTAAGTTAGTGCCACTTTGGGTTCACGGCTAGTCATGTCGGCCCGGGTTCTTTGTGATATGGATGCTAGCGACACTATCATATACGTGAGCCAAAAGGCGCAAACGGTCCCGGGCCAGGTAAGGTGGCACCCGGGGGAATAAAGTGCGTGAGGCCGCAAAGTGATATGATGTGTTACATGCTTGATCAGTGTGACTTGGGATCGGGGTCCTGACAGCTTTGGTATCAGAGCCTGACTGCCTATAGGATTACCAAGCCAAACTAGTCGAAGTTGAGTCTAGAAATTATTTAGTTATGTAAGGGAATTGATTGTGGAAGGGAACGTAAGGCTCTTTTTACTTCTTTACCTTATGCCCTTCTGATCTGAGTCATCCTCTTCTTTCCTACGTGGGTTAAGGACTAGGATCTCATCTCTCTATCAGGTTCAGGTGTTACTAATCCATAGAGTCACAGGATTGTTGGTTCCAGGCCTCAGTTCAGTTTCTACTACTTTTAGTATGTTGTCAGTTGAACCAGAACATTGATATGATGTTGTTAAGTGACTATGCAAATTCTTGTGAATGTCTCAAATCTTTTCTGAGCATTTAAGGCCGTTATGCTGTCTGAGTCATCCCAGGTTTCTAAAGAATCTGATGCATTTGCAAATCCTTCCTCCCAGTTCCTGATGTCCTTTTGGGCCAGATTAAGCGCACTAAACGGTCTGTTGAGGTACTCCATTGCCTTGACATATATGTTGGAGCTAGTGTCATGACCCTAGGCATCCTAGAGAACCACCCAGTAATCTAGCAATGCTTTATATTCCTAGTGTGATCATTCTGGCCGTCATTCTCGAAAGCATCCCGTGATGCCATTTAGTTAATAGGCATTCTATTCCTGGGTTCTTGAACCCAAGATTCACCCTACTTACTTCATGTGGATAGTGTTGCTAGTTCCTTTAGGATATTAATAACCTTGCAACAGTCCTCGAGGTCCATGGTATTTCCTTCTTCCAAATACCATGAACCATTAAGGCAGAAGTTCTTGAACCAAAGGATCACAATCAGAGTACTCCTGAGGAGTTCTCCATTCATAATTTTGATTCTGCCAGTTCTACCTTTCTGCATGGGTTATCTGGAAGAAACCTGTTGAACTTGGTTCGACATATTAATCTATGCATCCACAACTCAGAAAGATATATGTCCCCTTGAGTTGTCCCTCTTCATTTGTATTTCGACCATCGTCTATCAATTGATAGTCAGGAGAAGTTGTGCATTCGTGTTATCGATGCCTATTATTCTTATGGTCCGTCAAGCCATTCTATTCCGGAATGACTAGGAGAAACAAATTCCAGTACCTCATCCATTTTGATAGAGGCAAAGGTGTCCCGTCTTTCGATGAGATGGTGGCTATCGGTTTGGAGGAAGTCAACTTTGACGATCCGACTACGAACGTGCGAGGACGTCGCGCCTTATCAATCGCTAAACCAACTCCGAGAGGTTATTGATCACGCTGGAGCACGATCAACCTGACCACGAAGGTCTGTTTCCTGCAGGCAAACGAAGAACAAGCAAGAAACTAAGATTGCAATCTGGATAGTGCGAATATAAGAGGAAAGCTTTATTGATCAAGGTGGGGTTCTGTGACGCCTTTGTCTGGTCGTTGAACACAAACGAAGTACGCGAAGTTGCAGCTATGGCGAACTTTTAATCTAAACAAAACCCAAAGTCTAAACGACGCCCTAAGGGCTGTATATATGGAGGAAGAGGAGGGAATTTCGTGGCCCTTGAGGGAGGGGTCCGGAACCAACCCTAACTCTTGTTTCCCCATACATACGGACTCTAAAAACAGCTTATACTTAAGTATTTCGAAATTACATGGGCCTGGCCCAATAATAAGGTGACGCAGCACCTAGAATAGCCTATGGACGAATATTATGAAGTGGCATCTTGTATATTTCGTCCAAAGGCTTCATGCACTCATTATGGTGGCTTCAAAGTCCTGGAATCATCACTTGTAACTCCGTTCGTGTTCCCCTTGTGCATGCCAACATCTCCATGCTTGAACTTGCTCCAAGGTTCATCTTTCTTGTCCATGGTAGGCCCTTCATTTGTAAGCAAAACAAATGTATCCAATTTAGGCAGCATCATATTCTCATGAACATTGGAATCGTTACCAAGAAACGAAAGTACCTGATAATTCAATTGGCGTGCGCGAGCTCTAGTAATTGGTCCAGTATGTATAGCAGCAGGGGCTGTGGGTGTAACAATGGTATTGATGTCCTCATCATCCTCCCCTTCTTGAAATGAATTCGTCCTCACCCAAATAAGGCTTCCAATCTGCAATGTTAAAAGTGGGACTAACCCCAAAATCTGCAGGCAGCTCAAGTTTATATGCATTATCATTTATTTTCTCTAACACCTTAAATGGACCATCAACATGTGGCATTAGCTTTGATTTGCGCAAATTAGGAAACCTATCCTTACGCAAATGTAACCAAACAAGATCTCCAGGTGCAAAGACAACATGTTTTCTACCCTTATCTCCAGCAAGTTTATATTTAGCATTCATACGCTCAATGTTTTCCTTAATTAACTCATGCATTTTTAAAATCAATTCAGCACGTTCTTTCGCATCAAAATTAACCTTCTTCGAAGATGGAAGAGGCAACAAATTAGTGGGTGCACGAGGTAGGAAACCATACACAATTTCAAAAGGGCACATCTTAGTAGTAGAATGCAACGAACGATTATAAGCAAATTCAATATGAGGCAAGCATTCTTCCCACATTTTCTTATTATTCTTCAAAACAGCCCTAAGCATAGTAGACAATGTTCTATTGACTACTTCAGTTTTTCCATCAGTTTGGGGGTGACAAGTAGAACTAAAAAGCAGTTTAGTCCCCAACTTAGCCCATAAACATCTCCAAAAGTGGCTAAGAAATTTAGTATCACGATCTGAAACAATAGTATTTGGCACACCATGCAAGCGAATAATTTCACGAAAGTACAAATCAGCAACATTAACAGCATCATCTCTTTTATGACATGGTATAAAGTGTGCCATTTTCGAGAATCTATCCACGACAACAAATACGCTATCCCTCCCCTTCTTTGTTCGAGGTAAACCCAAAACAAAGTCCATGGATATATCCTCCCAAGGAACACTAGTTACAGGCAAAGGCATATATAAACCATGAGGATTGAGTCGTGACTTAGCTTTTTGACATGTAGTGCAGCGAGCAACAAAACGCTCAACATCCTGTCTCATCTTTGGCCAAAAGAAATGTGTAGCAAGTATATCCTCCGTCTTCTTCACGCCAAAGTGCCCCATTAGTCCTCCTCCATGTGCCTCCCGCAACAACAAAAGACGAACGGAGCTAGCTGGAATGCATAGCTTGTTAGCACGAAACACAAATCCATCGTTAACGTCGAACTTGTTCCATGTTCTACCTTCTTTACAATTCTGCAATACATCTTTAAATTCAGCATCATGCACATATTGATCTTTGATGGTCTCTGAGGGAGTCCTGGATTAGTGGGTGTCCGGGTAGCCGGACTATACCTTCCGCCGGACTCCTGGACTATGAAGATACAAGATTGAAGACTTCGTCCCGTGTCCGGATGGGACTTTCCTTGGCATGGAAGGCAAGCTTGGCGATACGGATATTCAGATCTCCTACCAATGTAACCGACTTTTTGTAACCCTAACCCTCTCCGGTGCCTATATAAACCGGAGGGTTTTAGTCCGTAGGACAACTCCAACATACAACAATCATACCATAGGCTAGCTTCTAGGGTTTAGCCTCCTTGATCTCGTGGTAGATCTACTCTTGTACTACCCATATCATCAATATTAATCGAGCAGGACGTAGGGTTTTACCTCCATCAAGAGGGCTCGAACCTGGGTTAAACATTGTGTCCCTTGTCTCCTGTTACCATCCGCCTAGAC
The DNA here is from genome assembly GCA_032464435.1 of Aegilops umbellulata. Taxonomy (NCBI): domain Eukaryota; kingdom Viridiplantae; phylum Streptophyta; class Magnoliopsida; order Poales; family Poaceae; genus Aegilops; species Aegilops umbellulata. Next base: position 204,173,327 of record CP136055.1, read on the forward strand.
GCACAGTTCGGGACCCCCAACCCGAGATCCGCCGGTTTTGATACCGACATTGGTGCTTTCATTGAGAGTTCCTCTATGTCGTCGCTTTTAGGCCAGATGGCTCCTTTGATCATCAACAACGATGCGGTCCAGGGTGAGACTTTTCTCCCTGGACAGATCTTCGTCTTCGGCGGCTTCGCACTGCGGGCCAATTCGCTTGGCCACCTGGAGCAGATCGAAAGCTACCCCCCTGGCCATCAGGTCAGATTTGGAAGTTTAAACTACATGGATGACATCCGCAGTGACTTGATCTTCGACGGATTCGAGCCACAGCCGAGCGTGCCGCACTGTCTCGATGGGCATGATCTAGCTCTGCCGCCAAACAGTGTCCTGGAGGCCGCATGCGCATTGGTTCCGACCCTCAATTCGGAGCCTACTGCGCCGATCGAGGATGGGTGGTTGGACGCCGCCTCGGGGGCTGCGATCTCAAAGGCGATCGAGCCAAATGCCAGCCCCGCACCCCGCAAGGCCTGTGACTCCGAGGGGCGGATTCCTCTCCGAACTTTGAGCCCTCCGCGCGCCCGCCGATCAAATCCGATTGGGTGCCGACCATGGAGTTCACCGCCACGGACATCTTTCAGCACTCGCCCTTCGGCGACATCCTGAAGTCACTAAAGTCTGTCTCTTTATCAGGAGAGCCCTGGCCGGACTACGGTCAGCAAGGATCGGATACAGATGATGAAGAAATTCAAAACCCACCCACCACCCATTTGGTAGCCACCGTTGATAATTTAAACGACGTGCTCAACTTCGACTCCGAAGACACCGACGGCATGGACGACGATGCAGGAGACGCATATGAACCAACGCCTATAGGGCATTGGACAGCCACCTCATCTCATGATGTGTACATGGTGGATACACCTAAAGGAAGCGACAACGAGGAACACGGGGATGGAACGAGGAAGCGATCTCTCGAAAAACAATCAAAGCGTCAGCGTAAACGCCGCCCCAAGCCCCGCCTCGATACAGACCCAGCCATAGAGCAGGATGAGCCGACAGACGACGAGCATGCCTTAGAGCAACCGTCCAAACAAGGCAACCCGGATAAAGAAACCGAACAACCCTCCCCCGGCGAAAATGGCATTCCGAACAAGCTTACGCCGGATAAGCCCACGGAGCATAAGAACCTCCACAAAAGGCTTGTTGCAACCGCACGCAGCCTGAAAAAGCAGAAGCGGAAGCTAAAAACTGCGGAAGAATCACTCAGAATCAGATGGAGTAAAGCAATCAATACCGCAGACAAATACGGCGGCAGTCGCCACACTAAAAGCTATCCGAAGCGAAAGCTACTGCCCGAATTCGACGAAGAGGCCTTAGAACCCTCGCATTCAAAAAGTAAGAAAGCCACCCGGTCGGATAGACGACCCCATGGCCAGCATAAAGCGGCACGCGGCGCCACACTTAAGCCGGCACGCGACCCACTTAAGGATTTGCATCAAAAAGATGGCCCAGCCAGGTCCATTTATGGGCCAAGAAAGCAAGCTCTCGTAAGCAACGCAATAAAGCCAGTATCTGAATCCGGCACACCCAAATACAGGGGCGCCGCACACCCCCTATGTTTCACCGATGAGGTCCTGGATTATGAATTTCCAGCGGGATTCAAACCCGTAAACATAGAGGCATACGACGGAACAACAGACCCTAGAGTCTGGATTGAGGATTATATCCTCCACGTACATATGGCTAGAGGAGATGACCTCCACGCCATCAAATACTTACCCCTCAAGCTTAAAGGGCCAGCCCGGCATTGGCTTAAAAGCCTTCCTGAAAACACAATTGGAAGTTGGGAAGAGCTCGAGGACGCTTTCCGAGCAAATTTTCAAGGGACCTATGTCCGCCCTCCGGATGCAGACGATCTCAGTCACATAACCCAACAGCCCGGAGAGTCAGCTCGGCAATTCTGGAATAGATTTCTTACTAAGAAGAATCAGATAGTCGACTGTCCGGATGCCGAAGCCCTAGCAGCTTTTAGGCACAACGTTCGAGACAAATGGCTCGCCAGACACCTCGGCCAAGAAAAGCCAAGAACAATGGCCGCATTGACAAGCCTCATGACCCGCTTTTGCGCAGGAGAGGACAGCTGGTTGGCAAGATGTAGCACCAGCGAACGAAGTACATCCGAAACTAGAGATGGAAACGGAAAACCGCGACGCAACAAGGATCGTCGCCGGACCAAGGAAAATAGTCCGAAAAACACGGCAGTCAACGCCGGATTCAAAAGCTCATGGTAGAATTAGAAAAAGCCGCCCCTCCAGGATAAAAAAGATGATTTATCCAACCTAAACAAAATCTTGGACAGGATATGTCAAATACACAATACTCCCGGGAAGCCTGCTAACCATACCCCAGAGATTGTTGGGTCTTCAAACAATCCGGCAGACTCAACGCTGAACACAAGGGGCTCGACACACCAAGTGAAGACGATGACGAATCCCAAAAGCAGAGCACCAGGAAACAAAAGAATTTCCCACAAGAAGTAAAAAGAGTAAACTTACTTCACATTACAAAACGTGCGGCACCCATAAAGGTACGCGCCATATGACCTATCCCAAAGGAGTCTCGCCACTGGTTGTCAAAACCAATCATATTTGATCATCTGGACTATTCTAGAAGTATCAGGAACGCAGGCTGGACTGCCTTGGTACTCGATCCAATAATTGATGGACTCCAGTTTACAAATGTCTTGATGGACGGCGGCAGTGGTCTAAACCTGATATATCAGGACACAATCCGCCACATGGGGATAGACCCAACAAGAATTCGCCACAGCAAAACCTCCTTTCAAGGAGTAACGCCAGGTCCGGACACCCATTTCATGGGTTTTCTCTGGCTCGAAGTTATATTCGGCTCTACCGATAACTTCCGCCGCGAAAAGCTAACTTTCCACATTGTCCCATTCTCAAGTCGCTATCAAGCACTGCTGGGACGCGAAGCTTTCCCCCGCTTTAACGCAATACCGCATTATGCATCTCTTACGCTTAAGATGCCTGGTCCACGAGGCATCATCTCTTTGAAGGGGAAGCATTGAGTGCGCCTCCCCCGAGCGGAGGTTCGGGAGATGTGCAGACATGACCGAGACGATCTCCGGTCAGTAACCAACAGCGGGATCTGGATACCCATGTTGGCTCCCACATGCTCCTCGATGATCTCATCGGATGAACCACGATGTCGAGGACTTAATCAATCCCGTACTCAATTCCCTTCGTCTATCGGTACGGTACTTGCCCGAGATTCGATCGTCGGTATACCGATACCTGTTCAATCTCGTTACCGGCAAGTCTCTTTACTCGTTCCCGTAACACATCATCCCGTGAACAACACCTTGATCACATTGAGCTCATTATGATGATGTCTTACCGAGTGGGCCCAGAGATACCTCTCCGTCATACAGAGTGACAAATCCCAGTCTCGATTCATGCCAACCCAACAAACACTTTCGGAGATACCTGTAGTGCACCTTTATAGTCACCCAGTTGCGTTGCGACGTTTGATACACCCAAAGCACTCCTACGGCATCCGGGAGTTGCATAATCTCATGGTCTAAGGAATGATACTTGACATTCAGAAAATCTCTAGCAAACGAACTATACGATCTTTGTGCTATGCTTAGGTTTGGGTCTTGTCCATCACATCATTCTCCTAATGATGTGATCCCGTTGTCAATGGCATCCCCATGTCCATAGTCAGGAAACCATGACTATCTATTGATCAACGAGCTAGTCAACTAGAGGCTTACTAGGGACACATTGTGGTCTATGTATTCACACATGTATTATGATTTCCGGACAATACAATTATAGCATGAACAATAGACGATTATCATGAACAAGGAAATATAATAATCCTTTTATTATTGCCTCTAGGGCATATTTCCAACAGTCTCCCACTTGCACTAGAGACAATAGTCTAGTTACATTGTGTTGAATCGCACACCCATGGAATTTTGGTGTTGATCATGTTTTGCTCTAGGGAAAGGTTTAGTCAATGGATCTGCCACATTCAGGTCCGTATGTACTTTACAAATCTCTATGTCTCCATTTTGAACACTTTCACAAATGGAGTTGAAGCGACGCTTGATATACCTGGTCTTCCTGTGAAACCTGGGCTCCTTCGCAAGGGCAATTGCTCCAGTGTTGTCCCAGAAGAGAGTCATCGGGTCCGACGCATTGGGTATGACTCCTAGGTCAGTAATGAACTCCTTCACCCACACTGCTTCTTGTGCTGCCTCCGAGGCTGCCATATACTCTGCTTCACATGTAGATCCCGCCACGACGCTTTGCTTGCCACTACACCAGCTTACTGCCCCTCCATTCAAAATATACACGTATCCGGTTTGTGACCTGGAGTCATCCAGATCTGTGTCGAAGCTGGCGTCGACGTAACCCTTTACGACGAGCTCTTCGGCACCTCCATATACGAGAAACATATCCTTAGTCCTTTTCAGGTACTTCAGGATGTTTTTGACCGATGTCCAGTGTTCCTTGTCGGGATTACTTTGGTACCTACCTACCAAACTTACGGCAAGGTTTACATCGGGTCTGGTACACAGCATGGCATACATTATAGACCCTATGGCTGAGGCATAGGGGATGACACTCATCTCTTCTATATCTTTTGCCGTGGTCGGGCATTGAGCCGTGCTCAATCGCACACCTTGTAATACAGGCAAGAACCCCTTCTTGGACTGATCCATTTTGAACTTCTTCAAAATCTTGTCAAGGTACGTACTTTGTGAAAGACCGATGAGGCGTCTCGATCTATCTCTATAGATCTTGATGCCTAATATATAAGCAGCTTCTCCAAGGTCCTTCATTGAAAAACACTTGTTCAAATAGGCCTTTATGCTCTCCAAGAATTCTATATCATTTCTCATCAACAGTATGTCATCCACATATAATATGAGAAATGCTACGGAGCTCCCACTCACTTTCTTGTAAACGCAGGCTTCTCCATAAGTCTGCATAAATCCAAACGCTTTGATCATCTCATCATAGCGAATGTTCCAACTCCGAGATGCTTGCACCAGCCCATAGATAGAGCGCTGGAGCTTGCATACTTTGTTAGCATTCTTAGGATCGACAAAACCTTCCGGCTGCATCATATACAATTCTTCCTTAAGAAAGTCGTTAAGGAATGCCGTTTTGACGTCCATTTGCCATATCTCATAATCATAGAATGCGGCAATTGCTAACATGATTCGGACGGATTTCAGCTTCGCTACGGGTGAGAAAGTCTCATCGTAGTCAACCCCTTGAACTTGTCGATAACCCTTAGTGACAAGTCGAGCCGTATAGATGGTCACATTACCATCCGCGTCTGTCTTCTTCTTAAAGATCCATTTATTTTCTATGGCTCGCCGATCATCGGGCAAGCCATTCAAAGTCCATACTTTGTTTTCATACATGGATTCTACCTCGGATTTAATGGCTTCTAGCCATTTGTCGGAATCTGGGCCAGCCACCGCTTCTTCATAGTTCGAAGGTTCACCGTTGTCCAAACAACATGATTTCCATGACAGGGTTGCCGTACCACTCTGGTGCGGAACATGTCCTTGTGGACCTACGAAGTTCAGTAGGAGCTTGATCAGAAGTATCTTGATCATCATCATTAACATCCTCTCGAATCGGTGCAGGCACCACAGGAACATTTTCCTGAGCTGTGCTACTCTGATTTTCAAGAGGTAGTACTTCATCAAGCTCTACTTTCCTCCCACTTACTTCTTTCGCGAGAAACTCTTTCTCTAGAAAGGACCCGTTCTTGGCAACAAAGATCTTGCCTTCGGATCTGAGGTAGAAGGTATACCCAACTGTTTCTTTGGGATATCCTATGAAGACGCATTTTTCCGATTTGGGTTCGAGCTTTTCAGGTTGAAGTTTCTTGACATAAGCATCGCAAACCCAAACTTTCAGAAACGACAGCTTGGGTTTCTTGCCAAACCATAATTCATACGGTGTCGTCTCAACGGATTTTGATGGAGCCCTATTTAAAGTGAATACGGCAGTCTCTAAAGCATAGCCCCAAAATGAGAGCGGTAGATCGGTAAGAGACATCATAGATCGCACCATATCCAATAGAGTGCGATTACGACGTTCGGACACACCGTTACGCTGAGGTCTTCCAGGCGGCGTGAGTTGTGAAACGATTCCACATTTTCTTAAGTGTGTGCCAAATTCATGACTTAAATATTCTCCCCCATGATGTGATCGTAAGAACTTTATTTTTCTGTCACGTTGATTCTCGACCTCACTCTGAAACTCCTTGAAATTTTCAAAGGTCTCAGACTTGTGTTTCATTAAGTAGACATACCCATATCAACTCAAATCATCAGTGAGAGTGAGAACATAACGATAGCCTCTGCGAGCCTCAACGCTCATTGGACCACACACATCTGTATGTATGATTTCCAACAAGTTGGTTGCTCGCTCCATTGTCCCTGAGAATGGAGTCTTGGTCATTTTGCCCATGAGGCATGGTTCGCATGTGTCAAATGATTCATAATCGACAGACTCTAAAAGTCCATCAGCATGGAGCTTCTTCATGCGCTTGACACCAATGTGACCAAGGCGGCAGTGCCACAACTATGTGGGATTATCGTTATTAACTTTACATCTTTTGGTATTCACACTATGAATATGTGTATCATCACGTACGAGATTCATTAAGAATAAACCATTAACCATCGGAGCATGACCATAAAACATATCACTCATATAAATAAAACAACCATTATTCTCAGATTTAAATTAGTAGCCATCTCGAATTAATCGAGATCCAGATACAATGTTCATGCTCAAACTTGGCACTAAATAACAATTATTGAGGTTTAAAACTAATCCCGTAGGTAAATGTAGAGGTAGCGTGCCGACGGCGATCACATCGACCCTGGAACCATTCCCGACGCGCATCGTCACCTCGTCCTTCGCCAGTCTCCGTTTATTCCGCAGCTCCTGCTTTGAGTTACAAATATGAGCAACCGCACCGGTATCAAATACCCAGGAGCTATTACGAGTGCTGGTAAGGTACACATCAATAACATGTATATCACATATACCTTTGGTGTTGCCGGCCTTCTTATCCGCTAAGTACTTGGGGCAATTCCGCTTCTAGTGACCATTTCCCTTGCAATAAAAGCACTCGGTTTCAGGTTTGGGTCCATTCTTTGACTTCTTCCTGGCAACTAATTTACCAGGCGCGGCAACCTCCTTGCTGTCCTTCTTGAATCTCTTCTTACCCTTGCCTTTCTTGAACTTAGTGGTTTTATTCACCATCAACACTTGATGTTCCTTTTTGATCTCCACCTCCGCAGATTTCAGCATTGAATACAACTCGGGAATGGTCTTTTCCATCCCTTCATATTGTAATTCATCACGAAGCTCTTGTAGCTAGGTGGGAGCGACTGACGGATTCTGTCAATGAATGCCTCATCCGGGTGATTAACTTCTAGCTGAGTCAAGCGGTTGTGCAACCCAGACATCTTGAGTATGTGTTCACTTACAGAGCTATTTTCCTCCATCTTGCAGCTAAAGAACTTGTCGGAGACATCATATCTCTCGACCCGAGCATGAGCTTGGAAAATCAATTTCAGCTCCTCGAACATCTCATATGCTCCGTGTTGCTCAAAACGCTTTTGGAGCCCCAGTTCTAAGCTGTAAAGTATGCCGCACTGAACGAGGGAGTAATCATTAGCACGTGACTGATGGGCGTTCACAACGTCCTGGTTTGCTGGGAATGGTGCATCACCTAGCGGTGCTTCTAGGACATAATCTTTCTTGGCATCTATGAGGATGATCCTCAGGTTCCGGACCCAGTCCGCATAGTTGCTGCCATCATCTTTCAGCTTGGTTTTCTCTAGGAACGCGTTGAAGTTGAGGGTGACATTAGCGTGGGCCATTTGATCTACAAGACATATTGTAAAGATTTAGACTAAGTTCATGATAATTAAGTTCATCTAATCAAATTAATGAATGAACTCCCACTCAGATTTGACATCCCTCTAGTCATCTAAGTGATACATGATCCGAGTCAACTAGGCCGTGTTCGATCATCACGTGAGACGGACTAGTTATCATCGGTGAACATCTCTATGTTGATCGTATCTTCTATACGACTCTTGTTTGACCTTTCGGTCCTCCGTGTTCCGAGGCCATGTCTGTACATGCTAGGCTCGTCAATCCAACCTAAGTGTATTGTGTGTGTCAATCTGGCTTACACTCGTTGTATGCGAACGTAAGAACCTATCACACCCGATCATCACGTGGTGCTTCGGAACGACAAACCTTAGCAACGGTGCACAGTTAGGGAGAACACATTTTTGATATTTTAATGAGGGATCATCTTATTTATGCTACCGTCGTTCTAAGCAAATAAGATGTAAAAACATGATAAACATCACATGCAATCAAATAGTGACATGATATGGCCAACATCATTTCGCTCCTTTGATCTCCATCTTCGGGGCGCCATGTTCATCGTCGTCACCGGCATGACACCATGATCTCCATCATCGTGTCTTCGTGAAGTTGTCACGTCAACTATTACTTCTACTACTATGGCTAACGCTTTAGCAATAAAGTAAAGTAATTACATGACGATTTAAGTTGACACGCAGGTCATAAATAAATAAAGACAACTCCTATGGCTCCTGCCGGTTGTCATACTCATCGACATGCAAGTCGTGATTCCTATTACAATAACAAGATCATCTCATACATCACATACATGATTCATCACAACTTCTGGCAATATCACATCACAAAGCACTTGCTGCAAAAACAAGTTAGACGTCCTCTAATTGTTGTTGCAAGTTTTTACGTGGCTGTTATAGGTTGCTAGCAAGAACATTTCTTACCTACGTTAAAACCACAACGTGAATTGTCAATCTCTATTTACCCTTCATAAGGACCCTGTTCATCGAATCCGATCCAACTAAAGTGGGAGAGACAGACACCCGCCAGCCACCTTATGCAACTAGTGCATGTCAGTCGGTGGAACCGGTCTCACGTAAGCGTACGTGTAAGGTTGGTCCGGGCCGCTTCATCCTACAATACCGCTGAATCAAGATAGGACTAGTAACGGCAAGAAGAATTGACAATTCGACGCCCACAACTACTTTGTGTTCTACTCGTGCATAGAAACTACGCATAGACCTAGCTCATGATGCCACTGTTGGGGATCGTAGCAGAAATTAAAATTTTCCTACGCATCACCAAGATCTATCCATGGAGTATTCTAGCAACGAGGGGATAGGAGAGCATCTACATACCACTTGTAGATCGCAACGGAAGCGTTCAAGAAGAACGTGGATGATGGAGTCGTACTCGCCGTGATCCGAATCACCGATGACCTAGTGCCGAACGGACAGCACCTCCGCGTTCAACACACGTACGGTCGGGATAACGTCTCCTCCTTCTTGATCCAGCAAGGGGGAAGGAGAGGTTGATGAAGATCCAGCAGCACGACGGCGTGGTGGTGGATGCAGCAGAATTCCAGTAGGGCTTCGCCAAGCGTCTACGGAGAGAGGCAGAGGTGTAACAGGGGAGAGGGAGGCGCCAAGGCTGCAGGGTGCGGCTGCCCTCCCTCCCCCCTTTATATAGGCCCCCTAGGGGGGCGCCGGCCCTGGAGATGCATCTCCAAGGGGGGGCGGCGGCCAAGGGGGGAGCCTTGCCCCCCAAGGCAAGTGGGGCGCCCCCTGCCCTAGGGTTTCCAACCCTAGGCGCAGGGGAGAGGCCCATGGGGGGCGCACCAGCCCACTATGGGCTGGTTCCCTCCCCACTTCAGCCCACGGGGCCCTCCGGGATGGGTGGCCCCACTCGGTGGACCCCCAGGACCCATCTGGTGGTCCCAGTGCAATACCGGTGACCCCCGAATCCTTCCCGATGGCCGAAACGGCACTTCCTATATATAATTCTTTACCTCCGGACCATTCCGGAACCTCTTGTGACGTCCGGGATCTCATCCAGGACTCCGAACAACCTTCGGGTCGCTGCATACTAATATCTTTACAACCCTAGCGCACCGAACCTTAAGTGTGTAGACCCTACGGGTTCGGGAGACGTGCAGACATGACCGAGACGATCTCCGGTCAATAACCAATAGTGGGATCTGGATACCCATGTTGGCTCCCACATGCTCCTCGATGATCTCATCGGATGAACCACGATGTCGAGGACTTAATCAATCCCGTACTCAATTCCCTTTGTCTATCGGTACGATACTTGCCCGAGATTCGATCGTCGGTATACCGATACCTGTTCAATCTCGTTACTGGCAAGTCTCTTTACTCGTTCCCGTAACACATCATCCCGTGAACAACACCTTGATCACATTGAGCTCATTATGATGATGTCTTACCAAGTGGGCCCAGAGATACCTCTCCGTCATACGGAGTGACAAATCCTAGTCTCGATTCATGCCAACCCAACAAACACTTTCGGAGATACCTGTAGTGCACCTTTATAGTCACCCAGTTACGTTGTGACGTTTGATACACCCAAAGCACTCCTACGGCATCCGGGAGTTGCATAATCTCATGGTCTAAGGAATGATACTTGACATTCAGAAAAGCTCTAGCAAACGAACTATACGATCTTTGTGCTATGCTTAGGTTTGGGTCTTGTCCATCACATCATTCTCCTAATGATGTGATCCCGTTGTCAATGGCATCCCCATGTCCATAGTCAGGAAACCATGACTATCTATTGATCAACGAGCTAGTCAACTAGAGGCTTACTAGGGACACATTGTGGTCTATGTATTCACACATGTATTATGATTTCCGGACAATACAATTATAGCATGAACAATAGACGATTATCATGAACAAGGAAATATAATAATCCTTTTATTATTGCCTCTAGGGCATATTTCCAACAGTCTCCCACTTGCACTAGAGACAATAGTCTAGTTACATTGTGATGAATCCCACACCCATTGAATTTTGGTGTTGATCATGTTTTGCTCTAGGGAGAGGTTTAGTCAACGGATCTGCCACATTCAGGTCCGTATGTACTTCACAAATCTCTATGTCTCCATTTTGAACACTTTCACGAGTGGAGTTGAAGCGACGCTTGATATGCCTGGTCTTCCTGTGAAACCTGGGCTCCTTCGCAAGGGCAATTGCTCCAGTGTTGTCACAGAAGAGAGTCATCGGGTCCGACGCATTGGGTATGACTCCTAGGTCGGTAATGAACTCCTTCACCTAGACTACTTCTTGTGCTGCCTCCGAGGCTACCATATACTCTGCTTCACATGTAGATCCCGCCACGACGCTTTGCTTGCAACTGCACCAGCTTACTGCCCCTCCATTCAAAATATACACGTATCCGGTTTGTGACCTGGAGTCATCCAGATCTGTGTCGAAGCTGGCGTCGACATAACCCTTTACGACGAGCTCTTCGGCACCTCCATAAATTAGAAACATATCCTTAGTCCTTTTCAGGTACTTCAGGATGTTTTTGAACGATGTCCAGTGTTCCTTGCCGGGATTACTTTGGTACCTACCTACCAAACTTACGGCAAGGTTTACATCGGGTCTGGTACATAGCATGGCATACTTAATAGACCCTATGGCTGAGGCATAGGGGATGACACTCATCTCTTCTATATCTTTTGCCGTGGTCGGGCATTGAGCCGTGCTCAATCGCACACCTTGCAATACAGGCAAGAACCCCTTCTTGGACTGATCCATTTTGAACTTCTTCAAAATCTTGTCAAGGTACGTACTTTGTGAAAGACCGATGAGGCGTCTCGATCTATCTCTATAGATCTTGATGCCTAATATATAAGCAGCTTCTCCAAGGTCCTTCATTGAAAAACACTTGTTCAAAATAGGCCTTTATGCTCTCCAAGAATTCTATATCATTTCCCCTCAACAGTATGTCATCCACATATAATATGAGAAATGCTACGGAGCTCCCACTCACTTTCTTGTAAACGCAGGCTTCTCCATAAGTCTGCATAAACCCAAACGCTTTGATCATCTCATCAAAGCGAATGTTCCAACTCCAAGATGCTTGCACCAACCCATAGATAGAGCGCTGGAGCTTGCATACTTTGTTAGCATTCTTAGGATCGATAAAACCTTCCGGCTGCAACATATACAATTCTTCCTTAAGAAAGTCGTTAAGGAATGCCGTTTTGACGTCCATTTGCCATATCTCATAATCATAGAATGCGGCAATTGCTAACATGATTCGGACGGACTTCAGCTTCGCTACGGGTGAGAAAGTCTCATCGTAGTCAACCCCTTGAACTTGTCGATAACCCTTAGCGACAAGTCGAGCCTTATAGATGGTCACATTACCATCCGCGTCTGTCTTCTTCTTAAAGATCCATTTATTTTCTATGGCTCGCCGATCATCTGGCAAGCCATTCAAAGTCCATACTTTGTTTTCATACATGGATTCTATCTCGGATTTCATGGCTTCTAGCCATTTGTCGAAATCTGGGCCCGCCATCGCTTCTTCATAGTTCGAAGGTTCACCGTTGTCCAACAACATGATTTCCATGACAGGGTTGCCGTACCACTCTAGTGCGGAACGTGTCCTTGTGGACCTACGAAGTTCAGTAGGAGCTTGATCAGAAGTATCTTGATCATCAACATTAACATCTTCTCAAATCGGTGCAGGCACCACAGGAACATTTTCCTGAGCTGTGCTACTCTGATTTTCAAGAGGTAGTACTTCATCAAGCTCTACTTTCCTCCCACTTACTTCTTTCGCGAGAAACTCTTTCTGTAGAAAGGACCCATTCTTGGCAACAAAGATCTTGCCTTCGGATCTGAGGTAGAAGGTATACCCAACTGTTTCTTTGGGATATCCTATGAAGACGCATTTTTCCGATTTGGGTTCGAGCTTTTCAGGTTGAAGTTTCTTGACATAAGCATCGCAACCCCAAACTTTCAGAAACGACAGCTTGGGTTTCTTGCCAAACCATAATTCATACGGTGTCATCGCAACGGATTTTGACGGAGCCCTATTTAAAATGTATACAGCAGTCTCTAAAGCATAGCCCCAAAATGAGAGCGGTAGATCGGTAAGAGACATCATAGATCGCACCATATCCAATAGAGTGCGATTACGACGTTCGGACACACCGTTACGCTGAGGTGTTCCAAGCGGCATGAGTTGTGAAACGATTCCACATTTTCTTAAGTGTGTGCCAAATTCATGACTTAAATATTCTCCCCCGTGATCTGATCGTAAGAACTTTATTTTTCTGTGACGTTGATTCTCGACCTCACTCTGAAACTCCTTGAACTTCTCAAAGGTCTCAGACTTGTGTTTCATTAAGTAGACATACCCATATCGACTCAAATCATCAGTGAGAGTGAGAACATAACGATAGCCTCCGCGAGCCTCAACGCTCATTGGACCACACACATCTGTATGTATGATTTCCAACAAGTTGGTTGCTCGCTCCATTGTCCCTGAGAATGGAGTCTTGGTCATTTTGCCCATGAGGCATGGTTCGCATGTGTCAAATGATTCATAATCGAGAGACTCTAAAAGTCCATCAGCATGGAGCTTCTTCATGCGCTTGACACCAATGTGACCAAGGCGGCAGTGCCACAACTATGTGGGATTATCGTTATTAACTTTACATCTTTTGGTATTCACACTATGAATATGTGTATCATCACGTACGAGATTCATTAAGAATAAACCATTAACCATCGGAGCATGACCATAAAACATATCACTCATATAAATAAAACAACCATTATTCTCAGATTTAAATTAGTAGCCATCTCGAATTAATCGAGATCCAGATACAATGTTCATGCTCAAACTTGGCACTAAATAACAATTATTGAGGTTCAAAACTAACCCCATAGGTAAATGTAGAGGTAGCGTGCCGACGGCGATCACATCGACCCTGGAACCATTCCCGACGCGCATCGTCACCTCATCCTTCGCCAGTCTCCGTTTATTCCGCAGCTCCTGCTTTGAGTTACAAATATGAGCAACCGCACCGGTATCAAATACCCAGGAGCTACTACGAGTGCTGGTAAGGTACACATCAATAACATGTATATCACATATACCTTTGGTGTTGCCGGCCTTCTTATCCGCTAAGTACTTGGGGCAATTCCTGTCACGACCGGTTTTCCAATAAAAATATTTATTGAGAAACCAATCTTTAGAATCCAGTTTGAGATAAAACCTCCTCACTGGCAGACAAACTTTTGATACAATAAGCCAGTAGCATAAATATATTACAGGGTTGAGCTGACGATGCTCAACAATCTATTACAAGCGTGCCAATAATTATACATAAAGGTGATTAATGACACAAGGGAGTGGTGGCATACTACTGACTCGCAAATATGGTAGAGGTGGAGTAACACAGTGGGGAGTGGATATGGGATACTCAAACTAACATCCCATCGAGCGTCGAGGTGAGGCTCGATGAATTTATTAGGGTAGCGGAAGCGGATATAATACAGTGACCAACTCCAGGGTTGCACGAGACTGACTGGGACTCCTCTAGGCGTCAGATTCGCTATCGAACTCTTCATCCATGAGATCACCTTCGTCAGCATCTGGCCAAATCAACAAGCCAGTGAGTACTTTGAAAGTACTCGCAAGACAGTTCGGACGTAAGATATAACAAATGCTAACATGAAATGCATGAATAAGTTAACCCGTATGATCAGACATAGAGGTAATAATACTGGGTGCCAAGCGAGTGTCTGAAAGACTCCTCGAGCGGAAAAATGCGGAATAACAATACTGGTGCCAAACGAGTGTCTGAAAGACTCCTCGAGCGGAAAATGCGGAATAATAATACTGGTGCCAAACGAGTGTCTGAAAGACTCCTCGAGCGGAAAATGCGGAATAATAATACCGGTGCCAAACGAGTGTCTGAAAGACACCTCGAGCGGAAAATGCGGAATAACAATACTGGTGCCAAACGAGTGTCTGAAAGACTCCTCGAGCGGAAAATGCGGAATAATAATGCCACAATCGGGCGTCTGAGAGACACCACATAAAGGGCTTTAAAAGAAATGCCACAGTCGGGCGTCTGAGCGACACCACATAAAGGGCTTTAAAAGAAATGCCACAGTCGGGTGTCTGAGCGACACCACATAAAGGGCTTTAAAAGAAATGCCACAGTCGGGCGTCTGAGCAACACCACATAAAGGGCTTTAAAAGAAATGCCACAGTCGGGTGTCTGAGCGACACCACATAAAGGGCTTTTGACTGATAAGGAAAATAATATATTCATCATAAATATATTCAACTCATGGAATTAAACGGGTTATTCCATCCACAAGGGTAAACATTTAACCGGTCTTAGTGCCCATGTGTCCCACCGGGTAATCTGTCACCAAACTGGCACATGACTGTTAGCATGGAACTTGGATATAGATAAGATGATTTAAGGAAATAGAGCTCTGCAGAGTTTGTACAAAAATTTCCCACAGTCGACGGATTTCCGTAGTCACTAGGACTAGTTCCGTTACGGTATTTCAGAAGAAAACACAGCTAACCAGTACACACCCATCCAACTCTTCGATGCCAGGAATCACCCTCAACATCGTCCAAGAAAAACTATTGAGACGGGGAGATCACAATCTCGAATAGCATGGGATCAAATTTATATACGCGCGCTCTAAGGGGTGCCCCCCTCTCGGTCCCAACCGGAAACACCCATGCCCCCTGACCGGATGCCTGGCTTTAATCCAGGGCCATGGAACCATCATCCTGGCCTCTCCTTTTTGGTGTGTACCAAGAAAGCGGTTTGCGACTTACTAAACCATATCCCTTTCGGGAAACATGTGGTAGTACAGGGAAAGGAAATGGATATGAACCCAACCGATATGGGTTGGTACTTAAGATAACTTGCATGGCCTAAGACTGGCATGCTACAACACTGCCATCTTACCCATCTTCATGCCAACACATGGCCTTGCATACTTACGTCCAACGACGTGTGAAATCATCGGGCTTGCTTGCCTCAACAATGCATAATGAACGGTTCATCGGTATGCTTCACACATGCCATGAAACTATCTACATGCAAACATGCCAAGACACTCATCATATCAAAAGTTCGAACATGCTTGCCTGGTACAGAGTAGTCGGAGCCTAGCTCGGTGAAGTTTGCAGCCCCGTCACCTCCGTCGGTATCTACGGTACAGAGAAAACATACGCGCTAACGTGAATACGAGAGGTGCAGAAAAAGTATTGCAAATATTTTTCAAATAAATCTGATAAAATACTAGACGAAATTTTGAAGAGAACAGAAAACGAATCAATCAAAAATGTGCATCTGATAAAAAGTTATAAGGGTTTTTGCCCAGGGACTCATCTGTAATGAAACAGAAACTTCCCAGGGTTTTTATTATAAAAACAGAAAACGTTTCAGACTCGAATACGCCGGCTCAGAGGAGAAGACGTATTATGCCCGATTACGCCTTCAAAAAACGATTCGGAAAAAGAGAGAAATCTGACGGGGCGGTCCCACCCGTCAGGTTTGAAAACGAACGGCGCCTTCGGCGCCAGAGAGCCGCGGTGATCGCCGGCGGCGATCCACGGCGAGGCGGAGAGATCGGAGGTTACCTCCGTTCTCAAGGTGCCATTCCGCGTCGGTTGGTGGTGGTGGTGGTCGCCGAGAAGCACCACGTCGGCGGTGGCCCCTGCTCCGGCGGGCGGCGGTTCGGGCGTGGATGGAGGTCGCCGGAGAGAGATGCACTGATCAAATTGAGGAGGGAGTCAAGGATCTGGTAGCTAGAGAGGGAGCTGGATGAAGTATGGGCGCCGGAGACGGCCTCACCGAAGTGAATTGAGCTGGAGCCCGAGGCGGACGGAGGTGGCCGGAGTCGAGGAAGAAGGGCTCCTCGAGGCCCCTCCAGTGGCCAGGCGGGGTGTGGTGAGGTGGTGGAGCCATGCGGGAGTGAGAGTGGGCTCGGGGGCGCTATAAATAGCCGGCCCGAGGCGGTTGCCGTGAACGGGATAAGTCTGGCGAGGGATTACAGTGATGCAGAGCATTGGTCGGGTGGTTTAGGCGTTGAGCGTCGTCGTGAAGGTCCATTGGGTCCGTTTTGGTGTTAAACAAGCTGGAACTCGAAGTCTTGGGGGAACTCGACGGAACGGAGCAGCGCGGGCACGTCGGCGGCAGAGTGCACGCTCTGTGCGTGTCGCGCCACGACGGCTGTGCTGCATGCGTGCGCTGGCGTGGGGATGGCCATGCGGAGCCACCAGCGGGGTTGGGCGGCGCGGAACGGCGTTGAGCCGTCGTTCTGCTCCCTGTTGGCTGCCACAGCGGTTCAGCCGCCGCGAGACACGCCGGCGTGGTCGGGTCAGAGCGCCACCGACAACAGCAAGCAGCCAAGCGCGCGTGCGGGGCATCGGACAAGCGAGCCAGGCGGCGAGCAACGTGCCAAGCGCACTGTGGGCGCGTGACTGAACTGAACTAAAGAAATCGACACTGAAGACTGAATTTTACTGAAAGTGTTCAAACAGTGCACGCAAGGTGTTCGACAGAATGATACAGGCATGTAGGGATTTTTCTTTGGGCTGATTTTTGGTGGAGTGGCTTCTCATTGCTCCAGTAGGTTGCCTGAATTTTGGTGGAATTTTTGGGGAAGTGTAGATATGAATTTCACTAAATTTGGCAAATCTGGTCCAAACTTACAGGGAGTGAAATTTGAAAAATTTGAAAAGGAGAAGAGTGGATCAAGATGGTTCTGGGTTGTGGGTTCAGAGGACTAGCCAGTAGAGATGGTTTGAAGTCAAATCTCAAATGCAATGGGGTACTTGCTTTGAAAATGGGTCAGGCTCAATTCAAAGGTCAGAAAAGAGTTGAGGTTTGAAATAACCAAAATAAAATCCAAAACTTGTTTGGATGAGTTGGGATAGGGAATTTTAGTTGTTGACAAGGAGGGAAGAAGATGCTGGAGTGGTTTAACCACATGGGAGAAAACACAAGGTCATGGGGGTTATCAATAGAATGAAAAATCCAAATCTTCATAGAGTTTTTTTTTGAATTTTTTTTGAAAGGTCTCAATCCACAGAAGAAAAACCAGCAAGGTTTTTGCTAAAACCAAATAAAATTTTTGGAGTGTCACAACACCTACCCCCTTAGGAAAAATCTCGTCCCCGAGATTTCAGTTGATCCTTAAATAAGTGCGGATGCTCTGTTTGAAGAAAATCCTCTCTTTCCCATGTTGCTTCACTTTCGGTGTGATTACTCCACTGAACTTTGAAAAATTTGACGGTTTTCTGCCGGGTTCTCCTTTCAGTCTCCTCTAATATCTTTACTGGACGTTCCCGATAGGTGAGGTCTGGTTGCACATCGAGGTTCTCATGGGGCACCTGTTTCTCTGGGTTGCTCACGTATTTCCTTAATTGTGAAACGTGGAATACGTTTGTGGATATCTGATAGTTCCTTAGGTAGGTCTAGCTGGTAGGCTACAGTGCGTCTCCGTGCCAATATACCGAATGGCCCGATGAACCTTGGTGCTAGTTTCCCTTTGACCTTGAATCGTTGTAGCCCTCTTGTAGGGGATACTCGTAGATACACGAATTCTCCGGGTTCGAAGCTGACCCCACGATGTTTCTGATCGTAATAACTTTTTTGTCGGCTTTGGTCGGTCTTGAGTCGATCTCTGATTAGCTGGACCTTTTCCTCGGCTTCCTTGAGCATGTCTGGGCCGAAGATACGGCTGTCTCCGGTCTCTGACCAATTTAACGGGGTACGACATCTTCGTCCATACAAGGCTTCAAATGGTGCCATTTGCAGGCTGGCCTGATGACTGTTGTTGTACGCGAACTCGGCGTATGGCAGGCTGTCTTCCCAACTGGTTCCATAGGTGAGGACACATGCTCTCAGCATGTCCTCTAAAATCTGGTTTACCCGTTCTGTTTGTCCATCTGTCTGGGGATGGTATGCCGTACTGAAGGCTAGTTGAGTTCCTAGAGCCTGTTGTAACTGCTCCCAGAATCTCGAGATGAACTGTGTTCCTCTGTCAGATATTATAGTCTTCGGGACGCCATGCAGACAAACTATGCGAGAGAGATATATCTTGGCAAGCTTCTGAGTGGTGTGGGTCGTCTTTACTGGAATGAAATGTGCCACCTTAGTCAACCTGTTGGTGATAACCCATATGGCATCATGCCCGTGTCGTGATCGAGGTAGTCCGACAATGAAATCCATCCCTATTTCATCCCATTTCCACTCAGGTATTTTATTTGGTTGCAGTAGTCCGGCTGGTCTCTGATGTTCAGCTTTTATACGTTGACAAGAGTCGCAGCATGCAATGAAGGTGGCTATGTCGCTCTTCATACCGTGCCACCAAAATCTTTCCTGGATATCCTTATACATCTTGGTTCCTCCAGGATGGATCGAATATGGAGCGGTGTGGGCTTCAGCTAGAATTTGCCGTATGAGGTCTTCTATGTCTGGCACGCAGAGTCTGTTTCCGTACCATAGTGTCCCTTCTTCGTCTATGATGAATTCCGAGGCCTTGCCCATACTCACCTTTCTTTTGATGCCTTCAATGCTGGGGTGACCCGGCTGGGCTTCTTCGATTCTTTTCACAAGGTTGGGTTGTATCTCCAAGTTTGTCATGGTGCCTTCTGCTACCATCAACAAGTTGAGTCTGGCAAATTCCCGTTGGAATTCGGGTCTTAAGTTGGGCAGACTGTTGTTGTCGGCCTGGGGTTCCGATTAAGAGCATCGGCTACTACATTTGCTTTTCCAGGATGATAGTGGATTCCGACATCATAATCCTTTACTAGCTCCAACCAGCGTGGTTGCCTTAAATTCAGCTCTGGCTGTGTGAAAATATATTTGAGACTTTTATGGTCCGTATATATTTCACATCGATTTCCAAGTAGGAAATGCCTCCATTCCTTGAGTGCATGAATAACTGCTGCCATTTCTAAGTCATGAGTGGGATAATTTTCCTCATGCTTGCGAAGTTGCCTCGAAGCGTATGCGACAACCTTGCCTTCTTGCATTAATACGCATCCGAGTCCCTTTCTGGACGCGTCACAATATACTTCAAAATTCTTGTGTATGTCTGGCACAATCAATACTGGTGATGTTGTTAATTTCCGTTTTAGCTCTTGGAAACTTTTCTCACAGGCTTCTGTCCATTCAAACTTCTTATCTTTCTTGAGCAACTGCGTCATTGGCTTGGCTATGGTGGAGAATCCTTCAATAAATCTGCGGTAATATCCTGCCATTCCCAAGAAACTTCGTATGTCCGTTACGCTGGCTGGTGGCTTCCAGCCAAGTACGGCCTTGACTTTCTCTGGGTCCACGGCGAGCCCGTCTTGGGTTAGTACGTGGCCTAGAAAGCCTACTTGCCTTAACCAAAATTCACACTTGCTGAACTTGGCGTACAATTGGTGTTTCCTGAGTTCTCCTAGTACAATTCTGAGATGTTCAGCGTGTTCTTCTGGTGTTTTGGAGTATACTAAAATATCGTCGATGAATACCACAACGAACTTGTCCATAAACTTCATAAATACTTTGTTCATGAGGTGAACAAAATATGCAGGGGCATTTGTTAATCCAAAAGGCATTACTGTGAACTCATACAGTCCATATCTGGAGGTGAAAGCTGTCTTGGGGATATCTTCTGTTCGTACCTTTAATTGATGGTACCCTGACCTTAGGTCGATTTTTGAGAATACCTTGGCCTTAGCGAGTTGATCGAATAAATCATTTATTCTTGGCATCGGGTACTTGTTCTTGATCGTGACCATGTTGAGTGCTCGGTAGTCAATACACAATCGCAGTGTTCCATCTTTCTTTTTGGCAAACAAAATTGGTGATCCCCATGGTGAGGAACTGGCTCGAATGTATCCCTTGTCAAGCAATTCCTTTATTTGTTTCTTCAGTTCAACTAACTCGGATGGTGCCATTCTGTATGGTTTCTTGTATATGGGGGTGGTCCCTGGTGCTAGCTCAATGCTGAATTCTATCTCTCGGTCTGGTGGCATGGCTGGTAGTTCTTCGAGAAATACGTCTGGAAATTCAAACACCACTCGAACCTTGTTTAATTCAGAAATGTCCACCTTGTTCAGTCGTGGTTGTCTGGGCATTTCCCTTTCTTTGGCGGATACTCTTATTGTCTTACCATGGTGGTGTGTGAGAATCACGGTCCGATTGAAACAATCAATGAAACCTTTGTTGGTGGTTAACTAGTCCATCCCTAGGATGACATCTAGTCCTTTATTTTCCAACACAATGAGATTGGCGTGAAACTTCAATCCTTTGAACTCAATAATCACATCCTGACAGTAATTCTCAGTGACTTGCTGAATCCCAGGGGACTTGATGATCATGGATTTCTCCAAAGGAAGCATCGAAAAACTATTTTGCAAAGCAAAACTTTTCGAAATAAAAGAGTGAGAAGCTCCAGAATCAAACAAAACCATTGCAGGTATTGTGTTGACAGGGAACATACCGAGTACGATATCCGGAGCATTTTGTGCCTCCTCTTTGGTCACGTGGTTCAGATGACCTTTCCTGTGGTTATTGTTGGGATTGAAATTGTTTCGCTTGGGCGCTGAATTATTGTTGCCGTTGTTCGGTTTTGGTGCTGAGCTTCTTGGCTTGGGACACTGCTTGGCATAGTGTCCTTCTTCTCCACAGGCGTAACAAGTAACACCTGGGCGATATGTGAACTCCTTGTCCCTAGCATGAAAATTCTTTGTTGGGCGTGAGACGTTGGAGATGATTTGTGTGTCCCACCCTTCTGAAAATCGGTCTTACTTCGGTGATTGCGAGCATGGTTAGTCTGGTCCCTTTTTCGTTTGCGGATATCTTCCAAACTGCGTCTTTCATTTTCCAGAGTAATGGCTTTATCCACCAGCGTCTTATAATCTGGGAAAGTGTGTATGACCAGTTGGCATTTAAGCGCGGGCGCTAGGCCGTCAAGGAACTTCTCCATTTTCTTGCTTTCAGTCATACGCTCTTCGTTGGCGTAGCGGGATAACAGAGTAAATTGGCTGTTGTAATCTGACACTGTCATGTTCCTTTGCTTGAGGTCATCGAACTCTCTTTTCTTGATTTTCATAATACTCTTAGGAATATGCGCGCCACGGAAACCTTCTTTGAAATCATCCCAGGTTATATCATTTTCGTTGGGATGCATGTGCAGAAAATTCTCCCACCAGGATGCGGCTGCTCCCGTGAGATAATGCGGTGCATACAGTACCTTTTCTGGGTCTGAGCATTTTGCAATAATTAACTTTCTCTCCATATCGCGAAGCCAGTCTTCGGCCTGAAGTGGCTTGTCAGTATGAGAAAATGTTGAGGGACGTGTCTTCTGTAGCTCAGATAACTTGGAATGCTGCGGATACTGCCCATGGTGTTTTCCCATGTTAATGACTTGCTTCATTATTTCCCGATGTTGTTGCTGACTCTGTTCATAAAGGCGGCACATTTGGGAAAGTGCCGTTTCACTGTCCTGTTGACTTGTCTGACCTCGTGTAAAATTGTTGCCTGATTGAGTATTATAGTGTTGACTTGACTTCCCTTGTGCAAAATTGTTGCCCGGTTGATTGCCATAATCTTCCTCTGGTGGAGCTGGCATGGAGCGAGTCCAAGGACGAGAAATTTTTCATTCTGGGGATGTAATTGTAAAACCCATAAGAAAAAAATGGAAGGGTTGCAAAGATAAAACCCATAATGCACAAGGTTGACAAATAAATTTTTAAAGCCAAGATTACTCAAGGGAAAACAAATCGGTTTGCGCATAGAGAAGGACTGCGTCATTACGTATCTTACACGCGGCGATAATTATACAATACATCACTCAGGATATGCGTACATAACCCTGACATGTTATTTAGGCTAGTGCACTTCTCCAGATCCTACATGATGCGCAAACAAGCTACTTCTCACAACATCTTACATGGCGATGCAACGCATGGCGGCTAAGCGTACTCAGTCGCAGATGCTGATGACGTCCTTGGCCCTGCCAAGGGTGAGGCGTAGCGAAGCCGGGGACTCGACTTCTTCCTCGCTAATAGGCTCCATACGAGTAGTGCTGCGCCGAGTAGATGGAGCGGGTGCCAGGGGCGGAATGACACGGATTGGAGTCGGTGCGAGTGGCGGTGCAGTGCGCGCTGGAGCAGGCGCAATGGCTCGGTTGAACTCCTCGGTGGTAGGCAGGCGACGAGCAGGAGCATGGGATGCAGAGGACGAGACAAAAGTCAGTGGCGGTGCGGTGGTCAGGAGCTCCCTCCTGTTGGTGGCACAACCGTGGACTGAGTCCATGCGGGCGGCCAGAAAGTCATCCACCAAGTTGTCGAAGGCTGCCTCCAAGGCCCGGAGATACTCAATAAGCATCTCAAAAGCCTCATCTCGTTCTCCTCTGTGGCAGGAGAATGCGTAGTGACAGGTATAGGGCACATGGCATGGAAGATAGCGGTAGCGACGAGCCTTCATCGCGGGAAGGGCATCCCTGAGACGCGCTATCGCCTCGCGGGCTGCCATCTGGATGGCATGCTTCTTCGTAGGCATGGCTCTCCCCAAGAACCGGAAGCGGCGTAGCTCACCACGCCCTCCCTTGAACTGCACCACGGCCTGGTGCATAGTCAGGATGTCGTTGACTCTGTGCTGACAGAGAGTGACGACTGGGCGCACAGACGGCCCCATCGCGACTTGAACGACGAAGGAGAGAAGCTTGACGAACCCATCGGGCACGTTGGCGAAGGTCTGAGACTCGCAGCAGCGGTCGGCCATCTACAAAAGTAGGCAAAAATCCTGAATGGTCAGATCATAAATATATGCTGACTGTCAGAAAAATGGCTACTATTGCAAAAACATGAATAAGCTCTATCATGCTAATAACCGATTAGCGATCGCACCTAGTGGCTTCCTACAGTAAGCCTGGCTCTGATACCAAGCTTGTCACGACCGGTTTTCCAATAAAAATATTTATTGAGAAACCAATCTTTAGAATCCAGTTTGAGATAAAACCTCCTCACTGGCAGACAAACTTTTGATACAATAAGCCAGTAGCATAAATATATTACAGGGTTGAGCTGACGATGCTCAACAATCTATTACAAGCGTGCCAATAATTATACATAAAGGTGATTAATGACACAAGGGAGTGGTGGCATACTACTGACTCGCAAATATGGTAGAGATGGAGTAACACAGTGGGGAGTGGATATGGGATACTCAAACTAACATCCCATCGAGCGTCGAGGTGAGGCTCGATGAATTTATTAGGGTAGCGGAAGCGGATATAATACAGTGACCAACTCCAGGGTTGCACGAGACTGACTGGGACTCCTCTAGGCGTCGGATTCGCTATCGAACTCTTCATCCATGAGATCACCTTCGTCAGCATCTGGCCAAATCAACAAGCCAGTGAGTACTTTGAAAGTACTCGCAAGAACGTTCGGACGTAAGATATAACAAATGCTAACATGAAATGCATGAATAAGTTAACCCGTACGATCAGACATAGAGGTAATAATACTGGGTGCCAAGCGAGTGTCTGAAAGACTCCTCGAGCGGAAAAATGCAGAATAACAATACTGGTGCCAAACGAGTGTTTAAAGACTCCTCGAGCGGAAAATGCGGAATAATAATACTGGTGCCAAACGAGTGTCTGAAAGACTCCTCGAGCGGAAAATGTGGAATAATAATACTGGTGCCAAACGAGTGTCTAAAAGACTCCTCGAGCGGAAAATGCGGAATAATAATACTGGTGCCAAACGAGTGTCTGAAAGACTCCTCGAGCGGAAAATGCGCAATAATAATGCCACAATCGGGCGTCTGAGCGACACCACATAAAGGGCTTTAAAAGAAATGCCACAGTCGGGCGTCTGAGCGACACCACATAAAGGGCTTTAAAAGAAATGCCACAGTCGGGTGTCTGAGCGACACCACATAAAGGGCTTTAAAAGAAATGCCACAGTCGGGCGTCTGAGCGACACCACATAAAGGGCTTTAAAAGAAATGCCACAGTCGGGTGTCTGAGCGACACCACATAAAGGGCTTTTGACTGATAAGGAAAATAATATATTCATCATAAATATATTCAACTCATGGAATTAAACGGGTTATTCCATCCACAAGGGTAAACATTTAACCGGTCTTAGTGCCCATGTGTCCCACCGGGTAATCTGTCACCAAACTGGCACATGACTGTTAGCATGGAACTTGGATATAGATAAGATGATTTAAGGAAATAGAGCTCTGCAGAGTTTGTACAAAAATTTCCCACAGTCGACGGATTTCCGTAGTCACTAGGACTAGTTCCGTTACGGTATTTCAGAAGAAAACACAGCTAACCAGTACACACCCATCCAACTCTTCGATGCCAGGAATCACCCTCAACATCGTCCAAGAAAAACTATTGAGACGGGGAGATCACAATCTCGATAGCATGGGATCAAATTTATATACGCGCGCTCTAAGGGGTGCCCCCCTCTCGGTCCCAACCGGAAACACCCATGCCCCCTGACCGGATGCCTGGCTTTAATCCAGGGCCATGGAACCATCATCCCGGCCTCTCCTTTTTGGTGTGTACCAAGAAAGCGGTCTGTGACTTACTAAACCATATCCCTTTCGGGAAACATGTGGTAGTACAGGGAAAGGAAATGGATATGAACCCAACCGATATGGGTTGGTACTGAAGATAACTTGCATGGCCTAAGACTGGCATGCTACAACACTTCCATCTTACCCATCTTCATGCCAACACATGGCCTTGCATACTTACGTCCAACGACGTGTGAAATCATCGGGCCTGCTTGCCTCAACAATGCATAATGAACGGTTCATCAGTATGCTTCACACATGCCATGAAACTATCTACATGCAAACATGCCAAGACACTCATCATATCAAAAGTTCGAACATGCTTGCCTGGTTCAGAGTAGTCGGAGCCTAGCTCGGTGAAGTTTGCGGCCCCGTCACCTCCGTCGGTATCTACGGTACAGAGAAAACATACGCGCTAACGTGAATACCGAGAGGTGCAGAAAAAGTATTGGAAATATTTTTTCAAATAAATCTGATAAAAAACTAGACGAAATTTTGAAGAGAACAGAAAAAGAATCAATCAAAAATGTGCTTCTGATAAAAAGTTATAAGGGTTTTTGCCCAGGGACTCATCTGTAATGAAACAGAAACTTCCCAGGGTTTTTATTATAAAAACAGAAAACGTTTCAGACTCGAATACGCCGGCTTAGAGGAGAAGACGTATTCTGCCCGATTACGCCTTCAGAAAATGAATCGGAAAAAGAGAGAAATCTGACGGGGCGGTCCCACCCGTCAGGTTTGAAAACGAACGGCGCCTTTGGCGCCAGAGAGCTGCGGCGATCGCCGGCGGCGATCCACGGCGAGGCGGAGAGATCGGAGGTTACCTCCGTGCTCAGGGTGCCATTCCGCGTAGGTTGGTGGTGGTGGTGGTCGCCGAGAAGCACCACGTCGGCGGTGGCCCCTGCTCCGGCGGGCGGCGGTTCGGGCGTGGATGGAGGTCGCCGGAGAGAGCTGCACTGATCAAATTGAGGAGGGAGTCAAGGATCTGGTAGCTAGAGAGGGAGCTGGACGAAGTATGGGCGCCGGAGACGGCCTCACCGAAGTGAATTGAGCTGGAGCCCGAGGCGGACGGAGGTGGCCGGAGTCGAGGAAGAAGGGCTCCTCGAGGCCCCTCTAGTGGCCAGGCGGGGTGTGGTGAGGTGGTGGAGCCGTGCGGGAGTGAGAGTGGGCTCGGGGGCGCTATAAATAGCCGGCCCGAGGCGGTTGTCGTGAACGGGACAAGTCTGGCGAGGGATTACGGTGATGCAAAGCATTGGTCGGGTGGTTTAGGCGTTGAGCGCCGTCGTGAAGGTCCATTGGGTCCGTTTTGGTGTTAAACAAGCTGGGACTCGAAGTCTTGGGGGAACTCGACGGAACGGAGCAGCGCGGGCACGTCGGCGGCAGAGTGCACGCTCTGTGCGTGTCGCGCCACGACGGCTGTGCTGCATGCATGCGCTGGCGTGGGGATGGCCACGCGGAGCCACCAGCGGGGTTGGGCGGCGCGGAACGGCGTTGAGCCGCCGTTCTGCTCCCTGTTGGCTGCCACGGCGGTTCAGCCGCCGCGAGACACGCCGGCGTGGTCGGGTCAGAGCGCCACCGACAACAGCAAGCAGCCAAGCGCGCGTGCGGGGCATCGGACAAGCGAGCCAGGCGGCGAGCAACGTGCCAAGCGCATTGTGGGCGCGTGACTGAACTGAACTGAAGAAATCGACACTGAAGACTGAATTTTACTGAAAGTGTTCAAACAGTGCACGCAAGGTGTTCGACAGAATGATCCAGGCATGTAGGGATTTTTCTTTGGTCTGATTTTTGGTGGAGTGGCTTCTCATTGCTCCAGTAGGTTGCCTGAATTTTGGTGGAATTTTTGGGGAAGTGTAGATATGAATTTCACTAAATTTGGCAAATCTGGTCCAAACTTACAGGGAGTGAAATTTGAAAAATTTGAAAAGGAGAAGAGTGGATCAAGATGGTTCTGGGTTGTGGGTTCAAAGGACTAGCCAGTAGAGTTGGTTTGAAGTCAAATCTCAAATGCAATGGGGTACTTGCTTTGAAAATGGGTCAGGCTCAATTCAAAGGTCAGAAAAGAGTTGAGGTTTGAAATAACCAAAATAAAATCCAAAACTTGTTTGGATGAGTTGGGATAGGGAATTTGAGTTGTTGACAAGGAGGGGAGAAGATGCTGGAGTGGTTTAACCACATGGGAGAAAACACAAGGTCATGGGGGTTATCAATAGAATGAAAAATCCAAATCTTCATAGAGTTTATTTTTTGAATTTTTTTTTAAAGGTCTCAATCCACAGAAGAAAAACCAGCAAGGTTTTTGCTAAAACCAAATAAAATTTTTGGAGTGTCACAACACCTACCCCCTTAGGAAAAATCTCGTCCCTGAGATTTCAGTTGATCCTTAAATAAGTGCGGATGCTCTGTTTGAAGAAAATCCTCTCTTTCCCATGTTGCTTCACTTTCGGTGTGATTACTCCACTGAACTTTGAAAAATTTGACGGTTTTCTGCCGGGTTCTCCTTTCAGTCTCCTCTAATATCTTTATTGGACGTTCCCGATAGGTGAGGTCTGGTTGCACATCGAGGTTCTCATGGGGCACCTGTTTCTCTGGGTTGCTCACGTATTTCCTTTATTGTGAAACGTGGAATACGTTGTGGATATCTGATAGTTCCTTAGGTAGGTCTAGCTGGTAGGCTACAGTGTCTCTCCGTGCCAATATACCGAATGGCCCGATGAACCTTGGTGCTAGTTTCCCTTTGATCTTGAATCGTTGTAGCCCTCTCGTAGGGGATACTCGTAGATACACGAATTCTCCGGGTTCGAAGCTGACCCCACGATGTTTCTGATCGTAATAACTTTTTTGTCAGCTTTGGTCGGTCTTGAGTCGATCTCTGATTAGCTGGACCTTTTCCTCGGCTTCCTTGAGCATGTCTGGGCCGAAGATACGGCTGTCTCCGGTCTCTGACCAATTTAACGGGGTACGACATCTTCGTCCATACAAGGCTTCAAATGGTGCCATTTGCAGGCTGGCCTGATGACTGTTGTTGTACGCGAACTCGGCGTATGGCAGGCTGTCTTCCCAACTGGTTCCATAGGTGAGGACACATGCTCTCAGCATGTCCTCTAAAATCTGGTTTACCCGTTCTGTTTGTCCATCTGTCTGGGGATGGTATGCCGTACTGAAGGCTAGTTGAGTTCCTAGAGCCTATTGTAACTGCTCCCAGAATCTCGAGACGAACTGTGTTCCTCTGTCAGATATTATAGTCTTCGGGACGCCATGCAGACAAACTATGCGAGAGAGATATATCTTGGCAAGCTTCTGAGTGGTGTGGGTCGTCTTTACTGGAATGAAATGTGCCACCTTAGTCAACCTGTTGGTGATAACCCATATGGCATCATTCCCGTGTCGTGATCGAGGTAGTCCGACAATGAAATCCATCCCTATTTCATCCCATTTCCACTCAGGTATTTTATTTGGTTGCAGTAGTCCGGCTGGTCTCTGATGTTCAGCTTTTATACGTTGACAAGAGTCGCAGCATGCAATGAAGGTGGCTATGTCCCTCTTCATACCATGCCACCAAAATCTTTCCTGGATATCCTTATACATCTTGGTTCCTCCAGGATGGATCGAATATGGAGCGGTGTGGGCTTCAGCTAGAATTTGCCGTATGAGGTTTTCTATGTCTGGCACGCAGAATCTGTTTCCGTACCATAGTGTCCCTTCTTCGTCTATGATGAATTCCGAGGCCTTTCCCATACTCACCTTTCTTTTGATGCCTTCAATGCTGGGGTGACCCGGCTGGGCTTCTTCGATTCTTTTCACAAGGTTGGGTTGTATCTCCAAGTTTGTCATGGTGCCTTCTGCTACCATCAACAAGTTGAGTCTGGCAAATTCCCGTTGGAATTCGGGTCTTAAGTTGGGCAGACTGTTGTTGTCGGCGCTGGGGTTCCGACTAAGAGTATCGGCTACTACATTTGCTTTTCCAGGATGATAGTGGATTCCGACATCATAATCCTTTACTAGCTCCAACCAGCGTCGTTGCCTTAAATTCAGCTCTGGCTGTGTGAAAATATATTTGAGACTTTTATGGTCCGTATATATTTCACATCGATTTCCAAGTAGGAAATGCCTCCATTCCTTGAGTGCATGAATAACTGCTGCCATTTCTATGTCATGAGTGGGATAATTTTCCTCATGCTTGCGAAGTTGCCTCGAAGCGTATGCGACAACCTTGCCTTCTTGCATTAATACGCATCCGAGTACCTTTCTGGACGCGTCACAATATACTTCAATATTCTTGTGTATGTCTGGCACAATCAATACTGGTGCTGTTGTTAATTTCCGTTTTAGCTCTTGGAAACTTTTCTCACAGGCTTCTGTCCATTCAAACTTCTTATCTTTCTTGAGCAACTGCGTCATTGGCTTGGCTATGGTGGAGAATCCTTCAATAAATCTGCGGTAATATCCTGCCATTCCCAAGAAACTCCGTATGTCCGTTACGCTGGCTGGTGGCTTCCAGCCAAGTACGGCCTTGACTTTCTCTGGGTCCACGGCGATCCCGTCTTGGGTTAGTACGTGGCCTAGAAAGCCTACTTGCCTTGACCAAAATTCACACTTGCTGAACTTGGCGTACAATTGGTGTTTCCTGAGTTCTCCTAGTACAACTCTGAGATGTTCAGCGTGTTCTTATGGTGTTTTGGAGTATACTAAAATATCGTCGATGAATACCACAACGAACTTGTCCATAAACTTCATAAATACTTTGTTCATGAGGTGAACAAAATATACAGGGGCATTTGTTAATCCAAAAGGCATTACTGTGAACTCATACAGTCCATATCTGGAGGTGAAAGCTGTCTTGGGGATATCTTCTGTTCGTACCTTTAATTGATGGTACCCTGACCTTAGGTCGATTTTTGAGAATACCTTGGCCTTAGCGAGTTGATCGAATAAATCATTTATTCTTGGCATCGGGTACTTGTTCTTGATCGTGACCATGTTGAGTGCTCGGTAGTCAATACACAATCGCAGTGTTCCATCTTTCTTTTTGGCAAACAAAATTGGTGATCCCCATGGTGAGGAACTGGCTCGAATGTATCCCTTGTCAAGCAATTCCTTTATTTGTTTCTTCAGTTCAACTAACTCGGATGGTGCCATTCTGTATGGTTTCTTGTATATGGGGGTGGTCCCTGGTGCTAGCTCAATGCTGAATTCTATCTCTCGGTCTGGTGGCATGGCTGCTAGTTCTTCGAGAAATACGTCTGGAAATTCACACACCACTCGAACCTTGTTTAATTCAGAAATGTCCACCTTGTTCAGTCGTGGTTGTCTGGGCATTTCCCTTTCTTTGGCGGATACTCTTATTGTCTTACCATGGTGGTGTGTGAGAATCACGGTCCGATTGAAACAATCAATGAAACCTTTGTTGGTGGTTAACTAGTCCATCCCTAGGATGACATCTAGTCCTTTATTTTCCAACACAATGAGATTGGCGTGAAACTTCAATCCTTTGAACTCAATAATCACATCCTGACAGTAATTCTCAGTGACTTGCTGAATCCCAGGGGACTTGATGATCATGGATTTCTCCAAAGGAAGCATCAAAAAACTATTTTGCAAAGCAAAACTTTTCGAAATAAAAGAGTGAGAAGCTCCAGAATCAAACAAAACCATTGCAGGTATTGTGTTGACAGGGAACGTACCGAGTACGATATCCGGAGAATTTTGTGCCTCCTCTTTGGTCACGTGGTTCAGATGACCTTTCCTGTGGTTATTGTTGGGATTGAAATTGTTTCGCTTGGGCGCTGAATTATTGTTGCCGTTGTTCGGTTTTGGTGCTGAGCTTCTTGGCTTGGGACACTGCTTGGCATAGTGTCCTTCTTCTCCACAGGCGTAACAAGTAACACCTGGGCGATATGTGAACTCCTTGTCCCTAGCATGAAAATTCTTTGTTGGGCGTGAGACGTTGGATGATGATTTGTGTGTCCCACCCTTCTGAAAATCGGTCTTACTTCGGTGATTGCGAGCATGGTTAGTCTGGTCCCTTTTTCGTTTGCGGATATCTTCCAAACTGCGTCTTTCATTTTACAGAGTAATGGCTTTATCCACCAGCGTCTTATAATCTGGGAAAGTGTGTATGACCAGTTGGCATTTAAGCGCGGGCGCTAGGCCGTCAAGGAACTTCTCCATTTTCTTGCTTTCAGTCATACGCTCTTCGTTGGAGTAGCGGGATAACAGAGTAAATTGGCTGTTGTAATCTGACACTGTCATGTTCCTTTGCTTGAGGTCATCGAACTCTCTTTTCTTGATTTTCATAATACTCTTAGGAATATGCGCGCCACGGAAACCTTCTTTGAAATCATCCCAGGTTATATCATTTTCGTTGGGATGCATGTGCAGAAAATTCTCCCACCAGGATGCGGCTGCTCCCGTGAGATAATGCGGTGCATACAGTACCTTTTCTAGGTCTGAGCATTTTGCAATAATTAACTTTCTCTCCATATCGCGAAGCCAGTCTTCGGCCTCAAGTGGCTTGTCAGTATGAGAAAATGTTGAGGGACGTGTCTTCTGTAGCTCAGATAACTTGGAATGCTGCGGATACTGCCCATGGTGTTTTCCCATGTTAATGACTTGGTTCATTATTTCCGGATGTTGCTGCTGACTCTGTTCATAAAGGCGGCACATTTGGGAAAGTGCCGTTTCACTGTCCTGTTGACTTGTCTGACCTCGTGTAAAATTGTTGCCTGATTGAGTATTATAGTGTTGACTTGACTGCCCTTGTGCAAAATTGTTGCCCGGTTGATTGCCATAATCTTCCTCTGGTGGAGCTGGCATGGAGCGAGTCCAAGGACGAGAAATTTTTCATTCTGGGGATGTAATTGTAAAACCCATAAGAAAAAAATGGAAGGGTTGCAAAGATAAAACCCATAATGCACAAGGTTGACAAATAAATTTTTAAAGCCAAGATTACTCAAGGGAAAACAAATCGGTTTGCGCATAGAGAAGGACTGCGTCATTACGTATCTTACACGCGGCGATAATTATACAATACATCACTCAGGATATGCGTACATAACCCTGACATGTTATTTAGGCTAGTGCACTTCTCCAGATCCTACATGATGCGCAAACAAGCTACTTCTCACAACATCTTACATGGCGATGCAACGCATGGCGGCTAAGCGTACTCAGTCGCAGATGCTGATGACGTCCTTGGCCCTGCCAAGGGTGAGGCGTAGCGAAGCCGGGGACTCGACTTCTTCCTTGCTAATAGGCTCCATACGAGTAGTGCTGCGCCGAGTAGATGGAGCGGGTGCCAGGGGCGGAATGACACGGATTGGAGTCGGTGCGAGTGGCAGTGCAGTGCGCGCTGGAGCAGGCGCAATGGCTCGGTTGAACTCCTCGGTGGTAGGCAGGCGACGAGCAGGAGCATGGGATGCAGAGGACGAGACAAAAGTCAGTGGCGGTGCGGTGGTCAGGAGCTCCCTCCTGTTGGCGGCACAACCGTGGACTGAGTCCATGCGGGCGGCCACAAAGTCATCCACCAAGTTGTCGAAGGCTGCCTCCAAGGCCCGGAGATACTCAATAAGCATCTCAAAAGCCTCATCTCGTTCTCCTCTGTGGCAGGAGAATGCGTAGTGACAGGTATAGGGCACATGGCATGGAAGATAGCGGTAGCGATGAGCCTTCATCGCGGGAAGGGCATCCCTGAGACGCGCTATCGCCTCGCGGGCTGCCATCTGGATGGCATGCTTCTCCGTAGGCA
Organism: Aegilops umbellulata; assembly: GCA_032464435.1. NCBI lineage: Eukaryota > Viridiplantae > Streptophyta > Magnoliopsida > Poales > Poaceae > Aegilops > Aegilops umbellulata. Next base: position 204,206,640 of record CP136055.1, read on the forward strand.
TGGCTCTCCCCAAGAACCGGAAGCGGCGTATCTCACCACGCCCTCCCTTGAACTGCACCACGGCCTGGTGCATAGTCAGGCTGTCGTTGACTCTGTGCTGACAGAGAGTGACGACTGGGCGCACAGACGGCCCCATCGCGACTTGAACGACGAAGGAGAGAAGCTTGACGAACCCATCGGGCACGTTGGCGAAGGTCTGAGACTCGCAGCAGCGGTCGGTCATCTACAAAAGTAGGCAAAAATCCTGAATGGTCAGATCATAAATATATGCTGACTGTCAGAAAAATGGCTACTATTGCAAAAACATGAATAAGCTCTATCATGCTAACAACCGATTAGCGATCGCACCTAGTGGCTTCCTACAGTCAGCCTGGCTCTGATACCAAGCTTGTCACGACCGGTTTTCCAATAAAAATATTTATTGAGAAACCAAACTTGGCACTAAATAACAATTATTGAGGTTCAAAACTAATCCCGTAGGTAAATGTAGAGGTAGCGTGCCGACGGCGATCACATCGACCCTGGAACCATTCCCGACGCGCATCGTCACCTCGTCCTTCGCCAGTCTCCGTTTATTCCGCAGCTCCTGCTTTGAGTTACAAATATGAGCAACCGCACCGGTATCAAATACCCAGGAGCTATTACGAGTGCTGGTAAGGTACACATCAATAACATGTATATCACATATACCTTTGGTGTTGCCGGCCTTCTTATCCGCTAAGTACTTGGGGCAATTCCGCTTCTAGTGACCATTTCCCTTGCAATAAAAGCACTCAGTTTCAGGTTTGGGTCCATTCTTTGACTTCTTCCTGGCAACTGATTTACCAGGCGCGGCAACCTCCTTGCCGTCCTTCTTGAAGTTCTTCTTACCCTTGCCTTTCTTGAACTTAGTGGTTTTATTCACCATCAACACTTGATGTTCCTTTTTGATCTCCACCTCCGCAGATTTCAGCATTGAATACAACTCGGGAATGGTCTTTTAAATCCCCTGCATATTGTAGTTCATCACGAAGCTCTTGTAGCTAGGTGGGAGCGACTGAAGGATTCTGTCAATGACCGCCTCATCCGGGAGATTAACTTCCAGCTGAGTCAAGCGGTTATGCAACCCAGACATCTTGAGTATGTGTTCACTGACAGAGCTATTTTCCTCCATCTTGCAGCTAAAGAACTTGTCGGAGACATCATATCTCTCGACCCGGGCATGAGCATGGAAAATCAATTTCAGCTCCTCGAACATCTCATCTGCTCTGTGTTGCTCAAAACGCTTTTGAAGCCCCGGTTCTAAGCTGTAAAGTATGCCGCACTGAACGAGGGAGTAATCATCAGCACGTGACTGATGGGCGTTCATAACATCGTGGTTTGCTGGGAATGGTGCATCACCTAGTGGTGCTTCTAGGACATAATCTTTCTTGGCAGCTATGAGGATGATCCTTAGGTTCCGGACCCAGTCCGCATAGTTGCTGCCATCATCTTTCAGCTTGGTTTTCTCTAGGAACGCGTTGAAGTTGAGGGTGACATTAGCGTGGGCCATTTGATCTACAAGACCTATTGTAAAGATTTAGACTAAGTTCATGATAATTAAGTTCATCTAATCAAATTAATGAATGAACTCCCACTCAGATTTGACATCCCTCTAGTCATCTAACTGATACATGATCCGAGTCAACTAGGCCGTGTCCGATCATCACGTGAGACGGACTAGTTATCATCGGTGAACATCTCTATGTTGATCGTATCTTCTATACGACTCTTGTTCGACCTTTCGGTCCTCCGTGTTTCGAGGCCATGTCTGTACATGCTAGGCTCGTCAATCCAACCTAAGTGTATTGTGTGTGTAAATCTGGCTTACACCCGTTGTATGCGAACGTAAGAACCTATCACACCTGATCATCACGTGGTGCTTCGGAACGACGAACCTTAGCAACGGTGCACAGTTAGGAACACATTTTTGATATTTTAATGAGGGATCATCTTATTTATGCTACCGTCGTTCTAAGCAAATAAGATGTAAAAACATGATAAACATCACATGCAATCAAATAGTGACATGATATGGCCAACATCATTTCGCTCCTTTGATCTCCATCTTCGGGGCGCCATGTTCATCGTCGTCACCGGCATGACACCATGATCTCCATCATCGTGTCTTCGTGAAGTTGTCACGTCAACTATTACTTCTACTACTATGGCTAACGCTTTAGCAATAAAGTAAAGTAATTACATGATGATTTAAGTTGACACGCAGGTCATAAATAAATAAAGACAACTCCTATGGCTCCTGCCGGTTGTCATACTCATCGACATGCAAGTCGTGATTCCTATTACAATAACAAGATCATCTCATACATCACATACATGATTCATCACAACTTCTGGCCATATCACATCACAAAGCACTTGCTGCAAAAACAACTTAGATGTCCTCTAATTGTTGTTGCAAGTTTTTACGTGGCTGTTATAGGTTGCTAGCAAGAACGTTTCTTACCTATGTTAAAACCACAACGTGAATTGTCAATCTCTATTTACCCTTCATAAGGACCCTGTTCATCGAATCCGATCCAACTAAAGTGGGAGAGACAGACACCCGCCAGCCACCTTATGCAACTAGTGCATGTCAGTCGGTGGAACCGGTCTCACGTAAGCGTACGTGTAAGGTTGGTCCGGGCCGCTTCATCCCACAATACCGCTGAATCAAGATAGGACTAGTAACGGCAAGAAGAATTGACAATTCGACGCCCACAACTACTTTGTGTTCTACTCGTGCATAGAAACTACGCATAGACCTAGCTCATGATGCCACTGTTGGGGATCGTAGCAGAAATTAAAATTTTCCTACGCATCACCAAGATCTATCCATGGAGTATTCTAGAAACGAGGGGATAGGAGAGCATCTACATACCACTTGTAGATCGCAACGGAAGCGTTCAAGAAGAACGTGGATGATGGAGTCGTACTCGCCGTGATCCGAATCACCGATGACCTAGTGCCGAAAGGACAGCACCTCCGCGTTCAACACACGTACGGTTGGGATAACGTCTCCTCCTTCTTGATCCAGCAAGGGGGAAGGAGAGGTTGATGAAGATCCAGCAGCACGACGGTGTGGTGGTGGATGCAGCAGAATTCCATCAGGGCTTCGCCAAGCGCCTACGGAGAGAGGGAGAGGTGTAACAGGGGAGAGGGAGGCGCCAAGGCTGCAGGGTGCGGCTGCCCTCCCTCCCCCCCCCTTTATATAGGCCCCCTAGGGGGGGTGCCGGCCCTGGAGATGCATCTCCAAGGGGGCGGCGGCCAAGGGGGGAGCCTTGCCCCCCAAGGCAAGTGGGGCGCCCCCTACCCTAGGGTTTCCAACCCTAGGCGCAGGGGGGGAGGCCCATGGGGGGGCGCACCAGCCCACTATGGGCTGGTTCCCTCCCCACTTCAGCCCACGGGGCCCTCTGGGATGGGTGGCCCCACCCGGTGGACCCCCGGGACCCATCTGGTGGTCCCGGTGCAATACCGGTGACCCCCGCATCCTTCCCGATGGCCGAAACAGCACTTCCTATATATAATTATTTACCTCCGGACCATTCAGGAACCTCTCGTGACATACGGGGTCTCATCCGGGACTCCGAACAACCTACGGTTTGCTGCATACTAATATCTTTACAACCCTAGCGCCACCGAACCTTAAGTGTGTAGACCCTACGGGTTCGGGAGACGTGCAGACATGACCGAGACAATCTCCGGTCAATAACCAACAGCGGGATCTGGATACCCATGTTGGCTCCCACATGCTCCTCGATGATCTCATCGGATGAACCACGATGTCGAGGACTTAATCAATCCCGTACTCAATTCCCTTCGTCTATCGGTACGATACTTGCCCGAGATTCGATCGTCGGTATACCGATACCTGTTCAATCTCGTTACCGGCAAGTCTCTTTACTCGTTCCCGTAACACATCATCTCGTGAACAACACCTTGATCACATTTAGCTCATTATGATGATGTCTTGCCGAGTGGGCCCAGATATACCTCTCCGTCATACGGAGTGACAAATCCCAGTCTCGATTCATGCCAACCCAACGAACACTTTCGGAGATACCTGTAGTGCACCTTTATAGTCACCCAGTTACGTTGTGACGTTTGATACACCCAAAGCACTCCTACGGCATCCGGGAGTTGCATAATCTCATGGTCTAAGGAATGAAACTTGACATTCAGAAAAGCTCTAGCAAACGAACTATACGATATTTGTGCTATGCTTAGGTTTGGGTCTTGTCCATCACATCATTCTCCTAATGATGTGATCCCGTTGTCAATGACATCCCCATGTCCATAATCAAGAAACCATGACTATCTATAGATCAACGAGCTAGTCAACTAGAGGCTTACTAGGGACACATTGTGGTCTATGTATTCACACATGTATTATGATTTCCGGACAATACAATTATAGCATGAACAATAGACGATTATCATGAACAAGAAAATATAATAATCCTTTTATTATTGCCTCTAGGGCATACTTCCAACAGTATAACCAAGGAGGAGGCTGGCGTCTTGGCATGTGGCCACGTCAGAATTCCTGCGCGTACCTGGACACTAGGGGCTTATACCTAAGAGCGTTGTCTCGCCCGCTCTCATAAAGGCCGAATACCTTAGGGAGTGTTCGACGTCGCGAGTTTGGCCTTATATGCATCAACTCCGAATCATGTCTTTGGTCAAATGTTGGGTTGCCCGGCTCCTGTGTTCGGCTGCCTTACGTCCCGCTCTATCGGCTAAGGCGGCACCAGGAGAACTACTGCGATTGTGCCCCGGTTCGGCCAGGCGAGCACCTTAGTAGAGAAAGCCGAAAACTGACTGTCTTGATATAGCGTGAGACTGGTCAACCACTCGATGACTCTCCGGAATCTATAGGATTACTTTGCATTAACGAAGGGCCGTTTCCCGGCCAGGCACACACGCGCCCCGAACTCGGGCGAGCGCAATCGCCACCAGGGGCTATCTAAGTAGTCCCACTTTCAAGCTCCTATGGCTAAGTGAAAGTGATAAAGCATTTTAGTCCGATTGCCTAGTTCGCTGCGCTACCACCTCCTTTGTAGGACCAAGACGTTGGATCAAGTGTGAAAATGTGCCTTTTGCGAACACCCCCGCAGCATCTGCATGCGGGCTGAAGCCGACGACTGCCATCTTTCAGATTCTATATATTTTAAACGGCCGCACATGATGTGTTACAATACTTGCAGGCACAAGTATAAAAAGTTCCTACAATTTATCAAACTACCGTCTTACAATGGCACATGCTATTCGAACATAGCATCCTTCGAGCACTGCGACTCTATTACACGAGCGCCTTGTAGAACTTCCTGAAAATAGTGCTCGGCAGGTACTCGGCTTCTGTCCGAATCTTGGGATGCAACAGCTATGGTCTCCATTTTCGCCCAGTATGTCTTGACACGGGCAAGAGCCATCCGCGCACCCTCTATGCATGTTGACCTCTTAATTGCATTAATACGCGGCACCGCACCAAGGAACTGCTGCACCAAGCTGAAATAACTCTTCGGCTCCGATTTACCCGGCCATAGGTGACTCATGACGCACTTCACGGTGACTCCGGACAACCTATGCAGTTCGGCCCATTGAGCCAGACGATCGTCCACTGATAGTGGACGCTCTGGATTGTGGAACTGCGACCAGAAAAGCTTTTCCACTTCGCGATCTTCTTGATCTCGAAAGTGTTCGGTCGCATCAGCATCACTCGCTGCCAAATCCAGATAGGTATCCGCCACACTCCACATCCGGTCCAACGGGGCAAGCTTCGGATCACAAAACTTCCTCCGCACCATAAAGGGCTTTGCAGCCGCAATCTCCCCAGCCTGGCGCAGCTCCTCCTTCGCAACTCTCATTGCAGAACGAGCATCCTTGGCATCAGCAACGGCCTTCTCTAAGTCCGTCTGTCTCACCCGGTCTTCTTTTTCAAGAAGCTTGCAACGGTCAGCAGCGCTTTTTAGCTTCACGGCCATCTCGGCCATCTCTTTTTTGCTCCAGCAGTGAGCAGCCTGTTCGGCTCTCATCTCTTCAAGGGCCTTCTCGGCAGCCGCATCACTTTTCCTGGCTTGTTCCTTAGCTCGGGCAAGTTCTGCCCGAACACTCTCCACAGCGGCTGCACCATCTGCGTCAAAGAACACACATCGTAAGATACTGGCATAAGCTCCTCTTACCAGGTGTCATCCGAGGAATAACATACCTTGAGCTTCATCAAGCCGCTTGTTGACGAGCGCAATGTCGGCGTCTGCCACGTCAAGTTGCCGCTTTAGTTCGGCAAAATCATCAGTCCGGCTGGATTCCGGACACTTCGCCACCTACATTCAAAGGCGACATTTTAGACCTGGGATTATGATCCTCTGTGCGCCGTCCCGTCTGACAACGCACAGAGTCTCAGGGGCTACTATCTACACAAGGCGCATCTTATTTATGCACAACTGATAAAAGTGTATATTATCTAACGTACCTCAATACCCGTCAGTAAACTTCTGACGGCCGCGTGCAATCCGCTTTCCGCGGACGAAATCCTTTCAATCACCGTGCCCATCAATGCACGGTGCTCCTCTGAGATAGAAGCTCGTCCCAGCAGATTCTTCAGCTCCTCCGGCCGAGCACCAGACGGTGCCATACTTGTCCTATGGACTCTTTTGAAGGCCGAACACGGAGAACCTTGGGGGGCCACATAGCTATCTTCCGCCCCTGCCGGATTCGAAGAAACCCTCCGCGACAACACCTCAGGGTCGCCCGCCTCGCTAGGTGGTGTGGCAGGGGGAGGCGTTCCTCTCTCCATCATCTCTGGAAGAAGGTCCCACGAAGACGAGCTCTGCTGAGAAGGGTCAAGGTCCGAGCTACAAGGTAAAATTTTGATTAATCTTCTCAGACATATAGCAAGGGTTTCCCTCATCTCTCGAAAAGAAAATCTCTCTCCACTTACGGCTCGCTGGAGGGCTGATCCCCTTGAGGGCATAATTCGGCCAAGGTACCCCACGGCGTAGGACCCTCTGACGAGAATTTTTTTCCCCGCTTTGAGGCCATGGTCTCCGGGTCTTCAGAGGCGGTCCTTTTCTTCCCCGGAGGAGAGGAATTTTCAGTTCCTTCCCTACGAACAGATTCCTTCGAGGAGGCCGTAGTTACCTTGTCCCCTCCTTCACTTTCCTTCAAAGGCACAATCTTCAACATCCTGACTAGGACGGGATCCGGCCTGGTCTCAGGGAGGGGAGCCAGACACCTGATGAGCTTTGCTTTCGTTATCCACTCCTGTTTAAAGGGACAGCTCTTTTAGGGGCAAGTTTATGACAAATATACGGATAACGAGTCCGGGCACAAGGCTACTTAGTTTATTATCCGAGCGATTGCAGCTCAGACATGCGTCCTCGGTCAAATCCGGACACATTGCTTGTGATCCGAAGAACAGTTTATACATCTCCACGGGCGTTGCGCCCATAAAGTGCTGGAGAGCTCGCGGTCCCTCCGGATTAAACTCCCATAGACGAAGGGAGAGACGTTTGCCGGGCAATGTTCGGCGGATCAGCGTGACTTGTGTCACTTTGACCAGGCTGAGACCTCTTTCTAAGAGATCCCTGATGCGGCCCTGCAACGAAGGCACGTCCAGGGGTGGACCCCGTCCTAGGCCTTTGTTGACCCACGACCCTAGCTGCTTTGGGGGACCCAAGCGAAAGGCAGGCGGCGCCACCCACTTGGTGCCCCTGGGGACGGTGATATAGAACCACTCTCGTTGCCATAAGCCGAGCTCCTCTTGAAAAGGGCCCTCGGGCCATGGAGCACCAGCATTCTTGCTTACAATAGCGCCTCCGCACTCTGCTTGTTGTCCCTCGATCATCTTCGGCTCTACCTTAAAGGTCTTGAGCCATAATCCGAAGTGAGGAGTAACATGGAGGAACGCTTCACACACGATGATGAATGAGGAAACATGGAGGATGGACTCCGGAGCTAAGTCGTGGAATTCCAGCCCATAATAAAACATCAGCCCCCCTCAAGAAGGGATCCATTGGGAAGCCTAACCCCCGAAGGAAGTGAGACGCGAACACCACGCTCTCACCAGGCTGGGGACTGGGAATGGCCTGCCCTTGAGCAGGCAACCTGTGCGAAATTTCGCCGGTCAAGAACTTGGCCTCTCTCAACTTTAGCACGTCCTCCGCATCCATCAGCCTTGAAGGTCGGAACCAGACATTATCGAAGGTCTGAAGCGCCTGGAATCTGGAGCCTAGGGTGTTGGAACTCGAGGCGACGGGCGAACTCGTTTGAGATTGAAAAGGAGTAAGGCCCTGGTCTCTTTATAAGAGGTTGAATGCCAAGGGCCCTCCCCGTAACTGTTTGGGACTCGCCTTTAATCGAGAAAACATGCTAACGGGCACGATTAGGTTACCCACGTCCGTATTGATGAGAATCCCGTAAATAAAGGGGACACGATCTCTGCTTTGACAAGACGTGCCAAGGAAACCGCCTCGCAAAATGCGCTGAGGTGGGGAAGTAAAAACGATTCGAATAAAGGCTTGGCCGTAGTGTGATGTCACGCTACGGAATACGTCAGCAGATTAGATTTGTGTTAATATTATTCTCTCTATGGAAATATGTGGAAACTTATTTTGCAGAGCCGGACACTACCCTTAGTGTTTACAAACTTTTATGAAGAACTTGGAGGAGGAACCCGCCTTGCAATGCCGAAGACAATCTGCGCGCCGGACTCGTCGTCATTGAAGCCTGGTTCAGGGGCTACTGAGGGAGTCCTGGATTAGTGGGTGTCCGGGTAGCCGGACTATACCTTCCGCCGGACTCCTGGACTATGAAGATACAAGATTGAAGACTTCGTCCCGTGTCCGGATGGGACTTTCCTTGGCATGGAAGGCAAGCTTGGCAATACGGATATTCAGATCTCTTACCATTGTAACCGACTTTGTGTAACCCTAACCCTCTCCGGTGCCTATATAAACCGGAGTGTTTTAGTCCGTAGGACAACTCCAACATACAACAATCATACCATAGGCTAGCTTCTAGGGTTTAGCCTCCTTGATCTCGTGGTAGATCTACTCTTGTACTACCCATATCATCAATATTAAACGAGCAGGACGTAGGGTTTTACCTCCATCAAGAGGGCCCGAACCTGGGTAAAACATTGTGTCCCTTGTCTCCTGTTACCATCCGCCTAGACGCACAGTTCGGGACCCCCTACCCGAGATCCGCCGGTTTTGACACCGACAGTCTCCAAAGCAAATATTTTAAAGTCAAGTTGTGAAAGCATAGTATAACGACGAGACAATGCATCAGCAATAACATTTTCTTTACCCTTCTTGTGTTTAATGACATAAGGGAAAGTCTCAATGAATTCAACCCATTTAGCATGTCTACGATTCAGTTTTGCTTGACTTTTAGTGTGTTTCAAAGATTCATGATCAGAATGTATAACAAATTCTTTGGGCCATAAATAATGTTGCCATGTCTCTAAAGTCTGAACAAGACCATATAATTCTTTATCATAAGTAGAATAATTCAGACTAGGCCCACTCAATTTTTCAGAAAAGTATGCAACATGTTTGCCATCTTGTAATAACACACCTCCTAATCCAATTCCACTAGCATCACATTCAAGCTCAAAAGTCTTATTAAATCAGGAAGTTGGAGTAAAGGAGCATGTGTCAACTTATCTTTCAATACCGTGAAGGCTTCTTCCTATGTAGTACCCCAAATAAAAGGCACATCCTTCTTTGTAAGCTCATTGAGAGGTGCAGCAATGGTGCTAAAATCTCTCACAAAACGCCTATAGAAACCAGCGAGGCCAAGGAAACTCCTCACTTGTGTGACCGTTTTGGGCTACGGCCAACTCTCAATAGCTTCAATCTTGGCTTTATCAACTTCAATTCCCTGTGGAGTAACAACATAACCAAGAAAAGATACTCGGTCGGTTCAAAAGGTGCACTTCCCAAGGTTACCAAACAAACATGCATCACGTAAATAATTAAAAACAACACATAAATGTTACAAATGTTCTCCCAAAGATTTGCTATAAATTAGTATATCATCAAAATAGACTACCACAAAACGTCCAATGAAAGCACGTAAAACTTCGTTCATGAGTCTCATGAAAGTACTAGGTGCATTAGTTAACCCAAAAGGCAAGACTAACCACTCATATAAACTAAACTTAGTTTTAAATGTTGTTTTCCATTCATCTCCCAATTTCATACGAATTTGATGGTATCCACTACGCAAATCAACTTTGGAGAATATTGTAGAGCCACTCAATTCATCAAGCATATCATCTAGCCTAGGAATAGGATGACGATAACAAATAGTAATATTATTAATGCCTCTACAATCAACACACATACGCGACGTACCATCCTTTTTAGTCACTAGTATAATAGGAACAGCACAAGGACTAAGAGATTCGCGTATATAACCTTTTTCGAGCAGCTCCTGTACTTGATGCATAATCTCCTTCGTCTCCTCTGGATTGGTAAGTTATGGTGCACGGTTGGGTAGCGATGCACCGGGAATTAAGTCAATTTGATGCTCAATCCCTTGAATAGGTGGTAATCCCGGTGGCACATCTTGTGGGAAGACGTCAGCGAACTCCTGCAAAATGTTAGTGACAGCAGGGGGCAAAGAGGAAGGCACGTCCTCGAATGGAAATAATGCCTCTTTGCACACAAAAGCATAGCAAACAGATTTGCTAGAATCTAGCTCATGAATATCAGATTTGGTGGCAAGTAAACATGCACTTTTCAATTTAATTTTAGAAGCAACAGTAGATGGTTTATTATTAGGCTTCATTTGTTGCTCAAATTCTTTTGCCACAATCTGATTTTCACTCTTATTTTTCTCCTATTTTGCTTTATTAGCTCTGTGAATATCATCTTTCAAAATGGAATCAGGAGTCATAGGAAGCAAAGTAATATTTGTATCCTTATGAACAAGAGTATACTGATTGTTTCTACCATATTGTACAATTTTTTTATCAAATTGCCATGGTCTACCAAGTAATAAGGAACATGCTTGCATAGGTACCACATCACAATCAACATAATCAGCATATGTAGAGATACTAAAATGCACCCGAACAGTACGTGTTACCTTAACCTTGCCGCTGTTGTTGAACCATTGGATGTAGTAAGAATGTGGATGTGGTCTTGTGGTGAGAGATAGCTTCTCCACCATCTCCATGCTAGCCAAGTTGTTGCAGCTCCCTCCATCTATGATGACGCCAACAGAACGTTCCTTCACAACTCCCTTTGTATGGAACAAATTATGCCTCTGATTTTGCTCAGCTTGCGTGACCTGCACACTCAAAACACGTTGAGAAACTAAACATTCATACCTGTCAGCATCTTCAGCAGCCATGTATTGCGTCTCATGATCAGAATCATCTCCACCGTGTTCTTCATGTGTAATAAGAGCCAAAGTCTCCTCATCATAGTCACTAGCGGACTCATACCCACCATCCTTAGTAACAATCATCACACGCTTAGATGGGCATTCTCTCGCATAATGACCTCCACCCTTGCAACGTCGACAAATAATATCATGTGTTTGCCCTGTTGATGCCATGGATGAAGAAGAGCTCTTTGCAGGCCCAGAAGGTGTGCTCTTGGCAGATAGTGGTGATTGTGCATGCTTTATTGTATCACGGTTGGAGGTGGCAGCTGACGGAGGTGCCAGTGTAGCAGAACGTGTGGAAGTAGATGATGCACGTGGTGTCCATGATGAGGGTCGACCTGCAGAAAAGTTAGTTCGCGCCAATGCCTGTCGATCCTGCACTTCACGTTCAGCTTTACAAGCAAGATGGAAAAAACGATTGATATTATTTTAATCCTTTTAGTCTAGAAAGGTCTGAATCTCTCTATTTAATCCACCCAGAAAACGTGCAAGCATAGCTTCATTCTCCTCAACAATACCACATCTAATCAATCCAATTTGTAATTCCTGATAATATTCTTCTACCGAATTTTTTCCTTGTCTTAAGCGCTGCAATTTTTGAAGTAATTCACGTTGATAATATGGTGGAACCCAACGAGTACGCATAGCAGTTTTCAAAGCAGCCCAAGTAGCTGGAACAGGATATAATCTACAATGTTTAGACCACCAAACACATGCAAAGCTAGTGAAAGCACAAACAGCAGTAGGAACACGTCTATCCTCAGGATATTGTAAACATGTAAATCATTGTTCAGTTTCTAACTCCCAAGTAAGATATATATCAGGAAAATATCTACCCTCAAATGGTGGAATATTCAATTTCAGTTTAGGGAGATGGTCATGATCTCGTACCTGAGGGGAAGCCCTAACATTGCCATTATTTGCATGTGGACGACTTGGTGGTTGTGGTGCTGGTGGTTGCACGTAGTTGTGATGTTGATCAACCTCATCCTCGTAATCTCCCACATAATCATCCTCCTCCACATCAGCAGCAGGAGCCACAGAAGTATCAACAGCAGCACCAACAGCTTGTCCAGGCTAAAGAGGGACACGACTCGCTCGGCGGAGGGCTGTTTTGCGACGTGGAGGTAGTCGTTGTTGTTGTTGTAGAGGTGCGGCAGGTGCAGCTGGTGGTGGAAGGCGCGCAAGCAGTTCATTAAATCTGTTATCGAGCTTTGTTTCAAATGTCTTCTCCATGCCATCTATCTTCTCCATGGCCTCTTCAAATCTGTTTAGCACATCTTGCACCTGTTCACTCATCATTTGCTGAAACTTATCATGAAGCTCCTTGTTCGTCAAGTTCTCCCAGTCAGTCTCGTCGGCTTGTGATACTGGCATGGTTAGCAGCAATAGAAACACACAAGAATATGATCCTACAGACTACTAACAAATGGTGGTGGTGGCGGGTGTCACAAATCCATCAAGCAAATCTCAAATTCTTACCAGTTCTTACCCAGCAGCAGGCGGTGAATGGCACCCGTTGTAGTCAAAACTCTCAAAAGCTTGGATAGAGCGATTGCCAGGGAGAGTCAAACGCATGACGTAGATGTATGTGGAGCTAGGAAGGCTTATAGTATGGTAGCAAAAAGGGTCAGCAATAATCAATTCAGAGATGCAAAGTTGAATAAACGCTCAACGACGGTACTGTGTTGGTCCTAGGCTAGACCGTACTAGAGACGCGAGTCTAAAACACTAACAAAATCACGGCGCTGCACGTAAACAAGGGAGGAGCACACTCTGAATTTTTTATTTTTTTTCACTTTTTTTCCTCTTTTTTTTGCTCCGCAACATATTTTTTTTGAAAAACTCTACAAATGTCCTAAAAACTGCCTAGCCAGAATTTTCCTGACTTAGTTTTGTTTTTGAGTTTGGAATTATTTTTCTACTGCGGGTATCACGGATGTTGGGGAGTCCTTCTCTGTCACGACTCGGAGTATGGCGTGATCTGGAAATCCAAAACAGAGTAACAAAATACTGGACTCGGAAAAGGACTGGTGGCGGAGATGAATCTGGTGGAACTCGGACTGGTAGCGGAGATGAATCTGGTGGAACTCGGACTGGTGGCAGATATATGTTGCAGGTGGACTCGCATTGGCGTGATGGCGACGGATATGTGGTGGTGTATATGGACTCGGATTGGCAGTGAATATGCGGTGGTGGTATATGGCAGCGGTGATGGTGATGATGTGGTGGTGATATATGGCAGCGGCGACGTGACAACCTGTGAACAGAACTCAAAACTCTAAAGGACTAGACGCTAAAACCAGCAACTTGACACGACGATGCAACCGCAAATTCAACAAAGCAAATACAGAAAAGATTATGCAAAGGCCCAGAATGGTTCGGATGGGATGAACTAACCCTAATTTTTTTGGCTTTTTCGTGGACTATAGGTATGAAGAACAGACTCGATCTAAACTATGAAAAACTGTAAAATCTCACCGAGCAACCTAGAAATCTGATACCACTTGATAGAGGCAAAGGTGTCCCGTCTTTCGATGAGATAGTGGCTATCGTTTTGGAGGAAGTCGACTTTGACGATCCGACTACGAACGTGCGAGGACGTCGCGCCTTAGAAATCGCTAAACCAACTCCGAGAGATTATTGACCACGCCGGAGCACGATCAACCTGACCACGAAGGTCTGTTTCCTGCAGGCAAACGAAGAACAAGCAAGAAACTAAGATTGCAATCTGGATATTGCGAATATAAGAGGAAAGCTTTATTGATCAAGGTGGGGTTCTGTGACACCTTTGTCTGGTCGTTGAACACAAACAAAGTGCGTGAAGTTGCAGCTATGGCGAACTTTTAATCTAAACAAAACCCAAAGTCTAAACGACGCCCTAAGGGCTGTATATATGGAGGAAGAGGAGGGAATTTCGTGGCCCTTGAGGGAGGGGTCCGAAACCAACCCTAACTCTCGTTTCCCCACACATACGGACTCTAAAAACAGCCTGTACTTAAGTATTTCGAAATTACATGGGCCTGGCCCAATAATGAGGTGACGCAGCACCTAGAATAGCCTATGGACGAATATTATGAAGTGGCATCTTGTATATTTCATCCAAGGCTTCATGCACTCATTATGGTGGCTTCAAAGTCCTGGAATCATCACTTGTAACTCCGTTTTTGTTCCCCTTGCGCATGCCAACATCTCCATGCTTGAACTTGCTCCAAGGTTCATCTTTCTTGTCCATGGTAGGCCATTCATTTGTAAGCAAAACAAATGTATCCAATTTAGGCAACATCATATTCTCATGAACATTGGAATCTTTACCAAGAAATGAAAGTACCTGATAATTCAATTGGCGTGCGCGAGCTCTAGTAATTGGTCCAGTATGTATAGCAGCAGGGGATGTGGGTGTAACAATGGTATTGATGTCCTATCACATTTCTTGGATTGGGTCAAAGCAGTTGTATTCCGTAGATCAAAATGCTAAACCAGCTTTTGTTCTATTCTATCTTGGAGTATTACCCCCTTTATCTCAGGATTTTCATGAGAATTGCACCACCTCTTACGATTTTTTGACGCAGTGATACTTCTTGCCATCATTGTTCATTCCTCGGTTCTCGTGTTATTGTAACCGGAATGCCGACAAGTGAATCATGATGTGTGAAATCAATACCCCTAGTAACTCTATTGTCTGGTAGTTAATGGACAATACTCTCATTCTTAGCTTGCTGGTTACTGAACCATCATTCTAAGATATCGCGCTACCTAGTCCATCTTCCCTGGTGCACTCCTTGATCAATGGGTTAGGATAGTGCCAATCCTTGCTTATTAGATCATATCGTCTTGCCCTGAAAAGCAAGATTGTTCTCGAGCTTAAAAACATATCGGTGGTTCGTGATTTTCTGATTATCTTGTCGGAGGTATCACCAGGTTGTCCCCTGACTCTTATGTTGAGCTTGTGATCAAGTTGGTCTCTTGTAAACCACTCATTCTCCAATAATCTGTGTTGGATACCCTGAGCTAGTTGTTAAGCTAAATAACAACTTGGAGAGTTGGAGGATAAAAGCTTGTCTGACTTAGTTCATTTTTAAGGGTTATCTTTGTGTGTGGGGGGGGGTGTGTGTGTTGAAGAAAGATGATATATTCATTGATTGGTCCTTGTGATCAATTGTTGGATCTATTTTCTTGTCCAAACTTTGATTTGAGTGTGGGCTATCCTCAACTCAAATCAGAACCAATGATGTTCGTAATGTTGTCTTACTCATGCTTGTTTCCTCGAGCATACACCATTATATCTTTTGGGTCTGACCAATGCTATCACCTTGTCCACATAATCAT
The DNA here is from genome assembly GCA_032464435.1 of Aegilops umbellulata. Taxonomy (NCBI): domain Eukaryota; kingdom Viridiplantae; phylum Streptophyta; class Magnoliopsida; order Poales; family Poaceae; genus Aegilops; species Aegilops umbellulata. The sequence goes on from CP136055.1 coordinate 204,222,387, forward strand.
GGAATTCCATCTTCACGGAAATCTGGATGACCTGTTGTTGAGCCCATTGGCAATAGTTTCATCTTATTCATGATTCATGTTGAACATTAAGCTAGTGTTGTAAACTTGTGTAAGAATTTTCTTCATGTCCCATTCATGAAGGATATGTTGGATGAAAGAAGTGACTTCCTCTAATTCATGTGCATTTGATGCAAGTTGCTGCCGTGAATTCGAGAAAGTTTGTTTTGCTTCCTCTGGAATCATCCCAAGTTAGTCATGCATACGTGCGAAGTATACTGGGGTTTGGAGACTTGCAACCTTCATTCTATATGTATCCCTGGCACACCAAGCCACTGATTGACTTATTCAAGGAGAAGAAGTCTAGCATGCGTAAAGACTTCGAAATCCTTGATGATGGATCCCAACCTGAACTCGATAGTGTTTTATTATAAGACTTCTACATGGTCATGCTTGTCTTGGACAACGCGTTCACATGTATGTAGCAGAACCAGCTCATGTTTTGGAGCTTGCTATCGTAGTTCACTCCTCGAGAATCTCGCAACGTCATCTCGTCGATTTGTGTTGCAAACTTTCATTTTTCTTTCTAGACTTGATGAGTCTGGAATATCCTGACACCAACCAGATCTGAATCTCAGGCACATATGATGGTTGGAACATTCCCGACATTTGCATTTTGTTCCCAGCTTGCACCGCCTTGTGCCAATCTCCCTTGGACTGCCCCTCTCAGCAATTGTTGTTTAGGATCATCTTCAGAAGTGATCCTACCGTGAGTCCCATCCATTTCCGATGATAAGTAAAATCATCCATCGCGTTGTCTTCAACAAGGTAGTCCACATCATCCATTCGAATCCGGATATGCCATTCCTTTGAACTCCGCCAAATGATTGATTGTGATTGCCTTAGGCTGCTATAAAGAGTTTCAATGATCTAAATCAAAAGTAATTCTTTTTGCCATTTAAGGGAATAACTCTATGAGTCACCTTCCCCAAGGTGCCCCGTTATGGGATCATGGTAATTGCTTCCTTGCTACTTTGAAACCCTCGTCAAATTGTTTCTTACGTCCCTCCTGATACATGTTTTGCCTATCAGCTCTAGAGATGTTTCTACGTCTCATTCCGAGAGTTGATCTTGTGATCAATGATATGATCCTAAGTTGCTCGAACCTCAAGAAGATTTATTCTTCTAAAAAATATCCCTTTTCTTCTCGGTGTCATGTTAGTTGGAGTTCTAAGAGCAAGACATCGAGACAAAGATGGTGATCGTATCCATGTTCTTATGAAGTACAACCTAGATCATGAAGGTTGTGTTAGTTATGCGTTCTCCCTTCATCTTTCCCTACGCTTGAATCTCGGGACGAGATTCTTGTTTAATGGGGGTGAGTTGTCACATCCCTATTTCTGGTCCGCCTAGTGTTTGCATCTTGCTTGCATCATGTTTAACTTTCATGAAATTTTGAACTGGGGATGTTCAAACCCTAGCATCAAATGGAATGCAAATAGGTTCAACCTAAAAATATTTTCAATGAACTCAAAATGCCCTTTAAAAATGTTCATCATTTCTGGATTAAGGTGGAAGCATCTACCAAAAATTTTTTACATTTTTGCAGGACATGTTTGGGCTTTGAATTAAATCAATAAGTATTTGAGTTGGGGCTATAAATTTCTATAAATATTTACATAGCTCCAATATTTCTGAAAATTGTAGAGGGTCTCTGGAATAAGTCCATCTTGCACCCACTACTTTCTCATAATTTACCAAATTGATTTAGTCGTTAAACTAAATCAAACCAAAGGTAGAAAAATAGAAAACAGAAATAAAAAGAGAGAGAAAGGACCCAGACCGACTTACCTGGTGGCCCAGTTGGCCGGCCCAGCCCACCTGGCACTGCCAGTCGTCACCCACCTCCTGCTAGTGGGCAGGAGGGTGCGTGCTTGCCGCGCGCTGGCACACGCGCGGCCACCTCCTGCTTGCCGACGAGGCCCTATACGCGTGGATGACTTTCCCGTGTCGTCCCGATTCCGCTGACCCCCTCTCACTCTCACTCTCTCTCTCTCGCTCATCCCCCTCCTATGCTCTCTCTCCCTCTCACCACCGAACGCCATCGCCGCCGCCGTTTGCACCACCACGGCCATCGCCTCTCCCTTGTCCTCTCGAGCGGTCCAGAAGCTCCGCCATGTCGTCCTCGACCTCCTCGCCGAGCTACGCAACGCAGGATGCCTCGAAGCATCGTCCCCGACCCCTTCTTCCTCCTCAGGTCGCCGGAGATCCCCCTTGCCGCCCCGACTGCTTTGGACCGTCTCCGAGCTTGCTGACCTCCTCGTCCGAGTCGCCGTGAGCCTCTGACCCCATCCATCCCTCTCTTCTTCCCCGTAGGCCGCCGTAGCCACCGGACAGCCTACGCCCGAACCCGCCGCCGCCTGCACTCACCGCGGACGCGACTCCGACGACCAAATGGTCCGCCCGACGCGTCCAACCCACTCACCGCATCGTGTAGGCCCTCGCTAGCGCCTCAGCCCGCTAGCTCACGCAGCGCAGCACTGCCCGAGCTCCGGCCACCGCGACCGAGCTCCTCGCCGTCTCTACCGGCCACCCTAGCTGCAGACACAGCCACCGTTGGACGTGACGCGTCGCGGCCGTTCCAACGGGACCAGCCTTGCTTGCTCTCGTCGCCGGAATCGCCGGAACGACGAACGTCGTCGCCTCTGCTTACGCTGGTGTCAAGTCGCCGACAGGTTTTGACCCAGTTGACCCGGGTTTGACCACCATTTGACCTCCCCTGGGTCGCTGACAAGTGGGCCCTGGCCCCAACTAATCCTAGTTTAGTTTCTACTTAAGTTTAATTAACTCCACTGACATTTTTTAGTTAGTAGTAGTTTAACACTAATTAACATAGATTAGTTAGTTAGTGACTGACGTGTGGACCCCACACATCAGGTTTGACCTGGACCGGTCCTGTTGACCGCTAACATCATAGTGACGTGATCCTGACGCAATGCTGACGTAGTTAATCATTTTCTAGATTTATTCTAATCCAGGAAATTCCAGAAAATTGTTTAAACTTCTAAATATCATAGAAATTCAACTGTAACTCCAAATGAAATAATTTGTATATGAAAAATTATCAGAAAATGCAATCTATCCATCTATATCATTTTCATGCATGTCAAACTAAGTTATACGTGTTGTATAGGTGAAAACATGATAATGACATTTTAAATGCTAAATGTGGAGTTTGCATATGAACCCTTAGTTCATATGGACTTCATTTAAACTGTTGCTAGATGCATTAGTGTAAATCATAACATTCTTGAAATGTCATGATCATGCATCATATTGTTGTATTGCATTGATTGTGTTCTTTCTCTGTTTGCCGGTATTTGTCCCCTCTCAGCGGACGTAGTTTCGATGATGAGTTCGATGACACCAATGAAGAACTATACTATCTCAGAAGTGTCAGGCAAGCAAAACCCCCTTGTTCATTCCAATACAATCCCACTCTCTCGCTCCTGCTCTCTTTTACTGCATTAGGACAACAATGATTCAACTGTTACATGCTGCGGTAGTTGAACCCCTTTCCTCTGCATGACCTGTCATTGCCACGGTAAATAGATGAAACCCACTAGCATGAGTAGGAGTTGTTTGAGCCCTGATGTGCCTACTCTGTGACGCCCCCGATTCAATCGTACACTAATCATGCACGCAAATGTGTACGATCAATATCAGGGACTCACGGGAAGATATCACAACACAACTCTACAAATAAAAAAAGTCATACAAGCATCATAATACAAACCAAGGGCCTCGAGGGCTCGAATACAAGTGCTCGATCATAGACGAGTCAGCGGAAGCAACAATATCTGAGTACAGACATAAGATAAACAAGTTTGCCTTAAGAAGGCTAGCACAAACTGGGATACAGATCGAACGAGGCGCAGGCCTCCTGCCTGGGATCCTCCTAACTAATCCTTGTCGTCGTCAGCGGGCTGCACGTAGTAGTAGGCACCTCCGGGATAGTAGTCGTCATCGACGGTGGCGTCTGGATCCTGGGCTCCGTCATCTGGTTGCGGCAACCGAGTAGAAGGGAAAGGGGAAAAAGGGGGAGAAAAGCAACCATGAGTACTCATCCAAAGTACTCGCAAGCAAGGAGCTACTCTACATATGCATGGATATATGTGTAAAGGGCCATATCAGTGGGCTGAACTGCAGAATGCCAGAATAAGAGGGGGATAGCTAGTCTTATCGAAGACTACGCTTCTGGTCGCCTCCGTCTTGCAGCATATAGAAGAGAGTAGACTGAAGTCCTCCAAGTAGCATCGCATAGCATAATCCTACCCGGCGATCCCCTCCTCGATGCCCTGTCAGAGAGCCATCACCGGGTTGTATCTGGCACTTGGAAGGGTGTGTTTATTAAGTATCCGGTTCTAGTTGTCATAAGGTCAAGGTACAACTCCGGGTCGTCCTTTTACCGAGGGACACGGCTATTCGAATAGATTAACTTCCCTGCAGGGGTGCACCACATAGCCCAACACGCTTGATCCCATTTGGCCGGACACACTTTCCTGGGTCATGCCCGGCCTCGGAAGATCAACACGTCGCAGCCCCACCTAGGCACAACAGAGCGGTCAGCACGCCGGTCTAAACCTATGCGCGCAGGGGTCTGGGCCCATCGCCCTGAGCACACCTGCACGTTGCGTACGCGGCCGGAAGCAGATCTAGCCCCCTTAATACAAGTGCGAGCTTACGATCCAATGCGGCGTGCGCCACTCAGTCGCTGACGTCAAGAAGTGCTTCAGCTGATACCACGACGCCGAGTGCCCATATCTTTCCCACGTAGTTGGTTTGTGTGTATAGACCAAATGGCCAGACTCAGATTAAATACCCAGATCTCGTTAAGCGTGTTAAGTATCCGCGAACGCCGACCAGGGCCAGGCCCACCTCTCTCCTAGGTGGTCTGAACCTGCCCTGTCGCTCCGCCACAAAGTAACAGTCGGGGGCCGTCGGGAACCCAGGCCCACCTCTACCAGGATGGAGCCACCTGCCCCTTCAACCCCCATCTCCGAACAGTATCATAGGTAATGTAACAGTGTAAAGTATATAGTATATGCCCGCGATCACTTCCCGAAGTGATCATGGCCCAGTAGTATAGCATGGTAGACGGACAAGAGTGTAGGGCCACTGATGGAACACTAGCATCCTATACTAAGCAAGTAGGATTGCAGGTAAAGGTTTCAACAGCAGTATCAAAGACAGGCTATGCATCAGGATAGGAATAACGAAAACAGTAACATGCTACACTACTCTAATGCAAGCAGTATAGAGGAGAGTAGGCGATATCTGGTGATCAAGGGGGGGGCTTGCCTGGTTGCTCTGGCAAGAAAGAGGGATCGTCAACTCCGTAGTCGAACGGGGCAGCAGCAGCGTCAGTCTCGGCGTCTATCGAGAGAAGAGGGGGAGAAACAATAAATACAATGCAAACAGATGCATAACGATGCATGACAAAGCAAAGCGTGATGCTAGGCGTGCCCTAACGCGGTATGAGATGATACCGGTGAAGGGGGGAACATCCGGGAAAGTATCCCCGGCGTTTCGCGTTTTCGGGCAGAGGAGCCGGAGGGGGAAAGTTGCGAGTTGGATAGGTTAGGGATGCGTGGTGGACAAACGGGCTGCGTATCCGGGTTCGTCTCGTCAATCTGAGCAACTTTTATGTACAAAGTATTTTCATCCGAGTCATAGATTATTTTATATTAATTTTTAAAGATTTTAAATCATTTTCTAGAAATTAGCATAATTAAATTAATTTAGAAATTGCAATTATGATGTCAGCGTGACATCAGCATGATGTCAGCAGGACCAAAGGTTGACTACGTCAACCCTGCAGGTGGGCCCCGCATGTCATACACCGCTAACTAATTAACCAATTTAATTAGTTTAATTAACAGGTTAGTTAGGCTAGTTAATTAATTAGGTTAAATAAATAGGATTAATTAAGTTAATTAATTAATTATTTTTATTATTTTTATTTTTATCCTTTTTTTTTGTTTTATTCTGTCCAAAAGGGAGTGGGGCCCCAACGTCAGTGGTTCTGGGAGCCTTAACGGGCACGGGGCGATGGATCGGGCACGGGGCGCAACCTGCCCAGGGAGGGGGTAGCTGTGGTGGCGGGCGCTGGGCGCCGAGACGGCGCGGGGCCGTGTGCAGCGGCAGGACCACTGCGGGGCAGAAGCGGGGTGACGGCGCGGGAAGCCGAGGCGGCAGCAGCGAGTGGAGCAAGTAGCGGTGGCGGAGGCGGGGAGCGAGGCCGGCGACGAGCAGGCTCGCGGGCGGCGCGGCCACTGGCGTGGTGGTGCGGGCGCGGTCGGGGACCAAGCAGCGCGGCAGAGGGAGGTGCGGGGCGCCGACATGTGGCTCCAGCGGGCTTCGGGGAAGCTAGGCGAGGCACGGGGATGGGGCGGGGCCAGCGGAGTACAGCGGGCGCGGTGACGCAGGTCGCGGGACGCGAGCGGGGTGCCGGTGCGGAGCCAGAGTGCGGCGCACGCGGCCCCGAGTGCAGAAGGGAAGGGGCGCAGAGAGGAGGCGGCGATGAGCACGCGGCGGGGCAGGGGGAAGAGGAGGGAAGGTCGGCGCTCACGGTGGGGCCGTAGGGTCTATGGCAGTGGTTGTCGAGGAGGGAGACGGGGACGATGGCGTTGACGGAGAGGAGATCCGGCGAGGACGCTTCCGGCGAGGGGCGACGAGGCGAGGCCGACTGGCTCCGGCGAGCACGCACATGCGCTGGCCACGGCCGTGCGCGGCCAAGGAAGGCGCGCAGCGAGGACGGCACCGACTGCATGGGCAGCCAGCATCTGCGGGGCGGAGGACGACGCCGACCGACGAGGGAGAGTGGGGGGGTTCGTGCGTGGGGCTCTCCTGGCGGCGCTGGAGGGAGAGGGTGGGGATCGAGCGATGTGGGGGGGGGGGAGTGGAGAGTGGGATGGGGCTAGGGTTTCACTCCGGTTGGTTATAGGCCAGGGGGTGGGCCGGCCTGGGGTTTGGCCTGGCTAGCAGCTGGGCCAAGAGGCCCAGTCGGGGGTTTGTTTCATTCCTTTTTTTATATTTTTATTTCTGTTTTCTTTTGACTTTTCAATTTATTTTAATTTTGTAAAATATAATTTCAACTCTTAAAATTTAGCAATGCCACTAAACCCACTGTCATAAAAAGATTTACCCTAAACAAAACAGTTTAGTATTTTACATAATACAAAAGGCATTTAATTAATTGTGTTATCTGCAGTTTTATTCATCTTACAGTATTTAAATATTTTATAAAAGTGTGGTTTCTCCACCATAATTACATACGCATTATTTGGCACACCCCGAACATTTTAGTTTGATATTCGAAAAAATTTATTGTTTGACTTAAATTCAAATTCAAATTTGAATCGGTTTTGAACTAAAGCGAGATTAACAATGGTAACCGTGGTGACGTGGCATCATTAACAGAGGTTTACTGTAGCTTAATTATCCGGGCGTCACAATTCTCCTCCACTACAAGAAATCTCATCCCGAGATTTAAGAGGGGAGTAAGGGGGAAGAATAGGTTACGAAATTCTAATGATTCTTTTTTTTGTCATAGTTGCTCTTTTCGAAGAGGTCGATCCTTTGCATTGATGTCTTCATTTTTCTACTTCAAGTCATCAAGATGAAGTCGGCATGCTTTCTTCGGGGTTTCCATCGTACTTACGAAAGAATAAGGGGGTATTCCAGGAGAACGAACCTCTACAAGGTTGACTATCTGGTCGATAACATCGGGGAAGGTGGCAGAACGTAACTCTCGAATTGAAACTTAAGAAAATATCGAGAGCAAAGTAATGAGGTTTCATGGGAAGTTTCAAGCGAGCAGGCAACCGTTCGATGCCTGAAACAGGGCGTGAAAGGGGCTCAAAGCAATCGGGAATAAGTATTGCATCTGATACCAGAATAGATCACTAGGCAGGTGGCTCGTGAATTACATACGAAGTCAAGCGCGAGGAATAACTTGGACAAAAGGGTGTACAGGAGAGTCAGGTTTCGATCCTGGGACCTGTGGGTTATGGGCCCACCATGTGGTTTAAAGTAGGAAGGACGGTGACATCTTGCACGGTCACGATAGCAAGGCATGTCAGAGGGTAGCCTGTTAGTTATGTTGGCAACAACATCGAACCAAGGGCGAGGGACGAAGAGAACCATTTTCCTGCTCGTTGAACGAGGCGGACCAATAGGCAAAGTTCTCGTCCAACGGTGGTCACCGGAATGTCATCAACAATAGTAACAGGGTCTTACTGACAGAGGTGTACATCAAGGTGTTTACATAAGCAGAAGAATACTACTTCTTAGATCATACAGATCATCGGAAAGGTTAAACAAACCAATGTAAAGGAATTGTGATCATCAGATTAACAGGACAATGGAAAGGAAAATGTGTTTAACACATATTTCAAGGGTATATCCTTCCCAAGGACAAGCAGAGCCAGATATCCATGACAGGATATAACGTAGAAAATCCTTTAGGAAAAAGAGGGAGAATTTTCATGACATTACCCGTACAACGGTGTTTGGATAATTGAGCAAGAAAACATTTAGCATTGGGCTTCAAATGTTCTTATCGAAAATCGGAGTACCACAGACATGTTTCGAGATAGCATGGACAGGGTATTCAAGCAAAGGTCAGACTTTGGAAACCCAAAGGATTCATCGGAAACAACTTATAGGATAAGTCTTACAATTTCCCCATGGACGAATGGATAACCTTGCTAAAGAAAACTATAACAATAGGTCCTCCGACCAGGTGTGCTAGGCATGACATCACCTTACCGGGTCATAAAACACCAGTGTTATAACTATTGGAAAAATGTTCCAACCACCATATCTGACCGAGATTCAGATCTGATCGGTGTTAGGATACCTCAGGCTCAGGATGCCTGAGAAGAAAAGGTGCGACAAAATGACGAGAAGACATTATAAGATTCACGGCAAAATGAACTATGGAACCGAGTTCCAAAAAAAGAGTTCATCAGTAAACCAAGGAGAGGATGAGGAGGTGGCTGATGGACTCAGCGACAAATCATCGAGATTTCCGAAGGATGGATTTTCACACTTATGTGAACAAGGAGATAACATTTGTCAGATCAAATGATGTAATGAGGTATGCTCGAGGAAATCAAATACAGTTAAACATTGGTTGAAAGGTGCACCCGAAATATGGGCTTAGGTGGCATGACCAATGTTAGAATGGTGATTCGATAGCCAATGGTCTAAGAATGAAAGGTCGACCATTAACTTCAAAGCAATATGGTTGCTAGAAGTACAGAATCCAAGCAACATCATTCGCCTGTTGGTATCCCGGCTAGAACCAACACGGGAACCAAGAAGGAATGATCATGGTGCGAAGTATCACTACACCAAGAATTTTTTTAAGAGGCGGTGAAATTCTTGCCACACTCTTGACATAAAAGGAGGTAATACTCCAAAGTAAAGAAGAACAGATGTTGATAGCAAGGAACTCAAGGTATAACACAAAACTCAACCAAGTTTGTGTTGGAGGGAAGTCAATAAGGTGGTCAATGATAACATAGATCATCGGGGGCAAGGATGGTATTTCTCATCATGAACTCAATTGATATCCTGGAAGAGCTCATAAGGTTGGTGATGATCACGACATATTTGTCGAGAGATTTCATGAAGATGTAATCCATCAGCGACGACAACAAGTCAAAGAAATGAGGTAGCGGGAGGTTATTGGAACCATGGGTAGGACACAAACTTGAAATCAAGATTCTTGTTCAAGGCGAACTGATATGAAGAGGAAGATCGACGTAAGCTTAGCTCATCGTCGAAAATTTTGTGCTCCGGGAAGAAAGACCAGGTAGCACAGTTAGAAGTTTGCACGATAATGATATAGCCGTTTAGGCTAGGAATGACATGATCGAGTACAAACTCGCAAGTAAGGAAGATTACTAAGAGTTGTTGAACTGTAATGCGGACTCGATTCAGTTATCGGTGTCTTCGAGTGTTTATTAACTCAGAGTCCGTGAAAAATTGGAATCGGTAAGAATGTAGCACTTGATGAAGAACTCATAAGAAGTTATGCAGTTCCATTATAACCTCGAGATACCAAGGTTAACACTCGACGTCAGATCAAAGTAGAGGTTGGACTGGGGTACTGCTCTACAGAAGACAAGTGCTTAAACTTGCTAGAGAAATGGAATTTAAAGGAGAACAGGGATGGAACCATGATTGCAAAAGGCCAGATCCTAGATATAAGATGAACTTATACCAAAGGAATAATTAATTTGAGAGAAGCTTCAATGATAAGATCTACATCGTGTCCATGGGCATGAACACAAGTTCAAGGTCGACTCCCACTTCTCCAATGCATAACCTTTCATTCACTTCTCACTTTTCGGAGAAGTTGTAATGTTTAAATTTTGTTTAGCAAAACACCAGAAGAGTATGACTCATGAAAACTTCCGAGTTCACACATATAAAGGAAGGCATAGGTTCAACCCATCGGGGCGTCTTAGAAACATATACCACAAGCTTCGGAGTAAATAATACGAGCTGGAAACTAGAGTATGGTTATAAAAGTGGAGGATACAAATTGCCAAAGGCATTATATACCCATGGAAAGGCTCTCAAGATTATTCAATATGAAGGACACTGTCGGATAAAATCCAACGAAGGAAGGGATCTGATGTGAGCATCGGTACTCAACCAGAGGAAGAAGAATGCACGGGCATCATATTATAGAACATCTGAATAATTCGATGCTTAGATAACAAGGAATTTTGATTTCCAAAACAAAGGATCAGAAGCAGACGCTCTGATCAAGGATGGATAAGTTGGATAGACCAGAGGCACAATTGACGACAAATAGTTTGGTCGAGAACCAGCTCATGTTCAAAAATAATGTCTGAGCCGGAAAGACAATCTAGAAGGTTGATAGATGATTGTGTGCTTTCGCACACATGTAATCAATAGGATCAAAATGACGGTGACAAAAGATACTAGTGAATATTGCCAGATATATGGGAAGCATCCATAATGCAAGTAGAAAAGTATTTGCAAAGCAATAAAGCTGCTAAGGATTTTCGGGGGATTGAATAGTATTTCAAAGACTTTTCTGAAACACCTGAACAACTGGGGATGAGCGGATACTCGGAATGTGCAAGAAATTATTCTTAGAGGTATTCAGGTGGCAAGGAACTGCAAGGCAGTAGGCACAAAATATTCTCGGGATATCTTGTAATAACAAGACCAAGTGGGAATAAAAGTAAGCACGGCAGGTGTTAGTATTTATCCATAGGGATATTTCGGTGGAAGGGAATTGCAACAGCAACGGGCACAAGGTCTCAAGAGAATATCAGAGAGTATCTTCGAAATCTTCTGGTGTAGTCGGCGATCATCTGGACTGAAGGGGCTCTCCGGGAGAAAGTATTTTCGAGAACCTAAAGTTAGATTTTAGTAAAAATCGTTTAACCCGAATAGAAGAGAGTTCAGAATCCCGGAGTAAAGATCGAGGAGTAAAAGATCATAATACCACCCAATGGCGACGTGGGCCCATGGGACGCACAGCCATGTTAGTAAAAGTTTTGCAATGTCTAGACTCGACTTCGGCCAAGGAGTATGGAAGGGGGGTTCCTACAGGCAGTCGGCTCTGATACCAACTTGTGACGCCCCCGATTCAATCATACACTAATCATGCATGCAAATGTGTACGATCAAGATCAGGGACTCACGGGAAGATATCACAACACAACTCTACAAATAAAAAAAGTCATACAAGCATCATAATACAAACCAAGGGCCTCGAGGGCTCGAATACAAGTGCTCGATCATAGACGAGTCAGCGGAAGCAACAATATCTGAGTACAGACATAACTTAAACAAGTTTTTCTTAAGAAGGCTAGCACAAACTGGGATACAGATCGAACGAGTCGCAGGCCTCCTGCCTGGGATCCTCCTAACTACTCCTGGTCGTCGTCAGCGGGCTGCACGTAGTAGTAGGCACCTCCGAGATAGTAGTCGTCATCGACGGTGGCGTCTGGATCCTGGGCTCCATCATCTGGTTGCGGCAACCGGGTAGAAGGGAAAGGGGAAAAAGGGGAGAAAAGCAACCGTGAGTACTCATCCAAAGTACTCGCAAGCAAGGAGCTACTCTACATATGCATGGATATATGTGTAAAGGGCCATATCAGTGGGCTGAACTGCAGAATGCCAGAATAAGAGGGGGATAGCTAGTCTTATAGAAGACTATGCTTCTGGTCGCCTCCGTCTTGCAGCATATAGAAGAGAGTAGACTGAAGTCCTCCAAGTAGCATCGCATAGCATAATCCTACCCGGCGATCCCCTCCTCGATGCCCTGTCAGAGAGCGATCACCGGGTTGTATCTGGCACTTGGAAGGGTGTGTTTTATTAAGTATTCGGTTCTAGTTGTCATAAGGTTAAGGTACAACTCCGGGTCGTCCTTTTACCGAGGGACACGGCTATTCGAATAGATTAACTTCCCTGCAGGGGTGCACCACATAGCCCAACACGCTTGATCCCATTTGGCCGGACACACTTTCCTGGGTCATGCCCGGCCTCGGAAGATCAACACGTCGCAGCCCAACCTAGGCACAACAGAGCGGTCAGCACGCCGGTCTAAACCTATGCGCGCAGGGGTCTGGGCCCATCACCCTGAGCACACCTGCATGTTGCGTACGCGGCCGGAAGCAGATCTAGCCCCCTTAATACAAGTGCGAGCTTACGATCCAATGCGGCACGCGCCACTCAGTCGTTCATGTCAAGAAGTGCTTCAGCTGATACCACAACGCCGAGTGCCCATATCTTTCCCGCGTAGTTGGTTAGTGCGTATAGACCAAATGGCCAGACTCAGATCAAATACCCAGATCTCGTTAAGCGTGTTAAGTATCCGCGAACGCCGACCAGGGCCAGGCCCACCTCTCTCCTAGGTGGTCTGAACCTGCCCTGTCGCTCCGCCACAAAGTAACAGTCGGGGGCCGTCGGGAACCCAGGCCCACGTCTACCGGGATGGAGCCACCTGCCCCTTCAGCCCCCATCTCCGAACAGTATCACAGGTAATGTAATAGTGTAAAGTATATAGTATATGCCCGCGATCACTTCCCGAAGTTATCACGGCCCAGTAGTATAGCATGGTAGATGGACAAGAGTGTAGGGCCACTGATGGAACACTAGCATCCTATACTAAGCAAGTAGGATTGCAAGTAAAGGTATCAACAGCAGTATCAAAGACAGGCTATGCATCAGGATAGGAATAACGAAAACAGTAACATGCTACACTACTCTAATGCAAGCAGTATAGAGGAGAGTAGGCGATATCTGGTGATCAAGGGGGGGCTTGCCTGGTTGCTCTGGCAAGAGAGAGGGATCGTCAACTCCGTAGTCGAACGGGGCAGCAGCAGCGTCAGTCTCGGCGTCTATCGAGAGAACAGGGGGGAGAAACAATAAATACAATGCAAACAGATGCATAACGATGCATGACAAAGCAAAGCGTGATGCTAGGCGTGCCCTAACACGGTATGAGATGATACCGGTGAAGGGGGGAAACATCCGGGAAAGTATCCCCGGCGTTTCGCGTTTTCGGGCAGAGGAGCCGGAGGGGGAAAGTTGCGAGTTGGATAGGTTAGGGATGCGTGGTGGACGAACGGGCTGCGTATCCGGGTTCGTCTCGTCGATCTGAGAAACTTTCATGTACAAAGTATTTTCATCCAAGTCACAGATTATTTTATATTAATTTTTAAAGATTTTAAATCATTTTCTAGAAATTAGCATAATTAAATTAATTTAGAAATTGCAATTATGATGTCAGCGTGACATCAGCATGATGTCAGCAGGACCAAAGGTTGACTAGGTCAACCCTGCAGGTGGGCCCCGCATGTCATACACCGCTAACTAATTAACCAATTTAATTAGTTTAATTAACAGGTTAGTTAGGCTAGTTAATTAATTAGGTTAAATAAACAGGATTAATTAAGTTAATTAATTAATTATTTTTATTATTTTTATTTTTATCCTTTTTTGTTTTTGTTTTATTCTGTCCAAAAGGGAGTGGGGCCCCAACGTCAGTGGTTCTCGGAGCCTTAACGGGCACGGGGCGATGGATCGGGCACGGGGCGCAACCCGCCCAGGGAGGGGGTAGCTGTGGTGGCGGGCGCTGGGCGCCGAGACGGCGCGGGGCCGTGGGCAGCGGCAGGACCACCGCGGGGCAGAAGCGGGGTGACGGCGCGGGAAGCCGAGACGGCAGCAGCGAGTGGAGCAAGTAGCGGTGGCGGAGGCGGGGAGCGAGGCCGGCGACGAGCAGACTCGCGGGCGGCGCGGCCACTGGCGTGGTGGTGCGGGCGCGGCCGGGGACCAAGCGGCGCGGCGGAGGGAGCTGCGGGGCGCCAGCATGTGGCTCCGGCGGTCTTCACGGAAGCTAGGCGAGGCACGGGGATGGGGCGGGGCCAGCGGAGTGCAGCGGGCGCGGTGACGCAGGTCGCGGGACGCGAGCGGGGTGCCGGTGCGTGAGCCGGAGTGCGGCGCACGCGGCCCCGAGGTCAGAAGGGAAGGGGCGCAGAGAGGAGGCGGCGATGAGCACGCGGCGGGGCAGGGGGGAAGAGGAGGGAAGGTCGGCGCTCACGGTGGGGCCGTAGGGTCTATGGCAGTGGTTGTCGAGGAGGGAGACGGGGACGATGGCGTTGACGGAGAGGAGATCCGGTGAGGACGCTTCCGGCGAGGGGCGACGAGGCGAGGCCGACTGGCTCCGGCGAGCACGCACATGCGCCGGCCACGGCCGTGCGCGGCCAAGGAAGGCGCGTAGCGAGGACGGCGCCGACGGCATGGGCGGCCAGCATCTGCGGGCCGGAGGACGACGCCGACTGACGAGGGAGAGTAGGGGGGTTCGTGCGTGGGGCTCTCCTGGCGGCGCTGGAGGGAGAGGGTGGGGATCGAGCAATGTGGGGGGGAGTGGAGAGTGGGATGGGGCTAGGGTTTCACTCCGGTTGGTTATAGGCCAGGGGGTGGGCCGGCCTGGGGTTTGGCCTGGCTAGCAGCTAGGCCAAGAGGCCCAGTCGGGGGGTTTGTTTCATTCCTTTTTTTATATTTTTATTTCTGTTTTCTTTTGACTTTTCAATTTATTTTAATTTTGTAAAATATAATTTCAACTCTTAAATTTAGCAATGCCACTAAGCCCACTGTCATAAAAAGATTTACCCTAAACAAAACAGTTTAGTATTTTACATAATACAAAAGGCATTTAATTAATTGTTTTATCTACAATTTTATTCATCTTACAGTATTTAAATATTTTATAAAAGTGTGGTTTCTCCACCATAATTACATACGCATTATTTGGCACACCCCGAACATTTTAGTTTGATATTCGAAAAAAATTATTGTTTGACTTAAATTCAAATTCAAATTTGAATCGGTTTTGAACTAAAGCGAGATTAACAACGGTAACCGTGGTGACGTGGCATCATTAACAAAGGTTTACTGTAGCTTAATTATCCGGGCGTCACATACTCATTCATGCTTGTTTGTCATGCCTGCTAGTGCGAGTTGAGTTGGGTCTGATTCATCGGGAATGAATTGGATTGGTGTTGAACATGTCCTACTGTGTGTGAGCTAAGTGTGTGAACACGATTTGGTAAAGGTAGCAGTGAGAGGCCATGTAGGAGTACATGGTGGGTTGTCTGATTGAAACCGTCCTTAGGAACTGAGTTCTGTGTTTGTGATCCATGAACAACTACTACCACGCGTTGGGCCCGAAACCAATGGACCCTCTCGACTTATTAACCGCCTTGATCTCTGTCCAGGAGTTGCAACTAGTTTCTGGTGTTTGTAGGATATGTGTTGGAGGCCGTGCGTAGCACTGACCCTAGGGGTGGGCTATGATGTGGTAGATACACCGTGGCCCGGTGTACCGGGCGCCCGTTTGGTGTCTCGGGAACCCTGCACACATCATTTGGGGCTATGAGCGAAACCCCGGCCGGATCTCCTCGCGGATGGAACCCGAATAGGCGATAAACCTGGACTAGAGACTTGTGTGGTTAGTCAGGTCGTGGACGACTCCCTCGCCAGGCTTCCGCTTGAAGGTTGCCGAGATACACGACGTGTACATGGTGGTAAGTGGCGAGAGCGTGTGTGAAAAACTACACCCCTGCAGGGTTATAAATGATCTATTCGAATAGCTGTGTCAACGGTAAAGGACTTCTGGGTTGCCTGTACAGTTCATAGACAGGTGAAAGTGGATACTCTAAAATGCGCAAGATAAGCGTGAGTGCTATGGATGGCGTTCTCATAGGGAGACAGGAGCGGATCCATAGTGGTGTATTGATATGGGGAATATGTGGACTCGTGTGCGCCACTTCAAAAGAGTTACTTGCAGTCGTAGTTTAGGATAGCCACCGAGTCAAAACTGGCTTGCTGCAGTCAAACTCCACCACCCCTTTGTTGATACCGATGCATATGTAGCTAGTTCTGATGTAAGTCTTGTTGTGTACATTTGTACTCACGTTTTCTTAATTTATGTTTTTGCACAGAGACTTCAGTCTCGCTAGTAGTTCCGCGTGGACTTCGACGTTTAGCTTGTTACCTCAGCTACGATCTTGTGCCCTCGGCGGGGTCTTGTAGATAGTCAGGCTTCTCAGCTTTTTCATTTGTAGATGTCTGTACTCAGACATGTTAAGTGAGGGAGTCCTGGATTAGGGGGTATCCGGACGGCCGGACTATATCCTTTGGCCGGACTGTTGGACTATGAAGATACAAGATTGAAGACTTCGTCTCGTGTCCGGATGGGACTCTCCTTGGCTTGGAAGGAAAGCTTGGCGATACGGATATGAAGATCTCCTCCCTTGTAACCGACTCTGTGTAACCCTAGCCCCCTCCGGTGTCTATATAAATCGGAGGGTTTAGTCCGTAGGACAACAACAATCATACCATAGGAGTGTGGCGGATGCGACGGAGCACTTCGCCACACGGGAGGGAGATGCTGAGCAGCGGCTTTTCTGGGTGCAGCTCCAGGCACCTGAGCATCCTCCCCTCCTCACCGACCAGATGAAACAGCTAATGGAACTGTATAGGATGGCCGGGCCGGCCATGAAGGACCTTTGTTACGGCTGTGGCCCACAAAGCCAATTCCGAGTAGCTACTTCGGCCTGGTCCTTGCGAAGACCATGGTTCATTGGCCTAAGATCAAGCCAATGGATGTAGCCACTAGTCCCCAGCCAGCTGGAAAAGAGCATCTCCGCCCCGAACTGTACTTCCCGCATGTTATGGATGGTGTTCGGGCTATAGAGGGCCAGTGTTCCAAAGATGTAATCATTGACTGATTGTATTAAGTTGTCGACCAGACCTTTTGCTTTATAATGCGGCCCGCTTGTATGCTTTATATTATGGTGATTTTATTTTGACTCATGTGCGACGTTGGTTTATTTTGGAAGTTACTGTTGGGGAACGTAGTAATTTCAAAATTTTCCTACGCACACGCAAGATCATGGTGATGCATAGCAACGAGAGGGGGGAGTGTTGTCTACGTACCCTCGTAGACCGAAGCGGAAGCGTTGACACAACGTAGAGGAAGTAGTCGTACGTTCTCCTCGCGATCCAACCGATCACAGCACCGTTACTCCGGCACCTCCGAGTTCTTGGCACACGTTCAGCTCGATGACGATCCCCGGGCTCCGATCCAGCAAAGCGTCGGGGAAGAGTTCCGTCAGCACGACGGTGTGGTGACGATCTTGATGTGTTACCGGCGCAGGGCTTCGCCTAAGCACTGCAACAATATGACCGAGGTGGAATTTGGTGGAAGGGGGCACCGCACACGGCTAAGGAAAGATCTCAATGATCAATTGTGTGTCCAAGGGGTGCCCCTTGCCTCAGTATATAAAGGATGGAGGAGGAGGAGGCCGGCCAAGACAATTGGTGCGGCCAAGATATGGAGTCCTACTAGGACTCCAAGTCCTAGTAGGAGTCCACCAAGAGGGGAGGAAGGGAGAAGGAATAGGAGGAGAAGGAGAGGTGGCCGGCCCCCTTTTCCCTAGTCCAATTCGGACAAGAGGGGAGGGGGGGCGCAGCAGCCTTTTTCCTTTTCCCACTAAAGCCCATCAAGGCCCATTACTTCTCCCGTAATCCCGTAACTCCCCGGTACCTCCGAAAATACCCGGATCACTCAGAACCTTTCCGATGTCCGAATATAGTCGTCCAATATATCGATCTTTACGTATCGACCATTTCGAGACTCCTCGTCATGTCCCCGATCTCATCCGGGACTCCGAACTCCTTCGGTACATCAAAACTCATAAACTCATAATATAACTGTCATCGAAACCTTAAGCGTGCGGACCCTACGGTTCGAGAACAATGTAGACATGACCGAGACACGTCTCCGGTCAATAACCAATAGCGGGACCTGGATGCCCATATTGGCTCCTACATATTCTGCGAAGATCTTTATCGGTCAGACCGCATAACAACATACGTTGTTCCCTTTGTCATCGGTATGTTACTTGCCCGAGATTCGATCGTCGGTATCCAATACCTAGTTCAATCTCGTTACCGGCAAGTCTCTTTACTCGTTCCGTAATACATCATCTCACAACTAACACATTAGTTGCAATGCTTGCAAGGCTTATGTGATGTGCATTACCGAGAGGGCCCAGAGATACCTCTCCGACAATCGGAGTGACAAATCCTAATCTCGAAATACGCCAACCCAACATGTACCTTCGGAGACACCTGTAGAGCACCTTTATAATCACCCAGTTACGTTGTGACGTTTGGTAGCACACAAAGTGTTCCTACGGTAAACGGGAGTTGCATAATCTCATAGTTAAAGGAACATGTATAAGTCATGGAAAAAAGCAATAGCAACATACCAAACGATCGGGTGCTATGCTAATGGAATGGGTCATGTCAATCAGATCATTCAACTAATGATGTGACCTCGCTAATCAAATAACAACTCTTTGTCTATGGTTAGGAAACATAACCATCTTTGATTAACGAGCTAGTCAAGTAGAGGCATACTAGTGACACTCTGTTTGTCTATGTATTCACACATGTATTATGTTTCCGGTTAATACAATTCTAGCATGAATAATAAACATTTATCATGAAATAAGGAAATAAATAATAACTTTATTATTGCCTCTAGGGCATATTTCCTTCAGTCTCCCACTTGCACTAGAGTCAATAATCTAGATCACATCACCATGTGATTAACATCAATAGTTCACATCATCATGTGATTAACACCCATAGTTCACATCGCTATGTGACCGACACCCAACGGGTTTACTAGATTCAGTAATCTAGTTTACATCGCTATGTAATTAACACCCAAAGAGTACTAAGGTGTGATCATGTTTTGCTTGTGAGAGAATCTTAGTCAACGGGTCTGCCACATTCAGATCCGTTATGTATTTTGCAATTTTCTATGTCTACAATGCTCTGCACGGAGCTACTCTAGCTAATTGCTCCCACTTTCAATATGTATCTAGATCGAGACTTAGAGTCATCCAGATCGGTGTTAAAACTTGCATCGACGTAACCCTTTACGACGAACCTTTTTTCACTTCCATAATCGAGAAACATATCCTTATTCCACTAAGGATAATTTTGACCGTTGTCCAGTGATCTACTCCTAGATCACTATTGTACTCCCTTGCCAAACTCAGTGTAGGGTATACAATAGATCTGGTAAACAGCATGGCATACTTTATAGAACCTATGGCCGAGGCATAGGGAATGACTTTCATTCTCTTTCTATCTTCTGCCATGGTCGAGTTTTGAATCTTTACTCAACTTCATACCTTGTAACACAGGAAAGAACTCTTTCTATGACTGTTCCATTTTGAACTACTTCAAAATCTTGTCAAGGTATGCACTCATTGAAAACTTATCAAGCGTCTTGATCTATCTCTATAGATCTTGATGCTCAATATGTAAGCAGCTTTACCGAGGTCCTTTCTTTGAAAAAATCCTTTCAAACACTCCTTTATGCTTTGCAGAATAATTCTACATTATTTCCGATCAACAATTTGTCATTTACATATACTTATCAGAAATGCTGTAGTGCTCCCACTCACTTTCTCGTAAATACAGGCTTCACCGCAAGTCTGTATAAAACTATATGCTTTGATCAACTCATCAAAGCGTATATTCCGACTCCGAGATGCTTGCACCAGTCCATAGATGGATCGCTGGAGCTTGCACATTTTGTTAGCACCTTTAGGATTGACAAAACCTTCTGGTTGCATCATGTACAACTCTTCTTTAATAAATCCATTAAGGAATGCAGTTTTGTTTTATCCGTTTGCCAGATTTCATAAAATGCGGCAATTGCTAACATGATTCGGACAGACTTAAGCAGAGATACGAGTGAGAAACTCTCATCGTAGTCAACACCTTGAACTTGTCAAAACCTTTTGCGACAATTCTAGCTTTGTAGATAGTAACACTACTATCAGCGTCCGTCTTCCTCTTGAAGATCCATTTATTTTCTATGGCCTGCCGATCATCGGGCAAATCCATCAAAGTCCATACTTTGTTCTCATACATGGATCATATCTCAGATTTCATGGCCTCAAACCATTTCGTGGAATCTGGGCTCATCATCGCTTCCTCATAGTTCGCAAGTTCATCATGGTCTAGTAACATGACTTCCAGAACAGGATTACCATACTACTATGGTGCGGATCTCACTCTGGTTTACCTACGAGATTCGGTAGTAACTTGATCTGAAGTTACATGATCATCATCATTAGCTTCCTCACTAATTGGTGTAGTAGTCACAGGAACAGATTTCTGTGATGAACTACTTTCCAATAAGGGAGAAGGTACAATTACCTTATCAAGTTTTCTACTTTCCTCCCACTCACTTCTTTCGAGAGAATCTCCTTCTCTAGAAAGGATCCATTCTCAGCAACGAATATCTTGCCTTCGGATCTGTGATAGAAGGTGTACCCAACAGTCTCCTTTGGGTACCTATGAAGACACATTTCTCCGATTTGGGTTTGAGCTTATCAGGATGAAACTTTTTCACATAAGCATCGTAACCCCAAACTTTAAGAAACGACAACTTTGGTTTCTTGCCAAACCATAGTTCATTTTGTGTCGTCCCAACGTACTTTAGATGGTGTCCCTTTTAACGTGAATGCAGCTGTCTCTAATGCATGATCCCAAAATGATATTGGTAAATTGGTAAGAAACATCATAGATTGTACTATATCCAATAAAGTACGGTTATGACGTTCGGACACACCATTATGCTGTGGTGTTCCAGGTGGCATGAATCTGTGAAACTATTCCACATTGTTTTAATTGAAGACCAAACTCGTAACTCAAATATTTGTCTCCGCGATCAGATCGTAGAAACCTTATTTTCTTGTTACGATGATTTTCACTTCACTCTAAAATTCTTTGAACTTTTCAAACGTTTCAGACTTATGTTTCATCAAGTAGATATACCCATATCTGCTCAAATCATCTGTGAAGGTTAGAAAATAATGATACTTGTCGCGAGCCTTAATATTCATCGGACCATATACATCAGTATGTATGATTTCCAACAAATCTGTTGCTTGCTCCATTGTTCCGGAGAACGGCGTTTTAGTCATCTTGCCCAAGAGGCATGGTTCGCAAGCATCAAGTGATTAATAATCAAGTGATTCCAAAATCCCATCAGCATGGAGTTTCTTCATGCGCTTTACACCAATATGACCTAAACGGCAGTGCCACAAATAGGTTGCACTATCATTATTAACTTCGCAGCTTTTTGGTTTCAATATTATGAATATGTGTATCACTACGATCGAGATCCAATGAACTATTTTCATTGGTGTGTATGACCATAGAAGGTTTTATTCATGTAAACAGAACAACAATTGTTCTCTAACTTAAATGAATAATTGTATTACAATTAACATGATCAAATCATATTCATGCTCAACGCAAACACCAAATAACACTTATTTAGTTTCAACACTAATCCCGAAAAGTATAGGGAGTGTGTGATGATGATCATATCAATCTTGGAACCACTTCCAACACACATCGTCACCTTGCCCTTTAACTAGTCTTTGTTCATTCTGCAACTCCCGTTTCGAGTTACTAAATTTTAGCAACTGAACTAGTACCAAATACTGAGGGGTTGCTATGAACACTAGTAAAGTACACATCAATAACATGTATATCAAATATACTTATGTTCACTTTGCCATCCTTCTTATCCGCCAATCACTTGGGGTAGTTCCGCTTCCAGTGACCAGTCCCTTTGCAGTAGAAGCACTTAGTCTCAGCCTTAGGACCATACTTGGGCTTTTTCACTTGAGCAACTTGCTTGCCGTTCTTCTTGAAGTTCCCCTTCTTTCCTTTTGCCCTTTTCTTGAAACTAGTGATCTTGTCAACCATCAACACTTGATGTTTTTCTTTGATTTCTACCTTCGCTGATTTTAGTATCGCGAAGAGCTTGGGAATATTTTCCGTTATCCCTTGCATATTATAGTTCATCACGAAGTTCTACTAACTTGGTGATGGTGACTAGAGAATTCTGTCAATCACTATCTTATCTGGAAGATTAACTCCCACTTGATTCAAGCGATTGTAGTACCCAGACAATCTGAGCACCTGCTCACTAGTTGAGCGATTCTCCTCCATCTTTTAGCTATAGAACTTGTTGGAGACTTCATATCTCTCAACTCGGGTATTTGCTTGAAATATTAACTTCAACTCCTAGAACATCTCATATGCTCCATGACGTTCAAAACGTCTTTGAAGTCCCAATTCTAAGCAGTTAAGCATGGTGCACTAAACTATTAAGTAGTCATCATATTGAGCTAGCAAAACGTTCATAATGTCTGCATCTGCTCCTGCAATAGGTCCGTCACCTAGCGGTGCATCAAGGACATAATTCTTCTGTGCAGCAATGAGGATAAACCTCAGATCACGGATCCAATCCGCATCATTGCTACTAACATTTTTCAACACAATTTTCTCTAGGAACATATCAAAATAAACACAGGGAAGCAACAATGCGAGCTATTGATCTACAACATAGATATGCTAATACTACCAGGACTAAGTTCATGATAAATTAAAGTTCAATTAATCATATTACTTAAGAACTCCCACTTAGATAGACATCCCCCTAATCTTCTAAGTGATCACGTGATCCAAATCAACTAAACCATGTCCGATCATCACGTGAGATGGAGTAGTTTCAATGGTGAACATCACTATGTTGATCATATCTACTATATGATTCACGCTGGACCTTTCGGTCTCCGTGTTCCGAGGCCATATCTGTTATATGCTAGGCTCATCAAGTTAAACCTGAGTATTCCGCGTGTGCAACTGTTTTGCACCCGTTGTATTTGAACGTAGAGCCTATCACACCCGATCATCACGTGGTGTCTCAGCACGAAGAACTTTCGCAACGGTGCATACTCAGGGAGAACACTTCTTGATAATTTAGTGAGAGATCATCTTATAATGCTACCGTCAACCAAAGCAAGATAAGATGCATAAAAAGATAAACATCACATGCAATCAATATAAGTGATATGATATGGCCATCATCATCTCGTGCTTGTGATCTCCATCTTCGAAGCACCGTCATGATCACCATCGTCACCGGCGCGACACCTTGATCTCCATCGTAGCATCGTTGTCGTCTCGCCAATCTTATGCTTCCACGACTATCACTACCGCTTAGTAATAAAGTAAAGCATTACATCGCGATTGCATTGCATACAATAAAGCGACAACCATATGGCTCCTGCCAGTTGCCGATAACTCGGTTACAAAACATGATCATCTCATACAATAAAATTTAGCATCATGTCTTGAACATATCACATCACAACATGCCCTGCAAAAACAAGTTAGACGTCCTCTACTTTGTTGTTGCAAGTTTTACATGGCTGCTACGGGCTTAAGCAAGAACTCATCTTACCTACGCATCAAAACCACAACGATAGTTTGTCAAATAGACTCCGTTTTAACCTTCTCAAGGACCGGGCGTAGCCACACTCGGTTCAACTAAAGTTGGAGAGACAGTCTTCCGCAAGCCATCTATGTGCAAAGCACGTCGAGGGAACCGGTCTCGCGTAAGCGTACGCGTAAGGTTGGTCCGGATCGTCTCGTCCAACAATACCGCTGAACCAAAGTATGACATGCTGGTAGGCAGTATGACTTGTATCGTCCACAACTCACTTGTGTTCTACTCGTGCAAATAACATCAAACCATAAAAACCTAGGCTCTGATACCACTGTTGGGGAACGTAGTAATTTCAAAATTTTCCTACGCACACGCAAGATCATGGTGATGCATAGCAACGAGAGGGGGGAGTGTTGTCTACGTACCCTCGTAGACCGAAGCGGAAGCGTTGACACAACGTAGAGGAAGTAGTCGTACGTTCTCCTCGCGATCCAACCGATCACAGCACCGTTACTCCGGCACCTCCGAGTTCTTGGCACACGTTCAGCTCGATGACGATCCCCGGGCTCCAATCCAGCAAAGCGTCGGGGAAGAGTTCCGTCAGCACGACGGCGTGGTGACGATCTTGATGTGTTACCGGCGCAGGGCTTCGCCTAAGCACTGCAACAATATGACCGAGGTGGAATTTGGTGGAAGGGGGCACCGCACACGGCTAAGGAAAGATCTCAATGATCAATTGTGTGTCCAAGGGGTGCCCCTTGCCTCAGTATATAAAGGATGGAGGAGGAGGAGGCCGGCCAAGCCAATTGGTGCGGCCAAGATATGGAGTCCTACTAGGACTCCAAGTCCTAGTAGGAGTCCACCAAGAGGGGAGGAAGGGAGAAGGAATAGGAGGAGAAGGAGAGGTGGCCGGCCCCCTTTTCCCTAGTCCAATTCGGACTAGAGGGGAGGGGGGGCGTAGCAGCCTTTTTCCTTTTCCCACTAAAGCCCATCAAGGCCCATTACTTCTCCCGTAATCCCGTAACTCCTCGGTACCTCCGAAAATACCCGGATCACTCAGAACCTTTCCGATGTCCGAATATAGTCGTCCAATATATCGATCTTTACGTCTCGACCATTTCGAGACTCCTCGTCATGTCCCCGATCTCATCCGGGACTCCGAACTCCTTCGGTACATCAAAACTCATAAACTCATAATATAACTGTCATCGAAACCTTAAGCGTGCGGACCCTACGGTTCGAGAACAATGTAGACATGACCGAGACACGTCTCCGGTCAATAACCAATAGCGGGACCTGGATGCCCATATTGGCTCCTACATATTCTGCGAAGATCTTTATCGGTCAGACCGCATAACAACATACGTTGTTCCCTTTGTCATCGGTATGTTACTTGCCCGAGATTCGATCGTCGGTATCCAATACCTAGTTCAATCTCGTTACCGGCAAGTCTCTTTACTCGTTCCGTAATACATCATCTCACAACTAACACATTAGTTGCAATGCTTGCAAGGCTTATGTGATGTGCATTACCGAGAGGGCCCAGAGATACCTCTCCGACAATCGGAGTGACAAATCCCAATCTCGAAATACGCCAACCCAACATGTACCTTCGGAGACACCTGTAGAGCACCTTTATAATCACCCAGTTACGTTGTGACGTTTGGTAGCACACAAAGTGTTCCTACGGTAAACGGGAGTTGCATAATCTCATAGTTAAAGGAACATGTATAAGTCATGGAAAAAAGCAATAGCAACATACCAAACGATCGGGTGCTACGCTAATGGAATGGGTCATGTCAATCAGATCATTCAACTAATGATGTGACCTCGCTAATCAAATAACAACTCTTTGTCTATGGTTAGGAAACATAACCATCTTTGATTAACGAGCTAGTCAAGTAGAGGCATACTAGTGACACTCTGTTTGTCTATGTATTCACACATGTATTATGTTTCCGGTTAATACAATTCTAGCATGAATAATAAACATTTATCATGAAATAAGGAAATAAATAATAACTTTATTATTGCCTCTAGGGCATATTTCCTTCAGTTACCAGTCTTCGGCTTCAGCTCCCAAGTGAATAATACGAGGGGTGTTTCGTCTCCGTACTGTTACCCTTAGCCGACGTCTCCGTGCCCGAAGGTGGTAGTGCGTGAGAGAGACTAGTCAGTCGAACTATGCGACTTTCTTGCTTTCACTTAACCATAGGAGCTTAACTGCGGGAGATAATGACTAGCCCCCAATGCTTTGTGATGTAGGAAGCTGAGGCATGCTTTTGCAATCACGTGGTTTGTGCTAGGAAGAACCCTACGTATGACACGGAGAAATCGCCAATGATTTTTGAGTTTAACACTTGTCATCGGATCGCCCACCAGTTCGCTCTTATTATGACGGTCAGTTTTTGGCTTTTCCCCTGAGGTACTTAATTGGGCTAGCCAGAAGTACAATCGCAGGGGTTCTACCTTCACCTTCTTAGTCGAATGTGCAGAATGTAAGAAGGTAAACACAGGAGCCGGGCAACCCAACTATTGACCCAAGACATAGTTCGGAATTGATGCATATAGTGCAATATCCGAGACGCCGAACACACATCGGGAAGTGGTGTCGGACTTAGTACGCGCACTACTAGAGAAAGGGCTACTAATGGCGCACCTAATTTGGCCATTAATGGCGCATTAGTACCATGCCATTAGTATATTTTACTAATGGCGCACCACTGGTGCGCCATTAGTATCTGGTATACTAATGGCGCACCTCAGATGCGCCATTAGTATATACAACAGTGCGCCATTAGTATGCCTCCCAGGGGCCATGTATACCCAGGTGCTTTGGCATACTAATGGCGCACGACAACAAGATGCGCCATTAGTAACTTCGGCATACTAATGGCGCACTGCTTAATGATGCGCCATTAGTATCCTCTGGCATACTAATGGCGCACTGTGATGGGATGCGCCATTAGTCTGAATATTAGGTTTTTTTTTAATTTTTTCATTTTCTGTTTTTTGCACAGGTTACAAAATGTATAATTGGACAAAATATAGACAGCACACATCAACAACAGATTCATCGAATACAATAGAAGATTAGTCTCTGAATACAATTCATCATATTAGTCTCTGAATACAATTCATCATATTAGTCTTCGAATTGAAAAGACCGAACAAAGATAGAACATTATATTACAAGTCTCGAGACTGCGAGTAGCGAGTTTGTCTTCACATTACAAGTCGATATCGATCATCTAAACTACCATCACATAGAAGAGAGCTGCGGTCATCACGATTAGCATCATCACGATGAAACTCGTCTTCATCCGGTTCCTCCAACGCTCCCTCCCCTCTCCCGCTAGATAGCGGGCGTATCTAGATTCGGCCTCGGCCCTAGTGGTGTACCCTTTGTAACTGTTACCGCTGAATCGGTGAACTTGTCTCCGACACTCCTCCCAGTCGTCGTAGACTACGGGAACCTTACCCTTGTACACGACATACGACGGCATCGCTATGCACTAGCCAAACGAAACCTTAGTACCAATTCACAGACAATACATAAGCAATATATAAGTATGCAACAGAACGATCGGAAGAGAAAAGCAAGACATTAATAGCATCGATTACATCTAAGTTGAACGACTCTCGAAACCAAAGAGACATACTACAAGTTAATTAAAGTTTAATTACAACATGAGCCAATCGATGTTTCAGAACTAGACACAGCATCAGTGCTTTTGACTCGACTCAAGGGACCGGAACGTGGATGAAGCCACCGTCTATCGTGGGAGTCATGAAATTATGGGTGTTGTCAGCCTGCATTTGTAGTATTGTGTCGATGTCACTGTTGGACGGTTGATTTCTGAGGTAGAACTGCCCCGAGGTACGAAGGACATCCTGATGGATGATTCTTGTCTGATGTCCGCGTCCTGGATTGCCGACACGCTCGCGGCCCAATCTTTGAGTTTACTCGGTAGCAGAAGTTGATGATGGTCCCGTACGATCGCCCGCATGTGATGGATGGCATAGTAGGCACCCTTCTGACCGCCAGGCGGCTGCTTGACGCAGCAAAACGTCGTATTGTGGGAGAACACGTGCTTGTCGTACTTACGAATAGGCCTGGTGAAGGTGCCTCCAGATTTGGCGTAGCCGGGGAGAACATCATCAAGAACCTTCTTGACATTTGTGTAGTCTACGTTCGACTGACGGTCCGGGTCGAAATATGTGGCCATGGAATATTTGGGGCTTAGGAGGATGAGCATGCAATGTGTGTCACTGCAGAAAACACGGAATGTTAAAAGAAAAACGATCGAAATCTAAGAATTCATATGTTACGGGGCGGTTGAGGGGAGGACTTACTCGGGAAAGTAAGGCACGAGGAAGTTATCCTTATCTGGGTTTGCCAGAATGATGCCTTCGAGGTAAGAACTCGCGACTTGCCGGTCCCCAGCGCTGCCCAAGATCTTGGCACGCATGTAGAAGGGGTCGACTATCACGATGTCCGGGGTCTTGTCGCGAATGATCCACATCTCCATACTCAGCAAAAATAGCCGAACGAAGGTGTAGTGCAGCGGATGAAGGTTCAACATAGCGTGGATGTCATCAAACCACAGGACGATCGTACCCCCGATGGAGTTATCCACAAAGCCCTTTCCCTCTGGCACCTTGGCCGCGAAAACCGGGTATGCCACATCCTTCTCTTTGAGACGCCGCTTCTCCAAAGAAAGAACACTATCATGCAGACTCCGCATAGCACCGGCTGCAACATCGAGCATATTTCTCGGTAGCATCGGCCTACCCGCCACATGCACCCTCCTCATTAAATCCTCAGGTGAAGGTGGCCCGTTGAGGGAGTCCTGGATTAGGGGGTGTTCGGATTGCCGGACTATACCTTCAGCCGGACTCCAGGACTATGAAGGTACGAGATTGAAGACTTTGTCCCGTGTCTGGAAAGATCTTTTCTTGGCGTGGAAGGCAAGCCAGCGTGCGAATATTCAAGATCTCCTACCATTGTAACCGACTCTGTGTAACCCTAACCCTATCTGGTGTCTATATAAACCGGAGGGTTGTAGTCCGTAGGACAACCATCATCATACACAATCATACCATAGGCTAGCTTCTAGGGTTTAGCCTCCTTGATCTCGTGGTAGATCCACTCTTGTACTACCCATATCATCAATATTAATCTAGCAGGAGTAGGGTTTTACCTCCACCGAGAGGGCCCGAACCTGGGTAAAATAAAGTGTCCCTTGTCTCCTGTTACCATCCGACCTTGACGCACAGTTCGGGACCCCCTACCCGAGATCCGCCGGTTTTGACACCGACATTGGTGCTTTCATCGAGAGTTCCTCTGTGTCGTTGCTTCTAGGCCCGATGGCTCCTTTGATCATCAACAACGATGAGGTCCAGGGTGAGACTTTCCTCCCCGGACAAATCTTCGTCTTCGGCGGCTTCGCTCTGCGGGCCAATTCGCTTGGTCATCTGGAGCAGATCGAAAGCTACGCCCCTGGCCATCAAGTCAGGTTTGGAAGCTTAAACTACACGGCTGATATCCGTGGAGTCTTGATCATTGACGGGTTCGAACCACAGCCAAGTGTGCCGCACTACTTCGAGGGGCATGATATAGCTCTGCCTACGAATAGTACCCTGGAGGTCGCACACGCTCCGGCCCTGATCCTTGACTCGGAGCCCGCTGCGTTCTCCGAGGATGAACGGTTGGACGTCACCTCGGGGGCTGCGATCTCAAAGGCGATCGAGCCGAACGCCAGCCCCGTACGCTGCACGGCCCAGAACTCCATGGAGCCAGACTCTTCTCCGAACTCCTGGCCTTCCGCATTCCCGCTGATCGAATCTGATTGGGCGCCTGTAATGGAGTTCACCATCGCGGACATCTTTCAGTGCTCGCCTTTCGGTGATATCCTGAATTCTCTCAAGTCTCTCTCTTTATTAGGAGAGCCCAGGCCGGACTATGGTCTGCGAGGTTGGGATTCGGACAACGAAGAAATTCAAAGCCCACCCACCACCCACTTAATAGCCACTGTCGACGATTTAACCGACATGCTTGACTTCGGCTCCGAAGACTTCGACGGTATGGACGACGAAGGAGGAGACGAAGAACCAGCACCTGTAGGGCGCTGGACCGCCACCTCGTCATATGACATATATATGGTGGATGCTCCAAAGGATGAGGATGGCGATGGAACAGCGGAAGACGACAACTCGAAAAAACCGCCAAAACGCCAGCGCCAACGGCGCCGCTCTAAATCCCGCCACAGCAGAAACGGTGATTCCGGCACAGGAGATAATACTACCCCGGACAGCGCCGAAGAACACCAGAACCAGCAAGATTCGGCGCAGGAAGATGGAAAAGCCAGCCCTCAGGAGAGAGCGGCAGAGCAAGAGGTTGAGGATGATAACTACATGCCTCCCTCCGAAGACGAGGCAAGCCTCGACGACGACGAATTCGTCGTACCATCAAACCCCGCCGAACAAGAGTGTTTTCAACGAAGGCTTCTAGCCACGGCCAACAGCCCAAAGTGTAACACCCTCGATGCGGCTATATCTCCCACGTGTCAAAGCACGACTTAGAGGCATAACCGCATTGAAGGCAATGTCGCAAGTGAGGTAATCTTCACACAACCCATGTAATACATAAGGGAAAGAGATACATAGTTGGCTTACAATCGCCACTTCACACAAATACATGAATAAAACATTACATCATACAGTTACAATCAGGGCCCGGCTACGGACCCAAAATAAAAGAAGAAACCCCAAAAGCGACAAAGGTCCCCGATCGACCCCAACTGGGCTCCACTACTGATCGACTAGAACGAAACAACATAAAGGATAAGATCTTCATCGAACTCCTCCTTGAGCTCGGGTGCGTCACCTGCACGGATTCATCGGCACCTGCAAACTGGTTTTGGAAGTATCTGTGTGTCACGGGGACTCAGCAATCTCACACCCGCGAGATCAAGACAATTTAAGCTTAAAGGTAGGACAGGGTAGTGAGGTGGAGCTGCCGCAATCGACTAGCATATATGGTGGCTAACATACGCAAATGAGAGCGAGAAGAGAAAGGCAAAGCACGGTCGAACAACTATGATCAAGAAGTGATCCTGAAACTACTTACGTCAAGCATAACTCCAACAACCGTGTTCACTTCCCGGACCCCGCCGAGAAGAGACCATCACGGTTACACACGCGGTTGGTGTATTTTAATTAAGGTCAACTTCAGGTTTTCTACAACCGGACATTAACAAATTCCCATCTACCACATAACCGCGGGCACGACTTTCGAAAGTTCAAACCCTGCAGGGGTGTCCCAACTTAGCCCATGATAAGCTCTCGCGATCAACGAAGGATATTCCTTCTCCCCGGGGAAGACCCGATCAGTCTCGGAATCCCGGCTACAAGACATTTCGACAGTAATAAAACAAGTCCAGCAAAGCCGCTCGATGCGCCGACATCCTGATAGGAGCTGCACATATCTCGTTCTGAGGGCAACACCGGATGAGACATCCTACGAGTAAAACCAAGCCTCAAGTTTCCTCAAGGGGGCCCCGCAGTCTACTCGTTTCGGGCCAACACTTAGACAAGCATTGGCCTGGGGGGGCTAAAATAAGATGACCCTCGAGAGAGCGACTCCCAAGGGAAAAGTAGGTGGTGGTGAGGCAAATGGTAAAACCAAGGTTGGGCCTCGCTGGAAAAGTCTTATTCAAAGCGAACTGTCAAGGGGGTCCCATAAATCACCCGACCGCGTTAGGGACGCAAAAATCTGGGAACATAATACCGATATGACGGAAACTAGGGCGGCAAGAGTGGAACAAAACACCAGGCATAAGGCCGAGCCTTCCACCCTTTACCAAGTATATAGATGCATTAATTAAATAAGATATATTGTGATACCCCAACAAGTAAACATGTTCCAACAAGGAACAACATCTCCATGTTCCAACAAGGAACAAACTTCATCTTCACCTGCAACTAACAACGCTATAAGAGGGGCTGAGCAAAGCGGTAACATAGCCAAACAACGGTTTGCTAGGACAAGGTGGGTTAGAGGCTTGGTTTGACAATATGGGAGGCATGATAAGCAAGTGGTAGGTATCGCAGCATAGGCATAGCAAAAGAGCGAGCAATCTAGCAAGCAAAGATAGAAGTGATTTCGAGGGTATGGTCATCTTGCCTGAGATCCCGCAAGGAAGAAGAACGAGTCCATGAAGAAGACAGACGGACGTAGTCGAACGAATCCTCACAACTCCGGAACGAAACTGAAGCTAACGAGAGGCAACCCGGAAACAAACAAACAACATGGTAAACCAACAAGCACAAACATGGCATGATGCACAACCAAGTATGATGCATGTCCGGTTTAAAGACTCATGGCATGGCAAAGTGCAACAAACAACACTACAAATTAAGTGGAGCTCAATATGCAACGAGTTGCATATTGACAAAACACCACATTTAATTACTTAGTTCTCTCCCGTTTATATAAGCAACAAAATTAAATGTTATTAAACATGGCAAGAGGGTGAAGCAAATGAATACTACCTATCTAGGCAAGTTTAAATGAGGCCGGAATAATAAAACAACAAGTCCGGAAACTCCTCATATGCATATATTAGGTTTGGTGCTGATCTGTCTAAAACCATATTTTAGAGTTATTAAACATGCAAAGTAAAGCCACCATGTTAAACTAGGCAAAACTCTACCCCATTTACATATATAATTTATTTAAAACCGAGCTACGGTTATTTAGTTATGAATTAAATCATTTTAACATGGCATTTGAGCAAATTTAAACAAACAGCATTTTAATCATTTTAAACATGGATGAAAGTGGCATATTATTAATCTACACAAAATCCTAAGCATTTTACATATTTAAATTATTTTAATCCGATGCACCATTTGTGAGTTATTAAATGCATGATCTAGAGGGACTTTTCTGCAAACCGGTAATTCTCTGGATAATAGGAAAATCGTCCAGAACTGGAAAAAAAACATCTACGGGCCGAATCCGCGCTTGGGCCAACAGTGGAAGGGGGGCGCAGCAGATCTGGTGCTCACCATGTGTCTTGGCCCGGGTTGGTGGAGAGGCCAAGTCGGCCTTGGTGGAGCTGGGCTGGGAGGCAGTTGAGGCCTGGATGGGTCCACGCGAGAGAGGTCAACGCGGGCGGGTGCTCGTTCCCGAGCGAACAGAGGCAGAGGCGGCACTGTGGCTGGGAGCAGAGCTCCGGCGAGCAGGACGAAGGGGCGGCAAGGCGAGGGACTTGGGTGGCGGGGGGGACCGAGAACGGCGGAGAGGGCCGGGACTCGACGGATCTGGCCGGCGATTGGACTTGGCGGTGATTGGAGCTCTGGGATGCCCTGGTAGCTCCTGTCCAACAGAGAAGAGAGGGAGAGCAGGGGAGATTAGAGAAACAGGAAGGAGGGGAAGGATGAATGAGAGGGCGCGACGGGGGCCTGCCTGCTGGGGGCGCCTGGTCTCGGGTCACGGCGCATGGTGACGGAGATGAGACGCTGCTGCGCGAGCAGAGGAGGAGCTCGACACATGGTCTCGGGCGCTCGCTCGTGGCTAACTTCGGCGGTAGGGAAGGAAGGCGTGAGGAAGCAGGGAGCTCGGGTAGGAGGCCTCGGGCGTCGGCTTGGCGGGACCCAGGTCAGAACGGAGGTCGGCGGCGCTGTTGCTCCCTGGTGCAGCACAAGAGCGGGAGAGAGAGAAGTGAGGGAGAGACAGGGGAAAGAAGAAGCAGAGAGGAGGAGGAGAGGTCCTGGAGGGTCACCGACGATGGAGATGCCCCGGCTAGTGGTGCGAGGCGACGGGGATCGAGCTCCGCTCGGGAGCGAGGGGCACGGGGTCTCCGTTCCCTGGCCGCTGGATCGATCCAGAGTGGCTGGTGGCAGCGGCGATTGGTTGGGCACGGAGAGCAAGAGGGATGATTTGGATTGGGGTTTGGCTGCTGGTAGGTGGGGATGGATCCCGAGGGAAAACGGCTGGCGGCGGCTCGATGGGACAAACTCCCTAGAAGTTAGGGTTTGACGATATATATATAGTAGGTGGTAGGTACGAGGGGCATTTGGTCCCTCCGATTTTAATCAGACGGCTGAGAAAATAAAGGTTGGGACGTTCAATGAACAAAACGGAGATGTTTTGTAGATGTTAGAGGATGATCCGGACACAACGGTAGCGACGGTCCGGGTCAGGTCCGGGACAACTTCCGGACGCGCACGCGAGGAGGGCCGCGGGCTGACGAGAGAGGTTAGGTTGGGTCTGGCGGATTGTGAAGAGCGGGTTGGTCTGAGAGAAGAGGGGAGAGATGCAGCCCGGCACGGTTTCCGGAGACCGAAAACGTCCGACGTTAGACCGGCTATAATGCCGCTATATTTATTCGTTGGGGCGTCAAACGGACTCCGAATGCGATAAAATTTGGCAGGCGACCTACTGACAACAAAACAACATCGCACGCCAACTATCGTCCCATTCCGAGAACATTTTCCGACCACTTATAAAATAATATTTCGGACATGCCGCGGGCGCGTGCAAGTGTGTCTGGGCTCAGAACGGACAACTGAGAGAACAATGAGACCAGGACGGATGCAAGTTTTGAAAACATGATGATGCAATGCGGATGATGACATGGCAAGATGCAACACGCAAGCGAATGACAAAGCAACAACAGCGAATAACGGGAGGACAACTGGCACATCGGTCTCGGGGTGTTACATAAAGAAAACGCAGCAACAGCTTAGAGCTGATCAAGATTTGCTAGCTGATAGATGGACTGAAGTCCTTGCGGCCGAAGAGTATGAACTCGGGCGCCCCTCCAAAAATTATCCTAAGCGCAGGCCGCTACCCCAATCAGAGGGGGAAGCATATGACATGGCAGACCGGCCACCCCGTGGCAGCAACAGAGAGGCATGTCGAACCCTTAAGCAAGCCATGCCCCGGTGTCGTTCAAATAAGGCACGGGAAAATGAGCCAGACCTACGAGACATACTGGAGGATAAAGCAAAGCAAACAAGATCGATCTATGGATCGCGCGGACGCCCGACGACACGTGATGATCTTCACTCCGGACACAATAAATCCGGTCGGGCCGAACACAGCAGGCACAGCTCTTCCGAGCTGCGTCGTGACATAGCCCAGTACAGGGGCGCTGCACACCCACTATGCTTCACAGACGAAGTAATGGATCATAAAATCCCAGAGGGTTTTAAACCCGTCAATATCGAGTCGTACGATGGTACGATAGATCCGGCAGTATGGATTGAGGATTATCTCCTTCACATCCACATGGCACGTGGCGATGATCTGCACGCCATCAAATACCTACCCCTTAAGCTTAAAGGACCAGCCCGACACTAGCTTAACAGCCTACCAGCGGACTCAATCGGTTCTTGGGAGGACCTGGAAGCCGCATTCCTCGACAACTTCCAGGGGACCTATGTGCGGCCACCGGATGCCGACGACCTAAGCAACATAATTCAGCAGCCAGAAGAATCAGCCAGGCAATTCTGGACACGGTTCCTAACAAAGAAAAATCAGATAGTCGATTGTCCGGACGAAGAGGCCCTAGCAGCCTTCAAACATAACATCTGCGACGAGTGGCTTGCCTGGCACCTGGGACAGGAAAAGCCGAAAACCATGGCAGCCCTCACGACACTCATGACCCGCTTTTACGCGGGCGAAGATAGTTGGCTAGCTCGCAGCAACAACTTATCAAAGAAGCCCAGTAATTCGGATACCAAGGACAAAAGTGGCAGGTCACGTTGAAATAATCAAAAGCGCCGCGTCTGCAGCGACAGCAATGAGAATACGGCAGTTAATGCCGGATTCCGAGGCTATAAATCCGGTCAGCGGAAAAAGCCATTTAAAAAGAATACCCAGGGCCCGTCCAGTTTGGACCGGATACTCGACCGCTCGTGCCAGATTCATGGCACCCCCGAAAGGCCAGCCAATCACACCAACAGGGATTGTTGGGTGTTCAAGCAGGCAGGCAAGTTAAGAGCCGAACACAAGGACAAGGGGCTGAACAGCGACGATGAGGAGGAGCCCAGGCCGTCGAACAACAATGGACAGAAAGGGTTTCCCCCACAAGTGCGGACGGTGAACATGATATACGCGACCCACATTCCCAAGCGGGAGAGGAAGCGTGCGCTACGGGACGTATACGCGATGGAGCCAGTCGCCCCAAAGTTCAACCCATGGTCCTCCTGCCCGATCACTTTCGATCGAAGGGACCACCCCACTAGCATCCGTCATGGCGGTTTTGCCACACTGGTCCTCGACCCAATCATGGACGGATTTCATCTCACAAGAGTCCTCATGGAAGGCGGCAGTAGCCTGAACCTGCTTTATCAGGATACAGTGCGGAAAATGGGCATAGATACATCAAGGATCAAGCCCACAAGGACGACCTTTAAAGGCATCATACCAGGTGTAGAAGCCAATTGCACAGGCTCGATAACACTTGATGTGGTCTTCGGATCTCCGGATAACTTCCGAAGCGAAGAGTTAATCTTTGATATAGTGTCGTTCCGCAGTGGCTATCACGCCCTGCTCGGACGAACCGCATTCGCTAAATTCAATGTGGTGCCGCACTACGCATATCTCAAGCTCAAGATGCCAGGCCCTCGAGGAGTAATTACGGTCAGCGGAAACACAGAACGCTCCATCCGTACGGAGGAGCACACGGCGGCCCTCGCAGCGGAAGTACAAAGCAGCCTTTCAAGGCAACTCTCAAGTCCGGCCGTTAAAAAACCGGACAATGCAAAGCGCGCTCGGAGTAACCTGCAACAATACCACCTGGCACGATCAGAGCAAGCGTACCAATACGGCCCCGACCCCAGCCATCGCAACATAGCGGAGCAAGTACCTCGAGTACACAATTACGCCCTTAAAATTCCATGGGCACAGGGGGAGGGGCACATTAACGGCATGCCTACAACACGGCGTCAAACATACTAGGGGCTGCCGGCTTTTTCTGTTTTACTTTTTTTACTTTCAGGACTCCATACTCTGGATAACCTATCCAGCATTGTTGCCGCACAGACGATGCAAGATCCAGGAAAGCAGACAAAGCTACGCCGCATTCCAAAACTCTTAGGTGGTCTCTATTTCGAGCGATATATCTGTTTCTAAATTCCGCGGCCTGTGCCTGGTCAGGACATGTTAAATAGTCTAATATCTTTTTTGCTCATCGCAATACTTGTATCGTTCGGCTTTGACAGATAGCCTCTTTACAAAACAATGCATAGCTTTTTGTCTATTTTTTGCATTATCCTCTTTTGAATATATATATATATATATATATATATATATATATATATATATATATGTATTACATAACATGATAGCACCCGTACACCATGGTACGGCAAACCACGCCAGGGGCTTCATTACCCTTTTATCTGGTGTGAGAAGTCCGTACACTTTCACAAGTGCGGCACCCCGAACTTATAGCACTATATGCATCGGCTCTGAGTCATGATTTTGGTCACATGTTGGGTTTGCCCGGCTCCTATGTTTTGGTGCCTTACGTTCCGCTTTATCGGCTAAGGTAGCACTAGGAGAACCACTGCGATTGTGCCCCAGATCAGGTGGGTTGAGCACCTCAGTGGAGAAAGCTAAAACAGACTGTCATGATAAGGCGTGACCGGTCGCTGTTCGAGAGGTTTTTTGAGTCCTTAAAGGCTTATGCCGCTTTGAGCGAGGAGCTGGCTATGTCCGGCCAAAGGCGTGGAAAGCGCCCCGAATTCGGCCTTCCGAAGTAGGGGCTTCGCCGAAATTTAAAATTATAACGTTCTATGGGTAAGTGAGAGTGTTCAAGCATTATAGTCCGATTGCCTGGTTCGTTGTGCTGAGCGCCTCCCTCGAAGGACCCAACTATGGGAACAAGAGCCCTCAGGTTTATCCCGAACACCCCAGCACTAGTGGCATGGGGGCAGAAGCCGACGACTGGCCATCTCTCAAATTTTTGATAAACGGCCGCACAGAAAATAATATTTTAAATTAAATAAGCATTGCTTTGCGCATATGAACAAGTTTTCAGCGCACAGGATACAAACGAGCGAGTTCACTCAAATATTACATCTTTAGTACATTCATCCGCGACAAGGCGGGCTCCGACAAGAACATCCTTGTAGTAGTTCTCGGGCTTGCGATGCTCCTACCCCTGCGGCGGCCCGTCCTTCACCAGCTTCTCTCCATCGAGCTGCCCTCTTCAGCTCAGTAGAACGCAGCGGCGTCGGATACACTGCGGGGAAGATCAGCGAACGCCCCTGGAGAACTCCGGATTCGGGTAAGTAATAGGTAGTTTACTTTTATATTCCTACTTTGCATTGAGAATGCCTTACCCGTTGCTATCTTTTTCACCTCCTCCAACTCTTGGAGGGCCTTTTGGGCTTCGGCCTTAGAACTCTTGGCGGTCTCGACGGCCGACACGAGCTCGGATGCTTGCGTTTTTGACTCAAGCTCCAAACCCTCATGTTTTGTCATGAGAGCTTGCAGCTCTTGCTGCACCTCGTCGACCTGAACCCCAAGCCTTTCTCGCTCGGCGTGCTCTTCGGCCGTTTTCTTTTCGGCCTCTGCCAGCGCCTGCTTCAGGGTTGCCACCTCGGTTGCGGCCCCTACAATAAGTAGTACAATCCTGTTATTTCTTTTCTGCAATCAAGCCTCTCCAAAGGCACCTTTTTTTTCTTTTTAGGTATTTCTTACCTTCCTTCTCCTCGAGCTGCCGTTTGGCAAGGCCGAGCTCTTGCTCAGTCCGCCCGAGGTCCTTTTTAAGGACAGCCACCTGCGCAGTCAGTGCGGCGGTGGACAGCAGTGAAGCCTGCATACACATATTTAACCTTTTTTATTAGACTCCTGCGAAAATTACTAGATCCTCTATCCGGCTTTTTTTTCCGAACACCGAACAGAGCATCAGGGGCTACTGTCTATGCGGTAAATAATTTGACATATTTTTACTTACCTCGAAGCCTGTTAGAAGGCTAGCGCAAGCTTCATTCAGTCCGCTCTTGGCGGACTGAATCCTTTGGATCACCATACTCATAACAGTACGGTGCTCCTCGTCGATGGCGGCGCCCTTAAGCACCTCCAGCAGATTGTCCGGCGCCTCCGGTTGCACGGAGGTCGCCGGCTCAGACGGCTTACTCCTCTTGGAAGGAGTTCGCCCACCGCGGACCGGGACTGTCGAGTCCGGCGCGGTGTTCGGCACAAAGCCGGTCTTGGAGCCCTGGGGGGTTTCATCCCCTTTACTCCTGGGGTCTGGAGGATTGCCTTGTGGCTCCTCTAGGACCATCTCCTCCTGCCCTGAAGCTTGGTGGGGCGCCACTTCGGCGTCGTCCGCCCCGCGGGGGGAGACCGCGGGCGGAACAGAGTTCATGTCCGACGAATCCAGGGAGCCGCTCGACGAATCGTCGAGTCCGGCCCGGGGCGGGCTGCATAAATTACGTTCGATATTAGGGAAAGCCGCGCATTAAAAGAATATCATGAGTCACTCTGGTATGTAAACACTTACGAAGTCGCCGGACGCTTGGTTCGGTCCAGCCACTCCTCTCCGCCCTCTTCGGCGTCGTGGGAGTAGTCCGGCGGAGGGATTTTCCTTTTCCTCGACCCCTCGGCCTCCCCTGTTGGGATGGCCTTCTTCCTCTTTGCTCCCCTCACTGGGGGGAGAGCTTCCTTGTTCCTCCTCCTCGTTTTCACGAGAGGAGGGCGTTGCGGACTCGTCAGATGACGAGTCTGACACCACCATGTTGCGGGAACTTTTTCGAGTCCCGGTGGTTTTCTTCTTCTTGGCCTTCCTCTCTGGCACCACGTAAGGTGCCGGAGCCATCAGCTTCACCAAGAGAGCTGGGGCCGTGTCTTCGGGCAGAGGATCCAGATAGTTAATTGGTCCGGATACCTCCTGCCAAGCCTGACAAAGGTAAAGGGAGTTTAGATCCCGCATAGAGTTAATCTATGAAGAAGAGCTTAACGAACATGTCAAAGGTATAGATAGCTTACCTCGCTAGTGTTACGCTGTGAGCTGTATCCGCGATCCTCAGAGGCGGATGTGGGGGACTCGGCGCCTTTGGTCAGCACCTTCCGGACGTCTTCATACGTCGTGTCGA
This sequence comes from Aegilops umbellulata, assembly GCA_032464435.1. Lineage (NCBI taxonomy): Eukaryota > Viridiplantae > Streptophyta > Magnoliopsida > Poales > Poaceae > Aegilops > Aegilops umbellulata. The sequence goes on from CP136055.1 coordinate 204,262,465, forward strand.
AGAACCTACTGAGGGTTTGGTGCTGCGCCGGGTCGAATTCCCACAAAGTAAAATCCCGTTCTTGGCACGGGAGGATCAGGCGAACGAGCATGACCTGGACTATATTGACAAGCCTGATTGGCTTGTTCACCAGGGACTGGATGCACGTTTGCAACCCAGTCACTTCTTCCTCGTTGCCCCACGACAGGCCTATCTCTTTCCAGGACATGAGCCGCGTGGGGGGTGCGGATCTGAACTCGGGGGCCGCGACCCATTTCGGATCGCGGGGCTCGGTGATGTAAAACCACCCAGCCTGCCACCCCTTTAGGGACTCCACGAGGGAGCCATCGAACCAGAGGACGTTGGCTATCTTGCCAACCATAGCGCCTCCGCACTCCGCCTGGGTGCCGGACACCACCTTGGGCTTGACGTTGAAGATCTCGAGCCAGAGGCCGAAGTGGGGGCGGACGCGAAGAAAGGCCTCACACACGACGATAAACGCCGAGATGTTGAGAACAAAGTTCGGGGCCAGATCGTGGAAGTCCAGGCCGTAGTAGAACATGAGCCCCCGGACAAATGGGTGAAGTGGAAAGCCCAGTCCACGGAGGAAGTGGGGAAGAAAAACTACCCTCTCATGGGGCCTTGGGGTAGGAAGAAGCTGCCCCTTATCAGGAAGCCGATGCGGGATGTCCTTGGACAAGTATCCGGCTTTCCTTAACCTTTTTACTTGAGCCTCCGTAACGGAGGAGACCATCCACTTGCCTCCCGCTCCGGACATTGTTGGAGAAGGTTGAGGAAGGAAGAGCGGACTTGGGCGCTGGAGCTTGAGCTCGCAAGAGATGGATTGGCAAAAGAGGAAGAAGGCGTAGGTTAAAAAGGTGAATCCTTATCCCTTTATATAAGCAGGTACGGTTAGGCGCCCCCACCTACCTAATAAAACTCACTTGCCTCCCAAACGCCGTGGTAAATGGCGTGGTTGGGTTACCCACGTCCGTATTAATGAGAATCCCGTTAAAGGGGGCACATGATCTCTGCTTTGACAAGACGTGCCAAGGAAACCGCCTCGCTAAACGAGCTGAGGTGGAACAATGAAAGCAATTTATATAGAAGGCTTGGTCGCAGTGTTATGACGCACTGCCGGATACGTCAGCAGATTCGATTTGTGTTAATATTATTCTCTATATGGCAATATGTGGAAACTTATTTTGCAGAGCCAGACACTATTTTTTGGTGTTTATAATCTTCTTGAAGAACTTGGAATAGGAACCCGCCTTGCAATGCCGAAGACAATCTGCGCGCCGGACTCGTCGTCATTGAAGCCTGGTTCAGGGGCTACTGAGGGAGTCCTGGATTAGGGGGTGTTCGGATTGCCGGACTATACCTTCAGCCGGACTCCGGGACTATGAAGATACGAGATTGAAGACTTCGTCTCGTGTCCGGAAAGATCTTTTCTTGGCGTGGAAGGCAAGCTAGGCGTGCGGATATTCGAGATCTCCTACCATTGTAACCGACTCTGTGTAACCCTAACCCTATCCGGTGTCTATATAAACCGGAGGGTTGCAGTCCGTAGGACAACCATCATCATACACAATCATACCATAGGCTAGCTTATAGGGTTTAGCCTCCTTGATCTCGTGGTAGATCCACTCTTGTACTACCCATATCATCAATATTAATCTAGCAGGAGTAGGGTTTTACCTCCACCGAGAGGGCCCGAACCTGGGTAAAATAAAGTGTCCCTTGTATCCTGTTACCATCCGACCTTGACGCACAGTTCGGGACCCCCTACCCGAGATCCGCCGGTTTTGACACCGACACCCGTCCTGAGCACGGATCGTACTCGGTGCCGGCTGGCCCGCACCCCTGTTAGTCTTTCTTTTGCGTGCCTTCTTCTTCTCCTGTAATGGGACCGAGTTCTGCTCACAGACCGCCTTCTTGAGTGTGTTGGGGCTGAGAATATTTCGCACCTCGCCTATCTGAGGCTCGGTGAAGTCGGCAGCTGGAGGCGTCTCCTGAGAGCTGAACGGCAGACGACGCCTGTTGCAACTTGGCTTCTCCGCGGTACCAGCTAGATCGCGCACGTCTTTTGTTGGGTTGGGTTCTTGAGAAGGAGGCCCCATGAAGTCGCCATCGTACCCATGATTGGCAAAGTACTGATCGACGTTGCCAAATGTATCGTCGTCGTCGTTCTGATCCTGTGCCATATGCATGTTTGGATCCAGTGGCATAGGGATGTCCGGCACTGTTGTGGCGGTCTTGCCATGGGGCCGACTTGGCGCCGGCACGACTGGCGGTGTTGTCTTTGGGGTGGTGTCCCCCGCCCCCAAACGAATCTGGCTCTTTGGCCAAAGCAGGGGCCAGCTCAGGCAGGCGCTGAGGGTCATCACGTCATCATCGTCGGCCCCGACGGGTCGAATCGGAGGTAACAACTCGTCGCAGCCTGGCAGCACCCGAACCAGTTGAACCCTAAACAAGTTGGGTGGCATCTGGGTACCGTGGAACAAGGGGTTACCCGGTTGAACGATTTTGCCCTTGGCGACATCGACCAACGCGTTGTTCACGAAGTGCAGGAGAGTGCACGGAACGTCGGCGGCTCCCTGCAAAAACATGTAGGGCGTCAGGGATGCCCAGTCAAAGGCAAGGAGATGAAGTCCTCGGCCGAGAGAGGCTTAATTAGTTACCGTGATGATGGCGTCGAGCTCAGCTAATGTCGAGGCACCGCCAACGGCGGGCGTGCAGTTGACGGAGGGGTCGCTTGCTGCAGAGGTGCCGGCCGGCGTACACCCGGGTGCATTAAGCTCCCGTGCCGGCGTCGGAGACACCAATGCCGCCTCCGCCGGAGACACCAATGGCCCTGCCATCGCGTTCTGCGAGTTGCTGGCCGTGAAGCTAGGAATCGGGGGCGGCCCTGTTGGCCGCCCGCAATCCACGCACTCAACCCCTAGATCAAGGTAGGCACAATGGTGGTGATCGTCGCTCCGAGTTGTTGTTGCACTTGCTCTTGGACAATCTCCGGAATCCGCGCCACCTGTGCCTTGAGTTCTTGAACCTCGCGCGCCTGGCTTTCCGAGCTGGTCTTTTTCTCCTTTCGCCAACCAGTGTTATAGTATGACCCCCATTTTGTCGACAAGCTTTTGCCGGCCACACGACCAGCTGACGTCGGCTTACTGAGCTTATCCTTGTTCTTCATTACATTCAATGCCCTATTTAGAGTGGTGTCCCAAGGGTTGCTCTTAGTCGACCCCGCGCTACTGCTTTCAGTCGCCTGCAGAAGGAATGTGAACCATTTAGAAATTTGGCTTCATTAATTAGAATGCAACCATATGGAGCTAATTACGCGGGGGTGTATTCCTTACCAGAACAAGCTCAAGCACCCTGGTCTTCGGATCCGTGGTAAGCTCCTTTGTTTTTGGGTCCTTCTTGTACTGGGCCCTGACATAGTTCCTGGTCTGCTTGTCACCGTATTTATCGAAGAGGGGCGGTAGGCCTTGCTCGGCACGGTCCGCCTCCTCCTTGTCCCATATAGGCTCCGCCACTCTGTAACCGCCGGGACCGAGTGTGTGTTCCCCTAAGTTCAGCTCCCGCATTTCTTTCCCCCACCGACTTGATTCGGAGTTTGCGGTGCTCGAGCAATTGATCTTGAAGTCGTTGTAGTCATCTTCGGTGATCGAAGGATTTTTCTCCTTGATCTTCTCATAACTCTCACCTTTCTCGATCATTCTCTTCACATTGCTTTTCCAAGTAGACAGGGCCTTGCTCATCTTCGTGAGGGCAGCATTATTCACTTTATTCCCTTTGAGGCTTGTGTTTTCAAATTCAGCGGGGAACTTGTATTTTTCGTGCAGCTTCGTGAAGTGGAGGTTGCGCAAATTCCCTCGGTCAGGATGCCTTAGGTTCTCGTTGTTGATCGAGACGGTGCTCCGGAGAATGCACCCGAGCTGAAGCGAGTACCCCTTGACTATTCGTTCGGGCACCGTTGGATTCCCGTCGGAGTCCACTTCAGTAACTTCCTCCTTGAGGGTGCGGAGCACGGTCGGGCGCCGGTCCTTCCGTTGCCTCTTCGGTTGGCTGCCATCTGTGCGTGCGCCGCCATCATCAGTGGTGTCATCCTCGGCGGCACCATCAGTGGTGGCATCACTGGGGTCATCCTCGGCGGCACCATCAGTGGTCTCAGGATCGGTGGGGAAGGCGGCGTCCTCATACAAGTGAGGTTGTTCCTCCATCTCCTAGGACAGCTCCCAGAATGCCTTGCCGCCCGAACCCCCGGCCTCATCGTTGTTGGCCATGTTTCTCTCTAAATAGGAACAAAGTTTGGTCAAAAACTTGGTTATTGTCAAGGAACAAGATCATGGTCTCATCATTTAGGGTTTGTCGACACCGAGGCATCCTAAAAGCTAAGCTTTTATCATTGAGGGTTTTTCGACGCCGAGGCACCCTAAAAGCCTAAGCTTTCATCATTTCGGTTTTTATCGACATCGAGGCACCCTAAAAGCCAAGGTTGTATAATTAATGGTTTGTCGACACCGAGGCATCCTAAAAGCTAAGCTGGGAAGGAGAATTCTAAGTTGGGCCTAATCACTTGGCTCTATTGCCGCCTATGGTTTAATGCAACTAGAATAGAGAGGCACTTGATCCTACTTAATTAACTACTAAGATACCCCGGCCCATGCATTAGTCACAAGTACCCCATATGTCCTATTTTTAGCAAAGTCATGCTAAAATTCACGGAAAATTTCAGCATGACCTTTGCTGAAAATAAGACATATGGAGTACCCGAATTTGCCAGAATGGAAGTTAATTGACATTCCGGCAAACTCAAGGGCCTCTTGGGGTACCTGCAAAATCATTATCCCAGGTGGACAAGGCAATGTGCTACTTGCTTAAATCTCTGTCCAATGCTCTATTTACAAGACAAACAACAGGTAGCAAAGCCTAGTGTTAAAAAAAAGGCCTCCGTCACAACATGGAAAATACGTTGGCCTGTGAAGAGGTGAAACAATATATGCATCTCCAGGCAGTATCATTCAACATTTTGGACAAACCACTACAAGCAATACTGGATTGGATACAAGAAGAATGTGAGAAAATGCAAACAAATACAAATGCTATCATGAACTAAAACAACAGGACCCCAGTATTAAGATCATGACATTAATAAAACAAGATTACCTCTCAAGTCATTAAAAACAATGATCACGGTTGTCATCCGTTATGCGGAGGACATACAGTTGAGTCGATTGATGTGAATTTTGAGATAGCCTTTTTAGTTTGCAGAAAGTTAGGGGCCATGATGGCACAAGCATTTAAACAACTGATACAATATTACAAAAAACAATGCACAAGCATTTTGCTAGTAGTTAAGCAAAGATCAACTTTTCCCCAAGAAAACGAAGAGAATTAGTTTGGAAATACCGCTGACAAATGAAACACACCGATTAGTTATCACTGCAATTTCCAACATATATACTATGACATTTGCTGTTTGAGTTGTTAGTTTTTCCCATTTCTCGTGGTTGCTTGGCTACTCATTACAACTACTTTCACTTGACCAAACTGATAACAGGGAGATGATAGCAACCAGTTTAGAAAACTTAGTAATAAGAATGGTAACTAGTTTGAAGAAAATTGTAAATAAGAATCGAACTAGTCTGAAGAACATCATAAACAAAGACACATTTAAAAATCCTGGGGAAAGCAGTGTCGAAGCGGCAAACATTCACAACTTGATGGCACATGCCGTCAACACAGTTTGAGTTACTAACTTCTTTGTAGCCAAGTATTGCCTGCGCCTTTGACAAGAGCTAGGCTAGGCAACCAACACTTTGATGTTAAAAGAACGCAGGAAATCTGAGGACGGCTCACTGTTTATTTAATGACAAAAGATACTTCCCAACTAAATAGTCAACCGGCAACGACCAGGAACTAATTCGAAGGTGACAAAATAACCGCTTCGATATACTATATCATATATTAGAGAGAAAATTCAGATCTGAATGCAGAGACCATGACATTACCCTCTCTCTTTTCTCTTAAAACAAGAAGAAGAAATAGTGGTATTACTACTAGAACCCGCTGAATTTGGACTGCGAGTTGGCTGCAGGCCAGATAAGCACACAAGTTTTACACAACCAAAGAAATGATTTAAACTAGAAACATCTGCAAGATTAATAAATGGTCCATAAAAGAGTAGTTTGTGATGCATAGCCATTCTTTGAACTCGTCAAATTTAGATAGCAAGAAATACAACAATTCATTAAATGCATGGCATTTTAACTATTTGGCATAGCTTTAAGGTGTTGGCTAGCATTAATAAATTCTGATTGAGGATTTCATCAGTATTCAACTACTACTTAGCCATTTAGTGTGCATAATAGGCAAGTTACGTCATACTACAAATTGAGACACAAAGTAGGGCGTGGAAATAGATGGCATCACACAAAACATGGCATCACAGATAGTGTTTCGGTAATTAACAACATCAGCAAACTTTTGTGTGAGAAACATCTAATTAGGGGCATATTTACTAATTGCAGCACTTCTGCTGCTACATATAAAAAGTTGCTTTCAACTAACTAGTGTTCCCTATCTTCGTTGATTTAACAACTACTTACTACTTTCTAAAATTGACAAGGTTCCCAACATACACCACATATCAATACAGGTCACTGCATACTCTGTGCTGATTTGATAAAAAAATGTATGAAAAAATTGTGTACTGTGCTGATTTGATGACAAGAGGGGGAGAGGAGGAGGGGGAGCTCACGGGGGCCATAGGGATAGGGCAGTGGGGCGCAGGGAGGATGTCGGGGATGACGACGACGCAGGGGAGGAGGCGACGAGGTCCGGGTGGTGGTGGTGCTCCGGCGACGGTGGTGTGGACGGGGCGGCGTCCGGTGTCGGGGCGGCGTCGAGGGCGGCGGGGCGATGGCGTCCAACGAGGTGGGGCGACGGGGAGAGCGGCGCCGACGTTGGGGCCTCAGGCGGCGGTGGTTGGAGACGTCGGGCGTCGAGGCGCAGGGGCGCAGGGGCAAGGGGCGGCGTCGGGGCAAGGGGAGGCGTCGAGGCGTCGGGGCGGCGTCGCGGCGTCGGGGCGGCGTCGAGGCGGCAGGGCAGTGGCGTCGGGAGAGGAGAGGGGAAGGGGATCGAGGGCGAGGGCGAGGGAGAGAGAGGGGATAGGTTTGGGCCGGGGAGGGAATATGGATGGGGGCGGCACAATACTAATGGCGCACCACCCTCGGTGCGCCATAAGTACATCCATACTAATGGCGCACCTCACCCTGGTGCGCCATTAGTATTTTTTTTTCTGCTCGAGCCAACAGGTTATCTCCCACCTGACCTGATCCACATCAAGTCTCCTCTACTAGCTCGACTGGTCAGCAGCCAGTTCTCACACCAGGAGGTCCTGGGTTCGATTCCCAGGCTCCACAATTTTTTTATGCATTTAAAATGCTGTTTGATACTTATTTGTGTTTAAATATGTTCAAACTTGTTTAAATCATAACAGTAATTTTTTTATAAGACGGTAATATTTTTTAAAAAAATATCATCAAACAGTAATGCCGGTGGAGCGGGGGAGGGTGCGGGGGGTGCGGGGGGTCGACGGCGGCGGTTGAGTAGGGGAGGGGTGCGGGGGGTCGGCGGTGGCGGTTGAGTAGGGGAATCGAGGGTGCGGGTGGTTGGCGGCGGCGGCCGGTGGACCGGGGGGTGCTCGGCGGCGAGGGGGACCGGATCTGGCGAGGTGGGATAGCGATCGAGATGGAGGGGGATCGAGATCGAGTGTCCATGAAATTTAAAAATATTCATGATAGTTCAAAAAGTGCCCATGAAATACAATCGAGAAATGAAGGCTACAATTTAAATACAATCGATCTTAGCTAGCTATCTGTTCACAATCTTCTTGCCCTTCTTTTTCGCAAATGGAGTTCTTCTATGGAACGGACGTCCTTTAGGTAGGGTGGTCCTGCTTCTTCTTGTGGTGTATGCTGCTACTTCATCATCGTCGTCATGTTTGATCCTCGGGTCGCCGTACTTTTTGAAGTCTTGCTCATTGGCTACTCCATCCATTCCGATGATCTTCCTTTTGCCTCTCCTCACGACAACACGACTGGTCTTTGACGGGTCGATAATGAAGAAGCATTGGTCCACTTGGGAAGCCAGTACCCATGGCTCATTTTTCGCGGTGACGTTTGCGCCCGCGGTCTTGGATTTGGCTTCGGGTATAACCATGGTGGTGAAATACCGGTCTTCTTTTAGGACGCTCTTGGCCCATCTGACACGGAACATCGGGACCTTCTCTCCAGCGTAGCTCAGCTCCCAGATCTCCTCGGTCCTTCCGTAGTATCTGTCCTTGTCGTTACCGGTGTAGGATTCCATCGTTACCTCGGAGTTCTGATAACTATCGCTCTTCATGTCCTTGGCCTCGGTGTAGAATGTGTAGCCGTTGATATCGTACGCCTCATAGGTCATCAGGTTGTGCTCGGCGCCCTGTGACAAGGAGAATATGAGTTGTTCTTCCGCGAAAGAATCCTCATGTAAAGGGTACGACAGAAGCTTCTGCTTGAACCAACGTGTGAAACATGAGTTGTGCTCTTTGAGTATATCTCCGTCCGCCCTCTGTTGGCCTCGGTCATTGTACGTCTTCTTAATAAAGGTTTTGTGCTCTACCACCCAAGGATCGACCACATCTATGTGTTGTAGCGCGACTAGGTTTGCTCTTTCAAAGTCGGCGAGTCGACCCTCAAAGTCGACATGCATTTCGCGGCGACCCTCACGGTGACCCCATCCAGCGAGCCTGCCGAGGTGCCTGTTGACGGGCAGACCAACGGGGTTCTCGATGCCTAGATAATTCGTGCAGTAGGAGATGCACTCTTCGGTCAGAAAGCCCCTGGCTATGCTTCCCTCTGGACGTGACATGTTGCAAGCGTATCCTTTGATGACACCATTCATCCTTTCGAACGGCATCATGCTGTGCAGGAACATCGGCCCCAGTTGGATGATATCCTCCACTATATTGACCAGCAGATGCACCATAACGTCGAAGAATGCGGGCGGGAAGTACATCTCAAGCTCGCATAGTATCACCACGATCTCTTCCTGTAGCCTTCTGAGTTGCCTCACGCCAATCGACTTCCGAGAGATGACGTCGAAAAAGTTGCATAGGCCAAATAGCGTTTCACGGACGTGCGCGTCCATGATCCCACGGATTGCAACTGGAAGTATCTGCGTCATCAGCACGTGACAGTCGTGAGACTTCATCCCGCTGAACTTCTGCTTCGCTGGGTCTAGGTATCTGCTTATCTTCCCCGCGTAACCGTAAGGAAGTTTTACTCCTAGGAGGCAGGTGAAAAACTGCTCGATCTCCTCCTGACTTAGAGTGAAGCACGCGGGAGGGTAGTCATTTCCGGTCTTCTTGGCCTTTTTGCCTTTGCGACGACTTTCTGTGTCCTGCTTCACCTCATCATCATCATCATCATCATCATCATATATAGCGTGAAGCTCCTGCCTGATGCCCATTGATTTCAAGTCTGCCCTTGCTTTCAGCCCATCTTTGGTCCTCTCTGGCATGTTGAGCAGGGTACCAAGTAGACTCTCGCACACGTTCTTCGTGATATGCATGACATCAAGGCTGTGAGGCACACGGTGGATCTTCCAGTACGGCAAGTCCCAAAAAACAAACCTCGTTTTCCATACCTTCAGCAACGGCTCTGGCACCTTTCGCTTCTTTCCCGGCTTTGGCGCCTTTTGCTTCTTTCCCGGCAGTGGGCAGTCTTTCCAATTTTTCAACAGCTTGTCTATTTCCTCGCTGCTCCTCGTACATGGGCGTTTTCGGGGTTTGATTTCACCATCGAATAGATCCTTGCGTTTCCTCCACGGGTCATCATCGCGAAGCCACCTTCGATGTCCCATGAACACGGTTTTCGAAGACCCGGGATCTCTGTCTAGCTGGCGATACGTTGTGTCATCCATACACCTTGCGCATCCAGAAAATCCGTGGACTACCTGCCCCGCGAGATATCCGTAACCGAGATAGTCGTGCACCGTCGTGAGCAGTGCGGCTCTCATAGGGAAATATTCTTTCTCTGCGGCGTCCCATGTATTGGCTGGCGTTTTCCACAGCATGTCTAGCTCCTCCTTCAGCAGCCCCAGATACAGATTGATGTCGTTCCTGGTTGTTTCGGCCCTTCAATTAGCATACTCATGTGAATGTACTTCCTCTTCATGCACAACCAGGGGGGAAGGTTGTACATCCACACAAACACAGGCCAGGTGCTATGTGTGCTTCTCTGGCTGCCAAACGGATTGACTCCATCGGTGCTCGCGCCCAGCACGATGTTCCTTGGATCCTTCCCAAATTCTGGGTATTCGAAGTTCAATGCTTGCCACTGGCTCGCATCCTTAGGGTGACTCAGCATCTTGTCTTTTTTATCTATCTCCGGATCATTTGCGTCATCTTCTCGCTTCTTCTCCTCCCTATCCGCGTGCCAACACAGGAGCTTTGCTACCTTAGGATCCGCGAAATACCGCTGCAGACGAGGAGTGATCGGAAAGTACCATACCACTTTTCGAGGAGCTTTCTTCCTCTTCTTGTATCGAGTGACGCCGCACACCGGACATATGGTAGACTCCGCGTGCTCGTCCTGATAAATGATGCAATTGTTCATGCACACATGGTATTTCACGTGCGGTAAATCCAGAGGACACACGACTTTCTTCGCCTCCTCCAAACTGGTCGGGCACTTGTTCCCCTTTGGAAGACGTTCGGGCCATAATGACATGTTCTCGTCGAAGCATGCGTCAGTCATTTTGTGTTTTACCTTCATCTCCAGAGCCATGAGCGTTACTTTCAGGCGGGTATCCTCAGGCCTGCATCCTTCATACAATGGAGTAACCGCGTCTAACTCAAGTTGATCCATCTTGGCTTTCTCTCGGGCGGCAGCTCTTGCGTTATCCGTCTGCTTGAGAAGCAGCTCTTGAATATAAGGGTCCTGCACCCAGCCCATCGATGGTCCACCGTCGTCTGCTCCGCCGGCATCATCATCTTCATGATCATGCCCATCGTCTGCTCCGGCATCTTCCTCATCATCATGTGCTGCATCTTCTACATGATGACTGTGTACAGCATCACCGTCGTGATCATCTCCTGGGGATTCTTCGTCTTCTCGCCCGCCCGAGCCGCGGTGGTTGTCTTGCTGCCCTTCCTCATTTCTTGCCCGGCCCCCATGGATGACTTCGTAGTCATCTTCATCACCTTGCCACCGATAGCCATCCATGAAACCACGCAAGAGCAGGTGGTCCCGCACCTGCCCGGAATCCGGGTCCGCAATAAGGCTCTTCAGCTTGCATCTTCGACACGGACATCTTATCTCCATCTCGTTCTTTTGAAGCATCTCGGCCTTCGCGGACCTCAAAAACCTATTCACGATGCCTTCGGTCATCGTGCGGACCATGGTCGCCTGCGGGGTAGAGCAAAACGATATTTTAGAACCAAGAAAAAATTTGGCATGACTTTCCCTAAAAATAGAACCAAAAAGAATGCTTAATGCCAAAATTATCGCCGAAACGGAAATGAATCAACATTTCGGCAAAATATTGGCAACTATTGCATTTCAAATACCGGTACACCTCCAAACACAAACACATATGCAACACCACAAACATATGCAACACCACGAACATACATAGATCTAGCTAGGCCATAAAAAGTGCATGTGCACATTGTTGTAGGGAGAACAACATAAATATAGCTTCCCCCCTTACTTACCTATCAAAACAAGGTAATTTAACCACTTAATTTGAATGAATCTATGGTGGAAATGAGGTGAAAAAGAGGAGGCACCCGAGACAAGGAGGAGGTGGAGAGAATGAAGTGGGGAGAAAGTGAGTGTGGGTAGGAGAGGCTATCCAAAATATCTTGTTGCTGCCCACTTACTAATGGCGCACCAACAACAAATGCGCCATTAGTAATCCAGGTTACTAATGGCGCACCTTCTGTTGGTGCGCCATTAGTAGTTTTGCAAAAAAAACATACTAATGGCGCACTGCTCCACAGTGCGCCATTACTAGTTTAAACTAGTAATGGCGCACGGTGGAACAGTGCGCCATTAGTAGTTTTGCAAAGAAAGGAATAAAAAATATAATAAAAAAAACAACATTAGTGGCGCACTTTCCGACAGGTGCGCCATTACTAGTTACAACTAGTAATGGCGCACTTTGTTTGGATGCGCCATTAGTATGTTTGGACAGGCGCACTAGTTAAAAAAATTTGTTTGATACTAATAGCGCACCCTGGGCCAGGTGCGCCATTAGTAGTTTCAACTCTAATGGCGTATCCGTATGTGGTGCGCCATTAGTATATACTAATGGCGCACCGCTTGTCTGGTGCGCCATTAGTGTCAATCCCATCTATAGCCCTTTTTCTAGTAGTGGCGGAGCCGATGAGCAGATCAAGCCCTTGGTCAATTAACCGATTTCTATTTGTTACACAATGTAAGCATGCCAAGCTTGTTCAAAGAGCGGAAAAAAGAAAAACAAGGGCTAGACAATACAGATGCTCGGACACCGTGAAAGGTGTTTTTATTTTCCATAAGCTCGGGACGTCTATCTGTACAATTCGAATTGCGGAGGCGTTTATTATAAGTAAGAAAACATAATTTTACAGAAGAAAGGTTTACGCAGGGCCTTGATGCGCGAGTCGAAGCCTCAACTGTACCTTGCTGCACGTCTGCGTCTTTGCTTCTGCGAGGTGAGGGCGGGGAGGGGGGTGGACGTCCGTGTAGAAAAACGCATGCCGGCGAGGGAGCCTTCAATAGGAACCTTGAGAGGTAGCCGTGTCGTCACACCTTCATGTTGGGCAAGTCCGGAGTCATACCCGTTGCCGTCCGAGGTTGTGATGATACCATGGTTCGGTTAAGCTAAACACATGGTGTTGTTGTTTCATATAGTCCCCATGGCTACACACACTACTAGGGAAAAGGCTAGCAGCAGCGCGGGTTTTAGGCCTATCAGCAGCGCGGGTGCCCGCGCTACCAATAAGGCGCTACAGCTAACTCTTAGTAGTAGCGCTGCCTGTACCCGCACTACTGCTATTTACTATAGCAGCAGCGGTTTTCAGGAACGCGCTGCTATTATTTAGCTGTAGCGATTTCCCGGTCCAGCGCTACTGTTATATCTTTCACCATTTCCCATTTCCGGCTTCGATAAACTGCAATTTCCAGATACTAGGTACTACTAGATATCAATTTCATAAAGCATTATAGGTACTAGGTAGTACTCCCTCGGTTCAAAATTACTCGTCGTGGTTTTAGTTCAAATTTGAACTCAAACCACGACGAGTAATTTGGAACCGAGGGAGTACTGGATAAAAATTTCATATATACTCAACATGCATCCTCAAGCAGTACAAGCTGACATCGACGACAATCATCATATTTAGTTCTATATGATATCGACGACGATCATCATATGTAGTTCTACATGACATCGACGACGATCATCATATGTAGTTCTAGATGATATAGCCACACACACATATGTAGTTCTAGATGATATCCACGACGATCATCATCCTCAAGCCTGGGCGGTGGGTGTTCCTGATAGTAATTAGGATGGCCTGTCCAGCACGAAGATTCTTGCAAACGAGGAATCTCTTCCACCCAACCGAGTTCAAGTGTGTGCGACCATCTGTGCCAATGCGGTAAGTACATGTGGTGACGGAGCCCCTTGCGGTAAGGCGTAGTCCAACTGAGCCTTCTTCATCAGGCTCGATACCACAACTCACAGATAGGTTCTTTGGCAATCTCTGAATAAGGAAAACATATCAATTAATAAATAGCCTCACACATACTCTTGCAAATATATTTCTATTAAGTCTAGATTTCTACACTATCAAAAGACACAGTTCTACACTAAGCATATAATCGGATTCACTAAGCATATAATCGGATAATTTGCATTTGTAAGTATAACAATAAGCATATCATCGGATTCACTAAGCATATAATTGGACTCTACACTAAGCACATTGTGACGCCCCCGATTCAATCATACACTAATCATGCACGCAAATGTGTACGATCAAGATCAGGGACTCACGGGAAGATATCACAACACAACTCTAAAACATAAATAAGTCATACAAGCATCATAATACAAGCCAGGGGCCTCGAGGGCTCGAATACAAGTGCTCGATCATAGACGAGTCAGCAGAAGCAACAATATCTGAGTACAGACATAAGTTAAAAAAGTTTGCCTTAAGAAGGCTAGCACAAACTGGGATACAGATCGAACGAGGCGCAGGCCTCCTGCTTGGGATCCTCCTAACTACTCCTGGTCGTCGTCAGCGGGCTGCACGTAGTAGTAGGCACCTCCAGTGTAGTAGGAGTGGTTGTCAACGGTGGCGTCTGGATCCTGGGCTCCATCATCTGGTCGCATCAATCGGGTAGAAGGGAAAGGGGAAAAGAGGGAGAAAAGCAACCGTGAGTACTCATCCAAAGTACTCGCAAGCAAGGAGCTATACTACATATGCATGGATATATGTGTAAAGGGCCATATCAGTGGACTGAACTGCAGAATGCTGGAATAAGAGGGGGGATAGCTAATCCTGTCGAAGACTACGCTTCTGGCAGCCTCCGTCTTGCAGCATGTAGGAGAGAGTAGACTGAAGTCCTCCAGGTAGCAGCGCATAGCATAATCCTACCCGGTGATCCCCTCCTCGATGCCCTGTTAGAGAGCGATCACCGGGTTGTATCTGGCACTTGGAAGGGTGTGTTTTATTAAGTATCCGGTTCTAGTTGTCATAAGGTCAAGGTACAACTCCGGGTCGTCCTTTTACCGAGGGACATGGCTATTCGAATAGATTAACTTCCCTGCAGGGGTGCACCACAAAGCCCAACATGCTTGATCCCATTTGGTCGGACACACTTTCCTGGGTCATGCCCGGCCTCGGAAGATCAACACGTCACAGCCCCACCTAGGCACAACAGAGAGGTCAGCACGCCGGTCTAAACCTAAGCGCGCAGGGGTCTGGGCCCATCGCCCTGAACACACCTGCACGTTGCGTACGCGGCCGGAGAGCAGACCTAGCAACCTCCATTACAAAGGAAGTCACGTTACGCGGTCCAACCCGGCGCGCGCCGCTCAGTCGCTGACGTCACGAAGGCTTCGGCTGATACCACGACGTTGGGATACCCATAACTACTCCCGTGTAGGTGGTTAGTGCGTATAGACCAAATGGCCAGACTCAGATAAAATACCCAGATCTCGTTAAGCATGTTAAGTTTTCGCGAACACCGACCAGGGCCAGGCCCACCTCTCTCCTAGGTGGTCTGAACCTGCCCGAGAAAGTATCCCCGGTGTTTCGCGTTTTCGGGCAGAGGAGCCGGAGGGGGAAAATTGCAAGTTCGATAGGTTAGGGATGTGTGGCGGACGAACGGGCTGCGTATACCGGTTCGTCTTGTCGTTTTGAGCAACTTTCATGTACAAAGTATTTTGATCCGAGTTACACATTATTTTATATGATTTTTCAAAGTTTTAGAGTTTTTCTAAAATTATTTATTAATTCGAATTAAAAGAGGATATACTTTTTATACCCACTGAGGGCAAGCCACAGTCAATGACATGTGGGGCCAGGGGACTAGGTTGGCCCAGTCAAATGTCCAGTCAGCAGTTGACTAGTCAACTATTGACTGGTCAAACATGGGTAGTGGGGCCCAGCTGTCATTCTCACAGTTTCAATATTTTCTTTTAAGAAAAGATATTTAGAGGTGGGTACTTAAATTAGTTTATATTTAAACTAAGTTAATGGCCTTGGGCCCACGGGTCAGTGGCAGTTTAGGGGTTTTTAGTTAGTGGCCAATGATGCCCCGTCAGCAGGTTAAGGCGGCTAACCGCCTGGGTTAACAAGGGATGGCGGCGACGACCATCCGGCCAACTCTGGCGTCGGCCGGACGCGTGACTAGGGACGCCTGAAAGCCCTTGGCACGGCGCAGCGGATGGTGGCCGCGGTAGGTGTGGGGGGCGGTCTGTTGCGGTGCCGGCGTCGAGGCGAGCGGCGGCCGGAGCGGGCGTGGTTGCCGGCACGTGCGGCGGGCAGAGGCAGCTGCGAGGAGGCTGCAGGCGAAGGCGGCTAAGGCATAGGCGGCGGCCACGCGAGCCGAGGATGTGCGGGAGCAGCGGCGGTGAGGCGGCCATGGTTAGCAGCGGTGAGCGCGGCCGCGAGAGCAAAAGGCGGCAACAACGGCAGTGGGAGGCACCGGACGTAGTGGTGGGCAGCAGTAGCAGGAGAAGGCACGGCCGGAGAACCCGGAGCGCGGGTGAGTGCGAGCTCACCGGGGCTGGCCGCGACGGGGCACGCGAGGGCGAGCGCCTGGGCGCGGGGACGGTGCGGTTGGTGAGTGCGACGAGTTCAGCACGGGGGGAGAGGGAGGACGGGGCGGTGCTCACGTTCGATGCAGGTAAGGGGCGGCGTGGCTTGATGGCGTCCGGCGAGGAGGAGGATGGGGACGAGCGTCGACGGTAGGCGGCGGGGCGTCCACCCAGCGGCGAGGTGGCGGGGCGTCCATCCAGAGGCGTGGTCGCGGGGCGTCGGAGCCGGCGAGGGAGAGTCGGGGACGGGCAGTCCTACGGGGAAGTACGGCAAACGGGAGGGGGCGCCGAGCGGCGTCGGGCAGCGCCAGGCGGGGAGATCGGGTCGATCTCGATCTGGATCACGGGAGGGGAGAGGAACGAGCGAGAGAGAGAGAGTGGGGGTCGTGGGGTAGTGGGGGGAGAGGGGCTAGGGTTTCTGGCGCCCGAGGGGATTAGTAGCGGGAGCGGTTGGGCCGGCCTGGCGGCCCTGTAGCCTGCTGGGCCGAGGCCCAGCTGGGGGGGGTCTTTGTCTCTTTTATTTTTTTGGTTTATTTCTCTTTTCTTTTATTTATTCTTTTAGTTCTTATTTGTTTTATTTTAGTTTCCAAAAATACAAAAGTGGCACCTAAAATAGTGTTACAATTCATGCCACTGCCACAAACCGTTTAGCACTGAAATAAAAATAGTTTTAAATTGTTTATTATTTTAAAGCATTTGAATAATTGTTTTGCTGCTGTTTTATTCATCTCATTTTATTTAAACATTTTATAAAGGTGTGGTTTCTCCACCATAATTATCTATGCAATATTTGGTTCACTCCGAACATTTTAGTTTTAATATTTGAAAATGTTTATTGTTTGCTTGATTTTGAATTAGAATTTGAATCGGTTCCGAACTAACACGAGATTAGCGACAGTAATCGAAGTGACGTGGCATCATTAGCAGAGAATTACTGTAGCTTAAATATCCGGGCGTCACAATTCTCCTCCACTACAAGAAATCTCGTCCCGAGATTTAAGAAGGGAGTAAGGGGGAAGGGATTTGGTTACGAAATTCTAACGAGTCTTCTCAGTCTTAGTTTCTCTTCTCGAAGAGGTCGATCCATTACGTTGATGTCTTCATTTCTCTGCCTCAGGTCATTATGGTGAAGACGTCCTTTTCTTCAGTCACTCCAACGTACTTACGAATAGGTAGGGGGCAGCTCAGTTACGACAGAATGTTTATGAGGGAAACCATAAGAAGTTTGAAGCGGATAGACAATCGTCGTTGCCTGAAACAAGGCAACGGTATATGTATTGTGTTTAATACCAGAATTGATGATCACATGGAAGGTGGCTCGGGAGTTACATACGAAGCCAAGCGTGAGGAATAACTTTAGAAACAGGGTTGTACAGGAGAGTCAAGTTTCGATCCTGTGGAACTGTGGGTTATGAGCCCACCATGTGGGGTAAAAGTAGGAAGGGTGGTGTCGTCTTGCACGGTCATGATAGCAAGGCATGTCAGAGGGTAGCCTGTTAGTTATGTCGGCAACAACATCGATACCAATGGCGAGGGACGAAGAGAACCATTTTCCTGCTCGTTGAACGAGGCGGACCAATAGGCAAAGTTCTCGTCCATCGGTGGTCACCAGAATGTCATCAACAATAGTAACAGGGTCTTACTGACAGAGGTGTACATCGAGGTGTTTACATAAGCAGTGAGTTATTACTGCTTAGATCATATAGATCACAAGAAAGGTTAAACAAAAACAATGGAGAGGAAAAAGGTGATCATCCGATTAAATAGTACAATGGAAAGGGAAAATGTGTTTAAACACATATTTCAAAGGTATATCCTTCCTAAGGACAAGTAGAGCATGATATCCATGACAGGATATAATGTAGAAAACTCTTTAGGTACGGGAGAGAATTTTCATGACATTACCCATACAACGGTGTTTGGATAATTGGTAAGGAAAATTTAGCATTGTGCTTTAAACATTTTTATTAAAAATCAAAGTACCATAGACATGTGTTGAGATAGCATTGACATGGTCATCAAGCAAAGGTCGGACTTTGGATACACAAAGGATCCATCGGGATAAACTTATTAAACAAGGCATTCAATTTCCTCATGGAAAAAAAATGGTTAACCTTGTTAAAAAGGAAACTATAACACTTGGTCCTCCGGGCAGGTGTGCATGACATCACCTTACCGGGTCATATGAGGATCAATGGTATAACTCTTGAAAATATGTTCCAACCATCATATCTGACCGAGATTCAGATCTGATTAGTGTCAAGATAACTCAGACACGGGATTCCTGAAAAGAAAAGGTGCAACACAATTTGACGAGATGACATTGTAAGATTCTCGGGAAATGTACTATGGAAGCAAGTTCCAAAACAAGAGTTCATCATAAAAACCAAGGAGAGGATGAAGAGCTGGCTGATGAACTCAGCGACAATTCATTGAGATTTTCGAAAGATGGATTTCCACACTTATGTGAACAAGGAGATAACATTTGTCAGAACAAATGATATAAGGATGTATGCTCGAGGAAAACATACACAATTAAGCATTGGTTGAAAAGTGCACCCAAAATATGGTCTTAGGTAGCATGGACAATGTTAGAAAGGTGATTCAACAACTAATAGTCTAAGGATGAAATATCGACCATTAACTTCAAAGCAATATGGTTGCTAGAGACACGAACAAGTTTGTGTTGAACGGAAGGCAATAAAGTGGTCGATGATAACACAACTCATCGAGGGCAAGGAGGGTACTTCTCATCATGAATTCAATTGATATCTTGGAAGGGGTCAAAATGTTGATGATGATCACGACATATTTGTCGAGAGGTTTCAAGAGGATGTAACCGATCGGCGATGACATCAAGTCAGTGGAATGATGAAGCGAGAAGTTATTAAAACCATAGGTATGACACAAACTTGAAATCAAGCTTGTCATTTAAGGACAATTATTATGACGAGGAAGATCGACGTAAGATTAGCTCACCTCAAAATTTTCGCTCTAGAAAGAAGGACCAGGTAGCACAGTTTAAAATCGGCATGACAAGGATATAGCCAAGCAGGCTAGGAATGACGTGATAGAATTCAAATTCGTAAGTAATGAAGGTTACCAAGAGTTGTTTAATCGCGGTGCGATCTCGATTCAGTTATCGGTGTCTTTGAGTGTCTACTAACTCAGAGCCCGTGGAAAAAAATGGAATCAGTGAGAATGTAGCTCGAGATACCAGGGGGTAATACTCGACGACAGATCAAAGTAGAGGTTGGTCCGAGGTATTGCTCTATAGAAGACAAGTGCTTAAACTTGCACGAGAAATGGTATTTAAAGGAGAACATGGTCGGAACCACGCTTGCGAAGGCCAGATCCCAGATATAAGATGAACTTATACCGAAGGAATAACTAATTTAAGAGAAGTTTTAATGATAAGATCTACATCGTGTCCATGGGCATGAACACAAAGTTCAAGGTCGACTCCCACTTCTCCAATGCATAACCTTTCATTCACTTCTCACCTTCGAGGAAGTTGTAGTGTTGAAATTTTATCTGGCAAAATACCAGAAGTGTATGACTCGTGAAAACTTTCGAGTTCACACATATTAAGGAAGGCATAGGTTTAACCCGTCGGGGTATCTTAGAAACATTTACCACAAGTTTCGAGAGTAATTATCACCAGCTCGAAAGCAGTGCATGGTTGGCCAAACAGGGAATAGGACTTACCAACGGCATTATGTATCAGGGAAAGGACTCACAAGAATTTTGGTTGTGAAGGAGATTGTCGGATAATAACCCGGCAATGGGTATGGCGGTCCACAACGGGGCTGATGTGAGTATTGGTACTCAATCAAAGGAAGAAGGAATGCCAAGGTATCGGATTATGGGAACAACTGACCAATCCAAAGCTCAATTGCAAAGGATTTATGATTTCCAATTCAAGGGATCAGAAGCAAACGCTCTGATTAAGAATGGATTAGTTGAATAGACTTAGGGGTACAATCGTCGGCAATTTATTTGGTTGAGAACCAGCTCATGTTTTAAAATGACGACCGAGCCGGAAGGATTATTTAAAAGGATCAACTGATGATTGCGTGCATTCGCACTCATGTTGAATCAAAAGGGTCAAGATGACGGTGCCTAAGGATACTAACGAATATTGCCAGACATATGGAAGGCATCCATCATGCCAGTAGACAAGTACTGCAGAGCAATAAGCTACTAAGGATTTTTGGAGGATCGAAAAGTATTTCGAAGATCATTGTGAAACACATGAACAACTGGGGGATGAGCGGATACTCGATAAGTGTGAGAATTATCCGTAGGGGTATTAGGTGACAAGAACAGCAAGGCGGTAAGCTCAAAGGATTATTGAAACAACGACAAGTATTTCGGGGTATCTTGTAATATCAAGACCAACTGGGGATGAATGTAAGAATAACAACTGCAAGTAGTTATCCATAAGGGTTGACGGTGGAAGGGGAATTGCAAACGCGATGAACAAAAGTTCGTGGGTTAACAGCGGAGAGTATCTTCAGGGTCTTCACATGCAGCAGACGATCATCAGTAATAAGGGGCTCTCCGGGTGAAAGTGATAACGAGATCCTAATGTTAGATTTAGCAAAATTTCATTTAACCCGAATAGAAGAGAGTTCAAAGTCCCAGAGTAAAGGTCGAGGAGTAAAAGATCCTAGTACCACCCGATGGCGACGTGGGCCCGTAAGGCACACAGCCAAGTTAGTAAAAGTTTTTGCAATGTCTAGACTCGACTTCGGCCAAGGAGTGTGGAAAGGGGATTCCTACAGGCAGTCGGCTCTGATACCAACTTGTGACGCCCCCGGTTCAATCGTACACTAATCATGCACGCAAATGTGTACGATCAAGATCAGGGACTCACGGGAAGATATCACAACACAACTCTAAAACATAAATAAGTCATACAAGCATCATAATACAAGCCAGGGGACTCGAGGGCTCGAATACAAGTGCTCGATCATAGACGAGTCAGCAGAAGCAACAATATCTGAGTACAGACATAAGTTAAAAAAGTTTGCCTTAAGAAGGCTAGCACAAACTGGGATACAGATCGAATGAGGCGCAGGCCTCCTGCCTGGGATCCTCCTAACTACTCCTGGTTGTCGTCAGCGGGCTGCACGTAGTAGTAGGCACCTCCAGTGTAGTAGGAGTGGTTGTCAACGGTGGCGTCTGGATCCTGGGCTCCATCATCTGGTCGCATCAATCGGGTAGAAGGGAAAGGGGAAAAGAGGGAGAAAAGCAACCGTGAGTACTCATCCAAAGTACTCGCAAGCAAGGAGCTATACTACATATGCATGGATATATGTGTAAAGGGCCATATCAGTGGACTGAACTGCAGAATGCCGGAATAAGAGGGGGGATAGCTAATCCTGTCGAAGAATATGCTTCTAGCAGCCTCCATCTTGCAGCATGTAGGAGAGAGTAGACTGAAGTCCTCCAGGTAGCAGCGCATAGCATAATCCTACCCGGCGATCCCCTCCTCGATGCCCTGTTAGAGAGCAATCACCCGGTTGTATCTGGCACTTGGAAGGGTGTGTTTTATTAAGTATCCGGTTCTAGTTTTCATAAGGTCAAGGTACAACTCCGGGTCATCCTTTTACCGAGGGACACGGCTATTCGAATAGATTAACTTCCCTGCAGGGGGGCACCACATAGCCCAACACGCTTGATCCCATTTGGCCAGACACACTTTCCTGGGTCATGCCCGGCCTCGGAAGATCAACACGTCGTAGCCCCACCTGGGCACAACAGAGAGGTCAGCACGCCGGTCTAAACCTAAGCGCGCAGGGGTCTGGGCCCATCGCCCTGAACACACCTGCACGTTGCGTACGCGGCCGGAGAGCAGACCTAGCAACCTCCATTACAAAGGAAGTCACGTTACGCGGTCCAACCCGGCGCGCGCCGCTCAGTCGCTGACGTCACGAAGGCTTCGGCTGATACCACGACGTTGGGATACCCATAACTACTCCCGCGTAGGTGGTTAGTGCGTATAGACCAAATGGCCAGACTCGGATCAAATACCCAGATCTCGTTAAGCGTGTTAAGTTTTTGCGAACGCCGACCAGGGCCAGGCCCACCTCTCTCCTAGGTGGTCTGAACCTGCCCTGTCACTCCGCCACAAAGTAACAGTCGGGGGTCGTCGGGAACCCAGGCCCACCTCTACCGGGATGGAGCCACCTGCCCCTTCAACCCCCATCTCCGAACAGTATCACAGGTAATGTAACAGTGTAAAGTATATAGTATATGCCCGCGATCACTTCCCGAAGTGATCACGGCCCAGTAGTATAGCATGGCAGACGGACAAGAGTGTAGGCCCACTGATGGAACACTAGCATACTATACTAAGCAGTAGGATAGCAGGTAAGGGTAACAACAGTAGTAGCAAGGACAGGCTATGCAGCAGTATAGGATTAACTGAAAGCAGTAACATGCTACACTACTCTAATGCAAGCAGTATAGAGAAGAGTAGGCGATATCTGGTGATCAAGGGGGGGCTTGCCTGGTTGCTCTGGCAAGAAGGGGGTCGTCAACACCGTAGTCGATCACAGGGGTACCGGCAGCGGTCTCGGGGTCTACCGGAAAAAGTAACGGAGGGGGAACACAATAAATAACATAGCAATCAAAGCATAACAAGACAAACGCGGTGCTAGAGGTGATCTAACGCAGGGATAAGTGATACCGGCGAAGGGGGGAAACATCCGAGAAAGTATCCCCGGTGTTTCGCGTTTTCGGGCAGAGGAGCCGGAGGGGGAAAATTGCAAGTTCGATAGGTTAGGGATGTGTGGCGGACGAACGGGCTGCGTACCCGGGTTCGTCTCGTCGTTCTGAGCAACTTTCATGTACAAAGTATTTTGATCCGAGTTACAGATTATTTTATATGATTTTTCAAAGTTTTAAAGTTTTTCTAAAGTTATTTATTAATTCGAATTAAAACAGGATATACTTTTTATACCTACTGAGGGCAAGCCACAGTCAATGACATGTGGGGACAGGGGACTAGGTTGACCCAGTCAAATGTCCAGTCAGCAGTTTACTAGTCAACTGTTGACTGGTCAAACATGGGTAGTGGGGCCCAACTGTCATTCTCACAGTTTTAATATTTTCTTTTAATAAAAGATATTTAGAGGTGGGTACTTAAATTAGTTTATATTTAAACTAAGTTAATGGCCTTGGACCCACGGGTCGGTGGCAGTTTAGGGGTTTTTAGTTAGTGGCCAATGATGCCTCGTGAGCAGGTTAAGGCGGCTAACCACCTGGGTTAACAAGGGACGGCGACGACGACCATCCGGCCAACTCCGGCGTCGGCCGGACGCGTGACTAGGGACGCCTGAAAGCCCTTGGCGCGGCGCAGCGGATGGTGGCCGCGGTAGGTGTGGGGGCGGTCTGTTGCGGTGCCGGCGTCGAGGCGAGCGGCGGCCGGAGCGGGCGTGGTTGCCGGCACGCGCGGCGGGCAGAGGCAGCTGGAGGGAGGCTACAGGCGAAGGCGGCTAAGGCATAGGCGGCGGCCACGCGAGCCGAGGATGTGCGGGAGCAGCGGAGGTGAGGCGGCCATGGCTAGCAGCGGTGAGCGCGGCCGCGAGAGCAAAAGGCGGCAACGACGGCAGTGGGAGGCACCAGACGTAGTGGTGGGCAGCAGTAGCAGGAGAAGGCACGGCCGGAGAACCCGGAGCACGGGTGAGTGTGAGCTCACCGGAGCTGGCCGCGACGGGGCACACGAGGGCGAGCGCCTGGGCGCGGGGACAGTGCGGTTGGTGAGCGCGACGAGTTCAGCACGGGGAGAGAGGGAGCACAGGGCGGTGCTCACGTTCGATGCAGGGAAGGGGCGGCGTGGCTCGATGGCGTCCGGCGAGGAGGAGGATGGGGACGAGCGTCGACGCTAGGCGGCAGGGCATCCACCCAGCGGCGAGGTGGCGGGGCGTCCATCCAGAGGCATGGTCGCGGGGCGTCGGAGCCGGCGAGGGAGAGTCGGGGACGGGCAGTCCGACTGGGAGGTACGGCAAACGGGAGGGGTCGCCGGGCGGCGTCGGGCAGCGAGGCGGGGAGATCGGGTCGATCTCGATCTGGATCACAGGAGGGGAGAGGAACGAGCGAGAGAGAGAGTGGGGGTCATGGGGTAGTGGGGGGAGAGGGGCTAGGGTTTCTGGCGCCCGAGGGGATTAGTAGCGGGCGCGGTTGGGCCGGCCTGGCGGCCCTGTAGCCTGCGGGGCCGAGGCCCAGTTGGGGGGGGGTCTTTGTCTCTTTTATTTTTTTGTTTATTTTCTCTTTTCTTTTATTTATTCTTTTAGTTCTTATTTGTTTTATTTTAGTTTCCAAAAATACAAAAGTGGCACCTAAAATAGTGTTACAATTCATGCCACTGCCACAAACCGTTTAGCACTGAAATAAAAATAGTTTTAAATTGTTTATTATTTTAAAGCATTTGAATAATTGTTTCACTGCTGTTTTATTCATCTCATTTTATTTAAACATTTTATAAAGGTGTGGTTTCTCCACCATAATTATCTATGCAATATTTGGTTCACTCCGAACATTTTAGTTTTAATATTTGAAAACGTTTATTGTTTGCTTGATTTTGAATTAGAATTTGAATCGGTTCCGAACTAACACGAGATTAGCGACAGTAATCGAAGTGACATGGCATCATTAGCAGAGAATTACTGTAGCTTAAATATCCGGGCGTCACACACATCATCAGATTCACTAAGCATATCATTGGATTCATTAAGCAGTACGTATAACATACCATTTCATGCCGATCGATCATGGTACTTGTCAGGCGAGTCACGAATGGCACCCCGACAAAGTCATCACGTGGCGGAATTATGTCCCATAGGTTGCACACCTCCTCCTCGCCCAGCCTCATTCTTTGAGCTATGATGGCTTCATGAAGTGGGTTCTCATCATCTTCATTGAGTGGGTCCTCATTATCTTCATCGTCTTCGTCATCTTCCACCAGGTTGATATAAATGACAACCAGCTTGGGTCTTTCTGCTCCGAAGGAGAATCTGATCAACTCACCACCAGTAAGACGCATGCGAGCGAGGAAACGGGCCCATCCATCTCCTCCAATCTGCGACATATTGCGTCCTTTCTCGACCTCCATAGTGTATGGTCCCCCAGGAGCCTCAAATGTCACAGTGTCTCCTGTCAGCTTGTTGAATTTCAACCTCACATTGCATGGGACGATCTGTGTAAAAGAAGCAAAATGACACAATGCAGTAATGCCAACACTAAAAATAAAATAGTTGTTACATTTCATCTAATTTCTTACCGCCGCATGACGAAAACTCGGATGGAAGTAGATGCCGAACAGCTTGCCAGTTGCAAGGCTGCTGGCGCACCTTGACTTGCACAGTCGACATAGTGGTGCTGGTGGTGGTGCCATTTTCCTAAAGCAATATGAGCAAAGGATTAACGATTCACTTCACAGGAAACAAGTGGCAAATTTAACTAAATTGGCACCTACATTTTGCCAAAAAATAACTTATTACAAAAAAACTAGCCTACTAAATCAACTAAATCAAAATGTTCTAAATCAACTAGCCTATTAAATCAACTAAATCAACTAGCCTACTAAATAAACTAAATCAAAATGTTCTAAATCAACTAGCCTACTAAATCAACTAAATCAACTAGCCTACTAAATAAACTAAATCAAAATGTTCTAAATCAACTAAATCAACCTGCCTACTAAATCAACTGAATCATATCAACTAAATCGACTAAATCAACTAGCATACTAAATCAACTAGCATACCAAATCCACTAGCATACTAAATCAACTAAATTAAAATGTTCTAAATCAACTAGCCTAGTAAATCAACTGAACTAAATCAACTAAATCAAAATGTTACATATGAAAGCCTACTAAATCAAAATGTATCAGGGAGGAGGGACAAGGAGGGGCGACTCGTGGAGGGAGAAGATAGTAGGACGGAGGAGGAAGGAGGAGCGAGGAGGGGCCGGCCGGCGGCGAGTGGAGGGAGGACGGATCGAGGAGGAAGGTGGAGTGTCGTGGGTTTGTCACGGCAGATGTCCTAGCGAAAGGACTTAGTCGTGGAGCCATCGCAACGGGTTAACTCGAAGGGGTTAAAGCGAACAAGGGACACAGGGAGTTTATACTAGTTTGGCCCCTTCGATGAAGGTAAAAGCCTACGTCTAGTTTGTGATGGAATTGATGGGGTTTCGATGACTAGGGAGCAAACAAGCTTCGCCTAGGCCTCGAGTTATGGTTGTCTGTCTTGAACCGCTATCGGGTTGTCCCCTTATATACACAGGCGACATCCGTCGGTTCATAGAGTCCCAATCTCTGGTTTATATTCATATCCGGGTTGGTCTCTCCCTATTCCTAACTTATAATACAAGTTTATATACACGCCGGTTTGCCGCTACAGATACTGAACCGACTACGGCCTTGGGCCTTTGTCTAGCCTCTGGGCTTTAGCACCTTTAGACTACTGATGAAGTCAACCTGGCCCACTTAGGCCGGTTTACGCCCAGCAGTAATATCCCCAACATTAGGCCCCAGATTGATTTGAACAGGTTCATGTCAATCCTTAGCCAAAATCTTTGTCTTCATCATCTTCCTGTATCTGTTGAACCATCGTGTCGTCATCTTCTTTGGTTGCTGTAAACCGGCATGACGTCATCCTGAAGCCAGCCTTTATAACGCCTTCTTTGTTTAATAGATCCGCACTAATCGAGGCGACAACTCCGAAAATTGTGGCTCCTGGATTCGCGCGCCTGACACATGTCCTTTGCTTCATAAATAGGGCCGAAGGGTCATTTCTTTTCTCTCCTTCATCCCCTTTCTCTTCGTCTTCTCCGCGCCGCCAGCCTCGGAGCTCCGCCACCGCAGCTGATCTCTGCATCGTCTTGGGCCGCTGCATCGACCTGATCGTACCAGAAAACCGCGGCGTCCTTCCGCATCTCCCCCAGCTCCAGTAAGATCTCTGTTTTTACCCATCTGGATCCACACTAGGGTTTCATGTTCTTGCCGTGTTCTTGCTTACTGTTCATGTTCCTACTCATACCTCTGGATAGATCCAAGGAAACCCTTCTGTGAGTTACCAATGGGCCTTTAGCATTCATCTTGTAGATTCATGTTTCAGTTCATAGATCCAAATAACCTTTCTGCTCTTTGAACTAATATTGTTCCGCCTTAAGCTTTGAAATATTTCCCTTTTCTGGACTGGCTTTAGATCCATCGCTGTAGAGAAGTCTTGTGAAATCTATTTCTGTATTTATACACCCTCAATTGCCTTCAATGCTCAGATCCGGCGGTTTAACTTTGGCATAGAAAATGTAAAGGACCAATATATATCATTAGTCCCCCTGTTTGAACCGCCAGACGTTGCCGCCTTGCATAACTCCGGTTTAGATAGGACTGTCTTCGGTTTAAATAGATATGCCTCCGGTTTAATTCAAACATATACTTGAACCGAAACTGCTTGTCTTGTAGATTTCCCCATGGCCAAGCAAATATATGAATGCAACTGGGTTCCTTCCCGTGTTACGGAAACACAGCTGAACAACTTAGTTCTCACTGGCGCTTTAAGCAGTAAAAACACCGTCCACTGGAGAGGTTGTTGTTTTTGCGGATCACCTGGCCCGGGGCTTAGCCCGCCCGGTTCAAAGTTTTATCGGGATGTCTTAGCCAATTTCCAACTGCGCCCACAAGATATCGGTCCCAACTCTGTTACTAATATATGCCACTTCCAAGTGCTTTGCAAAGTGTACTTCCAAGAGGAACCCAAAGTGGAATTGTTCCGAGACTTCTTTCACTTGAACCGTCGCACAGAGTTTACTGATGGCCCAAATATGGAACTGGATGGTATGGCGATTCAGAAAAGGAAAGAAGTCACTTATCCTCGTGCGAAACTGCACAGTCATCCCCAGGAGTGGAATAATTAATGGTTCTATTGCAAAGACACCTCCCCTGGCGAAGAGAATCCATTGCCTGGTCTCCGTCCGGAACGGCTTAGCAACACTCACCCCTTTCCTCAGAGGTTAACTGGCAAAGAGAGGAGTAAGTACGCTCCCCAATTGTCCAAGCTTAGAGCTTTCCTAGCCAACGGTTTAACTGGAGTTGATCTTGCCCGTTGTTGCATATCTTGGAGTATACTGCCCCTCAGCCGACGCTCCGGTTTGATGTGTGAATATACAGGCAGTGTTGACGATCCGATGCGGCATGTAAACATCCAGCTTACTGATGAAGAAGTCACAGAAGCTGTAAAGAAAATTTTGAACGAACCGCGGCACGTCTGCGCTCGTACCGGCCTGCTTCCTTTTTGCGCCACAAACAAACCGCCAGCTGTAAGTCTGCATTTTTCCTTTGTACTAGCTTTGATGCTATTGTACTTGTCTATTACTGATGCCGATATCTGTTTGATGCAGGGTAATGATCCGTCTTCGAGCAAGAAAATCACACAAGAGAAAACTGATAAACCGGACAGACCAATCCGGCCTAAGACCAAGGTCATTAAGAAGTCTGCTCATAAAAGGAGAACCACCGCTTCTTCTGATCCGCCCGCTGATGACGATGTGGGTAATCCGGACCTTGAGGTAGAACTTGATTCCCTCGGTTTACTTTTTATACACCTTATTGATGATGATATTTGTCAGGATGATGCCGAAGCTAGCCATGCTGACGATGTAGAGGTAATTGTTCTTTCCTCTGACTCAAGCCTTCCGCCTTCACATAAAATCCGTCAGGCAAACCGCAAAGTTAAATTTTCTCATCCTCTTGCTTATTTGGATCCCAACTTTCTTATGAAGACCCACCAGCATGAGGTGCGCCGCACAACTCGACACAGCGGTCAGGTAGTTACCTCCGCCGGTTTACCGAACAATCCGGTTTGGAGACGTCGTTCAGAGGTCTCTAATTTGCTTGTCAAATTTTGTCCTAAAGCGGGCTGTTTTCGTCAACCGCTTAATCCGTCTGACTCCGATTATCAGGTCACCTCGCACTCATCTTCTGGCGAGTCAACTGGCACCCAGCTGCCTCCACTTAAAACCGTGCTTGGGTAAGCTTGTACTTATCATAACGTTGTTGATTTTTGTAGCTTTCAATATGCACTGTCTTTGATTTTGCTGCTTCTTTTTAGGGCCAAACCGAGGCCAAGTAAGAAAGCTCGCCTGGATAAGGCAGCCGAGGAAGATGCTGCTCCTGAACCGGATGCTACCCCAAATGTTGAAGCGGTCATCTATGAAGATGTGGTTAATGACCCGCTAGTGAAAAATGAAGTTGTTTCTGCTGAAGAGGGTTTTGTTAACACCTCCGGTCCTGCTGACCAGCCAACCAGTCCCATCCGAATTGAGAAAACCACCAGTCCCTCCAAAGCTGCCGATAAACCGACTGCGCCAGTTCAAACCGGCGAGTCCAAGGATGATGAAGTCATAATCACTGGCATTGGTCGTTCTGAACCGGGGAATCCCGTTGCTTTAGCCAAGCATACTGCCAAAGAAGAATTTTCTGCCATGAGCAAAGGCAAATGGGATGTTGATCTGGCAACCTATACTGCTCTCAGCGCCCAAGATATTCATTCTGGTTATTTAAACCGGCTATATACTAGCCGTGATTATGAAGCCAATCTGGTAAAGATGATGAAGGAAAAATTTGAGGTAATCTCCATGTACTTGTTCTTGTTTATCACCATTGTAGCCCCCAAGGGCCGGTCCAACTTTAGTATAATTGAATCGGGTCTTGTCATAAAACTCAATACTTCAAAGTTCGCTGATGTAGCCCCCAAGGGTCGGTTCAACTTAATATAGTTAGAACCGAGACTTTAATCTTCAAACAGTAGCATCCGAAATATCGTCAGAGCAAATGGCCATTAGCCCCCAAGTGCCAAGTTGAATACTTGTTTTGAGCTTGGGACTTTGATAATTAATTGATAGCTGTAAATCAAATAGGCATTAGCCCCCAAGTACAAAGCGCATAACTTGTTATGTGGTTGGTACTTCATTGGTTAAACCGTATAACTGTCGGATTGCAGGCTGAACTGAAGGTCAAAGAGAACCAAGTCGCCGACCTTCAAGAGAACTTGAAGTCCCAGCAAGCTGAAACCTCCAAGGCCAAGGAGGAGTTAACCAGCGCTTTAAGCACCATGGAGCAGCTGAAAGAGGGCTTCAAGAAGGAACGGGCTGACTGGGCCACAGAAAAAGCCGCTTTGACCAAGAAGATTGAAGGTGCGGAGGCTGCCCTTAAACCGGTAACTGATGAATTAACCAGCGTAAAGCGACAAGTGCACGCAATGACTGCCGCCATCTTTGGTAAGCTTCTTGTGACTTGTATAATAATAGTGATCCTCTTATAAACAGTCCGGTTTGTAAACTGCTGGTCATGTTACAGGCACTCGCATTAACCACTTGGGGTCGGATGTGCGGATGAAACTGAAAGCCGCCTACACCTTAATCGAGCAACTGTACACTGGAGCGCAGCGGATTATCTCAACTGCGTCACATAACAATCCAGCACCCACTTTGATCCAAGATACACTGAAGAGACTGTCAATGCTCCCTGCTCGGATTGATGAGTTAAAAAAGTCTGCTGCTCGAACCGGAGCCATCAATGCCTTAATCCGGGCCAAAGCATGGGTGCCCGATTTTGATCCTGTTGAAGCGGCTCAAGGCTATCCCAGCTTGAAGGAGGATGGCTCAGAATTCAGCGAAGAGGATTTAAGAGAGATAAACCGGGCGGTGCGCCCTCTGGCCTGCCAACTGGTAGAGGAAGCAAATTTGTCGCATTATCAAGCTCAGTATAATGACCAGAACAAAAGAGTGGTTGCACCAATCCCTGAAGCGGAAAACCTGATTCCTCCAATCCGTAAGCATACTTACGCCCCTGATATTGAACCGTCTTCACTGATCCATGAAGAGGTTGTCTTTCAAGCATTAATGGGAATCGACTGGACCACTGTTGACTTCCAGCCGCTGGGTAGAGACGAGGAAGCCGAAGCGGCGCAGGATGATCCAGAATAGTCAAACCGGGGTGGCCAGCAGGCGTGAACCGAAGGCAGCTTTAACTAGCTTCCCTGTTATATCTTGTCAAGAAAACAATGATCTCATTTGGGCACC
Source organism: Aegilops umbellulata (assembly GCA_032464435.1). Classification (NCBI taxonomy): domain Eukaryota; kingdom Viridiplantae; phylum Streptophyta; class Magnoliopsida; order Poales; family Poaceae; genus Aegilops; species Aegilops umbellulata. The sequence continues at coordinate 204,293,902 of CP136055.1, forward strand.
ATGCTGCCTTGTAATAGGCTAGATAATACTTTTTGCTTCTTGAGATGCCTTCGTGCATCTGTGCTGATACCTTTATTTGGAAGGTTAATATTGCCAACTTATATCTCCTGCAATCATAAAATCTTAAACTACCAGGGCGGTTGTACCGCCAGCCGGTTTATGAGTCTTTATGTAGATACGCACAGAGACTTGCAAATATGATCAAATTTTGTGATACGAAATACCTGCCATTTATTGGGCACGAAGTAGGCGTGTAGCCAATCTTGAAACGGGGGTTTGATAACCCTAAACCGTCATGGGAGAAAACAGCTCCTGTATATATAACACCGGCTTACTGTGTAAACCGTGCTTTGATCATAATAGCCTTTTGTTACTCCAAAAAAGGATGTGAACAGAAAAAAGTCAAACCGGGCAAATAATCTTTGGTTTAAACATGGACCGTGTTCCGCCAATTTGGCTGTTTGAACCAGTACAAAGCACTGTCGGTTGAAAAAACGCAACTAAGATAAAATAGCAACTCCTTAAGAAAGGCTATTTAAAGCAAAAGCAATGATAAAACTTTTTGCAAAAAGAGAGGCTTTACTGAGCCGATTAGATGGTGTTACCATGGTCAGACGCAACCAAGCTCCCCAAAGGCGCAGCTATGGTGCCAGTCGGCCAGGTCCCCAAATGACTCGTGGCATTACGCCGGCCAAGTGGCATGGCAATGGTTCGGGTTCGACCAAGCCCCCAAGTGACTCTAAGGCCTGTAGGCCGACCAAGAGGCGTGACCGGTTCAGACTTGACCGTGTCCCCAAGTGATCTGGTGGCTTTCGCCGATCAAGAGGTGTTGCATCGGTTCGGACACGACCGAGCCCCCAAGTGATCTGGTGGCTTTCGCCTATCAAAAGGTGTTGCATCGGTTCAGACATGACCGAGCCCCCAGGTGATATTGATAATTTTGCAAGGGGTAAACCAGAGGTCGTTTTAAAACAAAACAACTCCATGTAACCACACATGATAGAAATGAACAGATACCCCGCTTTAGCTGAGGATCCGGTTTATTATATTGATAATATATACATTGTCATAATATGTACATAAGCAGAGCCAATGGCTCAGGTGTAGTAAGGCCGAAGATGAGCTATGTTCCATGGCCTGCTGGTCTCCTCCTCTGACTTACATGAGTCCTTATGCTCTCAAATATCGATCAGATAGTATGACCCATTGTGCAGATTTTTGCTGACCACGAACGGTCCTTCCCAAGGTGGAGATAACTTATGCATATCGGTTTGATCTTGAATGAGTCGAAGCACCAAATCTCCTTCTTGAAAGGTCCTGGTTCTGACCCGACGGCTGTGATAGCGACGAAGATCTTGTTGATAAATCGCCGAGCGGGCAGCTGCTGTGTCTCGCTCTTCATCCAACCGGTCCAATGCGTCTTGTTGGGCCGTCTCGTTGTCCGCTTCAACATAAGCCGCAACCCGAGGTGAATCGTGACAGATATCACTAGGGAGAACCGCCTCTGCTCTGTAAACCATGAAGAACGGCGTGTATCCAGTTGATCTGTTGGGCGTGGTATTGATGCTCCATAACACAGAGGGCAATTCTTCGACCCAACAATCCGGCGTCCTCTGCAAGGGAACCATAAGCCGGGGTTTGATGCCACTCAAGATCTCCTGATTAGCTCTTTCTGCTTGACCATTGGACTGCGGGTGTGCCACTGATGAAACGTCAAGGAGGATTTGCTCTCGTTCGCAGAACTCTCTCATGGCACCCTTAGATAAATTGGTACCATTATCTGTGATGATACTGTGTGGAAAGCCAAACCGGAAAATCACTTTTTTGATGAACTGAACCGCAGTGGCTGCATCACACTTGCTAACGGGCTCTGCCTCCACCCTTTTTGTAAATTTATCAACCGCCACCAGGAGGTGGGTCTTCTTGTCTTTGGACCTTTTGAAAGGCCCAACCATATCCAGCCCCCAGGTTGCAAACGGCCAAGTAATTGGAATCATCCTCAATTCTTGAGACGGAACATGAGCGCGTCTTGAGAATTTTTGGCAACCAAAACATCGCCTGACCAGATCCTCCGCATCAGCATGGGTAGTCAGCCAATAGAAACCATGGCGAAATGCCTTAGCCACCAAAGATTTTGAACCAGCGTGGTGACCACAATCTCCTTCATGGATCTCACGCAAAATTTCACATCCTTCCTCAGGAGACACATAGCGTTGAAATGCTCCTAATACACTGCAATGATGCAACTCGCCCTTGATGATTGTCATGGACTTGGACCACCGTATTATTTGTCTGGCCAGAGTCTCATCCTCTGGTAACTCACCCCGGCTCATGTACGCCAGGTAGGGAAGTGTCCAATCCGGAATGACGTGGAGTGCTGCCACCAACTGAGCCTCCGGATCAGGAACAGCCAAATCTGCTTCTCCAGGTAGCTGAATCGATGGGTTGTGTAGTATGTCGAGAAAGACATTGGGCGGGACCAGTTTACGCTGTGAGCCTAGCCGGCTCAAAGCGTCCGCTGCCTCATTCTTCCGACGGTCCACGTGGTCCACCTGATAACCCTTGAAATGACCAGCAACAGCATCAACCTCACGATGATATGCAGCCATGAGTGGGTCTTTAGAATCCCAAGTACCAGACACATGTTGAGCTACCAAGTCCGAGTCACCGAAGCACTTAACCCGGCTTAAGTTCATTTCTTTAGCCATCCGGAGACCATGGAGCAAGGCTTCGTACTCAGCTGCATTGTTAGTACAAGGGAACATTAAGCGGAGAACATAACAAAACTTGTCACCTCGTGGGGAAGTTAATACGACTCCAGCCCCCGAGCCCTCCAATTGTCGTGATCCGTCGAAATGGATGGTCCAATATGTGTGATCCGGCTTCTCTTCAGGGGCCTGCAGCTCTGTCCAGTCATTGATGAAATCGACAAGTGCTTGGGACTTCACCGCCGTCCGAGGCACGTATTTCAAACCGTGTGGCCCAAGCTCTATAGCCCACTTGGCAATCTGACCTGTTGCTTCACGGTTCTGGATGATATCACCCAAAGGGGCAGAGCTGACCACTGTGACGGGATGCCCTTGGAAATACTGCTTCAGCTTCCGACTTGCCATGAAAACTCCGTATACCAGCTTCTGCCAATGCGGATATCTTTGTTTGGACTTAATAAGCACTTCGCTGATATAATAAACCGGACGCTGAACCGGGTACTCTTTGCCCGCCTCCTTCCGCTCCACCACTATCGCTACACTGACCGCACGAGCATTAGCAGCGACATACAGCAATAATGGTTCTTTTTCAACGGGGGCGGCGAGTACAGGCGGATTGGCCAATTGCCGCTTTAAATCCTCCAAAGCCTGATCAGCGGCAGAACTCCAGACGAACTGATCCGTTTTCTTCAACATCTGATACAACGGGATCGCCTTCTCACCAAGGCGGCTGATAAACCGGCTCAACGCGGCAATCCGGCCAGCCAAACGTTGAACATCATTAATACATTTCGGTTTAGCCAGAGAAGTGATAGCCGTGATCTTCTCCGGATTAGCCTCAATTCCCCTATTGGACACCAGAAAACCCAATAGCTTGCCTGCTGGTACACCAAAGACACATTTGGCCGGATTGAGCATCATCTTGTACGTCCTCGGGTTATCAAAGGTTTCCTTCAAGTCATCGACCAAAGTCTCCTTCTTCCTTGATTTAACAACGATATCATCCACATAAGCATGCACATTACGGCCAATCTGCTTGTGGAGACAATTTTGCACACACCGTTGATAGGTTGCCTGGGCACTTTTGAGCCCAAAAGGCATAGACACATAGCAGAAGGCTCCAAAAGGAGTTATGAATGCCGTCTTCTCCTGGTCCTTAACTGCCATTTTGATCTGATGATAGCCGGAATACGCATCCAGGAAACATAAGCGCTCGCAACCCGCCGTAGCATCAATAATCTGATCAATACGGGGGAGGGCAAAAGGATCCGCGGGACAAGCTTTATTAAGATCAGTATAATCCACACACATGCGCCAGGTGCCATTTTTCTTAAGGACGAGCACCGGATTAGCAAGCCACTCAGGGTGGAAAACTTCGATAATGAAACCAGCTGCTAAGAACCTAGCCACCTCTTCTCCAATAGCTTTTCGCCTCTCCTCGTTGAACCGACGGAGGAACTATTTCACCGGTTTGTATTTAGGATCCACGTTAAGAGTGTGCTCAGCGAGTCGCCTCGGTACACCAGGCATGTCAGAAGGCTTCCACGCAAAGATGTCCCGATTCTCACGGATGAACTCGATGAGCACGCTTTCCTATTTCGGATCCAGATTGGCACTGATACTGAACTGCTTGGACGAATCGCCACGTACGAAGTCAACAAGCTTAGTCTCAGCGGCTGATGTAAATTTCAGGGCCGGATCATGCTCTGTAGTCGGCTTCTTTAAAGGAGTCATATCCGTCGGATCAACATTGTCTTTGTAATACTTGAGTTCCTCGGTACTGCAAACCGATTATGCGTAAGCCGCATCTCCTTATTCGCATTCCAAAGCGACCTTGCGGCTTCCGTGAACCGTGATGGTCCCCTTATGACCTGGCATCTTGAGTTGCAAGTATACATAACAGGGTCATGCCATGAATTTCGCATAAGCTGGCCTACCGAACAGGGCGTGATACGGGCTTTGGATTTTTACCACCTCAAACGTCAGTGTCTCGGACCGGGAATCGTGGTCATCCCCGAAGGCCACTTCCAATGCTATCTTCCCCACGGGGTATGCTGACTTGCCAGGTATCACACCATGAAATACCATATTCGAAGGCCGGAGTTCCTTATCTGTTAGCCCCATTCGACGGAAAGTCTCATAATACAGGATGTTAATGCTGCTACCTCCATCCATGAGTACCTTGGTGAACTTATAACCTCCCACCTGAGGTGCCACCACTAAAGCCAGCTGACCCGGATTGTCAACCCGGGGAGGGTGATCCTCTCTACTCCATATGATTGGTTGCTCTGACCAGCGCAGATACCGGGGCACAGCCGGTTCAACAGAATTAACTGCCCGCTTCTGGACCTTCCGGTCCCGCTTGTCCAAGCTAGTGGTGAATACATGATACTGCCCACTATTTAGCTGCTTTGGATTACTCTGGTAACCCGACTGCTGCTGCTGCTGATTGTTACCACCCTGGCTATTCTGATTATGCTGGTTGTTATGCCCGCGCGGGTTACCATTAAATCCTGAACCGGAATTTCCACCACCATGACTCGGTCCAGATCCAGAACCACCACCAGAGCCGGGGTCATACCGGAAGGCATTGGAATTCTTGAATTCTTGCATGATATAACAATCTTTCCAAAGGTGGTTTGTCAGTTCCTCCCTTGTTCCATGCTTTGGACAGGGCTGGTTTAACAGATAGTTCAGGCGTTCCGGATTAGGACTGGACCCTCCACTACGGTTTTTGCCCTTCCGTCGCTGGCCTCCATTCTGCACGTTAGTATTGGCCACAAAATCCATGTTGCCATCCGCTTTACGCTTGCCTCCACCACCGTTTCCTGCTGAGTGATGGTGCTGACCCCTGAAGTTGCCGTTCTTCTTTCCCTTCCCTGTCTTTTCATCATTAGACTCGGGATCCTTGGTACTATCAGAATCTGCGTACTTTACCAAAGCGCCCATGAGGGTTCCCATGTCAGTACAATGGCGTTTCATTCGTCCTAACTTCAGCTTCAAAGGTCCAAACCGGCAATTGCCTTCCAAGGTTATAACTGCGGTGTCCGCATTGATGCGGTCTGAAGAGTGCAGAACTCGTGAGACCCTGCGCACCCAATGAGTTGTTGATTATCCTTCCTCCTGGACACAGGCAGCTAAATCCACTATTGACATGGGCTGCTTACACGTGCCTTTGAAATTATTGATGAACCGGTCTCGCAGCTGGGCCCATGAACTGATAGAATTGGGCGGTAGGCTTTTTAACCAAGTGCGGGCTGTCCCTTCAAGCATCATAGTAAAATATTTTGCACACGCCGCCTCATCAACATCAAGCATCTCCATGGCCATCTCATAACTCTCCACCCACGTCTCTGGGGGTTGATCCGCCGTGTAGTTCGGCACCTTGCGCGGGCCTTTAAAATCCTTGGGCAGGCGCACATTGCGTAAAGCGGGGACAAGACAAGGCACTCCCAAAGCGCTAGAAGTGAGCCCCGGTTCAACCGAAGTGGTGGGACGAACCGGCGTGAACTGATGAGTCTGATACTGTGCTGCTAACTCAGCTTCCCTGCGCGCCCGGGCTCGGTCTACCACCTCCTGGGTATCGGGAGCCGGATTGTTGCCATGGGGTACTTCACGCCGCGCGTTACTTGACACAGCTGGTTCCTCCATACGCCTGCTATAACTCTGGGCCGGACGTGGGGTAGAATGAATCCGGTCGCGGCTGTATGAGTATGCTTCCTGTTGGATCAAGGCCGTCCTAAGGAGCTCCTTAACCCGGTGCGATTCGATCGCCTGTAATGAATCACCTTCAACTGGAATAGCCTCCAGCCGTGCCGCAGCTGCAACGAGGTTATCCATCGGATTGGAGTAGTGACCCGGAGGTGTAGGCACGGCTTGCGGTACACCAGCATTATGACGAGGCAGATCTATTAAACGGGGCCGAACCGGCGCTCCTGTCGCAGGTGCCTCCGCCCGGTTTACTACCGGCGGATTATTGATTCCCGCTTCAGAGGTGTTGAAAAGGTTCCTTCCTTCAAAAACTGAGGGCAAACGAGATCGGTATTTCCTCCTCATGACTTCCTGTGAGGCGTTCTGGTCCAGCTTGAGTTTATAAGCTTGGGCATCCAAAGCGGCCCGCTCCGTGGTCATCCTGACCTCTTCTGCTGCCAGATCCGCTTTGGCCTGGGTAATCTGCTCTCTCACCTTTGCGACCTCCGCGTTATGAGCATCTTGATCCACCGGATTAGCCTCTGCCATGAGTGCAGCCAATGCGTCGAATAGATCTGATAATACTTGAACCGGCGGGCGCACCGAGCCTCCTGCTCCGGCAGCCGTTGCTGCTGCTGAACCGGAAATCATCGCCGCGGCTGTCGATGAGTGAGGTGCTGCTTGTGTACCTGCCATGAATATCCCAACCCGGTTGGGCAGATCGGAGGGGCCCGGAATACTGTCGCCATCGGAACAGCCCCCAATCCGGCCATCTTGTAGCTGATACAATGACTCGGTCTCTCCGGTCGATGACTCGTCGCTAGAGTAAACGACGGTTTCACCACCAGATCCTGATCCGTCCTCATAGCTTCCTCCATGGATGACTCCCACGAAGGCATGCTTCACGGCTGGTTTAACCCGGGCAGGTCATGCACGCTGAGCTGTCTCGACGAGGTCGGTGCAGATGTCCAGCTCAGGGCCCGGTTCACCGATCTTGCCGATGAAGACATGTATGCCACCAAAGGGGACCCGGTACCCGTACTCAATTGAGCCGGCGTCGGGGCCCCAGCCTGCGTCGTCGATGTAGATCTTGCCGCGACGACTCTTGGTCATCCGGCCCACGGCGTATCCCTTGAGTCCTTCAAAGCGGTCCTCCAAGAACTTGAAACCATCATGCGATAGCCCCACGGTGGGCGCCAACTGTCGTGGGTTTGTCACGGCAGATGTCCTAGCGAAAGGACTTAGTCGTGGAGCCATCGCAACGGGTTAACTCGAAGGGGTTAAAGCGGACAAGGGACACAGGGAGTTTATACTAGTTCGGCCCCTTCGATGAAGGTAAAAGCCTACGTCTAGTTTGTGATGGAATTGATGGGGTTTCGATGACTAGGGAGCAAACAAGCTTCGCCTAGGCCTCGAGTTATGGTTGTCTGTCCTGAACCGCTATCGGGTTGTCCCCTTATATACACGGGCGACACCCGTCGGTTCATAGAGTCCCAATCTCCGGTTTATATTCGTATCCGGGTTGGTCTCTCCCTATTCCTAACTTATAATACAAGTTTATATACACGCCGGTTTACCGCTACAGATACTGAACCGACTATGGCCTTGGGCCTTTGTCTAGCCTCTGGGCTTTAGCACCTTTAGACTACTGATGAAGTCAACCCGGCCCACTTAGGCCGGTTTACGCCCAGCAGTAATATCCCCAACATGGAGCGAGGAGGGGGCGGCCAGCGGCGAGTGGAGGGAGGACGGAGGAGGAGGCCGGTACCGAGTCCAGCAAGGAGGATGAGGCGATAGCGGCGCAGATCGGGGGAGGGGCGACGGGGGAGGACCGGCAGCGCGGGGGGTGAGGAGGAGACCGTTGAGTGTGTGTGTGAGTGTGATCTGTGGATGAGGCTAGTGAGGGGGGAGATGGAATGGCATAGCAGTAGCGCGCTATAGGTAAACACGCTGCTGCTACGTTACGTAGCAGTAGCGCTGTTTATTTTAACGCGTTGCTGCTATAACTGGCCTCGCGGCGGCGTCGTGGGAATTTTAGCAGTAGCGCTTCTTGGAGCGCACGCGCTACTGATAAACTTGTTTCAGCAGCGAGTTTCTATGTCCCGCGCTACTGCTACTTAGCAGCAGCGCCTGATTTTAACGCGCGCTGCTGGTAAGATTCTGTGTATAGGCTTTTCCCTAGTAGTGACACAGTATCTAGAGCGCGAAGTTGTGCTAATGAGGCACTTTGAGCGCGACTGTGTTGGGCGTGCCATGGGGCGCGTGTCCCTATCTGCGACGAACGTAGGCAGGTTTTCATGACAAGGACCGGGCTCGACCTCGCTTAGTTATATCTTCGGAAAAACTAAGGTGTGGGCGTTTGCACATCGCCCACACGCCTTTATCACCACTCATTTTGCCACGTATGAACAAATGACATCAGCAGACATCTTTTTGGTTTTCGGCTTAAAAATATTTTATCTCCTAATTAAAAAAGCGAATTGAAAATCCATTTTCACCATTAAATCCGTCTCGATGAGATCTTCAAAACTAGACCCCATGTTGATATGTTTCGACGGATTTTTTTTGCCCAAAAGTTGCTATGATGTTTACACTGTAGTTGCCATAGTGCTTAAACTAAAGTTACCATGTGGTAATTTTAGTTTGTAGATCCTGACAATTTTAGTTTTTCATGATGGCAATTCCAGTATTTTGACCATGAAAATATATTTTTATGAACAATGGCAACTTTAAGTGCATGTATCATGGCAATTTTAATTTATGGTGCATGGTAAGTCTAATTTCTTAATTCTCCGTTTTATAACATGTCAAAATTTACTTTTAAATGTAGAAGAAAATAGTTGAAACATATCATGACAACTTCAGTGTAAACATCATGGCAATTTATGTGCAATAGACATAACAACTTTTAACCAAAAAAATTTCGTCGAAATATATTGATATAAGATCTAGTTTCGAAGATCTCATCGCGAGGGATTTAATGATGAAAACAGATCTTCAATCAAAATTTTCATTTAAGAGATATAAAACATTTTTAAAACAGAAAACCCAAAAAAATTTTACATACATGCATACAGTGACATGGCGTAGTCTGTGTGCTATAAGGCGTGTGACCGAATTTTTTTTTAATAAAATAAATAGTGGTGGCCGGATTTAACTCCCACCACACGTACGTGTGGACGTTAAGAATGTCCTATATCTTTGGTCTTTACGGCGGGCTGATACCTAGGCCATACACCACCACCCTGCATGACGAGGTGGGTCACACGGCGCGATTCGCCCCGCGCCGCGACCCAAACCGAACCCCCCACACATGAACGCCACCAGCACGAGACGATACAGACGAGACCAGCAGCTCCATCTCCACAATTCGTGTGCCTTCCCCCACCATTACGCGGCTCCCGAGGAGACGAATCGGGCCTCCTCCTTCTCCCCTTCCGATCGCCGCCGCTACGTCGATGTGAGCATCCCCGCACCCCGATCTCCGGCTTCCTCTCTCTGTCTCTGCACCTATTTTTCATTTATATTTTTGAAAAAAGAATCGGTCCAAAGATGGCGCCTGGGTGTGTTCCTCTGCGATCGGGAGGTGTGGGAGCGTTCCATTTTGGGAAAATCGCGCTCTGACGGGTTGCCTGTGGTCCGATTTGGCCGCCGCCAGCTGATCGGGCACCGGAAGGAATGGTGTCAGTTGTGTGTGTGCGCGCGCGTGAGCGATGGATTTGGGCGACAGAACGGGCTGTTAGTGGAGTTGGGATTTGGGTGGGTTGTACGCTTGCCGATTGGGTGCCGGATTGCTGGTGATCTACTGCTAAAGACGGAATTTTATCTCCAGTGGAAATCTCCTTTTTTTTTGGGGGGGGGGGGGGGTCAGATGATTGATTCCCTTTCTTTTCCATGCCAATCGATGCATTCGACCTCGTGAAAGGCTGCGGTGAAGACGAAGTATGCTGTGGTTACCACCGGTGGTGACTTTTGCCACGTTGGGCGGTTGTGGGCACATTAGTGTATGAAACACTTGCTCCAGATTTCCATTTGTGTCTACAAAAATAGTTCTGTTTAGTTATGTATGTTGATCAACAATTTCAACTATGTTTATGCTTGTGCAGATTGGAAGGGGCTCTGACAGCTCGAACACCGACTTAAGTTGCATGGGGAGAGGATGCCAGAACTGCGCAGCAGTACTCGCCAAGCACGTCTGAGGTTCAGGAAGCTTGACGATCAACAAGCAGAGCCGGCTGTGAAACCGGTGCCACCTGCTCCACAGAGAGCAGGGAAGCGCGTTCATATACCTGCTGCCAGGGGCAGAAAGGGTGCTCCTTGGAGAAGAGTGGTGCCGGCACCAAGGCGTGCAAGAAAGGGGGCGGAAGTTGTTGACTTGGATGCTAACCTGGGTTCTGAACACCTCCCTAAAGCTGTTGCCATACATGCAGTTGTTTGTGAATCCAAGGACCCTGCTTTGAACAAGGTTGCTCAGGGTGTCGGCAATAAAGGTTTGAGAATGGATGGTGAAAGTGCTGAGAAGCTTGTCGGCGCTGAAGACGATTCAACAATAGCACCAATCCCGGAGAGGGTACTTCTTGTCCATATTTTTTTTACCATGAACCGCCATTTTGTGACCTGACATAGTTTTCAATTGACTTTATAGCTCAATAATTTTAATGCAATGGTTTACGCCTTACTCATGTTCTCTAGGATGTTCATTCTGTTTTAGATTGATCACATAGGGCACAAGCAAAAGGACCTTCATCTTTCGTTAATGTTGCAAAACTAAACATAGGATATTATGCTGTATGTTCGGAGCGCAAAACAGGAAAAAAAAACTCCATCCAGTCCAAAATAAGTGTCGCAGTTTTGAACTGAACAAAACTGCGCCACTTATTATGGATCCTCAGGAGTACTTTGCTTTGTCCCTCTGTCCTACATAGATTACATCCATTGTTTCATGCCTTATTTGATGCCATCACATTAGGGACTCATCCATCAATTCAGGGGTAGACATTGCTACGGTTAAATAGTTTACCTAAACTGTCAAATATTTCTGTTGTAGATCTAGAAAAAGCTTACCAGTTAGTTAATATGGCCTACGTAATTCGAATATAGTTTCACATGGCGCGGAAGTAAACGAACTGCAGAATTACCCTCTTGCATCCGGAATCCATATCTCTATGCATATAATGACATGCTACAGCTAAATCCATTTCCTTGTTGCACAACTTTGCATCAATGGAAATTCTGCCCTAGATGATGCTATGAGGGACCTGCAATATCTTATTTGTCATAGTTGCCAGTCGTGCTACTTGGCAGCATCCCACTTGACAGGTCCGTTATCTTGATCCAATCCAATACACAAAACAACGAATTATCATGGAAAAACATGCTACTTCTTTAAGTCCTTGTAGTTTGAATATAGTTGCACATGGCCCAGAAGTAGATGAACTGCAGAATTGCCTTCTTACATTGCAATGTAGGTCTCTGTGTAATGACAGGCTACAGCTAGGTCCATTGCCTTGTTGCACAATTTCGCATCACTGAAAATTCTGCTCTAGATGATGCTACGAGGGACATGCAATGTCTTATTTGTCGCTTTGTCGGAGTTGTCAGTTCTGCTACTTGGAAGCTCCTAATACCATGTCATTTCTGCAGGTTCACGTAGGTAATTCTCCTGTGTATATAACTGACAGGAAACTAGGTAAAGGTGGCTTTGGTCAAGTGTATGTTGGTAGAAGGGTATCTGGTGGGACTGCTCGCACTGGTCCTGATGCATATGAGGTTTGTTTGCTCTAAAAATGTTTATGCAAAAAGGCAGCTTTTTGTCACATTAATCAAAACTACGGATAATAACTATGTAGGTTGCGTTGAAGTTTGAGCACCGGAGTAGTAAAGGGTGCAATTTTGCCCCCCCATATGAGTGGCAAGTTTATCAGTACGTGCTTTGGACAGTCAACTCCTTTTTGTAGTTATGCTATTCTCTTCGTCTCTTGAACTTTCTGATCAGTGAGCATTGGGTTTTTCTGTAACAAGGACTCTCAACGGCTGCTATGGTGTACCGGCAGTCCACTATAAGGGCCGGCAGGGCGACTACTATATCCTTGTGAGTTTATTTAAGTTAATCATCTAGACTGGTAGGCTGTTTTTTCTTTTAAAATTGATCATATTGAAAAAATAACTAGGTAATGGATATCCTTGGTCCCAGTCTTTGGGATGTATGGAATTCGCTGGGACAAGCGTGAGCATCCTCTTGTTCCTTTTGACATTGTATACTTTATTGAAAACAAAGTTCTTCTGTAATCTGTACTAAAAGATTTAACATTTCCAACAGGATGTCTCCACATATGGCTGCTTGCATTGCTGTAGAAGCCATATCAATTCTTGAGAAGTTTCATTCCAAAGGGTAGCTTAAAGTTATCTTCAACCAATGCATCGCTGTTCATTCTTGTTAACACATCCTATTTTTGTTAGGTTTGTTCATGGTGATGTGAAACCAGAGAACTTTCTGCTTGGTCTGCCTGGATCACCTGAGGATAAGAAGCTTTTCCTTATTGATCTTGGTTTAGGTATTCTATTAATCAATAAATTCTTATACAACAACAACAACAAAGCCTTTAGTCCGAAACAAGTTGGGGTAGGCTAGAGGTGACATAACTCAGGGTCTTAGTCTTCTACTTTTCTTTAAACCAGATTAGTGTATTTTTCTTTGATTACTTATTTGTGTTGATATGGTGATGTCTAAACTGTGCAGCATCAAAGTGGAGAGATTCGTCAGGTCAACATGTTGATTATGATCAAAGGCCTGATATCTTCAAGTTGGTTATTTTCCCTATGCGTACTTGTTTTTTCGCCTATGGTACTTCTTTACTTACCCTTTTTTCTTCGTTTTTACTAGGGGGACAATTAGATATGCAAGTGCTCATGCTCATCTAGGTCGTACAGGTAGTAGGAGGGATGATTTAGAGTCATTGGCATACACCCTTATATTTTTAATAAAAGGAAGATTGCCTTGGCAAGGCTACCAGGTAGATTTAATTATACCTATTGCGTTAACTTCACTATATTTTCCAGGTCTTCACTTAGGTCTGTTCCAATGTTACTTTCTTGATATCACAGGGAGATACCAAGAGTTTCCTTGTTTGCAAGAAAAAAATGGCTACCTCTCCGGATATGTTATGCAGTTTCTGCCCACCTCCGTTCAAACAGTTTCTTGAGTCTGTCACAAATATGAAATTTGATGAAGAGCCAAATTACGCCAAACTTATTTCTCTCTTTGAAAGTTTGATTGAATCACCTGCGTCAAGGCCCATCAGAATTGATGGGGCCCTTAAGGTCTGTGTTGCTGTACTTTCACTGTCATATATTGGTTAGCTTGCTTCTTCTGTGTCTTGTTATGAACCTTTTCCCCAAATTCTAGGTGGGGCAAAAACGTGGAAGGCTACTTGTAAATCATGAAGAAGATGATCAGCCTAAGAAGAAAGTTAGATTAGGGAGCCCAGCATCACAGTGGATTTCAGTTTACAATGCCAGGCGCCCTATGAAGCAGCGGTAATTACACTAATTGATGTTTGAAATAAAGTAGATGATACGAATATGATTAATTGACATCATTGGACTTCTGATACCTGTTTTTAAGTGGTAATTCCAAAATTCGTTGCCTTATCCGTGGAGTTAATACAGTCTAGCACGAAGCTCCACGCAAAGGTCCAACGGCTAAGCAGTCTACTGATTCTAGGTTGAGTCTCAGTCGACTGAAGTTTAGCAAACCCATTAATTGTCGTATTACTGCTTCCCATGTTTTTTATGTTCAGTTTAGGCAAGATATTCTTGTTACACCTATTACCTGAGTTTAAACCATCTGTCTGTAGTTAACATGCAACAGCAGGCAAAGTAACCATCTAAGAATTCAAATATCTGTGGCCATGGCCTCCAAGTAACTAGTTTGCACAATTCCTTATATACTGGTAGAGGTATTAACTGTGCTTGTAGTTTCTAGTGATTAAGGCTTTCAGTTTGCGCTTCTTCATGTACACATATTCTTTGCGTGTATCCATGCCTTTACTTTTTGAAATATCTCATTGTCAGTCCCTTTGTTTAATACATTGGTTATAAAGTAAATATAATCTGCAATAGTTTGGCAATGTATTGATGGAAATTAAAGCCAATATATGTTGATTCTCTTTGTTAGGTATCATTACAATGTGGCTGACAACAGGCTTCAACAGCATATAGAAAAGGGTAATGAGGATGGTCTATACATCAGTTGTGTGGCTTCTTCAGCAAACCTTTGGGCTCTCATTATGGATGCAGGAACTGGTTTTGGTTCTCAGGTTCATGAACTCTCACCTGTTTTTCTACATAAGGTATGGTAGTCTCATAAAGCATGATTATTATTGATTAGTGCTGTTGATAAATTACCGAGTGAGGATTCCTAATACTGTTTCCAATACACAGGACTGGATAATGGATCAGTGGGAGAAAAGTTTCTACATAACAGCAATAGCTGGAGCATTGAACGGAAGTTCATTGGTTGTAATGTCTAAAGGTCTGTGGCTCACGATTTTATATCAATCGGGTTTGCCACTTAAATTTGTATTTTGTGGCCATATTTTTGTTGACGACAAAGAAAAACCCAAATGTTCTGTTTGTACGTATTTAGCTTGGTACTTCCCATAAATGTCATTGTTCACAGGGTTATTCTTAATATGATATAATTTGTTCTATGTCATATTTGCAGGAACTCCTTACACTCAACAATCGTACAAGGTTAGCGAATCATTCCCCTTCAAGTGGATCAATAAAAAGTGGAAAGAAGGTTTTCATGTAACATCTATGGCCACAGCTGGAAATCGCTGGGGAGTAGTCATGTCAAGGAACTCTGGCTATTCTGAACAGGTCAGAATACTTGATTGGCATTGTTAGCCATATGAAATTGTCCATTCGATTAATGTGCCAGTATAGATTTCTGTAGATTTTCCAGTGACTATAGCATGGCTAGTTTACGAGGCTAAGTTTTTTATGCAATTTCAGATTGTTGAGTTGGATTTCCTGTATCCAAGTGAAGGCATCCATCGGCGATGGGAGCATGGTTACAGAATAACTTCTTCAGCAGCTACCGGTGATCAAGCCGCTTTTATCTTGAGCAAGCCAAAACGGAAACCAGTAGACGAGACACAAGAAACTCTACGGACCTCAGCCTTTCCCAGCAACCATGTAAAGGTACCTTCGCAGCTCATACAATAGTGTTACTCTTGTCATAAAATAACAGGGATTCTTCATATCCTCTAGTATTACATACCAGTCCCTCCATCCCATAATATCAGAGCATTTTTGACACTCCGTCAAAAACGGTCTGATATTATGGGACGGAGGGAGCAGTAGATTACATGGCGGTATGGTGCTTGTCTTCGGAATTCAGTACCTTACTTCTTTTGTTGCTGTGCCAAGCTAACCTTGGAAACTACTTGCAGGATAAATGGGCCAAGAATCTGTACATTGCTTCAATCTGCTACGGGAGAACTGTCAGTTGACCAACGTAACTTGAAGCCCAAGGGAGGGACGTTTAGTACTTTGGCAAATGAGCATCAGTTGATGTGAGATACAAGAGAATTGCCATGATAGGATTCAAAAGCAGAAGTTGATGTGATGGTTAATTCAACCTAATTGTAAAACCGAATGCATGTTGTGGACCTTCTCCATAAGAAGCTGACATAATCCAGACGAAATTTGCATTTATAGTTTGGTTAGTTTCACCTTTGCGCTGCTGGGCAGTCATAATCTTAAAGTATAGGCAAAGTAATCTCATCTTCTATACTATCTAAATAGATAAACCCTAACTAACCTATTTCTCAAGCATGCTGCCTTTGGGAAATCCCCCACCCCAACATGCAACCATGCATAGGGATTTTCCTATGAGGGGTAGGGTGTCTAGTTGATTGATCTTTTGGATGAGTAGGACCCTATGATGTAGTGTGGAATCCTAGTTCATTATCTTTTCAAATTTAAAGGGTGAAAAGGGGAAGAACACAAAGAGGAAATCACTCAAACAAACCCAAATCACATATCTACTAGAATAGCACACATGAATTCATAAGTATACCATGAACAATCAAGGGAAAATAGCACAAAGGCAAAGGTTCTTCTCAAATCCAAAGTAGATGAGGTCTATGATCTAGGTAGATCCTTCTCCCTTGGGTGGTCTTGATGATCCTATGATGGAATCCTTCTCCCTTAGGAGGTCTTGATTCCTCAAGGAGGAGGTACAAGGAGCAAAGCTCTCTCAAATGATCTCATCTGCTAACCCTAACAAATGGTATAGGTACGAAATATATAGGTGGCTGGAGGCGAGGGACGAAATGGAGGGGTAAAAGAGACAAATCTCAGCCAGCTCACAGGGCGGCCAGCTCATAGGAGAGCCCGTGGGCACGGGTTAAGTGGACCCCGTGGGCACGGTACACGCCCGTGCGCATGCGGTGCCTAACAACTACAGTGGAGGGGCCCGTGCGCATGGGGTCCTCGAGGCCGGTGCGCACGGGGTCCAAAAGAGGTCGTGCGCACGGGGTCGCCTGGGCACGTCTTCTTCTTGCTGCTGGTCTCCGTCTTCCGTATGGTCTTCTCGTCCTTATTGGACTTTGCGAGGTTCCTTAGCTCCTTGGTGGGGGTCGTCCTCATACCTAATGATACACAATGTTCTATGGTGAGGTAGTAACCAAGCCCCATCCATATTCATGTCAAGCTCGAAGAGGAGTGAGTTCACCTCGCTTTCGATGGCACGTGTGCGACCTCTTGTCATGGGTCCACTTGGTGCTTGAGGAGTCGGTGTGGTGTCCATGGGGATGACCGAAGGATGCTCGCATCATCCCCGCCCTTGGGAAAGTTTCTCCGTCGGATCGATAACCTCATCACATGGAAGGGAGATAGGTCCTTGACGTTGAAGATGTCGCTCACGTTGTACTTGTCGCGTGGAATGTCAATCTTGTAGGCATAGTCGTTATAGCGTGCTAACACCTTGAATGGTCCATCAGCGTGAGGTAGAAGCTTTGGCTTGTGCTCGGTGGGGAAATGGTCTTTGCAAAGGTGTAGCCACACAAGATCTCGGAGGTTGAACACCATGGGGTGCTTGTTGGTGTTGAGCTTGGTGGCGAGGCTTTGCACTTGGTGTTCAATCGTGTGCCTTTTATCTTCATGCATCTTCTTGAGATAACTTACTCTTGCGCTCGCTTCCAAGTTCGATCGCTCTTGTAGTGGCAGCGAGAGGATGTCCAATGGTGACAATGGGTTGAAGCCATAGACCACCTCGAAGGGGGACTCGCCGGTTGTAGAATGCCGTTCTCGATTATAGGCGTACTCAGCTATGGTCAAGCATTCTTCCCACTCCTTGATGTTTTTCTTGATCGACACCCGGAGGAGTGTAGATAGTGTCCGGTTGGTGACCTCCGTTTGGCCGTCGGTTTGTGGGTGATAGCCCGAAGAGAAGAGTACCTTGATTCCGAGCATGGTGCATAGTGTCTTCCAAAATTAGCTTAGGAACTTGACGTCGTGGTCCGATACAATCGTCTTGGGCACTCCATGCAGACGCAAGATTTTCCTAGAAAACAAATTTGCAACATGTGAAGCATCATCTATCTTGTTACATGGAATAAAATGTGCCATCTTAGAGAAACGGTTGACAACCACAAATACATAATCTTTTCCATTTTTGAGTTCTAGGCAAGCCAAGCACAAAATCCATACTAATTTCTTCCCATGGTTGGTACGGGATAGGAAGTGGCATATGTAGACCATGAGAATGAGCTTGTGACTTAGCTTTCCGGCATGTGGAGCACCGGTTGGTGTAGCGTGCGACATCATGAAACATTTTTGGCTAATAGTACTTGGTGGAGAGCATGACAAAGGTCTTGTCGCGCCCGAAGTGTCCCATAAGTCTTCCACCATGAGCCTCTTGCAAAAGCAACAAGCCAAGAGAAGACTCGGGTACACAAAGTTTGTTAGCCCGCATAAGATAGCCATCCTTGAGATAATATCGCTCCCGACCGAAGTGCTAGGGCGTGGAGCTACGGATCACAAACGAGCTTACCGAAGTGCTAGGGAGCATCAACAGGGCACTACGAGCTCGGCAGACATGTATACGAGGCTAGGGGAGCTCAGCATCGACCAGTTCGCCGTTCATGGCAGACTGTAGAAGATTATGCAACTCACGACGTATTGATCGGGTGCAATATGCACGAATATATAAGTACATAGGGGAGCCACGTCCTCAACTATACATGGAAGGAGGAGGGCTTGTTGTATAAGAAATACACATGCAATATCTACATCTCAACACCCTCCCGCAGTCGAAGCGGCACCATGGTCGACGCAAAGACTAGATCGGAACTCCTCGAAGGACGCAGTAGACAAGCTCTTGGTCATGATGTCAGCAAACTGTTGGGAGGTAGGGACATGTAGCACGCGTACATGACCAAGAGCTACCTGCTCCCGAACGAAATGGATATCAATCTCAATGTGCTTGGTGCATCGATGATGAACCGGGTTGGCGGAGAGGTAGACCGCGGAGACGTTGTCACAGTAGACAATCGTGGCCTTGTCAGCCGGAGACAAGAGCTCATGTAGAAGCCGACGAAGCCAAGAACACTCGGCGACGACGTTGGCGACGGCGCGGTACTCCCCTTCTGTTGGAAATATGCCCTAGAGGCAATAATAAATAGGTTATTATTATATTTCCTTTTTCATGATAAACCGTTTATTATCCATGCTAGAATTGTATTGATAGGAAACTCAGATACATGTGTGGATACATAGACAACACCATGTCCCTAGTAAGACTCTAGTTAACTAGCTCGTTGATCAATAGATGGTTACGGTTTCCTGTCCATGGACATTGGATGTCATTGATAACGGGATCACATCATTAGAAGAATGATGTGATGGACAAGACCCAATCCTGAGCCTAGCACAAAGATCGTGTAGTTCGTATGCTAAAGCTTTTCTAATGTCAAGTATCATTTCCTTAGACCATGAGATTGTGCAACTCCCGGATACCGTAGGAATGCTTTGGGTGTGCCAAACGTCACAACGTAACTGGGTGGCTATAAAGGTACACTACAGGCATCTCCGAAAGTGTCTGTTGAGTTGACATGAATCGAGACTGGGATTTGTCACTCCGTGTGACGGAGAGGTATCTCTGGGCCCACTCGGTAGGACATCATCATAATGTGCACAATGTGATCAAGGAGTTGATCACGGGATGATGTGTTACGGAACGAGTAAAGAGACTTGCCGGTAACGAGATTGAACAAGGTATCGGAATACCGTCGCTCGAATCTCGGGCAAGTGCAATACCGCTGGACAAAGGGAATTGAATACGGGATTGATCGAATCTTCGACATCGTGGTTCATCCGATGAGATCATCGTGGAACATGTGGAAACCAACATGGGTATCCAGATCCCGCTGTTGGTTATTGACTGGAGAACGTATCGGTCATGTCTGCATGGTTCCCGAACCCATAGGGTCTACACACTTAAGGTTCGATGACGCTAGGGTTATAAAGGAAGTTTGTATGTGGTTACCGAATGTTGTTCGGAGTCCTGGATGAGATCCCGGATGTCACGAGGAGTTCCGGAATGGTCCGGAGGTAAAGATTTATATATGGGAAGTCATCATACGGTCACCGAAAGAGTTCGGGGGATACCGGCATTGTACCAGGACCACCGAAGGGGTTCCGGGGGTCCACCGGGAGGATCCACCTGCCCCGGAGGGCCCTATGGGCTGTATGTGGAGAGGGACCAGCCCCTTAGTGGGCTGGGCGCCTCCCCCCTAGGGCCCATGCGCCTAGGGTTTGGGGGAAACCCTAAAAGGGGCGCCCCCTTGCCTTGGGGGGCAAGGCACCCCTCCTGGCCGCCGCCCCCTCCTCAGATGGGATCTGAGGGGGCCGGCCCCCCTCTCCCTTGCCCCTATATATATGAAGGGGGTGGGAGGGCAACCGTACCAATGTGCTGGCGCAGCCCTCCCCCTCTCCCAAGTCCTTCTCCTCTCCCGCAGTGCTTGGCGAAGCCCTGCAGGATTGCCACGCTCCTCCACCACCACCACGCCGTCGTGCTGCTGCTGGATGGAGTCTTCCTCAACCTCTCCCTCTCTCCTTGCTGGATCAAGGCATGGGAGACATCACCGGGCTGTACGTGTGTTGAACGCGGAGGTGCTGTCCGTTCGGCACTTGGTCATCGGCGATTTGGATCACGACGAGTACGACTCCATCAACCCCGTTCACTTGAACGCTTCCGCTTAGCGATCTACAAGGGTATGTAGATGCACTCTCCTTCCCCTCATTGCTGGTTTCTCCATAGATAGATCTTGGTGACACGTAGGAATTTTTTGAAT
Source organism: Aegilops umbellulata (assembly GCA_032464435.1). Lineage (NCBI taxonomy): Eukaryota > Viridiplantae > Streptophyta > Magnoliopsida > Poales > Poaceae > Aegilops > Aegilops umbellulata. The sequence continues at coordinate 204,314,666 of CP136055.1, forward strand.
TTCTGCTACGTTCTCCAACAGTGGCATCATGAGCTAGGTCTATTGCGTAGATTCTTTGCACGAGTAGAACACAAAGTAGTTGTGGGCGTTGATTTTGTTCAATATGCTTACCGTTACTAGTCCAATCTTGATTCGGGGGCATTGTGGGATGAAGCGGCCCGAACCGACCTTACACGTACACTTACGTGAGACAGGTTCCACCGACTGACATGCACTAGTTGCATAAGGTGGCTAGCGGATGCCAGTCTCTCCCACTTTAGTCGGATCGGATTCGATGAAAAGGGTCCTTATGAAGGGTAAATAGCAATTGACATATCACGTTGTGGTTTTGCGTAGGTAAGAATCGTTCTTGCTAGAAACCCATAGCAGCCACGTAAAACATGCAAACAACAATTAGAGGACGTCTAACTTGTTTTTGCAGGGTATGCCATGTGATGTGATATGGACAAAAGGATGTGATGAATGATATATGTGATGTATGAGATGATCATGTTCTTGTAATAGGAATCACGACTTGCATGTCGATGAATATGACAACCGGCAGGAGCCATAGGAGTTGTCTTAATTTATTTATGACCTGCGTGTCAAACGTAAACGTCATGTAATTACTTTACTGCTAACCGTTAGCTGTAGTAGTAGAAGTAATAGTTGGCGAGACAACTTCATGAAGACACGATGATGGAGATCATGATGATGGAGATCATGGTGTCATGCCGGTGACGATGATGATCATGGAGCCCCGAAGATGGAGATCAAAAGGAGCAAAGTGATGATGGCCATATCATGTCACTATTTGATTGCATGTGATGTTTATCATGTTTTTGCATCTTATTTGCTTAGAACGACGGTAGTAAATAAGATGATCCCTCATTAAAATTTCAAGAAAGTGTTCCCCCTAACTGTGCACCGTTGCGAAAGTTCGTCGTTTCGAAGCACCACGTGATGATCGGGTGTGATAGATTCTTACGTTCACATACAACGGGTGTAAGCCAGATTTACACACGCGAAACACTTAGGTTGACTTGACGAGCCTAGCATGTACAGACATGGCCTCGGAACACAAGAGACCGAAAGGTCGAGCATGAGTCGTATGGTAGATACGATCAACATGAAGATGTTCACCGATGATGACTAGTCCGTCTCATGTGATGATCGGACACGGCCTAGTTGACTCGGATCATGTAATCACTTGGATGACTAGAGGGATGTCTATCTGAGTGGGAGTTCATAAGATGAACTTAATTATCCTGAACATAGTCAAAAGATCTTTGCAAATTATGTCGTAGCTCGCACTTTAGTTCTACTGGTTTAGATATGTTCCTAGAGAAAATATTGTTGAAAGTTAACAGTAGCAATTATGCGGACAGTAGAAGGCTTATGTCCTTAATGCATCGCTCGGTGTGCTGGACCTCGAACGTGGTCTGTGGATGTTGCGAACATCTGACATACACGTTTTGATGACTACATGATAGTTCGGTAATGATAAATGGTTTAGAATTGAGGCACCGAAGACATTTTTGAAATGTCGCGGAACATATGAGATGTTTCGAGGGCTGAAATTGGGATTTCAGGCTCGTGCCCACGTCAAGAGGTATAAGACCTCCGACGATTTTCTTGGCCTGCAAACTAAGGGAGAAAAGCTCAATCGTTGAGCTTGTGCTCAGATTGTCTGAGTACAACAATCACTTGAATCGAGTGGGAGTTGATCTTCCAGATAAGATAGTGATGTTTCTCCAAAGTCATTGCCACCAAGTTGCTAGAGCTTCGTAATGAACTATAACATATCAGGGATAGATATGATGATCCTTGAAATATTCGCGATGTTTGACACCGCGAAAGTAGAAATCAAGAAGGAGCATCAATTGTTGATGGTTAGTGAAACCACTAGTTTCAAGAAGGGCAAGGGCAAGAAGGGATACTTCATGAAACAGCAAATCAGCTGCTGCTATAGTGGAGAAACCCAAGGTTGAACCCAAACCCGAGACTGAGTGCTTCTGTAATAAGGGGAACAACCACTGGAGCAGAATTACCCTAGATACTTGGTAGATGAGAAGGCTGTCGATAAGGATGGCAATTTTACCCATGGGTACGGGTACCCGCGGGTACTATACCCGCATGGGTAGGGTATGGGCACACTTTTATACCCATGGGTACTACCCATACCCTACCCCTTAAGTCATGGGTAGGGTACGGGTATAGCCTTGTACCCGCGGGTATACCCATACCCTGTCCGCTTGTAAAAATAATGCTAAGTTGTTGTCAATTAATCATTAATTTGTCATGTGACTCGTCTACTCCTATTGACTTATGAGTATGTTGTGATTTCTAAATTTTGATAGTACTCTTGTACCCATGTACTAGCTAAGATATTTGACTTTTTTGTCAAATGTGCTATGAATGAGTGTAAAATTGTGAACAACTTGTGTACTATTTGTTCTACCCGTTGGATACCCAACGGGTACGGGTACCCGTTGGGTATGGGTATGGGTAAAGTTTTATACCCGTGGGTATGGGTATGGGTAGAATTTTGTACCCACTGACTATACGGGTATGGGTATGGTATTGCTCTACCCTACCCATACCCTACCCATTGCCATCCTTAGCTATCGATAGAAGTATATTGGATATACATTATGTGAATGTGTACTTTACTAGTACTCCTAGTAGCATCAGGGTATTAGATACCGGTTCGGTTGCTAAGTGTTAGTAACTCGAAATAAAAGCTACAGAATAAACGGAGACTAGCTAAAGGTGAGCTGACGAGATGTGTTGGAAGTGCTTCCAAGGTTGATATGATCAAGCATCGCACGCTCCCTCTACCATCGAGATTGGTATTAAACCTAAATAATTATTATTTGGTGTTTGCGTTGAGCATAGACATGATTGGATTATGTCTATCGCAATACGGTTATTCATTTAAGGAGAATAATGGTTACTCTATTTATTTGAATAATACCTTTAATGGTCTTGCACCTAAAATGAATGGTTTATTGAATCTCGATCATAGTGATACACATGTTCATGCCAAAAGATATAAGATAGTAATGATAGTACCACCTACTTGTGGCACTGCCATGTAAGTCATATTGGTATAAAATGCATGAACAAGCTCCATGTTGATGGATCTTTGGACTCACTCATTTTTGAAAAGGATTGAGACATGTGAACCATGTCTATTGGTATATACGCATGAAGAAACTCCATGCAGATGGACCGTTTGGACTCACTTGATTTTGAATCGCTTGAGACATGCAAATCATACCACATGGGCAAGATGACTGAAAGCTTCGCTTTCAGTAAAATGGAACAAGAAAGCAACTTGTTGGAAGTAACACATTTTGATGTGTGCAGTCCAATGAGTGCTGAGGCACGCAGTGGATATCGTTATGCTCTTACTTCACAGATGATATGAGTAGATACTGAGCATATTTACTTGATGAAACACAAGTCTGAATTATTGAATGGTTCAAGTAATTTCAGAATGAAGTTGAATATCGTCGTGACAAGAGGATAAAATATCTTTGATATGATCATAGAGATGAATATCTGAGTTGCGAGTTTGGTACACAGTTGAGACATTGTGGAAATTGTTTCACGACTAGTACCGCCTGGAACACCATAGTGTGATGGTGTGTCCGAACATCATAACTGCACCCTATTGGATATGATGCATACCATGATGTCTCTTATCGAATTACCACTATCGTTCATGGGTTAGGCATTAGAGACAACCGCACTCACTTTAAATAGGGCACCACGTAATTCCGATAAGATGACACCGTATGAACTATGGTTTAGAGAAACCTAAGCTGTCATTTCTTATAAGTTTGGGGCTGCGACGCTTATGTGAAAAAGTTTCAGGCTGATAAGCTCGAACCCAAAGCGGATGAATGCATCTTCATAGGACACCCAAAACAGTTGGGTATACCTCCTGTCTCAGATCCGAAAGCAATAGGGATTGTTTCTCAAATCGGGTCCTTTCTCGAGGAAAAGTTTCTCTCGAAAGAATTGAGTGGGAGGATGGTGGAGACTTGATGAGGTTATTGAACCGTCACTTCAACTAGTGTGTAGCAGGGCACATGAGTTGTTCCTATGGCACCTACACCAATTGAAGTGGAAGCTTATGATAGTGATCATGAGACTTTGGATCAAGTCACTCCCAGACCTCGTAGGACGACAAGGATGCGTACTACTTCAGAGTGGTACGTAATCCTGTCTTGGAAGTCATGTTGCTAGAAAACAAAGAACCTACGAGCTATGGAGAAGCGATGGTGGGCCCGGATTCCGATGAATGGCTCGAGGCCATAAAATCCGAGAGAGGATCCATGTATGAAAACAAAGTGTAGACTTTGGCAGAACGGCTCGATGGTCGTGAGGCTGTTGAGTACAGATGGATTTTAAAAGGAAGACGGACAATGATGGTAAATGTCACCATTAAGAAAGCTCGACTTGTCGTTAAGATGTTTCCCGACAAGTTCAAGGAGTTGACTACGATGAGACTTTCTCACTCGTAGCGATGCTAAGAGTCTGTTGGAATTAGCAGGTACTGCATTATTTATGAAATCTTGCAGATAGGATGTCAAAATATTGTTTCCTTTTTCTTGAGGAAAGGTTGTATGTGATACAACCAGAAGATTTTGTCGATCCTGAAAGATGCTAACAAGTATGCAAAGCCCCAGCAATCCTTCTAAGGACTGGAGTAAGCATCTCGGAGTTGGAATGTACCTTTGATGAGATGATCAAAGATTTTGGGTTTATACAAAGTTTATGAGAAACTTGTATTTCCAAAGAAGTGAGTGGGAGCACTATAGAATTTCTGATGAGTATATGTTGTTGACATATTGTTTATCGGAAATGATGTAGAATTTCTGGAAAGCATATAAGGTTGTTTGAAAAGTGTTTTTCAATGGAAAACCTAGATTAAGCTACTTGAACATTGAGCATCAAGATCTATAAGGATAGATCAAAATCGCTTAATAGTACTTTCAAACGAACGCATACCATGACAAGATTTTGAAGGAGTTCAAAATAGATCAGCAAAGAAGGAGTTCTCGGCTGTGTTACAAGGTGTGAGTATTGAGCAAGACTCAAGACATGACCACGGCAGAATAGAGAGAAAGGAGGAAGGTTGTCCCCTATGCTTTAGTCATAGGCTCTAAAGTATGCTATGTTGTGTACCGCACCTGAAGTGTGCCAAACCATGAGTCAGTCAAGGGGTACAAGTGTGATCTAGAAATGGATCACAGGACAACGGTCAAGGTTATCCTTAGTAACTAGTGGACTAAGGAATTTTCTTGATTATGGAGGTGGTAAAAGAGTTCGTCGTAAAGGGTTACGCCGATGCAAACTTTGACACTAATCCAGATTATTCTGAGTAGTAAACTGGATTCGTATAGTAGAACAATTATTTGGAATAGCTCCAAATAGAGCGTGGTAACTGCATCTAGGAGATGACATAGAGATTTTCAAAGTACATACGGATCTGAATGTTGCAGACCCGTTGACTAAAACCTCTCTCACAAGCAACATGATCAAACCCAGAACTCATTGACTGTTAATCACACAGTGATGTGAACTAGATTATGAACTCTAGTAAACTCTTTGGATGTTGGTCACATGGCGATGTGACCTGTGAATGTTAATCACATGGCGATGTGAACTAGATTATTGACTCTAGTGCAAGTGGGAGACTGTTGGAAATATGCCCTAGAGGCAATAATAAATAGGTTATTATTATATTTCCTTGTTCATGCTAAATCATTTATTATCCATGCTAGAATTGTATTGATAGGAAACTCAGATACATGTGTGGATACATAGACAACACCATGTCCCTAGTAAGACTCTAGTTAACTAGCTCGTTGATCAATAGATGGTTACGGTTTCCTGACCATGGACATTGGATGTCATTGATAATGGGATCACATCATTAGAAGAATGATGTGATGGACAAGACCCAATCCTGAGCCTAGCACAAAGATCGTGTAGTTCGTATGCTAAAGCTTTTCTAATGTCAAGTATCATTTCCTTAGACCATGAGATTGTGCAACTCCCGGATACCGTAGGAATGCTTTGGGTGTGCCAAACGTCACAACGTAACTGGGTGGCTATAAAGGTACACTACAGGCATCTCCAAAAGTGTCTGTTGGGTTGGCATGAATCGAGAGTGGGATTTGTCACTCCGTGTGACGGAGAGGTATCTCTGGGCCCACTCGGCAGGACATCATCATAATGTGCACAATGTGATCAAGGAGTTGATCACGGGATGATGTGTTACGGAACGAGTAAAGAGACTTGCCGGTAACGAGATTGAACAAGGTATCGGAATACCGTCGATCGAATCTCGGGAAAGTGCAATACCGCTGGACAAAGGGAATTGAATACGGGATTGATCGAATCTTCGACATCGTGGTTCATCCGGTGAGATCATCGTGGAACATGTGGGAACCAACATGGGTATCCAGATCCCGCTGTTGGTTATTGACTGGAGAACGTATCGGTCATGTCTGCATGGTTCCCGAACCCGTAGGGTCTACACACTTAAGGTTCGATGACGCTAGGGTTATAAAGGAAGTTTGTATGTGGTTACCGAATGTTGTTCAGAGTCCCGGATGAGATCTCGGATGTCACGAGGAGTTCCTGAATGGTCCGGAGGTAAAGATTTATATATGGGAAGTCATCATACGATCACCGGAAGAGTTCGGGGGATACCGGCATTGTACCAGGACCACCGAAGGGGTTCCGGGGGTCCACCGGGAGGATCCACCTGCCCCGGAGGGCCCTATGGGCTGTATGTGGAGAGGGGCCAGCCCCTTAGTGGGCTGGGCGCCTCCCCCCTAGGGCCCATGCGCCTAGGGTTTGGGGGAAACCCTAAAGGGGCGCCCCCCTTGCCTTGGGGGGGCAAGGCACCCCTCCTGGCCGCCGCCCCCTCCTCAGATGGGATCTGAGGGGGCCGGCCCCCCTCTCCCTTGCCCCTATATATATGAAGGGGGTGGGAGGGCAACCATACCAATGTGCTGGCGCAGCCCTCCCCCTCTCCCAAGTCCTTCTCCTCTCCCGCAGTGCTTGGCGAAGCCCTGCAGGATTGCCACGCTCCTCCACCACCACCACGCCATCGTGCTGCTGCTGGATGGAGTCTTCCTCAACCTCTCCCTCTCTCCTTGCTGGATCAAGGCATGGGAGACATCACCGGGCTGTACGCGTGTTGAACGCGGAGGTGCTGTCCGTTCGGCACTTGGTCATCGGCGATTTGGATCACGACGAGTACGACTCCATCAACCCCGTTCACTTGAACGCTTCCGCTTAGCGATCTACAAGGGTATGTAGATGCACTATCCTTCCCCTCGTTGCTGGTTTCTCCATATATAGATCTTGGTGACACGTAGGAAATTTTTGAATTTCTGCTACATTCTCCAACACCTTCAGTGCTGGACCGGGAGACAACGGGCTGCCGCTTGGACGACCAGGAGATGAGTGATGGTCCAAGATAGACGCAACAGCCGGAGGTTGAGCGGTGCGTGCTAGGGCAGCTGGCCCAGTCAGCATCAGAGTGGGCAATCAAGTCCAAAGAGGTCGACGCCTGAAGTGACAACCCGAGATCCAAGGTGCCTCGGATATAGCGAGGAATGCGCTTGACCGCAGTCTAGTGAGCATCACGAGGAGCATGCATATGGAGGCACACCTGCTGCACGGCATACTAAAGCTCCGGACAAGCAAGAGTGAGGTACTGAAGAGCACCAACAATCGACCGGTAGGACGGAGCATCTGAAGCTGGAGAACCATCTGTGGCAGAGAGCTTGGCCTTCGCGTCGACAGGCGTGGCAACTGGTTTGCAGTTAAGCATCCCAGCATGGTCGAGAAGCTCATGAGCATACTTCCGCTGATGAAGAAAGAAGCCATCTGCTTGGCGAATAACCTCGATCCTGAGGAAATAGTGCAGAGGACCTAAGTCCTTAATGGCGAACTCAGCACGAAGGCGGTCAGTGAGTTGTCGAAGAAGAGCAGTCGAGCATGCTGTCAAGATGATATCGTCGACATAGAGCAGCAGTAAAGCAGTGACATTGCCCTGGTTGTAGACAAACAGTGAAGCATCGGAGCGAGTGGAGCGGAAACCAAGCTGGCGAAGAAACGCTGCGATGCGTTGGTACCAAGCGCGAGGAGCCTTCTTAAGCCCATATAAGGACCGGGAGAGCAAGCACTAGTATAGCAAGCTCCTAAGCAAACGGTTTTTAACCCCTTTCCGCGACGACATTTGGAACTGTCGCCAAGTGAGTGTGGGTGATAGGGGGGTCCTTCCCACACGACACAAAAACCGTCGGGGATATACCCTCCTGACACACACATTCGGCAAAATGAGGTCGTGTGCGACCGACGAGCGCTCAAATATGGAAATACGTATAGTAGAGATAAAAAAATGCAATTATACGACGAAATTATTTCTAGTCGCAAGTACATCCCACACAGTCAGTCCCCGCTAAATGTTTCCGTTCATACGTACATCCCACACAGTCGCTGCAAGGAAAACGTTTCCGTTCACAGGTACATCACACACAAATTTTCCCGTTAAATCATTTGCGTTATTAAATATATCACACACGGTCCGTGGAAGAAACTGTGTGGCAAAGGCTATCCATCACACACAGTTTTTATGTGGTAAACGTTTGCGCAAGGTGGCCTAATGCAAACATTTTTCAAGAGAAAGTCGTGTGTGATTATTCACTGATCCAACACGGTTTATTCCTAGAAACTGTGTGCGTTGCCTGAGGTCATCGCCCATGGTATTTTTTCAACAACCGTTTGCAATAGCAAAACCCAATTAGCAGGCTAATTATCCGATTATTCATAATCCATTTATTATTGACATTTCATATTAAGCACACAATATATTTCATTTTCGTAATTGAAATACATCAGAGTACAACATCATATAGCTTCAGCACTCAGCTACCCCATTACACAACTACACCAGGACCAAGTTTCACTTAGCTAACCTTTTGTACCAAATTTCAAGTATAGACGGTACATAGACAAATGTATCTCATCTAGAAAACTGCTGAAGCAGAAGGCGAATATTGAGCCTTCATTGATGTTGATACGTCTCCAACGTATCTATAATTTTTGACTGTTCCATGCTATTGTATCATCTGTTTTGGATGTTTAATGGGCTTTAATATGCTCTTTTATATTGTTTTTGGGACTAACCTATTAACCAAAGACCCAGTACAAATTGCTGTTTTTTGCCTATTTCAGTCTTTCGCAGAAAAGGAATATCAAACGGAGTCCAAACGGAATGAAACCTTCGCGAGGATCTTTCTTGGAACAAACGCAATCCAGGAGACTTGGAGTGGAAGTCAAGGAAGCCACGAGGCAGGAGGGCGCGCCCCCACCCTCGTGGGCCCCTCGCAGCTCCACCGACCTACTTCTTTCACCTATATATATACTCTTATACCCTGAAAACATCCGGAGAGCCACGAAACCACTTTTCCACCACCACAACCTTCTGTACCCGTGACATCCCATCTTGGGGCCTTTTTCGGCGTTTCGTCGGAGGGGGATTCGATCATGGAGGGCTTCTACATCAACACAATAGCCTCTCCGATGATGTGTGAGTAGTTTACCACAGACCTTCGGGTCCATTGTTATTAGCTAGATGGCTTCTTCTCTCACTTTGGATCTCAATACAAAGTTCTCCTCGATCTTCTTGGAGTTCTATTTGATGTAATACTTTTTGTGGTGTGTTTGCCAAGATCCAATGAATTGTAGGTTTATGATCAAGATTATCTATGAGCAATATTTGATTCTTCTCTGAATTCTTTTATGCATGATTTAATATCTTTGCAAGTCTCCTCGAATTATCGGTTTAGTTTGGCCTACTAGATTGATCTTTCTTGCAATGGGAGAAGTGCTTAGCTTTGGGTTCAATCTTGTGGTGCTCGATCCCAGTGACAGAAAGGGAAACGGCACGTATTGTATTGTTGCCATCGAGGATAAAAAGATGGGGTTTATATCATATTGCTTGATTTTGTCCCTCTACATCATGTCATCTTGCCTAATGCGTTACTCCGTTCTTATGAACTTAGCACTCTAGATGCATGCTGGATAGCGGTTGATGTGTGGAGTAATAGTAGTAGATGCAGAATTGTTTCGGTCTACTTGACACGGACGTGATGCCTATGTTCATGATCATGCCTAGATATTCTCATAACTATGCGCTTTTCTATCAATTGCTCGGCAGTAAATTCTTCACCCACCGTAATATATGCTATCTTGAGAGAAGCCACTAGTGAAACCTATGGCCCCCGGGTCTACTTTACATCATATAAGTTTCCGATCTATAATTCTCGTTTACTATCTATTTATTTTGCAATCTTTACTTTCAAATCTATACAACAAAAATACCAAAAATATTTATCTTATTATGTTTATCAGATCTCACTTTTGCAAGTGGTCGTGAAGGGATTGACAACCCCTTTATCGCGTTGGTTGCAAGGTTCTTGATTGTTTGTGCAGGTACTAGGCGACTTGCGTGTAGTCTCCTACTGGATTGATACCTTGGTTCTCAAAAACTAAGGGAAATACTTACGCTACTTTGCTGCATCACCCTTTCCTCTTCAAGGGAAAACCAACGCATGCTCAAGAGGTAGCATATGTTGAAGGTCTTTGTAACTTTAGGCCAGTGCCTGTGGATGATTGACCGTCCATCCTTCGTCCTCTTCAGGAACACTTCAATATTGAACCGTGGGTGTTGTATGAATACCTTCCTCGCCTCCTGACCATATAGGTGGTTTGAGAGGTAATCATCAGTGAATTGCTTTGGAAAGGCCTGAAAACAAGGATGTGCATAAATATCTTCTCTATATTGGAAATGGGGCAAAGGAATAAAAAAGGCAAGGTATAATAGTTAGTACCATCCTGTAGTGAACTGATGTTTTCTTCATTGTGCAGACAAAGATCTTGTTGTTTTTTGTCGCTAATTTCTTTATCCTAACAATCTTTATGAGTTTCTTGACTTGACTGATATTCATGGACAACTCATTCCCCATATGCAAAAAGGGTCGAACAGTGGGTCCCTCTGCCAGCGGGGCCTACATGTGCAAGACCAAATTGTTAAATACCTAAATATTGGAGTGGTTCCTGCAATTGCACAATAATGTTCTATTAGACAACGGACCATGCACGTGCTAACCTCGATTGTAAACCTCAGTGCTTCCCATTGTTTCCCTGCAACACATATAAGGTAGTTAATCATCAGGTTAAGTAAGGGTTCGCATGCTATCAGTAAAATATGTTGATGAAAAATAATCACATTGCAGATTCATCAGATTAATTCAAGCCACACGGAAAACCCATTTATCCAAACCAAGCATGATTAAGAACTAGGAAATATAGCACTTGTATATGTTTCTCATGTATTAAGTGCAGCCAAATTCAATTTATTCCTCACATGCACAACAATACAAAATTCTACCCACGACAATTGGACATCGCATTGGAGAATTGAACCAAGCAGTTAACTAAAAACCACAACAAATGGACCAAACATTAACTGAGCACCACATTGCACAATATAACACACTCCCAATAGAAGATCAGACAATTAACCAAACAGTTAACTACAGCCAATTGTAGCAATTGTATTTGTTTCTCATGTATTTACTACAGCCAAATTCAATTTATGCCTCACACTGTATACAATAACAGAATGCACCCACAACTATTGAACATCGCATTGCAGAATTGAACCAAACAGTTAACTAAACACCACAACACAAATGAACCAAATGTTAACTGAGAACCACATTGCACAATTTATAACCAAACCAAGCATGGTTGACAACTTGGAAATATAGCAATTGTATTCGTTTCTCATGTATTTTGTAAAGATAAATTCGATTTATTTCTCACATGGAAGACAATACAAAATTGCAGCCTGAAGAATTGAACATCACATTTGCAGAATTGAACCAAACAGTTAACTGAAGACAACGACTAATTAATAAACAGTTAATAAGTGAGCACCACGCTACATGACATATAGAACATATACACTAGAGCAACATATTACATGGTAAAATTAGATAGCTCAATTCACCAGAATTTGTGAAGGAAAGGCAGGAGCAGCACACGCAACGGGTAAACCGAGCATGCTTAACCGGCATAGCTAGCAAATGGCAAGGTGCTCCTTCAAGATCTGGGGGTCGGCACGAATGGCAGCCATCGCAACCTCATCCGCGCGTGCGGCCGCGATTTGCTTCTCCGGTGCCAAATGCTCCTTGAGGTCCTGGCTATACTGCGTGCACCATGGCTTAGGCCGACGCTTATTTGGTGGAGGGGTCGGTGATTTGGGTGGAAGGTGTTGTGCTCGCGCCGGCGGTCAGGGCATGTGGGATGTGGAAGGAGGAGGAGGATGGGGGTCGGGTGTGGATTACTTGCCAGGATAGGCGAGGCCGAGGAGCGTGAAGGAGGGTCGCCGACGAGGAGGCGGCGACGCTGCAAGCAAGGAGTGAAGGTTTCAACTTGGAAAGGAAGGCGGAAAGAGGGGAAATGTGGCTTTTGGTAAGGGGGAGGGGGCGGGGAGGTAGATATTTCCACGGAAGGTGAAAATTTGGAATCGCTTCAGAGAAAAAACTGGCGCTCAAAGTGTCATCAGACACGGTCCCTTATTCAGAACAGTGTATGATATGTGAACATCACAAACGACTTAGTTAGCTTAACCCATGTGTGTTGAGTTTGAACGTCAAAATTTTTGGTTCAAATTTCCCTGGTTACAGTGGTCATCCACGTCATTGCATAATTTGGGTAGACAAAGGAGACTAACTTCTAAATCGAGCAAGTTCAACAATTAAACAGAGCTAGTTGACCTAAATATTACTCTAACAAATTAAAGACTGGCGCTCTTAATTAAACAAAACAAAGAGTACTACTACGACTGGTGCTCGTCGATCTCCACCGCCGCCTGCATGTCCAGCTCGCGCCCGACGGTCTCCTGGGGAAGGGGCTCCATGGCATCAATTGCACCATACTCGACAAGCATCTCGCCATCAGCGTCCACCATATCTTTGGAATAGGCCGCCATGAGCTGGGCGTGGGCGGCCGCGATCTGGGATCTGGCAGGCTCCGTCGTGGCAAGGTATGCCGCGCAGGAACGGACGGTTGTTCGAACTCTCTCGGCGATTGCCAGCTCTTCGGTCGTGGGTTGCTGACCGTTGTCGGAGAAGCTTCGTTCGATTTGTGCGGTGACCGCCACGAGCTGGGCGTGGACGGCCTCGACATGGTAGTAGGCGGCCTCCATCAGCGCTAAGGTCGCCGCTGTGGAACAGACAGCTACTGTGCCGCTCTCGCCAGTTGCTATCCCCGAGGCCGATGCTGCTACCGCCGCCTGAGAAGCAACAACGACTGTTTGGGCTGCCTTGGCCGCTCGGACGCAGACTGTGGTCACCCTCACGAAGCTTGTTAGCACGCGCCTGGCGGCCGCGCTTTCGCCGGAGTGGGCCGCCGAAGTTGCCCTCACGACGTGGGTCCATGTCCCCATCTTTCACCGGCGATGAATGAACAGTGAAATGATATTTGGGGAGTGAGCTAGTGTGCTTGACACGCCGACTGTGGACTATAGCCGACGCACCTTCTCTCGTAAGCCATAGGCGTACTATACACTGATGGTGCTCCAAGATATTTTGTGCTGCATCTCACACGGTTGGTGATAATAAACTGTGTGCGATCTACTTGATTTATCGTCTTGATCATTTGAATTACGTAATGGGGTCACAGCTACAAAGGATGGTGTTTCAATTGTTAGAACTTTTATCTGCAGTGAACATGCAACTATAGGTGTGTCGTCAAAAAATTGGAATTATTCAATGTTCGTTTGTACATTTTTATAAATTAACTGGGTTTTCCAGGCATTTTATGCGCATAATTCAAATTTGAACTACATGCACATGCTCGAGTGCATATAAACTGATTGAAAAATCAAATATGTGTCCTTGGTTGCATGCTTAGGTCCCATGCAAGAAATGAGAATGAATTTCAAACATGAGGGCACCATTGATTACCGGCAAAACATTGAGATACCTGGTTTTTAAATTCTAGTAAATCCAAAACTCGTCTGAAATTCATGGAACTTGGCATGCTATCATGGAGCGGCATCAACATTTCATGGTAATTTTTTTGTCCCATTTGGCGCAGGTTTGGGTATAAGCTTCTCACAAACCAGAGCTTCTCACAACAAGCGTGATGGTTTCGGTAGGGAACGTGCCACCTTTGGGTCGAAATAATATCTGTTGCCTCTTATTGCTTTCAAAATTTTCCGAGTGTCAACATAGAACAACAAGAGTGTTGTGTTCAATTTTGAAATTTTTCGGGGTTCATTTGGACATTTTTATACATTAACTGGGTTTTCCAAGCATTTTATGTGCATAATTCAAATTTGAACTACATGCACATTCTCCAGTGCATATAAATTTGTTGAAAAATCAAATCTATGTCCTTGTGTGCATGCTTAGGTCCCACGCAAGAAATGAGAATGAATTTCAAACACGAGGGCACCGTTGATTGCCGGCAAAACATTGAGATGCCTGGTTTTTAAATTCTACTAAATCCAAAACTCATCTGAATGAAACTTGGCATGCTATCATGGAGCGACATCAACATGTCGTGGTAAATTTTTTGTCCCGTTTGGGGCAGGTTTGGGTATATGCTTCTCACAAACCGGAGCTTCTCACAACAAGCATGATGGTTTTCAGTAGGGAACGTCCCACCTTTCGGGACGAAAAGATATCCATTGCCTCCTATTGGTTTCAAATTTTTTTCTCGTGTCAACATAGAACAACAAGAGTGTTGTGTGAATTTTTGTGATTTTTGGGGTTCGTTTGGACATTTTTATGCATTAACTTAGTTTTCAATGAATTTATGTGCATAATTCAAATTTGAACTACATGCACATGCTCTAGTGCATATAAATGGGTTGAAAAATTAAATATTCCTTGCGTGCATGCTTAGGTCCCATGCAAGAAATGGGAATGAATTTCAAACACCAGCGCACCATTGATTGCCGGCAAAACATTGAGATGCCTGTTTTTTGAATTCTAGTAAATCAAAAACTCGTCTGAAATTCATGAAACTTGGTAGGCTATCGTGGAGCAGCATCAACATGCCGTGGTTAAAATTTAGTCCCATTTGGGGCAGGTTTGGGTATATGCTTCTCACAAACCAGAGCTTCTCACAACAAGCATGATGGTTTTCGGTAGGGAATGTCCCACCTTTGGGGACGAAATGATATCCATTGCCTCTTATTGCTTTCAAATTTTTTCTCGTGTCAACATAGAACAACAGGAGTGTTGTGTGATTTTTTGTGATTTTTTGGGGTTCGTTTAGACATTTTTGTGCGTTAACCGAGTTTTCAATGCATTTATGTCCATAATTCCAATTTGAACTACATGCACATGCTCCAGTGCGTATAAATTGGTTGAAAAATCAAATCTGTGTCCTTGGGTGCATGATTAGGTCCCATGCAAGAAATGGGAATGAATTTCAAACACTAGGGCACCCGTTGATTGCCGGCAAAACATTGAGATGCCTGGTTTTTAAATTCTAGTAAATGAAAAACTTGTCTGAAATTCATGAAACTTGGCATTCTATCAATGAATGGGACCCGACATGCTGTGGTATTTTTCTTGTCCAATTTTTAGAGAAGGCGCACTCAAATAATGACAGCCAACAAAGGCATTTTGAAAGAATAGTGCCACTTTAATATCTCAAACTTTTGTATAATTCAAACCATGTGAGTTGTGTTAACCATTCACGTGACGCCACGTGTCTTGGTTTTAATGGCTGTAGGAGGTGTCGTGCGGACAGCTGCTTGACCTTGACTGAATGGGAGGCCTGAGAGCACCGTCCAGTGCGCAGGCTGACCGAGAGGCGTGCAAGCTGTCCTCGAGTGCGCGGGCTCACCGGGAAGCGTGCGAGCTGTATGCTATGCAGGCTCATTCAGAAGCGAGCCCTTTGACTTCCATGGCCGCCCGCCTTGCTCGCATCCTCTCCATTAATGGCGCCCAAGACGCAGTTTAATTCGCTTTTAAATATAAAACATAATTCGCGTTTTAAATATAAAACACTCATCGCAAAGGTTTTAGTTAGAACACCCGTATGCAAACCGACAGCTTCCCAGGAAGCCAAGAGAAAATGTGCCGAGCAGGATTTCTGTAGCTCTTGATCGCAAACGTTTTAGATAGAACACTCGTATGCAAAGTGAGAGCACCGCAGGATTTGTGCATCCCTTCAATGCAAACGGTTGTTTTGGTTGACCCGTGTGCAACCACGTACAAACAATTTGGTAAGATTTGCATCTGTCATATTGGGTATGTTGCCATTTGTCAAATTGGAAAGATCTATATTTGTTGATCTAGTAACGTTGCCATTTGTCAATCCTTGTAACACTGCGATTTGTCAAAATATGCAGCTAAAAATCATTAGCACTATGTAATTTTTGCAACTAAAATCCAGTAATTAAGCATAGATTTCATTCATAGATTAAGCAGTCGTTCTTAAATTTATAAAAACAGTTCAACTGGACAGCTGAAAAGACCAAACTTCTCCCCAATTGTTGCCAACCACGTACTGAAATAGCTAGTTCACCTATATATACTAGCACATAATACACTGCAGGAAAAATAATATGAGAACACAGCATGTTGAAAAAACCCCCACCCTCCTAGATAGAAAAGAGGATTCTAGGAACATACTATGCGCGTTTCAAAATGCTGTGTTAGGATGAGAAGGAACAAGTGTGGCGTCTCGCCGAGGGCGCAGAAACCTATAGGGTACTCGCACTTTGGGCACTGCAAATGAAACACACTAGATTCAGTAGGAAGAAAAATGCATCAATGACGGAGGCTGCCATCCTAGGATTACCTGCGACCAAGGGACTTGGGTTTATCGGGGATGGATGAAGAATTCGTACCTGGTTCTCCATGAGAAAACCCTATGCAATCGCCGAGAGGGGGTTTTCTCTGAACAAGAAGATGTGGGGGAAGGGGATTCAGGCCTAGTGAAATATTGCCGCTTCGTCCGTCCAGCTTACTGCTGAAGCTGGAAAGGGGGGTTGTGATTTGACGGCTCATTGGGCATTACTGCGGCGCTACGACCGGGGTGTGTCTACCGTGAAGTTGTGCACTCTAATTTGTGCATATGGCACGTGGACCCCGTTGTCGGTTGCCCCACATATCAGCGAAAGGAAGTAGAAAGACAGGAGTAACTAGTTACACATAAATATATTTTTTGACAGCGAGATACTCCCTCTGTAAAGAAATATACAAATCTTTTATATCACAGGCTCACCTTGCCGAGAAATATAATCCCTCTGCAACGCACAGGCATTATGAGGGTTCAA
Organism: Aegilops umbellulata; assembly: GCA_032464435.1. Lineage (NCBI taxonomy): Eukaryota > Viridiplantae > Streptophyta > Magnoliopsida > Poales > Poaceae > Aegilops > Aegilops umbellulata. The sequence goes on from CP136055.1 coordinate 204,332,052, forward strand.
CTTTTTTTATGGGGGTTCAGCTGAGAATATAATACTCAGATAGGCTCATGGTTCTGGACTTTGGGCCGCAGGCCGACCCTGCATGTTTGGGGGCCCATGTGTTCTACCTCAGCGCTTTTCATATTGCAAGCGATCGGTACGGTGCTGGTTTTAGATGCTGTCGTAAGGCGAATACACAAAATTGAATAAAGCACGACAGCTGTTGCAATGAAATTGAATGACAGTTCCTAACCACCAATTAGAGTTGCAATTCTATCAATGATATACCATGTGATAAATAATACCGTCGTACTACTTATACACACATGACACTTGTTTCACCATGCCAGATTATTACATCAAAATCTCTCGGAGGATAGATCAGTTCGGCAGTTGCGTGCCGCTACTGAAGAATTTCAAAGTTGATTTGGACCAGCTCTCCTTGCCGAGAAAGTTCGATTTTGACATCATCCCCTACCGCAAGATATGATTTAGATTTGAACCTTGACCATCCTTTAGCATCAATCATCATGCAGCCATCCTTTGTACTTACGGTATATTGAGCAGGTTCATTCACACCAAGGCTGCGCATGGTAAGAGAAACTTGGCCGCGGTCGCCCGGATTGTTGAACGACTCCCTCGTTGCTCTAGAAATTCTCTGTTTGCAAAAAAGAAGACATACCCAAATATTTAGATCAACACAGTGAATCATGTGAAACAACATGGAAAGAAAAAAGAACGAAGCACTTGGGCGGCCAATGCTTACCAAGAAGGTGGACATGTCAGTTTTTGTAAGGACTTTGGTATATGAAGTGCGAACTGCAGCCTAGTCTATTGCCGGTGCAACTGCACGGGCCGGAGTAGATGCAAGTGCAAGTGTTGGTGCAGGTGCCGAAGCCGTTGCTGCTGCCGGAGATGGTGCTCCTTGTAGAGCTGGTGCCGGTGTCGGAGCAGGTGCCAGTGTCGATGCCCGATCCTCCGGTAGATCAGACTGATCTGTTGACGCGGTCGGTGCCCAATCCTCAGCTGGATCAGGCTGAGCTGCTGCCGCTGTCAGTGCTAGAGCAACTGCCGGTGCTCGATCTGTGCGAGACAGCGGCGATCGTGTGTGGTCTGCTATGATCAACTTTCTAACTTGACTAGGATTTGTGACTGTGATCCAGTCTTTTTCTTAATTTCTTTTAAATGCGAGAAGGACTAATTGTGGCGTTTTTGTTAAACCAAACTGCAGTTCATCATAGGGATTCAGCTTGTACTCAGACAACAGACTGATCCAATTTTTTCCAGTAATATAAGTGATGGACGGTGCCTTCGTTACTGACACGACATAAGAAGTGAAACCTACAAAAATAGCCATCGTAGAGCAAACCAAACGATTTATTATGTGATGAATGTCACATGGCAAAACCTGCATAGTAAAATTGCAGGAAAAGAAAGAAAACATGACATTAAATCAATACGATTTAGACAGTAAATCAATAAGATTTACTTGATGTGACACGAGTGAATCCTTACCAGGAAATCACTATGTTGAAGTACTAAACAGAAGATTGATCGTCCAACTATGCGTGGCATGCAGGGGCCCCGCCTACTCCCACAAGCAGGATAGTCCAAAGGTTGTGACAAATCGTATGGATCGAACATCCATGGGGCTGGAAATCCTGGTGGGTGCGATAAACCCTGCAATGCATACAGATATTGGAGTGTAACCATAATTGATAGACCGTCCTCACAAAAAATATGATATGGATACTTCAAAATATACAGACTGAATTGAGTGGACAGCCATTAACATAGACCGTTCTCAGGACTGACCACACACCAAAAGCGGCAGTACTAATAAACAATACAGGGTTCACAAACACAAATCAAGTACTAAACAATAGTACTTACTACAGACAAGCAAAGTTGCACTAAGTAAACTCTGCAGACTATTTTTTGCCACCGACTTGCGGGATGAACCCCGCATAACTGACTAGGCCATGGACTTCGTGTGAGATGTCTACATGCACCATCACCATCTTGTCAACCTTGGAGAACCTAACAGAGTGGTCTTTCCACTCATAAACATGATGATGAAGACATGCCGCATCAGATTTTTTGGGAAGCTTTACAAGAACCACACCCTTCGTAATCGAAGGCTCAACCAGGAAATTGTTGTGGTCAAGTACAGCCTCGAGAACACGCCTGACAACAATGATACAGGAAAACACTAGTTCAGGACATGTGGCGACAAGGACACAACAGCTGGATAGTTTAGCAGTAGAACTCATCATCAGGTCTTCCAGTTCACACGACATGACTTTGAGAACTTCATCTCCACTGCGGACCTGGTTCTAATTCAAACAGAAACCATATTTTATATTACTACCTCCGTTCAGAAATATAAGATGATTTTCGATATTATACTCCATGTATGACTATATATACGCACAGAAATGAGTGAACGAAGACACTAGAATATGTCTTCAAAGGCATGAGAGCAGAGGGATTACATGCAATATCCATAACACAAGTTACTGAGGCAAATATACCCTCTTAAAAGGTAGCATTGATGTTCATAAAGTACTCCCTCCGTCCCAAAATTCTTGTCTTAGATTTGTCTAGATACGGATGTATCAAGTCACATTTTAGTATTAGATACATCCGTATCTAGACAAGAAATTTGGGACAGAGGGAGTAGTTCAAAGTAATCTATAAGAAATCAGTGTCAACCTCTCGCATGTTTTGCTCAAAAGAGGAATTTAGAACCGTCATTTGGCACACAAAAATCACATGCAAGATCACCTAGAAAGTTGTACTACTAGTACTAGTACTGCGTGTTAGATGAAAAAACACGATCAAGATCGAGAAAAAGATCGTCAAGAAGAGATATTACCTGGACTTGCTTAATGAGGGATCCCGGAGAGGGGGGCTTAGACAGGGCGATGGCTTTGAGCTTGTCTGCGGTAGTCTCGGCGGGGTGCTTGCGCTTCTTCGTACCATGAGCCTCGACGGTTTTGGCCGGAGCCATAGACATCACTTCGGCCGGTGCTCTAGCGTCCATCAAGAAACTATCAAATAGAAGTAAAAGAAAAGAAATCATAATCACAAACCCAAAAGAAGAAAAGAGAGGGAGTTATAGGATCAGTCTCGGGGTTGCAAGACCGGGCCTTGGCCAGAATGAACACCATTGATGCGCTCACCTTTCCTTCTTTGAGAGAGAAGAACAATGGCAGAAGCAGGTCGGGGTTTTCTTGAAGAAATGAGGAACAAGATGAGGCAGAAGCGAGGGTTGGGTAGAGAGGAAGCTGAGAGAGAAGAGTGAAATGATGGTTGCTTCATTCGTCCAACTTACTGCTAGAAAGGAGGGGGTTTTGTGATTTGACGGCTCATTGGGCATTACTGCGGTGCTTCGATCGAGGTAGTCTACCGTCACTCTACTACGGAGTAATTTAGTGCATGGCTGGTGGACCCCGATGCTGGTTGTCCCACACGACGGCGAAAGTGAGTAATTTAGTGCATGGTTGGAGGAGGATCCACACGGTAGAGCGTGTCCATTGTTTTTCAGAAGAAAAAAATGATTACAGCAAGCGTTTCCACTCTTACGACGGAGGAGTGCAAAACACGGCAGCCACTTGAACATACACAGTGCTCCTACTACTAGGCATGTGCAGTGGTTCATACGTCAGTACTACACAATCTTGTTGTAGTTAGTAAGATATGACGATAACAAATGATGTTGTGCGCATGTCAACTACTCCTATATGTAACATAGTACCGCTTTTTCGACTGTCCGGTCGAGAATGAATGGTGAAATCAATGTTAACAGAACTAGGTCCACAACGCACGGAGAGTACGGTGCTACAGTACTCCACGAAACATGAACCATATGAAGCACGAATAGTGTTAGGCAGGGTGTATGAAGGGTGCACGGGATGGGAGCAAAAGTTCCTTTCTCGACCCACTTTTGGGTGTTTGGCAGAGTGCATGAAGGGTGCATGGTCCACACTAGTAGGTTGACAAAAATACACGAAGAGGAAACAACTATATTGAGATGAGAATGCAACCAAACACACCCACATGCTTTGTGCTACAATGACTGATCTGCATCGTCTGATTTTGATCCAACGGTCATGTTGCGCCGAGACATGGACATGCCCATGCAGAGGGCGCCTAAACACCACCGAAGTCCCTCTGCTTCTCGAGGCGCATGACATTGGTGATGCAAGGTGCAATTGCCCGCAGAGCCCGCTCCCGGTCGACGGGAGCCAGCTCGTCAAAGACGGCGTCCAATGGCACGAATGGATTCCGGTGACGGAGCCCTGAAAGGATTCGCCCGGCAACGATGACGTCAGCCCGCAACCCCTCCTTGTATAGCTCAGCCCCCACCATCGCGCAGAGACGGCTCAACTCCTTGGAGATATAGGTGAAGAAGGAGACTAGGTCAGGAAGCCGCAGCTCGTTGAAGTCGACTAAGTGGTAGAACGGGTTTAGCCCGACGGCCGGCATCGTTGCGCTGGCATGATGGTAAGCATCACGCAACCGCAACACGTGCATGGCAACTTGGTCCACCAAGTGGCTGAGGCGATCCTAGACTTCATTACGATCGGCCCGCTCACGCTCTAGCCGGCTCCCCCGACGGCCTATCGTATCTCCTGCTTTCTGCAGCAACGCCGCCGACGCCTCGAGCATCTTGTGGTGGACGCCTGCCGCTTTTGAAGCTCCGTGAACTCCCGTACATAACCGAGGAGCATGGCACTCCTCTCCTCCTTGAGCTCACGGAGCTCCACGTCCTTGGCCTTGAGCTCCGCATCCTTGGCATGGAGCTCCTGTGTCAGGAGCCTCACCTCGGACTCTGTGATCTGCTGTGCCGCCATGGCACCAGGTAGAAGCAATGGGGAGAGGAAGCAAAGGGGGCAAAACGGCTGAAAGGCAATGCAATCTACGGGAAAGCAGAGGGATCGGGGAATCTTTTGGTTTTCACCACGGTAAAACACCAGTCGACGACTTCTCACATCAGGGAGCAGTGGGTTTTTATAGGCGGAGTCATCGTGACTAATTGCTGCCGCGCCTGCTCCCGTCAATCAAAAAAATTAAAAATCCTGCCGCACCCAAACACCAGAGCAACCCCGCGGTGGATATTTAAATTTACCTGCCGGAAGTAGATAAAAAAGGGGTGAAAAAACAAATGTGGCGGTGGCCTAGCTAATCGGTCGAACTAGCCCAACTAGCTAGCCATCGTGCTTCACTGATGTACTCGGTGGGAAAGGTGATATTTCGTGATTTGACGACTCATTTACTTGCTTCGGCGCTACGACCGAGGAGGACCCAGAAAACGCGCGGTAGGGCGTCCCACGTCAGGAAGAATATATGCATGCACCACCGGGGAGGACCCCGAAACCATGCGGTAGGGTGTGCCACGTCTCGGCACGGAGAAAAATGTGCGTGTAAAAATATATTGTATCTCTATCTTCTCTAGTACACCAATTTTTAAACTTTGGATAGCCACCCGCCGTGACCCAGAATCGTTTGCTAGCCATTGATTTCCTCCACGGGTTGAATCGCCACCGTTTATCAAAGTTGAACCCTACTGATCCAACAATTATGGTTAGTGGGATTCGCTCCCACGGTTGGGCGCCAAAACAAGGCTGGGAGGATCTTTCTAGAGCTTCAAGTGAGCACGCAGCTAGCCTCATATTGTGAAATGTTCCTGTTAATACTCCAGTACACACCAGAAGCATCTAAACAAATGCGCATGTAGAGGCCAGCGGCCTATATTAGCAATTTGCTCCTCACATGAATACTGTTGAATGCATGTAGGGAAGTATTTTTTCTCAAAAGAATTAGCACACGGTAGAAAAAAAGTGCACGCATGGCAATATTTTAGTTCGCTGAGTGAAATATTCAAAATATCATTATAAATTTTAGATTTAGACTTTACTTTATTTTTCTTAAGGGGACACTAAGTTACTTAAATTGCTGTGCGCTCGACAACACACAAATGAGATAGAGTTTATGAGAAAACACTGACTTGAAAAAATGGAAAGATGAAGATTATACAATCAAATTAATTTTACCTATATTATAAGTTTGAATTTGAAAAATTAAAAGATTTCACAAACACGCCCTTATCATTTCTTTTGGAATAAAACTATATGCTGTTTTATAATGCATTCTTCATATGTAAATTCATTGTAGTACTCTGATTTTTATGAGATAGGATATTTACTTTTAATCTAACGTGCAAAGCACGAAAACATTACTAGTCAGTGAACTCGTATCACCATAGAATTTACGGTGCGGGAGCACCTCATACTCTCCCGTGCGAGAAAACATAAGGTGCTATCCCAGCTTGGATGCTACGGTGATACGAGCTTGGAGGTCGTTTGATCTGAGATCCAATGGCATCTGAGCAGTCTTTGTGCTTGTAAGCAGTGGCCGAACTCTTTTGGGGCTTTTTTGCAAAAAACCATTCGAACCACCGAGGAGGTGTTGGGTCACAAATCCAACGCCTCCGAAGAGCTTGTATCACCAAAGCATCTAAGGTGTGGTAGCACATGATATTCTTACATACAGGAGAATATGATGTCCTCCTTCATCTTAGATGCTACGGTGATACGAGCTTCGAGGTCATTGGATATGGGATCAAAGGGCATCTAAGTAGTTTTTGTACAAATTGTGTGCAATTCTCAAACTCATCAAGGTTTCCTGCAGAAATATTAAGACACATCATGTGAGCTGCTATATCTCAGATCTACAAGCTCCAAGCAACTCGTATTGGCATATAGCATCTAAGGTATGGGGGCACATGATATTCTCCCGTGGAGGAGGGGTGGGGGGTGCACAACCAATCGGTGACTGGGAGGGTGGGGACAAATATAATCTAAACAACTCTAAACAGAGCTCCACAATTTTATCTAAGGTCGAGGGGTTGACCCCCGACAATCATAGCTCCGCCTAAATAGAACATTTGCATGTACTATAGTAATAGACTTAATATTCATGTTTCAGTTTCATGTTCATTTTAAATATTGAACTGAGGACCATGGATGTCTTACATTTTACTCCCTTCGTTCCTAAATATTAGTCTTTTTAGAGTCTTCAAATGAACTGGCACATACAGATGTATATAGACATATTTTAGAGTCTAGATTCACTCATTTTGCTCCGTATGTAGTCACTTGTTGAACTCTCTAAAATACTAATATTTAGGAATAGAAGGAGTATTTTTGAATTCGTGTCATACATGCATGGTTTGGAAAAATAGATGCACTATACTTATTGGATTGTTGTTGTGTTCGTGCCTGTGTGTCTCTGTGTGTGTGTGTGTGTGGTCATATGCTTGATACATACAAAGTTTTCTCACCTCCATATTGTTCATCTTTTAAATTTGAATTTGCATTGGAAAACTTACTAGGGATACCATGAAATGTGAAATCCACGTTGAGATCACTATATCACAAACTCACTCTAATTCAACAACTCGTCATAAATCAATTACCACGTTGAGATTAGTATTTGCAAGGAAAATAAGGGTATTGTAATACACATAGATTCATTCGGCAATTTAAAAGGTTCCTTTCGTATTCTCGAATGGTAGGACCCAACGGCGTACCAGCCAGACCTTGGCTTGTGTTGATCCTAAAAAAAACTGGGCTCGTGTCCTTCGGTGGCGTGCGTGGTACACACATTAGGCAACCCCATTACCCCAACCAGTCGAGCCTCAGCGTTTCAAGTCTAAATATCTGGCGGCCAGAATTCCAGCCCTAGGAAATTCCCCTCATGTCCCCGGTCCATAATGACTACCGATGAACAACGGAGGGATGCTTTAGTAACTAGACAACGTTACCTACCGTGCCGAGCACGGTTCAATTCCCTCGGTCGCCGCTCGTCAAGGTCACCCGTCAACTGCATTGCCTAGTACTACTACTACTACACCAGGATGAGCACAAAATTGAGCCCGTTTGTTCGTGCCTAGTACTTGAGTTAATATATCAGGCAATGCACTAGTACGGAGGGATTATCCTTTTACTCTACATATATAACTTGTCTGAAGTCTAACTAAGCAAAATGTTTGACCAAATCCTTTCTTAAGAAATACAACATGACAGATGTACGGCTTGAAAATTTATTGCATGATACAGGTTATGATATTGTTTCGAATCCTGGATCTTAAATTTCAGAAAATCCAAAAGTGAGCATAAATTCTTGAAACTAAACATGGTCACGTGATATGGCACAAATATTACTTCGTAAGTGTTTTCTTCAATTTGAGACAAGCTGCTTATGACAAGTTGCACAAATGAAGAGCCAAGGTATTTTGGAAGAAATACCTGTCACGTTAAGGCGAACGCTTTCACTATTGAAACCGTGGGCGTTTACGTGCCGCCACGAGTCCCCGCTTCTCATCGACAGGTGCCGTCCGAGCAAGCGTGTGAGTCATCGGGAGGCGTGCGAGGAGACCGCTGCGCCGGCTGTCAGGGAGGCGTGTGAGCAGACCGCTGTGCAGGCTCGCCGTGAGGTGAGCCCTTTGACCAGGCTCCCCCGCCCACCGTCGTCCCAACTGCTCCCACTTTTAATGTCACCGGCGCTGCAGTTTAAAATCAACCTCGCACTACCCGGTATCGCTACAATCCTCTCTCTTCCTCTCCGATTCTCCTGTCGTCTACCTCCAACTAGCCTTACCTAAACATACGCCATGCCGCATCACGATGGTCTGCCCTTAGTGTTCCAATTTCCTGAGGAAGACACCCAGCCGGAGTCTCAAGAACATAAGGCGCTTTGGAACGAGCTTGAACTGGCCTTGCGGGAAGACGCCGCGCCTGTCCCCGCTCCCGTCTCCCCGACTGCGCCAGCGCCCATCTCCGTGGCATTGATGGGCTGGGAGCCACACATTGTCGCCGAGCTTGATCTCACGGAGTTCCACGAGGTCCCCGCCGACTTTCACGCGCCTGTGCACCTGCGAGCACATGCGCCTACGTGTGCACTGTCGCGCACGCCCGTGCCGGTGCCCGTGCACCTGCCAGTGCATGCGCCTGCGTGTGCACTGACGTGCGCGTCCGTGCCAGTGCACGTGCACATGAATGTCTCCGCCGCGCCGTTGACAGCGCCTGTCCCCGCGCAGGTGCCAGTGCCCCCCCTCAGCGGCATGGATGGCCGCCGTCGACCGCTTCCTTGCACCAACGCTAGTCGCCTCCTCCCGCCAGTCAACTCGCTCCAAAGTCCAGAACATTTTGGCCTTCCTTGAAGCTAGGCCAACGTCCAGGAGTACGCCAACAACGGCGCAGGACGCCGCCGTCGCCGTCGGTCAGTGGCCCGACGACACACATAGCACGGCAGAGGAGCCGCTTCCCACTGCGAGACGCCCCCGCCGCCGCCGTGTAATCTAAATTTGCCATGAAAAATGTTCGGATTGCCATGCTTAAAATTCGAACGTTTATCATTTCCGTTTATTTTATATCGATCATCGTATAATTTAAAGTTGGAGTCAGACTGAACGAAATGTATGGTTTGATCGATTGAATGTTATGCTAGAGCCATATCAAATTTAATATAAAACATCATCAAGCCACATGTATTCCTTGTCATCCAACGGCCTAGACTGCTTCAATGTCGAGCGCTCAACACGTTTAGCGTGTAGTTAATTTCATGCCAAAAATAGTGCTAATCACATGACAACACGCAAATAATATCCTAGTAGTTAATATCCGCACGCAAATAATATACTTCCAAATTAACGTGCATTGCACGTACACACTGACTAGTGCTGCTAGTACATGAAACTGGTGCCGTGACTTGTGAACGCTTCCAGATATGGTCAACGGCAACATCGCCCACGAGTTCTTCCTGTTTGCCCATGCGTCTAAACGAAGAAGGGGAGGAGAGAGAGAGCACACATGGAACCCACCAGTAAGTGAAGGAGAATAGTACTAAAAATAATATTACATGTTATCCATTAATTAGGCTATGGTAATATAAAAACATTATGTGAACAAAGGGGGTACAACAAACATTGCTATTCTACGTCTGTTGCCTACTCTTGACGTGCGGCTTGAAGGCCCGGTCGCATGTTCGATCCTCGTCCTTTATTTTTTAATTTGTATATGGGTCCAAATTTGTTTCATGACATGTGGGCCCCTCGGTGTGTAGTTTGTACCACTTTAATTTGTGGGTCGAAATTTGTTCCATTCCAAGTGGACTATCGGTGTGTAGTTTTGTAGCTTATTTATAATAATTAAAGAGAACACCATAGTTTTTTGAATAATACCATGGTGCGACGTTGATGGCGAGAAAGGACATGCGAGAGAGCGATGACCGAGCCAGAGGGAAATCAACTAGGGCAGTTGCGTGGGTTGCAACGGTGTTTGGAGTAGTTGTGGGCCGAATGCTACGAAAATATAATCTAAAATGACCGGAATAAATGCCTATAGAAATTAATCCAAGGTTGGAGTGCCCCTCGCAATGTAAATAGCTCCGGCTTTGCGAGGGATGGAGAGGTAGTAGCTTCAACGCGTGGAAGATACGGTGTGAGAAAGCGAGGTCAATCGAGAGACATATAGATAGAGAGACAAAGTGAGTGTGGTCCGACATTCATTGAACAAATATATATGCTCTGGAGAGATATTGTCCGATTGAGCTTTTTGGCAAGGGTGAGGGCTATAAGATAGAGCTTGAGAGATGATCCAGTCACAGACGTGTAGATATATTTTGTGCATGGGAGGAAGCAAGGTCAGCTGATCACATAGGGTCGCCGTGCGATCGAAAGAGTGAGATGGGTTGGAGAGAGTGACCTAGATAGACGATGTGCGTGAGAGAGTATACAATGTGAATAGGTCGAATTTGGCTCAAACATGGTGATATATCATTTTTGTCCGAGAAAGAGCGAGGTCAATCGAGACATACAGAGAGAGAGAGAGAGAGAGAGAGAGAGAGAGAGAGAGAGAGAGATTGAGTGAGCGTGGCCCACCATGAGGTCGAAAGAGTGGTGGCGGCTTGGATGGACTGACCTAGATAGACAATCTGCGTGAGAGAGTATAGAGTGTGTCGATCGAGGCCCGAACAGGGAGATATATCATTTGTGTGTGAAAGAAAACGAGGTTAAACGAGACTCAGATAAAGAGAGCGAGATTGAGCGAGTGTGGCCCGCCGTGCGGAAGAAAGAGTGAGATAGTCTCGAGGGAGTGACCTAGATATACAACGTGCGTGCGTGCGCATGCACGAGTTGTTGGGGGGGGGGGGTTGATAGGCAATGCATGTATTTAGCGCGAGAGGGTGAGAGGGAGAGGGGGGGGGGGAGAGAGAGAGCTCGACATGGGGTGCAATGGCGGGTGTGTGAGGTAAGTACATTTGGTAACAGAGTGGAAAAAAGGGGTTGTGTAGTTGAGAGACTTAGAGATCGAAACATGGAGAGAAAGAATGAACGTGTGTTGGAAACCGATTGCTTCCTAAGGTGGTTAGGAGAGGAAGATTGACCGATACAGGAAGTATGTAGCATTTGTGCGGGGGGGGGGGGGGGGCTAAAAACAACATTTGAATGTACATAGTACGAGACTTAATATCGATGTTTCAATTCGGTGTACATTGTAAGATTTGAACCGAGGACCAGGCATACGTGTAATTATTTCGAATTCGTGCCATACTAAGTTTCGAAAAGTTGACATTGACTCAGTTTGTTGTGCTATTTTGTAGGTCATATGTTTGAATCCATCCAAAAGTTTTCTCACTACTATGGTGTTCATCATATACATATGAATTTGTATTAAAAAAGTAGCGTGGATATAGTGAAATGCGAAATCCACGTTAGAATTGGAGATCGCTACGTGACACACACTCTAATTCAAATAACTTACTACGTGACACACACTCTAATTCAAATAACTAATTATGTGACACACACTCTAATCCACGTTAGCGTGGGTACCGTTTCGATTTTTTTTTTCAAATAACTCCTCATTAATTAATTTATAGTACTCCCTCTGTTCACTTTTATAAGACCTTGAAGACATTTCAGACAATGTGCAAAACAATTCATTTAAGTTGTCTGAAACGACTTACAAAAGTGTGAACGGATGGAGTATCTCGTTTCGAATGACTAATTATTGCAAGGAAAACACGGGCATGGTAATACATACAGATTCGTTTGCAAATGAAAGAAGATTCGTTTGCATTCTCAAATGTAGGCGCACCAGGCAAAACAGGGTCGTGTCGGGGTGGACGCTGCTTCAGTGCCTTAAAGGCAACTGCCTTTGGGTCACTGACATGTGGGCCAGCCACCTGTTGGGCCCATATGTCATGGACACAAAGGCAGGTGCCTTAAGGCACCGAAGCATAGTCCTGTCGGGGTGGTCGCGTGTGTCGGACGGACGCGTAGCACCCAGCCACTCACCCCCTACCCCCCCAAAAGGACGACGACAATACAAGTTCGCGCTTCCACGTTTCGGATTGAAATATCTGGCGGCCCCAATTCCAGCCCTGCAAAATCTCTCTTCTCCACCGTCCCCTTCCGCGCCCAGATTGCTCAAATCCCTGATTCGCCGCCAACCCTCTAATCGCCCCTCGTCTCATCTCTTTCCCCACCTCTGTGTCGGACGACGATGACGAAGACGACGGTCGCGCTTCACCACCGCATCGGAGCTACCTCATCTACGCCCTCGTCCACCGCACCGGGTGGTCCACCGACAACGTCGGCCGCCGCAAACGACGTGCCTCACAGACACCGAGTTCCACCGCATCAGGTGCGCTTCACCGATGCCGTCTCCCAGCCCACCGGTGCTACTTCACCGAGCACATCGTCGCACCTCCGCCCCCCGAGGCCGTTGGGGCTTCACCAACGGTCTCGTCCACCGCATCGTAGCGCTTCGCTGCCACTCAAGATCTGCATCCGTGCGCGGCCAGCCAACGCCAGCGCATCACCCTCAACGGATCTGAAGTGACCCGCACTCTAGCTATGCGAGCATGCCCAAACGCCGGCCTAAACTAGGTATCCACACATCACTCCCTTGTGCACTTTTCCGACGATGTTTGGATATCCTTTCACTGCTCTCTTAGCTTACACGCCTATGCAACTCTGACCTTAACTCGTATTTCTTCTAGAGATATCATCTGAAACAAGCAAATCCATATTTTAGCGAAGCATGACGGTGCTACGGGATCTGGTACACATCCTGCACACCCGTATAACCTTGTAAGTATCTGTCCTCCGGTACAACATCAAGGTCGATTCCTCTTATTTGATCAACCATTCGCCGTGTCAAAAATGCAGAGGGGGATGCAAGGAGCACAAGGCCTGCACATCCAAGCAAGTGGTAACATGGACTTGTACATGGAACATCCCAAGCGCAAGCAGAGCTGCAGTGAGCCTGTACAACGAGCTAGCGTAAGTCCCTGTATTTCATTTAATTCGTACTGGCATTTGTGTATGATTTGTGTGAAGTGGCTGATCCACGAATTCAAGTTACCAGGGGCGAACATTTAACTTAAAAAAAATATGAAGGCACTTGCACTCCGAAAATAACATAACTTGAGAAACGTGAAGCTACATGCACTTTGAAAACAAGCTAATGATCCAAAGTAGTTTAGATTATAAACACTAAATGATGCAAGCACCAAAAAACAAAAAGCGCAACATGGTGTACAAGGACTACAAACATGGTTTGTACCTGCTTGAATTATTCATTCTATGGCTAAAAATATCGAAGTGTAATTGCACGTATAACCAGTGCGCAAACTGCATATCAATATATCTATCCTGCACAAGTATGCCAATAGTTTCAAACAACAGATTAGAAAAGTATTTATGCTATGTTGTCATGATACGGGGACTTTCTGGTAGCGACGTTTCCTCAAGCTATGAAAATGCACTATAATTTGCTTGTCATCAATGCCTGCAAATCTCTGTCTCTCTCAACATAGTAGATCATCATTAGACACTAAATCCTTCAATGAGCTTGCAAAATGCTTGCATTAGATCCCTCATTAGACACTATATGTTCATCACCAGGAGCATGTAAAATGTTTGCATCAAATCCTTCATTAGCAGTCTGTTCATTAGACACTTCAGGCTCAAGAACAACATGAGCTTGTATGTTTGCACCGGAAACTTGATTAGATACATCAGATTCAGTCAGTTCAGTATTGATTGGGGGAGTTATAAAATAAGTAGAAATTGGTTTCATTTTCTCATAGATTCCCTACATACAAGCAGTTTTACAACACCGTCAGGTTTAACTATTGGCCAGAAATTGAAGAGTTGAATTAGATATAATCAGGGATGTGATGTACCTGCTCGTTGCGCATGCTACTCTTGCAAGCTGCGACTGTCCATTTGCGCAAGCTCGATGCCATGCCCGTGCTGCCGCCGCTGCCTCCCACACAGGCTACACCCAGGGTTGGATCTTCATCTTCTTGTCCTTCCGTTCGCTTGAAGCCCCGTGACAGCCCTCCAACGAGGGCGCGAGGAAGTGCTGTGTCGGTCTGTCCAGCGATGACTAGGTTAGGAGCGAACTAGACTAGAGGCTGGAGCGAATGAATTGGGATTTTTTCCTGCTGTCGATCGATATGGGAGGCGCTCGTTTGGGCCGCGAGCCTACTATAGGGCCTGCCTTGCACTTATGTTATTGGCCCATCCAAATTGAAACATTTTTCTTCATTTTTTACATTGCCTGTTCGTGCGTTGAGACGAACAAAACTAGCATGGCCAACCTGGACGACTCAAACTAGGTGCACACTTTCCAGCCACCTGAGGCGGCCGCCCATACCAGCCCCTATGATGGCGTCGCCCCCTTTTGCGTGTATGATTGGATAGTGAAAAATATTCCAGTGGCGCTTTTGATTTACCCACAGAATGGTTGAATTGCTTGTTTCTATGAACTGAGTTCGCCAATAATGTGAAGGATGCTAGTCTTTTCATCCTATTGTAGATTGCTTAGATCTCTATATGCCAAAAGTAATCACATGAAATGTACAGTAAAAGCCAGTGTGATGTGTTTGGCTACAACTAGTCTGACTACACGTCCTCATATAGCATATCAAGGACGCACCATCTTACCAGATTAACCATTCGACTTACCCATGCAGTGTGGGAAGAAAGAAGTATTGGGACTGCGTATCCAAGCAATTGATGCCATGGACTCCTTCATACAACCTTGTAAGCAAAAAAGAAGTTGCAGTGTGCCTGTACAAAGAACTAGCGTAAGTTCAGTTACCTGCTTCTCGGAATTTTAGTTAGCCACTTATTGCAAAATTGTTCAATTACGTTGCTTGGCTTAATTTAGTTTGCTACTGATTACATAATGCCACAACCTGTTAATCATATTGTAGACTGGGCCTATCTATGTGTTTGATACTTACTGTTAAGAATTACCTGTTTGCCTTAACTTAAATATCTACTTGTTTGTTTAACTGCTTTGCTGCTGCAACAGCGGGTTACAATGATGTTAATAACTACTTTTCAGCATCCAATTGGAACTCTTTAATTCCTTGTTTGTTTAAATGGTTTGCTGTTACAACTCCCAGTGAGATGTTTTGCTAACTTCAATTTTTCTGAATCCAATCGGAACTTTAATGGCAAAACAGGTTAGCCCAAGATCAAAGAGCGAGGTCCCCATGGACATTGCATCATCCCACAGCAGTGGCACCGGCCCAATCGTGCATTATGAATTGCCAACTGCTGATGCTCTAGAGGCTAAACTAGTGGTATAAAGAGATTCTGCTTCTGCACTTAGAGATGAAGTAGACATGTTGAGGAAGCAAACAGCACAATCACAAGCAGTACTCAAGACAACCATTAAATATTTGGTGGATTTCAAAACGAAGCAAGCTGAGACTGACCAGATTGTTAAGGTCCTGAAGGAAAAAAGGAAATTAAATTCCTACTTGGTAAATCATAGGTGAAATGTTCTTTCCATAGTTGAATAACCTTTGTGTTGTCTGTTCATGTAATCAATCAAACCATTTGTTTTAGAGATCATGTAATAATTGTTTTTTTGTTTTTTTGTTTGTAATTTTATTTGAGCAGAAGTCTGTATTAGTTGATAAGACTCGGAGACATTTCATTTGGATTGCTGTGCCAGACCTACAAATATGCCAATCGGGCTGAATGTGCATTCAGCAATAGTAGTATAGATGGACCATAAGTGGCACGCATCGGAAAGGGCCAAGATGCTGGCTAAAAAAGGATGCTGTTGTAGCCAAAAAAAGTACAGCGGCCTGGCTTATGTATGTTAGTTGATATTATTGATCCATATACTCTATAAGTGTTTATATGTCTGTTAGTTCCGTACATTCTTGGTTGATTGACTCAGTATTTGAATCTTGATACATCGCTTGTGTACATATCTAAATGGGAGTACACATTATGCTGCGTGTGACATTTGAGTTGGACATGAAGTGTTCAAAATATTTGAATTCACCTTAAACTGGATTCTAGTTTCTGAATTTGAGTATCGACATTTGTAAACCATATTCATATATGACAGTCGAATACATCTTTGTCGTCCTTTTGAAGATATATAAAAACACATAGAATGATTTATAAAGATTCATATAGGAATACAAAATGGATTCGAATTTAGTTGCCAGGGTAAACGTGGATGCTTATTGTCCCAAAATTCGAAAGAAACAGCAAAATGTCCACTCCCACATCGGCTGCTCGAAGCCAAGTGTTTGGGAGATGGAAATTACTGTCTACCCATTACACGGACAATCCATCGGCCCGATTTCCACTGCTCTAAACAGGGGTAGGTTAGTAACTTCAATTAGACGTGACACGACCGCCTCTGAGCCCATTCCGACATGGTGGGCATCAAACATGGGCGGCAAAACTCATTTGATTCAAGCTCGTCCGAAAGACCTCTGTTTCTCCCTCCATTCCCCATTCATACACGGTGGGCGGCAAAACAAACTCTCCTCGTCCGAAATAGATGTAGACTAATATTTTAAATAGGGGCAGATGTGTAAATTCCATCAGACGTGACACAACCGCCCTACCTGTCAGCCCTGTTCTTACACCATGGGCGCCAACCGTGGGCGGCAAAACACCCTCTCCTCGCCCCAAATAGTTACCGGCAAATATTTGGGAGATGCGAGATTACCGTCCTATCCCCAACCGACGAGACGTCCAAATTTGAAACGGGTGATAAGTTCGTAACTTTCCCATATTTCAGACAGGCGCGTCCCAAAAACATGGTTCCCCGTACCTCTCCCTCCATTTTCCCATTCATACACCGTCCGCTCTAGAACACCCCATTCCCACACCAGCCTCCGTCTGCCTCCCCATCCATCGCCGCCGTCCTCCACCACATCCATCGCCACCGTCCTCCACCATGCCGGAGCGCCTACCAAGACCGCGTCGTCCATTGCTAGAGATGGACGTTTCTCATCCACGGCGATGGACCAATATCCTTGCATCGCATCCTCTCGCTTCATCGGGCCGTCGTCCTCTTTGCCGGGGCCGCTCACACGACCTTCTCTTCCACCGCAACGGGACTTATCCCCCGATGCACCCGTCTACCGTTGCAGATCTGCTTCAACGCCACCGACAGCCATCGCACCCCCGATGCCTACACGGCGCCGCAAGAGAGGTGGTACTTCATATCTCCTCAACCTTTTGATCTCAACCAGAAAATAGATCTTAACTTGGTTACTCTACTTTCTTTTCAGCTCTTAGAATTTAGTTCTTAGTTCGAAGCAAACAATGGATGCTAGATATCATTTCTCCGGTTTGCAGCTTCAAATCTGCCATGGCACATCCATAATACGGTTTAATTGATCATGCTTAGGGTTTAATTGATCATGTTGGTTCCGTGGTGGTTTCTTTGATAGAAATCAGAGGGGAAACCCTCTTTTGCTAAAAAAAATATATGCTTAGAGTTTCCCCCTTTTATGATCACTATACGATCAGAATACGTGCTTCGTGTCATAATAACACTACTCCACCCATCAAGCTAAACAAGCTTAGTTGTTCAAATACGAATCTGATATTATTAAAATAGAGTTGTTTAATTGGTCAGCTAAATGTACCTAAATTAGTTTCAAAAATGCATGTTCGCCGCTCGGGTTTGTATGTCTGTGTGTGGTCTGGTCAGCACGGTTGGGGAGGTGAACTTTGCATATGCAGGGGTTTATAGGGAGGCACTCTCCGAGTTGAAACCACAATGAATTCCAGAGATAATCTGACTACTTTTTATGTTTTCATGAATCTCAGATTCTGAATAGCATCATAATGATTATGAGCTTGCGCGCATGAAAAGAATAAAGCAGAACAATGCCATGGCTGTCAAACTTGGCATTAAGGGACTGAAATCAAGTCTGGATGCAATGCAATGCAAACACACCCCACCTACAGATTCATGCTCAAAATATGATCCTAACAGTGATTCTGAGCTAGAGGGAGACCTA
The DNA here is from genome assembly GCA_032464435.1 of Aegilops umbellulata. Classification (NCBI taxonomy): domain Eukaryota; kingdom Viridiplantae; phylum Streptophyta; class Magnoliopsida; order Poales; family Poaceae; genus Aegilops; species Aegilops umbellulata. Next base: position 204,350,409 of record CP136055.1, read on the forward strand.
AGTCAATGTAGCTCCCTAGTGGAGGAGTCAGAGGAAGACGCCCTATCTTATTCACCCATCATGGTACTTGCTCTAACTTTCCAAGGTTACATTGCTCGCACATATCTTGCAACTGATGCTTTGCATTGCTTCTACTTTGTTGAACTGCCATTAGCTTAGTTTACACATCATGTATGTGAATACGCCCTGCCTATCCATTTTCAGTACATATTCCATCTGTCATCATACCATATTATCCATTCAAATGCTGTTCTTGTGTATCAGACGTTCAAAAGGAAGAGGGCGATTGCTGATCGTGGAGGAGCACAAGCAAAGTATTTGGAAAAGGTAGTGGCACCTGATAAATCAAATAGCCCATTAGGTGTAGTTGCAATATCACCTGACCCACAAAATACCCCAACTCTAGCAGACTCTAGCCCTACTACACTGGTCATTTCTGATGCCCCAACTCAGCAGACCCCAACTGCAGCAAACAATATGATTATGCCAGTTGACATAGCACTAGCTGTACGACGCAAAACCCCCATTCCAGCAAAGAGTACACCAAATCCAGTTGCCAAATCCCTTTTCGAACCAGAGAGAGCCCCAATTGCAGCAAATAGGACCCCTGTTACATTTCTTCCCAGCTTAGAAGACGAAGCTTATGTTGTTGTCAGGAACTTTGTGCGCATCTTTCCTTCATGGAAAGATTATACCGCAGACAAAGAACAGTTTCCAGTCTTCCTCCGCAACTTACGCGTAAGTAATGTACTAACGTTATTCATGGTCATTACTGCATATGTTTCTGCTGACAGAAGACACAAGATTTCATTCTTTTAAATAGGCGAGGCGCAAACTGGATTGTGATGACGAGCAAGGGTTGGTTGCGCTTTTCAAGCACTCGTTGATGAAGTATCGTTCCTACCTGAGGCAAGCGCACTTCGATGGCAAGCCTCTGAACGAAATTTCTGTAAAGTCTCCGGTGCTACATTTATCCGACGGTGACTGGAATAATCTTGTTACACATTGCTCTCGGCTGCAGCATAAGGTACTATCTATGATATCACATCACAATTTGAACTACATTTCTGCATTTGCCTTAATGTCTCACTTGTACGAAAACTGTTAGCAGAAGAACATTCGTTCTGAAGGGACCATGGAATCTTGCAACTATACTGCACACTTCATTGCTCTTGTGAGTACCTCTTGCCCTGTGTGACCATACTTACTTTCATAGCTGTTTGATTATGTAGCATCACTGCACATGTTAGCCTCGTAATCGTCCATTTGGTGGACATTATAAGATCCGTATGGAATCTTACATAAATTTAGAATCAACCCAATGCTTTAGAAGAGGTTTAGCTCTGCAGTCCTCTTGTAAGGACTGAACGTGGTCTATCACTGTACTTACATTAACAGCTACTCCCTCCGTCCCATAATATAAGAACGTTTTGTACAGTACACCAGTGTTCAAAACACTCTTGTATTATGGGAAGAGGGATTGGTTCATTTTTTAGCATTCTGCATCTTATCTCCCTCGCCCACCATTTACTAAAAAAGATCAGATCTATATTTAATCTTACCAACAAGTAGAATACATAGACAATGCCAGTGCAGAAGTGTAGCCCATTGCTCTTGTCAGTACATTTTGTCCTGTAATGCTTGTACTTCCAGGGATTGGTAGTTGATTATGTAGCATCAATCTGCATCTTATCTTCATTATCCTCTATCCCTTCCAACATTATCATATCTATAATTACTCTCTACAAAATGTAGAGTACAGGCAATGCTTATGAAGAAGATTCTGTGCTGAAATTCTTGAGTTATCCTTCCCTTAACATGGAGAAGGGCATTATAAAGCCGGTGTTAACTGTTAATGTAAGTTAGTCCTTCTAAAGCCTTTATCCTCAACTGCGGTTTAATTTGCTCATACTCCCTATCGTTTACTGCCGTTTAGTTTGTTGTTTCTACCAAAATGCATGTTCGTAAGAACCGTAAGTTCTAAGTTTTACTTGTAAAACCAAATTCCTTATTCATACCATGCACATTACTTAATACTCCCTATATGTATGCTTGTTTTTGTGGATCTATAATCCAATGTGTGGTGAAGCAGCCCACGTTTGCACCTTGTCATCTCTTGTTTTATCTTACTGATGTGGCTGATGATATGAACAACAAGCCATGCACATTATTCAAAATAGATACAATGATTTTCTTTGCCCTTCATCTATGCTTGTTATGTTGACATGGTAATCCAGTAGTGTGGTGAAGCTCCCCGCATTATGAACAATGCCAAATTATGCTATTGATATTTTGAACATACTCTTTATTTTCTAATTTGAAATTGGATAGAATTGATAGAACAATTATCATCTTTGTTTATACACGTGCAAAACCTGTCATCTCTCTACTTTGTTTCAGGGTGATATGCCTGATGGCATGCACAAGTCTGCTGAAGGCTGTGAGGCAAACCCAACATATATTGCAGCAAAGAAGGAAAAACATCTTGAAGATAGCGAGACAACCCCAAAGTCTTGTCTTGATGCAGTGTTCAAGTTACTTGAGACTAACAGTCACACAAGCTCACAGAATTCGTTGTCTGAATCAGTTCGACTTCTTCAATCCCAAGTTCTAGCAGAAAGGCATTCCGCAACTCAACTTTGACTTGAAGTCCTATCTCTAAGAAAGATTGCGGAGAACACCAATGAGAACCTCATCGCTAAACAGCTACACCTGGAAGCTATGACCTACATGCTAGGCCGGTCTCACAGCCTTGCTCAGCAGCTTGCGCAGCAGTTCCCCCGCAAGGCTAACCTTTCTTGAACTGTCTTGGAAGTGGCCTTGGTTCAGTATTATTTTGTTACGCTGCAATAGTGCCCAGTTTTTGTAATCTGCTTCTTCGGTGCGCTTTATGATCACTGGTGGCGAACTTCGATGCCCAGTGGATGTAATATACCTTAAATCCTTTATTGTATAGTGTAGGTTTATTCTTAGTTACTATGCCGTAATTTCTTTATTGTATAGAGTAGGTTTGTTCTTAATTCCTACTAGTTATGCGGTAGCCCGAAATGAACCCAGGCCCATGATTGTGCGAATCAAATCATGGGCTTTTAACAGGCCAAAATTGTCTGGGTCCTTGTTTGGCCCAATCAGATATCGGCTACGAGCAGGCCAGATGCAAACCGGGCCATAGTTAGGCCCAACTATATGACGAGCTTTTAACAGGCTGATATAGGGACGAAATGTTAAACGGGCCCTTAACAGGCCAAAACTAATATCAGGCCGAATTACTAAGTGGGCCTTTAGCAAGTGGGCGCAAAAGCATAGTGTCCAGTTGACGGGCCGAATCTGATATGGGCCATAATTGAGGCCAAAGCCTCTTAAAGGGCCGGACCTGATCTGGGCCGTAATTTGGCCCAGAACGTGGTAGGCTTTTAACGGGCCGGATCTCATATGGGCCACTATTAGGCCCGGAGCGTGGCAGGCCATTAATGGACCGGGTCAAATATGGGCCGGCATTTAGCCCAAAACATGGCAGCCAATTAATGGGCCGGCCTACTAGGGTCCTCAAAATCTTGTGGGCCTATAGTTGGGCTGGCCCATTAATGTCGGCGAAATCTCGTGGGCCTTTACCTGAGCCGGCCCATTATGGCACACAAAAATCTTGTGGGCCTTTACCTGGGCCGACCCATTATGGCCCGCAAAATCTTGGGGGCCTTTAGCTGGGCCAGCCCATTATGGTCCAGAAAATCTCGTGGGCCTTTAGCTGGGCCGGCCCATTATGGTCCGCAAAATCTTGTGGGCCTTCAGTTGGGCCGACCCATTTAAACTTGATTGGCCGGTCCACGTGTCAACATATCATAGGCGCGTCTCGCCCATTGGATGAGTGACACCTGTGCCAATGCGGATCTGACACGTGTCTCCTCCAGCCAATGATGATTTTACACGTGGAAAATCCCCATCGGTCGGGGCTATTAACGGGTTATCGGATCCAAAACCCGACCCGATAGCTTAACGGCGTTCCGTTACGGTGGATGCCACGTGTCGGTCACCCTTGACGAAAGCACTTCTGTGAAGCGCGATTTATCGTCATGGAAGTGGACACTTCCGTGATGATAATTTTGGTAATGTCATGGAACACTTCTATGACAACACAGGTATGCCTATCTTGATTCTGTCATAAATTTGTCATGGATGTACATGCATGACAAAAAACGCGACCTACTGTGACAAACACGTATCATCACGGAAGTGTATTTTTTTGTAGTGAAAATAGCCCCTACGGAGGGGCTTTGTGCTACTTCCGGCAGCCTCTCCTCTGCCGAGCGCGCTCAATAAGAGGCAGAGGAGGAGGAGGAGCCTACCGATGAGCTAGACAAATGCAATACGGTGCCTGCCGCTGCGGCACGTTCAGCGACGCTCGCCAGCTCGAACGCCCACTGCCACTCCAGACGATCCCTCTCGAAGCGGCTGGACTGCTCGTAGATCTCCTGATTCCTCGCCTCTGCGTCGGCGTGTGCTGCGGCCACTGCTGCGGTAAAGCTCTTTGCATGCTCGATGAGGCGCTCCTCCTCCTCCCGCAGGAACTCGATGTAGCGCGCAAGGTCGATGGCGCACGTGCGGGCCTCCACCTCTGCCTTCCTCCTTCGGGAGGCAGTGGCAGAGTGGGTGATGATCCTGGCGGTCGACGGTGGGTTGGCGGCCACGACAGCCGACGATGGGGTGGTGGCCACGACCACCACCTCCCGCCTTCGGGCCGCGGTGGCGGAGCGGGTGATGGCCACGGTGCCCGGCAGTGGGGTGGCGGCCACGAAGGCCACCTCCCGCCTTCAGGTCGCGGCGGCGGAGTGGGAGATGGCCCTGGCTTTCGATGGTTGTGTGGAGGCAACGGCGACCGGCAACAGCTGCCGACGGGCAGCGACGACGGAGCATGTGGTGGGTGTTCCACGCACACCCAATAGGGACACCACGCACACTACACTATGACGGGGACTGCGCTGCCGTCGCGGTGTAGCCTCCCAGCTGTAGCTGTCCTCTAATGACGGCGGAGTGGCTGAGCGATGACGACGGACCGGTGCCATTGGCGATTGTGGGAGAAGCAGACGAGATAAGCTATAGGGAGGGAGGGGAAAATGCGACGCAGGACTCGCCGGTCATGAGGGTTTTTATAGTAGACCGGCAAGCATTGGGATTTTGGGGGATTTCACCGAGTCGGGCGGGAAGCTTGCGCGGGAACCTGCGAGGTTGGGCGGGAACGGGCTCACCGACGATTCATTGGCGCCATCGTTTGGCCAAAAGAACGCCCCCGCGCGCTGCGCAAGTTTGCTCCTTAAGCTGTCTGCGGCAGCGGGGTGACAAGACGTGCGAGAGGAGGACGAGAGGACACGTACACATACAGTTAATAAAAAAATGTTTGCGATTTAATTACCTACTATACCCCTATCCTGGTTTATAAGTAGGATTTAACTAATAAAACATGAATGCATGTCGTCAAAGATTATATCGTTGGAGTCGTATTTGAACATAGTTTCCAGCTATACAATTTTTGTAACATGCATTAACATTTCTTTAGTTAAATTTTAAGGTTATATACCAGCAAGCGTTTTCCTGCAACATTCACAGCTTATTCCATCAAACAGCTTGGATGGATCAACTGTATGCCACGTATTGCACACGCAACTCTAATCTGATTCGTGCTTGATGTCTCCGACATCGCTCGCACAGTTCGTCTTATTTGCCACGTACTGTGCCGTCCTCTGCTCGCGTCCCTCGGCAAGCTCTGCTCGCCGTTAGGTGCCGCAGCATGCTGTGCTCGCCGTTAGGCGCCACGGCGCGCTCTGTCACGTCCGTTGGCGCGCTCTGCTTGCGTCAATCGGCGCACTCAGCTTGTGGACAACTTATCCTTGCGCGTTCAACTTTAAGGCTATATATATATGGTTGCTCGCCGTTGAGGCAACCGCGGAGCGCTCTGCTCGCGTCCCTCCGCGTGCACTCTGCCAGCGGTTGGGCGTGCGCACGATCACGTCGCGGCCCCATATGCATGCGGATGCGCCGCGTGCGTTGCCACGCGATGCAGTTACGTGCAGCACGATGGAGTTAAGCGCTGCAAATTAGAACTGCCATCATGGCCTGCCGATATTCCTGGCCGTCTGGCTTCCCCTTTAATACCCGCGGCCATTATAACCTTAGTCTCTTCAACCTTTCGATCGCGCCCCACAACACAACAAGCACACCCACGACGACACATAGAGAGGGGATGTCCAGCGGCGCTCCAATGGAGTTCGACAAGCATAGAGTGGAGACCCACGCGAGGGAGACGGATCTCTCGATGGTGTACACGAGCGACCCGGCCGCGGTGGACGACTACATCAACAGCGTTGAGCAGTTGCTTGCCGGAGACAAGTACAAGGTGGTCGACATCGACCTCTAGTACAGCGCCGGTCGTCCCGGCATAGATCAGAAGGTTGCCGTGGCCCAGTTGTGCGCGCGCCATCATGTCCTCATCTACCACTACTCCATGGACACATAGCCTTGCAATCGTTTCAACATGTTTGTCAACAACACTGACTACAAGTTCGCCATGGTGGAAACCACCAATGCTGTAAAAGCGCTAAGTGTTACGGGCTTGGCCTGCAAGAACCTTGTCGAAATACGTGACCACTACAGGGGTCTGGGGCAGCACGAAGAACGACTCCCTGGTCAAACTTGCCTCGGCCATCATCGACCCCTACTACGAAAAGATGAAGCAGGATGCCCAGAGAACAAGTCCCGTATCCTGGCACGGGGTCTGGATGCGGCAATTGGATGAACCTCACCTCAGGTTTGCGGCCAAGAGCATGTACACATGCTACAAGATGCACATGCGGATCGTTGACATGAGGTAGTGCCTCGTTAACCAAATCGACGAGCCCTCATCAAGCCATAAGCAGAGCAAGCGTCACAAGAAGTAGATGATGATCAAATGATCGTTTATGCTAGTTAATCATGCATGTAATATATAGTTTACTTTATTGGTGTGCGGAAATGTCTTGTGTGTAGTAGCCACCTATGTAATTATGCATGTAATAGTTTACTTTGGTGTGTGCGAATGCCATGGTTGTAGTAGCCACCTATGTTAGTGGATGTTTAATTTGGTTATGCAAGCATGTCCTTATATATATGTATATATATATATATGTGTGTGTGTGTGTGTGTGTGTGTGTGTGTATAGGGATGGACTATTCTGTTACCCGTAACAGAATATTATTTTGATACCCCTCGGCCCTATATAGGTGTGACGCGCAGACCACCGTAGAATCCCTCGACCCAGCCCGAACCCAACCCGCCTTCTTCCGCCGAAGGCAACCGTCGTGGGCGAGCGAGCGACGGCGGTAGCCGGAGCGAGGGAGCCCGCGACGCTGTGACTGGCCGGCGACGGATCCGCCGCGACATCCCCTTCCTCGGTGATGGATCCAATGACGGGGCCGTGATCCCCGCCTCCTGCCTCCCTCCGTAGCCGGGGCTCCTTCGCCGGGCTCGTGGTCCCCACCTCCTGCCTCCCTCCGTCGCCGGGGCTCCTTCGTTGGGCCCGTAGTCCCCGCCCCCTGCCTTCGTTCGTCGCTGGGGCTCCTTCGCCGGGCCCGTAGTCCTTGCATCCTGCCTCCCTCTGTCGCCGGGGCTCCTTCGCCGAACCCGTGGTCCTCGCAAGCCGCTGCCTCCCCGGACCTCGTCGTCGGACGTCCACCACAAGCAGCAGCGCCCTCGTCTCCCCAAGCTCCTTGCCTGTATCAATGGCGCCTCCTCCCAAGAACATGCCAGTACACCGCCCACGAGAGGAAGAAGAAGAAGTCAGATCCAAAAACATGCCAATGGAGGTGATGTCTGCTTCCCACCCTAATTTTCCTCAAAAATTGAATCAGTTCATCAGTCCTGCTATGAAGAAGATTCAGTTTAAAAAATGCACACACTATCCTCTGCCTACATGTTGCACTATCATATTCATCATTACTACATGTTCCTATGATGCAGAACCTGATAGTACATTGCAAATGCTTGCATCAGTTCATTAGACCCCTGCCACTTGATACACAATTTGGATGTCGAGGTTACTGTCAGTACCTCTAATATGCTATATTTAGTTCAAGCCAATAAAACATAAACTTATGCATCAGTCCAAGTAGCTACTAGGCTTTATATAAGGTTCAACTACCACTTCAAGTTGAATGATGTTATTTCTAATAGTACATGCCGTGTAGTTGCGTGATATGTCTCCGTCGTATCTATAATTTTTTATTGTTCCATGCCAATATTCTACAACTTTCATATACTTTTGGCAACTTTTTATACTATTTTTGGGACTAACATATTGATCCACTGCCCAGTGCCAGTTCCTGTTTGTTGCATGTTTTATGTTTCGCAGAAACCCCATATCAAACGGAGTCCAAACGGGATAAAAACGGACAGAGAATTATTTTGGAATATTTGTGAACTTTGGGAAGTAAAATCAACGCGAGACGGTGCCCGAGGTGGCCACGAGGGTGGGGCCCATGCCCTCCCTAGGAGGGCGTGCCCCCACCCTCGTGGGCCCCTCGTAAGGCGGTTGATGCTCTACTTTTGCCGCAATAAAGCTAATTTTTGGAAAAAGATCTGGGCAAAGGCTTCAATCCAATCGGAGTTACGGATCTCCGGATATAAAAGAAACGGTGAAAGGGCAGCAGAACAGAACGCAGAAACAGATAGAAATAGAGAGATAGATCTAATCTCGGAGGGGCTCTCGCCCCTCCCATGCCATGGAGGCCAAAGACCAGAGGAGAAACCCTTCTCCTATCTAGGGAGGAGGTCAAGGAAGAAGAAGACGAAGGGCCCCCCTCTCCCCTTCTCTTCCGGTGGCGCCGGAACACCGCCGTGGCCATCATCATCACCGCAATCTTCACCAACAACTTTACCGCCATCATCACCAACTCTTCCCCCAATCTATGCAACAGTGTAACCTCTCTCTTACCTGCTGTAATCTCTACTTAAACCTGGTGCTCAACGCTATATATTATTTCCCAATGATGAATGGCTATCCTATGATGTTTGAGTAGATCTGTTTTGTCCTATGGGCTATTTGATGATCAAGATTGGTTTGAGTTGTATGTTTTATTATTGGTGCTGTCCTATGGTGCTCTCCGTGTCGCACAAGCGTGAGGGATCCCCGCTGTAGGGTTTGCAATATGTTCATAATTTTCTTATGGTGGGTGGCGTGAGTGACAGAAGCACATACCCGAGTACGTAGGTTGCTTGCGTTGGGTTTTACCTTAATGATCTTTAGTAGTTGCGGATGCTTGCTAGAGTTCCAATCATAAGTGCGTATGATCCAAGTAGAGAAAGTATGTTAGCTTATGCCTCTCCCTCAAATAAAATTGCAATAATGATTACCGTTCTAGTTAACGATTGCCTAGGGACAAATAACTTTCTCGTAACAAAAAGCTCTTTACTAAAACTAATTTAGTTGTGTCTTCATCTAAACAGCCCCTAGCTTTTATTTACTCGCTCTCTTTATTATCTTGCAAACCTATCCAACAACACCTACAAAAGTACTTCTAGTTTCATACTTGTTCTAGGTAAAGCGAACGTCAAGCATGCGTAGAGTTGTATCGGTGGTCGATAGAACTTGAGGGAATATTTGTTTTACCTTTAGCTCCTTGTTGGGTTCGACACTCTTACTTATCGAAAACTGTTGTGATCCCCTATACTTGTGGGTTATCAAGACCTTTTTCTGGCGCTGTTGCTGGGGAGCAATAGCATGGGGTGAATATTCTCGTGTGTGCTTGTTTGCTTTATCACTAAGTAATTTTTATTTGCTGTTCTTAGTTGTTCTTTATCTTTAGTTATGGATATGGAACACGAAATACAAAAAAAATTAGGTGTACTTGCTGCTCATGGAGATGGGGAACCTCCTAAAACCCTCGATGCTTGTTATGTGATAGATATTATGTACTGCTTTGATAATACAGAGAAAACCCCATTCAATTTGGTAATGGGAGTAACGTTGGATCAACGTGAATACTTTAGGGATTATCGCTTGACACAAAAAGGGAAACTATTATGGGATCAAATTTATATGTTGAAGTGGTATGCTAGGCAACTATGCTTGAGATATGATTATACTTGTTGCTCTAGGATGAAGGATCCACACCTTCCCTTTTCATGCAAATTTAATGATAATAAAACCTTAGCTTCTTACGCTAATGGTATATATGATTACTATGATGTGGAACAAATAGAAGAATTCGTTGCTTCTATGGGTGCTTATGAGATTGAATCTATGTTCAAAGAGTTTGAAAATCTTAAAGATGTTGTTTATAGACCTGAAAATTTAGCTATCCTTAAATATTGCTATGAAAATTATGAATACAATTCCAATATTAATGCACTTATTGAGAAAGTCACCGTTGTCCAAGAAGAGACTAGTATTTTGCAGGAATCTATGGAAGAAGAAATTGATGAAACTGTGAGCTCATTGGATGAAAAATATGAGGAGGAGAGCGAAGAACAAAAGGAGGAAGAGCGGATTAGCTACCCGTGCCGACCTTCTAATGAGAGTAACCCTACAACTCATACATTATTTAATTTCCCTTCGTGCTTACCGAAGGATGATTGCTATGATGACTGTTATGATCCCGTTGATTCTCTTGAAATATCCCTTTTTGATGATGCTTGCTATGCTTGTGGCCAAGATGCCAATATGAATTATGCTTATGGAGATGAACTTGCTATAGTTCCTTATGTTAAACATGAAATTGTTGCTATTGCACCCACGCATGATAGTCCTATTATCTTTTTGAATTCTCCCAACTACACTATATCGGAGAAGTTTGCACTTATTAAGGATTATATTGATGGGTTGCCTTTTACCGTTGCACATGATGATTTTGATAGATATAATATGCATGTGCTTGCTGCTCCTACTTGCAATTATTATGAGAGAGGAACTATATCTCCACCTCTCTATGTTTCCAACACAATAAAATTGCAAGAAACTGTTTATACTATGCATTGGCCTTTACTTTGTGTGCATGAATTGTTCGTTTATGACATGCCGATGCATAGGAAGAGAGTTAGACTTCGTCATTACATGATATATGTTACCTTGTGCTCACTACTAAATTCTAAATCATTGTTAATTAAAATTGGCTTTGATATACCTTGGCATCCGGGTGGATTCACTACTTGAGCACTATATGCCTAACTTAATGGCTTTAAAGAAAGCGCTGCTAGGGCGACAACCCGGAAGTTTTAGAGAGTCATTTGTTTCTCTTGAGTGCTTTCATATAGTTTAAAAACAACAAAAATAAAGAGGGGAACCCAAAACTTTTTCAAAAAGAAAAGCAAAAGTGAGAAAGACGAGCATTGTTGAAGTGGGAGCTAGCCTTGAACTTCGTTCATGCTCACGGAAACTTTGTGAATCTTAATTACAAAAACTTTTCAACAAAAATAATTATGCCCTTGTACAATTCCATTGTATTATAAAAAGAATGTGCCAAGGTTTGCCTTTAGGATGTTTACAATGCTTGTTGGTTTGTGCGGTGCAGGACAGAAACTTTGGCTGTAGTGCGCGATTTTACATTTATAACTGGAACATCAAATGGTTCTGATTCTTTTTGCACTGTATTTCTATACAAATTGTTTATTATAACTAACTTTGGCAGAATTTTTCAAGTATCAAAAGTATGGTGAATGTTCAGATTATTACAGACTATTCAATTTAGACAGATTCTGTTTTTGTTGCATAGTTTGCTTGTTTTGATGAAACTATCGATTTATATCAGTGGATTAAGCCATTAAGAAGTTATATTACAGTAGACACAATGCAAAAACAAAATATGAATTGGTTTGCAACAATACTTAGAGTAGTGATTTGCTTTATTATACTAACGGATCTTACCGAGTTTTTTGTTGAAGTTTTGTGTGGATGAAGTGTTCGATGATCGAGAAGGTCTCGATGTGAGAAGAAGGAAGAGAGGAAAGAGCGCAAGCTTGGGGATTCCTGAGGAATCCCAAGTAAATATTCAAGGAGACTCAAGCGTCTAAGCTTGGGGATGCCCCGGAAGGCATGGCCTCTTTCTTCAACAAATATCTGTATGTTTTCGGATTCGTTTCATTCATGTGATATGTGCAAATCTTGGAGCGTCTTTTGCATTTAGTTTTCACTTTTCTTTTATGCACCATGCTGGTATGGGATGGTACTTGGTTGATTTATAGAATGCTCTTTGCACTTCACTTATATCTTTTGAGTATGGCTTTATAGAATGCTTCATGTGCTTCACTTATATCATTTGAAGCTTGGATTGCCTGTTTCTCTTTACATAGACAACAGTCATTTGTAGAATGCTCTTTTGCTTCACTTATATTTGTTAGAGCGTGGGCATATCTTTTGTAGAAAGAATTAAACTCTCGTGCTTCACTTATATCTATTTAGAGAGATGACAGGAACTGGTCATTCACATGGTTAGTCATAAAATCCTACATAAAACTTGTAGATCACTGAATATGATATGTTTGATTCCTTGCAATAGTTTTGCGATATAAATATGGTGATATTAGAGTCATGCTAGTGGGTAGTTGTCGATTAGTAGAAATACTTGTGTTGAGGTTTGTGATTCCCGTAGCATGCACGTATGGTGAACCGTTATGTGACGAAGTCGGAGCATGATTTATTTATTGATTGTCTTCCTTATGAGTGGCGGTCGGGGACGAGCGATGGTCTTTTCCTACCAACCTATCCCCCTAGGAGCATGCCCGTAGTACTTTGTTTCGATGACTAACATATTTTTGCAATAAGTATGTGAGTTCTTTATGACTAATGTTGAGTCCATGGATTATACGCACTCTCACCCTTCCATCATTGCTAGCCTCTTCGGTACCGCGCATTGCCATTTCTCACCTAGAGAGTTGGTGCAAACTTCACCGGTGCTTCCAAACCCCGTGATACGATACGCTCTGTCACACATAAGCCTCATTATATATTCCTCAAAACAGCCACCATGCCTACCTATCATGGTATTTCCATAGCCATTCCGAGATATATTGCCATGCAACTTCCATCATCATCATATACATGACTTGAGCATTTATTGTCATATTGCTTTGCACGATTGTAAGATAGCTAGCATGATTTTTTCATGGCTTTTCCATTTTTTGATGTTATTGCTATGCTAGATCATTCCACATCCCAGTACACCGCCGGAGGCATTCATATAGAGTCATATCTTTGTTCTAGATATCGAGTTGTAAGTAAATAAAAGTGTGATGATCATCATTATTAGAGCATTGCCCTAGTGAGAAAAGGATGATGGAGACTGATACATCCATTTTGCATCATGCTTTTATATCATATTTATTGCATTATGGGCTGTTATTTCACATTATGTCATAATACTTATGGCTACTCTCTCTTATTTTACAAGGTTTACACAAGGAGGGAGAATGCCGGCAGTTGGAATTCTGGGCTGGAAAAGGAGCAAATATTAGAGACCTATTCTGTACAAGTCCAAATGTCCTGAAACTCTACGGAAGTGATTTTCAGAATATAAAAAAAATATCCAGCGGAAGAAGTTCACCAGAGGGGCCCACCTGTCCACCAGGGTGGGGGGCACGCCCTACCCCCCTGGGCGCGCCCCCCTGTTGGCCCTCCCGATGCCCATCTACTGCTATATGAGGTCTTTTGTCGAGGAAAAATTGATAGGCAACCTTTCGGGACAAAACTCCGCCGCCACGCGGCGGAACCTTGGCGGAACCAATCTAGGGCTCCGGCAGAGCTGTTCTGCCGGGGACACTTCCCTCCGGGAGGGGGAAATCATCGCCATCATCATCACCAACGCTCCTCTCATCGGGAGAGGGCAATCTCCATCAACATCTTCACCAGCACCATCTCATCTCAAAACCCTAGTTCATCTCTTGTATCCAATTCTTGTCTCCATGTCCGGGATTGGTACTAGTAGGTTGCTAGTAGGGTTGATTACTCATTGTAGTTGATGCTAGTTGGTTTATTTGGTGGAAGATCATATGTTCAGATCCTTTATGCATATTATTACCCGTCTGATTATGAACATGAATATGCTTTGTGAGTAGTTACATTTGTTCCTGAGGACATGGGAGAAGTCTTGCTATTAGTAGTCATGTGAATTTGGTATTCGTTCGATATTTTGATGACATGTATGTTGTCTAGCCTCTAGTGGTGTTATGTGAATGTCGACTACATAACACTTCACCATTATTTGGGCCTAGAGGAAGGCATTGGGAAGTAATAAGTAGATGATGGGTTGCTAGAGTGACAGAAGCTTAAACCCTAGTTTAGGCGTTGCTTCGTAAGGGGCTGATTTGGATCCACATGTTTCATGCTATGGTTAGGTTTACCTTAATACTTTTGTTGTAGTTGCGGATGCTTTCAATAGAGGTTAATCATAAGTGGGATGCTTGTTCAAGTAAGAACAGCACCCAAGCACCGGTCCACCCACATATCAAATTATCAAAGTACCGAACGCGAATCATATGAACGTGATGAAAACTAGCTTGACGATATTCCCATGTGTCTTCGGGAGCGCTTTTCCTTATATAAGAGTTTGTCCAGGCTTGTCCTTTGCTACAAAAAGGATTGGGCCACCTTGCTGCACTTTATTTACTTTTGTTACTTGTTGCTCGTTACAAATTATCTTATCAAAAAACTATCTGTTACCACTTATTTCAGTACTTGCAGAGAATACCTTGCTGAAAACCGCTTATCATTTCCTTCTGCTCCTCGTTGGGTTCGACACTCTTACTTATCGAAAGGACTACGATTGATCCCCTATACTTGTGGGTCATCAAGACTCTTTTCTGGCGCCATTGCCGGGGAGTGAAGCGCCTTTCGTAGGTGGAATTTGGTAAGGAAAAAATTATTTAGTGTGCTGAAATTTACTGTCACTTGTTACTATGGAAAGTAATCCTCTGAGGGGCTTGTTCGGGGTATCTTCACCCCGACCAATAGAGCAAAGAATTGCTCCTCAACCTACTGAACTTACTGAAAATGAAAATGTTTACTTTGAGCTTCCTTCGGGTATGTTAGAAAAACTGCTAGCTAATACTTTTGCAGGAGATGGAACAAAGCATCCTGATGAGCACCTAATTTATGTGGATGAAGTTTGTGGATTATTCAAGCTTACAGGTATACCCGATGATGTTATTAAGAAGAAGGTATTCCCTTTATCTTTGAAGGGAGATGCATTGACATGGTATAGGCTATGTGATGATACGGGATCATGGAACTATAAACGAATGAAGTTGGAATTTCATCAAAAGTATTATCCTACGCATCTTGTTCATCGTGATCGCAATTATATATATATTTTTGGCCTCACAAAGGAGAAAGCATCTCTCAAGCTTGGGGGAGTCTTAAATCAATGTTATATTCATGCCCCAATCATGAGCTCCCCAGAGAAATAATTCTTCAAAGTTTTTATGCTCGGCTTTCTCATAATAATCAAACCATGCTCGATACTTCTTATGCTGGCTCTTTCATGATGAAGACTATTGAATTCAAATGGAATTTATTGGATAGAATTAAATGCAACTCTGAAGATTGGGATCTCGATGAAGGTAAGGAGTCAGGTATGACACCTAAGTTTGATTGTGTTAAATCTTTTATGAATACCGATGTTTTCCATAAATTTAGCACTAAATATGGACTTGACTCTGAGATAGTAGCTTCCTTTTGTGAATCATTTGCTACTTATGTTGATCTCCCTAAGGAGAAGTTGTTTAAATATCATACTCCCATAGAAGTAAAAGTAGCTGCACCTATTAAAGTTGAAGAACAGACTGTCACTTATAATGATCCTATTGTCCCTACTTCTTATGTTGAGAAACCACCTTTCCCTGTTAGAATAAAGGATCATGCTAAAGCTTCAACTATGGTTCGTAAAAGTAATATTAGAACTTATACACCTCCTAAGCAAGTTAAAGTTGAACCTAATATTGCTATTGTTAAAGATCTCTTGTCTGATAATATTGATGGGCATGTTATTCAATTCTGCGGTGAAACTGCTAGAATTGCCAAACCTTGTGCTAAAGATAAACATAGACCTGTGGTAGGCGTGCCTGTTATTTCTGTTAAAATAGGAGATCATTGTTATCATGGCTTATGTGATATGGGTGCTAGTGCTAGTGTTATACCTTATGACTTGTATAAAGAAATTATGCATGATATTGCACCCGCTGAGATAGAAGGTATTGATGTTACAACTAAACTCGCCAATAGAGATACTATATTAGCAGTGGGAATTGTTAGAGATGTTGAAGTCTTGTGTGGGAAAACTAAATATCCTGCTGATTTTCTTGTTCTCAGTTCCCCACAAGATAGCTTTTGTCCCATTATATTTGGTAGACCCTTCTTGAACACTGTTAATGCTAAGATAGATTGCGAAAAGAATGTTGTTACTATTGGCTTGGATGATATGATTCATGAGTTTAATTTCTCTAAATTTAGTAAACAACATCGTGAAGAAGAATTGCCTAGTAAGGATGAAATTATTGGTCTTGCTTCTATTGTCGTACCTCCTAGTGATCCTTTAGAACAATATTTGCTAGACCATGAAAATGATATGTTTATGAATGAAGGAAGGGAAATAGATGAAGTATTCTTTAAATAGGAACCTATTCTAAAACACAATTTGCCTGTTGAAATCCTAGGGGATCCTCCTCCACCCAAGGGTGATCCCGTGTCTGATCTTAAACCGTTGCCCGATAATCTTAAATATGCTTACCTTGATGAAAACAAGATATATCCTGTTATTATTAGTGCTAACCTTTCAGAGCATGAAGAAGAAAGATTATTGAAAACTCTGAAGAAGCACCGTGCTGCTATTGGATATACTCTTGATGATCTTAAGGGCATTAGTCCCACTCTATCTCAACATAAAATAAATTTGGAAGAAGATGCCAAACCGGTTCGTGATCCTCAACGACATCTGAATCCTAAAATGAAAGAAGTGGTAAGAAAATAAATACTAAAGCTTCTGGAGGCAGGTATAATTTATCCCGTTGCTGATAGTCAGTTGGTAAGTCCTGTCCATTGTGTCCCTAAGAAGGTAGGTATTACTGTTGTTCCTAATGATAAAGATGAATTGATCCCACAAAGAATTATTTCAGGTTATAGGATGGTAATTGATTTCCATAAATTAAATAAGGCTACTAAGAAAGATCATTACCCCTTACCTTTTATTGATCAAATGCTAGAAAGATTATGCAAACACACACACTACTGCTTTCTATATGGTTATTCCGGTTTCTCTCAAATACCTGTGTCAGCTAAAGATCAATAAAAGACCACTTTTACTTGCCCTTTTGGTACTTTTGCTTATAGACGTATGCCTTTTGGTTTATGTAATGCACCTGCTACCTTTCAAAGATGCATGATGGCTATATTCTGTAACTTTTGTGAAAAGATTTGTGAGGTTTCCATGGACGATTTTTCCATCTATGGATCCTCTTTTGATGATTGCTTGAGCAATCTTGATCGAGTTTTGCGGAGATGTGAAGAAACTAATCTTGTCTTGAATTGGGAAAGTGCCACTTTATGGTTAATGAAGGTATTGTCTTGGGGCATAAAGTTTCTGAAAGAGGTATTGAAGTTGATAAAGCCAAGGTAGATGCTATTGAAAAGATGCCATGTCCCAAGGACATCAAAGGTATAAGAAGTTTCCTTGGTCACGCCGGATTTTATAGGAGGTTCATTAAGGACTTCTCAAAAATTTCTCGGCCTCTGACTAATTTATTACAAAAAGATATACCATTTGTCTTTGATGATGATTATGCAGAAGCATTTGAAGTACTTAAGAAAGCATTGATCTCTGCACCTATTGTTCAGCCACCCGATTGGAATTTACCCTTTGAAATTATGTGTGATGCTAGTGATTATGCTGTAGGTGCTGTTCTAGGGCAAAGGGTTGATAAGAAATTAAATGTCATCCGTTATGCTAGTAAGACTCTAGACAATGCTCAAAGAAATTATGCTACTACGGAAAAAGAATTCTTAGCAGTTGTATTTGCTTGTGATAAGTTCAGACCTTATATCATCGATTCTAAAGTAACTATTCACACTGATCATGCTGCTATTAAATATCTTATGGAAAATAAAGATGCTAAACCTAGACTTATTAGATGGGTTCTACTGCTACAAGAATTTGATTTGCATATCGTTGATAGAAAAGGAGTTGAGAACCTCGTTGCAGACAACTTGTCTAGGTTAGAAAATGTTCTTGATGACCCACTACCTATTGACGATAGCTTCCCTGATGAACAATTAAATGTCATAAGTACTTCTCGTAGTACTCCATGGTATGCTGATTATGCTAATTATATTGTTGCTAAATTTATACCACCTAGTTTAACATACCAGCAAAAGAAAAAGGTTTTCTATGATTTGAGACATTACTTTTGGGATGACCCACATCTTTATAAAGAAGGAGTAGATGGTGTTATTAGACGTTGTGTACCTGAGCATGAACAGGAATAGATCCTACACAAGTGTCATTCCGAAGCTTATGAAGGACACCACGCGGGAGATAGAACTGCACATAAGGTATTGCAATCTGGTTTTTATTGGCCCACTCTCTTCAAGGATGCCCGTAAGTTTGTCTTATCTTGTGATGAATGTCAAAGAATTGGTAATATTAGTAGACGTCAAGAAATGCCTATGAATTATTCACTCTTTATTGAACCATTTGATGTTTGGGGCTTTGATTATATGGGACCTTTTCCTGCCTCTAATGGATACACACATTTTTTAGTTGCTGTTGATTATGTTACTAAGTGGGTGGAAGCTATTCCAACTAGTAGTGCTGATCATAATACTTATATTAAAATGCTTAAAGAAGTTATTTTTCCGAGGTTTGGAGTCCCTAGATACTTAATGACTGATGGTGGTTCACATTTTACTCATGGTTCTTTCCGTAAAATGCTTGCTAAATATGATGGTAATCATAGAATTGCATCACCTTATCACCCATAGTCTAGTGGTCAAGTAGAATTGAGTAATAGAGAGCTCAAATTAATTTTGCAAAAAACTGCCAATAGGTCTAGAAAGAATTGGTCCAAGAAACTAGATGATGCATTATGGGCCTATAGAACTACATATAAAAATCCTATGGGTATGTCTCCATATAAAATGGTTTATGGAAAAGCATGTCACTTACCTCTCGAACTAGAACATAAGGCATACTGGGCTTTTAAAGAGCTCAACTATGATTTCAAACTTGCCGGTGAAAAGAGGTCATTTGATATTAGCTCTCTTGATGAATGGAGAACCCAAGCTTATGAAAATGCCAAGTTGTTTAAAGAAAAAGTTAAAAGATGGCATGACAAAAGAATACAAAAGCATGAGTTTAATGTAGGTGATTGTGTATTGCTATACAACTCCCGTTTAAGATTTTTTGCAGGAAAACTTCTCTCTAAATGGGAAGGTCCCTACGTTATCGAGGAGGTCTATCGTTCCAGTGCCATAAAAATCAACAATTT
The DNA here is from genome assembly GCA_032464435.1 of Aegilops umbellulata. NCBI lineage: Eukaryota > Viridiplantae > Streptophyta > Magnoliopsida > Poales > Poaceae > Aegilops > Aegilops umbellulata. Next base: position 204,369,903 of record CP136055.1, read on the forward strand.
CGAACGCACTAATCCGAAGGTGGTAAACGGTCAAAGAATCAAACATTATATCTCAGGTAATCCTATAAATGTTGAAACCAATGTTATTGAAACCGTAACCCCGGAGGAATACATAAGGGACACTTTCCAGAACGTTTCAGATTCCGAAAAGGAATATGTATGTGGTACGGTAAGTAAACCGACTCCAAAACAGTTTTTAAGGCAATATTTCTCCGTTTTGGAATATTTAGAAAAATAAAAAAATAAGTAGTAGTCCGGGAAGGACACGAGGGCCCCACGAGGGTGGAGGGCACGCCCCCCTACCTCGTGAGCACCTCGTGTGCCTTCCGGACTCTGTTTTCTTGCACAAAACATATTTTGGTCGATAAAAATTCATTATATATTCTCCCGAAGGTTTTGACTCCTGTATCACGCAATTATCCTCTGTTTTCGTTCTGAGCTGTTCTGCTGCAGATTAGATCAACATGTTGTCCCAGGATTCGGAAGGAGAAAGCTATGTGGATGATTACCTAGCAAATCTTAAGGTCTATGGAGATGTGGAGCACGACGGTTGGACTACTGAGGAAGAAGATGACTATGAACCTAAGGGGAAGGAGGAGACGAGCTCAGATGAATAAGAAGCCCCATTACCTCAACCTGGGGACATGCATGTGGAGTTTAAGATGTCAAGTCTCCCTGATAGGTAAAGAAACCAAAGATCGAGTTTATCCCTTTTCGTCTCTTGCAGGAAAATAAGTAGGGCCTATGCAAAAAGATATTAACCCAGGAGTGGAAGATTAATGATTTGAGGGACTAGAATTTTGTCCTCAGACGCAAATTAAGGGAGAAGTCTATGCCATCAACTAAGTCAACATCACCACCAACTTCTCCACCAACAAAGAAGGAGACATAATCACATGGGTATGGGCACTCCCCTTGGCAACTGCCAAGCTTGGGGAGGTGCCCCGGTATCGTATCACCATCACACTCCTATCTTTACCGTCTTTCTTAGTTCGATCCCATTAGTAGTATCTTGATCTAGTAGAATAAAGTTTATGGCATGATCTAGTTTTGAGTTTTTCTTTATGATCTCTCTATGTAATCGAGTCCGTGAGCTATGTAGTAAAGATTAGTGTTGAGTCAAGGGCTTGATTTTCTTGCTACAATCTTGAGTGGATAAAAGAAAAGAGAAAAATAATAAAAAGAAACAAAAGTTCATATTGATCTTATTGAGAGTAATGACTTCACATAGAAAGAGTATGATGATTAAAAAATTGTTGGGAGTTGGCAGACATAGCTTTGGTCATCGTTGCAATTAATAGGAAGTAATAAGGAAAGAGAGGTTTCACATATAAATATACTACTATTGACATCCTTTATGATTGGGAGCACTCATTAAAATATGACATGCTAAAGAGTTGACGTTGGACAAGGAAGACAACGTAATGGGTTATGTTTTCTTATATCTGAGATAAAGTATGTTGTCATGGATCATCCAACATGTTGAGCTTGCCTTTCCCCCTCATGCTAGTCAAATTCTTAGCACTAAGTAGAGATACTACTTGTGCTTCCAAAACCCTTAAACCAGTTTTGCCATGAGAGTCCACCATATCTACCTATGGACAGAGTAAGATCCTTCAAGTAAGTTGTCATCGGTGCAAAGCAATAAGAATTGCTCTAAATATGTATGATTGATTGGTGTGGGAGAAATAATCTTTATACGATCTTGTGATGTGGAAGAAATAAAAGCAATGGACTGCATAATAAAGGTTCATATCACAAGGGGCAATATAAAGTGACGTTCTTTCGCATTAAGATTTTATGCATCCAACCATAAAAGTGCATGGCAACCTCTGCTTCCCTCTGCGAAGGGCATATCTGTTACTATTATCTTCTACCTTATGCAAGAGTCATGGTGATCTTATGTGACGCCCCCGATTCAATCGTACACTAATCATGCACGCAAATGTGTACGATCAAGATCAGGGACTCACGGGAAGATATCACAACACAACTCTACAAATAAAATAAGTCATACAAGCATCATAATACAAGCCAGGGGCCTCGAGGGCTCGAATACAAGTGCTCAATCATAGATGAGTCAGCGGAAGCAACAATATCTGAGTACAGACATAAGTTAAACAAGTTTTCCTTAAGAAGGCTAGCACAAACTGGGATACAGATCGAAAGAGGCACATGCCTCCTGCATGGGATCCTCCTAAACTACTCCTGGTCGTTGTCAGCGGGCTGCACGTAGTAGTAGGCACCTCCAGTGTAGAAGGAGTCGTCGTCGACAGTGGCGTCTGGATCCTGGGCTCCATCGTCTGGTTGCAGCAATCGGGTAGAGGAATGGGGAAAAGGGGGAAACAAAGCAACCGTGAGTACTCATCCAAAGTACTCGCAAGCAAGGAGCTACACTACATATGCATGGTTATATGTGTAAGGGGCCATATCAGTGGACTGAACTGCAGAATGCCAGAATAAGAGGGGGATATCTAATCCTGTCGAAGACTACGCTTCTGGCAGCCTCCGTCTTGCAGCATGTAGAAGAGAGTAGACTGAAGTCCTCCAAGTAGCATCGCATAGCATAATCCTACCCGACGATCCCCTCCTCGATGCCCTGTTAGAGAGCGATCACCGGGTTGTATCTGGCACTTGGAAGGGTGTGTTTTATTAAGTATCCGGTTCTAGTTGTCATAAGGTCAAGATACAACTCCAAGCCGTCGTGTTACCGAAGATCACGGCTATTCGAATAGATTAACTTCCCTGCAGGGGTACACCACATAACCCAACACGCTTGATCCCATTTGGCCGGACACACTTTCCTGGATCATGCCCGGCCTTGGAAGTTCAACACGTCGCAGCCCCACCTAGGCACAACAGAGCGGTCAGCATGCCGGTCTAAACCTAAGCGCGCAGGGGTCTGGGCCCATCACCCTGAGCACACCTACATGTTGCGAACGCGGCCGGAAGCAGACCTAGCCTAGCGGCGTTCCAGTCCAATCCGGCGCGTGCCACCCAGTTGCTGACGTCACGAAGGCTTCGGCTGATACCACGACGCCGAGTGCCCATATCTTTCCCGCGTAGCTGGTTAGTGCGTATAGACCAAATGGCCAGACTCAGATCAAATACCCATATCTCGTTAAGCGTGTTAAGTATCCGCGAACGCTGAACAGGGCCAGGCCCACCTCTCACCCAGGTAGCCTCAACCTGCCCTGCCGCTCCGCCACAAAGATCCACACAGAGGGCCATCCTGACAAAGGTCCTTTCAGCCCCCAATCCGTGAATCACTCGCGGGTACTCCTCGAGCCAACCCGACTTTGGGAACCACATGTATCATGTTTAATGTATAGTATATACCCGTGATCAACTCCCGAGTGATCACGGCCCGATAGTATAGCACAGCAGACGGACAATAATGTAGGGCCACTGATGGTAAACTAGCATCCTATACTAAGCAGGTAGGATTGCAGGTAAAGGTATCAATAGTAGTACAAGGATAAGCTATGCATCAGAATAGGATTAACCAAAAGCAGTAACGTGCTACACTACTCTAATGCAAGCAGTATAGAGAAGAGTAGGCGATATCTGGTGATCAAGGGGGGGCTTGCCTGGTTGCTCTGGCAAGAGAGAGGGGTCGTCAACTCCGTAGTCGTACTGGGTAGCAGCGGCGTCGGTCTCGGTGTCTAGCGGGAGAAGAGGGGGAAGAAACAATGAATATTTAAGCAAATAGATGCATAGCGATGCATGACATGACAAGTATCGGTGCTAGGGGTGCCCTAACGCGGTATGAGGTGATACCGGTGAAGGGGGATAACATCCGGGAAAGTATCCCCGGTGTTACGCGTTTTCGGGCAGATGAAACGGAGGTGTAATGTTGCAGGTTCACTATGCTAGGGACGCGTGGCAGACAATCGGGATGCATATTCGGATTCGTCTTGTCGTTCTGAGCAACTTTCATGTAGAAAGGATTTTCATCTGAGCTACGGTTTATTTTATATGATTTTCTAAAGTTTTAAAGCATTTTTAGAATTTATTTAATTAACTTAATTCAACATTATCCAAAATAGTGTTTGCTGACGTCATCCTGACATCAGCAGTCAACAGAGGTGTTGACTAGTCAAACTGATGTGTGGGTCTAGTGGGACCCACCTGTCATACACTGTTAGGTTGATTAGGGTTTAGGTTAAACTAATTACTGTTTAGTTAGACTAACAGGTTAATTAGATTAATTAAGTAGGATTAATTAACTTAATTAATTTATTTATTTAATTAATTATTAATTATTTATTTTTATTAATTCTTATCTTTTTCATTTTTTAAACGTCCTCAGGGGGTGGGCCCCGGCGTTCAGTGGCACAGAGGCCAAACGGGGCGGGTGCCGGGCGTGCGGGCGTGGGCGCCCGACGGGGCGAACCCGGGCCAGCGTAACCCGCCCGGGCATGGGGGCGAGGCTGCCAGGCACGACGGGGCGCCGGCAGACGCCAGAAGTGGCGAGCGGTGGCCCTAGGCAGTGGCGGGCAGCGCGCGTGGTGGTCAAGGGCGGGGCGTGCGGTCCGGGAGAGGACGAGTCCGACGCGGGCAGCGAGCAGGGGAGGTGCGCGCATGCGCGTGCGGCCGTGGGCGCATGCACGGCCGCGGTCATGGTCGGCGAGCAGCGGCGGGGAGGAGAAGCAGGGGCCGCGAGAGTGGGTGCGAGGGAGGCCAGGGTGGGCGTGGGGCGGCGGTGGAGGCTAGCGCCGGTTCCGGCGGCTGCAGCGGCGGCGCGGGCGCACGCGGGGGCAGAACTCTAGGTAGGGGCGCGCGCGGTGGAGCCAGGGGCTCGGCCTGGCGCGCAGGTGGGCGGCCAGGGACGCGGGCGCCGGTAGGGGGCGGCGGCGTGGCCGACGAGGTGGTGTGCGTGCGCGCGAGGCAGCACAGAGGAGAAGGAGGAGGGGAAAAGGCGGCTGCTCACGGCGGGGAGTAGGGTACGTGGCAGTGGGGGTCGAGGAGGAGTCGGGGACGACGGGCTGCGACGGAGTCGTGGCAGCATGATTCCGGCGAGCGGCGATGGCGGCCTGGGACGGCACCAGCGACGGGGTCGGGGAGGCGACGAACAACGGCGCCGGCGGGCAACGGCAAGCGGCGTCGGGCAACACCGGGTGGCGGGGCGCGGCCGTCGGGGCAGCGTCAGGGGCAGCGGCCTCGGGCGCTGGGGGGGGTTCGATCCCGCCCGCAGATCGGATCGAGAGAGGGGGAGAGGAGTGGGGATCGAGAGGAGTGGGGGGTTAGGGTTTTTGGTAGTGGGGGGGGGGGGTTACAGGCGGGGTGGGCCGACCTGGTGGCCATGTTGTGCCGAACGGCCCAGGGAAGGGGGGGGTCTTTTGTTTATTTTGTTTTCTTTTACTTTTATATTTTGTTTATTCTATGTTCTTTTCTGTTTTAATCTTATATTTTAAATACATTAGTTTTATAAAATACACTAGTTGTACCTAAATTAGTATGAACAAATATGCCACCACCACAATTAATTTGGCACCTAAAATAAATTAGTTTGTAATTGTTTATTATTTTAAAAGCATTTAAATAATTGCTCTCGCCACGTTTTATTCATTTTAGAGTATTTAAACAACTTATAAAAGTGTGGTCTCTCCACCATAATTACCTATGCATTATTTGGCACAAACCGAACATTTTAGTGTTAACATTTGAAAAGCTTAATTGTTTGACTTGATTTTGAATTTGAATTTTGAATCGGTTTTTGAACTAACCAAGATTAACTACAGTGACCGAGGTGACGTGTCATCATTAACGAGGGATTACTGTAGCCTAATTATCCGGGCGTCACAATTCTCCTCCACTACAAGAAATCTCGTCCCGAGATTTAAGAGGTAGTGAAAGGGGGAAAGGTTTTGGTTACGAATCTAGAGGGTATTCTCGGTCTTGGTTGCTCTTCTCGAAGCGGTCGACCCACTACGTGATGTCTCCATTTCTCTGCTTCATTTCACCATGATGAAGACGGCATCCTTTCCTGGGGGTTCCTTCGTACTTTCAAATAGGTAACGGGGCAGATCGGCAACGACAGAATGCTATAAGGTTATAATCTGGGATTATCCCATGAATGAGCATATGAGTGCCTCTCGAGTTGAACAATTAAAACACATCGGGAGTAAAGTTCAAAGGTACAATAAGAAGTTTCAAGCAGCCAAGCAATCGTTCAATGCCTAGCCAGAAGGTAAAAGGGTTTCAGAGCAACGTGAATAAGTATTGCGTCTGATGCCAGAATTGATGATATCATCGGAAGGTGGCTCATGAATTACATACGAGTCCACGTGAGAGGAATAACTTTGGGAATAGGGGGTGTACAGGAGAGTGAGGTTTTGATCCTGTGGAACTATGGGTTATGGGCCCACCATGTCGGTTAAAAGTAGGAAGGTGATGACGTCTTACATGATCATGTAAGCGAGGCATGTCAGAGCATAGTCCGTCAGTTATGTCGGCAACAACATCGGTACCAAGGGCGAGGGACGAAGAGAACCATTTTCCTGCTCGTTGAACAAGGCGGACCAATAGGCAAAGTTCTCGTCCATCGGCGGCTACCGGAATGTCATCAACAATAGTAACTGGGTCTTACTGACGGAGTGCTACAACAAGGTGCTTACCTAAGCAGGGAAATGTCACTGCTCAGTTAAGTCAGATTACTGGAAAGGTTAAACAATTCAATGGAAAGGAAATGTGATCAACAGATTAAATGGAACAATGGAAAGGAAAATGTGTTTAAACACATATTTTAGGGGTATATCCTTCCCAAGGACAAGCAGATCATGATATCCATGACAGGATATTATGTAGAAAACTCCTTAGGTAGGGGAGAGAAATTTCATGACATTACCCATACAATGGTGTTTGGGTAACTGAGCAATAAACATGTAGCATTGGGTTTCAAATGTTCTTGTTGAAAATCAGAGTATCACAGACATGCTTCGAGATGGCATTGACACGGTCTTCAAGCAAAGGTCAGACTTTAGATACTCAATGGATCCATCAGGAATAGCTTATAAAATAGGTCTTACAATTTTCTCAAGGAAGAATGGTTATCCTTGCAAAAGAAATTATAATGATATGTCCTCCACCCAGGGGGGGTGCTAGGCATGACATCATGTTACCGGTTCATCAAAGGACCAACATCATAACTCTTGGAAAGTTGTCCCAGCCATCATATCTGACCGAGATTCAGATACGATTGGTGTCATGATACCTCAGACTCAGGATGTCCGAGAAGAAAAAGGTGCAACACAAATAGACGAAATGACATTTCAAGATTCTCAGAAAAGGAACTATGGGAGCGGGTTCTTGAAGCAATAGTCCATCCTTAAACCAAGGAGGGGATGAGAAGGTGGCTGATGGGCTCAGCGACAATTCATCAAGAATTCCGAACGGATGGCTTTCCACAATAATGTGAACAAGAAGATGGCACCTGTCAATTCTAATGATATAATGTTGTATGCTCGAGGAAAGTCATACACAATTAAACATTGGTTGAAAGGTGCACCCGAAATATGGGCTGTGTTGCACGATCAATGTTAGAATGGTGACTTGACGAACAAAATAATTAGAATGAAACTTGACCATTCACTCCGAAGCAATAGGGTTGCTAGAAGTTTTGAATTCACACATCATAGTTCAATTGTCGGTATTCCGGTTAGAAACAACACGGGTACCAAGAAAGAATGGTGAGGGTGAGAAGTATCACCATACCAAGAATTCTTAAGAGGTGGTGAATTTCTCACGACATTCTTGACATAGAAGATGGTAATGCTTCAAGGTAGAACATAACATAAGTCGGTTAACAAGGAACTCAAGGTATAGACACAACACGAACAAGTTTGTGTTGGAAAGAAGGCAAGGAAGTAGTCGATGACACACAAATCATCGAGGGGCAAGGATGGTAATTATTATCATGAATTTGATTGTTATTCTGGAATAGGTCAGAAAGTGGATAATGATCATGACACATTTGTCAAGAGATTACCTGAGGATGTAATCGATCCGCGATCACACCAAGTCAAAAGAATGATGAAGCAAGAGGTTATTGGAACTATGGGTACAACACAAATTAGAATCCAAGCTTGTTGTCTAAGGTGGAATGATAAGACAAGGAAATCAACGTAAGCTTAGCTCAGCGTCGAAAATTGTGTTCCGGGAAGATGGACCAGGTAGCACAGTTAAGATTTAGCACGTTAATGATATAGCCGATCAGGCTAGGAATGACATGATCGAGTACAAACTCGGACTTAAAGAAGATTATCAAGAGTTGTTGAACGATAGTGTGGACTCGGTTCAGCTATCGGGGTCTTCGAGTATTTAATAACTCAGAGCCCGTGAAAAAATGGAATCAGTGAGAATGTAGCACTTGATGAAGAACTCATAAGAAGTTATGTAGTTCCATTATAATCTCGAGATACCAGGGGGTAATACTCGACGACAGATCAAAGTAGAGGTTGTACTGGGGTATTGCTCTACAGAAGACAAGTGCTTAAACTTGCACGAGAAATGGTATTTAAAGGAGAACATGGTCGGAACCACGATTGCAAAAGATCAATCCACCGATACCAAAAGGATATTATATCAAGGAAATAGTTACAAGAAGCTTCCATGATAGGATCTACATCGTGTCCATGGGCATGAACACAAAGTTCAAGGTCGACTCCCACTTCTCCAATGCATAACCTTTCATTCACTTCTCGTGTTCGATGAAGTTGCAGGGTTGAAATTTTATCTGGCGAAACATCAGAAGAGTATGGCTCGTGAAAAATTTCGGGTTCTCACGGTTTAGAGAAGGCATATGTTCAACCCATAGGGGCTTCTTAGAAACATATACCACAAGTTTCAAGGGTAATTAACACAAGCCCGAAAGCAGAGCATGGTTGGCCAAGAAGAGGATACAACTTAACAAAGGCATTATGTATCAGGGGAAGAACTCACAAAGTGATCAAATGTGAATGACACTGTCGGATAACAATCCAAGAAAGGACTTGATGGTCCACAAAGGATCTGATATGAGTACCGATACTCAACTAGAAGAGGAAGGGATGCAAATGCAACAGGTTATGGAATCATCTGAATAATTCAAAGCTTCAATGCAAAGGAATTATGATTTCCAAAACAAAGGATCAGAAGCAGACGCTCTGATCAAGGATGGATCAATTGAATATAACAGAGGCACAATCGACGACAGATAGTTTGGTCGAGAACCAGCTCATGTTCAAAATGTCGTCTGAGCCGGAAAGATAATCCTAGGACTCGACTGATGATTGTGAACATTCACAACGTATTGAATCAATGGACTAAAAAATGATGGTGACAAAGGATGCCAATATGATTACTATACTTATGGGATTAATCATAATGAAAGCAAACAAGAAATTCCAAAGCAATAGGTTGCTGAGAATTTTCGGAAGATGAAATGGTATTTCAAAGACTTTTGTGTAACACATGAACAACCGGGGGATGAGCGGATACTTGGTAAGTGCGAGAATTATCCGTAGGGGTATTCAGGTGACAAAGAACAACAAGGCAGTAAGCTCAAAGGACTATCGAAACAACGACGAGTTTTTCAGGGTATCTTGTAATAACAAGACCAACTGGGATGAATGTAAGAATAACAACTGCAAGTAGTTATCCATAAGGGTTTACGGTGGAAGGGGAATTGCAAATGTGATGGACACAAGTTCTCGGGTTAACAGCGGAGAGTATCTTCAGGGTCTTCTGGTGCAGCAGACGATCATCAATAATAAGGGGCTCTCCGGGTGAAAGTGATAATGAGATCCTAATGTTAGATTTAGCAAAATTCATTTAACCCGAATAGAGGAGAGATCAGAGTCCCAGAGTAAAGGTCGAGGAGTAAAAGATCCTAATACCACCCAATGGTGACGTGGGCCCGTAAGGCACACAACCATGTTAGTAAAAGTTTTTGCAATGTCTAGACTCAACTTCGGCCAAGGAGTGTGGAAGGGGGATTCCTACAGACAGTCGGCTCTGATACCAACTTGTGACGCCCCCGATTCAATCGTACACTAATCATGCACGCAAATGTGTACGATCAAGATCAGGGACTCACGGGAAGATATCACAACACAATTCTACAAATAAAATAAGTCATACAAGCATCATAATACAAGGCAGGGGCCTCGAGGGCTCGAATACAAGTGCTCGATCATAAACGAGTCAGCGGAAGCAACAATATCTGAGTACAGACATAAGTTAAACAAGTTTGCCTTAAGAAGGCTAGCACAAACTGGGATACAGATCGAAAGAGGCACAGGCCTCCTGCCTGGGATCCTCCTAAACTACTCCTGGTCGTCGTCAGCGGGCTGCACGTAGTAGTAGGCACCTCCAGTGTAGAAGGAGTTGTCGTCGACGGTGGCGTTTGGATCCTGGGCTCCATCGTCTGGTTGCAGCAATCGGGTAGAGGAAAGGGGAAAAGGGGGAAACAAAGCAACCGTGAGTACTCATCCAAAGTACTCGCAAGCAAGGACCTACACTACATATGCATGGTTATATGTGTAAGGGGCCATATCAGTGGACTGAACTGCAGAATGCCAGAATAAGAGGGGATATCTAATCCTGTCGAAGACTACGCTTCTGGCAGCCTCCATCTTGCAGCATATAGAAGAGAGTAGACTGAAGTCCTCCAAGTAGCATCGCATAGCATAATCCTACCCGGCGATCCCCTCCTTGTTGCCCTGTTAGAGAGCGATCACCGGGTTGTATCTGGCACTTGGAAGGGTGTGTTTTATTAAGTATCCGGTTCTAGTTGTCATAAGGTTAAGATACAACTCCAAGCCGTCCTGTTACCGAAGATCACGGCTATTCGAATAGATTGACTTCCCTGCAGGGGTGCACCACATAACCCAACACGCTTGATCCCATTTGGCCGGACACACTTTCCTGGGTCATGCCCGGCCTCGGAAGATCAACACGCCGCAGCCCCACCTAGGCACAACAGAGCGGTCAGCACGCCAGTCTAAACCTAAGCGCGCAGGGGTCTGGGCCCATCGCCCTGAGCACACCTGCACGTTGCGAACGCGGCCGGAAGCAGACCTAGCCTAGTGGCGTTCCAGTCCAATCCGGCGCGCGCCACCCAGTCGTTGATGTCACGAAGGCTTCGGCTGATACCACGGCGCCGATTGCCCATATATTTCCCGCGTAGCTGGTTAGTGCGTATAGACCAAATGGCCAGACTCAGATCAAATACCCAGATCTCGTTAAGCGTGTTAAGTATCCGCGAACGCCGAACAGGGCCAGGCCCACCTCTCACCCAGGTAGCCTCAACCTGCCCTGCCGCTCCGCCACAAAGATCCACACAGAGGGCCGTCGGGACAAAGGTCCTTTCAGCCCCCAATCCGTGAATCACTCGCGGGTACTCCTCGAGCCAACCCGACTTTGGTCACCACATGTATCATGTTTAATGTATAGTATATACCCGTGATCAACTCCCGAGTGATCACGGCCCGATAGTATAGCACAACAGACGGACAAGAATGTAGGGCCACTGATGGTAAACTAGCATCCTATACTAAGCAGGTAGGATTGCAGGTAAAGGTATCAATAGTAGTACAAGGACAGGCTATGCATCAGAATAGGATTAACCGAAAGCAGTAACGTGCTACACTACTCTAATGCAAGCAGTATAGAGAAGAGTAGGCGATATCTGGTGATCAAGGGGGGGCTTGCCTGGTTGCTCTGGCAAGAGAGAGGGGTTGTTAACTCCGTAGTCGTACTGGGTAGCAGCGGCGTCGGTCTCGGTGTCTAGCAGGAGAAGAGGGGGAAGAAACAATGAATATTTAAGCAAACAGATGCATAGCGATGCATGACATGACAAGTATCGGTGCTAGGGGTGCCCTAACGCGATATGAGGTGATACCGGTGAAGGGGGATAACATCCGGGAAAGTATCCCCGGTGTTACGCGTTTTCGGGCAGATGAAACGGAGGTGTAATGTTGCAGGTTCACTATGCTAGGGACGCGTGGCGGACAATCGGGCTGCGTATTTGGATTCGTCTTGTCGTTCTGAGCAACTTTCATGTAGAAAGTATTTTCATCTGAGCTATGGTTTATTTTATATGATTTTCTAAAGTTTTAAAGCATTTTTAGAATTTATTTAATTAACTTAATTCAACATTATCCAAAATAGTGTTTGCTGACGTCATCCTGACATCAGCAGTCAACAGAGGTGTTGACTGGTCAAACTGACATGTGGGTCCAGTGGGACCCACCTGTCATACACTGTTAGGTTGATTAGGGTTTAGGTTAAACTAATTACTGTTTAGTTAGACTATCAGGTTAATTGGATTAATTAAGTAGGATTATTTAACTTAATTAATTTAGTTAATTAATTAATTATTAATTTTTATTAATTCTTTTCTTTTTCATTTTTTTAAACGTCCTCAGGGGGTGGGCCCCGGCGTTCAGTGGCACAGAGGCCAAACGGGGCGGGTGCTGGGCGTGCGGGCGTGGGCGCCCGACGGGGCGAACCCGGGGCAGCGTAACCCGCCCAGGCATGGGGGCGAGGCCGCCAGGCGCGGTGGGGCGCCAGCAGACGCCAGAAGTGGCGAGCGGTGGCCCTAGGCAGTGGCGGGCAGTGCGCGCGGTGGTCAAGGGCGGGGCGTGCGGTCTGGGAGAGGACGAGTCCGACGCGGGCAGCGAGCAGGGGAGGTGCGCGCATGCGCGTGCGGCCGTGGGCGCGTGCACGGCCGTGGTCATGGTCGGCGAGCAGCGGCGGGGAGGAGAAGCAGGGGCCGCGAGAGTGGGTGCGAGGGAGGCCAGGGCGGGCATGGGGCGGTGGTGGAGGCTAGCGCCGGTTCCAGCGGCTGCAGCAGCAGCGCGGGCGCGCGCGGGGGCAGAACTATGGGCAGGGGCGCGCGGTGGAGCTAGGGGTGTAACGCCCTTGATGCGGCTATATCTCCCACGTGTTGAAGCACGACTTAGAGGCATAACCGCATTGAAAGCAATGTCGCAAGTGAGGTAATCTTCACACAACCCATGTAATACATAAGGGAAAGAGATACATAGATGTCTTACAATCGCCACTTCACACAATACATGAATAAAGCATTACATCATACAGATACAATCAAGGTCCGACTACGGAACCGAAATAAAGGAAGACTACCCCAAATGCTACACAGATCCCCGATCGTCCCGACTGGGCTCCACTACTGATCAACTGAAACGAAACAACACAACGAACAAGATCTTTATCGAACTCCTCCTTGAGCTCGGGTGCGTCACCTGCACGGTTTCATCGGCACCTGCAAACTGGTTTTGGAAGTATCTGTGAGTCACGGGGACTCAGCAATCTCACACCCGCGAGATCAAGACTATTTAAGCTTATAGGCAGGGTAAAAGGTATGAGGTGGAGCTGCAGCAAGCGACTAGCATATATGGTGGCTAACATACGCAAATGAGAGCGAGAAGAGAAGGCAAAAGCACGGTCGAACAACTATGATCAAGAAATGATCCTGAAACTACTTACGTCAAACATAACTCCAACACCGTGTTCACTTCCCGGACTCCGCCGAGAAGAGACCATCACGGTTACACACGCGGTTAGTGTATTTTAATTAAGGTCAACTTCGGGTTTTCTACAACCGGACATTAACAAATTCCCATCTGCCACATAACCGCGGGCACGGCTTTCGAAAGTTCAAACCCTGCAGGGGTGTCCCAACTTAGGACATGATAAGCTCTCGCGATCAACGGAGGATATTCCTTCTCCCCAGGAAGACCCGATCAGTCTCGGAATCACGGCTACAAGACATTTCGACAGTAATAAAACAAGTCCAGCAAAGCCGCCCGATGCGCCGACATCCTGATAGGAGCTGCACGTATCTCGTTCTCAGGGCAACACCGGATGAGCAGTACGTACAACTAGAACCAGACCTCAAGTTTCCCTGAGGTGGCGCTGCAAGTGGCTCTAGTTTGGACCAACACTTAGACAAGCGTTGGCCTGGGGGGGCTAAAATAAAGATGACCCTCGGGATGCGCGTCTCCCAAGGGAAAAAGGGCATAGGTGAGGCAAATGGTAAAACCAATGTTGGGCCTTGCTGGAGGAGTCTTATTCAAAGCGAACTGTCAAGGGGGTCCCATAAATCACCCAACCGCGTTAGGGACGCAAAATCCGGGAACATAACACCGATATGACGGAAACTAGGGCGGCAAGAGTGGAACAAAACACCAGGCATAAGGCCGAGCTTTCCACCCTTTACCAAGTATATAGATGCATTAATAATATATAAGGTATTGTGATATCCCAACAAGTAAACATGTTCCAAACAAGGAACAACATCTCCATGTTCCAACAAGGAACAAACTTCATCTTCACCTGCAACTAACAACGCTATAAGAGGGGCTGAGCAAAGCGGTAACATAGCCAAACAACGGTTTGCTAGGACAAGGTGGGTTAGAGGCTTGGTTTAACAACATGGGAGGCATGATAAGCAAGTGGTAGGTATCGCAGCATAAGCATAGCAAAAGAGCGAGCAACTAGCAAGCAAAGATAGAAGTGATTTCGAGGGTATGGTCATCTTGCCTGAGATCCCGCAAGGAAGAAGAACGAGTCCATGAAGAAGACAAATGGACGTAGTCAAACGAATCCTCACAACTCCGGAACGAAACCGAAGCTAACGAGAGAAGCAACCCGGAAAGAAACAAACAACATGGTAAACACACAATCATAAACATGGCATGATGCACAATCAAGTATGATGCATGTCGGGTTTAATGAGGCATGGCATGGCAAAATGCAACAAACAACACTACAAGTTAAGTGAAGCTCAATATGCAACGAGTTGCATATTGACGAAACACCACATTTATTTATCTAGTTCTCTCCCGTTTATATACCCAACAATATTAAATGTTGATTAACATGGCAAGGGTTGAAGCATATGAAAAACTACCTATCTAGGCAAATTTAGATGAGGCCGGAACAACAAACAACAAGTCCGGAAAATCCTCATGTGCACATTTCAAATTTGGTACTGTTCTGCCTAAAACATATTTTAATATTGTTGAACAGCAAAATAAACTACACCGTGATAAACTAGGCATTTTTCTACCCCATTTACATATAAAGTTTATTTAAAACCGAGCTACGGTTATTTAGTTATGAATTAAATCATTTTAGCATGGCATTTAAGCAAATTAATGCAAACAACAATTTAAACATTATTAACATGGATGAAAATTGCAAAATATGAAACTAGATGAAATTCTACTCACTTTTCATATATGAAGTTTTAACATATGATGCACGATTGTGGAGTTATTAAATGCATGAAGTGCAAGGGTGTTTCTGTAAAACCGCAAACTCTGGATAAATAGCTAAATTCGCAGGCAGGAAAAAACAATGAACGGGCCGAAACTGAGATTTGGCCCAGGGCGCGGGGAAGCTGCTCACATCGGGCCAAAACTGGCCGGGCCGGCTGGACGCAGGCGCTAGGCCTTGCTGGCGAGGGGCGCGGTCAACGGGGCGACCGGTTGAGCACTGCTCGATGCAGCGTGATGCAGAGGCGGGGAGCAGAGGCATCGGCGGCAGAGACCGGCAGGAACGGCGAGGGCGGCGGCCCTCCGGATCTGGCTGGCGCGAGCATGGACAACCATGCGACGAGATGCAGAGGAAGCAGGCATGGCGCCGCGCGTTGCAGCAGGGGAACGAGCGGGCGACACGACGCTCCGGCGAGGTCAGCAGGGCGAGGACGACGGCGACCGAACGCGGGAGCGGGCGAGGGAGGCGCCTGGGTTCGGATCCGGTGGCCGGCGCCTTGATCTGAAGCAGAGGACAACCATGGCCTGGGCTCTCTAGCGATGCGATGGCGACGGGGAGGCAGCGGCAAGCTTCCCTGGGTGTCGGCTCCTGTCAAGAGAAACAGGGGAGAGATGAGAGGCGGGAAGAAGGAAAAGAGAAAGGAGGAGGAAGGTGATGGGCGCGATGGGGTCCTGCGGGTGGTCACCGGCCACGGCTGCCGGAGCTGCGGTTCACGAGGAGGAGCGCCCGGGCGCCGTTGCTTCTTGGGGTGGGGCGCCGGGCATCTCCCGTGCGGTGGCTTGGGCGGAGGAGACAAAGGGGAGCAAGGCCGTGGCCTCGATCCAACCTGGATCAAGCCCTAGCTGGCTGCGGGAGAGCTCGAGGTCGGGCATGCGGCTGCGCGCGGGAGGCTGGGAATGGAGCGGCGCGGAAAACAAGCGCGGTGGTCGGAGGCTGCGATTGGGCAGGAGAGGAAACGAGGAGGGAGATGGTTAGGTAGTTGGCTCGAAGAGATCTGGGAGGATCCCGATGTGGATGCGGGAGGGTGGCGGCGATGGACACGGAATGGATGGGACAGATCCCTAGGTTTTAGGGTTTCATCTGATTATATAGCATGAGGATTTTTGGATAGGGGTATTTGGTCCCTCCGATTAAAATTGAACGGTTCCGGATAAATAGGCTAGGGAGACCAAAAAGAAAAACGGAGATGTTTTATAGATGTTAGGGGATGATTCGGACCCATCGGTAATGATAGCCTGAGTCGGGTTCGGGAGAGTTTCGGACGCTCACGTGAGGGGGCCGCGGCAACTACGAGCGGATGCAAGTTTTGAAAATATGACGGCAACGAGTGCCGATGCAATGCGGATGATGCCATGATGAATGCAACAAAAAAAATAAAACACACGCGAACACGAAAATATATGGAAGTCTTCTGAAACATCGGTCTCGGGGCGTTACAACACTCCACCACTACGAGAGGATCTCGTCCCGAGATCTAGGATGGCACCGGAGAGAAACGGAAGAAGAAGAGAAGAGGTAAACCTAAGTTGCTTCTTTGACGAACGAGTGAAACCATGAACCTTGAGAGGTTGAGCAATTTAAAAGAAGAGTACAACAGAGATGAACGAGATTGCAAACAATCCGGTAGAAAAGAGGAACAAGGAGTATTACGAGAACTTGAAGGTTGAAAAGAGAAGAAAACTTGATGAGATGAAAAGATATTGAAGAGATGATACAACACTCCGGTTAAATGGGTATGCATGAAAAGAACACGATCCTCACAATTTGAGATGATGTGCGAAGAGAGCAACATCACAATGCCTTCGGGACAAATGAAAGAGTGGAATCAAGAGAACAAAGAAGAGAACAACAACTTATATCACAATTGAATTTGAAAGAGCCTACTTAAAAGAAAGATTGAACGGAGTTGTTGGAAAACCAACAACGAAAAGAACAAGCTTGTAGTGGGCCTATGGCAAACATCTCAAAATGATGGGGTGACAACCGGCCACTAATGGAAACCATTGATTTGATTGAGAGCACCAAAGAGATGAAAAACTTCTTCACCAAGATGATAGAGGGATAACTTGGAACATTGATAAGCACCATAAATAGCAACAATCCTTAGGGAAAGCTCTATGTGAAATATATCCCAAGATAACTCCAACGGAGAGATAGATTGGTTGAAAAGATCTCTTGAACGAAGAGAAAATGATGGATTTAAATATCTCATTCTTAACAACATGTGAATCATGAGACATGAACTCGAATTATCAAGAATGACATAATACCACCTCAAAAGATAAGGTAGAAAGAATTGCACTTCGGAATGCAAGATGAAGAAATGCTTGAACTCCTCCAAACAAAACAAGTGTTAAGCACCCTAAATAAAAGAAGAACACCGCTTGGAATATGAGAACACCGCTTGGAAAAGGTATGGAATCAACCCTTGACATTGAAGCAACTCGAATACCACAAAACAAAACAAAAACAAAGGATTGGCTTGCGGAATAAGCCGGAAACAAAAATATGATAGATCCCATATCGTATCATGTGTCTGTTGGAAAGATATCCTACGAGATACTTGAATTCCCACTTATAAACTCCTGAAACTTTCCGGTTATGCAATCAGGTGTTGGGGATACAGGGGACACAAAATATATCACCCAAACTAACAATACCTAGATCCAGCTGTATCCATCCTTCAACACATAACCAAGAAATCTCCGGAAATCATCTACCTCAACCTTCGAAAAGCATCCGTTATACGAGTTATGGCAATACTCCCGCACTCGCCTCAGTACTGGGCTATCAAGGTTATCTCACCAACAACTGTACAAAAGAGATTTTCGATGTCGGCGTACTAAACTCAGGTATTCCATAACTGCAACGATAAAATTATGACGACAACACCTCGAAGCTCAACTCCCCGGGACACTTCCACTAAACCCCTACTGACAGGAGGCACCAAGACAATGTTGTCATCACAAAACCATCGGAACGATTCTAAGATACCCGCGTGATCCTAAATTTTTTTTAGTGAAATTTGAGAAGAGAAGAGTCAAAACTCTATGTCACGATGCCTTACCAGAGCGATGAGGAGACTGGGAAGTAAAAAGAATTCCTAAACTCTCCGATACATAGGTCCTAAATGACTCAAAACATTTTTCTAGACACAACTCGGCCACTAAAAACGATCAATCAGTGGGGGCTCCTAAGGTCGGGGAAGGCTCTGATACCAACTTGTAACGCCCTCGATGCGGCTATATCTCCCACGTGTCGAAGCACGACTTAGAGGCATAACCGCATTGAAAGCAATGTCGCAAGTGAGGTAATCTTCACACAACCCATGTAATACATAAGGGAAAGAGATACATAGATGGCTTACAATCGCCACTTCACACAATACATGAATAAAGCATTACATCATACAGATACAATCAAGGTCCGACTACGGAACCGAAATAAAGGAAGACTACCCCAAATGCTACACAGATCCCCGATCGTCCCGACTGGGCTCCACTACTGATCAACTGAAATGAAACAACACAACGAACAAGATCTTCATCGAACTCCTCCTTGAGCTCGGGTGCGTCACCTGCACGGTTTCATCGGCACCTGCAAATTGGTTTTGGAAGTATCTGTGAGTCACGGGGACTCAGCAATCTCACACCCGCGATATCAAGACTATTTAAGCTTATAGGCAGGGTAAAAGGTATGAGGTGGAGCTGCAGCAAGCGACTAGCATATATGGTGGCTAACATACGCAAATGAGAGCGAGAAGAGAAGGCAAAAGCACGGTCGAACAACTATGATCAAGTAATGATCCTGAAACTACTTACGTCAAACATAACTCCAACACCGTGTTCACTTCCCGGACTCCGCCGAGAAGAGACCATCACGGTTACAAGCGCGGTTGGTGTATTTTAATTAAGGTCAACTTTGGGTTTTCTACAACAGGACATTAACAAATTCCCATCTGCCACATAAACGCAGGCACGGCTTTCGAAAGTTCAAACCCTACAGGGGTGTCCCAACTTAGCCCATGATAAGCTCTCGCGATCAACGAAGGATATTCCTTCTCCCCGGGAAGACCCGATCAGTCTCGGAATCCCGGCTACAAGACATTTCGAAAGTAATAAAACAAGTCCAGCAAAGCCGCCCAATGCGCCGACATCCTGATAGGAGCTGCACATATCTCGTTCTCAGGGCAACACCGGATGAGCAGTACGTACAAGTAGAAACAGACCTCAAGTTTCCCTGAGGTGGCGCTGCAAGTGGCTCTAGTTTGGACCAACACTTAGACAAGCGTTGGCCCGGGGGGGCTAAAATAAAGATGACCCTCGAGATGCGCGACTCCCAAGGGAAAAAGGGCATAGGTGAGGCAAATGGTAAAACCAATGTTGGGCCTTGCTGGAGGAGTCTTATTCAAAGCAAACTGTCAAGGGGGTCCCATAAATCACCCGACCGCGTTAGGGACGCAAAATCCGGGAACATAACACCGATATGACGGAAACTAGGGCGGCAAGAGTGGAACAAAACACCAGGCATAAGGCCGAGCCTTCCACCCTTTACCAAGTATATAGATGCATTAATAATATATAAGGTATTGTGATATCCCAACAAGTAAACATGTTCCAAACAAGGAACAACATCTCCATGTTCCAACAAGGAACAAACTTCATCTTCACCTGCAACTAACAACGCTATAAGAGGGGCTGAGCAAAGCGGTAACATAGCCAAACAACGGTTTGCTAGGACAAGGTGGGTTAGAGGCTTGGTTTAACAATATGGGAGGCATGATAAGCAAGTGGTAGGTATCGCAGCATAGGCATAGCAAAAGAGCGAGCAACTAGCAAGCAAAGATAGAAGTGATTTCGAGGGTATGGTCATCTTGCCTGAGATCCCGCAAGGAAGAAGAACGAGTCCATGAAGAAGACAAACGGACATAGTCGAACGAATCCTCACAACTCCGGAACGAAACCGAAGCTAACGAGAGAAGCCACCCGGAAAGAAACAAACAACATGGTAAACACACAATCATAAACATGGCATGATGCACAATCAAGTATGATGCATGTCGGGTTTAATGAGGCATGGCATGGCAAAATGCAACAAACAACACTACAAGTTAAGTGAAGCTCAATATGCAATGAGTTGCATATTGACGAAACACCACATTTATTTATCTAGTTCTCTCCCGTTTATATACCCAACAATATTAAATGTTGATTAACATGGCAAGGGGTGAAGCATATGAAAAACTACCTATCTAGGCAAATTTAAATGAGGCCGGAACAACAAACAACAAGTCCGAAAAATCCTCATGTGCACATTTCAAATTTGGTACTGTTCTGCCTAAAACATATTTTAATATTGTTAAACATCAAAATAAACTACACCGTGATAAACTAGGCATTTTTCTACCCCATTTACATATAAAGTTTATTTAAAACCGAGCTTCGGTTATTTAGTTATGAATTAAATCATTTTAGCATGGCATTTAAGCAAATTAATGCAAACAGCAATTTAAACATTATTAACATGGATGAAAATTGCAAAATATGAAACTAGACGAAATTCTACTCAGTTTTCATATATGAAGTTTTAACATATGATGCACGATTGTGGAGTTATTAAATGCATGAAGTGCAAGGGTGTTTTTGTAAAACCGCAAACTCTGGATAAATAGCTAAATTCGCAGGCAGGAAAAAACAATGAACGGGACGAAACTAAGATCTGGCCCAGGGCGCGGGGAAGCTGCTCACATTGGGCCAAAACTGGCCGGGCCGGCTGGACGCAGGCGCTAGGCCTTGCTGGCGAGGGGCGCGGTCAGCGGGGCGACCGGTTGAGCACTGCTCGATGCAGCGTGATGCAGATGCGGGGAGCAGAGGCATCGGCGGCAGAGACCGGCGGGAACGGCAAGGGCGGCGGCCCTCCGGATCTGGCTGGTGCGAGCATGGACAGCCACGCGACGAGATGTAGAGGAAGCAGGCATGGCGCCGCGCGTTGCAGCAGGGGAACGAGCGGGCGACACGGCGCTCCGGCGAGGTCAGCAGGGCGAGGACGACAGCGACCGAACGCGGGAGCGGGCGAGGGACGCGCCTGGGTTCGGATCCGGTGGCCGACACCTTGATCTGAAGCAGAGGACAGCCATGGCCTGGGCTCTCTAGCGATGCGACGGCGACGGGAAGGCAGCGGCAAGCTTCCCTGGGTGTCGGCTCCTGTCAAGAGAAACAGGGGAGAGATGAGAGGCGGGAAGAAGGAAAAGAGAAAGGAGGAGTAAGGTGATGGGCGCGATGGGGTCCTGCGGGTGGTCGCCGGCGACGACTGCCGGAGTTGCGGTTCACGAGGAGGAGCGCTCGGGCGCCGTTGCTTCTTGGGGTGGGGCGCCGGGCATCTCCCGTGCGGTGGCTTGGGCGGAGGGGACAAAGGGGAGCAAGGCCGTGGCCTCGATCCAACCTGGATCAAGCCCCGGCTGGCTGCGGGAGAGCTCGAGGTCGGGCATGCGGCTGCGCGCGGGAGGCTGGGAATGGAGCGGGGCGGAAAACAAGCGCGGTGGTCGGAGGCTGCGATTCGGCAGGAGAGGAAACGAGGAGGGAGATGGTTAGGTGGTTGGCTCGAACAGATCTGTGAGGATCCCGATGTGGATGCGGGAGGGTGGCGGCGACGGACACGGAATGGATGGGACAGATCCCTAGGTTTTAGGGTTTGATCTGATTATATAGCATGAGGATTTTTGGATAGGGGTATTTGGTCCCTCTTATTAAAATTGAACGGTTCCAGATAAATAGGCTAGGGAGACCAAAAAGAAAAACGGAGATGGTTTATAGATGTTAGGGGATGATTCGGACCCATCGGTAACGACAGCCTGAGTCGGGTTCGGGAGAGTTTCGGACGCTCACGTGAGGGGGCTGCAGCAACTACGAGCGGATGCAAGTTTTGAAAATATGAATGCAACGAGTGTCGATGCAATGCGGATGATGCCATGATGACTGCAACAAAAAAAACACACGCGAACACGAAAATATATGGAAGTCTTCTGAAACGTCGGTCTCGGGGCGTTACAAGGGGCTCGGCCTGGCGCGCAGGTGGGCGGCCAGGGACGCGGGCGCCGGTAGGGGGGCGGCGGCGTGGCCGACGAGGTGGTGTGCGTGCGCGCGAGGCGGCACAGAGGAGAAGGAGGAGGGGAAAAGGCGGCTGCTCACGGCGGGGAGTAGGGTCTGTGGCAGTGGGGGTCGAGGAGGAGTCGGGGACGACGGGCGGCGACGGAGTCGTGGCGGCGTGATTCCGGCAAGCGGCGACGGCGGCCTGGGACGGCACCAGCGACGGGGTCGGGGAGGCGACGAGCAACGGCGCCGGCGGGCAACGGCAAGCGGCGTCGGGCAGCACCGGGTGGCGGGGCGCGGCCGTCGGGGCGGCGTCAGGGGCAGTGGCCTCGGGCGGTGGGGGGGTTCGATCCCGCCCCCAGATCGGATCGGGAGAGGGGAAGAGGAGTGGGGATCGAGAGGAGTGGGGGGTTAGGGTTTCTGGTAGTGGGGGGGGGGGGTTATAGGCGGGGTGGGTCGACCTGGTGGCCCTGTTGGGCCGAACGACCCAGGGAAGGGGGGGTCTTTTGTTTATTTTGTTTTCTTTTACTTTTATATTTTCTTTATTCTATGTTCTTTTCTTTTTTAATCTTATATTTTAAATACATTAGTTTTATAAAATACACTAGTTGTACCTAAATTAGTATGAACAAATATGCCACTACCACAATTAATTTGGCACCTAAAATAAATTATTTTGTAATTGTTTATTATTTTAAAAGCATTTAAATAATTGCTCTCGCCACGTTTTATTCATTTTAGAGTATTTAAACAACTTATAAAAGTTTGGTCTCTCCACCATAATTACCTATGCATTATTTGGCACAAACCGAACATTTTAGTTTTAACATTTGAAAACCTTAATTGTTTGACTTGATTTTGAATTTGAATTTTGAATCGGTTTTTGAACTAACCGAGATTAACTACAGTGATAGAGGTGACGTGTCATCATTAACGAGGGATTACTGTAGCCTAATTATCCGGGCGTCACATCTTCACCTTTTCTTTTTACGTTTTATCCTTTGGCAAGCGCAGTATGTTGGAAAGATCCTAATAGATATATCTAATTGGATGTAGGGGAGCATGAATTATTATTGTTGACATTACCCTTGAGGTAAAAGGTTGGGAGGCGAAACTATAAGCCCCTATCTTTCTCTGTGTCCGATTAAAACTCCGTAACCACAAGTATCACGTGAGTGTTAGCAATTATGAAAGACTAAATGATAGTTGAGTATGTGGACTTGCTATTAAGCTCTGACATAAACTCTTTCTGATGTTGATAGAGGCAAAGGTGTCCCGTCTTTCGATGAGATGGTGGTTATCGTTTCGGACGAAGTCGACTTTGATGATCCGACTACGAACATGCGAGGACGTCGCGCCTTAGCAATTGCTAAACCAACTCTGAGAGGTTAATGACCACGCCGGAGCACGATCTACCTGACCACGAAGGTCTGTTTCCTGCAGGCAAACGAAGAACAAGCGAGAAACCAAGATTGCAATATGGATATTGCTAATATAAGAGGAAAGCTTTATTGATCAAGGTGGGGTTCTGTGACGCCTTGGTCTGGTCGTTGAACACAAACGAAGTACGCGAAGTTGCAGCTTTGGCGAACTTTTAATCTATACAAAACCCATAGTCTAAACGATGCCCTAAGGGCTGTATATATGGAGGAAGAGGAGGGAATTTCATGGCCCTTGAGGGAGGGGTCCGAAACCAACCCGAACTCTTGTTTCCCCACACATACGGACTCTAAAAATAGCCTATACTTAAGTATTTCGAAATTACATGGGTCTGGCCCAATAATAAGGTGACGCAGCACCTAGAATAGCCTATGGACAAATATTATGAAGTGGCATCTTGTATATTTCGTCCAAGGCTTCATGCACTCATTATGGTGGCTTCAAAGTCCTGGAATCATCACTTGTAACTCTGTTCTTGTTCCCCTTGCGCATGCCAACATCTCCATGCTTCAACTTGCTCCAAGGTTCATCTTTCTTGTCCATGATAGGCCCTTCATTTGTAAGCAAAACAAATGTATCCAATTTAGGCAGCATCATATTCTCATGAACATTGGAATCGTTACCAAGAGACGAAAGTACCTGATAATTCAATTGGCGTGCGCGAGCTCTAGTAATTGGTCCAGTATGTATAGCAGCAGGGGCTGTGGGTGTAACAATGGTATTGATGTCCTTGTCGGTGTACTAGAGTAGGGGTACCCTAGTATCCCGAACATGTGCACGGGCAGCCACAGCACCCCGCGGCAAGGCCTGCCAGGTGATCACCAAGGCCCTCTATGGTTCCTTTGGAGCCATTCAAGAACAAAGTATTTAAGCCAAGGAGACAAGTCCCTGGCAAGAGGAGCTTGCCGGGAAGGCCGCTCGAGGCACAAGACCCCGCGAGAGGAGCTTGCCCGGAAGGCCAACCAGAGCATCTCAAAGAACTTGCCGCGACGCGCCACGCGTCCCGGTAGGACTCGGCGAGCGACAAGCTCCCAGACGCGGCAAGACAACGGCCGCGGCAAGGCACTTGCCGCGGAGGGAAACCACTCTGTACCTGCGCTCCAGCTCACCCACCTACGTGTCGCTCTGGAACCCTTCCTGGCGTACGTGGCGGGAGGCTGTGCAGCCAGGGGTACACTATGGCATGCGGCGCTGACAAGATCGCCATCGTGGCGAGCGGTGGCACCCCTGACGGTCCCTTTTCTGCACCGTCTGGGCGACGTAGATAGGCATTTAATGCCTTTGTCCCCTGCCGTCAGGGTTAGGTATGATACACTGTGTAGGTAGTTGTACCTACCACAACATATTTCCATTTTTGCCCTTACCTACGTTGCCACTTGTTGGAGACCCCTTGAACATATAAAAGGAGGCCCATGCACAACGTAGAAGGGGATCGGCCCCCGGAGAGCGATCTCTGAGAGGAAAACAGAAGAACGCTCGGTCTCGTTAGCTGCTTGAGTGTACTATAGCACTCAGCGCTCCCGAGCAAGAACTCAATACAATCCACAAAGCAACAGTAGGAGTATTATCTCTCCGGAGAGCTCCGAAGCTGGGTAAAAAAACCCCTGTGTGCTTCGCCTCGGTCCTCTCTTCGCGCGACCTCCACCCCCCCGACGAACCGAGAAGGGGCTCCGTCCCCATAGGTGCTCGAGGAGCCAGAAAACCCCGGCATCTTTGGCACGCCAGGTAGGGGGCGTCGAGGTTGTGTGAACCTGATCCGGCGTTCACGCGAGCTAAATCTTCATCGACTTCATTGACATGCCGCCGAAGAAGAAGGCTTCGGAGGCGGCTGCGCCATCCGCGTCGAATCCACCGCCGCCGGAGGAAACGGCCGGCGGGGAAGACGCCGGCGGAAGAACGGGCGTCGACGAGGGAGCCCACGATGCCACCAAGTCCAAGGACAAGGCTGCGCTGCCCGTCGGGGGCGTAGCCGGCTCCCACGACGACCGGGCGTCCGTAGGCGCACCACGCCCATCTCAAGAGGTGGAGGACCGACAGCTTCGTGGTACTCACGGTACCATACGTTCGCTGGACCCAAATCGGGCTGGCGGATCCCGGGATGCTCAAGGCCAACATGTACGCCAACGTGCTGGCGCGATCGAGGCACGGTCGCCTGGACGGGATACTGCTCCCTCTAACATCGTTGGAAGTCCGAGCATATCCCGCTCCTCGCACCGCTCGCCACCATTACCTGCCACTCCAGCAGAAGCTCTGGCGCGAGCTCAACTGCTGCTAGACTTCCCTCCAACGCCGGACAAGATCGACGATTGGAGGGCCACCATTCAGAGTCTCATCGGCTTCGCCAACGACGACACTCCACGGCCGACGACCACATCGCAGCCGCGGCAGGTCAGCCAGGTGCGAGCCGATGGCGACAAAACCGGTGGGGGTGCAACCACCGTGCACTCTCCGCCCCGAAGGCCAAGATCGCCGACTCGCCGGGTCCACCACAACAGCGACTCCACTGCTTCATCAGATCCGCGAACTCGTCGCGATTAGCGCCACGTTCTTCATGAACGGCAGCAAGAAGACGCTCGTACCCGCATCGAGCGCCGAAGAGAAACGCGGCGTCAATCAGACCGACGCGCTGGCCCCGCTGTCGACATGCAAGCGCCAGGGGAACCAGGCGATCTGCTGTACGCGTTAGGTTGCCCTGCGTTTACTCGTGAGTTGCGGCAAGTCCAGTGGCCCAGCACGAAGAATTTCAAGCCAGACGTACCAGACAAGTACGACGGCAGGCTGCATCCGTCGGAGTTCCTCAGCATCTACACCATCGCGGTGCAGGTTGCCGGGGGGCGAGACGACAAGATCCTTGCCAACTACTTTCCTCTGGTTCTCAAGCCCAACGTCAGGTCCTGGCTCATGCACTTGCCAGAAAACTCCATATCTTCCTGGGCAGACCTATGCCATCAGTTTGTCGGCACCTTTACAGGCGGCCACAAACCTCATGGCCAGGAGAGTGATCTTCACCTGCTTGCCCAGAAGGAAGGGGAGCCTCTGCGCAAGTACATCCAGAGATTCAGCCAAGTGCAACGCAACATCCCAGACGTCCACCCTGCCGCGGTCATCAGTGCGTTCCACCAGAACGTGCGTAACCGCAGGATGCGGGAGGAGATGGCGATGTGCAAGATCAGAGACGGCAGTGAGCTGTATGCCCTGGCCGACAGATGTGCACGTGCTGAGGAAGGGAGGAAACTCCCCGAAGAAAATACAGGAACAGGAGGATCTGACAGCAATGATGCCGCCCCAGCAAGCAAAAACCGGCGGCGGAACAACAGGAAGAGGAAAGGCAAAGATGTGCTAGTTGTCGAGCAGTCCGGCAACGAAGGTGGCGCCAAGACAGCCAAGACTGGTAGCTCCGGCAAGGAGGTTGCCGCATGCGCCAACTTCCAGGCTGTGGCGGCAGCCGACAAGCAGGACGGCACCAACAAGCAGTACTGCAAGATTCACCGCACCAAAGGCCATGACCTCCAGAGCTGCAAGAAGGTCGAGCAGCTCGTTGAGCTGCAAAAGGCCGAATACGAGCGACGCGGCAAGGAGAAGGCCCAAGGAGGTGCTGGAGGATCCGGTACGAAGCGCACCGGCCGGGGGGGACACCGCGGCAATGCCAAGCAGCGGCAAGGCGACAGACCTCCCCGCGGCCGCGACAAGGATGAAGATGATGACGACGACGAAGACATGGACGACGCCGAGACCAGCGAGCAGGAGTTCCAGAAAGCCACAGATGTTTTGTGCGTTGACGGCGGTGCTTCTCTGCATACTTCACACCGCCAACTCAAGCAGTGGGTGCGGGAAGTCAATGCAGCAGAACCACCCGTTGAGTCACACAAGCTTCTGAAATGGTCCAGCACGCCTATCATCTTTGATATTGAGGACCACCCCGATCGCACAACTGTTGTCGGGTGTTTGCCGATGTTGGTCTCACCAACTATCCGCAACCTCAAGGTCACTAAGATGCTAGTTGACGGCGGGGCTGGCTTGAACCTGATCTCCTCCACTGTGCTCCGGAGACTCCAAGTCCCTGACAACGAGCTCGAAGAGACCGGCACGTTCCAAGGAATCAACCCGGGAAGGAGCAAGCCGAAGGGGAAGATCACGCTGCCGGTGACATTTGGCAGCAAGGTGAACTTCAGGACTGAGAGGATCACTTTCGACGTTGCCGATTTTCCATTGCCTTACAATGGAATTCTCGGCCGTCCAGCGCTCGCCAAGTTCATGGCGGCCTCTCACTACGCGTACAACATGCTGAAGATGCCAGGCCCGATAAGTGTCATCTCTGTACATGGCGACAAGAAAGACGCTCTTATCTGTGCCGACAAGATCTACCAGGAAGCAGCAGCCACCACAGATCGCGAGACACATGCCGCTGAAGCTCCCGGTTGGAAGAAGAAGACCAAGTCCGGCAAGAGCTCTGATGCCCACACCGGCAAGCGCACCTCTTCGGAGTGCTGCGCTACCGTCGAGGACGCACCATCGAGCTCCACCAGCAAGTGTAAGAAGACGATGGCAGCTCCGCCGGCGACCAAGAAGGTGTCCGCCAAGGAGGACGGCACTGGTGGTACCTTCACCATCAGTGCCACTCTCGACCCTAAATAGGAAAGCGTGCTCGTTGCTTTCCTGCGGGTGAATGTCGATGTGTTTGCGTGGCAACCGTCCGACATCCCCGCCGTTCCCAGGAAAGTAATCGAGCACCACCTTGCCGTCTGTCCTCATGCGCGGCCCATCAAGCAGAGAGTCAGGAAACAAGCAGTGGAGCGCCAAGAATTCATCGCCGAAGAGATCAAGAAGTTGGAAGCAGCAGGCCTCGTCAGAGGAAAGCTCCATCCCACGTGGTTGGCCAATCCTGTAGTCGTGCGCAAGGCAAACGGGAAATGGAGGCTTTGCATCGACTTCACCGATGTCAACAAAGCTTGTCCCAAAGACCCATTTCCCTTGCCGCACATTGACCAGATTGTCGACTCCACAGCCGGATGAGACTTGCTTTCATTTCTTGACGCATACTCAGGATACCATCAGATCTTCATGGCAGAAGAGGATGAGGAGAAAACCGCGTTCATCACTCCATGTGGCACGTACTGTTTCGTACGAATGCCTTTCGGTTTGAAGAATGCTGGTTCAACATTTGCAAGGGTAGTCCATACTGCTTTTGAACTACAGATACACAGAAATGTGGAAGCCTACATGGATGACATAGTGGTCAAGAGCAGGGACAAAACAACTCTGATTCAAGATCTAGAAGAGACTTTTGCAAATCTGCGCAAGATCAGCCTCAAGCTCAACCCCGAGAAGTGCGTGTTTGGGGTCCCGTCCGGCAAGCTTCTCGGGTTCTTCGTGTCTCAGCGGGGGATTGAAGCCAATCTGAAACGCCCTCGATGCGGCTATATCTCCCACGTGTCGAAGCACGACTTAGAGGCATAACCGCATTGAAAGCAATGTCGCAAGTGAGGTAATCTTCAAACAACCCATGTAATACATAAGGGAAAGAGATACATAGTTGGCTTACAATCGCCACTTCACACAATACAAGAGTAAAGCATTACATCATAAAGATACAATCAAGGTCCGACTACGGAACCAAAAATAAAAGAAGACTACCCCAAATGCTACACAGATCCCTGATCGACCCCAACTGGGCTCCACTACAGATCAACTGAAATGAAACAACACAATGAACAAGATCTTCATCGAGCTCCTCCTTGAGCTCGGGTGCATCACCTGCATGGTTTCATCGGCACCTGCAAACTGGTTTTCGAAATATCTGTGAGTCACGGGGACTCAGCAATCTCACACCCGCGAGATCAAGACTATTTAAGCTTAACGGTAGGACAGGGTAGTGAGGTGGAGCTGCAGCAAGCGACTAGCATATATGGTGGCTACAACGCAAAAGAGAGCGAGAAGAGAAGTAAAGCATGGTCGAACAACTATGATCAAGAAGTGATCCTGAAACAACTTACGTCAAGCATAACTCCAACACCGTGTTCACTTCCCGGACCCCGCCGAGAAGAAACCATCACGGTTACACACGCGGTTGATGTATTTTAATTAAGATCAACTTCGGGTTTTCTATAACCGGACATTAACAAATTCCCATCTGCCACATAACCATGGGCACGGCTTTCGAAAGTTCAAACCCTGCAGGGGTGTCCCAACTTAGCCCATGATAAGCTCTCGCGATCAACGAAGGATATTCCTTCTCATCGGGAAGACCCAATCAGTCTCGGAATCCCGGCTACAAGACATTTCGGCAGTAATAAAACAAGTCCAGCAAAGCCGCCCGATGCGCCGACATCCTGA
Source organism: Aegilops umbellulata (assembly GCA_032464435.1). Taxonomy (NCBI): domain Eukaryota; kingdom Viridiplantae; phylum Streptophyta; class Magnoliopsida; order Poales; family Poaceae; genus Aegilops; species Aegilops umbellulata. The sequence continues at coordinate 204,400,052 of CP136055.1, forward strand.
TAGGAGCTGCACATATCTCGTTCTCAGGAAACACCGGATGAGACATCCTACGAGTAAAACCAGACCTCAAGTTTCCCCAAGGTGGCCCCGCAGTCTACTCGTTTCGGGCCAAAACTTAGACAAGCATTGGCCTGGGGGGGCTAAATAAAGATGACCCTTGGGTTAATTACTCCCAAGGGAAAATAGGTGGTGGTGAGGCAAATGGTAAAACCAAGGTTGGGCCTTGCTGGAGGAGTCTTATTCAAAGCGAACTGTCAAGGGGGTCCCATAAATCACCCGACCGCGTTAGGGACGCAAAATCCGGGAACATAACACCGATATGACGGAAACTAGGGCGGCAAGAGTGGAACAAAATACCAGGCATAAGGCCGAGCCTTCCACCCTTTACCAAGTATATAGATGCATTAATTAAATAAGATATATTGTGATATCCCACAAGTAAACATGTTCCAACAGGGAACAACATCTCCATGTTCCAACAAGGAACAAAGTCCAACTTCACCTGCAACTAACAACGCTATAAGAGGGGCTGAGCAAAGCGGTAACATAGCCAAACAACGGTTTGCTAGGACAAGGTGGGTTAGAAACTTGGTTTAACAATATGGGAGGCATTATAAGCAAGTGGTAGGTATCGCAGCATAGGCATAGCAAAAGAGCGAGCAATCTAGCAAGCAAAGATAGAAGTGATTTCGAGGGTATGGTCATCTTACCTGCGATCCCGCAAGGAAGAAGAACGAGTCTATGAAGAAGACAAACGGACGTAGTCGAACGGATCCTCACAACTCCGGAACGAAAGCGAAGCTAACGAGAGAAGCAACCCGGAAAGAAACAAATAACATAGTAAACAACCACCACATACACATGGCATGATGCACAAACGAGTATGATGCATGTCCGGTTTTTAGATGCATGGCATGGCAAAGTGCACAAACTATACTACAAATTAAGTGGAGCTCAATATGCAACGAGTTCCATATTGAAGAAACTTCACAACATTTATTTAGTTCTCTCTCATTTATGTACCCAACAATATTAAATGTTGTTAAACATGGCAAGAGATGAAACATATGAAAACTAACTATTTAGGCAAGTTTAAATGAGGCCGGAAATAACAAACAACAATTCTGGAAATCCTCATATGCATATTTTGAATTTGGTACTGTTCTGCCTAAAACATATCTTAATGTTGTTAAACAGGAAAATAAAGTGCAAAATGTTAATCTATGCATTTTTCTACCCCATTTACATATATAGTTTATTTAAAACCGAGTTATGGTTAATTAGTTATGAAATAAATCATTTTAGCATGGCATTTAAGCAAATTTAAACAAACAACATTTTAAACATTTTAATTGTTGTTATCATGATGCGGATGACATATGCAAGTTTAAAATTTTTTTATGAAAATGTTGACAAGAGCATTATGAAGCATTTGTCGCCGTGGCAGAAACGAAAAAAGGTGCCACGGCAACGACAATGGAAATGGTGCCACGGCAACATTCAAGTTCCGATAACTCGATCGAGATGTCGGTGCAAAAGAAAGTGTGGAGAGCGTGCCATGCAAGATGGTGGGGTGATCCCGGCAACCGGGTTCCCACGAGACGATGGCATGGCAACGAGGAGAAACATGCAAGCGACAATTTCAGACACGGCGCAAACACGGGCATCTCATACAACAAATGCATTCGTTCACGGGCTCATCTCGGGGTTATACGTTTGAAGCGTGCATTTTCGAAACGGATCAAGTTCGTAGTGGAAGTAGACGTTCTCGCGACGGTCGTAGTGGACGTAGTTGTACACGGATCTTGTCGGATCCACGTCGACGGTAGACGTACACGGTTTGTAGATGTTCGGGTCGACGGTAGTGGTACACGCGACGTCGGGGTATTAGTCGGTCCGGCCTTGGCGATGTAGATGTACACATTGTCGGGGAACTTGTCACACCATCGGGTGTAGTTGTTCATATTTGAAGGGGAACTTGGCACGTCCAAAATCTTCGAGCTTCGTCGTGTACTTGACATCTCGGTGCTGTAGTCGAACTTGCCGGTCTTGCTGAACTGAAGGGGCATCGAGGGACTAGCAAAGGCCCTGCCTCGGGAGGTCACAGGAGGTGCGTGGAGGTAGCTCGAGCTGCTGGTCGTCGGGGCATGGCCGAGCAGCAGCTGGAAGAAGTGGCCGGTGTTGGCCTTGGCATGAAGCAGGGGAGGCGGAGCTCCTGCTAGGGCGATGGCGGCGAGCAGGCAACGAAACTTGGCGTCGACGTACAGACGCAGCTGGGAGAAGCAACGACTGGACCGTGCAGCAGCGGGCGAGGGACTCCGGGACGGCGCGGAGGTCGACGAACTTGGCCGGTGGCGTGGCTGGAAGCAGGGGAGGTCGATACAGAAGACGGGGAGGCCGGGCGGTGCTCGGAGGAGAGGGGCGGCACGCGGCCATGGCAGGGAAGAAAAGGAGCGGGACGAGGCCGGCGGCATGACCTGCTGCTGCTGTTGCTTGCCGGCGTCGCGCCGGGCGCACGGGCCAGGCGCGGGGAGGACGGGGCTCTGCTGGGATGAGGGAGGAGGCGCACGGCTGCAGCGGGGAATGAAGGCAGGGGCGCGATGCTGATCGATGGAGGGAGGTGGGGACGAGCGAGAGGAGGGGGGATCGAGCAGGAGGCGGCGGCAGGGGGAGAGATTGAGACGAGGGGGTCGGGCTAGGGTTTAGGAGGGTCAGGTGGGCCTAGGAGGCCGGCCCAGCGAAGAGGGAGGCTGCTGGGCTCTCCACTCCCTCTCTGCTTCAAATCTCTTCTAAAAACAGAAAAGCAAAGAAAGAAAAAGAGAGAAAGATATGAGTGGACAGGAATTTGGGCATGGGGATAATTTTCCCAGACTCACAAAAATGTGCTTGATCAAGGAAAAATAGAAGTGGGAACGCGTGTGAAGTTGAATTCAAACACATTTGAATTTAATTCAAATGGTTTGAACTAGGGCGAGGTTTTAGGTGTGTCCAAAAATGTTGAGAAGTTAGGAGGAGCCTCGAAAAATGATGAAAGAAATTATGGGCAAGGTTGGAGACCAAGAATTGAGATAATAAAGGCATTGAGATAATTTGCAAGTGTGTTTGCGGTAAATCCAAATAATTGGAATATTTACTATAGCTCTCTAAATATCGAGAGGATATGTTTTAAAGAGAATCACCATGTGAATTCCCTCGATTTAAATGGATCAAAGATCCATGCCATTTATTTGAGTTGCAAAATTTAGTGGCATGATGACATGATGCAATGCACAGATGCAAAGAGGAATGCAACAAGCAAAACAAAACGCATGACAAAAACCCGGAATCCATGGAAGGCATCTGAATCTCCGGTCTTGGGGCGTTACAACACTCCACCACTACGAGAGGATCTCGTCCCGAGATCTAGGATGGCACCGGAGGAGAAAACGGAAGAGAAAGAGAAAGGTAAAACTAAGTTGCTTCTTTGACCAACGAGTGAAACCGATGAACCTTGAGAGGTTGAAAAGTTGAAAGAAAGAACACAACGAAGTTGAACGAACTTGAAAACACTCTGTTAGATAAGAGGAACATGGGATACGACGAGAACCAAGAGGTTAAGTGACAAGGTAGATATTGAAACCACTCCGGTTAAAACAAGATAGAGAAGGAATAAGAATAACATGATTTGGGCGCACTCCGACTGAAATTGGAAGGGATTTGAACATGATCTTGACAAGATGAGAGGATACTTGCTGAAATTAACAGCACACTGCCTCCGGAACTAATAAAAGAATGGCACAAGGGGTAAGAAAGATTTCAGACAGCACTCCGGTTGAGAAGAGATGCAAGACTTGGTAAGATGAGAGAGCTCGAATGAAAACACGACACTCCGGTTAAATGGATAAGCAAGGAAAAGAGCATGTTCTCCAAAATGAGATGATGGGTTGAAGAAAACATCACAATGCCTTCGGGACAAATGAAAGAGTGGAATCAAGAGAACAGAGAAGAGAACAACAACTTCTGTCACAATTGAATTTAAAATAGCCTCCTTAAAAAGAAGGATTGAACGGAGTTGTTGGGAAATCAACAACGAAAGCTTAAACTTGATGTGGACTTATGGAAGACATCCCAAAATTATGAGGTGACAAACGGCCACTAAATGAAGCCATTGATTTTGAGTGAGAGCCCCAAGGCGATGAAAAACTTCTTTCACCAAGAGGATAGGAGAAAACTTGGGTCATTGATAAGCACCACAAATAGCAACATTCCCAATGGAAGGCTTTAGGTGAACTCCAAGAGAACTCCAAGTAAGAAATGGTGATGATGAGTTGAAACAAATCATGAACGAAGAGAAAACGATGGGTTTACATATCTCATTCCTGACGACTTGTGAATCATGAAACGCGAGGAGAAACTGCCAAGAGTGACATAACACCATCTGGAGAGATAATGTAGAAAGAATTGCACCTCAGAATGCAAGATGAAGAATACTTGAACTCCTCAAAACAAGACATGTGTTGAACACCAAGTTTAAATTTAAGTATAGCTTGGCGGATCTTAACTCCGAGAGAATTCTTGAAGAACAATTGAAGAATGGAAAGAATCCTTGATGAGCCACCATGTAGAACCTCCATGAAGAACTCCTTTATTGAAAGGATGATAAAAAGAAAGAGAAGTTGAAAACACAAGGTGAAGCCTTGCGATGATTTAGATGGAGCTTCGCGACAAGATAATGCAGAAAACTTGGAACTCCGGAAAAGAAAAGATGAAACACATGAAACTGAGAAAAATGACATGACGAACAACTCTGGAAAGAAGAAACTAGATCACTTGGATGAAACAAGAATACGAATTATGTTATGCGCATCCTTCACCAATTAAATTGATGACAAGCAATGGATTTGACATACCACTTATTTTCGTAGAAAGGATTAAGATAGATATGGCGCAAACTTGAGAAAAGTCTTCAACGAACCACCGGTAGGATTGGAAAGAACGATTGAATCTATATGATAAAAAAGGAAGAGAACTCTTGAACAAACCACCGTACGAATTGGAAATGAAAGAACAAAATATAAAGAAACACCGGGAAGAATTAGAAAATGAACGAAGATACTTGAGAGAATTTAGATACGAGAGAATGAAGAGATCACGAGCTGACTAGGGAATACTTGAGCGATAAGCCGGTAAGATTTGGAGAACAATAGCTGAAAGCTTGAATGAATAATGCTGAGATGATGGGCTCTGGAGAATCAAACTGAAAAGACTCCTGAAATGCACCAGATGGGTGAAAAGAATTCTCACAATCAAAAATAGTTATGAGAGGATGGCATCAAGCTAGAACCGTGAATCTTGAAGAGAATGAAGCAAGATTTAAGAGAAACTCTTCTTCGGTCTTCAAATGTTGAGAGTGATGATGAGAAACACCACCATGAATTGTTGAGATAGTCTGGGATGAAAATTAGAAAGGTTGAACCAACGATGAAAAGAATTTGGAAGATCTTGGAGAAAGACATTTGACTGATGGTAATTCATTCCTACGTCAAACTTGGAAAAGAATTTGAGAATAACTTCGGGATAATTAGAAGAGTCAGGTAAGATCCTGGGAAAAGACCTGTCGGTTAGGGCCCACTCAAAAGAATGGTTGAACGATTCCTTGAAAAGAGAGATTGCACCGGTTGAATTAAATGGCTTGAATGAGATAGCATCCTCAAAAGAAATTGAGTGAATTGAGAATGGAAACTTGAATCTTCTGACATATCTTCATCACTCCTAAACAAATGAATAGCGAGAGGTGAATGATTAAGAGGTGCACCAGTATGAGAAAGCATTTGTAACGAGGAAAAGATATGATCGACAAAGCTTGAATTGAATCCACCGGAGAAGAAAAAAGAATGAAGAATGATAAACTTGAAGGTCCGTTAGTATCTTCCTGAGAATCACCGGATAAGAGCATTGAGGAAAAGAATGAAGAGACTGCACATCAAATAAAAGGATACATGATTTAAGAAATCTGAGTCCTTGAAGAAAAAGGGTGGGAGGGCGGGAAAACAAAGACAACTTGGGACGAATGAAACAAACACCGTTGAGAATACTTAGAGTTGATCTTGCGGATGTTGAAAATGATTGGATCCACTTGAAGAGAAGCACACCAGTTGGAAAGGCTTGAAAAGACAACCTTGATGAACAAGAAGGATTAGCATCCACATAGAAATATGAGAACACCGCTTAGAATGAGGTATGGAATCAACACTTGGCATTGAAGCAACTCGAATACCACAAAACAAAACAAAACAAAGGATTTGGCTTGCAGAATAACCCGGAAACAAACATATGATAGACCCCATATCGTATCATGTGTCTGTAGGAAAGATAATCTAGGAGCTACTTGAATTCCCACCTATAAACTCCCGAAACTTTCTGGTTATGCAATCCGGTGTTGGGGATACAGGGGACAAAAAATATATCACCCAAATTAACAATACCTAGATCCAGCTGTATCCATCCTTCAACACATAGCCAAGAAAACTTCGGAAATCGTTTACCTCAACCTTCGAAAAGCATCCGTTATACGAGTTATGGCAATACTCCCGCACTCGCCTCAGACTGGGCTATCAAGGTTACCTCACCAACAACTGTACAAAAGTGATTTTCGATGTCGGCGTACTAAACTCAGGTATTCCAGAACTGTAACGATAAAATTATGACGACAACACCTCGGAGCTCAACTCCCCGGGACACCTCCACTAAACCCCTGCTGACAGGAGGCACCAAGACAATGTTGTCATCATAAAACCATCGGAACGATTCTAAGATACCCGCGTGATCCTAATTTTTTTTAGTGAAATTTGAGAAGAGAAGAGTCAAAACTCTACGTCAGGATGCCTTACCAGAGCGATGAGGAGACTGGGAAGTAAAAAGAATTCCTAAACTCTCCGATATATAATTCCTAAATGACTCAAAACATTTTTCTAGACACAACTTGGCCGCAAAAAACTATCAATCAGTGGGGGCTCCTAAGGTCGAGGAAGGCTCTGATTACCAACTTGAAACGCCCTCGATGCGTCTATATCTCCCACGTGTCGAAGCACGACTTAGAGGCATAACCGCATTGAAAGCAATGTCGCAAGTGAGGTAATCTTCACACAACCCATGTAATACATAAGGGAAAGAGATACATAGTTGGCTTACAATCGCCACTTCACAAAATACAAGAGTAAAACATTACATCATACAGATACAATCAAGGTCCGACTACAGAACCAAAAATAAAAGAAGACTACCCCAAATGCTACACAGATCCCTGATCGACCCCAATTGGGCTCCACTACTGATCAACTGAAATGAAACAACACAATGAACAAGATCTTCATCAAGCTCCTCCTTGAGCTCGGGTGCGTCACCTGCACGGTTTCATCGGCACCTGCAAACTGGTTTTGGAAGTATCGAAAGTTCAAACCCTGCAGGGGTGTCCCAACTTAGCCCATGATAAGCTCTCGCGATCAACGAAGGATATTCCTTCTCCCCGGGAAGACCCGATCAGTCTCGGAATCCCGGCTACAAGACATTTCGACAGTAAAAAAACAAGTCTAGCAAAGCCGCCCGATGCACCGACATCCTGATAGGAGCTACACATATCTCGTTCTCAGGGCAACACCGGATGAGACATCCTACGAGTAAAACCAGACCTCAAGTTTCCCCAAGGTGGCCCCGCAGTCTACTCGTTTCGGGCCAACACTTAGACAAGCATTGGCCTGGGGGGGGGGGCTAAATAAAGATGACCCTTGGGTTAATTACTCCCAAGGGAAAATAGGTGGTGGTGAGGCAAATGGTAAAACCAAGGTTGGGCCTTGCTGGAGGAGTCTTATTCAAAGTGAACTGTCAAGGGGGTCCCATAAATCACCTGACCGCGTTAGGGATGCAAAATCCGGGAACATAACACCGATATGACGGAAACTAGGGCGGCAAGAGTGGAACAAAACACCAGGCATAAGGCCGAGCCTTCCACCCTTTACCAAGTATATAGATGCATTAATTAAATAAGATATATTGTGATATCCCACAAGTAAACATGTTCCAACAAGGTACAACATCTCCATGTTCCAACAAGGAACAAAGTCCATCTTCACCTGCAACTAACAACGCTATAAGAGGGGCTGAGCAAAGCGGTAACATAGCCAAACAACGGTTTGCTAGGACAAGGTGGGTTAGAAACTTAGTTTAACAATATGGAAGGCATGATAAGCAAGTGGTAGGTATCACAGCATAGGCATAGCAAAAGAGCGAGCAATCTAGCAAGCAAAGATAGAAGTGATTTCGAGGGTATGGTCATCTTGCTTGAGATCCCGCAAGGAAGAAGAACGAGTCCATGAAGAAGACAAACGGACGTAGTCGAACGGATCCTCACAACTCCGGAACGAAACCGAAGCTAACGAGAGAAGCAACCCGGAAAGAAACAAACAACATAGTAAACAACCACCACATACACATGGCATGATGCACAAACGAGTATGATGCATGTCCGGTTTTTAGATGCATGGCATGGCAAAGTGCACAAACAATACTACAAATTAAGTGGAGCTCAATATGCAACTCGTTGCATATTGACGAAACTTCACAACATTTATTTAGTTCTCTCTCGTTTAGGTACCCAACAATATTAAATGTTGTTAAACATGGCAAGAGATGAAACATATGAAAACTAACTATTTAGGCAAGTTTAAATGAGGCCGGAAATAACAAACAACAATTCCGGCAATCCTCATATGCATATTTTGAATTTGGTACTGTTCTGCCTAAAACATATTTTAATGTTGTTAAACAGGAAAATAAAGTGCAACATGTTAATCTATGCATTTTTCTACCCCATTTACATATATAGTTTATTTAAAACCGAGTTACGGTTAATTAGTTATGAAATAAATCATTTTAGCATGGCATTTAAGCAAATTTAAACAAACAACATTTTAAACATTTTAATTGTTGTTATCATGATGCGGATGACATATGCAAGTTTAAAGCAATTTTATGAAAATGTTGACAAGAGCATTATGAAGCATTTGTCGCTGTGGCGGAAACGAAAAAGGGTGCCACGACAATGACAACGGAAATGGTGTCAGGCAACATTCAAGTTCCGCTAACTCGATTGAGATGTCGGTGCAAAAGAAAGTGTGGAGAGCGTGCCATGCAAGATGGTGGGGTGATCCCCGCAACCGGGTTCCCACGAGACGATAGCATGGCAACGAGGAGAAACATGCAAGTGACAATTTCGGACATGGCGCAAACACGGGCATCTCATACAACACATGCATTCGTTCACGGGCTCATCTCGGGGTTATACCTTTGAAGCGTGCATTTTCGAAACGGATCAAGTTCGTAGTGGAAGTAGACGTTCTCGCGATGGTCGTAGTGGACGTAGTTGTACACGGATCTTGTAGGATCCACGGCGACGGTAGACGTACACGGTTCATAGATGTCCGGGTCGACGGTAGTGGTACACGCGACGTCGGGGTACTAGTCGGTCCAGCCTTGGCGATGTAGATGTACACATTGTCGGGGAACTTGTCACACCATCGGGTGTAGTTGTTCATATTTGAAGGGGAAGTTGGCACGTCCAAAATCTTCGAGCTTCGTCGTGTACTTGACATCTCGGTGCTGTAGTCGAACTTGCCGGTCTTGCTGAACTGAAGGGGCATCGAGGGACTAGCAAAGGCCCTGCCTCGGGAGGTCACAGGAGGTGCGTGGAGGTAGCTCGAGCTGCTGGTCGTCGGGGCATGGCCGAGCAGTGGCTGGAAGAAGTGGCCGGTGTTGGCCTTGGCATGAAGCAGGGGAGGCGGAGCTCCTTCTAGGGCGATGGCGGCGAGAAGGCAACGACACTTGGCGTCGACGTACAGACGCAGCTGGGAGAAGCAACGACTGGACCGTGCAGCGGCGGGCGATGGACTCCGGGACGGCGCGGAGGTCGAGGAACTTGGCCGGTGGCGCGGCTAGAAGCAGGGGAGGTCGATGCAGAGGACGGGGAGGCCGGGCGGTGCTCGGAGGAGAGGGGCGGCATGCGGCCATGGCAGGGAAGAAAAGGAGCGGGACGAGGCCGGCGGCATGACCTGCTGCTGCTCTTGCTTGCCGGCGTCGCGCCGGGCACACGGGACAGGCGCGGGGAGGACGGGGCTCCGCTGGGATGAGGGAGGAGGCGCACGGCTGCAGCGGGGAACGAAGGCAGGGGCGCGATGCAGATCGATGGAGGGAGGTGGGGACGAGCGAGAGGAGGGGGGATCGAGCAGGAGGCGGCGGCAGGGGGAGAGATTGAGAGGAGGGGGTCAGGCTAGGGTTTAGGAGGGTTAGGTGGGCCTAGGAGGCCGGCCCAGCAAAGAGGGAGGCTGCTGGGCTCTCCACTCCCTCTCTGCTTCAAATCTCTTCTAAAAACAGAAAAGCAAAGAAAGAAAAAGAGAGAAAAGAAATGAGTGGACAGGAATTTGGGCATGGGGATAATTTTCCCAGACTCACAAAAATGTGCTTGATCAAGGAAAAATAGAAGTGGGCACGCGTGTGAAGTTGAATTCAAACACATTTGAATTTAATTCAAATGGTTTGAACTAGGGCGAGGTTTTAGGACTGTCCAAAAATGTTGAGAAGTTAGGAGGAGCCTCGGAAAATGATGAAAGAAATTATGGGCAAGGTTGGAGACCAAGAATTGAGATAATAAAGGCATTGAGATAATTTGCAAGTGTGTTTGCGGTAAATCCAAATAATTGGAATATTTACTATAGCTCTCTAAATATCGAGAGGATATGTTTTAAAGAGAATCACCATGTGAATTCCCTCGATTTAAATGGATCAAAGATCCATGCCATTTATTTGAGTTGCAAAATTTAGTGGCATGATGACATGATGCAATGCACAGATGCAAAGAGGAATGCAACAAGCAAAACAAAACGCATGACGAAAACCCGGAATCCATGGAAGGCATCTGAATCTCCGGTCTTGGGGCGTTACACAATCCCGACAAGATCAAGGCCATTGAGCAGATTGAAGCACCGAAGCGCGTCAAGGATGTACGAAAACTTGCCGTCTGCATGGCGGCTCTCAGCAGGTTTATCTCTAAGTCTGCTGAGCGCGCCCTGCCGTTTTTCAAAATCTTGGAAAAGGCAGGTCCAATGAAATGGACTCTGGAAGCGGAGGCTGCGCTGCAGGACTTGAAGAGATACCTGTCCTCCACTTCAATACTTGTCGCACCTAAACCACAAGAGAAGTTGCTGCTATATCTGGCAGCAACCAATCAAGTGGTTTGTGCTGCGTTAGTAGCAGAGAGAGAAGCAGATGATGAGCCAGCGACCGCGGCAAGCACATCCAGTGACAAGCAGGGGGCTTCCCCGACAAGCTCTGGTCCCGACGAAGATGGATCTGCGCAGATGTGCGAAGGGATACAGAAGAAGAAAATGGTGCAGCACCCAGTCTACTTTGTCAGTTCCCTTCTGCAGAGGGCTAGGTCAAGGTACTCTGGTGTGCAGAAGTTGCTTTTCGGCCTTCTCATGGCCTCAAGAAAGCTGCGCCATTACTTCCAAGCACATGAGATCACAGTTGTCACTCGCTTTCCGCTGAAGTGGATACTGCAGAATCCAGAAGCAATAGGCAGGATTGTCGAGTGGGCACTGGAACTGTCAAGCTTTGGCCTCAAGTTTGAGAGTACCTCAACTATCCAAAGCAAAGCATTGGCAGAATTCATAGCAGAGTGGACGCCAACACCAGATGAAGAAATTCCAGAGATGAGCATCCCCGTCCAGGAGGCAAAGAAAGAGTGGCTGATGTACTTTGATGGTGCCTTCTCGCTGCAAGGCGCCGGTGCTGGCGTGCTGCTTGTCGCACCCACCGGAGAGCACCTCAAGTACGTAGTCCAGATGCACTTTCCCAAGGAGCAAGCAACACGCAATACCGCAGAGTATGAAGGATTGCTTGCCGGTCTCAGGATCGCGGCAGACCTTGGGATCAAGCAACTCATTGTCAGGGGTGACTCGCAGCTTGTCGTCCGCCAAGTGAACAAGAATTATCAGAGTCCGTTGATGGAAGCTTACGTTGATGAAGTGAGGAAGCTGGAAGAGCGCTTTGTCGGGCTACAGATGGAACACGTTCCAAGAGCTCAAAACGACATCGCTGACGGCCTGTCAAAGTGCGCGGCACTTAAGTTACCTGTGGAACCAGGGATCTTTGTGCTCAAGCTGACTCAACCATCCGTGACGCCATCAACTAGATAGAGCAAGAAGAGGAAGTTGATTTCTGGTAACTATCTTTCGGCAGAGCTTCCCGAAGCCGCCGCCAAGAAGGTCCCCAGGATCAACGCCAAGAGTGCTGAGGAGCAGTCTGCTCCAACAAGCCCCAGGGTTTGTTTCGTTGAAGCAGATGCTCCCGACAAGTTTTGCTCCGGCAGACTTGCCGGGGAACGTCAAGCTCCGGCTGAGCCGTAGGTTCTCGCCGTCGAAGCGGATGTTCCCGCAGCAGCAGATATGCCTTTAGTCCTTGTTGTCGAGCCGCAGGCTCCAGCCTGGGCACAGCAGATCGTCCGTTTCCTCCAGTCAGGAGAACTTCTCGAGGAGCCAGAAGAAGCGGAAAGAGTAGCCCGACAGTCAAGTATGTACCAGTTTGTCGACAACGCACTGTACAGAAGAAGGCTCAACGGTGTGAAATTGAAGTGTATTCCCCAGGAAGATGGACAAAGGCTGTTGGCAGAGATACATGGAGGCATTTGTGGTCACCGCATTGGCGCAAGAGCGCTTGCCGGCAAAGCTTTCCGGCAAGGCTTCTTTTGGCCGACAGCCCTCCAGGATGCAACTGCACAAGTAACCAAGTGTGAAGCGTGCCAGTTCCATTCCAAGCAGATACACCAGCCAGCTCAAGCTCTCCAGACGATCCCTTTATCCTGGCCATTTTCGGTCTGGGGGCTCGACATCCTCGGCCCCTTCCCCCGAGCAGTCGGGGGCTTTGAGTACTTGTACGTCGCAATCGACAAGTTCACAAAGTGGCCGGAAGTGGAACCAGTGAGGAAGGTCATAGCACAGTCAGCAGTCAAGTTCTTCAGGTCGATTGTTTGCCGCTTCGGAATCCCTAACAGGATCATCACCGACAACGGTACACAATTCACGAGTCACACCTTCATGCAGTATGTCCAAGACCTTGGCGCCAAGGTCTGCTTCGCTTCTGTTGCTCACCCCAGGAGCAACGGTCAAGCAGAGAGGGCAAATGCTGAAGTGCTGCGTGGACTCAAGACCCGGACTTTCGACAGGCTGCACAAGTGCGGAAGAAACTGGATCGAGGAGCTGTTGGTGGTTCTTTGGTCGATCAGGACGACACCAAATCGAGCCACCGGCCAGACACCTTTCGCTCTAGTCTATGGAGCAGAGGCAGTTATCCCCACGGAACTCGTATACGGGTCACCTCGAGTGCTCGCTTATGATGAGCTCGAGCAAGAGCATCTGCGACAAGATGACGCGCTGCTCCTTGAGGAAGACCGTCTTCAGGCTGTTGTACGAGCTGCTCGATACCAGCAAGCTTTGCGCCGCTACCATAGCCGCAAAGTTAAAGCCAGAAGTCTCGAGGAAGGCGACCTTGTTCTTCGGCGCGTTCATTCCGCCAAGAATTCCAACAAGTTGACGCCGAAGTGGGAAGGCCCTTACCGGGTGAAACGAGTCACTAGGCCTGGCGCTGTCCGCCTTGAGACCGAAGATGACTTTTTGGTGAGCAACTCCTAGAACATCGAGCATCTTCGTAAGTTTTACCCCTAAGGCGCGGTTGTCGGACCCTATCCGGCAACCACCATTTTGTACAAGTCTTGCCGCTGTTGCATGTAATCCTTTGTACAAAGCCAGGCGCAGACCCTGAGCGAAGATAAAGCGCTGGCGCCCTGAGTTTTAGCATGCATGCTGAGTCGAGTCTCGTCCTTGGTTAGGGTTGACACTGCTTAGTAGCGGCTAACCCCTAACTTAGAGGTCGAGTGTGCGTCCTTTTGTCGTTCTTTCGTTTCCCTTGGTTCGCAGGACTCGCGCACCCTGACCGGACCACTTAAGGACAAAAAGAAGAAGACGGACGGACCAACACCCGGACCCCGGCAAGCCAATGTTGCCGGGGGCTGCAACACCCCAGCAAGCCAGCGTTGTCGGGGGCTGCAAGTGCAAAGATTAGCCCACGGCGAACCGAAGTTGCCTTGGCCTGCGATCTCAGATAAGTTTTTCATCCCTTATCATGTATTCTCTTATGTGCTGGGGTATGCGAAACCTCGTTTCTTCCTAAAAGCTACCATGCTCCCTTAACTCTAGGCCCTCGGGCTCGTTCCCGGGGCCAGATTTGGTCGTAGTCGCGGCAGCAAAGGGACGAAGCGAGGAGCCTGAACCCCACCTCCCTGCCTCCGCCAAAAGCGTGAGAAAGGTTGAGCGGCGCGGGGAGAAGGCAGGGCCTGCTGCCGGGAAAGGAAGTGTCTATCTTAAAGATATAAAGGATTCGCTCCTTGACGTGGGTTCCACCCACGGGACAAGTGACCCGGCAAGCATCCCCTTTTCATTAAAGACCATTACACTCAGGTACAGTTCATAAGAGGATGAAAAACATGAATAATGGGATTACAAGCTTTAAATGCAACTAAGGCCCGAGGGCTTACAAATTAAAAAGAGATAAGGTGCCCGTAATCCCTCTCTTGTCCCTCTCTTCAAGAGGCAGGTCAAGGAGGCGAAAAGGGCAAAAGGGGCGCCTAGACGAGCTACGGGTGGCAGAAGACACCAAGAGAACGTCTCGGCGGCATGGTGATGGAGGCGCTGGAGGCAGAGCTCGAAGACGAGGCGGCAGGGCGTCAGCACGCTGTCGAGGGTGTCGTGCCCTCGTACTCCGAGTTGACGGCCTTGCCGCCTGCCCTCTTCCTCTTCCGCAGCCTCCCTACGCCAGCCGCCCAAGAATACGGCCTCGGGAAGCTCCAGGAGCCAGCGACGCGGATGATGGGGTCGCCGGTGCCACGCAGAGCGGCACCCGACACCTAGTCGGTCCCGTCATCCCGCCGCCCGCCACCCTCGTCGTCGCTGTCGCTGTCCTCCTCGTCACTCCTACCAGAGGAGGAGCCTTCGCTATCGGAGGAGCTCTCCACGCAGCACCGTGCCCGAGTCCCGAAGCACCTGAAGACCTTGACGGAGAGGAGACCGCCCTCCATCAGCTTAAAATGGAGGGTGAGCCCCGCCGTCAAGCTGTGGATGCGGGTGAACGTCTTCCACCGTCGACCAAGATACATCACATTAGGAGCCGGGAAATCAACACGGACTCGCGTACCGCTGATTCCACAACCCCTCATGTGCAACCTCAGTGTCTCGGGCGGATCCAACTCCATCTCGCTCGCAAACGGAGTCGGGAGACGAAGGCGACGACGAGGCAGCCGACGCAGCCTGATATGACTCGCAAGGGTCGTCCCTGATATGATCTGCCACGAGGAGAGGATCTGCTGGCGGAGGCGAGGCCGGCAGACTGCCTCGCCCACCTCTTCCCCGACCGCCTCGGCCTCGCCCTCGACCTCGCCCGCGGCCTCGTCCCCTCCCTCTTCCCCTTGCAGCTGGCTCTGCCACCACGGGTGCGGGGGGAGGAGGGACGCGTTGCCTAGCGGCGACCCTCGTCGCCACCGTCGAAGGACCAGGGTTCCCTTTCTCCATGGCGAATGAGAGAGAGAGGAGCAGAAGCTGAAGAAAGGAGGAGATGAGAGAATGCGGGTTTCCGTCCCCCTATCCCGCTCCTTATAAACGAGCGGGGTGGGGGCTCGGCCACCCCCCTCAGCCAATTAAGACATAGAAGGCGTAGGGAACTGGGCCCGACCCGCTGCCTCGACCCGTGACGGCCCGGTTTCCCGCCTCCACCGTTCGCCACTCCAAGCGCATGGAGGCCGCGTGCCAGGATTGCAGAGTTGAGGCGACGGATGAGGCGACCTCTCCCCACCCCGTGATCGTGGGGAGTGGACGCCTCGAAGACCATGCCTCCACGCCTACCTCCGTTTATGAGGAAGATACGAACCCCCAGGAGGTGGGCGTTTCATTTTTTCGAATAAAGGAACCACCCACGACCTCTCCCACGACGCCGGAATCGACGCGTGCCGTTCGGGGAGGGCGCGGTGGATACGGAGCAAGGTGCTACGTGACCCAGGCCGCGCGTGCCCATGCCCTGTTTTGGGCCTGGCCCAACAGCGCTCGGCACCGTGTGTGGCCCAGGCCCGGGGGCTCCTATCGGTGTACTAGAGTAGGGGTACCGTAGTATCCCGAACTTGTGCACGGGCAGCCACAGCACCCCGCGGCAAGGCCTGCCAGGTGATCACCAAGGCCCTCTATGGTTCCTTTGGAGCCATTCAAGAACAAAGTATTTAAGCCAAGGAGACAAGTCCCCGGCAAGAGGAGCTTGCTGGGAAGGCTGCTCGAGGCACAAGACCCCGGCGAGAGGAGCTTGCCGGGAAGGCCAACCAGAGCATCTCAAAGAACTTGCCGCGACGCGCCACGCGTCCCGGCAGGACTCGGCGAGCGACAAGCTCCCAGACGCGGCAAGACAACGGCCGCGGCAAGGCACTTGCCGCGGCGGGCAACTACTCTGTACCTGCGCTCCAGCACACCCACCTACGTGTCGCTCTGGGACCCTTCCTGGCGTACGTGGCGGGAGGCTGTGCAGCCAGGGGTACACTGTGGCATGCGGCGCTGACAAGATCGCCATCGTGGCGAGCGGTGGCGCCCCTGACGGTCCCTTTTCTGCACCGTCTGGGCGACGTAGATAGGCATTTAATGCCTTTGTCCCCTGCCGTCAGGGTTAGGTATGATACACTGTGTAGGTAGCTGTACCTACCACATCATATTTCCATTTTTGCCCTTACCTACGTTGCCACTTGTTGGAGACCCCTTGAACATATAAAAGGAGGCCCATGCACAACGTAGAAGGTGATCGGCCCCCGGAGAGCGATCTCTGAGAGGAAAACAGAAGAACGCTCGGTCTCGTTAGCTGCTTGAGTGTACTATAGCACTCAGCGCTCCCGAGCAAGAACTCAATACAATCCACAAAGCAACAGTAGGAGTATTATCTCTCCGGAGAGCTCCGAAGCTTGGTAAAAAAACCCTTGTGCTTCGCCTCGATCCGCTCTTCGCGCGACCTCCGCCCCCCCGGCCGAACCGAGAAGGGGCTCCGTCCCCATAGGTGCTCGAGGAGCCAGAAAACCCCAGCAGTCCTCATCAGATGTTATGATAATTTGCAATTTCTTCAATGACTATGATTATAGTTTGTTGGTTCTCAATAAAGTTTCTGATTCATACTTTTGCATTGTGAATAGATCATCACTTGAACATAAGAAATCATATGACAATATCCATATATGTTGTTGTTACGAGAATAATCATGATGCCCTCATGTCCGTATTTTATTTTTATCGACACCTCTACCTCTAAACATGGGGACATATTCATCGTTATAGGCTTCCGCTTGAGGACAAGCAAGGTCTAAGCTTGGGGGAGTTGATACGTCCATTTTGCATCATGCCTTTATATCGATATTTATTGCATTATGGGCTGTTATTTCACATTATGTCACAATACTTATGGCTATTCTCTCTTATTTTACAAGGTTTACACAAGGAGTGAGAATGCCGGCAGCTGGAATTCTCGGCCGGAAAAGGAGCAAATATTAGAGATCTATTCTGCACAACTCCAAAAGTCCCGAAACTCCACGGAAGTGATTTTCAGAATATATAAAAAATATCCAGCAGAAGAAGTTCACCAGAGGGGGGCCCACCTATCCATGAGGGTGGGGGGCGCGCCCTACCCCCTGGGCGCACCCTCCTACCTCGTGGGCCCCCTGTTGGCCCTCCGATGCCCATCTTATGCTATATGAGGTCTTTCGTCGAGGAAAATTTGATAGGCAACCTTCCGGTACGAAACTCCGCCGCCACGAGGCGGAACCTTGGCGGAACCAATCTAGGGCTCCGGCAGAGCTGTTCTGCCGGGGACACTTCCCTCCGAGAGGGGGAAATCATCGCCATCGTCATCACCAACGCTCCTCTCATCGAGAGAGGGCAATCTTGTGATGCCCTCGATTCAATCGTACACTAATCATACACGCAAATGTGTACGATCAAGATTAAGGACTCACGAGAAGATATCACAACACTACCCTAGACAGAAATTAAAATAATACAAGCTTTATATTACAAGCCAGGGGCCTTGAGGGCTTGAATACATAAGCTCGAAAACACAAGAGTCAGCGGAAGCAACAATATCTGAGTACAGACATAAGTTAGACAAGTTTGCCTTAAGAAGGCTAGCACAAAAGCATCTACGATCGAAAAGGCAATGCCTCCTGCCTGGGAGCCTCCTAACTACTCCTGGTCATCGGTGGCCTCCACGTAGTAGTAGGCACCCTCGGGGTAGTAGTAGTCGTCGGTGGTGTCGTCTGGATCCTGGGCTCCACCATCTGGTCGCGACAACCAGAAAGAAGAAAGAAGGGGGAAAAGGGTAAGCAAAGCAACCGTGAGTACTCATCCAAAGTACTCGCAAGCAAGGATCTACACTACATATGCAACATTATCAAAGGAAGGCTGTATATGTGGACTGGGTTGCAGAAATGCCAGAATAGAGAGAAGGCCTAGTCCTATCGAAGACTAGCATCTTCTGGAAACCACCATCTTGCAGCAACAGGATGGAGTAGAGTAGCATAAAGTAAAGTAGCAGAAGTGTTATCAACCTCGGCCGGAGATCCTTTCTCGACTCCCTGCGAGAAAGGCATCCCAGAGCCATACTATCCAGTTATCATCACAATCCAATGCTCATCACCATCCAGTTCTCATCACAAGTATCCAGTTCTAGTTGTATCGATCGGGATACAACTCCAAGTGTCCGTTACCATAGGACAGGCTATCAATAGATGTTTTCTTCCCTGCAGGGGTACACCAACTTACCTACCACGCTCGATTAAATCCGGCCGGACACACTTTCCTGGGTCATGACCGGCCTCGGCCAAACAATACGCCGCAACCCGACCTAGGCTTAATAGAGAGGCCAGCACACCGGACTAAACCTATGCCCCCAGGGGTCATGGGCCATCTCCCCAGGAACTCATGCACGTTGCGTACGCGGCCGATGAGCAGACCTAGCTACCTCCTTCAACAAGGCAGGCGCTTACGCAGTCCAACCCGGCGTGCGCCACTCAGTCGTTGACATCTATTAAGCTTCGGCTCATGTATACGACGCAGAACGCCCATACTATGCCCACGTGATGGTTAGTGCTATCAGGCCAGAGGCCCCTCGGATCAAATATCCAAATCATAGTGGATTAGGAACGCACGGTAACAAGCAGAGACTCACGAAAGAGGTGACCCCGTTGCCCCGTCTCGAGGACTTGCAGCAAGGGCTAGGAATGCCTGGCCACGCCTCGTAATTATCTTGCGGGCACCTTCCAGGTCCGCCCGACTCCACATCACTCGCAATTAAGCTCGCACGGGTACCCCTCAGGGCCAACCCGTCTTTAGTAACAGGGTCCAGTGCAAACTCATAGTAACCATAGTAACCGTGTGTCCAAACATCAAGGGGAAAGCCCGAGGAATCACCCCCGATGAATTCCACTAGATGTAATCATCAAGGTGAACGTAAGAGGAATCACCCTCAAGGTCCACACTTGAGGGGTTGCACGACATAGTCGTATCGGAAGTGATTAAGGAGGAAATCACCCTCGATGACCACGAACGAATAGCTACACTACAGGTTAACATCAGAAGTGTTGTAGAGGGCTCACCCTCGGCACTCGATAGTAACCCAGTAGTGTTGAGCAACTAACGGAAAAGTGATGTGCGGTGTCGGGGCCTGGTCTTCGATCCCGTTGATCGGGTCTTCGATGATGAAGCAGGGACAACAAGGACAAGGTGGGGGTCACTGATGGATCACTAACCGACCTATACTAAGCAGTTTAGGATAAGCAGGTAAGGTACAACAGCAGATACAAAAGCAGGCTATGCATCAGAATAGGAGCAAACAATAACAGTAGCAAAATCTAATGCAAGCATGGGAGAAAGGAATGGGCGATATCGGGATGATCAAAGGGGGGGCTTGCCTGGTTGCTCTGGCAAGGAGGGGTCGTTGTCGACATAGTCGATCACGGGGACATCAGCAACTTTCTCGGGGTCTACCAGAGAGAAGAGGGGGAAGAAACAGTAAATATAAAGCAAACATAGCACCACAAAGCATAACATGATAAAACACGGTGCTAGGGGTGTACTAACGTAGCGCTAGGCGATACTGGCGAAGGAGGATAACATCCAAGAAAGTTTTCCCGGTTCCGGTCGTCTGTCAGACAGATGAACCGGAGGGGAAAAGTTCAACGTTTGCTATGCTAGGGACGTGCGATAGACGAACGGAGGGCATATTCGGATTCGCCTCATCGTTCTGAGCAACTTTCATGTAGAGAACATTTTCATCTGATATACGACTTATTTTAAATGAATTTTCAAAGTTTTAAACAATTTTCTGAAATTAATAATATTTCGAAAATAGATTAGAAATGCTAAGTGTACCCAAAAGTACACCCAGCCCGCGGCTGTGTGGGGCTGACAGAGGGTCCAGTCAGCAGTTGACTGGTCAAAGGGTCCAATGGGACCCACATGTCATTGAATCAGTTTTTCTTTTAACAGATTTTAATTATTAGAACAATTAGCTAGAGGGGCCAGGCCGTCAGTGTCTACTAGTGGATAGATTAGCATCTAATCCAACTGTTAGTGTCTCGGGCCAACACGTCATTGAGACAGTGGCCAACTTAAATATAGAGCACGCCGGCGACGAGCTACAGGGGCAGCGGCGCCATGCCGGAATGCACCTCCGGTGACCAAACAAACAACAGAGCCTATCATTCAAACCAGCGCATCGGCGCACATCTACTGGTGCCGGCAGTTCTAGTAGGTATAGGATAGAGCGGCGAGAACTACGAAGGAAGAACGCACACTCATCGGGGCAGCCACAAAGAGCGCGGTGGCACGACCAGGTGGCCACGGCGGGGGAAAACCGAACGAGAAAACAGGGGGTCGAAGGGGGAGCTCACGACGAGGGGGTTTGGGGTGGCGTTCGGGGAGGGCGGCGCGAGCTCGGCGGGAAGAGCGGCGGGGTGGAGGCAGCGGTCTTCAGGCGTGGCCGCGCTTGAAGTTGAGAGGAGACGGGGATGGCGCGATGAGGTGGCCTGCTTGAGGTGAAGCTGCGGGCGCACAGGGCCTCCATGGCCGGCGGGTCGGGCGCGTCGGCGAAGGCCTTCGCCGTCGGGCGGCGATGGGAGGCGCTGGTCAGCGCCAGCGCGGGAGAGGCGGGGTCAGCGGAGGCGGGGTCAGGGGCGATGGGGATCGCCCCATTCCAGCACAGGGAGGGGAAGGAGTGGAGGAAGGCGGGGCGACATCGGGGTCCCGATCCAGATCGGGATCGTGGGAGGAGTGACGAGGGAGAGCGTGAAACGGGGAAGGAGAGGAGTGGACCGAGAGGAGGAGTGGGGTACGTGGCTAGGGTTTGCTCGGGGTGAGGGGATAAGGGGAGGACAGGTGGGCCGGCCTGTGGGGGGGCCGACTGGGCCGGCGGGGTTGAGGCCCGGTGGGGAAAGGGGGGTATTGGCCTTTCTCTTTTTATTTTATTTTTATTCTATTTGCAGAATCTTCTTGCAATATTTTGAGCTGCCAATTGGTCTTTGTAAAAATGTGGAACTTGGCCACATAAATACATTGTAATATTTGGCACTACCACAAAAAGTTTTGGAGGAGTTTGAATTGATTTGAATTTTTCACAAATGGAAAAGTATAAGAAAAAGCTGATTTGGAACTATTTTAATTTCCAAAGGAAATTAAATATCTCGAATGATGTTGAACCATTCATGACAATTAGTTAGCGAATATTTTCAACCCATCGAACATTTTTTGCTCGACAGTTCGAAGAGATTAGAATTTGACCTGTGTTTGAAACAAGTAAGGATTACCAACTTTGTTATGATGACAAGGCATCATCAGGCATGAGATTACTGTAGCATGATACTGTGGGTGTTACAAATCTCCATCAACATCTTCACCAGCACCATCTCATCTCAAAACCCTAGTTCATCTCTTGTATCCAATTCTTGTCTCCAAGTCCGGGATTGGTACTAGTAGGTTGCTAGTAGTGTTGATTACTCCTTGTAGTTGATGCTAGTTGGTTTATTTGGTGGAAGATCATATGTTCAGATCCTTTATGCATATTATTACCCCTCTGATTATGAACATGAATATGCTTTGTGAGTAGTTACGTTTGTTCCTGAGGACATGGGAGAAGTCTTGCTATTAGTAGTCATGTGAATTTGATATTTGTTCGATATTTTGATGAGATGTATGTTGTCTAGCCTCTAGTGGTGTTATGTGAACGTCGACTACATAACACTTCACCATTATTTGGGCCTAGAGGAAGGCATTGGGAAGTAATAAGTAGATGATGGGTTGCTAGAGTGACAGAAGCTTAAACCCTGGTTTATGCGTTGCTTCGTAAGGGGCTGATTTGGATCCACATGTTTCATGCTATGGTTAGGTTTACCTTAATACTTTTGTTGTAGTTGCGGATGCTTGCAATAGAGGTTAATCATAAGTGGGTTGCTTGTTCAAGTAAGAACAGCACCCAAGCATCGGTACACCCACATATCAAATTATCAAAGTACCGAACGCGAATCATATGAACGTGATGAAAACTAGCTTGACGATATTCCCATGTGTCCTCGGGAGCGCTTTTCCTTATATAAGAGTTTGTATAGGCTTGTCCTTTGCTACAAAAAGGATTGGGCCACCTTGCTGCACTTTATTTACTTTTGTTACTTGTTGCTCGTTGCAAATTATCATATCACAAAACTATCTGTTACCACTTATTTCAGTACTTGCAGAGAATACGTTGCTGAAAACCGCTTATCATTTCCCTCTGCTCCTCGTTGGGTTCGACACTCTTACTTATCGAAAGGACTACGATAGATCCCCTATACTTGTGGGTCATCAGAGACTATGATTCCTCCACATGTCGGGATGAGACTCCGGACTTTATGAAAAATAAAAGAGGCCAAAGAAGCCCAAATAAAAAAAGAGAGGCCAAAGAAGCTCACCAAAAAAAAGAGAAAAAGGGAGAAAGGGCAATGTTACTATCCTTTTACCACACTTGTGCTTCAGAGTAGCACCATGATCCTTCATATAGAGAGTCTCTTGAGTTATCACTTTCATATACTAGTGGGAATTTTCATTATAGAACTTGTCTTGTATATTCTGATGACGGGCTTCCTCAAATGCCCGAGGTCTTCATGAGCAAGCAAGTTGGATGCACACCCACTTTGTTTCCAGTTTGAGCTTTCATACACTTATAGCTCTTAGTGCATCCGTTGTATGGCAATCCCCACTCACTCACATTGATATCTATTAATGGGCATCTCCATAGCCCGTTGATACGCCTAGTTGATGTGAGACTTTCTCCTTTTTTGTCTTCTCCACACAATCTCCACCATCATATTCTATTCCACCTATAGTGCTATGTCCATGGCTCACGCTCATGTATTGCGTGAAAGTTGAAAAGGTTTGAGAACATCAAAAGTATGAAACGATTGCTTGGCTTGTCATCGGGGTTGTGCATGGTTTGAATATTTTGTGTGGTTAAGATGGAGCATAGCCAGACTATATGATTTTGTAGGGATAACATTCTTCGACCATGTTATTTTGAAAAGACACGGTTGCTTTATTAGTAGGCTTGAAGTATTATTGTCTTAATGTCAAATGATAGACTATTGCTTTGAATCACTGGTGTCTTAATATTCATGTCATGATTAGATTACATGATCAAGATTATGCTAGGTAGCATTCCACATCAAAAAATATCTTTTTTATCATTTACCTACTCGAGGACGAGCAGGAATTAAGCTTGGGGATGCTGATACGTCTCCGTCGTATCTATAATTTTTTATTGTTCCATGCGAATATTCTACAACTTTCATATACTTTTGGCAACTTTTTATACTATTTTTGGAACAAACATATTGATCCAGTGCCCAGTGCCAGTTCGTTTTTGTTGCATGTTTTATGTTTTGCAGAAACCCCATATCAAACGGAGTCCAAACGGGATAAAAACGGACAGAGAATTATTTTGGAATATTTATGATTTTTGGGAAGTAAAATCAACGCGAGACGGCGCCCGAGGTGGCCACAAGGGTGGGGCCCACGCCCTCCCTAGGAGGGCGTGCCCCCACCCTCATGGGCCCCTCGTAAGGCGGTTGATGCTCTACTTTTGCCGCAAGGAAGCTATTTTTTGGAAAAAGATCTAGGCGACGCGCAGACCAGCTATATAGGGATGGACTATTCTGTTACCCGTAACAGAATATTAATCTGTTACCCCTCGGCCCTATATAGGTGTGACGCGCAGACCACCATAGAATCCCCCGAGCCAGCCCGAACCCAACCCGCCTTCTTCCGCCGGAGGCAACCGTCGTGGGCGAGCGAGCGACGGCGGTAGCCGGAGCGAGGGAGCCCGCGGCGCTGTGACTGGCCGCCGACGGATCCGTCGCGACATCCCCTTCCTCGGTGACGGATCCAACGACGGGGCCGTGATCCCCGCCTCCTGCCTCCCTCCGTAGCCGGGGCTCCTTCGCCGGGCCCGTGGTCCCCACCTCATGCCTCCCTCCGTCGCTGGGGCTCCTTCGCCGGGCCCGTAGTCCCCGCCTCCGGCCTTTGTTCGTCGCTGGGGCTCCTTCGCCGGGCCCGTGGTCCTCGCATCCTGCCTCCCTCTGTCGCCGGGGCTCCTTCGCCGAACCCGTGGTCCTCGCAAGCCGCTGCCTCCCCGAACCTCGTCGTCGGACGTCCACCACAAGCAGCAGCGCCGTCGTCTCCCCAAGCTCCTTGCCTGTATCAATGGAGCCTCCTCCCAAGAACATGCCAGTACACCGCCCACGAGAGGAAGAAGAAGAAGAAGTCAGATCCAAAAACATTCCAATGGAGGTGATGTCTGCTTCCCACCCTAATTTTCCTCAAAAATTGAATCAGTTCATCAGTCCTGCTATGAAGAAGATTCAGTTTTTAAAATGCACACACTATCCTCTGCCTACATGTTGCACTATCATATTCATCATTACTACATGTTCCTATGATGCAGAACCTGATAGTACATTGCAAATGCTTGCATCAGTTCATTACACCCCTGCCACTTGATACACAATTTGGATGTCAAGGTTACTGTCAGTACCTCTAATATGCTATCTTTAGTTCAAGCCAATAAAACATAAACTTATGCATTAGTCCAAGTAGCTACTAGGCTTTATATAAGGTTCAACTACCACTTCAAGTTGAATGATGTTATTTCTAATAGTACATGCCGCGTAGTCGCGTGATATGTCTCCGTCGTATCTATAATTTTTGATTGTTCCATGCCAATATTCTACAACTTTCATATACTTTTGGCAACTTTTTATACTATTTTTGGGACTAACATATTGATCCACTGCCCAGTGCCAGTTGCTGTTTGTTGCATGTTTTATGTTTCGCAGAAACCCCATATCAAACGGAGTCCAAACGGGATAAAAACGGACGGAGAATTATTTTGGAATATTTGTGAATTTTGGGAAGTAAAATCAACGCGAGACGGTGCCCGAGGTGGCCACGAGGGTGGGGCCCATGCCCTCCCCAGGAGGGCCTGCCCCCACCCTCGTGGGCCCCTCTTAAGGCGGTTGATGCTCTACTTTTGCCGCAAGAAAGCTAATTTTTGGAAAAAGATCTGGGCAAAGTCTTCAATCCAATCGGAGTTACGGATCTCCGGATATAAAAGAAACGGTGAAAGGGCAGCAGAATAGAACGCAGAAACAGATAGAAACAGAGAGATAGATCCAATCTCGGAGGGGCTCTCGCCCCTCCCATGCCATGGAGGCCAAGGACCAGAGGGGAAACCCTTCTCCCATCTAGGGAGGAGGTCAAGTAAGAAGAAGACGAAGGGGCCCCCTCTCCCCTTCTCTTCCGGTGGCGCCAGAACGCTGCCGTGGCCATCATCATCACCACAATCTTCACCAATAACTTCACCGCCATCATCACCAACTCTTCCCCCCTCTATGCAGCGGTGTAACCTCTCTCTTACCCGCTGTAATCTCTACTTAAACATGGTGCTCAACGCTATATATTATTTCCCAATGATGTATGGCTATCCTATGATGTTTGAGTAGATCTGTTTTGTCCTATGGTCTATTTGATGATCAAGATTGGTTTGAGTTGTATGTTTTATTATTGGTGATGTCCTATGGTGCTCTCCGTGTCGCGCAAGCGTGAGGGATGCCCGCTGTTGGGTTTGCAATATGTTCATGATTTGCTTATGGTAGGTGGCGTGAGTGACAGAAGCACATACCCGAGTAAGTAGGTTGTTTGCGTATGGGATAAAGAGGACTTGATGCTTTAATGCTATGGTTGGGTTTTACCTTAATGATCTTTAGTAGTTGCAGACTCTTGCTAGAGTTCCAATCATAAGTGCATATGATCCAAGTAGAGAGAGTATGTTAGCTTATGCCTCTCCCTCAAATAAAATTGCAATAATGATTACCGGTGTAGTTATCGATTGCCTAGGGACAAATAACTTTCTCATAACAAAAAGCTCTTTACTTAAACTAATTTAGTTGTGTCTTCATCTAAACAGCCCCTAGCTTTTATTTACTCACTCTCTTTATTATCTTGCAAACCTATCCAACAACACCTACAAAAGTACTTCTAGTTTCATACTTGTTCTAGGTAAAGCAAACGTCAAGCGTGCGTAGAGTTGTATCGGTGGTCGATAGAACTTGAGGGAATATTTGTTCTACCTTTAGCTCCTAGTTGGGTTCAACACTCTTACTTATCGAAAACTGTTGCGATCCCCTATACTTGTGGGTTATCATTGCGTCAGTTCGAACTAGTGAAAGAATGTTGTTGAAAAAAATATATAAACTTGTTACACAGTAAGTTCAGTGATACATAAACTAGGAGTACTTCTAGTGTAGTTGCATCAGTTATAGATGAACAAAATAGAAGACATACATCAGTTATATATATATGCATACCATACATCTCTGAAGTTCAATGTTCAATTTGCAAGCAGTGCTCCAAATGTTTATGCATCAGTTATGTGCTAAAAAAACAGTACATCAGTAGTTCAGTCTTGAACATGTACGTTCATCAGTTCGACTGGAAACTAAACCAGATACAAAACAGAGAACAAAGTTTAATAACGGCCAACGATGCAAGTTCAACTTGTACATTGCCTTTAGTGCATGACATGTTACCCATAGCATGTATACGAGAAAAAAGCAGAACAGATTAATCCCAAAACTGTTGAATGTCATCGCAGAAGCATGCAAGGCGGCACACGCAGTGAGAGTTTGATGAGCCAAGCAGATATGGGGCACCGGCTGGTTGGGTAACACCAAAAATAGCACCTGGATACTTCAACAATACAGGCAGATTTCAAGCAACACCAGAATCATCAGAAGCACGGGCAGGTTCTTCTATGCAGCAAACACCAATATCTGGGAATACAAGCTTTGCCACTGATGGGTTGCAACAAGGTCAACAATTTCCCCAACGACAAATGTTTTCCTGCCCTAGTGCATGCAGAAAGGCAAGGACACACATGCTTCCACCAGTCGCTCCGTCTTCATCAATAATCCGTGCTGCAAAAGCGGCTGCGACGGGAAGACCAAGCCAAAGAAACAGAAATTTTGGCCACTCTAGCAGGATGCAAAGTACAAGATATGAGCCATATAGATAGGAGCAACCTCACAACGAATCTGAGGGGAGACGGCCGTACGATGAGAGACGGAGACCTTCGTCAACATTGCTCCCTCCAAGAGATGCATTGCTGCATGTGCCAAGAGTGACACCACCCACGCCCATACACCAGGGTGAACAGCAAACACCTGAGGCAGCACAGAGCTGTACACATGTAAGTATCCATTCAGAAAAAACATACAAGCACAGTCCATACCATGGTACTCTGACCACCCCATCTAACATTTTCATAACTACGTTTTTGTTTGCTCACTGTTGCGTGCAGCCACCTAACATTCAAGCTTATGTTCTGCCAAGGCTAGAGATGCACTTTGAAACTTTCCAAGAAACAAAGAACTTCTACAACGTCTATGCAAAGCACGCGGGTTTTTTTGTCAGGGAAGGCCCCAAGTTTAAGACCAGAGCCTACCTTTATTGCACGTGCTATGGAGTCTATGAATCGAAGGTGTCAGAAGCAAATAGACAGCGGAACAAGACGACAGCCAGGACTAACCGCGGGGCTAAAATGAGGCTAAAGAGGGAAAAGGATGGAACATTTGTCGTAAAAGAGATAGTCTGGGAACACAACCACAGGCTACAGCTCACTCCGCAAATGCTTGTCTTCTTGCACTCCCACAAAAACTTTGACAAAACAATCTTGGAGTACGTCAAGTACCTGCAGTTCAAAGGCATTGAACACGCGCAAATCATGAGCATACTGGGCGGTGATGACCCCGGTAGCTACTTCCTCGAAATGAATGACAAAGACCTGATTAACCTGTAAGTACAAACTTGTTCTCCTCCCATAAACCACCTCCGTCTTTTTTCCTCTGTCAGTACAAACATATTACACAACGCATGACCTGACGCCAGTTCAACATTCATTTTTTAATGAACTTTTAATATGCAGCAAAGCAAAGAATTCAAGGATTGATGATGTGGACGATGTCCTATAGACTGTCAACTTCTTTAGGGAGATACTTATTTAGGGAGATGAAAGCTATAAACATGTAATTCTTCTGTGACATGCAACTGGATGAGTTCGACAGAGTTAAGAACATATTCTGGGCGACCGCAAGCTGCCGAGGGGCCTATCAGGACTTTGGTGACTGCGTAACGTTTGACACCACTTATAAGACCAACAAGTACCATATGCCACTTGGGGTGTTTGTCGGTACTAACAACCACTTACAGACTACATTCTTTGGTTTCGTCCTGATAAGAGATGAGGATGTAGATTCATTCAGATGGTTGTTCAAGACATTTTTAAGGTGCATGAGAGGGAAGGCTCCTACATGCATCCTCACAGGTACAACTGCCAAAACCACCCCAACCACCACCACCGCAAAAAAGGAAAATAACACAGTAAAAATGTTGTGTGAGTTCTATTGTTATATAAGCACCACCATCTGCTGACCACTCCATGTCTCTTTTCTCATTACCAGACCAGTGCCCGGCAGTGGCTTTGGCGATCCCAGATGCTTTCGGGAACATGGTACACAAGCTGTGCCACTAGCACATTATGAAGAAGTACAGGGAACACCTCGCATACCTATACTACATCCACGAAGACTTTAAGGATGAATTCACATCAATCCTCAACTGGCCCCTCATGCCAACTGAGTTTGAGGCTGCCTGAAAAAGACTCATGGATAAGTACAACCTCCATGATGATGCCACGATGGTGGCCATGTGGAACGAGCGTGAGAGATGGATATCGCCTACTTCAAAGAAATTTTCTGCGCCAAAATGACATCCACACAACGGAGTGAGAGCATGAACTATGTGCTCAAGAAGAACTTCGTAAGTGAGAGACAAAACCTACACCGGTTTGTCAGCCAGGTAAACTCTTGCATCAAAACAAGGAGGCAGACAGAGAACCAGGAGACAATGGGTAACCGGGTATAGCTCTATCACCTGTCGTAAGACAAAAATAACATGCTTACTAAATTCAAACTTTATTAGTTAGACAATTTTTTGCTGCAAGAAAACTAATAATTTGGTCGTCATTCTTGCATGTGCAGAAGGAACAAAACACGCTGACCTTCTATGGGTTTGACACCCAGATGGCAAAGGTTTACTCACGAGCTGTGTACAGCGAGATCAGAAATAGGCTAAAACTGAGCACGCTCCTCACAGCGACAGAGACGGAAGAGCCCACAAAGTACCTTGTGCGCTACAACAACCCGCAAAAACTGTTTCTGTGGGCTTAGCACGCGTTCTAGGTGGTTGCAGATCCCGCGGGAGAAACATATGAGTGCGAGTGGAGGCTATGGGACCACACAGGTGATGACTAGAAAAAAGATGTTACATACTATACTACGTTTTTTGCAAAGTTCTTTTTCGAATAAAATGACGAAAAACATGCACCTCTTCCAAAAAAATACATGTCTTTTCTGCGTGCATGTCCTGTGCATGATGCAGACAATTAAGGCTGCCAACGTTCCAGAGAAATACATCCTCAGGAGATACACCAAACGGCCGAACATCCAGCAAACATTCAACATAAATGACTTGAGGACAGTAGCATCAAACAAGGCATCCCAATACTGCATTGAAAGCTCACTGCTGACGCTGAACATGAGGGTGCACAGAAAAAGCTTGAGAAGCCAAGAGCAAATGGCGAGGTCATGGGTCATCATGGACAAACTTGGACAAGAACTCAACGCCATGCATTCTGCTGAAAATGGAGGTATCGCGGATAATGAAGCCATTGAACAGGATATTGCTACAATGTTATCCGAGATGAACCATATAGGAGCTATTGACCTGTTCGACAACCAGGAAGAGGAGCAACAGCAACCAGAGCTTGCCCATGTGCACACTCAAGAGCACCAACATGCTCGCATGCAAGATCATGAGCTTGATGGTGCTGTAGGTGAACGACATGACAACAGGACATCCTACCAGCAACAGCAGGAAAGGATGATTAAACCACCCATATTCTCAAACACAAAGGGGAGGAATAGTAAGACGCAAACATCGAAAGCAGCAGCCAAAAATCCGCCACGCTCCATCAAGCGCGTGGAATTTGGCCCGGACGGCAAACCTCTCGGGATAAGGGCATGCGGATTCTGCAATGTCGTGAGCAACCATAATTACCGCACGTGCCCACTCCGCACAGATGCCACTACCAACAAGCAAACACTACACAAGCAGATTGGAGCTGCCTAGTTTCTACCAATGGACACGACACACATAACAGCTACACTTGCCGGAAGTGTGGGGGAACTGACAGACATAATGCCCGCACGCGCAAAGTGGGCAAGGAGGTTAGTGGCGCTGAACAGAAACATGGCAAGGTACATAGTTCCAAAAAATCAAAAGAAGAGGATGAAGAAGAAGAGTTTGACGAGAATGATGACCAGTCAGACGAAGACAATGAAGATGATAGTATCGGGGATGAGGAAACTGAAACTGACGATGAAGCTGCCAAGGCTCAAGCAGGAAAGGGCGCCGGCAAGGGACAACATTCGGGGCCAGTTAGGAGGAGCTCAAGACTGAACAATCCATAGTGGTTATGTTGTTGCGTCAACTAAAAAATAAGCTTGTAGTCTCAGTTGCCTCGGTACACAATGAGGAAACATTTCAGAAACACCGTCGTTACCAAAACTTATCAAGCTTTATCGTGGATTTCTCGATCAGTACAATAGTTAAGATATAATTTCTTATTTGTGCCCATTGGACGAGTGACATTATTATGTAAACCATTTGATAATCCTTTTGAATGCAGTTACAAATATATTTGAAAAAACTTATCTGGATTTAACTGACGCAAACACTACTATCGACCAGTAACTCAGCAAAAAAATGTTAAGGAAAATCTAAACCCTCACACACATCAATACTGATATTTCTCACTCGTCAGTACAAGGCAGAGTAACCAAACAGTTCAATCACCGGTCCAAGTACCCACAATAGAGATGTACAAACCTCCATCATCACCAACCCTGACATGTGCAAGTGGGATAAGCAGCTGATAAGTACAGCTTGACATGACGGATCAGTGCAACAGTAAAATGACATTGTCACCGACCCTGAGACGAGCAAGTGGGATAAAGCAACTGATAAGTACAACTTGACAAGACTACTCAGTTCTACTAGATTAATACCCTGGCAAAGAAATTTACTTGGACGGTTAGTTCTTCCAGGCCACTGCCCGCGCCACCCACTGGGCGGTTGCCACAAGGGAGTGCAAATGGCGACCCGACGACCACTGCCACCACATCCCCAACGAACCACCTCCTCCGCGCACTCAAAGAAGCCCCAAAATCGACTCCATCTCTGCCTCATTCACAGAACCACCATTACCGCTTCCATCTCCACTGCACACAAACCACAAACTTCTCTCTCACAAGCCCATAGTTGTCGGAGGAAGGCGATGGCGGAGGAACCATCCACCAAGCGTCATCATGGTGAGCCGTCGGACAAGAGCAGCAACCTCGTCGACGTTCACGTCGCCGGCGAGAAGTGCAAGTACACCGAAACCTTCACAGGGGTTGAGCTCCACGGCAAAGAGACGCTGGAGATCACCTGCACCAGCGAACCAGACAAGGCCGACGAGGTGATCTCCAGGCTCGGGAGGAAGCTTGGCGGCATGTGTCGTAGGATCGTCGGTGTTGGTGTGCACTACACCAGCGAAGATGAACCTCCCCAGATGGCAGCAGTCATTTAGTTGTGCATCGAGGAACTCTGCTTGGTGTACCACATCGCATCGGCCACAAAATGGTAACCCATACTATTGTTCATTCATCGATTGTACTAGTACTGCTCCCCAAAAAATTCCATCAAACTTGTTTCCGAACTAGATGAACTACTATAGTTTGTGAAGTGGATGCATGAGTACATGTTTCTCAAGTTACATGTATTTCTGAAATTGTGAAGTGGATTGTTTCACCAGATTAGCTTCTGAAACTGATGCACTGGATTAGCATCTGAAAGTTGTTTCACCCAATTAATTTCTGAACTTGATGTACTAGCATAGATTCTGATCTTGATGCACTAGTATAGTTTATAGAATTGATGTATTAAGAGATGTTTGGTGAAGTGGTATAGGTCCATATCTTGATGCACATGTTTCTCAAATTAATTTCTAAACTTGATATAGAATTCATGCACAAAGATGTATCAAGCACTGGTATAGGTCTTTTATTCAACAAAAAAGAAAACTGCATTTGCCCTGTTTGGTTCATCTGTTTAGTTAGTACAGTATCCTGAAACTTTCATCAAACTTGTTTCCCAACTAGACATACTAGTGTGGTTTGTGAAAGTGGATGCACTACTGCATTTTCTCAAGTAGATAAATGTTTTTTTGAACCTGATGCACTGGATTACTATTTGGAAAATCTTGTAGAAGATTAATTTCTGAAGTTGATGTACTAGTGCAGTTTCTGATCTTGATCTGATAGTGTAGTTTATGTACTCGATGTATTAAAAAGATGTTTCTGAACTTGATGTGGTGAAGTATTTTTTGAATTTGGTCTAACTTTCTTTACTAGTTTTTGAAGTACATTCATCCATTATTTATGCTACATAAACATCTACTTCATGGATTCATCGCTTGCAAAACAAAACAAAAATGAATAATTCAAACATCAAAAGTAAAGCTAATTTTCAAAATGTCTCTCACCTTGCAGGCCCAAGCGCCTGAACGACATGCTGCAGCATGAGAGGTTGTTCACATTTGTCGGTTTCAGCATTGAAAGCAACAAAGAGAAGCTGAAGATGTACGGTTTGGAGATCAACCCCAACAAGTTCATCGACACTCAGCGCAAGTGGAGAGTTCCATACACCAGAAAAGAGTACGACTCCTTGAATGATGTTGCGGCCAGCGTCATCCACCCATTCTACAAAGGCATGAAGAAGAACATCGGCAGGAAGACCACAAACTGTGGGGGATCAGCCCGCTGCCAGAGAACCTCATCGAGTACGCAGGAGTAGATGCGTATGCCGCGTATAAGTCATGGAATATGATCGACTACATCACATATGGTTGGGAATTTGAAAAGAGCGGGAGGCTGGGAAATTCTACGACCACCCCTATTGCCCCTTTTAGGGATCAAGATACAACAGAGCCTGCCTTCGTTTTCCTTCCGCTTGTGCTTGCCTTTTATCTTGTTGTTTCAAATGAGTAGTTTGCTCTTGTTGGGTTGAACTACTATGATTATGTCATGCTTGTCATGGTTGAACAAGTTTACTTATGTCATCAAGAACAATGTTTTTCTTATCTCATAATATAAGTTTGGTAGCTTCGTATGTTGTTAATCCATCATTTCAAATTCAAAAGTAGCTTCTGAATGGAACTTTGTGGCTGCTCTAAAGTACTAGTTACGAAGCAACTAATCACACAACATTGTTCTGTGTGTAGTTTCGAATCAGTATTGTATAGAAAACATGACGTTGAAAGCAATCAACACAATTTGAGTTGCTTAACAACGCTTCAAAAGTTGAAGCAGAAATTCTTAGTACTTCATGTAGTGTTCTCATTCATATGTAGCTGCTAGAAAATTAACAAGTACTACAAATAGAAAAAGTTAAGAAGCATCAACACACACTTATGTTGGTCGCTTGCAGATTAAGAATGACAGTAAAAGTACACTTGATCGGACAGTACATACTTACTACAATAAAAAGTACAAAGAAGCATCAGTCCGTATCCCCCCCCCCCCAAATGTCAGACTAAGAACATAAGTGCTACTATGAATGGAATATCAGTACAACTTAGTCTACATGCAAGTACCATAGTTCTGAAAATGACACCAGAAGACCCTTGAGAATAATAACAAAAAAGAAGGCAAAAAAAGATTACACTTACACAAAACTCACAAAGAATAGGAACAAAAAGAATCAGTCCAAGTTACTGGTTGAGTCAAGTACTAGATTCGAACAAACAAAAAATGAAAAAATTGACCGCCCAAGGATAGGCGCAGGCCCTAATGATGCTAGATACTTGAACTCGAGCCCATGGGCGAATACCTAGTAATCCGCACAACGCAGGGCCTGCCGTCGAGGGCCCACATGTCATGAGAGAGAGAGAGAGCGAGCGCCGTGTATAAGCGCTCAGGTAAGTGTTCAGAGGAGTTTGACCGGTGAGCCTCGGCTGCGCTTATAAACAGGTCTAGAGCCCCCTCGACTAGCTAGGTGGGACTAAACCCACCCATAGCGCACACGCACGCCGCACTGCACAGCCGCGTGGGCCATTTGAGCCGGAAAACGGCCCAATAGCCTCCATCGTCTACAAACACCCCACCAATAAGCCCACTTAAACAAACCAGAGGGCGGGGCAAAGAAATATAAACTACAAGAAAAATGTTCAAAACTGAAAATATAAAAAGGAAAAAAATATAAATAAAAATAATTTTAGCTCTGCACCACGGATGATAAAAAAGGAAAAAATATGATACAAAACAATGAACCTCAAAAAAGAATAGTACTTAATACCCTATATGTTAAATGTACATAATTAAAAAAACCGAATTAAATATTACTTTCAAGTTCAACTACTAAAATGCAACAAGTTCAAATAGACAATGTTTGTCAATTATGCTAAATTTCTTATTTATATAAAATCTGACAAGTTCAACTACTAAAATGCAACAAGTTCAAATAGACAATGTTTGTCAATTATGCTAAATTTCTTATTTATATAAAATCTCACAATTTCAACTACTAAAATGCAACAAGTTCAAATAGATTTTCTTTGTTAATTATGCTAAATTTCTTATTTATATAAAATCTAACAAGTTCAACTACTAAAATGCAACAAGTTCAAATAGATTTTCTTTGTCAATTATGCTAAATTCTTATTTATATAAAATCTGTCCACACCTCAACGAACGATTTGGTCGTAAATAATCTCAATCCCACCCCACAAAAAAAACTCAGTTCAAACATACATTTGACATCAGTACTAAAAAAGTAGGATCAGTCAGGCCACTCACACCACTGTGACACCAAATTTCAAAACCGTACGCTGTATGAAATTACAATTCAGTTCACACAGTACTAAACCATAAGTGCACTAAAATGAGAATACAAAAACTATAAAGGCCTAACTTAGGTTGGTACAGATGAAAATAAAATAAGTACCAGTTTTGAGCAACAACCCCCAGGGCACTGAAAAATGTTTTGAGATAAACTAGTGTATAAGACTTCAATGGAAAAACAATACTTAACATCCACACGGAAAAACATCACAAAACATACGTCACCTAAACAGTGCAAAATGCCATCATCACCACCCCTGAGACATGCAAGTGGGATTTAGCAAATCTTAAGTACAGCTTGACAAGACTACTCAGTGCAACAGTAAAAACCCTTTGTCTTGGACGGTTAGTTCTTCCAGGCCACCACCCGCGCCACCCACTGGGCGGTTGCCACAAGGGAATGCAAACGACGACCCCACGACCACTACCACCACGTTCCCGATGAACCGCCTCCGCCGTGCACTCAAAGAAGCCCCAAAATCGACTCCATCTCTGCCTCATTCACAGAACCACCATTGCAGCTTCCATCTCCACTGCACACAAACCACAAACTTCTCTCTCACAAGCCCACAGTCACCGGAGGAAGGCGATGGTGGAGGAACCGTCTGCCAAGCGTCATCATGACGAGACGTTGGAGAAGAGCAGCAACCTCGTCGACGTTCACGTCCTCGGCGACAAGCGCGAGTACACAACAACCCTCATAGGGGTTGAGCTCCACGGCAAGGAGATGCTGGAGATCGTCTGCACCAGCGAACCAGACAGGGCGAGGAGGAGATGAGCAGGCTCAGGATGAAGGGCTACGGCTTGTATCCGAGCTTCATCGGAGTTGATGTGGAGTACACTAGCGAAGATGAACCTCCACAGATGGCAGCAGTCCTGCAGTTGTGCGTCGAGGAACTCTGCTTGGTGTACCACATCGCAGCGGCCACAAATGGTAACCCATACTACTGTTCATTCATCTGTTGTACTAGTACTACTCCCTAAAAATTTCATTAAACTTGTTTCCCAACTAGATAAACTACTATAGTTTGTGAAGTGGACGCACAAGTACATGTTTCCCAAGCACTGGTATAGGTCTTTTATTCAACAAAAAAAGAAAACTAAACTTGAATCAAGCAGCACATATATCATTGACTCTGGTAAAAATGATTCTTGAATTTGTTCAAGAATTTGGTGAAGCATTGAAGATAGCAAAAAAGAAAAATAACATGGTGTAGTTGAATTTAATTTCAGGACTTTGTGTACTAGTTTCTGAACTACATTCATCCATGACTTATAATATTAAGCATCTACCTCATGGATTATCACTTGTAAAACCAAAAATCAGAAGAATTAAATCTTCAAAA
Source organism: Aegilops umbellulata (assembly GCA_032464435.1). Classification (NCBI taxonomy): domain Eukaryota; kingdom Viridiplantae; phylum Streptophyta; class Magnoliopsida; order Poales; family Poaceae; genus Aegilops; species Aegilops umbellulata. The sequence goes on from CP136055.1 coordinate 204,437,131, forward strand.
AAGAACACTAATCTTCAAATGTATGTCTCCCCCTTGCAGGCCCAAGTGCCTCAAAGACTTCCTGCAGGAGGAGAAATTGTACACATTTGTCGGTTTCAGCATTGGAGGTGACAAGCAGAAGCTGAACAAGTCTGGTTTGGAGATCAAACCCAACAACTTCATCGACATGCAGCGCAAGTGGAAATATCCAAACACCAACAAATACTATGACTCCTTGGCCGATGTTGCAGGCAACGTCATCCACCCATTCTACAACAACATGAAGAAGATGGACAAGGCAGACCACAAACTGTGGGGGACCAGCCCGCTGCCAGACAACCTCATCACGTATGCAGGAATAGATGCGTACGCCACGTACAAGTCATGGAAGACAATTGACAACATCGTGACAGGTTGGGAGGGATGAAGATGCATGAAAGTCTGCATTCGTGTTGCTCACACTTCTGCTTGTCCTTTGTCTTGTTGTTTTAGATTTGTAGTTTGCTTTCATTATGTTGAACCAGCTACCTTATGTTATGTGTGTCAGGGTTTGAACAAGTTTGCCTATGTCTATCAAGTACATCGTTTGCTTATGTCATTCAACAAGTTTGCTAGCTTCCTATTTTGTTGATCCATCATTTCAAGTTGAAGTAGGTTGAAGGTGAAACTTGATGGCTGCCACGCAACACTAGTCATGGAGCAACAAAATAACACATGGATATTTTCACAAAAAACAGTGGCAGACTAACTAAGGACAACAGCAAATAGTAGACTTGGACCCTCAGTATAGCTTAGACATGTACGGTAGTACTATCACACTAAAAATCAGTTTTTAGTTTCAGAAGAACACTAAAAAGACTAAGTTTCACCCGAGGACAACAATCAGTACTAACATCATCATGCAAATAGTAGTTAGAAATTTACTCAGTACTGCAACAGGAAAAGCAAAGAAGCATCAATACGTATTTCCTAGTCACTAGCATGCTAGGACTGAAAGTTCTGGTACGCCTGAACACACGGTACATTCATTCTACAAAATATAAAAAGGAACGGGAAGCTTCAGTTTGCATTCCCTAAAACAGTGACACACTAAGAATAACAGTAATAATACAACTGAAATCTCAGTACAACTTAGTCTATACGGCAAGTACTATGATCATACCAAACATTGCCTTGAGAAGAACCACAGCCTAGAAAAAAGAAGACCAAAATTAAATAAAAAACATATCAGTTCGACCAAGGAGAAAAATCACAAGAAAGACAAAAGAAGCATCAGCCAACATTGACCAGAGAGGTACTAGTTTCAAACAACACAAAAAAATAAAATGATCAAAGTACTAGCATAATTGAAATCTCAGTACAACTTACTTTATTCGGTAAGTGCTATGATGATACCAATTAATGCCTTGAGAAAGAAGGCCAAGACTCAACAAATAGATTACAGTTCAACCAAGGACAAAAATTCACAAAAACAAACAACAGAAGCATCAGTCCACATTGACTAGTGAAGTAGTTATGAACCTAATAGGGGTACATGTTAAATGTAGCTAATTTAAACCAGTGCTTTAACTTTTACTATGAAGTTCAACTACTAAATGCAAGAAGTTCAAACAAAAAATTTGGCTCTCAAATTTTGCTAAATCTCTTATACTTAAATAAAATCTGGGTAGAGATCACGTAACAACATCGTCGTAAATAATTTCAATCCAAAAAAAACTTCACTTCTAATACATTATATGAAATCAGTTCTACATAACAAGGATGCGTCACTCCACTGACGCTAGACCCACAAGTGCTATCGTGACACCAAATTTTAAATGCCTTACGCTAATGAGATTGCAATTCAGTACTAACAGGTCTATACCATAAGTACACGAAAATAGGGTACAAAAACTATAAAGGTCCAACTTAGGTTGGGACAGATGAACATAAAATAAATCTCACTTTTCTAGCAACAACTCGCAATGCACTTGAAAAAAAATTCCCGATGAAAAAGGTGTTTTCAGTTCAACTAGTGTATAAGACTTCAGTACAAAAAAATAAAAATTAGCCAAAAAGAATTCCCGATGAAACATACACAAGTGAAACAACTATTCGACCACACTATCATCATGGAAAAAAGGTTTGTTAAACATTCTGCTACACTTAAACACAACACAAAATATACCAGTTATTACATATTACTTGACAAGACATCCAAAAACTACAAACAAAGCATACCGTGCTTTCAAGAGATATATCACACAACTATCCCATTCACTACGGAAATGATGACCATTTCTTCTATGCATCAGGAGCAAAAGCCTGAACCTCCTTCGGAAGCTCCGTCACCAGAAGCTGGTTATTCTGGTTGAACACAACTCTATACAGATCCTCAGCGTTCCAATCAACAATACGTGGCTGCAAAACAATAAAACAAATTATCAAAAATCACGACACGTAAAAAAAGGATACGCAATAAGACAAACACAAAAAGTGAAAAGCTCAACTAGAACCCACATCGTTATCTGGAATGTTCTCAACGATCTTTTCACCATCATAAGATCCCGCAAACTTCAGAGTATAATGGCCACATTCATTCGTCCCTTGAAGTGGAAGCTTGACAAACGTTGGTTTCTTTGCAAAAAGCTCCCATTTGGGCTGCTTGCTCGCATTGTACTGAGCATCACCATACACAGCCTTCATTACTTGGACCAATCTAGAAATCTGTAAAAAGAACAAAAGAAACCACACATTTTTAGGTCTCAGAAAAAGCAGAAACAAAGATGCAGAAAAATTAATCCATTACAGATAATAAATGTCACTCACAATCTTCTCGCAGTCTTCGGATAAGGTAAAGAGTCAAGGATGTCAACGCTACTTCGGTACCGATTCATGACATATAAGGAAAAGTGGTTCACTTTCTTACCCTTTGGTAAAATCATAGGCTTGAATAGAGGCATCACGATCTAAAAACAAATGACCAAAAAAGAGATGTTAAATATTCAAAATAAAAACCAGAATGACAACAAACAAATAAAACCAAAAATCAGCTAGTAGATCTCACAAGGTCGGCACTGAGCAAGTCTTCCTTATCTTTAACATAGCTCTTGAAATCTCTCGCTGAACTCTCCACATTAAACACTTTATTTTCATCACCGTAAAATGTACAGTCAAGCACAACCTGCAAAAAATCCAAAAAAGAAATAGATAAGGGAAAAGGATCAACAAGCAAAGTATTATTAAAACTCGTAAAACAATAGGCAGTCTTGTTTAACATAAAAAAATGATCTGATTGATTACCGTGATGAAATATGGACTCAGCAATACCCTTTTTCCAGATGCGAAATCAACATTTCTCTCAGGATCTTGCTTCAAATCATCAACGAGGAAGTACATTACATCACCCTCCATCATTTGCCTAGGTGCAAAAACTTCCCAGATGCATTTCCCCATGAAGCTAGTTACGTTATCACCAGGTTGAGGTATCTAGCAGGAACAATTCAGGTCATATTTATCTAGCAGTCACAAATCACAGAAGAAAAGAAGAGGAAAAATAATGAGAGATACTCACTTGACATTCTTCTCACATGCTTCATCACTAAGCAACAGATTAAACAACTTGCGAGCCTTGTCCAGGTGAGGGAATTTATGAGGGTGCACACGGGAGCAAAACTTTATAAGAGCTTTGGGCGCACGCTTCGTGCTTACAACATTGATAGAATCCAAAGCTGGATCCTTCCTAGCACCACCAGCTCTACGAGCCACTATTCCAGCAAGGGGAGATAAACCTTTGGCAGCAGCGCTCCTCGTGACTCTTCCCATGCCAGCAATCTTGTCAAACACATCATCATCGCTGTCTATCAATTCTACAATGGGATTCTTGGGTGTAGTGGGGCTCCCTGCACAAGCAACTGTAGAACCTTTCAGAGCTCCCAACCGCCCTTCATATGATACAGGCAAAGGTGTCCCGTCTTTCGATGAGATGGTGGCTATCATTTTGGAGGAAGTCGACTTTGACGATCCGACTACGAACGTGCGAGGACGTCGCGCCTTAGCAATCGCTAAACCAACTCCGAGAGGTTATTGACCACGCCGGAGCACAATCAACCTGACCACGAAGGTCTGTTTCCGGCAGGCAAATGAAGAACAAGCAAGAAACTAAGATTGCAATCTGGATATTGCGAATATAAGAGGAAAGCTTTATTGATCAAGGTGGGGTTCTGTGACGCCTTGGCCTGGCCGTTGAACACAAACGAAGTACGCGAAGTTGCAGCTATGGCGAATTTTTAATCTAAACAAAACCCAAAGTCTAAACGACGCCCTAAGGGCTGTATATATGGAGGAAGAGGAGGGAATTTTGTGGCCCTTGAGGGTGGGGTCCGAAACCAACCCTATCTCTTGTTTCCCCACACATACGGACTCTAAAAATAGCCTATACTTAAGTATTTCGAAATTACATGGGCCTGGCCTAATAATAAGGTGACGCAGCACCTAAAATAGCTTATGGACGAATATTATGAAGTGGCATCTTGTATATTTCGTCCAAGGCTTCATGCACTCCTTATGGTGGCTTCAAAGTCCTAAAATCATCACTTGTAACTCCGTTCTTGATCCCCTTGCGCATGCCATCAACTCCATGCGTGTTCTTGCTCCAATGTTCATCCTTCTCCAAGCTAGGCCCTTCATTTGTAAGCAAAACAAATGTTTCCAATTTAGGCAGCATCATATTCTCATGAACATTAGAAGCATTACCAAGAAACGAAAGTACCTGGTAATTTATTTGGCGTGCGCGAGCTCTAATATTTGGTCCAGTATATGTAACAGTAGGGGCTGTGGGTGTAACAATGGTATTGATGTCCTCATCATCCTCCCCTTCTTGAAATGAAGTCGTCCTCGACGGAAGCTCATCTTCCTCACCCAAATAAGGCTTCAAATCTGCAATGTTAAAAGTGGGACTAACCCCAAAATCTGCAGGTAGCTGAAGTTTATACGCATTATCATTTATTTTCTCTAACACCTTAAAAGGACCATCAGCACATGGCATTAGCTTTGATTTGCGCAAATTAGGAAATCTATCTTTGCACAAATGTAACCAAACAAGATCTCCAGGTGCAAACACAACATGGTTTCTACCCTTATCTCCAGCAAGTTTATATTTAGCATTCATACGCTCAATCTTTTCCTTAGTTAAATCATGCATTTTTAAAATCAATTCAGAACGTTCTTTAGCATCAAAATTAACCTTCTCCGAAGATGGAAGAGGCAACAAATCAATAGGTGCACGAGGTAGGAAACCATACACAATTTCAAAAGGGCACATCTTAGTAGTAGAATGCAATGAACGATTATAAGCAAATTCAATATGAGGCAAGCATTCTTCCCACATTTTCTTATTATTCTTCAAAACAGCCCTAAGCATAGTAGACAATGTTCTATTGACTACTTCAGTTTGTCCATCAGTTTGGGGGTGACAAGTAGTACTAAAAAGCAGTTTAGTCCCCAACTTAGCCCATAAACATCTCCAAAAGTGGCTAAGAAATTTAGTATCATGATCTGAAACAATAGTATTTGGCACACCATGCAAGCGAATAATTTCACGAAAGAACAAATCAGCAACATTAACACCATCATCACTTTTATGACATGGTATAAAGTGTGCCATTTTCGAGAATCTATCCACGACAACAAATATGCTATCCCTCCCCTTCTTTGTTCAAGGTAAACCTAAAACAAAGTCCATAGATATATCCTCCCAAGGAACACTAGGTACAGGCAAAGGCATATATAAACCATGAGGATTGAGTTGCGACTTAGCTTTTTGACATGTAGTGCAGCGAACAACAAAACGCTCAACATCCCGTCTCATCTTTGGCCAAAAGAAATGTGTAGCAAGTATATCCTCCGTCTTCTTCATGCCAAAGTGTCCCATTAGTCCTCCTCCATGCGCCTCCTGCAACAACAAAAGACGAACGGAGCTAGCTGGAATGCATAGCTTGTTAGCACGAAACACAAATCCATCATTAACGACGAACTTGTTCCATGTTCTACCTTCTTTACAATTCTGTAATACATCTTTAAATTCAGCATCATGCACATATTGATCTTTGATGATCTCCAAACCAAATATTTTAAAATCAAGTTGTGAAAGCATAGTATAACGACGAGACAATGCATCAGCAATAACATTTTCTTTACCCTTCTTGTGTTTAATGATATAAGGGAAAGTCTCAATGAATTCAACCCATTTAGCATGTCTACGGTTCAATTTTGCTTGACTTTTAATGTGTTTCAAAGATTCATGATCAGAATGTATAACAAATTCTTTGGGCCACAAATAATGTTGCCATGTTTCTAAAGTCCGAACAAGAGCATATAATTCTTTATCGTAAGTAGAATAGTTCAGACTAGGCCCACTCAATTTTTCAGAAAAGTATGCAACAGGTTTGCCATCTTGTAATAACACACCTCCTAATCCAATTCCACTAGCATCACACTCAAGCTCAAAAGTATTATTAAAGTCAGGAAGTTGAAAGGAGCATGTGTCAACTTATCTTTCAATACCGTGAAGGATTCTTCCTATGCGGTACCCCAAACAAAAGGCACATCCTTCTTTGTAAGCTCATTGAGAGGTGCAGCAATGGTGCTAAAGTCTCTCACAAAATGCCTATAGAAACCAGCGAGTCCAAGAAAACTCCTCACTTGTGTGACCGTTTTGGGCTGCGGCCAACTCTCAATAGCTTCAATCTTGGCTTTATCAACTCCAATTCCCTATGGAGTAACAACATAGCGAAGAAAAGACACTCGGTCGGTGCAAAAGGTGCACTTCCCAAGGTTACCAAACAAACGTGCATCACGTAGAGCATTAAAAACAGCACGTAAATGTTCCAAATGTTCTTCCAATGATTTGCTATAAATCAGTATATCATCAAAATAGACTACCACCAATCGTCCAATGAAAGCACGTAAAACTTCGTTCATTAGTCTCATGAAAGTAATAGGTGCATTAGTTAACCCAAAAGGCATGACTAACCACTCATATAAACCAAACTTAGTTTTAAATGCTGTTTTCCATTCATCTCCCAATTTCATACGAATTTGATGGTATCCACTACGCAAATCAACTTTGGAGAATATTGTAGAGCCCCTCAATTCATCAAGCATATCATCTAGCCTAGGAATAGGATGACGATAACGAATAGTAATATTATTAATGCCTCTACAATCAACACACATACGCGACGTACCATCCTTTTTAGGCACTAGTATAATAGGAATAGCACAAGGACTAAGAGATTCACGTATATAACCTTTGTCGAGCAGCTCCTGTACTTGATGCATAATCTCCTTCGTCTCCTCTGGATTGGTACGGTATGGTGCACGGTTGGGTAGCGATGCACCGGGAATTAAGTCAATTTGATGCTCAATCCCTCGAATAGGTGGTAATCCCGGTGGCACTCTTGTGGGAAGACGTCAGCGAACTCCTGCAAAATATTAGTGACAGCAGGGGGCAAAGAGGAAGGCACGTCCTCGAATGAAAATAATGCCTCTTTGCACACAAAAGCATAGCAAACAGATTTGCTAGAATCTAGCTCATCAATATCAGATTTGGTGGCAAGTAAACATGCACTTTTCAATTTAATTTCAGAAGCAACACTAGATGGTTTATTACTAGGCTTCATTTGTTGCTCAAATTCTTTTGCCACAATCTGATTTTCACTCTTATTTTTCTCCTGTTTTGCTTTATTAGCTCTATTAATATCATCTTTCAAAATGGAATCAGGAGTCATAGGAAGCAAAGTAATATTTTTATCCTTATGAACAAGAATATACTGATTGTTTCTACCATGGTGTACAGAATTTTTATCAAATTGCCATGGTCTACCAAGTAATAAGGAACATGCTTGCATAGGTACCATATCACAATCAACATAATCAGCATATGTAGAGATACTAAAATGCACACGAACAGTACGTGTTACCTTAACCTTGCCGCTGTTGTTGAACCATTGGATGTAGTAAGGATGTGGATGTGGTCTTGTGGTGAGAGAGAGCTTCTCGACCATCTCCATGCTAGCCAAGTTGTTGCAGCTCCCTCCATCTATGATGAGGCGAATAGAACGTTCCTTCACAACTCCCTTTGTATGGAACAAATTATGCCACTGATTTTGCTCAGCTTCTATAACCTGCACACTCAAAACACGTTGAGCAACTAAACATTCATACCTGTCAGCATCTTCAGCAGCCATGTATTGCGTCTCGTGATCAGAATCATCTCCACCGTGTTCTTCATGTGTAATAAGAGCCAAAGTCTCCTCATCATAGTCACTAGCGGACTCATACCCACCATCCTCAGTAACAATCATCACACGCTTAGATGGGCATTCTCTCTCATAATGACCTCCACCCTTGCAATGTCGACAAATAATATCATGTGTTTGCCCTGTTGATGCCATGGATGAAGAAGAGCTCTTTGCAGGCCCAGAAGGTGTGCTCTTGGCAGAAAGTGGTGATTACGCCTGCTTTACTGTATCACGGTTGGAGGTGGCAGCCGACGGAGGTGCCGGTGTAGCAGAACGTGCGGAAGTAGATGATGCACGTGGTGTCCATGATGAAGGTCGACCTGCAGAAAAGTTAGTTCGCGCCAATGCCTGTTGATCCTGCACTTCACGTTCAGCTTTACAAGCAAGATGGAATAAACGAGTGATATCATTATAATCCTTATAGTCTAGAATGGTCTGAATCTCTCTATTTAATCCACCCAGAAAACGTGCAAGCATAGCTTCATTCTCCTCAACAATACCACATCTAATCAAGCCAGTTTGTAATTCCTGATAATATTCTTCTACCGAATTTTTTCCTTGTCTTAAGCGCTGCAATTTTTGAAGTAATTCACGTTGATAATATGGTGGATCCCAACGAGTACGCATAGCAGTTTTCAAAGCAGCCCAAGTAGCTGGAACAGGATATAATCTACAATGTTCAGACCACCAAACACATGCAAAGCTAGTGAAAGCACAAACAACAGCAGGAACACGTCTCTCCTCAGGATATTGTAAACATGTAAATCTTTGTTCAATTTCTAACTCCCAAGTAAGATATATATCAGGAACATATCTACCCTCAAATGGTGGAATATTCAATTTCAGTTTAGGGAGATGGTCATGATCTCGTACCTGAGGGGGAGCCCTAACATTGCCATTATTTGCATGTGGACGACCTGGTGGTTGTGGTGCTGGTGGTTGCATGTAGTTCTGATGTTGATCAACCTCATCCTCGTAATCTCCCACATAATCATCCTCTCCCACATCAGCAGCAGGAGCCACAGAAGTATCAACAGTGGCACCAGCAGCTTGGCCAGGCTGAAGAGGAACACGGGTCGCTCGGCGGAGGGCTATTTCGTGATGTGGAGGTAGTCGTTGTTGCTATTGTAGAGGTGCGTTAGGTGCAGACGATGGTGGTGGTGGTAGACGCGCGAGCAACTCATTGAACTTGTTATCGAGCTTTGTTTCGAACGCCTTCTCAATGCCATCTATCTTATCCATGGCCTCTTCAAATCTATTTAGCACATCTTCCACCTGTCCACTCATCATTTGTTGAAACTTATCATGTAACGCTTTGTTTGTCATGTTCTCCCAGTCAGTCTCGTCGGCTTGTGATCCTGCCATGGTTAGCAGCGATAGAAACACACAAGAATATGATTCTACAGACTACTAGGAAGTGGTGGTGGTGGGAGTCACAAATCCGTCAAGCAAAACTCAAATTCTTACCAGTTCTTACCCAGCAGCAGGCGGTGATCGGCAACCGTTGTAGTCAAAACTCTCAAAAGATTGGATAGAGCGATTGCCAGGGAGAGTCAAACACACGACGTAGATGTATGTGGAGCTGGGAAGGTTTATAGTATGGTAGCAAAAAGGGTCAGCAATAATCAATTCAGAGATGCAAAGTTGAATAAACGCTCAATGACGGTACTGTGCTGGTCCTAGGCTAGACCGTGCTAGAGACGCGAGCCTAGAACACTAACAAAAATCACGGCGCTGCACGGAAACAAGGAAAAAGCACACTCTGGAAAAAAAAAATTCCGCTCTGTTTTTTTTGCGCTCCTCTTTTTTTTTTTGCGAAAAATCCTATAATGGCGAGTGTCTCAAAACTCTTCCCAGGTCAAACTGACAAGATGGGTACGAATTTTTTTTGACAATTTTTTTTTCAGAAATCAGGGCAGCGACGACGAAAAAGTCCGACCAAATATCACTATGATGGCGAGTGTCTCAAAAGACTCAAAACAGCCTAAAAATAGGATAGGAAAAAAATATTTTCGGTCGCCGAAATTTTGGCCTAAAAACACCCCAGGGGTCTACAGACTTTTTTTTCCCGAGACCTACGCAGGCAAGGAAACGCGAATCGGAATTTAGATGGCTCTCGAAAACAAACCTAATATGAGAAGAACTCGGATTGGTGGTGGATATATGGTGGTGGTATATGGCAGCGGTGGTGATATATGGTAGCGGTGATGGTATATGGATACAAATTGGTGGTGGTATATGGATACGGATTGGTGGTGGTATATGGATACGGATTCAGAGCGGTGGCGGAGAAGCAATGATGGTAGATGGCAAGGCGATGATGATGGTGCGGCGGCGGCGTGACAACTTATGACCAGAACTCGAAACTCTAAAAGACTAGACTCTAAGACCAGCAACTTGACACGATGATGCTACCGCAAATTCAACAAAGCAAAAACCCTAAAAAGATTATGCAAAGGCTCAGTTTGGTTCGGATATGATGAACTAACCCTAATTTGTTTGTGGCTTTTTCGTGGACTGTAGGTATGAAGAACAGACTCGATCTAATCTACGAAAAACTGTAAAATCTCACCGAGCAACCTGGAAATCTGATACCACTTGATAGAGGCAAAGGTGTCCCATCTTTCGATGAGATGGTGGCTATCGTTTTGGAGGAAGTAGACTTTGACGATCCGACTACGAACGTGCGAGGACGTCGCGCCTTAGCAATCGCTAAACCAACTCCGAGAGGTTATTGACCACGCCAGAGCACAATCAACCTGACCACGAAGGTCTGTTTCCGGCAGGCAAACGAAGAACAAGCAAGAAACTAAGATTGCATTCTGGATATTGCGAATATAAGAGGAAAGCTTTATTGATCTAGGTGGGGTTCTGTGACGCCTTGGCCTGGTCGTTGAACACAAACGAAGTACGCGAAGTTGCAGCTATGGCGAACTTTTAATCTAAACAAAACCCAAAGTCTAAACGACGCCCTAAGGGCTGTATATATGGAGGAAGAGGAGGGAATTTTGTGGCCCTTGAGGGTGGGGTCCGAAACCAACCCTATCTCTTGTTTCCCCACACATACGGACTCTAAAAATAGCCTATACTTAAGTATTTTGAAATTACATGGGCCTGGCCCAATAATAAGGTGACGCAGCACCTAAAATAGCCTATGGACGAATATTATGAAGTGACATCTTGTATATTTCGTCCAAGGCTTCATGCACTCCTTATGGTGGCTTCAAAGTCCTGAAATCATCACTTGTAACTCCGTTCTTGATCCCCTTGTGCATGCCATCGACTCCATGCGTGTTCTTGCTCCAATGTTCATCCTTCTCCAAGCTAGGCCCTTCATTTGTAAGCAAAACAAATGTATCCAATTTAGGCTGCATCATATTCTCATGAACATTAGAAGCATTACCAAGAAACGAAATTACCTGGTAATTTATTTGGCGTGCGCAAGCTCTAGTAATTGGTCCAGTATATGTAACAGTAGGGGCTGTGGTTGTAACAATGGTATTGATGTCCTCATCATCATAACACCAGATCTTGTCTTTTCAGGAGAACGCCCCTGGCTAAGATCAATAGATACGCGCTCGAGCTCTGAGAACTGGCTGCCAAAGATCCTGTAGTCATGCTCACCAAGATCCAGCCACTCACCTGCAAAAACAAAAAAAAGAAAAGACCGCATCAAGGGTAAGTTCAAATACATAATTCATGACAGTACTAATCGAGAAGTACAAGCTGCAAAAAATTACAAAAGGCCATGCACACATACAGGGTTCGATGCGAAACAAACCCCGGAAGTCAACATAAAACACATCGCTAGTTGCGCAGGTATACAACAAAGTCTTCCTAATGTTAGGAATGTCTTCGTGGCTGTAATCCAACATTTCAATCACACCATCCTCCCGGCAATGATAGGTCTTGCAGTTTTGTAGCATAAAGAATCCACAATCATGCTTCTAAACAAAAGAAAAAACAAAATGGTACATCACAAATCCAAAAATACAGGAACTACATCCTCCCAGCAACAAAAACAACTAACAAAAATCATTAAAAACGGATACTCGCGTGTTTTCCTGCTGCGGCACCCGCACAAACTCGCAAGAGAAACCATCAATATGCACCAGCAAGAACGGTTTGGCCCTGTCTACGCTCGACTCCCTCCAAAGCTTCTTTATGTTATCTGTCATATTCCTTAAGAATCTAATTGCATCACCCCAGGTTTCATCACAGAGTGAATCAAGACACTCGAAACGACGGAACCTCAAATTCAGAACAATCAAGCACCAATGCCCAGATTCTTCGCTAGGCTTCATGGTAGCCGCAAATGACGGCGGATCAAAAGTAGGGAAAAGAAGCTGACAACAAAATCGTAGAGGAAAAATGAATTTAACAAATCATAATGAAACAAAAATTCAGCCTCCAAACAATTAAGTAAAAGAGGGAAATTGATATTTAGAAGTACAAACAAAAATCAGATAATCATAAGTTCTAATTGAGTAAGCAACCCACTACAAAAAATAAATGCTACTCAAGTTTATATCCACCGCCCAAACTTGCAACAAAAATATCAATTCAATTTCCTTGCGACAATAAGTGCAGCTTATAAAAAAGAAGCACACATCATGCATAAGTACAGGGGTAAAAGCAGGCTACTCAAGTTCATTCCCCCACCTCCCAAACTTACAAGAAAACATGACAATTCTAGTTCATGAGTACAAAAAGTTCAAGTTCACCTACTTGGTCAAAACCATCAACCCCTGATCTCGTGAACCAATTTAGCACATTGGAATCAATATTTCCATCATGGATCTTGGTCTGTTGTACAAAAAGAACAATAACAATTAGAAAATTGAAAAAACAACTTATCATCCTATCTACAAAGCAAAATACTGACCGTCACCCATCTGGGAACTATCAACTTGTCAGTGTCTCGGTACTTCTAACGTAGAGAATATAAAACAGCGTCAGCACTGTCTGAGTTGAGCATGCCAGTCGGGACAAACGCTTTAGCAATAGAACCAACACTAGCATCACATTCTTTATTTTGAAACATTGGCTTGTCACTAAGAAAACACAAAAGATTACATGAATTAAAACTACTGCAATAACAACAATAGTCATATGAGAGAAATAAAAAGAGACAAAAATGATACGGGCAAAATCCCAAACTAACTGTTTCAGACGGTTCATGCGCAACCTCGTAACAGCGAAATAAAACAAATCAACCTTAACAACACTAGCACCTTCTGCTTGCAGAAAAAGAAGAAAAATAATTAGTTCAAGCACTACAAGTGAACATGTCCAAAATGCCATAAACGAGAAGTACGCCTCATTTACAAGTCCTTACCTGCACTATCAGCGTTTGACGACGGGAGTTCCTGTGATGACACCAATATGCCTCCAGTTTCAGGGTTTGACGATGGGAGATCTTGTGAGGACACCAATATCGCCGCGCTTTCAGATTCTGAAGAAAGAAAATCCTGGGACGACACGAGCGCCTCCTGCGTCAAGGGGCCAGAAGAAATCGACAAAAGTAAATCATCATCCTCAGATGGCACCTCCTCCACGCTAGAGGCATCTTCCAATGCATCACCGTAATGAAGACCTCCAGGCAGGAAATTCTCCGGCGGCAAATCTTCACAATCAGAAAGATTTTCATTCCCAGCAATACCAACACCAGGCGATTTGGCATCAAGTATGCTGGCAGCACCCACATCCTCATCAGCAACTTTGGTACCAACATCGCGCCAACTACTCAATGGAACACCACGAGCATCATCTCCACCCCTAACGACAGCCTCACGCTCAACATCAGTCATCTGAAGAAATAAAAATTCAGAAAAAGTGAATAATATGAGCAAAACTAACAATAAAAAATAAGCTAGCAAGAGGTGCATAGAAAAAGAAAGCTTAGCAGCATTCACAACAACATCATCGATCTTGCTACTGCAAACATTCAAAGGAACATCACCAAATGGTCGAACAAGGCTCGTCGCCAACAATAGGACCCTGATTCATATTTAATGAAGCAAAAAAACAATGCTGTTATTAGCAACAATAAACACAAGGAATTAAACCACAGTAACAAAAAGGTAGGTATCACCTGCAAACTCTTAACGGTGTGGGATAGAAAAATGAACAAGCAAAGGCACATTGGTGCGCATGAAAATTCAACAAATATATATAAACACAATAAAAATAAAAATAATCTTGCACTTATCAGTAGATGGATCATTAACTCCACGGTCAACAGCAGCCTCAAAATTATGACTGGTCTCCTGCATGAAAAGAAAAATTAATAAAAATATGAAGATGAGGAAGTTCAACTACAATACTAACAGCAGAACAACATAGTAAAAGCATACAAACACCGAGGACTGACTCATATCAACAACATGGCGCTCCAAACCAACATCATTCGTATGGTGATCAGAAACATTAGCCTCAGTACCATCATCAGCCCTGCTGTCGGTGGCAGCAGCCTCATCCTACTCAATCTGCATGAAAGAAAAATTTAATTAATAGATGAAGACGAGGAAGTTCAACTACAATATTGACAGCAGAACAACATAGTAAAAATTGCAAACACGAAGGACTGACTCACATCAACAACAAGGTGCTCCAAGCCAACATCATTCATATCGCGGTCAGAAACATTAGCCTCAGTACCATCACCAGCCCTGCTGTCGGTGGAAGCAACCTCATCTTGCTCAATCTGCCTGATAACAACATTTGCACTTTCTTCATACGGCTTGCAGTGAGAGTCTTGCATAGTTTTGAAACGCTTCATGTTGTTCAACAGACGAACCGAGCTCTGAACTAGATCGGCAACACCGTCACGCATATCACCCATTAAAATTCTCTCCATCTCAATATAGTCCACTGCTTCCTCAGCGTTGAATTGATGACCTTTAGGAAGGATACCATTGATACAGCTCAGATGCTCAACTGTTGTTGGGACCTTCTGCAGCTCAGAAATCACATTACTTAAAATATGCTCAGCATGCTCCAACGCAAAAACAGCAACATCAATACCAAAACCCTGCCTTTGTGAAGGACTAGCATTACTCGGGCCAGGGGGAACATAACCACCACCCTCAACACCATAGTCATCTCTCAACTCATCATGTAGAGATGAAATCTTGGGAACCTGAGACGACGACATCTCCAGGACTGGTCATTTATACACTCAAAAAAAACAACCTCCTCTTGAGTTTTCCACTACAAACAAGGGGAAAAAGAGTTAATTAATCAATGCAACACACATGGAAAAATAAAACATGATATTAACGTATTTAAATCAACAACACTATC
This sequence comes from Aegilops umbellulata, assembly GCA_032464435.1. NCBI lineage: Eukaryota > Viridiplantae > Streptophyta > Magnoliopsida > Poales > Poaceae > Aegilops > Aegilops umbellulata. The sequence goes on from CP136055.1 coordinate 204,452,697, forward strand.
AATCTTTAACTGTCATTGCCAATTTGTTAGTATTTACCAACAGGCCAGTTGAACAAAGATATCCATTTCAACCACACATGAAACAACAGTACTGAAAATCGTACCTAAACCTCACAAAGCTTAAGAAAGAAAAAATCTAAACAAGTAACTCTGCGGGACACATGTTCACTCCAGCAAAAATAGCTATACATAAAAAAAGATCAGCAAGACACGAAAGAAATAAAAATCATCGGAAGCTTCCCAAACACCCAAGTCTTTGGATCCGCGTTGCCTTTTTTTTCAAATCTGCATCAACCGGATCAGAAAGCTTGACAGGATCCATGAAACATATGCGGGGGACTCGCATGTCAGTCTCTGCAGTCTTGCGACGGATAAGGCAGTCAAGGTACATTAGTATAGGCCCTATAGCACAGGATGTGATTGCCTTCCCAAGGGTAACACCATCTTGGTACCTGACAACAACCCTTCTAAGCTCATCAACCATTAGTTGGCAATAATCCATATTAGCCATGTCCTCAATGACGAGACCCTCAAACATTGCTGCCTCTGTGGAAACACGCGGGGCGGCACCATGAAACACAACCTTCATAAACACAATAATGAAGAACACTTTCAGAGCAAGGTCATCTTTGCTAGGATCCTTGACAAGCACTGTGAGATTATCCCTCAAATCCTTTGTCTTGATATCTTTGTTCCTGCTAATGTCAAGCTCCGATCTTAACTTCATCAGAGCATCGTCATATCCGTCCTCTGATGGCCTTGGCGCAGAACGATCACCATGAGGGAACCCAAATAATTGTTGTATACCATCGCTAGTGATGCGACGCTTCTTATTAGCCTCACCCATGTCAGGAGTCATCGTATCAGGATCTATCCTCAGGTACAAAGCTCCCATCAGAGGGCGGGAACTGTTAGACTTCACCTTCTACTTGAAGATAGAACCAAAACCAGCTACATGAACCCTTGCCACCTGGCGACTCTCAAGAAATTTAGCACAAGCTTGACCGGACTCATAACGCTAACAAGCTGTAAATGAAAATAAAGAAGCCACAACTTAAATAAATGAATATAGAAAAGAAAACAAGCATATGAAGGCAAGTAGAAAAAATAAAATATTGCACAAGTTCAACTCTTAAAACAACATTACCACTCTCAATTAATGCAAACAATGACCAGCCTCACCTGACCAGCAAACTACCCCAGACACAATTAAATCATTGCAAGTACAACTAGTAAGTCACGTACAGTACAAACACATACCACTACAAATTCATCTTCAGAATCAACTTCGATATCATCTTCTTCAGATACAGCATCTTCAGCTTCGACACGAGCATGCTTCTTCACACCTTTGTTCACCTTTGCAGGATGAACTTTATGCTTCTTATTTTCTTTCAACAAAGAGCGCTCTGGAAGAGGAGACGAAGAAGGCTTCTTATTTGTCAAAACCCGTGGACTCCGACGAATAGGGGACCAACCAAGTTTGCTTGGACCAATCTTCGCAACAACACTATCCCCATAAGCTTTGCTATTACCAGGTTGGGAACCAGCTTTCACACGTGGGCTACGCCTCTATGTGCCATCAGGATTTCGATCTGACATCTTCCTCTTCAAAACAGCTTTCTGAATGACAACTCTTTCAACATCATACTAGTTCTTCACTGACTACTACAACGTATTCAAATGCCAGGACAGCAGTTCAAACTACAGATGGTGATAAGTATTACAACCTGTCTGTAGGTCACATCAACCGCCGAAACTATACACACCACACATTCCAGGGCAAAATTAACAGCTATCAAAATACATACAACTTATAAAGTCGATACGACAACACCTATACAGCCTAAAAACCAGATATGTTAAAACATCATCCAAATTACAGGGAAAATCACTTGCATTCAACTTGTCCGGACTGGATGATGTACCCATTGAGATCTACAGACCTAAAATCTGCCGAACCAGATCTGCAAGACACATGAACAAAAATTAGGGCTCTGGCCTATTTCAGAAACGAAGCACGCCATACAAAGCAAAACTCTTACCAGCAAACACAAAATCCACCACAGAACCCAGTATCACTGTCGCCAACCGCTCGTTCAAGAGCAAAGGAACCCTAGCTAATCTAGCCTGAGACAGCAAGAGAGCAATAGCTTATAAATAGAGGGAAAATCTGTACATAAGAGGACGCAAGGGAAGTCGATTGTAGAGCAAAAGGAGCAAACATAGCACCCAGACCTCCACCCCTGGGGGTCAACCCGCCGGCCGACGCTCCCGCGGCAAAATAGGAGAAGCAACTTCTCTGCAAGAAGAGAAGAAGACCGGAACAAAGACGGAATCGATTTGGGGAGGGGAGCAGAGCGGAACGGGGGAGAGCGGAGGTTAAAAGGTGAGTGGGAGAAACCCGACGGCTAAAGTCCACAACCGTGGCGAAGCCCACTATCTCTGGACAGTTACCAAAGATAATAGCAAAAATTAAATACAATAAAAAAATTTAATATAGAGGGAGAAAACAAACGGCTAAAGTACAAATAATAATTCACAACAGTACAATAAAAATTATCAAAAAAGTACAAACGAAATAATAATTCATAACAGTGCGGGTTTTCCCCCTAAAAAATAAAGATAAGATAACAGGAGCAAGTCATGTTACGGACTCGCCTCCGCATGCGATGCTGCGGCACGCCGCATCGTCGCCTGCTACGGCTCGTTCTTGGATCGGCCTCTCCAGGATGGGGGAGGGGGGTCCCGACCCCCTTCCCCCCGCCTCGGCCTCGCGCTAACGCGGCAGTGCACTCGTTTGAAAGGTGCAGTGCGGTTATTCTGTTCCCCCCCACGCACCCGCACACCCCTAAGATAGATAATGGAGGCAAGTCCATACAAGAAAGATGTGTCAGTACAACTACGCCCCTCGGTGCGGTGCGGTGCGGGGGAAAGTCATGTTACGGACTCGCCTCCGCATGCGATGCCGTGGCACGCCGCGTCGTCGCCTGCTACGACTCGCTCCTGGCTCAGCCACGCCGGGATGGGGGAGGGGGGGTCCTGACCCCCCTCCCCCCCGGCTTGGCCTCGCGCTAACATGGCAGTGTGCTCGTTTGACAGGCGCAGTGCGGTTGTTCTGTCCCCGCCCACACACGCACCCAAACACCCCTAAGATAGATATGGGGGCAAGTCCATACAAGTAAGATGTGTCAGTACAAGTATGCCCCTCGGTGCGGTGCGGTGTAGTGCGGTGCGGTGCGGGAGTAAGTCATGTTACAGACTCGCTTCCGCATGTGACGCCGTGGCACACCGCATCGTCGCCTGCTATGGCTCGTTCCTGGCTCGGCCTCGCCGGAATGGGGGAGGGGGGGTCCCGACCCCCCTCCCCCCCGGCTCGGCCTCGCGCTAGCGCGACAGTGCGCTCGTTTGACAGGCGCAGTGCGGTTATTCTCTTCCCCCCCACACGCACCCACACAACCCTATGATAGATAATGGGGGCAAGTCCATACAAAGAAGATGTGTCAGTACAACTATGCCCCTCGGTGCGGTGCGGTGCGGGGCCAAGTCATGTTACGGACTCGCCTCCGCATGCGACACCGCAGCACGCTGCATCGTCACTTGCTACGTCTCGTTCCTGGCTCGGCCTCGCCGGGATGGGGGAGGGGGGGTCCCGACCCCCTCCCCCCGGCTCGGCCTCGCGCTAACGCGACAGTGCACTCGTTTCACAGGCGCAGTGCAGTTATTCTGTTTCCCCACACACACACCCACACACCCCTAAGATAGATAATGGGGGCAAGTTCATACAAGGAAGATGTGTCAGTACAACTATGCCCCTCGGTGCGGTGCCGCGCGGGGGAAAGTCATGTTACGGACTCGCCTCCGCATGCGACGCCGCGGCACGCCACGTCGTTGCCTGCTATGGCTCGTTCCTGGCTCGCCCTCGCCGGGATGGAGGAGAGGGGGGGTCCCGACCCCCTCCCCCCGGCTCGGCCTCGCGCTAACACGCCAGTGCGCTCGTTTGACAGACACAGTGCGATTATTCTGTTTCCCCCCACATGCAACCACACAACACTAAGATAGATAATGGGGGAAAGTCCATACAAGGAAGATGTGTCAGTACAACTGTGCCCCTCGGTGCGGGGCGGTGCGGGGGCTAGTCTTGTTACGGACTCGCCTCCGCATGCGATGCCACGACACGCCACGTCGTTGCCTGCTACGGCTCATTTCTGGCTCGGCCTCGCTGGGATGGCGCAGGGGGGTCCCGACCCCCTCCCCCCGGCTCGGCTTCGTGCTAACGCGGCAATGCGCTCGTTTGACATGCGCAGTGCGGTTATTCTGTTTCCCCCCCCCCACACGCACCCACACACCCCTAAGATAGATAATGGGGGCAAGTCCATACAAGTAAGATGTGTCTGTACAACTACGCCCCTCGGTGCGGTGCGGTGCAGGTGCAAGTCATGTTTCGGACTCGCCTCCGCATGCGACGCCGCGGCATGCCGCGTCATCGCCTCCTACGACTCGTTCCTGGCTCGGCCTCGCCGGGACGGGGGGTCCCCCACGGCTCAGCCTCATGCTAACGCGGCAATGCGCTCGTTTGACAGCGCAATGCGGTTTTTCTGTTTCCCCCCCACAAGCACCCACACACCCCTAAGATAGATAATGGGGGCATGTCCATACATGGAAGATGTGTTAGTACAACTATGCCCCTCTGTGCGGTGCGGTGCGGGGCCAAGTCATGTTATGGACTCGCCTCCGCATGCGACGCCGTTGCACGCCGCGTCGTCGCCTGCTACGGCTCGTTCCTTGCTCGGCCTTGCCGGGATGGGGGAGGGGGGGTCTCGACCCCCTCCCCGCAGCTCGGCCTCATGCCAGCACGACAGTGCGGTCGTTTGACAGGCATAGTGCGGTTATTCTGTTTCCCCCCACACGCACCCACACACCCCTATGATAGATAATGGGGGCAAGTCCATACAAGGAAGATGTGTCAGTACAACTATGCCCCTCGGTGCGGTGCGGTGCGGGGGCAAGTCATGTTACGGACTTGCCTCTCCATGCGATGCCGCGGCACGCCGCATCGTTGCCTGCTACGGCTTGTTCCTGGCTCGGCCTCACAGGGATGGGGGAGGGGGGTCCCGACTCCCCTCCCGCCGGCTTGGCTGGCACTAACGCGGCAGTGCGCTCGTTTGTCAGGCGCATTGCGGTTATTCTGTTTCCCTCCCACGGGCACCCACACATTCCTAAGATAGATAATGGGGGCAGGTCCATACATGGAAGATGTGTCAGTACAACTATGCCCCTCGGTGCGGTGCGGTGCAGTGCGGGGCAAGTCATGTTACGGACTCGCCTCCGCATGCGACGCCGCGGCATGCCGCGTCGCCGCCTGCTATGGCTCGTTCCTCGCTCGGCCTCGCCGGGATGGGGGAGGGGGGTCCCGACCCCCTCCCCCACGGTCGGCCTCGCGCTAACGCGGCAGTGCGCTCCTTTGACAGGCGCAGTGCGATTATTCTATTTCCCGCCCACACGCACCCACACACCCCTAAGATACATAATGGGGGCATGTCCATACAAGGAAGATGTGTGAGTACAACTATGCCCCTCGGTGCGGTGCGGTGCGGTGCGGAGCCAAGTCATGTTACGGACTCGCCTCCGCATGCGACGCCTTGGCACGCCGCGTCATCGCCTGCTACGGCTCGTTCCTGGCTCGACTTCGCCGGGATGGGGGAGGGGGGGTCCCGACCCCCCCTCCACTGGCTCGGCCTCGTGCTAATGCGGGAGTGCACTCTTTTGACAGGCGTAGTGCGGTTTTTCTGTTCCCCCCCACACGCACCCACACACCCTAAGATAGATAATGGGGGCAAGTCCATACAAGGAAGATGTGTCAGTACAACTATGCCCCTCGGTGCGGTTTGGTGCAGTGCGGGGGCATGTCATGTTACGGACTCGCCTCCACGTGCGACGCCGCGGCACGCCGCGTCGTCGCCTGCTACTGCTCGTTCCTGTCTCGGCCTCGCGGGGATGGGGGGGGGGGGGTCCCGACCCCCCCCGGCTCGGCCTCGCGCTAACGCGGAAGTGTGCTCGTTTGAGAGGTGCAGTGCAGTTATTTTGTTTCCCCCCGACACGCACCCACACACCCCTAAGATGGATAATGGGGGCAAGTCCATACAAGGAAGATGTGTCTGTACAACTATGCCCCTCGGTGCGGTGCGGTGCAGGGGCAAGTCATGTTTCGGACTCACCTCCGCATGCGACGCCGCGGCACGTCGCTTCGTCGCCTGCTACGGTTCGTTCCTAGAACAAAGCTCACAAGAACTAGAACATAAAAGTATCAATCCAAGTTACTGGTGGAGTCAAGTACTAGATTCAAACAAACAAAAAAGAAAAAAAGACCACTCAAGGACAGGCGCAGGCCCTGACGATGCTAGATATTTGAACTCAAGCCCGTGGGCGAATCCCTAGTAATCCGCACAACGTAGGGCCTGCGGTCGAGGGCCCATAGGTCATGAGAGAGAGAGAGCGCCGTGTATAAGCGCTCAGGTAAGTGTTTAGAGGAGTTCAACCAGTGAGCCTCGGCTGCGCTTATAAACAGGTCTAGAGACCCCTCGACTAGCGAGGTGGGACTAAACCCATAAGGCATGCACACGCCGCACTACACAGCCACGCGGACGAGCTATCTGGGCCGAAAACAACTACTCAGGCGAATGGCCCAACACAGTAGTTCGCCCCATTACAAAATTCCAGCCGATCACACATGATAAAAAAACAAATGCAGATAATTTAAAAAAACCTCACAAGAAATAAGTTCAAAACAAACAATGAAAAAAGTTCAAACACATGTTAATTGTAAGAACTAAAAAATAAAAAAATACATATTCTTTTGGAAAATTAAACATAGAAGATTGTAATAAAAATTTCAAAAACAAATTTATAAAAAGTTCAACTACTACAATTCATAAGGTTCAAGTAAAAAAATAGTACTATGCAACAAAGATTAAATTCTTTTAATTTTTAAAAATACTAGAACTATCATATTCAACTATAAAAAGAAAAATTGTGCTCTAAAATTCATGTAAGAAAGTAACAAAAGATGCTATACAACAAACAAATTTGATTGGTAATTGACAACCTAAATAGTTTAGTACTATCGTTAAGAACATGTAAGTTCAGCAAACTCAAAACCCAAAAGGGGTCCTACAAACATCATCAGTGTATAGTTCCGTCTGCGTACATGAAAATATCCCAGTCAAAACAAAGGATGCCCATCAGTTCAACTATAAATTGTTCCAGTTCAAATATAAAGAATATATAAAAAACAGTTATACTTGAGCAAAACAATAGGAAAGCATTACATAAATTGTTCCAAACCATCTGATAATACCATAGAATTCAACCATCTCACATGCAAATGTTTTAAAGAAAAAATACTGCAACAAAATCAAACACACACAAATCTCACAACCGGCATCATATGCCACATTTAAACCTACAACACATAAATTCTGAATGTCCGAGAGCTGTCTTCCCTGGAGAACATAACCATAACCACATCACCATCCTGAAATATAGACTCTGCCACAAACTCCTTCCACCCAGTAGTCAGGTTGATGCAACCATCAAAGTCGATGTGGTAGGCAACTTCCATCAACTGATACCCGTTTTTGTCTGAAGTCTCCATCTTTAGTATCCCGGAACTAGGAGCAACAATGCTGATCCTGGGTGACATTTTCTGCAAATGGGCATGGGAGTAGGAAACAAAGTGAACACCTGACATAACTAAATTTTTACACAGATCTAGGAATGGTTGCATAACAAAGTGAAAAAGGGAAATCTGAACCAAAACAAAAACAACAAACTAACTAGTCATATGAACTGACTAAACTAAAGAAATATACATATCAATACACCTACAGTGAAAACATCTGATAAAAAATAGATCGAGGATTATACAAAAATGGATAAAATACCGTTAAGTAATGAACAAATGCACACTACCAAATAAAAATTCTGGTAAAACCAAATAAAATTATAGACAAACTATTGGTAAAACTAACTACAGATTCAGTCCATGTGATTCAAAAAGGGACCTACAAAAAAGAAGAAAGCAAAATGGATAGAAACACATACCCATGATTCCTTGAAGTCCCCAGCCGTCAGGCGACAAACATAGGGTGCACGAAACCCATGGTTGCTGTACAGCAGACAAGAAAGTTGGCCAGGACGTTGAGTCTGGGTGAGCTCCAAACCAGATTCATACACACAACCGTCAGCTATGCGCGCCATATTGGCCAGGCATCCGCATGAACAATCCTCCATGGAAGACAGAGGAACAAGGAAGAAAATAACAGAGAGAAGATGGAGGAACCTAGACCTGATTCTGGAAGAAGGAAGAAAAAGGACGGGGAGATTGAGCCACACACCACACATAGATGGATAGAATTTATAGCCAGGGAGACTCACAAATTATAAAAATAATAAATAGGCAGGTGGGCAGCCAACTGGTAGGAAATAATTAATATACAAGCCATGCAACCTTTGACTGCAAATCAGTTCAATTTCAGATAAACCAACAGTTCAAAAGTGCACATGACAAAACATATGCTAATAAAACAACACATACAGAGGTAAACAATTGAATTCATTTAGTCATTCAAACATCTGCTCCCTCACAACAAAAATCTTAAAAACATAATATTCACTACTTCAGTCATAACGATCAAAGAAACGACGCCATTTGGCCCTGGTGGATGGACGTGGAGCCGTGGCTGCTCTCGCCCTAGCCCAACTGATGATCTGAATATGGTTCCTTCCCCCACCCTCTAGGAAAAGAAGCTCCAATTCATTGGAGTTGCAAGTATCCATCACCTCGCGTGCATGGCGTCTGTTGAACTCTGCCTCCAGTTCCTCCTCGGCAGCACGTCGTGCCATCTGCCTGCGCCTCCTCCTCCTCCTCTGCTCCATTACTACAGCCCTCACATCGACGACATCCCCCTCCTCCTCTGTGACCTCTCCCACCTCAGGATCCATCTCGCTTTTCTTTGGTTGCAGCTGGTAAAATGAAAGTGACATAGGGCTCGGGCTCTATAATCTAATTGCACAAGTATCGGTACGTAGCCAGTAGAAAAATACTTACTCCAACATCAACGCACAGTAAGACAACTTTGACACGAGCAGTCCAAGTACACATACGGCATAAATTCAAACAACACTGAAAACACGCAACTTAATTACACAGTTTGACCAGATTACAAAAAATCACAGGCTACTGTCAGCCGCCATACACCACCTTCGCCAACGACAAAATAACATGGGAATCCGGGGTAGAAACAACTCAAAAAAGCAAAATTGACAACGCAAATCTTTTCATACAATCCTCATGTCTCTCCCTCCAACGCCAATTCGAAAGTAAAACAACAGAAAAAGAAGAACACATTTCCATGGCGGGCGTCGAAAACAACCAAGAACACCAAAACTTGTAATCAGAAATTATAGATGAAATTAATCTCCAAAAACTCTAACATATCGATAATTCTCACATCGAAAACAACAAACCGGACGTAAAAATGAGGCCTACGAACACCACGGTAAACACCAACGCCCAAAGCACGTCCGCCACCAAATGCCCACGCTTTCACCTCCGGTGACTCCAGATTGCAAAACACGACCAGGTGACCGTGCACACGTGCGTAAACCCTTGCATGTCTCCTCTGGCAACGAATGGCCCGCAGCACCGCGCCGGAGAATGCCCGGAAGCTCCAGGTTGCATCCCCTGTTTCCGCCTGTTGTACACACAGGAAGATCAGTTCGAGTAGAAAACCACATTAGTACACCATGTAAACTACGTCAGTTCAAGTAGGGTAACAGAATAATATTTTGTTACGCGTAACAGAATAGCCCAGATATACATATATATATGTGTGTGTGTGTGCGTGTGTGTGTGTGTGTGTGTGTGTGTGTGTTGTTCTGTATGCAATCCCATTGCACAACACACACATCTTATTACCAGCTACCGTCTGTGTTATATCGGTATTCACACACATTTCTGATTACAGACCTGTTTGCCGTGTATCACACAAATCTTGTTCATTTGAACCATTTCTGTTCTCATGTGTTAACGCAAACAGTTCATCCAAGTGAACCGCATGCCGTATATCGCGCACACCTATTATCTGGCTGACCGTTTCCATTGTGTTGCCTAATCACAAACAGTTCATCCGAGTGAACCATATGCTGTGCATTGCACACACCTTCATCTGGCTACCCATTTATTTTGTTCCTCCTCATCACAAACAGTTCATTCGGCTGAAATGTATGCCTTGCATCGCACACGCAACTAAAATCTGAACCGTGTTTGATGCATCCTCCATCGCAAATGTTTTGCACCTTTTTTGACGGTTTTTACACCACCGTTTGGGATTATGGCATCGCACACAGTGTTGTCGAAGAGTCTCTGATCGTAGTGTCGCGTTAGCAGCATCCTGCAGTAGTGAAGCACACATGATCCAGAGAAGACACATCAATGAATCCCAAGGGCTGCTGACAGAACACCTGTTCCTTAAGATGAACATGAAGAAAGGCCTTAGAGACTTCCAACTAATGCGCATGCCAAGAGCAGGACACCGCGAGTTGAAGAACAGTCTGAATCGTCCTTGGTTTGACCACCGGGGAAATAGTATATGTGAAGTCGACACCGGCGCGCTGACAAAAGCCACGAACAACCCAACGCGCTTTGTGGCGGTCGAGGGTGCCATCAGGATGAAACATGTGATTGAAGACCCAGTTCCCGGTAATCATGTTGGCGTGAGGGGGATGTGGGACAAGCTGCCAAGTGTGATTGCGCTGCAAAGCATCGAATACCTCCTTCATCACGGCGAACCAAAGAGGGCTGCGAAGCGCGGCACGAGCGAAGGTCGGCAGAGGCAACGGTAACAGTGCGGACGTCGAAGCCACACAGGTGAAATCCTCCGGGGAGTACCGAGTACTCGGCCGGTAGACACCCATGCGGGACCAAGTGACGGTGCCGGTGAGTGGCGGAACCACGGCAGCCTCGGTGGACCCATCTCCGGTAGAGTCAGAGGCCGCAGGCAGAGAAGCCGAAGGAGGGCCGGGCGAAGATGCCGCGGCAGAGGCCGGCATGGCCTACCGTGTGGCTGCGGAGCCCTACGAGGCCGACTAAGGCATCACACAGGCCGGCTAGGCTGCCGCAGGTGCCGGCATGGTCGGTGTAGACACCGGCAAGCCAGGCGAAGGAGGCGCGGCCGGGGAGGCAGCGGGCGGTGGTGTCTATTACGCAACCTTCTTCTTGTAGACGTTGTTGGGCCTCCAAGTGTAGAGGTTTGTAGGACAGTAGAAAATTTGCCTCAAGTGGATGACCTAAGGTTTATCAATCCGTGGGAGGCGTAGGATGAATATGGTCTCTCTCAAGCAACCCTGCAACCAAATAACAAAGTGTCTCTTGCGACCCCAACACACCCAATACAATGGTAAATTGTATAGGTGCACTAGTTCAGCGAAGAGATGGTGATAGAAGTGAAATATGGATGGTAGATATAGGTTTTTTGTAATTTGAAAATATAAAAACAGCAAGGTAGCAAGCGATAAAAGTGAGCGTAAATGGTACTGCAATGATGGGAAACAAGGCCTTGGGTTCATACTTTCACTAGTGCAAGTTCTCTCAACAATAATAACATAATTGGATCGTATAACTATCCCTCAACATGCAACAAAGAGTCACTCCAAAGTCATTAATAGCGGAGAACAAACGAAAAGATTATGGTAGGGTACGAAACGACCTCAAAGTTATTCTTTCCAATCAATCCGTTGGGCTATTCCTATAAGTGTCACAAACAGCCCTAGAGTTCATACTAGAATAACACCTTAAGATACAAATCAACCAAAACACTAATGTCACCTAGATACTCCAATGTCACCTCAAGTATCCGTGGGTATGATTATACGATATGCATCACAAAATCTCAGATTCATCTATTCAACGAACACATAGAACCTCAAAGAGTGTGCCGGGGAAATCTGGCTCCTCGAGCACCTATGGGGATGGAGCCCCTTCTCGGTTCGGCGGGGGGCAGAGGCCGCGCAAAGAGCGGATCGAGGCGAGGCACGCGAGGGGTTTTACCCATCTTCGGAGCTCTCCGGAGAGATAATACTCCTACTGTTGCTTTGTGGATTGTATTGAGTTCTTCCTCGGGAGCGCTGGGTGCTATAGTACACACCAGCAGCTAACGAGACCGAGCGGGAGTGTTCTACTGTTCGTCCTCCTGGGGGCGATCCCCCTCTATGTTGTGCATGGGCCTCCTTTTATATGCTCAAGGGGTCTCCAACAGGTGGCAACGTAGGCAGGGGTAAAAATGGAAAGGTGCTGCGGTAGGTACAACTACCTACACAGTGTATCATACCTAACCCTGACGGCAGGGGACACAGGCATTAAATGCCTATCTACATCGCCTAGACGGTGCAGAAAAGGGACCGTCAGGGGCGCCACACCTTGCCACGATGGCGATCTTGTCAGCGCCGCATGCCACAGTGTACCCCTGGCTGCACAGCCTCCCGCCACGTACGCCTGGAAGGGTCCCAGAGTGACACGTAAGTGGGTGAGCTGGAGCGCAGGTACAGAGTGGCTGCTTGCCGTGGCAAATGCCTTGCCGCGGCCGTTGTCTTGCCGCGTCCGGGAGCTTGTCGCTCGCCGGGTCCTGCCGGGACGCGTGGCGCGTCGCGGCATGTTCTTTGAGGTGCTCTGGTTGGCCTTCCCGGCAAGCTCCTCTTGCCAGGGTCTTGTGCCTCGAGTGGCCTTCCCGACAATCTCCTCTTGCTGGGGACTTGTCTCCTTGGCTTAAATACTTTGTTCTTGAATGGCTCCAAATGAACCATAGGGGGCCTTGGTGATCACCTGGCAAGCCTTGCCGCGGGGTGCTGCGACTGCCCGTGCACAAGTTCGGGATACTAGGGTACCCCTACTTTAGTACACCGACAGGAGCCCCCGGGCCTGGGCCATACACGGTGTCGAGTGCTGTTGGGCCAGGCCCAAAACAGGGCACGAGCACGCGCGGCCTGGGTCACGTCATGCCTTGCTCCGCACCCACCGTTGCCTTCCCGAACGGCACGCGTCGATTGCGGTGTCGTGGGAGAGGTCGTGGGTGGTTCTTTATTCGGGAAGGTGGACCGTCCGCCCCCTCCCTCCTTATAAGCAGGGGGATCAGGGGCAGTTCGCCCATCTGCCCGTCGCTATTCCCTCCTCGAGAACCTCCGCCACTCCCCTTCTTCCCAAAGCCGAAGGAGAGCAGCGCCCCGCCCCCATCGCCACCAGCACCACCAACGCCGTCGTCTTCCCTCACCATTCCCGCCATGGCTCCGAAAGCCGAGAAGGCGAAGTCGGCCGAGGTGCAGCGGCTCGCGGCGCTGCGAAAGGAGCGGGCAATCTTCCCTTCGAGGCTCGAGGCGGCGGAGCTGAAGGAGGACTTCTACCTCTTTTGGTCGACGGGGACGCGAGCGCATCCGTGCACGAAGGTACTCCCAGCCACTGCTTGGGATAAGTATCCCACTGGGTATCCCTTCTTCGCCATGTTCTTCTACTGCGAGCTCTGCCCGCCCTTTTCTGAATTCTTTTGTGACATCATGATCACCTACGGGCTCCACCTCCTTGACTTCACCCCCAATGCTGTCCTGACCATGGCAGTTTTCGCACATCTCTACGAAAACTTTGTCGGTATCCATCCAAACGTAGCCCTTTTCCGCCATTTCTTTTCTCCTCGGGTTGAGAAAGGAGAGCCTTTATCCGACGGAATTGCCTGGATCTCGAAAGCTGGCAAGAAGGATGCTTATCTGGATGGAGAGTTCCGCAGCAAGTGGGAGGAGTGGAGGGCGGACTGGTGCCTGATTGTCGAGGAGAACCCGCAGCCGTTTACTGCTCTGCGCGAAACTACAGTAGTGCGCGGCAGTGATTGGAGTAGCCAGGCCACGAAAGAAGACAGACTGAAGATTGCCGTCGCCCAGATCCTACGCCTCAGGATTGCCAGGCTTACTGTAGGAGCGGTTGGCGCAGATTTCCTCCGCCGCCGCATCGCCCCCCTGCAGGAGAGGAGGAGACCCGCCTGGGAGTTCCAGAATGCGGCGGATATCATGAGGTTGCGGCCGGGCCTCAACTTCAACTTCACTGTCCTGGAGCTCAACGCGATGCTCCAGGAGCTGTTCAAGCACGACCCGCAGCACCCTGAAGTGTTCAGGTTGCCGAGGGGTGTCGTTCCGCTGTGCAACAACTCCGTGCTCGACCGCATCCGTGCAATGATGCCGCTGTGCGACTCGCACGGAATTGATCCAACCTGGATAGAGCCTGCAGATGATGTCGTGCGGGCGTTCTTCGATAATTTGATAGAAGTGCCGGTTGACGCCGATGAGAAGAGGGGCCTCACCCGGGACACTACCGAAGATGAGCTCAAACGCATCGCCACGAGGCTGGAAGAGGCGGCGGCAGCCGCAGCTGCGGGCGAGTTTGGGTTCACCATGGAGGAGGCAGATGCATCAGAGGCGGCAAGCCTTGCCGATCGAGAGGAGCTTGCCGGCGAGAAGAGGTCCGCCGGGCATGACGTCGGGCCGAGCGGGCCCGCCGAGGATACGAGCGGCTCATTGGAGATCGGCTCCTCTTCCTCTTCGTCTTCGGACAGCTTGCTGCAAGCAGAGCCCCTGGCTCCTCAAGCAGAGCCCCCGGCTCCACAAGCAGAGCCCCCGGCTCTGCAAGCAGAGCCCTCGGTTCTGCCAACAGAGCCCCCGGCTCCAAGAAGGCGTCTTCGCAAGGCCGGGGACGTAGCGGAGCGGCGGATGAGTCAACCCCCGCCGCGCCGCACGACACGCTCCACCACGGCAAGTTCCATCGTCGCGGAAAAACCTCACGCTGCAGCGGCAACTGGAGCGGGGTCCTCCCGATCCGCCGCTCCAGCTCCCGCCAAGCGGCCAAGGGATCCTACTCCTCCGCCTCCTCGCGCCGGAGGTGGGCCAGGCTTTGACTTCTCCGTGCTCAGGTCCGACGAGGAAGAAGAAGAGTAAGATCCTTGTTGTACTTGCATGTCTTCAATACTTGTTGTCTTGTCTTGTATCTCATTTGCTTTACTCTGAACTTATTCCTTTTTAGGACTCTGGCCCAGAGAATGGCAAAGAGAGCCAAAGACCCGGTGATTGTCATCGAGGATGATCCCACCGTGCCAGCAGGGGGTGCGCCCGAGACAATCTTGCCGGACTCGACAGCTGTTCTTCAGAGCAGCCCCCAGCGTAAGTATATGGTTTACTTCCCGCTGTTAGGCGCGCATGGATACTCTTTGCTTGCTGATATCCGATTGTTGGCTTGTGTAGGAGCAGAGCAGCCCCACCAGGAGCGTCCGGACGCTGCCCCTGACATGCCATCTGCTTCGACTACGCCGCCAAGGGAGGGTTCTCCGGCAAAGGAGAATACTCCGGCAAGGGAGAAGTCTCCGACAAGGGAGAGCTCCCCGGCAAGGGAGAAGTCTCCGGCAAGGGACAGTACCAGCGACCCCCCGGCAGCAGAGATCCCAACTACCGAGCCTGGTACAGGTACTCCTTGCTTCTAAACTTCCCTTGGGTTCTTCTTTTTGGTTATTTGCTTGACTTTTCTTCCTTTTTCGGCCGTCAGATCCATCTACTGTGGAGCCGATGGAGACCGAAGTTGCTGTTGACGATGCCGCCGCCACCGAAGAAGCGGCCGACGCTAATGATCCCGCCGGTGAAGAGGCCGCTAGGGCTGCCGCCGCAGCAACCGATGAGGGGTCCGGCGATCGTACTGACGACCCTGAGGCCGCAGGAGCAACATGCGCTACACCGACCGCCGATCCTCCCGCCGCTGCCGCAGCGCTAGGCTCCGAAGAGCCCCAGCCAGGCGTCTACTTGAAGGCCGGTGATGGCGTCTTAATCAACCTCCCCTGGGCGCCAACGTCTAGGGCGCCGGTCGAAGGAGAAAGCTTTGACGTGGAGGTGCTCGCCTCCGCTGGGCTGACGCTGGTCGATGCGCCAGGCAGTAGCAGTGACGAGCCTGAGGAGGAGCGACTGCTGTGGAAACTGGTGTCGCTCTACCGCGCTCGACAAGCCGAACTGGAGTCCCGTGAAGCGCTTGTCGCGAAGGCGGGGGGGGGGGGACATGGAGAAGCGCGCGGAGGAGCTCCGGGGTCTCAACCAGGAAGCTCTCCAGTCGCTGGCGGCGGAGCGCGTGCAGCTTGATGAGGCATAGAAGGCCTTCATCCTCGAGAAGGCAGAAGTTGCAGAGCAACAGCGGCTTGCCACCAAGGAGATATTTGCGCGGGAGGGCGAATTGGTGCAGCTGAAAGCCAGCCTGAACAGCCACGAAGAGGAGCTTGCTGCGAGCGAGCAAACACTCAGCGGAGCTCTCAAGGAAACAAAGGACGCCGTCGCAGCTGCCGAGGCCGCCAAGAAGGAGCTGGAGACGAAGGTGGCGCGGCTGGAGGCTGATCTTAAGGCGAGCGGTGAAGCGCTTGCCGCGCTCAAGCATGAGCGCGATAAGGATGCCTACACTTTTGGTGAGCTGCAGGGTCGTCTCGCCGAGAAGTTCAAGGAGCTTAGCGCCGCCAAGGATTCCAATGCCGATCTTGAGCTGAAGCTGGCTGCCTTGACCAAGACGCTGGACGGCACCAGGGAGCAGGAGGCGTTCCTGAAGAAGGAGATCAAGGCTGACAAGGCGCTGCTGGAGAGCATAGCCGCCACCCAGAATGATTTTAGAGAGACTGTGGAGCAGTGGACGAAGGGTCTTGTGAATGCTGCCGCAGACATCGACAAGGAGCTGACGCAGCTGGGGATGGGGGATCTCGGGTATCCCTCCGATGAGACCCTCCCATCCAGCGCCAAGCTCACTTTGTTTTTCAAAGGCGTGGCGATGGCCCTCCAGCGACTCCGGGAAAGGATCCCAAAGCAGCTGGCCGACGAGTCGCGCAAGATCTGTGCGGGAGCTCTTCAGAAGGTGTTGGTGAAGGTAGCCTTCCGCAACCCGGGCCTCAACCTCACCAATGTTCTCAGATCCCTGCCGGCGGAAGCTGATCTGGAGGCGCTCAAGGACCTTGTCGCACCCATTGTGGACAAGGTGAGCGGGATCAAGAGGGTTGAGGGCGATCGGGTGGACTAGGCCGCCCGTTTTCTTCTTTTCTTGTCGCTGCTAATCATGTTATGAAAGCAGTCTATTAGAGCCGCGACAAGCTATCTTGTAATATATGACTTTATTTTGGGTAGTGATTGCAATGTTATTTCCTTTACTTGACTCCTTCCTTTGTATGTTTTTGCCCTACGCTCTTAGGGAACTTGCCGGCGTAGGCACTTTTGCCGCGAGCGCTGAGTGCGGGACGTCAGCAGCCTGCTGGCAGTGCCGTTGCCGACAAGAAACCTTGTCGTAACTAGTCGCAGCTCGCTTAAGTTGTTGAGCGGGCTCGAAACAAAGTAAGGGTGCGACTCTAGTCGCAGCACACTTAAACTGTTGAGCGAACTCGAAACAAAGTAAGGGCGCAACTAGCCACGAGCCAGCTCCTTCGCGCACAGGTTTTCCATACAGAGCATGGTCGTTCAAGGAAAATAACTTAAAATTAAAAAATCTAATGGCACAAACTTTGGCACTTAGCTTTTCTTTCGTTTGCTTCCCGGCAAGGCGAAACTTTCTTGAACGACGCCTGCCCATACCATTATCTTCCCCTTCCCCCCCGGTAAACTTGTGGGTGAAGGATCCTTCATTTCCTTGAAAGACAAAATAAAGAAAGTAGAGAAAATAATGATATGGAGCCTTATGGCTCGTTATTGCTTACCGGGGGTGTTCGCTGCACAAAGTGTCAGATAATTCATGCAGAAAAGCATGAAATTGACAAGGTGTGCAGAGCACGTGAGCTTTATTTATGCACAGGTTTTGCGCCTGGCTTTGCACAAAGGATTACATGCAACAGCGGCAAGAATTGTACAAAAGGTGGTTGCCGGACAGGGTCCGACAACCGCGCCTTACTGGTAAAACTTACGAAGATGCTCGATGTTCCAGGAGTTGCTCACCGGAAAGCAATCTTCGGTCTCAAGGCGGACAGCGCCAGGCCTAGTGACTCGTTTCACCCGGTAAGGGCCTTCCCACTTCAGCGTCAACTTGTTGGAATTCTTGGCGGAATGAATGCGCCGAAGAACAAGGTCGCCTTCCTCGAGACTTCTGGCTTTAACTTCGCGGCTATGGTAGCGGCACAAAGCTTGCTGGTAGCGAGCAACTCGCACAGCAGCCTGAAGACGATCTTCCTCAAGGAGTAGCGCGTCGTCTTGTCGCAGCTGCTCTTGCTCAAGCTCATCATAAGCGAGCACTCGAGGTGACCCGTATACGAGTTCCGAGGGAATAACTGCCTCTGCTCCATAGACTAGAGCAAAAGGTGTCTGGCCAGTGGCTCGATTTGGCGTCGTCCTGATCGACCAAAGAACCACCGGCAGCTCCTCGATCCAGTTTCTTCCGCACTTGTGCAGCCTATCGAAAGTCCTGGTCTTGAGCCCGCGCAGCACTTCAGCATTTGCCCTCTCCGCTTGACCGTTGCTCCTGGGGTGAGCAACAGAAGCGAAGCAGACCTTGGCGCTAAGATGTTGGACCTACTGCATGAAGGTGCGGCTCGTGAATTGCGTACCGTTGTCGGTGATGATCCTGTTAGGGATCCCGAAGCGGCAAACAATCGACCTGAAGAACTTGACTGCTGACTGTGTTGTCACCTTCCTCACTGGTTCCACTTCCGGCCACTTTGTGAACTTGTCGATTGCGACATACAAGTACTCAAAGCCCCCGACTGCTCGGGGGAAGGGGCCGAGGATGTCGAGCCCCCAGACCAAAAATGGCCAGGATAAAGGGATCGTCTGGAGAGCTTGAGCTGGCTGGTGTATCTGCTTGGAATGGAACTGGCACGCTTCACACTTGGTTACTTGTGCAGTTGCATTCTGGAGGGCTGTCAGGCAAAAGAAACCTTGCCGGAAAGCTTTGCCGGCAAGTGCTCTTGCGCCAATGTGGTGACCACATATGCCTCCATGTATCTCTTCCAACAGCTTCTGTCCATCTTCCCGGGGAATACACTTCAATTTCACACCGTTGAGTCTTCTTATGTACAGTGCGTTGTCGACGAACTGGTACATACTAGACTGCCGGGCTACTCTTTCCGCTTCTTCTGGCTCTTCGGGAAGTTCTCCTGTCTGGAGGAAACGGACGATCTGCTGTGCCCATGCTGGAGCCTGTGGCTCGACAACAAGGACTAAAGGCATATCTGCTGCTGCGGGAACATCCGCTTCTACGGCGAGAACCTGCGGCTCAGCCGGAGCTTGACGTTCCCCGGCAAGCTTGCTGGAGCAAAACTTGTCGGGAGCATCTGCTACTACGAAACAAACCCTGGGGCTTGTCGGAGCAGACTGCTCCTCAGCACTCTAGGCGTTGATCTTGGGGACCTTCTTGGCGGCGGCTTCGGGAAGCTCTGCGGGAAGATAGTCACCAGAAATCAACTTCCTCTTCTTGCTCTGTCCAGTTGATGGCATCACGGACGGTTGAGTCAGCTTGAGCACAAAGATCCCTGGTTCCACATGTAACTTAAGTGCTGCGCACTTTGACAGGCCGTCAGTAATGTCGTTCTGAGCTCTTGGAACATGTTCCATCTGTAGGCCGACAAAGCGCTCTTCTAGCTTCCTCACTTCATCGATGTAAGCTTCCATCAACGGACTCTGATAATTCTTGTTCACTTGGCGGACGACAAGCTGCGAGTCACCCCTTACAATGAGCTGCTTGATCCCAAGGTCTGTCGCGATCCTGAGACCGGCGAGCAATCCTTCATACTCTGCAGTATTGTTCATTGCTTGCTCCTTGGGAAAGTGCATTTGGACTACGTACTTGAGGTGCTCTTCGGTGGGTGCGACAAGCAGCACGCCAGCACCGGCGCCTTACAGCAAGAAAGCACAATCAAAGTACATCAGCCACTCTTTGCTTGCTTCCTTGACGGGGATGCTCGTCTCTGGAATTTCTTCATCTGGTGTTGGCGTCCACTCTGCTACGAATTCTGCCAATGCTCTGCTTTGGATAGTTGAAGTGCTCTCAAATTTGAGGCCAATGCTTGAAAGTTCCAGTGCCCACTCAACAATCCTGCCTGTTGCTTCTGGATTCTGCAGTATCCTTTTCAGCGGAAAGCGAGTGACAACTGTGATCTCATGTGCTTGGAAGTAATGGCGCAGCTTTCTCGAGGCCATGAAAAGGCCGAAAAGCAATTTCTGCACACCAGAGTACCTTGACCTAGCCCCCTGCAGAAGGGAACTGACAAAGTAGACTGGGCGCTGCACCATTTTCTTCTGCTGTATCCCTTCGCACATCTGCGCCGATCCATCTTTGTCGGGACCAGAGCTTGTCGGAGAAGCCCCCTGCTTGTCGCTGGATGTGCTTGCCGTGGTCGCTGGCTCATCATCTGCCTCTCTCTCCGCTACTAACGCAACACTAACCACTTGATTGGTTGCCGCCAGATACAGCAGCAACTTCTCTTGTGGCTTAGGTGCGACAAGTATTGGAGTGGAGGACAGGTATCTCTTCAGGTCTTTCAGCGCAGCCTCTGCTTCCGGAGTCCATTTCATTGGACCTGCCTTTTTCAAGATTTTGAAAAACGGCAGGGCGCGCTCAGCAGACTTAGAGATAAACCTGCTGAGAGCCGCCACGCAGCCGGCAAGTTTCCACACATCCTTGACGCGCTTCGATGCTTCGATCTGTTCAATGGCCTTGATCTTGTCGGGATTGGCTTCAATTCCCCGCTGAGACACGAAGAACCCGAGAAGCTTGCTGGAAGGGACTCCAAACACACACTTCTCGTTGTTGAGCTTGAGGCTGATCTTGCGCAGATTTGCAAAGGTCTCTTCTAGATCTTGAATCAGAGTTGCTTTGTCCCTGCTCTTGACCACTATGTCATCCATGTAGGCTTCCACATTTCTGTGTATTTGTGGTTCAAAAGCAGTATGGACTACCCTTGCAAATGTTGAACCAGCATTCTGCAACCCGAAAGGCATCCGTACGAAACAGTACGTGCCACATGGAGTGATTAATGCGGTTTTCTCCTCATCCTCTTCTGCCATGAAGATCTGATGGTATCCTGAGTATGCATCAAGAAATGAAAGCAAGTCACATCCGGCCGTGGAGTCAACAATCTGGTCGATGCGCGGCAAGGGAAATGGATCTTTGGGACAAGCTTTATTGACATCAGTGAAGTCAATACAAAGCCTCCACTTCCCGTTTGCCATGCGCATGACTACAGGATTGGCCAACCACGTCGGATGGAGCACTCCTCTGACAAGGCCTGCTGCTTCCGACTTCTTGATCTCTTCTGCAATGAATTCTTGGCGCTCCACTGTTTGTTTCCTGACTTTTTGCTTGACGGGCCGCGCATGAGGACAAACGGCTAGGTGGTGCTCAATTACTTTCCTGGGAACGCCGGGGATGTCAGATGGTTGCCACGCGAAAACATCGACATTCGCCCGCAGGAAAGTAACGAGCGCGCTTTCCTATTTAGGGTCGAGAGTGGCACTGATGGTGAAAGTACCACCAGTGCCGTCCTCCTTGGCGGACACCTTCTTGGTCGCTGGCGGAGCTGCCATCGTCTTCTTACACTTTCCAGTGGAGCTCGATGGTGCATCCTCGACGGTAGCGCAGCACTCCGAAGAGGTGCCCTTGCCGGAGTGGGCATCAGAACTCTTGCCGGACTTGGTCTTCTTCTTCCCCCCGGGAGCTTCAGCGGCAAGTGTCTCGCGATCCGCTGCGGCTGCTGCTTCCCGGTAGATCTTGTCGGCACAGATAAGAGCATCTTTCTTGTCGCCAGGGACAGAGATGACACCTATCGGGCCTAGCATCTTCAGCATGTTGTACGCGTAGTGAGAGGCCGCCATGAATTTGGCGAGCACTGGAAGGCCGAGAATTCAATTGTAAGGCAATAGAAAATCGGCAACGTCAAAAGTGATCCTCTCAGTCCTGAAGTTCAGCTCGCTGCCAAATGTCACCGGCAGCGTGATCTTCCCCTTCGGCTTGCTCCTTCCCGGGTTGATTCCTTGGAATGTGCCGGTCTCTTCGAGCTCGCTGTCAGGGACTTGGAGTTTTCGAAGCACAACGGAGGAGATCAGGTTCAAGCCGGCCCCGCCGTTAACTAGCATCTTAGTTACCTTGAGGTTGCGGATAGTTGGTGAGACCATCATCGGCAAGCACCCGACCGCAGTTGTGCGATCAGGGTGGTCCTCAATATCAAAGATGATAGGCGTGCTGGACCATTTCAGAAGCTTGCGTGACTCGATGGGTGGTTCTGCCGCATTGACTTCCCGCACCCACTGCTTGAGTTGGTGGTGTGAAGTACGCAGAGAAGCACCACCGTCAACGCACAAGACCTCCGTGGCTTTCTGAAATTCCTGCTCACTGGTCTCGTCATCATCCATGTCTTCGTCGTCGTCGTCTTCATCCTTGTCGCGGCCGCGGGGAGGTCTGTCTCCTTGCCACTGATTGGCCTTGTCGCGGCGTCCTCCCCGGCCGGTGCGCTTCGTACCAGATCCTCCAGCACCTGCTTGGGCTTTCTCCTTGTCGCGTCGCTTGTACTCGGCCTTTTGCAACTCGACAAGCTGCTCGACCTTCTTGCAGCTCTGGAGGTCATGGCCCTTGGTGCGGTGGATCTTGCAGTACTGTTTGTTGGTGCCGTCCTGCTTGTCGGCGGCCGCCACAGCCTGGTAGTTGGCGCATGCGGCAACCTCCTTGCCGGAGCTGCCATCTTTGGCTTTCTTGGCACCACCGTCGCTGCTGGACTGCTCAACAACTAGCACATCTTTGCCTTTTCTCTTCCTGTTGTTCCGCCGCCGGTTTTTATTTGCCAGGGCGGCATCCTCGCTGTCAGATCCTCCTGTTCCTGTATTCTCTCCGGGGAGTTTCCTCCCTTCCTCAGCACATGCACACCTGTCGGCCAGAGCATATAGCTCGCTGACGTCTCTGATCTTGCACATCGCCATCTCCTCCCACATCCTGCGGTTACGCACGTTCTGATGGAACGCGCTGATGACCGCGGCAGGGTGGACATCTGGGATGTTGCGTTACACTTGGCTAAATCTCTGGATATACTTGAGCAAGGGCTCTCCTTCTTTCTGGGCAAGCAGGTGAAGGTCACTCTCCTGCCCATGGGGTTTGTAGCCGCCCGTAAAGGCGCCGACAAACTGATGGCATAGGTCTGACCAGGAAGATATGGAGTTTTCCGGCAAGTGCATGAACCAGGATCTGACGTTGGGCTTGAGTACCAGCGGGAGGTAGTTGGCAAGGATCTTGTCGTCTAGCCCCCCGGCAGCCTGCACCGCGATGGTGTAGATGCTGAGGAGCTCCGACGGATGAAACCTGTCGTCGTACTTCTCTGGTACGACAGGCTTGAAATTCTTCGTGCTGGGCCACTGGACTTGCCGCAGCTCACGAGTAAACGCAGGGCAACCTACCGCCTACGGCATGTCGCCTGGTTCCCTTGGCGCATGCATGTCGATAGTGGGCCCAGCACGTCGGTCTGATTGATGCCGCGTTTCTCTTCGGTGCTCGATGCGGGTACGAGCGTCTTCTTGCTGCCGTTCGTGAAGAACGTGGCGCTGATCGCGATGAGTTCGCGGATCCGATGAAGCGATGGAGTCGCTGTCGCGATGGACCCGGCGAGTCGGCAATCTCGGCCTTCGGTACGGGGAGTGCACGGTGGTCGCACCCCCGCCGGTCTTGTCGCCATCGGCTCGCACCTGGCTGGCTTGCCGCGGCTGCGATGTGGTCGGCTGCCGCGGAGTGTCGCCGTTGGCGAAGCCGATGAGGCTCTGAATGGTGGCCCTCCAGTCGTCGATCTTGTCTGGCGTTGGAGGGAAGTCTAGGAGCAATTGAGCTCGCGCCAATGCTTTTCTGCTGGAGTGGCGGGTAGCGGTGGCGAACGGTGCGAGGAGCCGGATATGCTCGGACTTCCAACGACGTTAGAAGGAGCAGTATTCCGTAACGGCGACCGTGCCTCGCTTGCACCAGCACGTTGGCGTGCATGTTGGCCTTGAGCATCTCGAGATCCGCCAGCTCGATTTGGGTCCAGCGAACGTATGGTACCGTGAGTACCACGACGCTGCCGGTCCCGCTCTTCCTGAGATGGGCGCGGAGCGCCCATCGACGCCCGGTCGTCGTGGGAGTCTGCTACACCGCCGACAGGCAGCGCAGCCTTGTCCTTGGACCTGGTGGCACCGTGGGCTTCTTCGTCGACGCTCGTTCTTCCGCCGGCGTCTTCCCCTCCAGCAGTTTGCTTCGGCGGCGGTGGGTTCCACACGGACGGAGCAGCCACCTCCGAAGCCTTCTTCTTCGGCGGCATGTCGATGAAATCTATGAAGATCTAGCTCGGGTGAACGCCGGATCGGGTTCACACAACCTCGACGCCCCCTACCTGGCGCGCCAAAGATGCTGGGGAAATCTGGCTCCTCGAGCACCTATGGGGACGGAGCCCCTTCTCGGTTCGGCGGGGGGCGGACGCCGAGCAAAGAGCGGATCGAGGCGAGGCACGCGAGGGGTTTTACCCAGCTTCGGAGCTCTCCGGAGAGATAATACTCCTACTGCTGCTTTGTGGATTGTATTGAGTTCTTGCTCGGGAGCGCTGGGTGCTATAGTACACACCAGCAGCTAACGAGACCGAGCGGGAGTTTTCTACTGTTCGTCCTCCTGGGGGCGATCCCCCTCTACGTTGTGCATGGGCCTCCTTTTATACGCTCAAGGGGTCTCCAACAGGTGGCAACGTAGGCAGGGGTAAAAATGGAAAGGTGCTGCGGTAGGTACAGCTACCTACACAGTGTATCATACCTAACCCTGACGGCAGGGGACAAAGGCATTAAATGCCTATCTACGTCGCCCAGACGGTGCAGAAAAGGGACCGTCAGGGGCGCCACAACTTGCCACGATGGCGATCTTGTCAGCGCTGCATGCCATAGTGTACCCCTGGCTGCACAGCCTCCCGCCACGTACGCCTGGAAGGGTCCCAGAGCGACACGTAAGTGGGTGAGATGGAGCGCAGGTACAGAGTGGCTGCTTGCCATGGAAAATGCCTTCCCGCGACCGTTGTCTTGCCGCGTCCGGGAGCTTGTCGCTCGCCGGGTCCTGCCGGGACGCGTGGCGCGTCGGGGCAAGTTCTTTGAGGTGCTCTGGTTGGCCTTCCCGGCAAGCTCCTCTTGCCGGGGTCTTGTGCCTCGAGTGGCCTTCCCGACAAGCTCCTCTTGCCGGGGACTTATCTCCTTGGCTTAAATACTTTGTTCTTGAATGGCTCCAAAGGAACCATAGGGGGCCTTGGTGATCACCTGGCAAGCCTTGCCGCGGGGTACTGCGACTGCCCGTGCACAAGTTTGGGATACTAGGGTACCCCTACTCTAGTACACCGACAGAGTGCCCCAAAGTTTCTACCAGAGAATCAAGACGAAAACGTGTGCCAACCCCTATGCATAGGTTCATGGGCGGAACCCGCAAGTTGATCACCAAAACATACATCAAGTGAATCAGGTGATATCCCATTGTCACCACAGATACGCACAGCAAGACATACATCAAGTGTTCTCAAATCATTAAAGACTCAATCTGATAAGATAACTTCAAAGGGAAAACTCAATCCATTACAAGAGAGTAGAGGGGAAGAAGAAACATAAGATCCAACTATAATAGCAAAGCTCGCGATACATCAAGATCGTGCGAAATCAAGAACACGAGAGAGATAGATCAAACACATAGCTACTGGTACATACCCTCAGCCCCAAGGGTGAACTACTCCCTCCTCGTCATGGAGAGCGTCGGGATGATGAGGATGGCCACCGCTGAGGGTTCCCCCCCTCCGGCAGGGTGCCGGAACAGGGTCCCGATTGACTTTTGGTGGCGGCTTGCAGCGGCGGAACTCCCGATCTATTATGTTCTTTGGATGTTTTATGGTACGTGGGTATATATGGGTGAAAGAAGTACGTCGGTAGACCTCCGGGTTGTCCACGAGGCAGGGGGCGCGCGCGCCCCCCACCCTGGTGGGCAGCCCGGGACTCCCTGGCGTGCACTCCAAGTTTTTCTGGTAGCTTTCCTTCAAAAAATAACTTCTCCAGTTGATTTCATTCCGTTTCGACTCCGTTTGATATTCCTTTTCTTCGAAACACTGAAATAGGCTAAAAACAACAATTCTGGGCTGGGCCTCCGGTTAATAGGTTAGTCCCAAAAATAATATAAAAGTGGATAATAAAGCCCAATATTGTCTAAAACATTAGATAATATAGCATGGAGCAATCAAAAATTATAGATACGTTGGAGACGTATCAAGCATCCCCAAGCTTAATTCCTGCTCGTCCTCGAGTAGGTAAATGATAAAAAAGATAATTTTTGATGTGGAATGCTACTTGGCATAAATTCAATGTAATTCCTCTTAATTGTGGTATGAATATTCAGATCCGAAAGATTCAAGATAAAAGTTCATATTGACATAAAAAATATTAATACTTCAAGCATACTAACTAAGCAATTATGTCCTCTCAAAATAACATGGCCAAAGAAAGTTCATCCCTACAAAATCATATAGTTTAGTCATGCTCCATTTTCGTCACACAAGAATGCTCTCATCATGCACAACCCCGATGAGAAGCCAAGCAATTGTTTCATACTTTAGTAATCTCAAACTTATAAACCTCCGCGCAATACAAGAGCGCGAGCCATGGATATAGCACTATGGGTGGAATAGAATAATGATGATGGGGGTTATGTGGAGAAGACAAAAATGGAGAAGGTCTCTCATCAATGAGGCTAATCAATGGGCTATGGAGATGCCCATCGATTGATGTTAATGCAAGGAGTAGGGATTGCCATGCAACGGACGCACTAGAGCTATAAATGTATGAAAGCTCAACAAAAAAAACTAAGTGGGTGTGCATCCAACTTGCTTGCTCACGAAGACCTAGGGCACTTGAGGAGGCCCATTGTTGGAATATACAAGCCAAGTTCTATAATGAAAAATTCCCACTAGTATATGAAAGTGACAAAACAAGAGACTCTTTATTATGAAGATTATGGTGCTACTTTGAAGCACAAGTGTGGTAAAGAAAGGATAGTAGCATTGCCCCTTTTTATTTCTTTTTTTGGGCCTTTTTTTCTTTTGGCCTTTCTCTCTTTTTTTGGGACAATGCTCTATTAAATGATGATCTTCATACTTATATTGATTTGCAACTCAATGATTACAACTCGATACTAGAACATAGTATGACTCTATATGAATGCCTCCGGCAGTGTACTGGGATATGCAATATATCAAGAGTGACATGTATGAAAGAATTATGAACGGTGGCTTTGCCACAAATACTATGTCAACTACATGATCATGCTAAGCAATATGACAATGATGTCATGATGAACGGAATGGTGGAAAGTTGCATGGCAATATATCTTGGAATGGCTATGGAAATGCCATAATAGGTAGGTATGGTGGCTATTTTGAGGAAGATATAAGGAGGTTTATGTGTGAAAGAGCGTATCGTATCACGGGATTTGGATGCACTGGCAAAGTTTGCGCCAACTCTCAATGTGAGAAAGGGCAATGCACGATACCGAAGAGGCTAGCAATGATGGAAGGGTGAAAGTGCGTATAATCCATGGACTCAACATTAGTCATAAAGAACTCATATACTTATTGCAAAAATCTACAAGCCATCAAAAACCAAAGCACTATGCACATGCTCCTAGGGGGATAGATTGGTAGGAAAAGACCATCGCTCGTCCCCGACCGCCACTCATAAGGACGACAATCAAAGAATACCTCATGTTTCAAATTTGTTACATAACGTTTACCATACGTGCATGCTACGGGACTTGCCAAATTCAAAACAAGTATTTCTGAAATTCACAACTACTCAACTAGGACAACTTCAATATCACTACCTCCATATCTCAAAACAATTATCAAGCATCAAACTTTTCTTAGTATCCAACGCACTCAAAAGAAAGTTTAACAAATCTTGAATACCAAGCATATTAAGATTATTAAGCAAATTACCATGCTATTTAAGACTCTCAAAATAATCTAAGTGAAGCATGAGAGTTCATCTATATCTTCAAAATAGAACTACCACCATGCTCTAAAAGATATAAGTGAAGCACTAGAGCAAACAACAAACTACTCAAAAAGATATAAGTGAAGATCAATGAGTAGTTGTATAATTATGTAACTATGTGAAGACTCTCTAACATTTAAGAATTTCAGATCTTGGTATTTTATTCGAACAGCAAGCAACACAAAATAAAATGACATGACGCTCCAAGCGAAACACATATCATGTGGTGAATAAAAATATAGCTCCAAGTAAAGTTACCGATGAACGAAGACGAAAGAGGGGATGCCATCCGGGGCATCCCCAAGCTTAGACGCTTGGTTATCCTTGAATATTACCTTGGGATGCCTTAGGCATCCCCAAGCTTAGGCTCTTGCCACTCCTTATTCCATAGTCCATCGAATCTTTACCCAGAACTTGAAAACTTCACAACACAAAACTTAACAGAAAACTCGTGAGCTCCGTTAGTATAAGAAAATAAAACACCACTTCAAGGTACTGTAATGAACTCATTATTTATTTTATTGGTGTTAAATCTACTGTATTACAACTTCTCTATGGTTTATAAACTATTTTACTAGCCATAGATTCATCAAAATAAGCAAGCAACACAATGAAAACATAATCTGTCAAAAACAGAACAGTCTGTAGTAATCTGTATCAAACGTATACTTCTGGAACTCCAAAAATTCTAAAATAAATTGGTAGACCTGAGTAATTTGTCTAGTAATCATCTTCAAAAAGAATCAACTAAATAGAACTCTCCAGTACAATGTTTTAGCTAATCTCGTGAGTGCTAAAGTTTCTGTTTTTTCACAGCAAGATCATAAAGACTTCACCCAAGTCTTCCCAAAGGTTCTACTTGGCACAAACACTAATTAAAACATAAAACCACATCTAAACAGAAGCTAGATGTATTATTTATTACTAAACAGAACCAAAAAGCAAGAAACTAAAATAAAATTGGGTTGCCTCCCAACAAGCGCTATCGTTTAACGCCCCTAGCTAGGCATGATGATTTCAATGATGCTCACATAAAAGATAAGAATAGAAACATAAAGAGAGCATCATGAAGAATATGAATAGAAAATTTAAGTCTAACCCACTTCCTATTCATAGGGATTTTGTGAGCAAACAACTTATGGGAACAATAATCAACTAGCATAGGAAGGCAAAACAAGCATAACTTTAAAACTTTAAGCACATAGAGAGGAAACTTGATATTATTGCAATTCCTACAAGCATATGTTCCTCCCTCATAATAATTTTCAGTAGCATCATGAATGAATTCAACAATATAACCAGCACCTAAAGCATTCTTTTCTTGATCTACTTGCATAGAAAATTTACTACTCTCCACATAAGCAAAATTCTTCTCATTCGGAATAGTGGGAGTATCATAAGAGACTTGAATCCTATAAATTGTTTCCACATTAAAAGAGTAATGTTCAGAAAAAGGGTAATCATAATCATGACAAGTTTTATAAATATAATCATCACTACTTCTTATAGCATAAGTTTCATCATAGTAATCATCATAAGTAGCAACTTTGTTCTCATCATAATCAATTGAAACCTCTTCCGAAATAGTGGATACATCACTAAATAAAGTCATGACCTCTCCAAATCCACTTTCATAAATATTATAAGATTCAACATCCTCCAAAATAGTGGGATCATTACTTCCTAAAGTTGACACTCTTCCAAACCCACTTTCATCAATATAGTCATCATAGGTAGACGGCATGCTATCATCATAACAACTTTGCATATCAAAACTTGGGAGGCTAAAAATATCATCATTATTAAACATAGCATCCCTAAGATTGGGACAAACATTAATTGCAGCAAATATATTCTCAAATATGTCATTCTCATCAAACATAGCTTCCCCAAGCTTGGGCCTTTTCATATCATAAGCATAATCACTCTCATCATTAATAGTATGGATAGCACCAATAGTATAGCAATTATTATATTCTTCCAAGCAAGTGCCAAAAAGATTTTCAAGATCATAAGAAGTATCATTATCTTCCCAATCATAATCATCACAACAAGCAATAGGCATAACGAGATCATCATCAAGTGCATCATCTTCCACAATTATTTTTGATTCATTTTCATGAGGCACAACAATAATAGGAGCAACTTTATTTGGGAGAGATATCTTTTTACCTCTCTTCCTTTTTCTTTTCTTCTTCTTCTCCACATCATGTGTGGGTTCAATCCTCTTTTTGGAGCTCCTTATTGATGAGATTGGTTGAATAAAAGGCTCCTCCTCGTTACCTGATTCATCATAAGAAATAATAGGAAAATATTGGGAAGTCTCTTCCCTTTCGTTAGTATTCTCTTCATCCTCTATTTGTTTTCTTTTCTTTATGTAATTGGAAATATAAGGATTTTCAATGCAATTCACTGCACAATACATATAAATTTCTTCTAGATCAAAATGAAGAACTCTATCAAGGGCAAATTTTGGAATGTCCTTAGTTATACATTTAATTTCTTCATAACCCAAGAGCAAACTAAGTTCATTATGATGTGCAAGGGAAATCAAGTGATCACAATTTTTGGACATGATAAGACCATGAAATTTTTTGCATTGGGTACTAAAATGATCATGTTCATTGCAAAGTTCACAAGTATGGCTAATGAAGTTTAAATTTTTAGCACACGCATCTAGCCTTTCTTGCAACCATTTAGTTTCCAAGTACTTATGCCTCTTGCAATATCTATCTTCCTTATTTGGTGTGTACTTGCAAACCCAATATACTCCACAAAAATCGACATGCTTATAGGAGACATTTTCATCATAACTAGTGCAATCATCATTTGTACTATGGATATTCAAGGAGTTCATACTAACAACATTGCAATCATGCTCATCATTCAAAAATTTAGTGCCAAACATTTTAATGCATTATTCTTTTAACACTTTGGCACAATTTTCTTTTCCATCATACTCATGAAAGATATTAAAAAGATGAAGCGTATGAGGTAAACTCAATTCCATTTTTTGTAGTTTTCTTTTATAAAATAAACTAGTGCTTAAACAAGAAACAAAAAGATTCGATTGGAAGATCTAAAGATATACCTTCAAACACTAACCTCCCCGGCAACAGCGCCAGAAAAGAGCTTGATGTCTACTACGCAACCTTCTTCTTGTAGACGTTGTTGGGCCTCCAAGTGCACAGGTTTGTAGGACAGTAGCAAATTTCCCTCAAGTGGCTGACCTAAGGTTTATCAATATGTGGGAGGCGTAGGATGAAGATGGTCTCTCTCAAGCAACCCTGCAACCAAATAACAAAGAGTCTCTTGTGTCCCCAACACACCCAATACAATGGTAAATTGTATAGGTGCACTAGTTCGGCGAAGAGATGGTGATACAAGTGCAATATGGATGGTAGATATAGGTTTTTGTAATCTGAAAATATAAAAACAGCAAGGTAGCAAGTGATAAAAGTGAGCGTAAACGGTATTGCAATGATGGGAAACAAGGCCTAGGGTTCATACTTTCACTAGTGCAAGTTCTCTCAACAATAATAACATAATTGGATCATATAACTATCCCTCAACATGCAACAAATAGTCACTCTAAAGTCACTAATAGCAGAGAACAAAAGAAAAGATTATGGTAGGGTGCGAAACCACCTCAAAGTTATTCTTTCCAATCAATCCGTTGGGCTATTCCTATAAGTGTCACAAACAGCCCTAGATTTCGTACTAGAATAACACCTTAAGATACAAATCAACCAAAACCCTAATGTCACCTAGACACTCCAATGTCACCTCAAGTATACATGGGTATGATTATACAATATGCAGCACACAATCTCAGATTCATCTATTCAACTAACACATAGAACCTCAAAGGGTGCCCCAAAGTTTCTACCGGAGAATCAAGATGACAATGTGTGCCAACCCCTATGCATAGGTTCATGGGCGGAACCCGCAAGTTGATCACCAAAACATACATCAAGTGAATCACGTGATATCCCATTGTGACCACAGATACGCACGGCAATACATACATCAAGTGTACTCAAATCATTAAAGACTCAATCTGATAAGATAACTTCAAAGGGAAACCTCAATCCATTACAACAGAGTAGAGGGGGAGAAGAAACATAAGATACAACTATAATAGCAAAGCTCGCGATACATCAAGATCGTGCCAAATCAAGAACACGAGAGAGAGAGAGAGAGAGAGATCAAACACATAGCTACAAGTACATACCCTGAGCCCCGAGGGTGAACTATGCCCTCCTCGTCATGGAGAGCGCCGGGATGATGAAGATGGCCATCAGTGAGGGTTCCCCCCCTCCGGCAGGGTGCCGGAACAAGGTCCCGATTGACTTTTGGTGGCTACAGAGGCTTGCGGTGGCGGAACTCCCGATCTATTCTGTTCTTTGGAAGTTTTAGGGTACGTGCGTATATGGGTGAAAGAAGTACGTCGGTGGACCTCCGGGCTGTCCATGAGGCAGGGGGCGCGCCCTAGGGGGGTGGGTGCGCCCCCCACCCTCGTGGGCAGCCCGGGACTCCCCTGGCGTGCACTCCAAGTTTTTCCGGTAGCTTTCCTTCCAAAAATAACTTCTCCAGTTGATTTCATTCCGTTTCGACTCTGTTTGATATTCCTTTTCTACCAAACACTGAAATAGGCTAAAAACAACGATTCTGGGCTGGGCCTCCAGTTAATAGGTTAGTCCCAAAAATAATATAAAAGTGGATAATAAAGCCCAATATTGTCTAAAAGAGTAGATAATATAGCATGGAGCAATCAAAAATTATAGATACGTTGGAGACGTATCAGGCGGCAGCCATAACGCCGTACGGCCGAGGGGCGCACCATGCCGCGGCAAAGAGGCGGGGCGGACAGTGTCGGCCAAGGACGGGCCGGGCGCCGAGGGAGAATCCACCTGTTGTTCCTGTTTAAACATAAAATAAAACTCGTCGAAATAAACATGCCGAGATGTGATGAAGCGGTGAGAGACCGGATCATAGCACCTATAGCCCTTAGTGTTAGCCAGGTAACCGACAAAGACACACAGGAGAGAACGAGGAGCAAGTTTATGAGGGGAGGTGGTGGTAGTACTCGGATAACAGAGACAACGGAAGATACAAAGACCGTCATATAAGGGTGGAGAACCAAAGAGAAGGTGATGTGGTGTAAAATTCGAGCGGGTGCAACACGGACGAAGGTTAATGAGGAGGGTGGCAGTACTGAGAGTGTCAGGCCAGAAATGGGGAGGCATGTCGGAATGGAATAAAAGGGTACGGACGCAATCGTTAAGAGTGCGGAGGATGCGTTCAGCCCAACCGTTGTGCTGTGAAGTGTAAGGACATGTAAGCCAGAAAATTGTGCCATGGGTGGAGAGAAGGTTGTGGATGGTGGTGTTGTTGAACTCTTTCCCGTTGTGAGTTTGCAAAGCAAGAATGGGACGACCAAATTGCGTAGACACGTAAGAGTAGAAGGCTGTGAGGGTGGTAGCAACTTCAGACTTTTTACGCACTGGAAAAGTCCACACAAAGTGAGAGTAATTATCTAAGATAACAAGATAATATGAAAAAACAATATTACTAGCAACGGGAGAGGTACAGACATCACTATGGATTAACTCAAAAGGTAGCGACGCAAATGTGGATGAAGAACTAAAGGGAAGGCGAACATGTTTGCCTAGACGGCATGCATGACAAGAGTGCGCATACATTTTATTACATGTAAAAGAAAAATCTCTAATTATTTGACGAAGTGCGTTGGAGCTAGGATGACCAAGACGGGCGTGCCAAAGATCGGCGCCGGTAGAAAGAGCAACCGGTCCAGCATGTTTGGATGATGGAGGCTGGATGGAGTACATATCGCTAGGGCTATCACATCAGTGAAGAACCATCCGGGTGAGGGCGACCTTAACAAAGAAACCAACTTCATCAAATTCCACAGTTACACAGTTATCACGAGAAAGTTTACGAACACATACTAAGTTCTGAATAAGTTTAGGAGACACAAGAACATTATTGAGATAAAGTGGTCTAGAGGTGGAAGGAAAACTAGTGGAACCAACATGAGTGATAGGAAGACCAGCACCATTACCGACAATGATACGAGAGGAAGTGTGGATAGGAGACACGGAAGATAGGTTACCTGGATAAGCGGCCATATGTGATGATGCACCGGTGTCCATAAACCGGTGGCCACCTTCGAAATAAGCCCCGGTCGGAGGCTGTTGATGAAGTACAGCGAGTAGGGCCAGGTCATAGGAGACCGGAGCGGGGTAACTCAAGTAACCGGTCGCGCCAGCGCTAGGGTTTGGCCCGCCATAGCCAACCGAAGCGGGGGAGTAGTAGGGTTGTGGGGCGACCGGACATGGTTGCTGGCCGGCGAAGAAGGCCTGATGGCCGGAGGGCCCGGTCTCTAGGAGACTCGAAGGGAGGTGCAGGGGTGTGGCACGGGCATGGTGTAGGCGTGCACGAACCCTGTCCAGGGGTTGTGGCCGCCCTCAAGGCTGCGTCGGCCGCTGCTGAGTGGGCCTGGCACGCGGCTGCTGCTGCTGCTACAGCGGCGGTTGGTGTTGATGAAGAGCCGCGGGAGCCGGAGGCCGTGGTTGATACGGGGTGCCGTAGGCACCTTGTGGTGCAGGAGGAGCCGCGGGTGCATGACCGCCGTGCGTGTAGCCGGCGGCGATGGCGGTGTGAACAGCACGGGAGCGGAGATGCTTCAACCGTCATTCCTCAGGACGGAGATACCCCACCGCCCGCTCGTATCTAGGGTTCGCCATGAGGGTGAGTTTGGAGGCGGCGTTGCCGAGATCCTCATTGAGGCCGGCGGTGAGGGAGGAGAGGAGCAGCTCATCGCCCACCTTGAAGTCGATGTCGTTGAGCTTGTCGGAGAGATTCTTGAGGCACATGCAGTAGTCGTCGACGAAGGAGTCATTTTGGTCAGACCCGAAGAACTCCTACTGCAGCAAGACGATTTGTTGGATCTTGTTGTTGGTGAAGAGATCAATGATCTTGTTCCACACCGTGCATGCATCATCCTTGTCGCGAACAACGGTGTTGAAGATGTCCTTGGACACGGTGAGGAAGAGCCGCCTGATGATGATGGCATCGATCACCAACTAGTCGGCGTTGCGGTTCAGGACGAAGAGGTTGGCGGTTCCATCGATGTGATCCTGCAAGTTATACTCACAAAAGAGGAGATTGAAGTATGTCTTCCAAGCATAAAAATTCGCCTCTTTGTGGGAGAGGATAATCGGAACGCGGCGTTTGATGGGAACATCGCGGATATAGGCAGGGTCAGGGCGAGTGGCGGCGAAGGAACCGACGGAGGAGTCAAAGGGGTTCGGTGGGTGCACGGCCGGAGGGGTGGAGGCGGCGGAGCGGTGGGAGAGGTCGGACCCGGACATGGCGGAAGGTGCGACCGGGGTAGGGTTAGGGTTTGGGTGGCGGTTGGCAACTAGCGGAAGCAGCGGCGAGGGTTAGGGTTTGAGGTGGCAGTGGGAGGGGAAGCTAGCGGGGGGGTGAGTAGGGGCTGCTAGCGATGGGCGGAAGCAGTGGGCAGGCGGGGCTACGAGCGGAAATAGAGGGTGGCTAGGGGTGGGAGTGGAAGGGATCGCGAGGCGGGGTGGGTAGGCGAGGCTTCGGCGGCGGCAGGTAGCCAGCGACGCGGGCATAGCGAGGCGGGGTGGGAGTGCAGCTAGGGCGGCGGTGAGATGGTCGGCAACGCGGGCGTAGCGAGGAGGCTAGCGGCAGCGTCTAGGAAGCAGCGGCAACGCAACTAGGGCAGGGAGGATCGTAGGACAACTGATACCATATAGAAGATTATGCAACTCACGATATATTGACCAGGTGCAATATGCATGAATATAAAGTACATATGGGAGCCATGTCCTCAACTATACATGGAAAGAGGAGGGCTTGTTGCACAAGAAATACACATGAAATATCTACATCTCAACACAGACGGCGGTGTCGGGCACTTGCGAGTGCGGGCTACAAGGCAGAAAAGAGAACGAGGGAGAAGGAAAAATAGAGGAGAGCTCGCCGTGAACTCGAGGGACGGCTCTGCTTCCTTACGGAAGGGCTGAGGGTGGTGAATTAAATACGGTTGTGGTTGGATCCCAAGGACAAGGACGACGGCGATGGCAACGCCGAGGGGCTCCCGGGCTCGTTTTCTTCTTCTGGCTGACGTGCATCATCGTGGCTGAGCCTAGGGATGCGTGGTGAGGTCAGACAAACATGGTGGGCACGTTGGCAGCGAGCGTCGGCGACGGGCGCGCTCGGATGCGAGGAGAGGAGCGAGGGAGAGAGAGCCAGAGGTGGGGAGAGTCGAGGGAGAGTGAAAGAGCGATTCAGGTGTTGCGTGGAGGCCTTAGGGGCCTCCAGAAGCAGCGACAAGTAGGAAGTGGCCTAGGCGTGTGCGTGTGGGCGTCGCGCATGTGCTCGTCTTCCTTTTTTTGAGGGGTAAAACCGAACTTTATTTTGCAAATTCTACAAATAGTGGGATACATGTTTGGTCGTGGGGTTCAGTAAGCCACAGGTGGCGACCCCTAGCTAGAAAAAGCAAAAATTTAGCTAAGCTATGTGGCTCCCTATTGGCGGTTGTACCTTCAAAGATGAAGTTCCATGTAATGTTTCCCACCCTCTCCTTGATCTCTGAGAGAATTTGTGCATAATGTCCTCTGCTGCTATTAATGATATCATGGATCACTTGCTTAGCATCACATGCCATAATACATCTCTGAAGACCCAGATCTTCAGCTAGACAAATCCCCTCGCGGATGCAATTTCTTCCAGCGCTGTTGAGTCATGTAGGCCTTCAATCACAAGTGATGCGCTGCCTAGGTAGTTGCCGTATTGGTCTCTAGCCACCGCAGCAGCCGAGCCTCGACGATTTCCATTCGATACCCCCGCATCAACATGTACTTTGGCATAGCCCATAGGTGGAGCACTCGGTCTAGTGACCCGCGCCGCAGTTGCTGGTTGTATTGCCCCTCTGTTCACAGTGGGGCACTCCTTTATGATTTCTAGGTCGGCCATGAAACGCTTAATGAACTCATGTGTGGCATGGGGACTCTCGAAAATACCTTCGTGGATCGCCTTTCTCCTTGCTGACCATGTCGCCCAAAATGTCACCGCCAGCTTGATGTAAGCTTCATGGGACATGTCATTTATCATCGAGAACAACCAATTCTTGTTGTTCGGCTCAGTGATCTCTCTAAGGTGGTCTGCTAGTTCACCATCCACAAGGTCCCAAATGCACCTCGACATTGAACAATCGGGTAGCGAGTGTCGCCAGGAATCATATGCACCACAAGGACCACACGCATTGGAGTCAGACATATGTGTGTGAGCACGTACGTCATTCGTCGGCAAAGAGTGTTTAGATAAACGCCATAAGAACACGCGTATCTTCGCTGGTACTTGGATGCTCCAGAGCTGCTTCCTTCATTTTCCATATCTGAAACGCCTGCCCTGTTTTCCAAGCAAGCCTCATGCCGCTGTCTCGTGTTAATAAGCATCCTATACGCATATCTGACTAAGAAGATTCCATTGTTTTCATGACTCCATGCCCAAAAATCAGTTACATTCCGCATGCATAAAGGTATATTCAAGATGGCTGGAATATCAATGGAAATAAAGACCTCATGTAGGCATTGTATGTCCCAAGTAGCGCATGTATGGTCAATTAGACCAGAGACTAATTGAGTTGGGTTATCTAGTAAGCATCCGAACGACCGCATCATTTCTGACCTTGGGATCCGATTCTCTTCCCAAAAATTGGTATCTTGTCCATTACCTATTCTTTTTATCAGCCCCAACATGAGGATGTCTCTACCCTTCACAATTGCTCTCCAAATCTGGCTCGGGTGGCCTCCCAATTGTGCATGTAATATTGATGTGTCCGGAAAATAAACGCTCTTCAGAATACGAGAGCTCAAAGTTTCTGGGTTTCGCAAGATTCTCCATGCCTGCCTAGCAAGCAAGGAAAGATTAAAGAGCTCTATATCCTTAAAACCAAGATCTCCCATACTCTTGGGCTGGGCCATAACTTTCCATGATACCCAATGAGG
Organism: Aegilops umbellulata; assembly: GCA_032464435.1. NCBI lineage: Eukaryota > Viridiplantae > Streptophyta > Magnoliopsida > Poales > Poaceae > Aegilops > Aegilops umbellulata. The sequence goes on from CP136055.1 coordinate 204,490,859, forward strand.
TTTGCACTTTCCTTCTTTACTCCCCCACCAGAATTTCCGGATTAACATGTTGAGGTGTTCGCAAAGCCCCCTTGGCAGTTTAAAGCAAGACATTGAGAATACTGGAATTGCCCGTGCCACAGCTTTCACGGGAAGTTCCTTCCCTGCCGTGGGCATGGTCCGCTCTATCCATCCTTACACTTAGTTTCATAAATGATCTTTTAGGTATTTGAAGGCAATATTTTTCGACGAGCCCACATCTGAAGGCATACCCAAATACTTCTCGTTCAATGTTTCATTGGGGACTTCCAAGAGCCCCTTAATTTCGACCCTAACAGTCTCAGGCACACCCTTGCTGAAATATATTGATGACTTGGCATTATTGATTCTCTGTCCTGTTGCTTGGCAATAAATATTCAGAACATGGTTCACCTCGCCGGCTCCCTCGCCCTTTGCCTTAAAGAACAACAGGCTGTCATTTGCGAATAATAAGTACTTTACCAGTGGCGCCGAAGGAGCCACTTGCAACGCACTTAGATTTGATGACTGTCTTGATTTGAGGAGGCACGAAAGGCCCTCTGCTACCAACAAGAACAAATATGGAGAAATCGGGTCGACTTGTCTGAGTCCGCGAGACGGTTTAAATTCCTGAAGTTTTTTCCCGTTAAACAAAACTGAAAACTTAACAGAAGACACCATGTTCATGACTATGTCAACCCACTTTTTAGAAAGCCCAGCTTTAGCATTACTCCTTGAAGATAACTCCATTCCACCCGGTCATACGCCATCATCATGTTCAGTTTCAGAGCACAATGCTGATTTTTCTTCGCCCTGTTTCTTTTCATAAAATGAAGACATTCATAAGCCGCTATAATGTTGTTAGTGATGAGTCTCCCCGGTACAAAAGCTGACTGTTCGGGGGAAATGATATCAGGGAGTACTTGCTTCAGGCGGTTTGGTACAACCTTCGACGCAATCTTGTAAAATACATTACACAAGCTTATTGGTCGAAATTGTGTTAGGAGTGTCGGTTTTTCTACCTTAGGTATGAAAACCAGAAGGGTACCATTAATGCATTCTGCTGACTCCGTACCTTCCATAATCCGTAGAACCACCTTTGTTACCTCTTCCCTACAAACCTCCCAGTGGCATTGAAAAAAATGCGCGGGAAAGCCATCCGGCCCTGGAGCCTTGATGGGGAACATTTGGAATAGAGCCCGTTTGACCTCCTCAGACTTATAGGGCGCGTTTAGAGTATCATTCATTGCTGCAGTTACTTTGCATGGGACCGTATTAAGCACCAAATCCATATCTTGCACCCCTTCTGAAGTGTACAAATTATTGTAAAAAGCGGCCGTAGCCTCCTCCATCTCAGCGGTGTCTTCTGTCAACCTACCATCCGGCAGCTGTAGCATCTTTGTCTGGTTTTTCTGCCTTTGTTGGCCTGCCCTTAGATGGAAGAAATAGGTATTTTTATCACCGTGTGACAACCAGTCAAGTCTTGCGTGTTGTCGCTAAAGCATGGTGAAAAAGCTCAACCAGTTTACATGGCTCAGTGCAGCTCTGCCTGGTACTGCTCGCAGTGACTCCAGTTCCCTCTTCAGTCGGCTTATCTCATGTTTAATATTCCCAAAGTGTATCTTTGTCGTTGTCAAAACCGGCGGATCTCGGGTAGGGGGTCCCGAACTGTGCGTCTAAGGAGGATGGTAATAGGAGGCCGGGGACACGATGTTTACCCAGGTTCGGGCCCTCTCGATGGAGGTAATACCCTACTTCCTACTTGATTGATCTTCATGATATGAGTATTACAAGAGTTGATCTACCACGAGATCGTAGATGCTAAACCCTAGAAGCTAGCCTATGGTATGATTGTTGTTGTCCTACGGACTAAACCCTCCGGTTTATATAGACACCGGAGGGGTCTAGGGTTACACAGAGTTGGTTACAAGGAAGGAGATCTACATATCCATATTGCCAAGCTTGCCTTCCACGCCAAGGAGAGTCCCATCAAGACACGAGACGAAGTCTTCAATCTTGTATCTTCATAGTCCAATAGTCCGGCCAAAGGATATAGTCCGGCTGTCCGGATACCCCCTAATCCAAGACTCCCTCAGTAGCCCCTGAACCAGGCTTCAATGACGATGAGTCCGGCGCGCAGATTTGTCTTCGGCATTGCAAGACGGGTTCCTCCTCCGAATACTCCATAGAAGTTTTTGAACACGAGAATAGTGTCCGACTTTGCAAAACAAATTCCACATACCACCATAGAGAGAATAATATTTCCACACATCTAACCTGCCGACCGTTTTCCATAATGTGACGTATTGCCACGGTCTGGTCATGACGAACCGTTTCTCTCAACCAGCCTTGGCGCATATTGCGAGGTAGTTTCCTTGGCACGTCTTGTCGAAGCAAAGATCGTGTCCCCTTATCACGGGATTCTCATCAATACGGACGTGGGTAACCCAACCGCGCCATCAATTAGGACGCTTGGGGAATAAGCGAGTTTACTAGGCAGGTGGGGGCGCAAAATTCCGTCCGCCCTTATAAAGGGATAAGGGTTCACCTTTTTCAACCACACCTTCTTCCTCCTCGCTCATCCATTCTCGCGCACTCGAGCTCCAACACCCAAGTCTGCGTCTTTCTCCTCAAACCGTTCCAAGCATGTACGGAGCGGGAGGCAAGTGGATGAAATCCTCCGTCATGGAGGAGGACATCAAAAAGCTGCAGGGAGCCGGATACTTTGCCGCGGATATCGCGCATCGGCTGCCCAACGTGGGGCAGATCGTCCCTACCCCGGAATCTCATGAGAGGGTAGTTTTTCTTACCCACTCCGTCCACGGACTGGGATTTCCCCTCCACCCGTCCGTTCGCGGCCTCATGTTCTACTACGGGCTGGACTTCCATGATTTGGCCCCAAACTTCATCCTCAACATCTCGGTGTTTATCGTCGTGTGCGAGGCCTTCCTCCGTGTCCGGCCCCACTTCCGCTTGTGGCTGAAGACCTTCAATGTTAAACCTAAGGTGGTGGGCGGCCAGCAAGCGGAATGTGGAGGCGCCATGGTGGGAAAAATGCCCAACGTCACATGGCTCGAGGGCTCCTATGTGGAGACCATAAAGGGGTGGCAATCGGGGTGGTTCTACATCACCGAGCCGCGTGACTCCAACTGGGTGGCGGCCCCCGAGTTCCGATCTGGAATCCCCATGCGGCTCACCTCCTGGAAAGAGAAGGGCCTGTCTTGGGGTTCACTGGTGGAGCTGACCGGACTCTAGAAATGCATCCGGAACATGATAGGCAAGAAACTCAAGCGTGTCAACGTGGTCCAGGTCATGCTCTTCCGCCGGATCCTCCCGTGTCAACGACGGGCGTTCAATTTGTGGTAGTTCGACCCAGCCGTGCACCAGACGCTGCGAGAGCTCTTCGACACGACGCACAAGGACGTCTGGAAGGTGCTGTTCAAGGGAGCCGAGGTTCCTCCTTCCCTTACCGAGGACCGCGGTCTTAGCGCGAAGCGCCCTGCGAATCCGGTAAGTCTTTTATGAGATGTTTATTTTCCCCATATGATCATGTGCGGGATCTAAGCTTTCATGCCTTTAACAGGACTGGGTGGAGACAGCGGAGCAGATTGACTGCCCAGCCCCCCTACCCGAATATCCAGCGGATGCTCTCCTAACGGAGATGCTGGTTCCGGCACCTTATGAGGTGCCGGAGAACAAGACCAAGAAGACCACGGGGACCCGAAAGGGTCTCCGACGCGCGTTTGTGTCGGACTCATCGTCCGAACACTCTGAGGCGCACTCCTCCCATGAAAACGAGGAGGAGGAGGAAAGTTCACCCCCCAACCGGGGGAGATAAGAAAAGGAAGGCCGCCCCAACCGGGGAGGCCGAAGGGTCCAAGAAGAGAAGGACCCCCCTTCCGGACTGCTCCACGACCGCTGCCCCTAGAGACGACGAGTGGTTGCCTAGGGACAAGCCCCTGGCGAAGTCGTAAGTATCCAGATACCAGAGTAATTCGATATATCTCTATCGCACCGCTTCACCCTACGCCGGACATGATTATGCAGTCCGTCCCAAGCCCGTATCGACGTATCTTTGTCGGACGGTTCTTTGGACCCGTCGGATATGAGCAGCGGCTCTCTTCCAACCGCCTCCACCCCTCGCCCTACGGACAATATCGAGGTGTTGTCTCAGAAGGCACCAAGCCAAGGGGAGGTAGTCCTGGACGCGCCTCGAGGCGCCCTTCCGGACCCCGAGCGCAAAGGGGGCCAGATTCCCACGGGCTCCAAGTTCGGCCCTCAGCCGAACACTGTGCCGGAACCTCCTGTGGTTCCAGACTCCGGCAGGCGACCTCCTGCTAAGAGGGGCAAGCCACCCGTGCCGGTGACCTCTGTGCATCCAGAGGCACCGGGCAACTTGCTGGAAGCGCTTCACGTCGCTTCCATCGACGAAGAGCACCGCACTATCATGAGTGCGGTGATTGAGAAGGTTCAGTCCGCCAAAAGTGGACTAACTGAAGCTTGTGCCAGCCTCCTAATAGGCTTTCAGGTATGTAATAGAAATATGGAAAAATATAACCATATAGACAGTAGCCCCTGATGCTCTGTTTGGCGTTCGCAAAGAAAAGCCGAATAGAGGATCGAATAATAATCACAGGAGTCTAATTATAGTATGTCTATGTGAACATGCAGGCTTCACTGCTGGCCGCTGCCGCACATACTGCAGAGGTCGCTGCACTGAAGCAGGACCTTGAGCGGTCCGGGGAAGAGCTCAGCCTTGCCAAGAGGCAGCTCGAGGAGAACAAAGGTAAGCAATACCTTGTCTATATGAAAAAAGATTTGGTTGCAGAATAATAGGATCATCATGAATTTTGCCAGGGGCTACGACTGAAGTGGCGACCTTGAAGAAGGCGCTGTCCGAGGCTGAAAACAAAGCGGACCTGGAGCGCACCGAGCGAGAAAAACAAGAGGCCCGAGTAGGAGAGGTACAACAAGATCTCCAGGCTCTCGTCAAGAAGCACCAAGCCCTGGAGCTTGACTCGAAGACGCGAGAGTCTGAGCTTGCCAAGGCGCACGACAACGCGAAACATGCCAAGGCCGAAGCCCAAAAGGCCCTCGAGGAAATTGAGGCGGTTAAGAAGATAGCGGCGGGTAAGACATTCAATATGCAAAGCAAGCACGTGGAAGAAAATTTCTTTTTACTTACCCGAGTTCGGAGCTCTCCAGGAGCGTTCGCAGATCTGCCCCGCAGTGTGTCTGATGCCGCGGAGTTCTACCGGGCCGAGGAGGGGAGCTCGACGGAGAAGTTGTTCTGGTCTTAGTATACTGGGACCGAACACCTGATGCCCTTGAGCGACCAGCTGAAGCAATTGGTCGAGCTTCACAAGGCCGTCAAACATGCCATGAAGGGGCTCATAGTCCGGCTGTGGCCTGGCGAGCCCCTGCCGAACAACTACTTCGGCCTGGTGAGGCGGCTTGTGGATGCCTGCCCACGGCTAGAAGTCATAAAGTGGTCCGTCTGCATCGAAGGTGCACGCAGGGCTTTTGCCCGTGCGAAAGTGCACTGGGCCAAGATGGACGCCAAGAAGCTGGTGAAGGAGGGGCTGCCGCAGGGCAAGGAGAATCGCCACCCCGAAATGTATATGACGGTGTCCTGAAGGGTGCCCGCCTTGTGGCGGAGGAATGTACCAAAGATGTCATTTCTGAATGAACTTGGTCATGTGATCCTGTAATATGAAAACTGGTTCATTTGCGCTATGCAACACTTTTTGAATTTAAAATATTACCTTCTGTGCGGCCGTTTATAAAATCTGAGAGTTGGCCAGTCGTCGGCTTCTGCCCCCATGCAGCTACTGTTGGGTTGTTTGGGATAAATCTGAGCACTCTTTTTCCCATTTTTGGGTCCTTCGAGGGAGGTGCTCAACGCAACGAACCAGGCAATCGAAAAATAATGCTTTATCACTCTCACTTAGCCATAGAAGTCTACAATTTTAAATTTTGGCGAAGCCCCTAGTATTCGGAAGGCCGAATTTGGGGCGCTATATACGCCTAAGTCGGACAAGGCCGACTCCTCGCCCGAAGAGGAAAAAGTCTTTAAGGACTTGAGACCTCTCGAACAGCGACCAGCTCTCGCCTCATCATGACAGTCAGTTTTGGCTTTCTCTACTGAGGTGCTCGTTCGGAAGAACCGGGACACAATCACAGTAGTTCTCCCAGTGCTACCTTAGCCGATATAGCGGAACGTAAGGTACCAAAACATGGGAGCCGGGCAAACCCAACTATTGACCAAAGACATGATTCGGAGCTGATGCATATAATGCTATAAGTTCGGGTTGCCGCACTGTCGAAAGTGTTCGGACTTCTTACGCCGTATTGTGGGCTATACCAAAGCCCCTTGCATACCGGCCATACCAGAATGTATGGGTGCTGATTGTCGTAAATAAACATATATAAAAAAGAATAGATAATGCAATAATAGACTAATGTTGTGCTTTGTTATTTAAAGAATACGTCGAAACGTACTGATACAAGTAGTGCAATAAGCAAAAAATAGGACTATTTGACATCCAATGGCAAGCTGCAGATTGGTATTTAAAGCAGGTAATTCACTCGTTATCAGAGACCACCTGGGGATTCCATTGTACGACATAGCTTCCTGCCTCCTTGGTTGTTGTATTATGTGTCTGGCAATCGCACGGCCGGATAGGGCTTCCAGAGAGTAAAGTCCTGAAAGAGAGAAAATGATAAAGGTATTCAGCCCCTAGGGCGGTTGAGCCGCACTATGGGACGTGCCATGGTCGTGCCCCCGCCTATGCCCATGGTATTTTCAATGCGTAATTATGTATGGGCGGCACGGATTTCGCCGTTAGACTGGTACTAGGGCGGGGGCCGAATTGCTAGGCGAGCTCTGAACATGCCAGGCGATCCTGTTGCAGGTTACTCTAGACTCGCTTGACGGTGTCCGGGGGCTTTATCGCCGAATTGCTGGATTGCCTTAAGAGGCTACTTTGTGCTTCTGCAATGAGTGCCGCAGTGTGCTCCTCCGTGCGGAGCGAGCGCTCTGTGTTTCCATTGACTATTATGACCCCCCTGGGCCCTGGCATCTTGAGCTTGAGGTATGCGTAGTGCGGTACCGCATTGAATCTTGCAAATGCGGTTCGCCCGAGCACTGCGTGATAGCCACTACAGAACGGGACGATATCGAAGATTAACTCCTCGCTTCGGAAGTTGTCCGGAGATCCGAAGACCACTTGCAGTGTGATTCAGCTCGTGTAATGGGCCTCTACACCTGGGATCACGCCTTTAAAGGTTATTTTTGTGGGTTTGATCCTCGAGGGCTCTATACCCATTTTGCGCACTGCATCCTGATAGAGCAGGTTCAGGCTGCTGCCGCCATCCATAAGGACTCGAGTGAGATGAAATCCGTCGATGATGGGGTCTAAGACCAACGTGGTAGACCCACCATGACGGATACGAGTGGGGTGGTCACTGCGATCGAAGGTGATCGGACAAGAGGACCATGGGTTGAACTTTGGGGCGACGGGCTCCATCGCATAGACGTCCCTTAGTGCACGCTTCCGTTCCCTCTTGGGGATGTGGGTTACGTATATCATGTTCACCGTCTTTACTTGTGGGGGAAACCTCTTCTGTCCTCCCGTGTTCGGCGGCCGGGGCTCTTCCTCATCGTCACTATGCAGCCCCTTGTCCTTGTTTTCGGCATTTAACTTGACGGCCTGTTTGAGCACCCAGCATTCTCTGTTCGTGTGATTGCCTGGCTTATCGGGGGTGCCGTGTATTTGGCACGAGCGATCGAGTATGCGGTCCAAACTAGACAGGCCCAGAGTACTTCTTTTGAATTGCTTTTTCCGCTGACCGGATTTAGAGCCACTGAATCCGGCATTGACTGTCGTATCCTCGGCATTATAGCCGTTTTTGCGGCGCTTGTGTCTGCTACGACGTGGTCTATCATTACTATCCTTGGTATCGGGAGTGCCAAGGTTTCTTGATATGTTGTTGCTGTGAGCCAGCCAAATATCCTCTCCCGCGCAAAAGCGGGTCATGAGTGTTGTGAGGGCTGCCATAGACTTCAGCTTCTCCTGGCCGAGGTGCCGGGCGAGCCACTCGTCAAGGATGTTATGCTTAAATGCCGCTAAGGCCTCTGCATCCGGACAATCGACAATTTGATTTTTCTTAGTTAGGAACCGTGTCAAGAATTGCCTGGGCGATTCCCCCGGCTGCTGAGTTATATGGCTCAAGTCATCGGCATCCAGTGGTCGCACATAAGTGCCCTGGAAGTTGTCAAGGAATGCATCTTCCAGATCCTCCCAACAGCTAATGGAGTCTGCTGGCAAGCTATTGAGCCAATGTCGAGCTGGTCCTTTGAGTTTTAGTGGGAGATACTTGATGGCATGTAGATCATCACCGCAGGCCATGTGTATGTGGAGGAGGAAATCCTCAATCCATACCGCAGGATCTGTTGTACCATCATATGATTCGATATTTACGGGTTTAAAACCCTTTGGGAATTCATGATCCATTACATCGTCGGTGAAGCAAAGGGGGTGTGCGGCGCCTCTGTGCTGGGCTATATCACGACGCAATTCGTATGAGTCTTGTCTGCTGTGTTTAGCCCGGCCGGATTTACTTTTACTGTATCCGGCGTGGCAGTCATCGTCCCACGTAGGTGCGCGCCCCCGTGATCCTTAGATCGATCTTGCGTGTTTTGCCTTGTTTTCCATTACGTCTCGCAGATCTCGCGTGTTGCCCCGGGCCTTGGTATTTTTGTTTGAGCGGCGGCAGGGTGCAGACTGAGCTTCAGGATGAACTGCCTCTTTGTCTCGGCCACGAGGTGGTTGATCAGCCGCATCGTACGCTGGTGATGTAGGTTTTAATGCTTCCTCCTCGAGTCGGGGTAGCAACCTATGCTTTGGGTAACCCTTGGAGGGGCGTTCGAGTTCATATTCCTCGGCCGCAAGGACTTTAGTCCATCTGTCTGCTAGCAAATCTTGATCAACTCGAAGCTGTTGTTGCTTTTTCTTCAGGCTATTTGCTGTGGTTATAAGCCGGTGCTTAAAGCATACCTACTCGACGGGATCCTCAGGCACGATAAATTCTTCGTCGCCGAGGCTCACCTCATCTTCAGAGAGAGGAATGTAATTGTCATCCTCTGCTTCTCCGTCTGCTGCCCGCTCAGGAGGGCTGGCTTGGTCATCCTCCCGCTCTAAATCTTGCTGGAGGGGATTGTCATCGTCTTCGGCACCGTCCGCAGTGTTATTGTCTCTTGTGCCTGATGAGGACATCAATACCATTGTTACACCCACAACCCCTGATGCTGCCTAAATTGGATACATTTGTTTTGCTTACAAATGAAGGGCCTACCATGGACAAGAAAGATGAACCTTGGAGCAAGTCCAAGCATGGAGATGTTGGCATGTGCAAGGGGAACAAGAACGGAGTTACAAGTGATGATTCCAGGACTTTGAAGCCACCATAATGAGTGCATGAGGCCTTGGACGAAATATACAAGATGCCACTTCATAATATTCGTCCATAGGCTATTCTAGGTGCTGCGTCACCTTATTATTGGGCCATGCCCATGTAACTTCGAAATACTTAAGTATAGGCTGTTTTTAGAGTCTGTATGTGCGGGGAAACAAGAGTTAGGGTTGATTTCGGACCCCTCCCTCTAGGGCCACGAAATTCCCTCCTCTTCCTCCATATATACAGCCCTTAGGGCGTCATTTAGACTTTGGGTTTTGTTTAGATTAAAAGTTTGCCATAGCTGCAACTCCGCGTACTTTGTTTGTGTTCAAGGCATCACAGAACCCCACCTTCATTAATAAAGCTTTCCTCTTTTATTCGCAATATCCAGATTGCAATCTCAGTTTCTTGCTTGTTCTTCGTTTGCTCCCAGGAAATAGACCCTCGTGGTCAGGTTGATCATGCTCCGTTGTGGTCAATAACCCCTCGGAAGTTGGTTTAGAGATTGCTAAGGCGCGACGTCTTCGCACGTTCGTAGTCGGATCGTCAAAGTCAACTCCCACAGAAAATGATTGCTATCTCATCGAAACATCGGGACACCTCTGCCTCTATCAAGTGGTATCAGATTTCCAGGTTGCTCGGTGAGCTTTTACAGTTTTTCGTAGTTTAGATCGAGTCTGTTCTTCATACCTATAGTCCACGAAAAAGCCAAAAAAAATTAGGGTTAGTTCATCTTATCCGAACCAATCTGAGCCTTTGCATAATCTTTTCTGTATTTGCTTTGTTGAATTTGCGGTTGCATCGTCGTGTCAAGTTGCTGGTCCTAGCGTCTAGTACTTTAGAGTTTCGAGTTCTGTTCACAAGTCACGCCGCCGCCGCACCATTGTCATCACCGTTGCCATATACCACCATCATCATCACCGCTGCCATATACTACCATCGGCATCACCGCGGCCATATACCACCATCGTCATCACCGCTGCCATATACCACCATCGTCATCACCGCTCCCATATACCACCATCGTCATCGCTGCTACCATATACCACATATCGACCGCCATCACACTAATACGAATCCACCTCCATCACAGATTTGCCACCAGTTCGTGTTCCATCGCCCTGCAAATATCCGCCACCAGTCTGAGTTTCCACCAGATTCATCTTCGCCACCCGTCCTAGTCCGAGTCCAGTAATTGTTGCTTTGTTCTTGATTTCCAGATCACGCGATACTCCAAGTCGTGACAGTGTAGGACTCCCCAACATCCGAGCCATCCGCAGAAGAAAAATAGTTCCAGTTTCAAAAAAAAACTAAGTCTGGAAAATTCTGGCTAGGCAGTTTTTAGGCCATTTGTAGACTTTTTCGAAAAAAACTGTTGCAGAGCAAAAAAAAAGAGAAAAAAAAGTGCAAAAAAAAGTGAAAAAAAAGAAAAAATTTCAGAGTGTGCTCCTCCATTGTTTACGTGCAGCGCCGTGATTTTGTTAGTGTTCTAGGCTCGCGTCTCTAGTACGGTCTAGCCTAGGACCAGCACAGTACCGTCGTTGAGCGTTTATTCAACTTTGCATCTCTGAATTGATTATCGCTGACCCTTTTTGCTACCATATTATAAGCCTTCCTAGCTCCACATACATCTACGTCGTGCGTTTGACTCTCCCTGGTAATCGCTCTATCCAAGCTTTGAGAGTTTTGACTACGACGGTTGCCGATCACCGCCTGCTACTGGGTAAGAACTGGTAAGAATTTGAGATTTCCTTGACGGATTTGTGACTGTTCACCACACCACCACCACCACTTCCTAGTAGTCTGTAGAATCATATTCTTGTGTGTTTCTATTGCTGCTAACCATGGCAGGATCACAAGCCGACGAGACTGACTGGGAGAACATGACAAACAAAGCGTTACATGATAAGTTTCAGCAAATGATGAGTGGACAGGTGGAAGATGTGCTAAATAGATTTGAAGAGGCCATGGAGAAGATAGATGGCATTGAGAAGGCATTCGAAACAAAGCTTGATAATAAGTTCAATGAATTGCTCGCGCGTCTACCACCACCACCACCGGCTGCACCTAACGCACCTCTACAACAGCAACAACGACTACCTCCACATCGTGAAACAGCCCTCCGCCGAGCGACCCGTGTCCCTCTTCAGCCTGGCCAAGCTGCTGGTGCTACTGTTGATACTTCTGTGGCTCCTGCTACTGATGTGGGGGAGGATGATTATGTGGGAGATTACGAGGATGAGGTTGATCAACATCAGAACTACGTGCAACCACCAGCACCACAACCACCAGGTCATCCACATGCAAATAATGGCAATGTTAGGGCTCCCCCTCAGGTACGAGATCATGACCATCTCCCTAAACTGAAATTGAATATTCCACCATTTGAGGGTAGATATGTTCCTGATATATATCTTACTTGGGAGTTAGAAACTGAACAACGATTTACATGTTTACAATATCCTGAGGAGAGACGTGGTTCCTGCTACTGTTTGTGCTTTCACTAGCTTTGCATGTGTTTGGTGGTCTGAACATTGTAGATTATATCCTGTTCCAGCTACTTGGGCTGCTTTGAAAACTGCTATGCGTACTCGTTGGGTTCCACCATATTATCAACGTGAATTACTTCAAAAATTGCAGCGCTTAAGACAAGGGAAAAATTCGGTAGAAGAATATTATTAGGAATTACAAATTGGCTTGATTAGATGTGGTATTGTTGAGGAGAATGAAGCTATGCTTGCACATTTTCTGGGTGGATTAAATAGAGAGATTCAGACCATTCTAGACTATAAGGATTATAATACTATCACTCGTTTATTCCATCTTGATTGTAAAGCTGAACGTGAAGTGCAGGATCGACAGGCATTGGCGCGAACTAACTTTTCTGCAGGTCGACCTTCATCATGGACACCACATGCACCATCTACTTCCACACGTTCTGCTACACCGGCACCTCCGTCGGCTGCCACCTCCAACCGTGATACAGTAAAGCAGGCACAATCACCAGTATCTGCCAAGAGCACACCTTCTGGGCCTGCAAAGAGCTCTTCTTCATCCATGGCATCAACAGGGCAAACACATGATATTATTTGTCGACATTGCAAGGGTGTAGGTCATTATGTGAGAGAATGCCCATCTAAGCGTGTGATGATTGTTACTGAGGATGGTGGGTATGAGTCCGCTAGTGACTATGATGAGGAGACTTTGGCTCTTATTACACATGAAGAACACGGTGGAGATGATTCTGATCATGAGACGCAATACATGGCTGCTGAAGATGCTGACAGGTATGAATGTTTAATTTCTCAACGTGTTTTGAGTGTGTAGGTTACACAAGCTGAGCAAAATCAGAGGCATAATTTGTTCCATACAAAGGGAGTTGTGAAGGAATGTTCTATTCGCGTCATCATAGATGGAGGGAGCTGCAACAACTTGGCTAGCATGGAGATGTTGGAGAAGCTATCTCTCACCACAAGACCACATCCACATCCTTACTACATCCAATGGTTCAATAACAGCGGCAAGGTTAAGGTAACACGCACTGTTCGTGTGCATTTTAGTATCTCTACATATGATGATTATGTTGATTGTGATGTGGTACCTATGCAAGCATGTTCCTTATTACTTTGTAGACCATGGCCATTTGATAAAAATTCTGTACACCATGGTAGAAACAATTAGTATACTCTTGTTCACAAGGATAAAAATATTACTTTGCTTCCTATGACTCCTGATTCCATTTTGAAAGATGATATTAATAGAGCTAATAAAGCAAAACAGGAGAAAAATAAGAGTGAAAATCAGATTGTAGCAAAAGAATTTGAGCAACAAATGAAGCCTAATAATAAACCATCTAGTGTTGCTTCTGAAATTAAATTGAAAAGTGCATGTTTACTTGCCACCAAATCTGATATTGATGAGCTAGGTTCTAGCAAATCTGTTTGCTATGCTTTTGTGTGCAAAGAGGCATTATTTTCATTTGAGGACCTGCCTTCCTCTTTGCCCCCTGCTGTCACTAACATTTTGCAGGAGTTCGCTGACGTCTTCCCACAAGACGTGCCACTGGGATTACCACCTATTCGAGGGATTGAGCATCAAATTGACTTAATTCCCGGTGCATCACTACCCAACCATGCACCATACCGTACCAATCCAGAGGAGAGAAAGGAGATTATGCGTCAAGTACAGGAGCTGCTCGACAAAGGTTATATACGCGAATCTCTTAGTCCTTCTGCTGTTCCTATTATACTAGTGCCTAAAAAGGATGGTACATCGCGTATGTGTGTTGATTGTAGAGGCGTTAATAATATTACTATTCGTTATCGTCATCCTATTCCTAGGCTAGATGATATGCTTGATGAATTGAGTGGCTCTACAATATTCTCCAAAGTTGATTTGCGTAGTGGATACCATCAAATTCGTATGAAATTGGGAGATGAATGGAAAACAACATTTAAAACTAAGTTTGGTTTATATGAGTGGTTAGTCATGCCTTTTGGGTTAACTAATGCACCTAGTACTTTCATGAGACTAATGAACGAAGTTTTACGTGCTTTCATTGGACGATTTGTGGTAGTCTATTTTGATGATATACTGATTTATAGCAAATCTTTGGAAGAACATTTGGAACATTTACGTGTTGTTTTTAATGCTCTACGTGATGCACGTTTGTTTGGTAACCTTGGGAAGTGCACCTTTTGCATCGACCGAGTGTCTTTGTCACGACCGGTTTTCCGGGCATTAATTTCCAGAAAATGGCCGTTGTTCTCACCAGCCCCAGGATTACTGTTAGCTGATGAGACACCAACTTGATACAGAAATTCCAAGCAAAAGTACAAAAATATGTATTACAAGACCATTGTGGCCTATGAGTACAACAAAAGGTTTCTAGTGGTTGAGGGCGGAAGCGGTTTGTGGATCACCACGGCTATGGGACTCCATTTCCCACGGGAACAGCTGACCAGGTTAACTCCTATCTTCACGAGGCTGCTATCACCGTGGCTCAGGTTCCGAGGCTGTCGTCGCAATGCTCCTCTCCAAGCAAGCAATCTGGCCAAGACAATAGCCAGGGACAAGCCAGTGAGTACTTTGAATGTACTCGCAAACATTAAGGACACAGGTATAATATAACCATTAATGCTCATGCTTTGCAATATCCTTATACTCACTTAGTTAGTCATAAAAATAAGTATCTTGATGCATGCAAATAGGTTACTCACATGCAACCGGAAATTTATGCAATGGCCACATAGAGGTAATAAATACTGGGTGCCAAGTGAGGGTCTGAAAGACTCCTCAAGCGGAAAATGCAGAATAATAGATACTGGTGCCAAACGAGTGTCTGAAAGACTCCTCGAGCGGAAAATGCAGAATAACAATACTGGTGCCAAACAAGTGTCTGAAAGACTCCTCGAGCCGAAAATGCAGAATAATAATGCCACAGCCGGGCGTCTGAGCGACACCACAGAAGGGGCTTTAAAAGAAATGCCACAACCGGGCGTCTAAGCGACACCACAGAAAGGGCTTTAAAATAAATGCCACAGCCGGGCGTCTGAGCAACACCACAGAAAGGGCTTTAAAAGAAATGCCACAGCCGGGCGTCTGAGCGACACCACAGAAAGGGCTTTAAAAGAAATGGCACAGCCGGGCGTCTGAACGACACCACAGAAAGGGCTTTAAAAGAAATGCCACAGCCAGGCGTCTGAACGACACCACAGAAAGGGCTTTAAAAGAAATGATCATGGGGAATATCCCGGAGGTAGAACCATCCCAGAGATATTCGATGGTAACAATAATATCACGGGTTAGTCACCAATAATAATAAACATAATCATCACAAGTCACAGGTAGTAATTCCCATTCTGTTTTAACAGTTTCACCTCCGAAAGACCGACACTAAGACCGACGCTTGACCCATCCCAGACTGTAGTCCTTAACCATGGACACGGCTATTCGAATAGGTTTAATCTCTGCAGAGGGTGTACTCTTTACCCACGAGTAACGGATTCCTTTAATCCATCGGGACTAATTCCGTCTTCGGTCTTTTAGTTGAAAACACACCTGACTTGCACACACCAGCTTAACTCACCGGTGTCTGGAATCACCCACGACACCTGTCAAGCAAACTCTAAGTGGGGAGGCTACAACCTCGACGTAGCATGGGATCACAAAATTTATACCGCGCGCAAACTGGGGGAGCTACCCCCTTCGGCTACAACCGAAACACCCATGCCCCCTGACCAGGTGGCATGCCTACCGGCTACAACCGATATCTTCCACTATGGCCTCTCTGTACGGTGTGTGCCAAGACAAGGGTTAACAGCTTACTGAACCATACCCTACCTATGGTAGGGACCTGTGGCAGTACGGAACAAGTATGGGGGTTACTGGCACAAGACTCGATCTACGGTCGACTTAGGAGGTAGTAATAATCCCTGCAAGTTTAGCATAACAATGTATATACTTCAACCAACAGATAGGAACACCACACGACATACTCCATCATGCCATACCGGACACGACCGTCTCAACGGAGGACTAGGGTCAAGACCGCGTCTACCCAAGACAGAGGCCTACCCGGCATTTCCCTCTGGTATGCATGAAAAGTGTACAGCGGTGATTTCCATCACAAAACATGTCAAATCCATATGCATGAACTTCACTAATATGCACTTATGAAGAGGATCACATCCTCACATAAAATGACGCATGCACGTGCTGGGGTGGTGTTGTTACCGAGTCAAACGACACACACAAAAATTACACCAGGGTTCAGAATGCTTGCCTTAAAGGTGTGGAGAGGTGGGGGTGCTCTCCAAAACTTTTGAAAGTTTCCTTCTCTTCCAAAAATCCTATTTTCAAAATATGCAAATAACACATAATTCAAAAACAGTACAAAAAAGTTGTTTGGAAAATTTTCAAATAAATCTTAAAATAAACTAGACAATTTTTGTGGAAAGTAGGAAAAGAAATCAATTCATTTGGAGTTGTATTTAAAAAGTTATAGACGGTCAAAGTTGTGGTCAAATCTGTTTTTAAATTAAAACAGAAAAGAAAACGTTCAGAGGGGATTACGCTTTCGGAGCGGGGAAAACGTACTGGTCGGATTACGCCTTCTCTTACTCCAGCGTGGACGGCGCGTGTGTCACTGACAGTGGGTCTAGGGGGCCCCACTAGTCAGGTTTGACTAGTCTACTCCCTCCTCTACCTCTGTCCCGAGCAGAGGCGGGACTCCGGCGATCGTCGCCGGCGAACGGCGGCTCCCCGCAGGTTCCAGAGGGTCTGGATGGATCCGCGAGACCAAGGCGGTCCTCCCGGTGGTCGACTTGCAGGAGGGGACGGAGGGAGCTGCCGGCGGCGAGCTTCGCGGCGGCCGGAGGCATCGGGAGCGGAGTGCAAATTCTCCCGCGGTGAGTCTCGATCAAAATTGAGTAGTGGGAAAGGTCCACGGGAGGAAGGGGAAGCTTCTGGTGAAGAGAATGGAGAGAGGGAGGCTTTGGTTGAGGCGAATGGAGCTGGGGTGAGGCGGCGGCTGGAGTTGCCGGAGACGGGGAAGGAAGCCTCCCTAGGTCGATTGCGAGCTAGGAGAGCGCTATAAGGGTGGCCTGAGGTTGCCTGCGTGCTCGGAGGAGTTCGGGGACCTCCATTTATAGCATTTCCATGTCGGTTTGCGGCTGCCGAGGATAAGAACGGCGGCGAACCGCCTTCTGTAGTGCCAGGGAGACGTGGCGGCGACGAGGGCTAGAGGACGCGCGAGTGGATGAGGCCGAGCTGTGCCGGGGCCAGGTGGCGAGCGGGAGGGGCTTGGGCGGCGCTGAACGGGGCAGAGATGGTCGGCCGACGCCGGCGTGCCGCCAAAAGAGCTCTGGCGGTGGCGCTGTAGGGTGCCAGGGCGGGGTGGCGCGTAGTGGCGAGGAGGGATGCGCGTGGCGAGGTTCTGCCGCGAGTGCAAAAACCAGGGGCGGGGCGTGGCGGTTTTGGGCGCGCGGCTGCAATTGGCGCGCTCTGGGCGCGTCCAGTGCACGCACGGGACGTGCTCGAAGAAATGCCGCGGCCTGCTAGGTGGCTTGGATGGAGCTGGGGTTTAGCAGTCCTAGCTTAGGGGTAGTTGTGATGCTAGTGGACATGCTGGTTTGGTCAGAGGTGCAAGCTCATAGTGCAATGCCAAAACTCATGTCAAAACTGGTCATGCCCACAGGGTGCTCGACAGAATGCCACATGCATCTAGGCATCTCTTGGGGTGGCCAAATTCTCCAGATCAGTGTCTCCTTAGATGCAAGAGGGAGTGGTGAAGTTAGTTTGTTAAAAGGAGAAACTTGTTAGTGCAAGTTTTGCAAAAACTCAATTCTGGTCAGGAGAAAAAATGCATTGTTACATGAACCAAAAATGGTCCAATAGGTGCATGCTCCTGGACTTAGGGGTTTTGTAGGGCTGGCTATAAGCAGGAAAAGGAATCAAGAGCCAAAGAGCAAGCAATAACATGGTTGCTGTACAAACCATCAAGTTGGATCAGAATGGAAATGTGGTTGATGCACTCGAATTTTTCAAAGAACAACACTGGGTTTTTGCATAAAATTGAATCATATGTTACTACTAACATCCCATAATTTTGCTGGAGGCTAGAAAGAATTATTTATATGGGTTGTAGTGCAAAATTGCTCACTGGACCAGAGAAGAAAATTGGGTGTAGAGCTCAAATTATTTCATGAAGTAAAGATATTTTTGCACAAAAGTGATTTACTAACACCACATGACACCTCCAAATTTTGGTGGGATTTTTGAAATAATTTATCACATGGTTGTAGTTCAAATGTGGCCATAACACCTTGAAAAAAACCATTTTTTCAAGAAAAATACAATTAAGCAAATTAATTATGAAATTTGTTTTACTAATGCAAGCAAAGTTTTTCTTGAGAGTTTTAAACAGTTCCAAAAACATATCTGAAAAGTTTTCTCTTAGGGGAAAAACTTCATAATAACAAGGGGGAGAATTGGTTCAAAAAGAAAAATCAAAAGGGAGCTCAGGAAAATTTAAAGTTTTAATTCCCTGGCAGAATTTTAATTGATAAAATAAGGTCAAAAATTTTGGGTGTTACAACACTACCCCCCTTAAGAAAAATCTCGTCCTCGAGATTTGCTAAGGGTTGTTTTGGAAAAACAAATTACTCTCTGGAATTTTTCGCGAAGGAAAACAGTTAAAATAAAGGAGCATAAGTCACAACCAAACTATACACATTAGTAAAAACTAGATAATCTATTCGTTGCGCAAGCTCAGGTTACCACACACAAGTTATAATGCACAATTAAATGTTGCAATAATGGATACAACAGTGACGCCTAAAATGGAAATGGTAACTGAACGGGGTCATGAGAAAACGTCTCTGGTACGGGGACACATTCCTCTTCTATCGGGGGAAGGGGATTGACCAGTTGATGGATGCGTCCCTCCTGGTCGGGCCTTAGTGATTTGCCGATGGCGATCTGCGGATTTAAATCTGCGAGGCTCTGGAGATAACCCATCACATGTTGGGTTAAATGCTCTTGAGCGATGACGTACTGGACCAGGTTGGCTAGGACTGGGTCTCTATCGATTCGTCCACCGGGAAAAGATGACACTCCACCGGGTGCTGCACGGCTCGGAAAGTAATAATACCCTCGTTCGCTGGCATAGGGTACCGCAAATCGAAGGCGAGCAAGCGCTTCGTACGCAGTAGCCTCTATGGCCATAAGCGGGGCCGGCATAGATTTCCCCACGAAGGAGACCTCTGTTGGGTCTTGGTCTGAGTTCACAGGGGGAATGTGCACTGCTGCCCAGTATCTCGAGGTGGAAGAGGTGATCCTCGATTTGAACAGCTCGTACTGGGGTGGCTGGGTAGCGCCCATGGTACTGCAGGTAAAATCCCACAATATCTTGACAAAACTACCCGGGGTTGCATCTGGGGTTCTCAGATGAATGCTGGGGCTCGGCATGGCAAGAAATGGTTGTGAGGGTGGCGCACAAGGTGAGAGGTGCTTTGGCAAGGTCACACGGTGGCCTTTTATAGCACTGGAGCTGGGTCACTTTTACCATGGAGAATGGTAAGGGAACTTCCAGCTCCGCTCCACGGGTCGGAGTCGAGCTACAGATACACACATTTCACCGAGGTGACGTGTTACTGTGGGGGTCACCGGGGTCTTCGGCAACCGTGCCTGGGGGAGAAAAGCTGGCATACCCATGCAGGGCTACAGGGGCTCAACGACAGGCGGCGTTTATTTACAAGGTCACACGGTTACAAGTGAGAATTCACCGGGACTCGATCCTTCCCGGGTGACTTAGTCTACCTCGTTTACATCGTGCCTGGTGGATGTTGAGGCGTCTCCGTGGTTCTCACCGTCGGAATTAGCGGGAGTGGGCTGAGGGGCTGCAGGCTCGGGGTAGCGATGATGACCATCTCGGGGGTTGTTGGCCACAACCCCGTTGGAGTGTGCTCCCAAAATGCGACGAAGCACTTCTGGGGTTATCGCAACACTTTGGCCGATGGCAGGGGTAGACCTCAGGGGCTCGATCGGTTGTCCAAACAGCACGACTGGGTTGTCGATGCTGGGCTCGTCCTCTCTTCTCGTCGGGGCTCGACGAACCAGCTCCCCACGAGCTGCGATAAGATCAATAGTGACCTGATCGCACAGTTCCTCTAGTGCACTTACGTAGCGCACTAGGTGCAGTAATGCAGGATCTGTTTCGTGATCTCCGTTGGCAACTTGGGGTGGTCTACCATATCCTTCCCGTCTAGGGTAGTAGTGGAACGAGCGACAGTCAACTCGGGGCGACAAGTGCCGGAGATGAACTATAGCTTCTCGAGCGGCTAGTTGGATGGCTTGGGGCTCAAAGGAAGTCGTTCTTCCTGTGAACCTGTAGGGGCGTTCGGGTGCTAGACCCCTACCGTAGATGTGTACAGTGGCCCAGAATTGACGGCTCTCACCGCTCATGGATCCTTGGTACACAACATATTCTGGGGGCTCTTCTAACGCATAGGCTCGACGGGTGAGGTTTGCGAGTATGGTCACAAAACCTCCAAGGTTGGTTGCCATAGTCTCAGTGTGCACGACAGGACCAGGCATTGCGGTTTGGTTTGGGATAGTGGTTGTGCTGTGCTGGTTGGGGCTAATGTGCCCTTTTTATAGGAAAAAGGGGACGGAGTCTTCCTTCGCACGCTTGCGAGAAAGACTATTCAGGATTCGATCACTGGCGCATGAGCGACAGGCTAGGTTGCTAGGTTGGGCACCGACTGCCAAAAGGTGTCGGGCCACTGTGGGGCCATCTTGCAGGAGAAGCTTGGCTAGGGTTTTGGTTATGGCTTGGTGGGTTGGTTCGCCTAAGATTTATTGGCCTGGCTAGGATAGGATTAGCCAATGGTCAGCCTGGCTCTGATACCAAGTCTGTCACGACCGGTTTTCCGGGCATTAATTTCCAGAAAATGGCCGTTGTGCTCACTAGCCCCAGCATTACTGTTAGCTGATGAGACACCAACTTGATACAGAAATTCCAAGCAAAAGTACAAAAATATGTAGTACAAGACCATTGTGGCCTATGAGTACAACAAAAGGTTTCTAGTGGTTGAGGGCGGAAGCGGTTTGTGGATCACCACGGCTATGGGACTCCATTTCCCACGGGAACAGCTGACCAGGTTAACTCATATCTTTACGAGGCTGCTATCACCGTGGCTCAGGTTCCGAGGCTGTCGTCGCAATGCTCCTCTCCAAGCAAGCAATCTGGCCAAGACAATAGCCAGGGACAAGCCAGTGAGTACTTTGAATGTACTCGCAAACATTAAGGACACAGGTATAATATAACCATTGATGCTCATGCTTTGCAATATCCTTATACTCACTTAGTTAGTCATAAAAATAAGTATCTTGATGCATGCAAACAGGTTACTCACATGCAACCGGAAATTTATGCAATGGCCACACAGAGGTAATAAATACTGGGTGCCAAGCGAGGGTCTGAAAGACTCCTCAAGCGGAAAATGTGGAATAATAGATACTGGTGCCAAACGAGTGTCTGAAAGACTCCTCGAGCGGAAAATGCAGAATAACAATACTGGTGCCAAGCAAGTGTCTGAAAGACTACTCGAGCGGAAAATGCAGAATAATAATGCCACAGCCGGGCGTCTGAGCGACACCACAGAAGGGGCTTTAAAAGAAATGCCACAACCGGGCGTCTGAGCGACACCACAGAAAGGGCTTTAAAAGAAATGCCACAGCCGGGCGTTTGAGCGACACCACAGAAAGGGCTTTAAAAGAAATGCCACAGCCGGGCGTCTGAGCGACACCACAGAAAGGGCTTTAAAAGAAATGCCACAGCCGGGCGTCTGAACGACACCACAGAAAGGGCTTTAAAAGAAATGCCACAGCCGGGCGTCTGAACGACACCACAGAAAGGGCTTTAAAAGAAATGATCATGGGGAATATCCCGGAGGTAGAACCATCCCAGAGATATTCGATGGTAACAATAATATCACGGGTTAGTCACCAATAATAATAAACATAATCATCACAAGTCACAGGTAGTAATTCCCGTTCTGTTTTAACAGTTTCACCTCCGAAGACCGACACTAAGACCGACGCTTGACCCATCCCAGACTGTAGTCCTTAACAATGGACACGGCTATTCGAATAGGTTTAATCTCTGCAGAGGGTATACTCTTTACCCACGAGTAACGGATTCCTTTAATCCATCGGGACTAATTCTGTCTACGGTCTTTTAGTTGAAAACACACCTGACTTGCACACACCAGCTTAACTCACCGGTGTCTGGAATCACCCACGACACCTGTCAAGCAAACTCTAAGTGGGGAGGCTACAACCTCGACGTAGCATGGGATCACAAAATTTATACCGCGCGCAAACTGGGGGAGCTACCCCCTTCGGCTACAACCGAAACACCCATGCCCCCTGACCAGGTGGCATGCCTACCGGCTACAACCGATATCTTCCACCATGGCCTCTCTGTACGGTGTGTGCCAAGACAAGGGTTAACAGCTTACTGAACCATACCCTACCTATGGTAGGGACCTGTGGCAGTACGGAACAAGTATGGGGGTTACTGGCACAAGACTCGATCTACGGTCGACTTAGGAGGTAGTAATAATCCCTGCAAGTTTAGCATAACAATGTATATACTTCAACCAACAGATAGGAACACCACACGACATACTCCATCATGCCATACCGGACACGACCGTCTCAACGGAGGACTAGGGTCAAGACCGCGTCTACCCAAGACAGAGGCCTACCCGGCATTTCCCTCTGGTATGCATGAAAAGTGTACAGCGGTGATTTCCATCACAAAACATGTCAAATCCATATGCATGAACTTCACTAATATGCACTTATGAAGAGGATCACATCCTCACATAAAATGACGCATGCACGTGCCGGGGTGGTGTTGTTACCGAGTCAAACGACACACACAAAAATTACACCAGGGTTCAGAATGCTTGCCTTAAAGGTGTGGAGAGGTGGGGGTGCTCTCCAAAACTTTTGAAAGTTTCCTTCTCTTCCAAAAATCCTATTTTCAAAATATGCAAATAACACATAATTCAAAAACAGTACAAAAAAGTTGTTTGGAAAATTTTCAAATAAATCTTAAAATAAACTAGACAATTTTTGTGGAAAGTAGGAAAAGAAATCAATTCATTTGGAGTTGTATTTAAAAAGTTATAGACGGTCAAAGTTGTGGTCAAATCTGTTTTTAAATTAAAACAGAAAAGAAAACGTTCAGAGGGGATTACGCTTTCGGAGCGGGGAAAACGTACTGGTCGGATTACGCCTTCTCTTACTCCAGCGTGGACGGCGCGTGTGTCACTGACAGTGGGTCTAGGGGGCCCCACTAGTCAGGTTTGACTAGTCTACTCCCTCCTCTACCTCTGTCCCGAGCAGAGGCGGGACTCCGGCGATCGTCGCCGGCGAACGGCGGCTCCCCGCGGGTTCCAGAGGGTCTGGATGGATCCGCGAGACCAAGGCGGTCCTCCCGGTGGTCGACTTGCAGGAGGGGACGGAGGGAGCTGCCGGCGGCGAGCTTCGCGGCGGCCGGAGGCTTCGGGAGCGGAGTGCAAATTCTCCCGCGGTGAGTCTCGATCAAAATTGAGTAGTGGGAAAGGTCCACGGGAGGAAGGGGAAGCTTCTGGTGAAGAGAACGGAGAGAGGGAGGCTTTGGTTGAGGCGAATGGAGCTGGGTTGAGGCGGCGGCTGGAGTTGCCGGAGACGGGGAAGGAAGCCTCCCTAGGTCGATTGCGAGCTAGGAGAGCGCTATAAGGGTGGCCTGAGGTTGCCTGCGTTCTCGGGGGAGTTCGGGGACCTCCATTTATAGCATTTCCATGTCGGTTTGCGGCTGCCGAGGATAAGAACGGCGGCGAACCGCCTCTCTGTAGTGCCAGGGAGACGTGGCGGCGACGAGGGCTAGAGGACGCGCGAGTGGATGAGGCCGAGCTGTGCCGGGGCCAGGTGGCGAGCGGGAGGGGCTTGGGCGGCGCTGAACGGGGCAGAGATGGTCGGCCGACGCCGGCGTGCCGCCAAAAGAGCTCTGGCGGTGGCGCTGTAGGGTGACAGGGCGGGCTGGCGCGTAGTGGCGAGGAGGGATGCGCGTGGCGAGGTTCTGCCGCGAGTGCAAAAACCAGGGGCGGGGCGTGGCGGTTTTGGGCGCGCGGCTGCAATTGGCACGCTCTGGGCGCGTCCAGTGCACGCACGGGACGTGCTCGAAGAAATGCCGCGGCCTGCTAGGTGGCTTGGATGGAGCTGGGGTTTAGCAGTCCTAGCTTAGGGGTAGTTGTGATGCTAGTGGACATGCTGGTTTGGTCAGAGGTGCAAGCTCATAGTGCAATGCCAAAACTCATGTCAAAACTGGTCATGCCCACAGGGTGCTCGACAGAATGCCACATGCATCTAGGCATCTCTTGGGGTGGCCAAATTCTCCAGATCAGTGTCTCCTTAGATGCAAGAGGGAGTGGTGAAGTTAGTTTGTTAAAAGGAGAAACTTGTTAGTGCAAGTTTTGCAAAAACTCAATTCTGGTCAGGAGAAAAAATGCATTGTTACATGAACCAAAAATGGTCCAATAGGTGCATGCTCCTGGACTTAGGGGTTTTGTAGGGCTGGCTATAAGCAGGAAAAGGAATCAAGAGCCAAAGAGCAAGCAATAACATGGTTGCTGTACAAACCATCAAGTTGGATCAGAATGGAAATGTGGTTGATGCACTCGAATTTTTCAAAGAACAACACTAGGTTTTTGCATAAAATTGAATCATATGTTACTACTAACATCCCATAATTTTGCTGGAGGCTAGAAAGAATTATTTATATGGGTTGTAGTGCAAAATTGCTCACTGGACCAGAGAAGAAAATTGGGTGTAGAGCTCAAATTATTTCATGAAGTAAAGATATTTTTGCACAAAAGTGATTTACTAACACCACATGACACCTCCAAATTTTGGTGGGATTTTTGAAATAATTTATCACATGGTTGTAGTTCAAATGTGGCCATAACACCTTGAAAAAAACCATTTTTCAAGAAAAATACAATTAAGCAAATTAATTATGAAATTTGTTTTACTAATGCAAGCAAAGTTTTTCTTGAGAGTTTTAAACAGTTCCAAAAACATATCTGAAAAGTTTTCTCTTAGGGGAAAAACTTCATAATAACAAGGGGGAGAATTGGTTCAAAAAGAAAAATCAAAAGGGAGCTCAGGAAAATTTAAAGTTTTAATTCCCTGGCAGAATTTTAATTGATAAAATAAGGTCAAAATTTTTGGGTGTTACAGTCTTTTCTTGGCTGTGTTGTTACCCCATAGGGAATTGAAGTTGATAAAGCCAAGATTGAAGCTATTGAGAGTTGGCCGCAGCCCAAAACGGTCACACAAGTGAGGAGTTTTCTTGGACTCGCTGGTTTCTATAGGAGTTTTGTGAGAGACTTTAGCACCATTGCTGCACCTCTCAATGAGCTTACAAAGAAGGATGTGCCTTTTGTTTGGGGTACCGCACAGGAAGAAGCCTTCACGGTATTGAAAGATAAGTTGACACATGCTCCTTTACTTCAACTTCCTGACTTTAATAAGACTTTTGAGCTTGAATGTGATGCTAGTGGAATTGGATTAGGAGGTGTGTTATTACAAGATGGCAAACCTGTTGCATACTTTTCTAAAAAATTGAGTGGGCCTAGTCTGAACTATTCTACTTATGATAAAGAATTATATGCTCTTGTTCGGACTTTAGAGATATGGCAACATTATTTATGGCCCAAAGAATTTGTTATACATTCTGATCATGAATCTTTGAAACATATTAAAAGTCAAGCTAAACTGAATCGTAGACATGCTAAATGGGTTGAATTCATTGAGACTTTCCCTTATGTCATTAAACACAAGAAGGGTAAAGAAAATGTTATTGCTAATGCTTTGTCTCGTCACGATACTATGCTTTCACAACTTGACTTCAAAATATTTGGTTTGGAAACCATCAAAGATCAATATGTGCATGATGCTGATTTTAAAGAAGTAATGCAGAATTGTAAAGAAGGAAGAACATGGAACAAGTTCGTTGTTAATGATGGTTTTGTGTTCCATGCTAACAAGCTATGCATTCCTGCTAGCTCTGTTCGTCTTTTGTTGTTGCAGGACGCGCATGGAGGAGGATTAATGGGACACTTTGGCGTGAAGAAGACGGAGGACGTACTTGCTACACATTTCTTTTGGCCAAAGATGAGACGGGATGTTGAGCGTTTTGTTGCTCGCTGCACTACATGTCAAAAAGCTAAGTCACTACTCAATCCTCATAGTTTATATATGCCTTTGCCTGTGGCTAGTGTTCCTTGGGAGGATATATCTATGGACTTTGTTTTAGGTTTACCTCGAACAAAGAAGGGGAGGGATAGCATATTTGTTGTCGTGGATAGATTCTCAAAAATGGCACACTTTATACCATGTCATAAAAGCGATGATGCTGTTAATGTTGCTGATTTGTTCTTTCGTGAAATTATTCGCTTGCATGGTGTGCCAAATACTATTGTTTCAGACCGTGGTACTAAATTTCTTAGCCACTTTTGGAGATTTTTATGGGCTAAGTTGGGGACTAAACTGCTTTTTAGTACTACTTGTCACCCCCAAACTGATGGACAAACTGAAGTAGTCAACAGAACATTCTCTACTATGCTTAGGGCTGTTTTGAAGAATAATAAGAAAATGTGGGAAGAATGCTTGCCTCATATTGAATTTGCTTATAATCGTTCGTTGCATTCTACTACTAAGATGTGCCCTTTTGAAATTGTGTATGGTTTCCGACCTCGTGCACCCATTGATTTGTTGCCTCCTCCATCTTTGGAGAAGGTTAATTTTGATGCTAAAAAACATGCTGAATTGATTTTAAAACTGCATGAGTTAACTAAGGAAAACATTGAGCGTATGAATGCTAAATATAAATTTGCTGGAGATAAGGGTAGAAAACATGTTGTCTTTGCACCTGGAGATCTTGTTTGGTTACATTTGTGTAAGGATAGGTTTCCTAATTTGCGCAAATCAAATCTAATGCCACGTGCTGATGGTCCATTTAAGGTGTTAGAGAAAATAAATGATAATGCATATAAACTTGAGCTGCCTGTAGATTTTTGGGTTAGTCCCACTTTTAACATTGCAGATTTGAAGCCTTATTTGGGTGAGGAAGATGAGTTTCCGTCGAGGACTACTTCATTTCAAGAAGGGGAGAATGATGAGGACATCAATACCATTGTTACACCTACAACCCCTACTGCTATACATACTGGACCAATTACTAGAGCTCGCGCATGCCAATTGAATTATCAGGTACTTTTGTTTCTTGGTAACGATTCCAATGTTCATGAGAATATGATGCTGCCTAAATTGGATACATTTGTTTTGTTTACAAATGAAGGGCGTACCATGGACAAGAAAGATGAACCTTGGAGCAAGTCCAAGCATGGAGATGTTGGCATGCGCAAGGGGAACAAGAACGGAGTTACAGGTGATGATTCCAGGACTTTGAAGCCACCATAATGAGTGCATGAGGCCTTTGACGAAATATACAAGATGCCACTTCATAATATTCGTTCATAGGCTATTCTAGGTGCTGCATCACCTTATTATTGGGCCATGCCCATGTAATTTCGAAATACTTAAGTATAGGCTGTTTTTAGAGTCCGTATGTGTGCGGAAACAAGAGTTAGGGTTGGTTTCGGACCCCTCCCTCAAGGGCCACGAAATTCCCTCCTCTTCCTCCATATATACAGCCCTTAGGGCATCGTTTAGACTTTGGGTTTTGTTTAGATTAAAAGTTCGCCATAGCTGCAACTTCGCGTACTTCATTTGTGTTCAACGACCAGACCAAGGCGTCATAGAACCCCACCTTCATTAATAAAGCTTTCCTTTTTATTCGCAATATCCAGATTGCTATCTCAGTTTCTTGCTTGTTCTTTGTTTGCTCGCAGGAAATAGACCCTCGTGGTCAGGTTGATTGTGCTCCGGCGTGGTCAATAACCCCTCGGAAGTTGGTTTAGCGATTGCTAAGGCGCGACGTCTTCGCACGTTTGTAGTCAGATCGTCAAAGTCAACTCCCACAGAAAACGATTTCTATCTCATCGAAACATCGGGACACCTCTGCCTCTATCAGTGCCGGTATCACTACATTTTCTATGGCGAGACTTAGAGCGGCGCTGCTGACGTCGGCGCTTGGGTTGCTTCTTGGAGGGGTCGTCCTCTGCTGTCTTATCACCGTTGCCTTCTTTGGGTGTATCCACCATGTATATATCATATGATGAGGTGGCGGTCCAGTGCCCTGTGGGCAGTGGTTCCTCTTCATCTCCTGCATCATCGTCCATACCATCGATGTCTTCGGAGTCGAAGTCGAGCATGTCGGTTAAATCATCGACAGTGGCTACTAAGTGGGTGGTGGGCGGGGAGTGAATTTCTTCGTCGTCTGCATCCCATCCTAGCCGGACATAGTTCGTCCAAGGTTCTCCTGACTGGGAGAGAGATCTTAACGAGTTTAGCACATCGCCGAAGGGCGAGTGCTGAAAGATATCCGCGGAGGTGAACTCCATGATCGGCGCCCAAATGGATTCGATAGGCATAGGCGCAGGCGGCTCGAAGTCCGTGGCCAGAGATGAATCCAGTGGTTCGGCATCACGGCTATCATGAGGGGTAAGGTTAGTATCCGGCCCTATCACCGCTGAGAGTACGGCCTCCATGGCAGGGTCTATCCACCCGTCCTCGGATGGCGCAATTTGCTCCGAATTAAAGGCCGGAGTAGTTGCCGGTTTGCCGGTGTGCTCTCCCGAACAGCGTTCGACGGCAGCTATATCATGCTCGTCGTGATCGTGCGGCGCATTTGGCAAGGGTCGAATCCATCGAAGATCAAGTCTCTGCGGATATCGGTGGTGTAGTTCAAGTTTTCGAACCTGACCTGGTGGCCAGGGGCGTTGCTCTCAATCTGCTCCACATGGCCATGCGAGTTGGCCCGCAGTGCGAAGCCGCCAAATACAAAGATATGTCCGGGGAGGAAGACCTCACCCTGGACCGCATCATTACCGATGATCGAAGGATCCATCAAGTCTTATGGTGACGGCACAGTGGAACTCTCAATGAAAGCACCAATGTCGGTGTCAAAACCGGCGGATCTCTGGTAGGGGATCCCGAACTGTGCGTCTAAGGCGGATGGTAACAGGAGGCTGGGGACACGATCTTTACCTAGGTTTGGGCCCTCTCGATGGAGGTAATACCCTACTTGCTGCTTGATTGATCTTGATGATATGAGTATTACAAGAGTTGACCTACCACGAGATCGTAGAGGTTAAACCCTAGAAGCTAGCCTATGGTATGATTGTTGTTGTCCTACGGACTGAAACCCTCTAGTTTATATAGACACCGGAGGGTGCTAGTGTGACACCCCAAAATTTAGACCTTGTTTTATTAATTAAAATTTTGCCAGGAATTAAAAACTTTTATTTTCTGGGCTCCCTTTTGATTTTTGAACCATTTTCTCCCTTGTTATTATGGAGTTTTCCCCAAAGTGAAAACTTTTCAAATATGTTATTGGACTTGTTTAACCTCTCAAGAAAAACTTTTCTTTTATCAGTAGACCTAATTACATAATTAATTTGCTTAATCTTTATTTTCCTGAAAAATAGATTTTTTCCCATGGTTTTGTGGCCATTTTTGAACTACAACCAATTGATAAATCCGTTCAAAATTTCAACCAAAATTTGGAAATGTCAGGTGATGTTTTTAAATCACTTTTGTGCAAAAACATCTTTATTTCATGAAATATTTTGAGCTCTACACTAAATTTTCTTCCCTGGTCCAGTGGACAATTTTGCACTACAACCCACATAAATATTTCATTCTAGCTTCCACCAAAATTATGGGCTGATATTAGTAGCATGTGATTCAACTTTATGCAAAAACCAAAGTTATGTTATTTGAAAAAATTAAGTGAATCAACCTCTTTTGCATTCTGGTCCAACTTGATGGTTTGTACAACAATCATATTTTTGCTTGCTCTTTTGCCCTTGATTCTTTATCCTTCTCATAGACCATCCCACAAAACCCCTAAGTCCAGGAGCATGCAACCATTGGAATAATTTTGGTTCATGAGATGATACCATTTACCTCCTGTCCAGAATTGAAGTTTTGCAAAACTTGCACTAACAAGTTTGTGCTTTTTACAAACTAACCTCACCACCCTCTTGTGCATCCAAAGAGACCACAATGTGGAAGAATTGGCCACACCAAGAAAAGCCTAGGTGCCTGTGGCATTTTATCAAACACCTTGAGAGCATGGACAGAATTGGCATGAGTTTTTATTTGCATTATAAACTTGAACACCTAACCTAACCACCATGTCCATTTACCTTCTTCCTAACCCTAACCTAGCCCTGTTTCTTCCCAGCCTCACCCGCGACCTCTAACATGCACTGGCAATTCGTCGAACACATCTCGGGCGTGCTCTAGGCGTGCCTAGAGTGTGCGTTTTGCACGCACGTGCACCCGAGCCGCCGCGTCGCACCCACTTCGCGCCACCAACCCCTGCTCGCCCGCAGAGCCGCCCCCGACCTCATCCAACCGCAGGAAACGCCCAAGCTCTTCTCTGGAGCCGCACAGGGCCGCCGTCAGGTCGGCCACGGTAGCTAACGGCCGGCCACAGTGGCTCCTGCCCCGGTCGGCGCCACCCGAGCCACCCCGGCTCGCCACCTGCCCCTGGGATCTGCGCAAACTTATCCCCTCGCTAGCCAGCAAGCTCTCGTTGCCGCCACGTCGCCCTGACCACTAGAGAGAGGTGGTTCGCCGGTGACCTTATCCTCGACCACAGAACCGTCATGGATGCGATATAAATAGTACCCCCGAGCTCGTCCAGGCCTCAAGCAGCCTCCCACACTCCCTCACCGATCTGGCCGTAGCAGTAGAAAGGCCAGAGGGGTCGTCTTCCTCGTCTCTGGCAACCACGGCCGCCGCCACTGCCTCGTCCATTCCGGCGCCACCAGAGCCTCCCCCTGTCCACTATCTTCACCAGAAGCTGTCTCTTCCTCCCAAGAACCCATCCCCCTGCTCGATTTTGATCGGGAACCAACGTAGCCCCAAACCCACTTTGCTCCCGAAACGTCCTCCACCGCGAAGCTCACCGCCGGCGACTCCCTCCACCCCCGCTGACCCAACGACCACCGGGAGGACCGCCCCGGTCTTGCGGATCCATCCCGACCCTCTGGAACGCACGGGGAGCCGCCGTTCGCCAGCGTTGATCACCGGAGTCCCGCCTCCATTCGGGCAGAGGAAGAGGAGGGAGAGAGGACTAGTCAAACCTGACTAGTGGGCCCCCTGGACCCACTGTCAGTGACCCACGCGGTCGTCCATGCTTGATAAGTGAAGGCGTAAAACCCCCAAGTGTGTATCCCCTGCTTCGAAAGCGTATTCTTATCTGAAACGTTTTCTTTTCTGTTTTATTTTAAAAACAGATTTTGACCAAATCTTTGACTCGCTATAACTTTTTAAATATACCTCCAAATGAATTGATTCTTTCTCCTACATCTCTCAAATTCTGTCTAGTTTATTTTAAGATTTTTTTGAAAATTTGTCAAACAACTTTTTGTGCTGTTTTGAAATTGTTTGTTAATTCCAATATTTTCAAAATAGGATTTTTGGAAGAGAAGAAAACTTTCAAAAAGTTTTGGAGAGCACCCCCACCTCTCCACACCTTGAGGGAAAGCATTCTGAACCCTGGCATAATACTTTGGGTGTGTTAGTTAATTGAGTATAACATCCTCCCCCCCTTCGACACGAAGAACCCAGTTATTTTTGTGATGATACAATCTTTTGCATAAATGCATTATTGGAGACTTCCTTGCTGTTGGAAGTAAATATACTTGTGATGGTAATCAACCTCGTATGCCTTGCATGCATCCCGGAAAGAAATCCGGGAAAGCCTCTGCCTTGGGTAGGCGTGAGCTTGTCTCCGGTCTTTGTTGGGATGGTTATGTCCGATATGGCATAGTAAGGTATAATGAGTGGTGATTCTGTTAGTTGAAATAATTTTGTTATACATATCATGCAGGGAATTTTTAAGCCTCCTGAGTCGGCCGTAGATCGTGTCTTGTTCCGGTAACCCCCATACTTGTTTCGTGCTGCCACTAGTCCCTGTCGCAGGTAGGGTATGGCTTAGTAAGTTGTTAACCCTTGTCTTGGCTCACACCGTATAGAAAGGCCATGGTGGAAGATATCGGCTGCATCTGGTAGGCATGCCACCTGGTCCGGGGGCAGGGGTGTATCTGGTTGGGACCGAGAGGGGGGGGACCCCTTAGAGCGCGCGATAGAAATTTGATCCCATGCTACGCGAGGTTGTAGCCTTCCCACTTAGAGTTTTTCTTAACAAGTGTCGTGGGTGATTCCTGACACAAGTAAAGTTAAGCTGGTGTGTGCAAGTCAGGCGTGTTTTCGACTAAAAGACCGTAGACGGAAATAGTCCCGATGGACTAAAGAAATCCATTACTCGTGGGTAAAGAGTACACCCTCTGCAGAGGTACTAAATCTATTCGAATAGCCGTGTCCATGGTTAAGGACTACAGTCTAGGATGGGTCAAGTGTTGGTCTTAGTGTCGGTCTTCGGAGGAGAAACTATTAAACCAGAACATATGGATTTTTACTTGTGATATATGATTGTTATGATTATTATTGTTGTGGACTAACCAACTGTATTGTTTGAAATAATGAATATCCCTGAGACGGTTCGACCTCCCGGATATTCACGGTGACTATTTATTTACCTTATAAGCCCTTTATGTGATGTCGGTCAGACGCCCGACTATGGCATGCCTGTTATTTCATTACTTTATAAGCCCTTTATGTGGTGTCGCTCAGACGCCCGACTATGGCATGCTTGTTATTTACTTTATAAGCTCTTTATGTGGTGTCGCTGACACGCCCGACTGTGGCATGCCTGTTACTTAATTACCTTATAAGCCCTTTATGTGGTGTCGCTCAGACGCCCGACTGAGGCAGGCTCGTTATTTACCGATCCTTTCGAGACGTCGCTTCAGACATCCGATCGGTGCATTTTATTACTATTCTATTATTGCCTATTCATGTTGCATATGAATAACCTGCGTGCATGCATCAGGGATTTCATTGCCATGACTGACGTTGTGATTATAGAATGTTTTCAGAGCATGATTATCGGTTGCTATATTATACCCGTGTTCATAATGTTTGCGAGTACATTCAAAAGTACTCACTGGCTTGTCCCTGGCTATTGTCTTGGCCAGATTGCTTGCTTGGAGAGGAGCGTTGCGATGACAGCCTCGGAACCTAAGCAACGGTGATAGCAGCCTCGCGAAGATAGGAGTTAACCTGGTCAGTTGTTCCTGTGAAGAAATGGAGTCCCATAGACCGTGGTGAACCACAAACCGCTTCTGCCATCAACCACTAGAAACCCTTTTGTTGTACTCACAGGCCAGAGTGGTCTTGTACTACATATTATGTACTTTTGCTTGGAATTTCTGTATCAACTTGGTGCCTCATCAGCTAACAGTAATCCTGGGGCTGGTGAGCACAAGGGCCATTTTCTGGAAATTATATCCCGGAAACCCGGTCCTGACAAACTTGGTATCAGAGCCAGGCTGACCATTGGCTAATGCTATCTTAGCCAGGTCAAAAACCTAGGTTAACCAATCCACCAGACCTTAACCGAACCCCAACCAAGCTTCCCTTGCAAGATAGCCACACAGTGACCCAACACCTTTTGACAGTCGGTGCCCAACCTATTAGCCTATCCTGTCGATCATGCGCCAGTGACCGAATCCTGAATAGTCTTTTTCGCAAGCATGCGAAGGAAGACTCCGTCCCCTTTTCTATATGTCGGGGAAACTGATCCACGAGCACCTATGGTGACCGAGCCCCTTTCGGTTCGGCGGGGGGCGGAGGTCGCACGAAGAGCGGATCGAGGCGGAGCACACGAGCAGTTTACCCAGGTTTGGGCCGCACTGATCGTGTAATACCCTACTCCTGCATTGTGGTTTGTATTGAGTTCTTTCTCAGGAGCGCTGAGTGCTATAGTACACACCAGCAGCTAACGAGACCGAGCGTGAGTGTTCTCCCCTCCCCCTCTCTCTACGTTGCGCATGGGCCTCCTTTTATATGCTCAAGGGGTCACCGACAGGTGGCAACGTATACAAGGGTAAAAATGGAAAAGTGTTGCGGTTGGTACAGCTACCTGTACAGTGTATCATACCTAACCCTGACGGCAGGGGACAAGGGCATTAAATGCCCATCTACGTCGCCCAAACAGTGCAGAAAAGGGACCGTCAGGGACGCCACCGTTCGCCACAATGGCAATCTTGTCAGTCGCCGCTTGCCACCGCGTACCGCTGGCTGCACAGCCTCCCGCCACGTACGCTTGGAAGGGTCCCAGAGCGACACGTTGGTGGAAGTGCTGGAGCGTGGGTACGGAGTGGTAACTTGCCGCGGCAAACGCCTTGCCGCGGTCGTTGTCTTGTCGCGTCCGGAGGCTTTCCGCTCACTGGGCCTCGCCGGGACGCGTGGCGCGTCGCGGCGAGTTCCCTGAGATGCCTTGGTTGGCCTTCCCGGCAAGCTCCTCTTGCCAGGGTCTTGTGCCTTGAGTGGCCTTCCCGGCAAGCTCCTCTTGCCGGGGCCTTGTCTCCTTGGCTTGCATACTTTGTTCTTGAATGGCTCCAAAGGAACCACGGAGGACCTTGGCGGTCACCCGGCAAGCCTTGCCGCGGGGTGCTGCGACTGCCCGTGCACAAGTTTGGGATACTAGGGTACCCCTACTCTAGTACACCGACAGGAGCCCCCGGGCCTGGGTCATACACGGTGCCAAGCGCTGTTGGGCCAGGCCCAAAACAGGGCACGGGCATGCACGGCCTGGGTCACGCCGTATCTTTCTTCGTATCCACCGCGCCCTCCCCAAACGGCACGCGTTGATTGCGGCGTCGTGGGAGAGATCGTGGGTGGTTTCTTTATTCGGAAAGGCGGAACATCCGCCCCCTCCCTCCTTATAAGCAGGGGAAACAGGGGCAGTTCGCCCATCCGCCCGTTGCTATCCCATCCTCGAAAATCTCCGCCACTCCCCTTCTTCCCAAAGCCGAAAGAGAGCAGCGCTCCGCCCCCCATTGCCACCAGCACCACCAACACCGTTGACCTCCCTCACCTCTTCCGCCATGGCTCCGAAAGCCGATAAGGGGAAGGTCGTGAAGTCGGCCGAGGTGCAGCGGCTCGCGGCGCTGCGAAAGGAGCGGGCAATCTCCCCCCCCCCCCAAGCTTGCCGCGAGGGACCTAAGGGAGTACTACTACCTCTTCTGGTCAACGGAGACGCGGGCGCACCCGCGCACAAAGGTACTTCCAGCCGCCGCTTGGAGAATGGCTCCAACTGGATATCCCTTCTTCGCTTTGTTATTCTACTGCGGGCTCTGCCCACCTTTCTCTGAGTTCTTCTGTGATATTATGAACACCTATGGGCTCCGCCTCCTTGACTTCACTCCCAATGTTGTCCTGACCATGGCAGTTTTCGCACATCTTTGCGAAAACTTTGTCGGAGTCCATCCAAATGTAGCCCTTTTCCGCCACTTCTTCATGCCCTGGGTTGAGAAAGGAGAGCCTTTATCCGGAGGAATCGCCTGGATCTCGAAAGCCGACAAGAAGGAAGCTTATCTGGAGGGAGAGCTCGGTAGCAAGTGGGAGGAATGGAGGGCAGACTGGTGCTGGATTGTCGAGGAGAACCTGCAGCCGTTTACCGCCCGGCGCCAAACTCCAGTAGTGCGCGGCAGCGATTGGAGCAACGTGGCCCCGGAAGACGACAGGCTGAAGATCTGAAGATTGCTGTCGCCCGGATCCAACGCCTCAGGCTTGCCGGGTTGACTGTAGGCGCTGTTGGCGCAGATTTCCTTCGCCGCCGCATCGCCCCCCTGCAGGAGAGGAGGAGACCCGCCTGGGGGTTCAAGAATGCGGT
Source organism: Aegilops umbellulata (assembly GCA_032464435.1). Taxonomy (NCBI): domain Eukaryota; kingdom Viridiplantae; phylum Streptophyta; class Magnoliopsida; order Poales; family Poaceae; genus Aegilops; species Aegilops umbellulata. The sequence continues at coordinate 204,526,809 of CP136055.1, forward strand.
GGATATCATGAGGCTGCGTCCGGGCCTCAACTTCAACTTCACTGTTCTGGAGCTCAACGCGATGCTCCAGGAGCTGTTCAAGTACGACCCTCAGCATCCCGAAGTGTTCAGGTTGCCGAGGGGCGTTGTTCCGCTGTGCAACAACTCCTCGCTCAGCTGCATCCGTGCAATGATGACGCTGTGCGACTCCCATGGAATTGACCCAGCTTGGCTAGAGCCTGCAGACGACGTCGTGCAGGCGTTCTTCGATGGCTTGGTAGAAATGCCGAGCCGCCCCGACGAGTAGAGAGGCCTCACCCGGGACACCACCGACGAGGAGGTGAAGTGCATCGCCACTACGCTGGAAGAGGCGGCGGCAGCCGCGGCTGCGGGCGAGTTTGGGTTCACCATGGAGGAGGCAGAGGCAGCGGAGGCGGCAAGCCTTGCCGAGCGAGAGGGGCTCGCCGGCGAGGAAGAGCCTGCCGGACATGACGTCGGGCCGGGCGAGCCCGTCGAGGATACGAGCGGCTCGTTGCAGATCGACTCCTCTTCCTTCTCATCTTCGGGCAGCTTGCCACAAGCAGAGCCCCGGGCTCCACCAAGAAGGCGTCTCCGCAAGGCCGGGGAGGTAGCGGAGCGGCAGACGAGTCGACAGCCACCGCGCCGCGTGACACGCTCCACCACGGCAAGTTCTGTTGCCGCGGAAGCACCTCACGCTGCTGCGGCAAACGGAGCGGGGTCGTCTCAGGCCACCGCTTCTGCTCCTGCCGCTTCTCATGCCGCGGCGACGGCTGGAGCGGGGTCGTCTCAGACCACCGTCACGGCCCCCGCCAAGCGGCCAAGGGAACCTACTCCTCCGCCTCCTCGTGCCGGAGGTGGGCCAGGCTTTGACTTCTCCGCGCTCAGCTCCGACGAGGAAGAAGAAGAGTAAGATTCTTGTTGTACTTGTATCTCTTCAATTCTTGTTGCTTCGTCTTGTATCTCATTTGCTTTACTCTGAACTTGTTCCTTTTTTAGGACTCTAGCCCAGAGGGCGGCAAAGAGAGCCAAGGTCCCGTTGATTATCATCGAGGACGAACCCACCGCGACAGCAGGGGTGCGCCCGAGACAACATTGCCGGACCCGGAAACTGTTCATCTGAGCAGCCCCGAGCGCAGCCCCCAGCGTAAGTATATGGTTTGCTTCCCGCTGTTAGGCGCGCATGGATACTCTTTGTTTGCTGATATCTGACTGTTGGTTTGTGTAGGAGGAGAGCAGCCCCACCAGGAGCGTCCGGAGAACGCCCCTGACACGCCATCTGCTTCGACTACACCGCCAAGGGAGAGTTCTCCGGCAAGGGAGAATCCTCCAACAAGGGAGAGCTCTCCGGCAAGGGGGAGCTCTCCGGCAAGGGAGAAGTCTCCGGCAAGGGACAACACCAGCGGCCCCCCGGCGGAGGAGTCCACAACTGCGGAGCCCGGTACAGGTAAACCTCTTGCTTCGAAACTTCCCTTGGGTTCTTCTTCATTTGATCTTCCTTTTGGATATTTGCTTGACTTTTCTTCCTTTTCCGGCCGTCAGACCCATCTGCTACGGAGCCGATGGAGACCGAGGTTGTTGTCGACGACGCCGCTGCCACCAAAGAAGCGGCCGTCGCTGATGATCTCGCCGGCGAAGAAGCCGCTAAGGCTGCCGCCGCAGCAGCTGGCGAGGAGTCCGGCGGTCATACTGACGGCCCTGAGGCCGCAGGAGCGCCAGGCGCTACGCCGACCGCCGAGCCTTCCGCCGCTGCCGCAGCGCCAGGCTCCGAAGAGCCCCAGCCAGGCGTCTACTTGAAGGCCGGGTACGGCGTCTTCATCAACCTCCCCTGGGCGTCAAGGTCCAGGGCGCCGGTCGAAGGAGAAAGCTTCGATGTAGAGGTGCTTGCCTCCGCTGGGCTGACGTTGGTTGACGCGCCAAGCAGCAGCAACAGCGAGCCTGAGGAGGAGCGGCTGCTGCGGAAGCTGTTGTCGCTCTACCGCGCTCGGCAAGCCAAGCTGGAATCCCGCGAGGCGCTTGCCGCGAAGGCGGGAGCAGACATTGAGAAGCGCGCGGAGGAGCTCCGAGGTATCAACCAGGCAGCTCTCCGGTCCCTGGAGGAGGAGCGGGAGCAGCTCGCTGAGGAGCAGAAGGCCTTCCTCCTCGAGAAGGCTGACGTCGAAGAGCAGCAGCGGCTTGTCGCTGAGAAGCTGTCTGCGCAGGAGGGCGAGCTGGCGCAGCGGAAGGTCAACCTTGATAGCCATGAGGAGGAGCTTGCCGCACGCGAGTGAACACTTGGCGGAGCTATCAAGCAAGCGGAGGACGCTGCCGCAGCTGCCGGGGCCGCCAAGAAGGAGCTGGAGACGAAGGTGGCGCAGCTGGAGGCCGATCTCAAGGCGAGCGGCGAGGAGCTTGCCGCGCTCAAGCGTGAGCGGGAGAAGGACGCCTACAGCCACTCAGAGCTGCAGGCCCGCCTCATCGAGAAGGACAAGGAGCTCAGCGCCGCCAAGGAACCCAACACAGATCTTGAGTTGAAGCTGACCACTTTGACCAAGACGCTGGACGGCGCCAGGGAGCGGGAGGTGGCCTTGAAGGAGGAGATCAAGGCCGACAAGGCGCTGCTGGAGAGTGTTGCTGTCACCCAGAACACTTTTAGGGAGATCGTGGAGCACTGGACGGAGAGTCTTGTGAATGCTACCGCAGAGATCGACAGGGAGCTGGCGCAGCTAGGGATGGAGGATCTCGGGTATCCCTCCGATGAGAACCTCCAATCCAGCGCCAAGCTCACCTTGTTCTTGAAAGGTGTGGCGACGGCCCTCCAGCGACTCCGGGAGAGGATCCCAAAGCAGCTGGCCGACAAGTCGCGCAAGATCTGCGCGGGGGCTCTTCAAAAGGTGTTGGTGAAGGTGGCCTTCCGCAACCCGGTCCTCAACCTCACCAACGTCCTCAAGACCCTGCCGCCGGAAGCTGATCTAGAGGCGCTCAAGGCCCTTGTCGCACCCATTGTGGACAAGGTGAGCGGTATCAAGAGGGTTGAGGGCGATCGTGTAGACTAGGCCGCTCGTTTTCTTCTTTTCTTGTCGTTGCTGGTCATGTTATGAAAACAATCTATTAGAGCCGCGACAAGCTATCTTGTAATATAACTCTATTTTGGGTAGTGATTGCAATGTTATTTCCTTTACTTGATTCCTTCCTTTGTATGTTTTTGCCCTACGCTTTTAGGGAACTTGCCGGCGCAGGCACCTTAGCCGCGAGCGCTGAGTGCGGGACATCAGCAGCCTGCTGGCGGTGCCGTTACCGACAAGAAACCTTGTCGCAACTAGTCGCGGCTCACTTAAGTTTGTTGAGCGGACTCGAAACAAAGTAAGGGTGCGACTCTAGTCGCAGCACACTTAAGCTGTTGAGCGGACTCGAAACAAAGTAAGGGCGCGACTAGCCACGAGCTGGTTCCTCCGCGCATAGGTTTTCCATACAAAGCATGGTCGTTCAAGGAAGATAACTTAAAAATAAAAAATCTGATTGCTCAAACTTTGGCAACTTAGCTTTTCTGTTGTTTTCTTTCCGGCAAGGCGAAACTTTCCTGAACGACGCCTGGTCCATTCCATTATCTTCTCCTCCCCCCCGGCAAACTTGTGGGCGAGGAAACCTTCCTTTCCTTGAGAAAAAAGAAAGAAGAGAAAATAAAGATATGGAGCGTTATGGCTCGTTGTTGCTTACCGGGGGTTAGCGCTGCACAAAGTGTGAGGTAACTCATGCAAAAAATAAAAAGCATGAAATTGACAAGATGTGCGGAGCATACGAGCTTTATTTATGCACAGGGTCTGCACCTGGCTTTGTACAAAGGATTACATGCAACAGCGGCAAGACTTGTACAAAAGGTGGTTGCCGGAACAGGGTCCGGAAACCGCGCGTTACGGGTAAAACTTACGAAGATGCTCAATGTTCCAGGAGTTGCTCACCGGAATGCCATCTTCGGTCTCAAGGCGGACAGCGCTAGGGCTAGTGACTCGTTTCACCCGGTAAGGGCCTTCCCACTTTGGCGTAAACTTGTTGGAATTCTTGGCGGACTGAACGCGCCAAAGAACAAGGTCGCCTTCCTCGAGACTTCTGGCGTTAACTTTGCGGCTATGGTAGTGGCACAAAGCTTGCTAGTAGCGAGCAGCTCGTACATCAGCCTGAAGACGGTCCTCCTCCAGGAGCAGCGCGTCATCTTGTCGCAGCTGCTCTTGCTCAAGCTCATCATAAGTGAGCACTCGAGGTGACCCGTATACGAATTCTGTGGGGAGAACTGCCTCTGCTCCATAGACTAGAGCGAAAGGTGTCTGGCCAGTGGCTCGATTTGGCGTCGTCCTGATCGACCAAAGAACCACCGGCAGCTCCTCAATCCAGTTTCTTCTGCACTTGTGCAGCCTGTCGAAAGTCCTGGTCTTGAGCCCACGCATCACTTCAGCATTTGCCCTATCCGCTTGACCGTTGCTTCTGGGGTGAGCAACAGAAGCGAAGCAGACCTTGGCGCCAAGATCTTGGACGTACTGCATGAAGGTGCGGCTCGTGAATTGCGTACCGTTGTCGGTGATTATCCTGTTAGGGATCCCGAAGCGGCAAACAATCGACCTGAAGAACTTGACTGCTGACTGTGCTGTCACCTTCCTCACTGCTTCCACTTCCGGCCACTTTGTGAACTTGTCGATTGCAACGTACAAGTACTCAAAGCCCCCGACCGCTCGGGGGAAGGGGCCGAGGATGTCGAGCCCCCAGACCGAAAATGGCCAGGATAAAGGGATCGTCTGGAGAGCTTGAGTTGGCTGGTGTATCTGCTTGGAATGGAACTGGCACGCTTCACACTTGGTCACATTTGCAGTTGCATCCTGGAGGGCTGTCGGCCAAAAGAAACCTTGCCGGAATGCTTTGCCGGCAAGTGCTCTTGCTCCAATGTGGTGACCACATATGCCTCCATGTATCTCTCCCAACAACTTTTGTCCGTCTTCCCGGTGAATACACTTCAATTTCACACCGTTGAGTCTTCTTCTGTACAGTGTGTTGTCGACAAATTGGTACATACTTGACTGCCGGGCCACTCTTTCCGCTTCTTCTTGCTCTTCGGGAAGTTCTCCTGTCTGAAGGAAACGGACAATCTGCTGTGCCCATGCTGGAGCTTGCGGCTCGACAACAAGGACTAAAGGCACATCTGCTGCTGTGGGAACATCTGCTTCTACGGCGAGAACCTGGGGCTCAGCCGGAGCATGACGTTCCCCGGCAAGCTTGCCGGAGCAAAACTTGTCGGGAGCGTCTGCTTCAACGGAATAAACCCTAGGGACCTTCTTGGCGGCGGCTTCGGGAAGCTCTGCCGGAAAATAGTCACCAGAAATCAACTTCCTCTTCTTGCTCTGCCCAGTTGATGGCGTTACAGACGGTTGAGTCAGCTTGAGCACAAAGATCCCTGGTTCCATAGGTAACTTAAGTGTTGCGCACTTTGACAGGCCATCGGCAATGTCGTTCTGAGCTCTCGGAACGTGTTCCATCTGTAGGCCGTCAAAGCGCTCTTCTAGCTTTCTCACTTCATCAACGTAGGCTTCCATCAACGGACTCTGATAACTCTTATTAACTTGGCGGACGACAAGCTGCGAGTCACCCCTGACAATGAGCTTCTTGATCCCAAGGTCTGCCGCGATCCTGAGGCCGGCAAGCAAACCTTCATACTCTGCAGTATTGTTTGTTGCCTGCTCTTTGGGAAAGTGCATCTGGACTATGTACTTGAGGTGCTCTCCGGCGGGTGCGACAAGCAGCACGCCAGCACCGGCGCCTTGCAGCGAGAAGGAACCATCAGAGTACATCAGCCACTCCTTGCTTGCCTCCTTGACGGGGATGCTCGTTTCTGGAATTTCTTCATCTGGTGTTGGCGTCCACTCTGCTATGAATTCTGCCAATGCTCTGCTTTGGATAGTTGAAGTGCTCTCAAACTTGAGGCCAAAGCTTGACAGTTCTAGTGCCCACTCAACAATCCTGCCGGTTGCTTCTGGATTCTACAGTATTCTCTTCAGCGGAAAACGAGTGACAACTGTGATCTCATGTGCTTGGAAGTAATGGCGCAGCTTTCTCGAGGCCATGAGAAGGCCGAAAAGCAATTTCTACACACCAGAGTACCTTGACCTAGCCCCCTGCAGAAGGGAACTGACAAAGTAAACTGGGGGCTGCACCATTCTCTTCTGTATCTCCTCACGCGCCTACGCAGATCCATCCTTGTCGGGATCAGAGCTTGACGGGGAAGCCCCCTGCTTGTCACTGGATGCGCCTGCTGTGGTTGCTGGCTCATCATCTGCCTCCCTCTCCGCTACTAATGCAACACTAACCACTTGATTGGTTGCCGCCAGATACAGCAGCAACTTCTCTTGTGGCTTAGGTGCGACAAGTATTGGAGTGGAGGACAGGTATCTTTTCAAGTCCTGCAGCGCAACCTCCGCTTCCGGAGTCCATTCCTTTGGACCTGCCTTTTTCAATATTTTGAAAAACGGTAGGGCGAGATTAGCAGACTTAGAGATAAACCTGCTGAGAGCTGCCACGCAACCGGCAAGTCTTCGTACATCCTTGACGCGCCTTGGTGCTTCAATCTGCTCAATGGCCTTGATCTTGTCGGGATTGGCTTCAATTCCCCGCTGAGACACGAAGAACCCGAGAAGCTTGCCGGAAGGGACTCCAAACACACACTTCTCGGGGTTGAGCTTGAGGCCGATCTTGTGCAGATTTGCAAATGTCTCGTCTAAATCTTGAATCAGTGTTGCCTTGTTCTTGCTCTTGACCACTATGTCATCCATGTAGGCTTCCACATTTCGGTGTATTTGTGGCTCAAAAGCGCTATGGACTACCCTTGCGAATGTTGAACCAGCATTCTTTAAACCGAAAGGCATTCGTATGAAACAGTACGTGCCACATGGAGTGATGAATGCGGTCTTCTCCTCATCCTCTTCTGCCATGAAGATCTGATGGTACCCTGAGTATGCGTCAAGAAATGAAAGCAAGTCACATCCGACCGTGGAGTCAACAATCTGGTCAATGCGCGGCAAGGGAAATGGGTCTTTGGGACAAGCTTTGTTAACATCGGTAAAGTCGATACAAAGCCTCCATTTCCCGTTTGCCTTGCGCACGACTACAGGATTGGCCAACCACGTAGGATGGAGCACTCCTCTGACAAGGCCTGCCGCTTCCAACTTCTTGATCTCTTCTGGATGAATTCTTGGCGCTCCACTGCTTGCTTCCTGACTTTCTGCTTGACGGGCCGCGCATGAGGACAGACGGCAAGGTGGTGCTCAATTACTTTCCTGGGAACACCGGGGATGTCAGACGGTTGCCACGCAAACACATCGACGTTCGCCCGCAGGAAAGCAATGAGCGCGCTTTCCTATTTAGGGTCGAGAGTGGCACTGATGGTGAAGGTACCACCAGTGCCGTCCTCCTTGGCGGACACCTTCTTGGTCTCCGGCGGAGCTGCCATTGTCTTCTTACACTTGCCGGTGGAGCTCAATGGTGCGTCCTCGACGGTAGCGCAACACTCCAAAGAGGTGCGCTTGCCGGAGTGGGCATCAGAACTCTTGCCGGACTTGGTCTTCTTCTTCCCCCCGGGAGCTTCAGCGGCAAGTGACTTACAATCCGTTGCGGCTGCCGCTTCCCGGTAAATCTTGTCGGCACAGATAAGAGCATCCTTCTTGTCTCCAGGGACAGAGATGACACTTATCGGGCCTGGCATCTTCAGCATGTTATACGCATAGTGAGAGGCTGCCATGAACTTGGCGAGCGCTGGACGGCCGAGAATCCCATTGTAAGGCAATGGAAAATCGGCAACGTCAAAAGTGACCCTCTCAGTTCTGAAATTCAACTTGCTGCCAAATCTCACCGACAACGTGATCTTCCCCTTCAGCTTGCTCCTTCCCAGGTAGATTCCTTGGAATGTGCCGGTCTCTTTGAGCTCGTTGTCAGGGACCTGGAGTTTCCGGAGCACAGCGGAGGAGATCAGGTTCAAGCCGGCCCCGCCGTCAACTAGCATCTTAGTGACCTTGAGGTTGCGGATAGTTGGTGTAACCAACATCGGCAAGCACCCGACCGTAGTTGTGCGATCAGGGTGGTCCTCAATATCAAAGATGATATGCGTGCTGGACCATTTCAGAAGCTTGCGTGACTCGACGGGTGGTTCTGCCGCATTGACTTCCCGCACCCACTGTTTGAGTTGGCGGTGCGAAGTATGCAGAGAAGCACCGCCGTCAACGCACAAGACCTCTCTGGCTTTCTGGAACTCCTGCTCACTGGTCTCGACATCATCCATGTCTTCGTTGTCGTCGTCATCTTCATCCTTGTCGCGGCCACGAGGAGGTCTGTCTCCTTGCCGCTGCTTGGCCTTGCCGTGGCGTCCTCCCCAGCAGGGGCGATTCATGTCGGATCCTCCAGCACCTCCTTGGGCTTTCTCCTTGTCGCGTCGCTCGTATTCGGCCTTTTGCAGCTCGACAAGCTGCTCGACCTTCTTGCAGCTCTGGAGGTCATGGCCCTTGGTGCGGTGGATCTTGCAGTACTGTTTATTGGTGCCGTCCTGCTTGTCGGCGACCGCCACACCCTGGCAGTGGGCGCATGCGGCAATCTCCTTGCCGGAGCTAACAGCTTTGGCTTTCTTGGCGCCACCTTCGTTGCCGGACTGCTCAACAACTAGCACATCTTTGCCTTTCCTCTTCCTGTTGTTCTGCCGCCGGCTTTTCTTTGCCGGGGCAGCATCCTCGCTGTCAGATCCTCTTGCTCCTGTATTCTCTCCGGGGAGTTTCCTCCCTTCCTCAGGACGTGCACACTTGTCAGCCAGGGCATACAGCTCACTGACGTCTCTGAAATTGCACATCGCCATCTCCTCCCGCATCCTGCGGTTACGCACGTTCTGATGGAACTTGCTGATAACCGCGACAGGGTGGACATCTGGGATGGTGCGCTGTACACGGCTGAATCTCTGAATGTACTTGCGCAGGGGCTCTCCTTCCTTCTGGGCGAGCAGATGAAGGTTACTCTCCTGGCCATGAGGTTTGTGGCCGCCTATTAAGGCGCCGACAAACTAATGGCATAGGTTTGCCCAGGAGGATATGGAGTTGTCCGGCAAGTGCATGAGCCAGGACCTGACGTTGGGCTTGAGCACCAGCGGGAAGTAGTTGGCAAGGATCTTGTCGTCCCGCCCCCCGGCAGCTTGCACCGCGATGGTGTAGATGCCGAGGAACTCCGACGGATGCGACTTGCCGTCGTACTTCTCTGGTACGTCTGGCTTGAAATTCTTCGTGCTGGGCCACTGGACTTGCCGCAGCTCACGGGTAAACGCAGGGCAACCTACCATGTACGGCAGATCGCCTGGTTCCCCTGGCGCATGCACGTCGACAGAGGGCCCAGCGCGCTGGTCTGATTGATGCCGCGCTTCTCTTCGGCGCTCGATGCGAGTACGAGCGTCTTCTTGCTGCCGTTCGTGAAGAACTTGACGCTGATCGCGACGAGCTCGCGGATCTGATGATGCGGTGGAGTCGCTGTCGAGGTGGATCCGGCGAGTCGGCGATCTTGGCCTTCGCGGTGGGGAGTGCATGGTGGTTGCACCCCCACCGGTCATGTCGCCACCAGCTCGTGCCTGGCTTACTCGCCGCGGCTGCGGTGTACTCGGCTGTCGTGGAGTGTCACCGTTGGCAAAGCCGATGAGACTCTGAATGGTGGCCCTCCAGTCGTCGATCTTGTCCGCCATTGGAGGGTAGTCTAGGAGCAGCTGGGCTCGCGCCAAAGCTTCTGCTGGAGTGGCGGGTAGCGGTGGCGAACGGTGTGAGGAGCGGGATATGCTCGGACTTCTAATTATGTTAGAAGGAGCAGTATCCCGTCCAGGCGACCGTGCCTCGCTCGTGCCAGCATGTTGGCGTGCATGCTGGTCTTGAGCATCCCGAGATCCACCAGCTCGATCTGGGTCCAGCGAGCGTATGGTACCGTGAGTACCACAACGAGCTTCCTCGCCGACGCCCGTTCCTCCGCCGTCGTCTACCCCACCAGCCGTTTGCTCCGGCGGGGGTGGGTTTGTCGCGGATGGAGCAGCCGCCTCCGAAGCCTTCTTCTTCGGCGGCATGTCGATGAAGATTATGAAGATCTAGCTCGTGTGGACGCCGGATCAGGTTCACACAACCTCGACGCCCCCTACCTGGCGCGCCAAAGATGTCAGGGAAACTGATCCACGAGCACCTATGGGGACCGAGCCCCTTTCGGTTCGGCGGGGGGCGGAGGTCGCACGAAGAGCGGATCAAGGCGGAGCACATGAGCAGTTTACCCAGGTTCGGGCCGCACTGATCGTGTAATACCCTACTCCTGCATTGTGGTCTGTATTGAGTTCTTGCTCGGGAGCGCTAAGTGCTACAGTACACACCAGCAGCTAACGAGACCGAGCGTGAGTGTTCTCCCCTCCCCCTCTCTCTACGTTGCGCATGGGCCTCCTTTTATATGCTCAAGGGGTCACCGACAGGTGGCAACGTATAGAAGGGTAAAAATGGAAATGTGTTGCGGTTGGTACAGCTACCTGTATAGTGTATCATACCTAACCCTGACGGCAGGGGACAAGGGCATTAAATGCCCATCTGCGTCGCCCAAACAGTGCAGAAAAGGGACCGTCAGTGACGCCACCGTTCGCCACGATGGCAATCTTGTCAGTCGCCGCTTGCCACCATGTACCGCTGGCTGCACAGCCTCCCGCCACGTACGCCTGGAAGGGTCCCAGAGCGACACGTTGGTGGAAGTGCTCAAGCGTGGGTACGGAGTGGTAACTTGCCGCGGCAAACGCCTTGCCGCAGTCGTTGTCTTGTCGCGTCCGGAGGCTTGCCGCTCACCGGGCCTCACCGGGACGCGTGGCGCGTCGCGGCGAGTTCCCTGAGATGCCTTGGTTGGCCTTCCCGGCAAGCTCCTCTTGCCGGGGTCTTGTGCCTTGAGTGGCCTTCCCGGCAACCTCCTCTTGCCGGGGCCTTGTCTCCTTGGCTTGCATACTTTGTTCTTGAATGGCTCCAAAGGAACCACGGAGGACCTTGGCGGTCACCCGGCAAGCCTTGCCGCGCGGTGCTGCGACTGCCCGTGCACAAGTTCGGGATACTAGGGTACCCCTACTCTAGTACATCGACACTATAAAAGGGCACGCTAGCCTCAACCCAACACAGCATAGCCTCTACCCAAACCGAGCTGAAATGCCAGGACCCATCGTCCACAATAAGACCACAGCAACCAAGCTTGGAGGTTTTGTGACCGTGCTAGCAAACCTCACCCGTCGTGCCTTTGTGCTAGAAGAACCCCCATAATATGTGGTGTACCAAGGGTCTGTGAGCGGTGAGAGCCGTCAGCTCTGGGCCACTCTGCACGTCTATGGTAGGGGTCTATCGCCAGAACGCCCCTACAGGTTCACCGGAAGGACAACTTCCTTTGAGCCACAAGCCATCCAACTAGCCGCCCGAGAAGCTATAGTTCAACTCCGACACTTGTCGCCCAGAGTTAACTGTCGCTCCTTCTACTACTACCCCAGCCGTGACGGATACGGTAGGCCACCCCGAGTTGTCAACGGAGACCACGAGACAGATCATGCACTGTTGCATCTGGTGCGCTACGTAAGTGCACTAGAGGGACTATTCGACCAGATCACCCTTGATCTGTTCGCATCTCGTGGAGAACTGATTCGCCGAGCCTCGGTAAGAAGAGAAGATGAGCCCTACGCCGACAACCCAGTCGTGCTATTCGGACAACCGATCGAGACATTGAGGTCAGCTCCAGCCACCAACCAAGGTGCTTTGATGACCCTAGAAGCGCTTCGTCGCCTTTTGGGAACACACTCCAACGGGATTGTGACCAACAATCCCCACGATGGTCATCATCGCTACCCCAACCCGGCAGTTCCTCCACACCCTCTAGCTAACCCCGACGGTGAAGCCAATGGAGAAGCCTCGGCGTCCACAAGGCACACCCACTTGGATATGAACGAGGTAGACTAATCTACTCGAGTAGTACCGAGCCTTAGTACGGCCACACCCTGTAATTGAGTGATCTGGTGTCGCCATGAATGAATGTTGTTTGGTTGAGCGCCCCGATTTTTAATTATAGCCATGCTTGAGTATGTCGGTGAACAGTTGGATTTTACTTCGAGCGTAGCTACCAAAAACCAACCCCGGCCACACAAAGTTTGTGCTACGAGTAAGCTTTTTGTTTCCAACTAACAGGAAAGATATTTTTGAAAACAACCCTTATCAAATCTCGAGGACGAGATTTTTCTTAAGGGGGGTAGTGTTGTGACACCCCAAAATTTTGACCTTGTTTTATTAATTAAAATTTTGCCAGGAATTAAAAACTTTTATTTTCTGGGCTCCCTTTTGATTTTTGAACCATTTTCTCCATTCTTATTATGGAGTTTTCCCCAAAGTGAAAACTTTTCAAATATGTTATTGGACTTGTTTAACCTCTCAAGAAAAACATTTCTTTTATCAGTAGAGCTAATTACATAATTAATTTTCTTAATCTTTATTTTCCTGAAAAATGGATTTTTTCCATGGTTTTGTGGCCATTTTTGAACTACAACCAATTGATAAATTCATTCATAATTTCAACCAAAATTTGGAAATGTCAGGTGCTGTTTTTAAATCACTTTTGTGCAAAAACATCTTTATTTCATGAAATATTTTGAGCTCTACACCAAATTTTCTTCCCTGGTCTAGTGGGCAATTTTGCACTACAACCCACTTAAATATTTCATTCTAGCTTCCACCAAAATTATGGGCTGATATTAGTAGCATATGATTCAACTTTATGCAAAAACCCAGTTATGTTATTTGAAAAAATTAAGTGAGTCAACCTCTTTTGCATTCTGGTCCAACTTGATGGTTTGTACAGCAACCATATTTTTGCTTGCTCTTTTGCCCTTGATTCTTTCTCCTTCTCATAGACCATCCTACAAAACCCCTAAGTCCAGGAGCATGCAACCATTGGAATAATTTTGGTTCATGAGATGATACCATTTACCTCCTGTCCAGAATTGAAGTTTTGCAAAACTTGCACTAACAAGTTTGTGCTTTTTACAAACTAACCTCACCACCCTCTTCTGCATCCAAAGAGACCTCAATCTGGAAGGATTGGTCACACCAAGAAAAGCCTAGGTGCCTATGGCATTTTGTCAAACACCCTGAGAGCATGGACAGAATTGGCATGAGTTTTTATTTGCATTATAAACTTGAACACCTAACCTAACCACCATGTCCATTTACCTTCTTGCTAACCCTAACCTAGCCCTGTTTCTTGCCAGCCTCACCCGCGACCTCTAGCATGCACTGGCAATTCGTCGAACACATCTCGGGCATGCTCTGGGCGCGCCTAGAGCGTGCGTTTTGCACACACGTGCACCCGAGCCGCCGCGTTGCGCCCACTTCGCGCCACCAACCCCTGCTCGCCCGCAGAGCCGCCCCCGACCTCATCCACTCGCAGGAAACGCCCAAGCTCTTCCCTGGAGCCGCACAGGGCCGCCATCAGGTCGGCCACGGCGGCTAACGGCCGGCCACAGTGGCTCCTGCCCTGGTCGGCGCCGCCCGAGCCACCCCGGCTCGCCACCTGCCCCTGGGACCCGTGCAAGCTTATCCCCTCGCTCGCCAGCAAGCTCTCGTCGCCGCCACGTCGCCCTGACCAGTACAGAGAGGTGGTTCACCGGCGACCTTATCCTCGACCGCGGAACCGCCATGGATGCGCTATAAATAGTACCCCCGAGCTCGTCCAGGCCTCAAGCAGCCTCCCACACTCCCTCACCGATCCGTACGTAGTAGTACAAAGGCAAGAGGGGTCGTCTTCCTCGTCTCCGGCAACCACGGACGCCGCCACTGTCTCATCCATTCCAGTGCCACCAGAGCATCCCCCTCTCCACTCTCTTCACCAGAAGCTCTCTCTTCGCCCCATGAACCCATCCCCCTGCTCGATTTTGATCGGGAACCACCGTAGCCCCAAACCCACTTTGCTCCCGAAGCCTCCTCCACCGCGAAGCTCCCTGCCGGCGACTTCCTCCACCCCCGCCGACCCAAGGACCACCGGGAGGACCGCCCCGGTCTTGCGGATCCATCCCGACCCTCTGGAACCCATGGGGAGCCGCTGTTCGCCGGCGTTGATCACCGGAGTCCCGCCTCCGTTCGGGCAGAGGAAGAGGAGGGAGAGAGGACTAGTCAAACCTGACTAGTGGGCCCCCTGGACCCACTGTCAGTGACCCACGCGGTCGTCCACGCTGGATAAGTGAAGGCGTAAAACCCCCAAGTGTGTATCCCCTGCTTCGAAAGCGTATTCTTATCTGAAACGTTTTCTTTTCTGTTTTATTTTAAAAACAGATTTTGACCAAATTTTTGACTAGCTATAACTTTTTAAATATAACTCCAAATGAATTGATTCTTTTTCCTACATATCTCAAATTCTGTCTAGTTTATTTTAAGGTTTTTTTGAAAAAATTTCAAACAACTTTTTGTGCTGTTTTGAAATTGTGTGTTAATTCCAATATTTTCAAAATAGGATTTTTGGAAGAGAAGAAAGCTTTCAAAAAGTTTTGGAGAGCACCCCCACCTCTCCACACCTTGAAGGCAAGCATTCTGAACCCTGGCATAATACTTTGGGTGTGTTAGTTAATTGAGTATAACATCCTCCCCCCCTTCGACACGAAGGACCCGGTTATTTTTGTGATGATACAATCTTTTGCATAAATGCATTATTGGAGACTTCCTTGCTGTTGGAAGTAAATACACTTGTGATGGTAATCAACCTCGTATGCCTTGCATGCATGCCGGAAAGAAATCCGGGAAAGCCTCTGCCTTGGGTAGGTGTGAGCTTGTTTCCGGTCTTCGTTGGGACGGCTATGTCCGGTATGGCATAGTAAGGTATAATGAGTGGTGATTCTGTTAGTTGAAATAATTTTGTTATACATATCATGCAGGGAATATTTAAGCCTCCTGAGTCGGCCCTAGATCGAGTCTTGTTCCGGTAACCCCCATACTTGTTTCGTGCTGCCACTAGTCCCTGCCGCAGGTAGGGTATGGTTCAGTAAGTTGTTAACCCTTGTCTTGGCTCACACCGTATAGAGAGGCCGTGGTGGAAGATACCGGCTGCATCTGGTAGGCATGTCACCTGGTCCGGGGGCATGGGTGTATCCGGTTGGGACCGAGAGGGGGGCACCCCTTAGAGCGCGCGATAGAAATTTGATCCCATGCTACACGAGGTTGTAGCCTCCCCACTTAGAGTTTTGCTTAACAAGTGTCGCGGGTGATTCCTGACACAAGTAAAGTTAAGCTGGTGTGTGCAAGTCAGGCGTGTTTTCAAATAAAAGACCGTAGACGGAATTAGTCCCGATGGACTAAAGAAATCAGTTACTCGTGGGTAAAGAGTACACCCTCTGCAGAGGTACTAAATCTATTCGAATAGCCGTGGCCATGGTTAAGGACTACAGTCTGTGATGGGTCAAGTGTCGGTCTTAGTGTCGGTCTTCGGAGGAGAAACTATTAAACCAGAACATATGGATTTTTACTTGTGATATATGATAGTTATGATTATTATTGTTGTGGACTAACCAACTGTATTGTTTGAAATAATGAATATCCCTGGGACGGTTCGACCTCCCGAATATTCACGGTGACTATTTATTTACCTTATAAGCCCTTTATGTGATGTCGCTCAGACGCCCGACTGTGGCATGCCTGTTATTTAATTACCTTATAAGCCCTTTATGTGTTGTCGGTCAGACGCCCGACTGTGGCATGCTTGTTATTTACTTTACAAGCCCTTTATGTGGTGTCGCTGAGATGCCTGACTGTGGCATGCCTGATACTTAATTACCTTATAAGCCCTTTATGTGGTGTTGCTCAGACGCCCGACTGAGGCAGGCTCGTTATTTACCGATCCTTTCGAGACGTCGCTTCAGACATCCGATTGGTGCATTTTATTACTATTCTATTATTGCCTATTCATGTTGCATATGAATAACCTGTGTGCATGCATCAGGGATTTCATCGCCATGACTGACGTTGTGATTATAGAATGTTTTCAGAGCATGATTATCGGTTGCTATAGTATACCCGTGTTCATAATGTTTGCGAGTACATTCAAAATTACTCACTGGCTTGTCCCTGGCTATTGTCTTGGCCAGATTGCTTGCTTGGAGAGGAGCGTTGCGATGACAGCCTCGGAACCTAAGCAACGGTGATAGCAGCCTCGCGAAGATAGGAGTTAACTTGGTCAGTTGTTCCTGTGAAGAAATGGAGTCCCATAGACCGTGGTGAACCACAAACCGCTTCCGCCATCAACCACTGGAAACCCTTTTGTTGTACTCACAGGCGAGAGTGGTCTTGTACTACATATTATGTACTTTTGCTTGGAATTTCAGTATCAAGTTGGTTCCTCATCAGCTAACAGTAATCCTGGGGCTGGTGAGCACAAGGGCTATTTTCTGGAAATTATATCCCGAAAACCCGGTCCTGATAGCTAGGGTTACATAGAGTCGGTTACAAGGAAGGAGATCTACATATCCGTATTGCCAAGCTTGCCTTCCACGCCAAGGAGAGTCTCATCCGGACACGAGACGAAGTCTTCAATCTTGTATCTTCATAGTCCAACAGACCGGCCAAAGTATATAGTCCGGCTGTCGGGATACCCCCTAATCCAGGACTCCCTCAATCTTGTCCCAGCTAGTTAAATCAGCAGAGAACTTATGCAGCTTCCCCTGGAGCTCGTGTACTATGCCAGTAGATGTTTGCCCCATTAGTTCCCAACAAAGGACAGCAGCTCGGGGTGCCTTTCCCACATTGTTTCATATTTAAATCGGTTGGGGCCTCTGCTGGGGAACGTAGTATTTCAAAAAAAATCCTACGATCACGCAAGATCTACCTAGGAGAAGCATAGCAACAAGCAAGGAGAGTGTGTCCACGTACCCTCGCAGACCAAAAGTGGAAGCGTTAAGTAACGCGATTGATGTAGTCGCATGTCTTCGCGATCCAACCGATCAAGTAATGAACGTACGACACCTCCGTGATCTGCACACGTGTAGCTCGATGACGTCCCTTGAAATCTTGATCCAGCTGAGGTGGAGGGAGAGTTTCGTTAGCACAACGGCGTGGTGATGGTGATGATGAAGTTACCGGCGCAAGGCTTCGCCTAAGCACTGCAACGATATGACCAAGGTGTGTTTCTGTGGAGGGGGGCACCACACACGGCTAAAAGAAACTTTGTACGCCTTTAGGGTGCCCCCTCCCACGTATATAAAGGGGGGGAGGGAGGAGGAGGCGCGCCATGGGGGGCCAATCCTACTCTAAGTAGGATTCGGCCCCCTTTCCTATTCCAACAAGGGGAAGGGGGAAGGAGAGGGAGGAGAGAAGGAAAGGGGGGCCGACCCCCATAGTCCAATTCGGTTTGGGCTAGGGGGCGCGCGCCACACCTTGGCCGGCCTCCTCTCTTCCACCAATAGGCCCGTGAGGCCCAATACTCCCCGAGGGGTTCCGGTAACCCCTAGTACTCCGGAAAATACCCGGTACACCTCAGAACTATTCTGGTGTCCGAATATAGTCTTCCAATATATCAATCTTTATGTCTCGACCATTTACACACTCCTCGTCATGTCCGTCATCTCATCCGGGACTCCAAACTACCTTCGGTACATCAAAACACATAAACTGATAGTACCGATCGTCATCGAACGTTAAGCATGCGGACCCTACGGGTTCGAGAACTATGTAGACATGACCGAGACTCATCTCTGGTCAATAACCAATAGCGGAACCTAGATGCTCATATTGGCTCCCACATAATCTACGAAGATCTTTATCGGTGAAACCGCATAACAACATACGTTGTTCCCTTTGTCATTTGTATGTTACTTGCCCGAGATTCGATCGTCGGTACCACTATACCTAGTTTAATATCGTTACCGGCAAGTCTCTTTACTTGTTCCATAATGCATCATCTCGTAACTAACTCATTAGTTACATTGCTTGGAAGGCTTATAGTGATGTCTATTACCGAGAGGGCCCAGAGATAGCTCTCCGACAATCGGAGTGACAAATCCTAATCTCGATCTATGCGAACTCAACAGACACCATCGGAGACACCTGTAGAGGATCTTTATAATCACACAACTACATTGTGACGTGTGATAGCACACTAAGTGTTCCTCCGGTATTCGGGAGTTGCATAATCTCATAGTCATAGGAACATGTATAAGTTAGGAAGAAAGCAATAGCAATAAACTAAACGATCATAGTGCTAAGCTAATGGATGGGTCATGTCAATCACATCATTCTCTAATGATGTGATCCCATTCATCAAATGACAACTCATGTCTATGGCTAGGAAACTTAACCATCTTTGATTAACGAGCTAGTCAAGTAGAGGCATACTGGTGACACTCTTTTTGTCTATGTATTCACACATGTACTAAGTTTCCGGTTAATACAATTCTAGCATGAATAATAAACATTTATCATGATATAAGGAAATATAAACAACAACTTTGTTATTGCCTCTAGGGCATATTTCCTTCAGCCTCCCACTTGCACTAGAGTCCTTGGTCTGCACCCATGGAGTCTTGGGGCTGATCATGTTTTGCTCATGAGAGAGGCTTAGTCAATGGGTCTGCAACATTCAGATCCGTATATATCTTGCAAATCACTATGTATTCCTCATTGACTTGAACGCGGATGGAATTGAAGCGTCGCTTGATGTGTTTGGTTCTCTTGTGAAATCTGGATTCCTTTGCCAAGGCAATTGCACCAGTATTGTCCCAAAAGATTTTTATGGGACCCGATGCACTAGGTATGACACCTAGATCGGATATGAACTCCTTGATCTAGACTTCTTCATTTGCTTCTTCTGAAGCAACTATGTACTCCGCTTCACATGTAGATCCCGCCATGACGCTCTGCTTGGAACTGCACCAACTGACAGAACCACCATTCAATATAAACACGTATTCGATTTGTGACTTAGAGTCATCCGGATCAGTGTCAAAGCTTGCATCGATGTAACCATTTACGATGAGCTCTTTGTCACCTCCATAAACGAGAAACATATCCTTAGTCCTTTTCAGATATTTCAGGATGTTCTTGACCGATGTCCAGTGATCCACTCCTGGATTACTTTGGTACCTCCCTGCTAAACTAATAGCAAGGCACACATCAGATCTGGTACACAACATTGCATACATGATAGAACCTATGGCTGAAGCATAGGAATGACTTTCATTTTCTCTCTATCTTCTGCAGTGGTCGGGCATTGAGTCTGACTCAACTTCTCACCTTGCAACACAGGCAAGAACCCTTTCTTTGCCTGATCCATTTTGAACTTCTTCAAAACTTTATCAAGGTATGTGCTTTGTGAAAGTCCAATTAAGCTTCTTGATCTATCTCTATAGATCTTGATGCCCAATATATAAGCAGCTTCACTAAGGTCTTTCATTGAAACATTCTTATTCAAGTATCCTTTTATGCTATTCAAAAATTCAGTATCATTTCCAATCAACAATATGTCATCTACATATAATATCAGAAATGCTATAGAGCTCCCACTCACTTTCTTGTAAATACAGGCTTCTCCAAAAGTCTGTATAAAACCATATGCATTCATCACACTATCAAAGCATATATTCCAACTATGAGATTCTTGCACCAGTCCATAAATGGATCGCTGGAGCTTACACACTTTGTTAGCACCTTTTGGATTGACAAAACCTTCTAGTTGCATGATATACAACTCTTCTTTAAGATATCCATTGAGGAATGTAATTTTGACATCCATTTGCCAAATTTCATAATCATAAAATGCGGCAATTGCTAACATGATTCAGACGGACTTAAGCATCGCTACAGGTGAGAAGGTCTCATCATAGTCAACTCCTTGAACTTGTCAAAAATGTTTCACAACAAGTCGAGCTTTGTAGACAGTAACATTACCGTCAGCGTCAGTCTTCTTCTTGAAGATCCTTTTATTCTCTATGGCCTGCCGATAATCGGGCAAGTCAACAAAACTCCACACTTTGTTCTCATATATGGATCCCATCTCAGATTTCATTGCCTGAAGCCATTTCGCGGAATCTAGGATCATCATCGCTTCCTCATAGTTCATAGGTTCGTCATGGTCAAGTAACATGACTTCCAGAACAGGATTACCGTACCACTCTGGTGTGGATCTTAGTTTGGTTGACCTACGAGGTTCGGTAGTAACTTGATCCGAAGTTTCATGATCATCATCATTAGCTTCCTCACTAATTGGTGTAGGAATCACTGGAACTGATTTCTGTGATGAACTACTTTCCAATAACGGAGCAGGTACAATTACCTCATCAAGTTCTACTTTCCTCCCACTCACTTCTTTTGAGAGAAACTCCTTCTCTAGAAAGGATCCATTCTTAGCAACGAATATCTGGCCTTCGGATCTGTGATAGAAGGTGTACCCAGCAGTTTCCTTTGGGTATCATATGAAGACACATTTCCCCGATTTGGGTTCGAGCTTATCAGGTTGAAGCTTTTTCACATAAGCATCGCAGCCCCAAACTTTAAGAAACGACAACTTGGGTTTCTTGGCAAACCACAATTCATATGGTGTCGTCTCAACAGATTTAGATGGTGCCCTATTTAACGTGAATGCAACCGTCTCTAAATCATAACCCCAGAATGATAGCGATTGCTTCTGGTCGTATGTCGCTGGCTGTTTTGCAAAAAAGTCCCCCTGTTTCTGAGAATTCAACCCGCAGTCCCTGTTTAAGTGGATTTCTAGAAAAATGATTCATTTTTGCAAATAAAACCTTGCATTTATTTGTATTCAACCCATGCTCCTTTATACTTAGAAAAAAGACGCAATTCATCTGGCGAGCTAGGCGAATTGGAGGTTGAGGCTGGCCACGATGCAGACGACACTAGGCGCGGCGGCGGCTATCTCCGACCAGAACCGGTCGAGGAGGCGCGGTAGGGGCCGGATCCTGTTCAAATGCTAGGCGAGGATAAGAGGGGCGGGGCGGGGAGGAAGTGGGGCGGCCAGGGTGGATGTGGAGGAGGAGTTCGAAGGGAGGGAGAGGAGCAGGGGCGGGGTCGGGGACGGGGAGGAAGAGGGGCGGGTGTGGAGACGAGGAGGAAGTGGGGCGGCGAGGGTGGAGGTGGATGAGAAGTTCGCAGGTAGGGAGAAGGGTAGGGGCGGGGATGGGGAGGAAGAGGGGCAGGGGTGGAGACGGGGAGGAGGAGGGGCGGCGAGGGTGGAGGCGGAGGAGGAGACCGCAAGCACTGTGGGGCGAGATGGCGGAGGAGCGCCTCGCCACGACCAGCGCTGCCAGCAAGGCCATGGCCATGATGCAGCGCCTGCAGAAGCAGAAGGCCAAGGTTCAGATGAAGCTCCGCCAGTTCTGCCGCTTCGCCGCCGAGATCGACCACCTCCGCGCCCTCATAGCCTGCCGCACGTGCGCCCCTCGCGCGTCTGCTACATGCTCCACACCTACAGGATTCTCTTCTTACCGTCGGTGTTCAACTCATCGTCAACGTGTTCTCCTTGCCGCCACGGGTCGGTGAATCATTAACGCCCAGCATGATCTGTGATGGAGCCTTTCCCGCAGTTCAAAACTGAACTCTTCATTTTCTTAAGTCCTTCAAATATTTCAGGGTTAGGATGATGAAGATGAAAAGCTACAGAGGGCCTGAGTAGCGGTACCCGTGCACGAACCTCGCCCATGGTGGAGCTGATATGATAGAGGAGCACAACTCAGGTCGCTGTCTTATTTCCGATTCTTTTGGTTGGATACATATTTTATCAGATCGTTTCTTCTTAGTTTATTGACAACAATAATTGATGGCCTTATGCTTTTGTACATATGTTTCTTAATCACCTATTGGACTAACTAACTTACGTGGATTCAAGAGTCTGTTAGTTGGTGAATTCGTGCTTTAGTAGAGTCAATAGTTGGTCAAGTTCATTAGTCCAGTTTATGATGCTGAGACGCGGTGATGTTTCTGTATCGGCAGCGTGACTGCTTGGTTTTTAGTATCCTTGGACATTTTGGTTTCATAATGTATGGAATTGGAAATGCACGCTCATTAAAAAAATATTCTGTGAACAACAATGTCAAAGCTACAAGAACATCAAGTTGTCTTGAACTGAAACTTGCGAAGAACAGTTATTATTAGGTGTCTAGGTCTTCAGTTTGGGCATTTCAGTATTTTGAGTGGAGTAATTTCACAACGCACAGCCATATTCATTGAACAACTGAAAGTAATATACAGAAGACAATCGCTTGTTTATTTTTTGACAACCAATTGATTTGCAAACTATTCTATTCTTAGAGTAGAAGGCAAAGTTATGTGGTGGGTTGGATGGAGAGCTTCGCACGGTGATGTGGCAGGCTGCTCTGCAGCGGCATGAATGGAGAGGTCGGTCAATGATGGTGGGGCAACCAACTGATCTGCGGCAGCGTGGAAGTTGAGCTCGGCGGTCGACGACAGCTCGACCAGCTGTTCTGCGACGTTTCAGAGGGAGAACTTCTTGTACTGGTGTGTGTATGCATAGGTGATGTACTAACCTGGGAGCTCACTCCCCCAGGATCCCACAAGTTCACGTAGAGCTGGGACGTTGGTGGTGGCGTGGAAGGCTAGTCTGTCGCCTCCACACGAGGAGTCGTGAGATTAGTGCATCACATTCAAAAGTCGCCGCTCCGTGATTAGGGCATTGCATCTAGGAATTGAGTAGATTAGAAGACTGATTTAGCCAGCGCTGGGTTCCATCGCCATTGTAGGGCCTTGAATCTTTTCAATCCTTGCCAGGGCAGTTCTTGCCATGAACGACGGGTCTCTCTCTGTGGCCTTAGTCCAAAAGCTGAAATAGGGAACAAGAAGTGCCTTGCCATGTGGAGTGTTGGGTATAATTTGCACTTGCTCCATCAGCTGCAGAAACTATAGCCCAAAAGTAGCATACTGTTACTATTTCATATCATATGTTGATGATTTGTTTTTTCAAAATTGAATTGGCGACTGATGAAAAGGTGTAATGTCCAAGGATTTTTGCTAGATGATTTGTTGATCCGGTTTAATTTTAGTAGGCATCTGGGTACTGTTTATGAATTGATACTGCACCTTGCTTAAATCCTACATTATTATTTTTACTTTTCTGAAACAATCTTCTCGAAATTTCGTACTAACATGTGGCTTGTCTTGTACCAATGATAAAGTCCTGCTTTATGTTGCCCAATCCTAAGTTGTGCGATCCTTTTGTAGTGATAGCTGTATTGGGCCGGGTTGCAACGGATGCATTCAACACATTCAGAAAACACGTTTCAAGGGCCTTGTATGTCGATCCGGAGCCACTATAAGTAGATTATGGCAGGAGATCAAAGTCAGTTTCCTCATTTATCCTTCACCGTAGGACTATTATGACTACTGCATTTTATTTTATTTTGTAGAAGCCATGTTATCGAAATTACTTCTTATTTGCAACTGATTGGTGTTGCACAGAGTATACATGCCCATTAAAATGCACGGCATTGTTCTAATTCTTATAAATTCACATTTCAATTACTTATGAACAAAGATGGTACATATATTGAAGGAGGCTCAACGTTGATGGTTACAGCCTGCCGAGATTTGTGAAAACTGCACACTTTTTCTTGTCTGGGTGTAGCATTTGCAGGCCTACATGCAATCATTATTTTTGTTAAGCAACATAATGCTACAGTTATGTACAGAGTTACAGGGGAGAGGAGATGAGAGATGGTTGATGTTGGTATTCAACTGGTTCCTACTTATGTTTTGGTACATCTATATAAAGCTCACATGTATTTCGCTACATTTGTCTAAAAATTGTAGCCCCGTATATTTTCAATTCAAAGGTTTGCATCAAGTATATTTTCACTCCATGCAGATGATATACATTTCTTATCACCCAATATACTGTTTAGGGGAAACGGATCATTCCAATGTGCCATGCTTTTTGGTCTGCCCTGCTTTAGGTAGTTCATTCTGACTCCTTAATTCTTCAGTGATAATGAGCTATTCATGGATCTAGCAACTGACTGTATTTGCTTTGTGCTGAGATCATGGATACTTATATGCCCTTTGTTGACCATATACGGTTTCTGATTGTTTTCGTACGTTTACGCCTCTTCTGAGCTTGTGAAACCCATTTATTTTCAAAAAGATCACTTGTGCCTGCTTAGGCTTGGGATCCATTTTTTTCCTATGGGACCAATCCATAGAAGAATGCATACTCCCAAGCCATAGAAGAAATCAACAGGTGGACAAAGTTGAGGGCCTGAGGCAGCAATAGTAATTCGAAGGCACTGGGCAATAATTGATTGGTCGAAGTTAGCGTTTTTTGTAGAGCTTCAGTTGACAGGGAAGAAATTATTTCTATATGTGCCTTTGGTTTTCTTTCGCTTAGGAGTTCGTATAGTTCTTTTTTCAGGGCAAGAGATTCTTCATCTAGATAAGAGAGATCACTCTGACTCATTAGATCAGAAGTTACTTTTTCCATCGAGCTTCAGTTGGGGAAGGTGTCTATGCCTTTGGTTTTCTTTTACTTCGGGATTTTGTATAGTTTTCTTCAGGGGAAGAGATTCTTTAGCTAGATGAGAAAGAGCACTCTGATTAATTAGATCAGAAGTTGCATGTGATGATGATTGCTCGTGCAGACTACAATGGCACAAACCACCACGCGAGGTCGTCAATGAGGCGCTGTTGGTGGACATGAGTAAAGCTCCTTGACCTATACTATTCATGGTTTGGCATATTTGCTTCATTAGAGTGCTTCATGTACTTAGTTTGAGATGATTAAGATCCTTAATTTGCACTGGTTTATTTTTGCCGCATCTCCTGCAATACATTAGCGAAAAGCTTAGCAGTGCTGATCTTCTAAACTTGAAGTTACAATTTGCTTAACCTTGTAATAATTTAGTTTTGGAGAGTGTAGAAATCATTTTGAGGAAAGAGTGAAGAAAAAAGTTGGGGCATCCTGGGTAATCAGCTGGGAGAAGCCTAGAAAAATTTGTCAGAAGTGGTGACAATAGCAGCAGCATGCCTGATGCAAGACCCTAGATAGTGATTGGAGCATTAAAGGCATGGTATTATTCTCTTTGGATTTTTATTTGCATGTCGTCCTTTGCTCAGACATTTAAATGTGTTATTTGTTTCTACAAGGTGGTATTCATTTTTTCTTTCAAGATACCTCTTATATCATATATACTTTTTAGTATTCTTGAAAGTGCTTTGTGGTTGTACAAGGAATCGATGAAACAACGTTATTTCATCAAGGAAGGGGCTGTAATTTCCTTAGATAGCATAGCTCATTATGCGAGGCATTCGTTATTGCAGCATCTTGGTCAGGGTAGTGTCCCCTTCTACTAAATTGAACTTCTTGGCATCCAACTATATGGATACCCCCTTGTCCATAAATAAAGGACATTTTACAAGCATGCAGTCCTTATTATTTGTCACAAGGGACCTCCTTTGAACAGTTTCCCCCCTTCTTTGATGATGCAGGCTAGCTCATTCATTAGGGTTGCTCAGCTATGCTTTTTTTCGTGATTTGATTATATGCCACTCGGTGTTGAAGGGTTTGTTCATGCCAAATCTAAGAAATCTTGTGATGTTACCAGAGATTGCCCATTTACTCATTCTGCATGCGATGGCCAGGGTTTGATTATTTTTATCAGGGGACTTCCGTTTAGAAAATAACCCAATGGCGCTCGCCTGTTCTCTCTACTTATGTACCTAGACAATAGTGCTCTATTAATTTTGTTGTGCAAATAATCAATCTTTGTGTTTATGAGAAATGATAATGACTAGCACCATTACCATACTTGCTGAAAGTATGCTTTGCTGCAATACAATCCTATATTTACCTCGTGTTATGGTTTGATTCATGTATAGCTTCCAAGTACCAAGTTCATGGCATGTCCAAATTGAGAGGATTCACTTATATAAAATTAGTTAATTCTCAATTGTTAATAGGGCTCATTATTCTAAAATTTATAATGTATCATAGTAATCAATTTCAAAATATGCAGAGTCTAAAAGATAGACCCATTTGAAAATAGATACAGGGAAACAATCATGTTTTTTATGAGCACGCAGGAAGTTTATTATGATTCATATAAAGGTTACAATAATGTACTCTCTTGGTTCACTAATATAAGATGTTTTGAATATTTTAATAAAGACTACATACGGACTGAAATGAGTGAAGAAACACACTACAACACGTCTATATACATCCAATTAAGAAATAAGTTAGAACTCCCTATAATTTGGAATGGAGGGAGTATCATTCATGGGTAGCAATAATTAAACACTCAAAGAATATGTTTCAAATTTCTGAATAAAGCACTCGGTCAAACTTCATCGTACGCCCCTTCCTATCCCACAACCCTTTCACCAGAGGGCAACGTAATATACATATACAACACCATTAATAACGCAATCTCAAGGGAGATCGATTTTGTGCGGTCAAGTTCTTTTGCTTGGGCCAAGCCAAAATACAATGGAGAAAATAGAAATGAAATATAACTTTTCAAAAAAAATGTTCGTCACCAAAAAATTGAACCAATTTTTTAAAAAATGTTCTAAAAAAAGGCAAAAGTAAAACACCTTTTCAAAAACAAAATGGTGTTGTTCTGAAAAAGAAAAAATAAAATCGATTGAAAGACTATTCCATGCAGAACTACTCTTTCATCGGATGAAAGTGGGGAGCTGAATTGGGTCTTGACGAACGCCATTAGGGTGGCTTCTTGACATTCGAATTTAATGGTCCAAAATGTCGTGTTTGTAAACTTATTTCTAACTAGTCGACACTAAATATAAGAAGTGTTGCGTAATGCAACATGGAGGGTGTTTAAATTTCTTCGCCCCTTGCAACGCACGAGCATTTGTACTAGTATCTAATAGAGTACGATTACGACGTTCGGACACACCATTACACTATGGTGTTCTGGGTGGCGTGAGTTGCGAAATTATTCTGCATTGTTTCAAATGAAGACCAAACTCGTAACTCAAATATTCTCCTCCATGATCAGATCGTAGAAACTTTATTTTCTTGTTATGATGATTTTCCACTTCACCCTGAAATTCTTTGGACTTTTCGAATGTTTCAAACTTATGTTTCATCAAGTAGATATACCCATATCTGCTCAAATCATGTGTGAAGGTTAGAAAATAACGTTACCTGCCGCAAGCATCAATACTCATCGGACCACATACATCAGTATGTATTATTTCCAACAAGTTTGTTGCTTGCTCCATTGTTCCGGAGAACGGAGTCTTAGTCATCTTGCCCATGAGGCATGGTTCGAAAGCATCAAGTGATTCATAATCAAGTGATTCCAAAAGCCCATCAACATGGAGTTTCTTCATGTGCTTTACACCAATATGACCTAAACGGCAGTGTCACAAATAAGTTGCACTATCATTATTGAACTTATATCTTTTGGCTTCAATACTATGAATATGTGTATCACTACCATCGAGATTCAATAAAAATAGACTACTCATCAAGGGTGCATGACCATAAAAGATATTACTCATATAAATAGGACAACCATTATTCTCTGATTTAAATGTATAACCGTCTCACATCAAACAAGATCCAGATATAATGTTCATGCTTAACGCTGGCACCAAATAATAATTATTCAGGTCTAAAACTAATCCCGAAGGTAGATGTAGAGATAGCGTGCCGACGGCGATCACATCCACTTTGGAACTATTTCCCACGCGCAACGTCACCTCATCCTTAGCCAATCTTCGCTTAATCCGTAGCCCCTGTTTCGAGTTGCAAATATGAGCAACAGAACCAGTATCAAATACCCATGCGCTACTACGAGCATTAGTAAGGTACACATCAATAACATGTATATAAAATATACCTTTCACTTTGCCATCATTCTTATCCGCCAAATACTTGGGGCAGTTCCGCTTCCAGTGACCAGTCCCTTTGAAGTAGCAGCACTCAGTCTCAGGCTTAGGTCCAGACTTGGGCTTCTTCACTTGAGCAGGAACTTGCTTGCCGTTCTTCTTGAAGTTCCCCTTCTTCCCTTTGCCCTTCTTCTTGAAACTAGTGGTCTTGTTGACCATCAACACTTGATGCTCCTTCTTGATTTCTACCTTCGCAGCCTTTAGCATTGCAAAGAGCTCGGGAATTGTCTTACCCATCCCTTGCATATTGTAGTTCATCATGAAGCTTTTGTAGCTTGGTGGCAGTGATTGAAGAACTCTGTCAATGACACTATCAATCGGAAGATTAACTCCCAGCTGAGTCAAGTGATTGTGGTACCCAGGCATTCTGAGTATATGCTCACTGACAGAACTATTCTCCTCCATTTTGCAGCTGTAGAACTTATTGGAGACTTCATATCTCTCAATCCAGGCATTTGCTTGAAATACTAACTTCAACTCCTGGAACATCTCATATGCTCCATGACATTCAAAACATCGTTGAAGTCCCTGTTCTAAGCCGTAAAGCATGGCACACTGAACTATCGAGTAGTCATCAGCTTTGCTCTGCCAGGCGTTCACAACGTCCGGCGTTGCTCCTACAGCGGGTCTTGCACCTAGTGGTGCTTCCAGGACGTAATTCTTCTCTGCAACAATGAGGATAACCCTCAAGTTACAGACCCAGTGAGGGAGTCCTGGATTAGGGGGTGTCCGGATGGCCGGACTATACCTTCAGCCGGACACCAGGACTATGAAGATACAAGATTGAAGACTTCGTCCCGTGTCTGGATGGGACTTCCCTTGGCGTGGAAGGCAAGCTTGGCGATGCGGATATTTAGATCTCCTACCATTGTAACCGAATTTGTGTAACCCTAACCCTCTCCGGTGTCTATATAAACCGGAGGGTTTTAGTCCGTAGAACAAGAATCCCAACATACAACAATCATACCATACGCTAGCTTCTTGGGTTTAGCCTCCTTGATCTCGTGGTAGATCTACTCTTGTACTACCCATATCATCAATATTAATCAAGAAGGACGTAAAGAGGGTCCGAACCTGGGTAAAACATTGTGTCCCTTGTTTCCTGTTACCATCCACCTAGATGCACAGTTCGGGACCCCCTACCCGAGATCCGCCGGTTTTGACACCGCCATTGGTGCTTTCATTGAGAGTTCCTCTGTGTCGTCTCTTTTAGGCCCGATGGCTCCTTTGATCATCAATGACGATGCGGTCTAGGGTGAGACTTTTCTCCCCGGACAGATCTTCGTCTTCGGCGGCTTCGCACTGCGGGCCAATTTGCTTGGCCGCCTAGAGCAGATCGAAAGCTACGCCCCTGGCCATCAGGTCAGTTTGGGAACTTTGAACTACACGGCTGACATCCGCGGGGACTTGGTCTTCGACGGATTCGACCCACAGCCAAGCGCGCCGCACCGTCTCGATGGGCATGATCTAGCTCTGCCGCCGAAAAGTGTCCTGGAGGCCGCACGCGCATCGGTTCCGACCCTTAATTCGGAGCCTGCTGCGCCGATCGAGGATGAGCGGTTGGACGCCACCTCGGGGGCTGCGATCTCAAAGGCGATTGAGCCGAACACTAGCCCCGCACTCTGCATGGCTCGTGACTCCGAGGAGCCGGATTCCTCTCCGGACACCGAGCCCCCCGCGCCCCTGCCGATCGAATCTGATTGGGCGCCGATAATGGAGTTCACCGCCGCGGACATCTTTCAGCACTCGCCCTTCGGCGACATCCTGAATTCGCTAAAGTCTTTCTCTTTATCAGGAGAGTCCTGGCCAGACTACGGTCAGCAAGGTTGGGATACGGACAATGAAGAAATTCAAAGCCCACCCACCACCCACTTCGTAGCCACTGTCGATGATTTAACCGACATGCTCGACTTCAACTCCGAAGACATCGACGGTATGGACGACGATGCAGGAGACGAACAAGAACCAGCACCAGTATGGCGCTGGAAGGCCACCTCGTCATATGACATATATATAGTGGACACTCCAAAAGATGGAGAAGGCGATGGAACAGCGGGGGATGACACCTCTAAGAAACATCCCAATCGCCGGCGTCAGCGCCGCCGCTCTAAGTCCCGCCAAACCAAAAACGGTGATTCCGGCACGGGAGATAATACTACTCCGGATAGCGCGGAAGAACACCCCCTCCAGCAAGATTCGGCACAGGAGGATGGAGAAGCCAGCCCTCATGAGAGAGCGGCAGACCGAGAGGTTGAGGATGACAATTATATGCCTCCCTCCGAAGATGAGGCAAGCCTCGACGACGACGAATTCGTCATGCCATCAGATCCCGCCGAACAAGAGCGTATTAAACGCAGGGTTTTAGCCACGGCAAGCAGCCTCAAGAAAAAGCAGCAACAGCTTAGAGCTGATCAAGATTTGCTAGCTGACAGATGGACTGAAGTCCTTGCGGCCGAAGAGTATGAACTCGAACGCCCCTCCAAGCGTTACCCAAAACGCAGGTTGCTACCCCGATTAGAGGAGGAAGCACCTACATCACCAGTGCATGACATGGCCGACCGGCCACCTCGTGGCCGTGACAGAGAGGCCTCTAGGCCCTCCACTCAAGCCATGCCCCAACGCCGCTCAAAACACGCTAAGGCACAGGAAAACGCGCCAGACCTGCGAGATATATTGGAGGACATGGCAAGGCAAACAAGATCGATCTACGGATCGCGCGGGCGCCCCACGGCACGTGACGGTGATCGTCACTCTGGATACAATAAATCCGGCCGGGCCGAACACAGTAGACAAAGCTCTCTTGAGCTGCGTCGTGATATAGCCCAGTACAGAGGCGCCGCACACCCACTATGCTTCACAGATGAAGTAATGGATCATAAAATCCCTGAGGGCTTCAAATCCGTAAACATTGAATCATACGATGGCACAACAGATCCTGCGGTATGGATCGAGGATTATCTCCTTCATATCCACATGCCCCGCGGCGATGATCTACACGCCATCAAATACCTCCCACTCAAACTTAAGGGACCGGCCCGGCATTGGCTTAACATCTTGCCAGCAGATTCAATCGGTTCTTGGGAGGACCTGGAAGCCGCATTCCTCGACAATTTCCAGGGTACCTATGTGCGACCACCGGACGCCGATGACCTAAGCCACTTAATTCAGCAGCCAGAGGAATCGTCCAGGCAATTCTAGACGCGGTTCCTAACAAAGAAAAACCAAATAGTCGACTATCGGGATGCAGAGGCCCTAGCGGCCTTCAAGCATAATATCCGTGATGAGTGGCTCGCCCGGCACCTGGGACAAGAAAAGCCGAAATCTATGGAAGCCCTTACGACACTCATGGCCCGCTTTTGCGCGGGAGAAGATAGCTGGCTAGCTCGCAGCAACAACTTCACCAAGAGCCCTGGTAATTCGGATACCAAGGACAAAAGCGGCAGGTCGCGCCGGAACAAGCAGAAACGCCGTGTTAACAGCGACAGCAACGAGGATACGGCAGTCAATGCCGGATTCCGAGGCTATAAATCCGGTCAGCGGAAAAAGCCATTCAAAAGAAAAACTCAGGGCCCGTCCAGCTTGGACCGAATACTCGACCGCTTGTGCCAGATACATGGCACCCCCGAAAAGCCAGCCAATCACACCAACAGAGATTGTTGGGTGTTCAAGCACGCAGGCAAGTTAAATGCCGAAAACAGAGACAAGGGGTAGCATAGCGACGACGAGGAGGAGCCTAGGCTGCCGAACAACAGTGGACAGAAGGGTTTCCCCCAACAAGTGCGGATGGTGAACATGATATACGCAACCCACATTCCCAAGAGGGAGCGGAAGCGTGCGCTACGGGACGTATATGCGATGGAGCCAGTCGCCCCAAAGTTCAACCCATGGTCCTCCTGCCCGATCACTTTTGATCGAAGGGACCACTCCACTAGCATACGTCATGGCGGGTTCGCCGCATTGGTTCTAGACCCAATCATTGACGGATTTCATCTCACAAGAGTCCTCATGGACGGCGGCAGCAGCATGAACCTGCTTTACCAGGATACAATGCGGAAAATGGGCATAGATCCCTCGAGGATAAGGCCCACCAAAACGACCTTTAAAGGCGTCATACCAGGTGTAGAAGCCAACTTTACTGGTTCAGTTACACTTGAAGTGGTCTTGGGATCCCCGGATAATTTCCGAAGCGAGGAGTTAATCTTCGACATAGTCCCGTTCCGCAGTGGCTATCATGCACTGCTCGGGCGAACTGCATTCGCAAAGTTCAATGCGGTACCTCACTATGCATACCTCAAGCTCAAGATGCCAGGCCCTCGAGGAGTAATCACGGTCAACGGAAACACCGAACTCTCCATCCAAACGGAGGAGCACACGGCAGCGCTCGCAGCAGAAGTACAAAGCAGTCTCTCTAGGCAGTTCTCCAGTCCGGCCCTTAAAAAGCCGGACACTGTCAAGCGTGCCCGTAGTAACCTACAACAAGACCGCCTGGCACGTTCTGAGCTAGCGTAGCAATGCGGCCCCAACCCTAGCCCTCGTGATATAGCAAAACCAGTGCTTCGCGTACATAACTACGCTCTTGAAATACCATGGGCACAAGGGGAGGGGCACCATCACGGCACGCCCAAAACACGGCTTAAACCGTACTAGGGGCTGCCGAATTCTTTTTTAAATTTTCTCTTACTTTTAGGACTCCACACTTCGGACGACCTGTTCAGCAATTCAACTGCCGCACAAATGATGCAAGATCCAGGAAAGCAGACAAGCCATGCCGCATTATGGAACCCCCAGGTGGTCTCTATTACGAGCAAGTATACCTGTTTTGAATACAATTCCGCGGCCTGCCCCTGGCCAGGACATGTTAAATAGTCCAATTTCTTTTGCTTATCGCACTATTTGTATCATTCTGCATTGATAGCAGCCTTTCTATAAACAATGCATAGCTTTTGTCTATTTTTTGCATTATCCTCTTTTATATATATGTTTATTAATGGCATGTTGCACCCATACATTGTGGTACGGAAAAATACGCCAGGGGCTTTAGTACCCCTCAATATGGTGTGAGAAGTCCGAACACTTTCACAAGTGTGGTACCCCGAACTTATAGCACTATATGCATCGGCTCCGAATCATGATTTGGGTCAATAGTTGGGTTTGCCCGGCTCCTATGTTTTGGTGCCTTACGTTCCGCTATATCGGCTAAGGTAGCACTAGGAGAACTACTGCGATTGTGCCCTAGTTGAGCTGGGCTGAGCACCTCAGTAGAGAAAGCTAAAACTGACTGTCATGATGAGGCGAGAGACCGGTCGCTGTTCGAGAGGTTTTTCGAGTCCTTAAAGACTTATGCCGTTAGAGCGAGGAATCGGCTTTGTCAGGCCAAGGCGTGGATAGCGCCCCGAACTCGGTCTTCCGAATACTAGGGGCTTCGCCGAAATTTAAAATTATAGAGTTCTATGGCTAAGTGAGAGTGTTCAAGCATTATAGTCCGATGGCCTTGTTCGTTGTGCTGAGCGCCTCCCTTGAAGGACCCAAACATGGGAAAAAGAGTGCTCAGGTTTATCCCGAACACCCCATCACTAGTGGCATGGGGGCAGAAGCCGACGACTGGCCATCTCCCAATTTTTTGATAAATGGCCGCACAGAAAGTAATATTTTAAATTCAACAAGCATTGCTTAGCGCACATGAACAAGTTTTTAGTGCACAGGATAAACACGAGTGAGTTCATTCAAAAATTACATCCTTGGTACATTCATCCTCTACAAGGCGGGCACCCGCCAGAACATCCTTATAATAGTTCTCGGGCTTGCGATGCTCCTTCCCCAGCAGCGGCCCGTCCCTTACAAGCTTCTCACCGTCCAGCTTACCCCAGTGCACCTTTGCACGGGCAAGGGCCCTACGGGCACCTTCGATGCAGACGGAGCGCTTGATGACCTCGAGCCTTGGAAAGGCCTCCACCAGCCGCTGCACCAGCCCGAAGTAGCTCCTAGCCAGGGCCTCTCCAGGCCACAACCGAACTATGAAGCCCTTCATGGCCTGTTCGGCCGCCTTGTGGAGCTCGACCAGCTGCTTCAGCTGGTCGCTCAAGGGTACAGGGTGTCCGGCCTCAGCGTACTGAGACCAGAACACCTTCTTCATCGAGCTGCCTTCCTCGGCTTGGTAGAATGCGGCGGCATTGGATACGCTGCAGGGAAGATCTGCGAATGCCCCTGGAGAACTCCGGATTCGGGTAAGTAACAAGTAGTTTACTTCTATATGTCTGCTTTGCATAAAGAATTCCTTACCCGCCGCTATCTTTTTCACTGCCTCCAATTCTTGGAGGGCCTTTCGGGATTCGGCCTTGGCAGACTTGGCAGTTTCAAGGGCCGCCGCAAGCTCGGACGCTCGCGTCTTCGAGTCAAGCTCCAAACTCTCATGTTTTTTCATGAGAGCCTGAAGCTCTTGTTGCACCTCGCCGACCGGGGCCTCAAATTTCTCTCGCTCGGTGCGCTCCGTGGCCGCCCTCTTCTCGGCCTTGGACAGCGCCTGCTTGAGGGTCGCCACCTCAGTCGTGGCCCCTACAATAAGCAGTACAATCCTGTCATTTTTTTGCAATTGCATCTTTTTTGTATATATTTTTCTATAAGGTATCTCTTACCATCCTTCTCCTCGAGCTGCCGTTTGGCAAGGCCGAGCTCTTGCTCGGTCCGCTCGAGGCCCTGCTTCAGGGCATCCACCTCCGTAGTCAGTGCGGTGGTGGCTAGCAGCGAAGCCTGCATACGTATATTGACTCCTTTTTTGTTAGACTCCTGCGATATTTAATAGATCCTCTATTCGGCTTTTCTTTCTGAACACCAAACAGAGCATTAGGGGCTACTGTCTATGCGGTAATATTTTTACATATTTTTACTTACCTCGAAGCCTGTCAGAAGGCTAGTGCAAGCTTCGGTCAGTCCGCTCTTGGCGGACTAAACCTTCTGGATCACCGTACTCATGATAGTACGGTGCTCCTCGTCGATGGAGGCGTCGTTAAGCACCTCCAGCAGATTGTCCAGCACCTCCGGTTGGACGAAGGCTGCCTTCTCAGAAGGCTTGCTCCTCTTGGAAGGAGTTCACCTACCGCTATCCAGAACTGTTGAGTTTTCCGGCGCGGCGTCCGGCTCAAAGCCGGACTTGGAGCCCTGGGGGTCTTGTCCCCTTTACTCCTGGAGTTCGGGAGGTCGCCTCACGGCTCCTACAAGACCACCTCCTCCTGCCCCAGAGCTTGTCAAGACACCACTTCGGCGTCGTCCGCAGTGCGGGGGGAGGCAGCGGGCGGAACTGAGTTCACGTTCGATGAATCCAGGGAGCCACTCGACGACTCGTCGAGTCCGGCCCGGGGCGGCCTGCATAATTATATTCGACATTAGGGAAAAGCTGTGCAACAATAGGGATATTATGAGTTACTCTGGTATCCGAATACTTATGATTTCGCCGGACGCTTGGTTCTATCCGGCCACTCCTCTTCGTCGTCGTCGGCGTCGGCGGAGTAGTCCGGAGGAAGGGTTTTCCCCTTCTTGGACCCTTCGGCCTCCCCTGTTGGGGCGGCCTTCCTCTTCTTTCCTCCCCCCGCTAGAGGGGGAGAGGATTCTTCTTCCTCCTCCTCGTCTTCACGGGAGGAGCGTGTCTCGGATTCATAGGACGATGAGTCCGACACCACCGTATGACAGGAACTCTTTCGAGTACCCGTGGCCTTCTTCTTCTTGGCCTTCTTCTCCGGCACCATGTAAGGCGCCAGAGCCAGCAGCTTCGATAAATGAGCGTCTGCTGGGTCTTCGGGCAAAGGAGCCGGACAATTAATTGGTCCGGACTTCACCTGCCATTCCTGTCAAAGGTAAGGGAGTTTAGATCCCGCATAGAGTCAAACTATGAGAAACAAATGTCCTGTAAAAGGTAAAGATAACTCACCGCACTAGCTGAACGCGGCTTGCTGAATCCGCGATCCTCGGATGCGGATGCGGGAGCCTCGGCGCCTTTGAAAAGCACCTTCCAGGCGTCTTCGTACGTCGTATCCAAGAGCCTATTCAGGGTTTGGTGCTGCGTCGGGTCGAACTCCCACAGATTGAAGTCCCGTTGTTGACACGGGAGGATCCGGCGGACGAGCATAACTTGGACTATATTGACAAACTTGAGTCGCTTGTTCATCAGGGACTGGATGCATGTTTACAGTCCGGTCACCTCTCCCTTATCTCCCCATGACAGGCCCGTCTCTTTCCAGGACGTGAGCCGCATAGGGGGTCCGGACCGGAACTCATGGGCTGCGATCCATTCCGGATCGCGCGACTCGGTGATGTAAAACCACCCTGACTGCCACCCCTTCAAGGTCTCCACGAAGGAGCCCTCGAGCCACAGGATGTTGGCCATCATGCCCGCCATGGCGCCTCCGCACTCCGCTTGGCTGCCGCGCACCACCTTTGGCTTGACGTTGAAAGTCTTGAGCCAAAGGCCGAAATGGGGGCGGATGCGGAGGAAGGCCTCGCACACGATGATAAACGCCGAGATGTTGAGGATGAAGTTCGAGGCCAGATCGTGGAAATCCAGGCCATAGTAGAACAAGAGCCCCCGGACAAATGGGTGGAGAGGAAAGCCCAGTCCGCGGAGGAAGTGGGGAAGGAATACAACCCTCTCATGGGGCTCTGGGGTGGGGAGAAGCTGCCCCTTTTCAGGGAGCCGGTGCGCGATGTCTTTGGACAAGTATCCGGCCTTCCTCAGCTTTTTGACATGGCCCTCCGTGACGGAGGAGACCATCCACTTGCCTCCCGCTCCGGACATTGTGGGAGAAGGTTGAGGTGGGAAGTGCGGGCTTGGGCGCTGGAGCTCGGGTACGCAGAAGATGGATAGGTAAAGGAGGAAGAAGGCGTAGGTAAAAAGGTGGATCCTTATCCCCTTATATGGGAGGATGCGGCTATGCGTCCCCACCAGCCGAGTAAAACTCGCTTGCCTCCCAAGCGCCGTGATAAATGGCGCGGTTGGGTTACCGACGTCCGTATTGATGAGAATCTCGTAAATGGGGGACATGATCTCTGCTTTGACAAGACGTGCCAAGGAAACCGCCTCGCAAAACGTGCTGAGGTGGAGAAGTGAAAACGATTCGAATAAAGGCTTGGCCGTAGTGTGATGTCACGCTACGGAATACGTCAGCAGATTAGATTTGTGTTAATTTTATTCTCTCTATGGCAATATGTGGAAACTTATTTTGCAGAGCCGGACACTACTCTTAGTGTTTACAATCTTTTATGAAGAACTTGGAGGAGGAACCCGCCTTGCAATGCCGAAGACAATCTGCGCGCCGGACTCGTCGTCATTGAAGCCGGGTTCAGGGGCTACTGAGGGAGTCCTGGATTACGGGGTGTCCGGATGGCCGGACTATACCTTCAGCCGGACTCCTGGACTATGAAGATACAAGATTGAAGATTTCGTCCCGTGCCTAGATGGGACTTTCCTTGGCGTGGAAGGCAAGCTTGGCGATGCGGATATTTAGATCTCCTACCATTGTAACCGACTTTGTGTAACCCTAACCCTCTCCGGTGTCTATATAAACCGGAGGGTTTTAGTCCGTAGGACAAGAATCCCAACATACAACAATCATACTGTAGGCGAGCTTCTAGGGTTTAGCCTCCTTGATCTCGTGGTAGATCTACTCTTGTACTACCCATATCATCAATATTAATCAAGAAGGACGTAGGATTTTACCTCCATCAAGAGGGCCCGAACCTGGGTAAAACATTGTGTCCCTTGTTTCCTGTTACCATCCTCCTAGACGCACAGTTCGGGACCCCCTACCCGAGATCCGCCAGTTTTGACACCGACACCCAGTCCGTGTAGTTGCTACCATCATCTTTCAACTTAGCTTTCTCTAGGAATGCATTAAAATTCAATGGAACAGTAGCACGGGCCATTTATCTACAACTGCACAGACATGCAAAATACTATCAGGTACTAAGTTCATGATAAATTAAGGTCCAATTAATCATATTACTTAAGAACTCCCACTTA
Source organism: Aegilops umbellulata (assembly GCA_032464435.1). Classification (NCBI taxonomy): domain Eukaryota; kingdom Viridiplantae; phylum Streptophyta; class Magnoliopsida; order Poales; family Poaceae; genus Aegilops; species Aegilops umbellulata. Next base: position 204,564,747 of record CP136055.1, read on the forward strand.
GATAGACATCCCTCTAATCATCTAAGTGACCACGTGATCCATATCAACTAAACCATGTCCGATCATCACGTGAGATGGAGTAGTTTTCAATGGTGAACATCACTATGTTGATCATATCTACTATATGATTCACGCTCGACCTTTCGATCTTAGTGCTCCGAGGCCATATCTGCATATGCTAGGCTCGTCAAGTTTAACCCGAGTACTCTGCGTGTGCAAAACCGGCTTGCACCCATTGTATGTGAACGTAGAGCTTATCACACCCAATCATCACATGGTGTCTCGGCATGACGAACTGTAGCAATGGTGAATAATCAGGGAGAACACTTATACCTTGAAATTTAGTGAGAGATCATCTTATAATGCTACCGCCATACTAAGAAAAATAAGATGCATAAATGATAAACATCACATGCAATCAATATAAGTGATATGATATGGCCATCGTCATCTTGTGCCTTTGATCTCCATCTCCAAAGCACCGTCATGATCACCATGCTCACCGGCTTGACACCTTGATCACCATCGAAGCATCGTTGTCGTCTCGCCAACTATTGCTTCTACGACTATCGCTACCGCATAGTGAGAAAGTAGAAATTACATGGCAAATGCATTTCATACAATAAAGCGACAACCATATGGCTCCTCCCGGTTACCGAGAACTGTTACAAAACATGATCATCTCATACAACAATTTATATATCATCACGTCTTGACCATATCACATCACAGCAAGCCCTACAAAAACAAGTTAGATGTCCTCTACTTTGTTGTTGCAAGTTTTAAGTGACTGCTACGGGCGTAGCAAGAACCGTTCATACCTACGCATAAAAAACCACAACGATTTTTCGTCAAGTGTGCTGTTTTAACCTCCAACAAGGACCGGGCGTAGTCACACTCGATTCAACTAAAGTTGGAGAAATAGACACCCACTAGCCACCTATGTGCAAAGCACGGCGGTAAAACCAGCCTCATGAACGCGGTCATGTAATGTCGGTCTGGGCCGCTTCATCCAACAATACCGCCGAATCAAAGTATGACATGCTGGTAAGCAGTATGACTATTGTCGCCCAGAACTCTTTGTGTTCCGCTCGTGCATATAACATCTACGCATAGACCTGGCTCGGATGCCACTGTTGTGGAACGTAGTATTTCATAAAATTTCCTACGATCACAGAAGATCTATCTAGGAGAAGCATAGCAATGACCAGGGAGAGTGTGTCCACGTACCCTCGTAGACCGAAAGCAAAAGCTTTAAGTAACGTGGTTGATGTAATCGAACATCCTTGCGATCCAACCGATCAAGTACTGAACGCACGACACCTCCGTGATCTGCACACGTACAGCTCGATGACGTCCCTGGAACTCTTGATCCAGCTGAGTCCAAAGGAGAGTTTCATCAACACGACAGCGTGGTGACAGTGATGATGAAGTTACTGGCGCAGGGCTTCACCTAAGCACTTCAACGATATGACCGAGGTGTGTTTCTGTGGAGGGGGGCACTACACACGGCTAAGAGAAACTTTGTGTGCCTTTGGGGTGCCCCCTCCCACGTATATAAAGGGGGGAGGGAGGAGGAGGCCGGCCAAGGGGAGGAGGCGTTCCATGGGGGGGCAATCCTACTCCAAGTAGGATTCGCTCCCCCCCTTTCCAATTCCAACAAGGAGAAGGGGGAAGGAGAGGGAGGAGAGAAGGAAATGGGGGCCGACCCCCTAGTCCAATTATGTTTGGTCTAGGGGGGCGCCACACCTTGGCATGCCTCCTCTCTTCCACCAACAGGCTCATGAGGCCCAATAACCCCCCTCGGGGTTCCGGTAGCCCCCCGGTAATCCGTTAAATACCCGATACACCTCATAACTATTTCGGTGTCCGAATATAGTCTTACAATATATCAGCCTTTATGTCTCGACCATTTCGAGAATCCTCGTCATGTCTGTAATCTCATCCGAGACTCCGAACTACCTTCAGTACATCAAAACACATCAACTCATAATACCGATCGTCATCGAACGTTAAGCGTGCGGACCCTACGGGTTTGAGAACTATGTAGACATGACCGAGACTCATCTCCGGTCAATAACTAATAGCGGAACCTAGATGCTCATATTGGCTGCCACATATTCTACAAAGATCTTTGTCGGTCAAACCGCATAATAACATACGTTGTTCCCTTTTCGGTATGTTACTTGCCCGAGATTCGATCGTTGGTACTATACCTAGTTCAATCTCGTTACCGGCAAGTCTCTTTACTTGTTTCATAATGCATAATCCTATAACTAACTCATTCGTTACATTGCTTGCAAGGCTCATAGTGATGTGCATTACCGAGAGGGCCTAGAGATACCTCTCCGACAATCAGAGTGACAAATCCCAAATGTCGATCTATGCCAACTCAAAAAACACCATCGGAGACACCTGTAGAGAATCTTTATAATCACCCAGTTACATTGTGACGTTTGATAGCACACTAAGTGTTCCTCCAGTATTCGGGAGTTGCATAATCTCATAGTCATAGGAACATGTATAAGTCATGAAGAAAGCAATAACAATAAACTAAATGATCATAGTGCTAAGCTAACAGATGGGTCATGTCAATCACATCATTCTCTAATGATGTGATCCCGTTCATCAAATGACAACTCATGTATATGGCTAGGAAACTTAACCATCTTTGATTAACAAGCTAGTCAAGTAGAGGCATACTAGTGACACTCTGTTTGTCTATGTATTCGCACATGTACTAAGTTTCCGGTTAATACAATTCTAGCATGAATAATAAAAATTTATCATAATATAAGGAAATATAAATAAAAACTTTATTATTGCCTCTTGGGCATATTTCCTTTAGCCTTTTATGCATGCATGCACGTCAGTGTAATGGTGTAGTATCGGTGAATGATCCGATCCAACTGCTGTGAGATGTTTTATTGTTGCACCAGGATATGTGTTGCACCAACCTGTCGTCGCTACGCATCTGTCCAACCTTACTCTTGTGTAGGTTCCTCCCACCACTTTCTTTTCAAAAGTCCCATTATTACCTGTATATCCAATATCCGTTAAGCCACAAGTATCTACTGCATCTCTAAAAGCGACCATATGAGCCTGACTTCGGTTTCCAACACCAAAGTGTTCATGCGCATGGAGTACCTCATTAAAGTCTCCCAACACTACCAATGGAAGAGTGCTGGTGCTTGCAATACCATTCATCATATTCCATGTCTTGTAGTGTTCCTGAACCTGGGCCTCCCCATAGACAAATGTGACCCTGCTTTTAGTGCCAACAAATTCATCAACAGACACATCTATATGATACTCAGAATAACCTAGAACTTTGACTTTTATTTCATCATTCCAAAACATTCCAAGGCCACCACTTCTCCCTGAACTACTAACAAGATAGCTTTTATTGTAACCTAAAGTATCAACTAAATTCTCAACTCGCGAACCCTCAATTTGAGTTTCAGGAATACATAAAATTGTGGGGGGCAACTGCTTCGTTAGATCAAGAAGCTCTCGAACTGTCGTGGCTTTGCCAGCTCCGCGACAGTTCCAACACAAGATACTCATTGCGCTAGGCGTGACTCCGCTTGGGAGCCTGCCAAACGTGCTCATCCACCTAGGAGGAGGAAGATGAAGATGCCCTTGGAGGGCTAGGCCTCTTCTGCCAGGTAAGGCCCAGCTAGTTCTTTCATTTCTATTCTTATTTTGCTTTTGTTTTTTTTCTTTTATTTATTTGATTTGATTTGAAACATCAAATCATTTTTTTGAAGCTCCTGAATAATTATATGTGGACTAAGAGGACTTGTCCTAAACCATATAACAATTTTCAAAAGGGTTCACATCCTATTTAAAATGAATATGAACTCAATTCAAATATAATATGATTTAAATGCAACTGCCCAAAAGAATTCCTTAAAATATGTTCCTAAATTTTGATTTGAATTGTAGTTCTTGCCAAAATTCTCAAAAAAATTGAAGGAACATTTTGGAAAAATTGAATGAGATTTATGGGGTATTAGTTGCATTACTGAGCATCATGCATCACATCCTATTTAGTTGCATTACTGAGCATCATGCATCATACATCAGGTATCTCTGGCTTAAACGTGCGAACGGACGGCCAACAGACTTGCCACACCTCTCTTGTAAAGGCAGGGTAGCCAACCTCGAAAGGTAGGCACCCAGCAACACCGAGCGCAGGCTCGTCGACATTGAGGCCATCGCACCCATCGGTCCAGCGGAGGTCATCGTGGCGTTGCTCGATGACGACGCGCGTGTCTCCCCTCCGTCCATCCTCCTGGGCTCGACGTTGGCCTGGACGTACTCGAGGGTCAGAAGATGCCATCGAGATGTCATCGTGATCTTGATTCGGCTGTGCTCGTGTTGGCTGCTGTGGTGGGGATTGCACCATGGGGATGGCCCCTTCCGTACGGTCAACAGCATGAGATGTTGCTTTTGCTTGGGGAGGTGGTGGCGGGCCAGCCTGCCGCGAGCCCCCGGCTTCAGCAAAACCGAGCAGACTCTGGAAGGTAGCACGCCATACATCCATCTGCTCGGCCATTGGCAGAAACCTCAGCAGCAGCTGAGCTCACGCCATGGCCTCCCAAGCAGTGCTTGGCATGGATGTCGATGAAGTCAATCGTACCATCGCACGGCTCCTTACGGTGCCGGCAGCGGTAGTACCGCGCCCCCGCTGTCGCTGCAGGGCGACCACCTGGGCGTGGTGTGGGGAAGGCGCTTGAGGGCCAGCGGCTCCGTCGGGCACAGCGACTTGGCCGGCCCGTCCCATGGGAGGTGCACGCGTGACGACCGCACCCATGGCGGGGACGGCCTGAGGGCGGAGGTTCGCCCCGGACTGAGCGTCGTGGCTATGGTTGTTCCCATCAGTGGGGGAGAGGGGCGCAGATGGTGTAACCCCCTCGCCCATACCTTGGGGAGCGTGGCCGTCGTGGTGTTGCTGATGTTGCTCTCCTCTGGTGCCTCCTACGCCTGCGTCGGCGGCGGGAGAAGTGGTGATGGCGTCGCCAACTCCGACCACTTCCCCAGCAGCGTCCGCGTCCTCGTGCACCTCTGTACCCCCTACAGCGTTGGAGGTCGCGGGCGGCAGAGCCTTCGAGGTAGATGGCTGAGCTGTAGGAACAGACTTCTTCTTGGGCGCCATATCCGATGGCATCGTCGAAGATGGCAATGTTGATGAAGATGATGCGCTGCGCACGCCTTCGGGTTCGCACAAGCGAGCCCCCTACCTGGCGCGCCATCGATGTCGGGGTAAAACCACGGCCACCTATGGTACCAGGTGGTCCCTTGCTGGTTCGGCAGCGGCGCGACGCTTTGCACAAAGAGCGGAGGGGCGTGGGGCAGCACGACAGAGATCACACAGGCAATTTATCCAGCTTCGGGCCACCATGATGCATAAAACCCTACACCTGCTTTCGTGGATTGATGGTGGAAAAGGTGGTGGCGAGCGTAGTACACTTACCCGGCAGGGGTTGCCTTGGGTCAACAGCGACTACGCGCTTATGGGGGTGTGAGTTATCCAACCTTCTAACCCTTTCTACGGTTTCCATGGGCCTCCTTTTATAGATCAAGGGGTCACCACAAAGGCAAATTAGTCATTATGCATTGATATGATAGCAAACAGTGCTATCATACCTAACTCTGCGGGCTGACAGGGCACATTAAATGCACCACTTAGTGTCACATCACTGGTTGCCCGGCAAGGCTTGCCGGGCTATCTTTCCAGGTCCGTGCCTGCTCTCTTGACATGTCGCAGGACGAGTGTCATCTGTGGGTTTCTTCTGTAAGGAGAGGCGGCCATGTGGCAAATGACTGCCACTCAGTAACTTTGCTTCTTGACACCGCACTGATCAAGGACGTGGGCCATAGCTGAGTGGGTGGTGAGGTGTTTTTGCCTCCGTGAGCCCCGGTAGGCCTTGCCGGGGTGCCTCGATTATCTGCTTCTGGGTGGCCTCGCCCCTTGCCGGGCTCGCCTGCCCGACAAGGGAGGCTTTTCTCTTGGCGATATCCTGCTTCTCTGGCTCGATCTTGGTCTCTCTAATCTGCATGCTGGTCCTTTGAATATCTTGATTCCTTGTATTCTGACTTGGGTTGGTGCTTTAATCTTGTTCCCGTGCCTGTGCATAGTCTGGGCAAAAGACCCAGGGTTTGTTGCACAGACACCGGGTGGATACTTGGGATATTCCTGTGGACTCTGCTGAATCTTTGCAAATACTTGCGAAGGGCCTCTCCTTCTTTCTGTTGGAGAAGCCGCAAGTCGCTGGGTCGTCCTGGCTCTTGATGGCTGCTGGTGAAGGCGCTAGTGAACTCATGGCATAGATTAGCCCATGGCGAAGTGGAGTTCTCCAGCAGGTGAATCCGCCAAGACCTCACATTGGACTTGAGCGCCAAAGGGAAGTACCTGGCAAACACATTCTCATCTCTTCCCATGGAAGCTTGAACAACAATGGTGTATATGCTCAGGAACAGTGTCAGGTTCAGCCTTCCATCATACTTCTCTGGTATCTCTAGCTTGAATGTGCGAGAGGATGGCCAATGGACTTGTCGCAGCTCACAAGTGAAGGCAGGGCACCCAACCTCGAAAGGCAGGTATCCGTCATCCTCGAGCGTAGGCTCGTTGATGTCGGGACCATCGTACCCGTTGGGCCGGCGGTGGTCATCGCGGCGTTGCTCAATGACGATGCGCGCAGTTCCCCTCCGCCTGTCCTCTGGGGCTCGCCGTTGTCCTAGACATGCTCGAGGGTCAGAAGAGGCCATCGAGACATCGTCGGGTTCTTGATTCTGCCGCGCTCGCGCTGGTTGCCGCTGTGTGGACTGCACTTTGGGGGTGGACCATTTCGTGCGGCCAGCAGCGCGAGCTGTTGTTGTTGATTGGGGAGGGCACGATGGACCAGCCCGCCGTCAGCCCCCAGTCTCGGCGAAGCCAGCCAGACTCTGAATGATGGCTCTCAATTCATCCATCTGATTGGCCACCGGGGGAAACCTCAACAGCAGCTGGGCACGTTCCATGGCCTCCGTAGCGGTGCTCGGCATCAGTGATGATGATGTAGACCGCACCGTAGCCCGACTCCTCATGGTGTCGGTGGCGACGGCGTCCCGCCCTCGCTGTCGCGAGCCGACCGCTTGGATGGCATGCTGACGCGGTGAAGGCGCTTGAGGGCCAGCAGCTCAATTGGGCACAGTGGTTGGATAGACCTGTGCTGCGGGTGGCGCATGCCCTACTGTCGCGCCGTGGCGGGGGCGGTAGGAGGGCGGCGATTCGCCCCAGCCGGGTGTCACCACTGTGGTTGTGCCCTTCGGCGAGGAGAAGAGCTACAGGAGGAATAACCCCTTCGGCCATACCTCGTGGAGCGTGGCCGCTGGGATGTTGCTGATGTAGCTCTCCTCCGGTTCCTCCTACTCCTATCTTGGCCGTGGGGGAGGTGGTGACGATGATGCCGCTTGCGTCGACCGCGTCCCCCGAAGCGCGCATATCCTCGCGCGCCACCGCGCTCCCCACGGCGTCGGCGGCCGCGAGTGGCGGAGCCTTCGAGGTGGACGGTGAGCTGTAGCGTCGGGCTTCTTCCTGGGTGCCATGTTCGATGGAGCCACAAGATGATGAAGATGGCGATGAAGAAGGCGCGCTGCTCACGCTTTCAGGTTTGTGCAAGTGATCCCTGTCGGTGTACTAAAGTAGGGGTACCTTAGTACCCCAAACTTGTGCACGGGCAGTCGTAGCACCCCGCGGCAAGGCTTGCCAGGTGATCTCCAAAACTCTCCATGGTCCCTTTTTTGGGCCATCCAAGAACAAAGTATTTGAGCCAAGGCCCCGGCAGGAGGAGCTTGCCGGGAAGGCCACCCGGAGAGAGCAAGGCCCCGGCAAGAGGAGCTTGCCAGGACGGCCGCTCGAAGCACAAGGCCCCGGCAAGAGGAGCTTGCCGGGAAGGCCGACCAGGGCAAGACAAGAGACTTGCTGCGACGCGCCACGCGTCCTGGCAAGGACCGGTGAGCAACAAGCTCCCGGGCGCGACAAGGCATCAACAGCGGCAAGGCGCTTGCCGCGGCAAGTCACCATCCCGCGCCTGCGTTCCAACTCATCCACCAATGTGTCGCTCTGGGGCCATTCCAGGCGTACGTGGCGAAAGGCTGCGCAGCTAGGGGCATGCGGTGGCGAAGCAACGCTGACAGGATAGCCGTCGTGGCAAACGGTGGCGCCCCTGACGGTCCCTTTTCTGCACTGTTTGGGCGACCTAGACGGGCATTTGATGCCCTTGTCCCCTGCCGTCAGAGTTCGGTATGATAGCACTGTGCAAACAGCTGTACCCAACACAGCGTTTTCCAGTTTTACCCCCGCCTACGTTGCCACCTGTGGGTAATCCCTTGCGCATATAAAAGGAGGCCCCATGCGCAACGTGGAAAAGAGGGGAGAGAGGAAGGAGGAGGCCACTCACGCTCGGTCTGATTAGTTGCCTGAGTGTACTGTAGCACTCAGCGCTCACGAACAAGAACACAATACAAACCACAAAGCAGCAATAGGGTTTTATGCATCCGTGTGGCCCGAAGCTGGGTAAACCCCTTGTGTGCATCGTCTCGATCCGCTCTTCGCGCGACCTCCGCCCCCCGCCGAACCATAAAGGGGCTCGGTCCCCATAGGTGTTCGTGGAGGCCGATTTCCCCCGACATCTTTGGCGCGCCAGGTAGGGGGCGTCGAGGTTGTGTGAACCTGATCCGGTGTCTGCATAGGCTAGATCTCCATTGTCTTCATTGACATGCCACCGAAGAAGAAGTCTCCGGAGGTGGCTGGTCCGTCCGCGTCGAACCCACCGCCCCTGGAGCAAACGGGTGGTGGGGACGGCACCGGCGGCGGAACGGGCGTCGCCGAGCCAGCTCATGGTGCCATGGCGTCCGAACATGCACCACGCCCCTCTCAGGAGGCACGGGACCAGCAGCGTCTTGGCACTCACGGTACCATACGCTCGCTGGACCCAGATCGAGCTGGCGGATCCCATGGTGCTCAAGGCCAGCATACACACCAACGTGCTGGCGCGAGCGTGGCGCGACTGCCTGGTCCGGGTGCTGCTCCTTCTAACATAGTTAGAAGTTCGAGCACATCCCGCTCCACGCGCCGTTCGCCGCCGCTGCCCGCCACTCCAGCAGAAGCTCTAGCACGAGCTCAACTGCTCCTAGACTACCCTCCAACGGCGGACAAGCTCGACGACTAGAGGGCCATGATACAGAGTCTCATCGGCTTCGCTAACGGCGACACCCCGCGGCAGCACAGTGCGTCGCAGCCACGACAGGTCGGCCAGGCAAGAACCAATGGCGCCAAGACCGGTGGGGGTGCGACCACCGTGCATTCCCCGCCCCAAAGGCCAAGATCGCCGACTCGCCGGAACCATCACGGCAACGACTCCACCGCGTCGTCAAATCCGCGAGCTCGTCGCGATCAACGCCAAGTTCTTCACGAACGAAAGCAAGAGGACGCTCGTACTCGCATCAAGCGTCGAAGAGAAGCGCGGCGTCAATCAGACCAGCGCGCTGAGCCCTCTATCGACATGCATGTGCCGGGGGGACCAGGCGACCTGCTGTACGCGGTAGGCTGCCCTGCGTTCACCCGTGAGCTGCGGCAAGTCCAGTGGCCCAGCATGAAGAATTTCAAGCCAGACGTACCAGAGAAGTACGATGGCAAGTCGCATCCGTCGGAGTTCCTCAGCATCTACACCATTGCGGTGCAGGCTGCTGGAGGGCGAGACCACAAGATCCTTGCCAACTACTTCCTGCTGGTACTCAAATCCAACGTCAGATCCTGGCTCATGCACTTGCCGGACAACTTCATAACCTCCTGGACAGACTTGTGCCATCAGTTTGTTGGCGCCTTTACAGGCGGCCACAAACCCCATGGCCAAGTGAGCGACCTTCATCTACTCGTCCAGAAAGAAGGGATACCCAGTCGGATACTTCTTCTGGGTGGCGGCGGGAAGAACCCTCGTGCGCGGATGCGCTCGCGTCCCCGTCGACCAGAAGAGGTAGAATTCCTCCCTCAGGTCCAACGCGTCGAGCTGAGGGGGGAAGGTTGCCCGCTCCTTTCACAGCGCCTCAAGCCGCTGCGTCTCGGCCGACTTCGCAGCCTTCCCTTTCCCCTTGTCGCCCTTCGGGGCCATGGCGGAAGCAGGGAGGGAGGTCGACGATGTTGATAGCACTGGTGGCGACGGTAGGGGCGGAATGCTGCTCCCCTTGGGAAGTGGCGGAGATTTTCGAGGAACCGCAACTGGCGGGTGGGCGGACTGCCCCTGTTTCCCCTGCTTATAAGGGGGAGGGGGGCGTTTCGCCTTTTCGAATAAACAAATCACCTGCGACGTGACGCCTGCCTGCGGGGCTCAGCCCCGCGCACGCCGCCCACGTCACGCACACCTCTCCCCACGATGCCGCGTTCGACGTGTGCCGTTCAGGGAGGACGTGGTGGATGTAGAAGAAGATGCAGCGTGACCCAGGCCGCGCGTGCCCGTGCACTGTTTTGGGCCTGGCCCAACAGCGCTCGGCACCGTGTATGGCCTAGGCCCGGGGGCTCCTGTCGGTGTACTAAAGTAGGGGTACCTTAGTACCACGAACTTGTGCACGGGCAGTTGTAGCACCCTGCGGCAAGGCTTGCCAGGTGATCGGCTAAACTCTCCATGGTCCCTTTTTTGGGCCATCCAAGAACAAAGTATTTGAGCCAAGGCCCCGGCAGGAGGAGCTTGCCGGGAAGGCCACCCGAAGAGAGCAAGGCCCCGGCAAGTGGAGCTTGCCAGGACGGCCGCTCGAAGAACAAGGCCCCGACTAGAGGAGCTTTCCGGGAAGGCCGGCCAGGGCACGACAAGAGACTTGCTGCTACGTGCCATGCGTCCCGGCAAGGACCGGTGAGCAACAAGCTCCCGGGCGCGACAAGGCATCAACCGCGGCAAGGCACTTGCCGGGGCAAGTCACCACCCCGCGCCTGCGTTCCAGCTCATCCACCAACGTGTCGCTCTGGGGCCATTCCAGGCGTACGTGGCGAAAGGCAGCGCAGCCAGGGGCATGCGGTGGCGAAGCAACGCTGACAGGATAGCCGTCGTGGCAAACGGTGGCGCCCCTGACGGTCCCTTTTCTGCACTGTTTGGGCGACCTAGACGGGCATTTAATGCCCTTGTCCCCTGCCGTCAGAGTTAGGTATGATAGCACTATGCAAACAGCTGTACCCAACACAGCGTTTTCCAGTTTTACCCCCGCCTATGTTGCCACCTGTGGGTAACCCCTTACGCATATAAAAGGAGGCCCCATGCACAACGTGGAAAAAAGGGAGAGAGGAAGGAGGAGGCCACTCACGCTCGGTCTGATTAGTTGCCTCAGTGTACTGTAGCACTCAGCGCTCCCGAACAAGAACACAATACAAACCACAAAGCAGCAGTAGGGTTTTACGCATCCGTGCGGCCCGAAGCTGGGTAAACCCCTTGTGTGCATCGTCTCGATCCGCTCTTCACGCGATCTCCGCCCCCCGCCGAACCAGAAAGGGGCTCGGTCCCCATAGGTGTTCATGGAGGCAGATTTCCCCCGACAACCCCCCTACCTGGTGCACCACCTATGGTACTAAGGGTCCCTTGCTGGTTCGGTGGGGGGATGGCACGTTGCACAAAGAACAGAGGAGCGTGGGTCAGCATGGCAAAGATCACACAGGCGTTTTTTACCCAGGTTCGGGCCACCGCGAGGCGTAAAACCCTACTCCTACTTTGGTGGATTTATGATGGAAAAATGGTGATCACCGTAGCGTGCTTTGCCCGGCAGGGTCGCCTCGGGGCAAGAGCAACTATGCGTATGGGAGTGTGAGGGTGGCGCACTAGCCAACCGAGTGTCCAACCCTTTCTACAGTTGCCTTGGGCCTCCTTTTATAGACAAAGGGGTTACCAAAGTGGTAAATCCGTCATTATGCACTGATTAGATGGAAAACAGTGCTACTATACCTAACTCTGCAAGTTGACCGAGTGCATTAAATGCCGCTGAACATGATGTCGTAGCTTGCCCGGCAAGCCTTGCCGGGCTGTTTTGCCAGATTCGCGCCTGCTCGCTCGACACGTCGCAGGACGGGTGTAATTTGGAGGCTTTTCCTGTAGAAAGTTGCTGCCATGTGGCAAATAGCAGCCACTTAGTCACTTTGGAGCTGGACACCGCACTGATCGACGATGTGCGTCGTCGTGAGGTGGTTCTGCCCTTGCGAGTTCCGGTAGGCCTGCTGGGACGTCCTAGAGGCTTGCTTCCGGGGGCGGCCCCGCCCTCACCAGGCTCGACTGCCCGACAAGGGAGATTTCTTCCTTAGCGCTATCTTGTTCCTCGGGCTTGTCTTGGCCTTCTTGTGCTGCATTTTGGTCCTTCGAAGAGCTGATTCCTTGTGCTCCATTCAGATCTTGGTGTTGTAATCTTGTTCCCGTGCCTGTGCACAGTATGGAGAATGGACCCAGGGTTTGTTGTACCGACATCAGCTAAGCAGATTGAGTGCAGAAAAGGGCAAGGAAGCTTCTTAAGCAGAGCATATTGACTGTAAACTACTTTGGCAAACAATGAGATTAATAGCGTCTATCAGCTAACATTCTGCGCTACTTCGACATGCACAGGGCCTTTGTCTAGAATGTGCATACCGTGGGAGAAGCTGACCACAGTGTGTCTCCACAAGAATGTCGCCAACGTTGGCGGTGCGGCTAGAGTATGGTAGTCGACGAGAGCGTACTGTGGGAGCGAGAGGATCGACGTGCGTCCCCTCGACGAACTGCGACGCCGACGTATCGGCCCAGTGGGGAGGGCAACTTTGGCAGAGCGAATGGAGTGGAGGAGGCCGGGGGGAGGGGTGTTTGGGGAATATTATTGGCTAGTTGGCCGAAGGTCGGTTGAATTTGGGATTTGGGGGAATTTTTTAGGGGGATTTTCGCGCGGTGGGTGGGGGAGTTTGGCGCATGGTCGGTTTCTCCAAGTCTGGTCCCATGTGTCATTGAAGAGGCAAGCCGAAGCGTGTTCCGTTTCCATGAGCCGTGTGTAGGACAGACCGTGTGAGGGGTGCAGTGCGACTGCGACAGGTGTGCTGTGAGTGTACCAACTTTTTTCCTTTTAAACTTGGTGCTTCACGCGATCCATCGATACTACTACTAGTACTCCGGTAATCCCAACTAAAACGGCGCGGCCGGGACTTTTCCCGCGTGATATGCTAGGAGGTTGGCTTAGTTGGTTCATTTAGAACGAGTAATCACTGGTACGCGATAGTGCTATACAAATGGTTTTTAATCCCTTTCCGCGACGACATTTGGAATCGTCGCCAAGTGAGTGTGGGCAATACGGGGTCCCACACGACCCAAAAACCGTCGGGGATAGGGAGCATTGCTGCATACAGTTGTCCCTATATAACCATTTTTGATATCTCGAACATCCCAAACGCTTCATCCTTGCTACTCGTTTGTGCTCGCATTGTCTAACACCCCGAATCCGATGCGCCAGGTGTCTTCCAATCAGTTGTCGTTGTTGCCATGTCATTCGCTTGTGTGTTGCATCTTTGCCATGTCATCATGTGCATTGCATCCTCATGTTTTCAAAACTTGCATCCGGTCTCTTTCTCCGTTATACGTTTCGATTTCTGACACTCTCTCTTGCACCCGTCGCACCTTTCAGTCCTTGTTTTGTGAGGGGGAGAAAAGCGTTCCTGGAATGGGCCGAGATTTGTCGAGTGGCCTTGGTATATCACCGGTAGACCGCCTGTCAAATTCCGTTCCATTTGGAGGTCGTTTGATGCCCCAACGGTTAACCGCGTTAACCGAAAACCCTCTCTCTTTGCAGCCCAGCACCCCTCTACAACAGCCCACTAGCCCATCTAAACCATCTCCATGCTCTTCGTCGTTGGATCACGATCGTGTGGGCAAAAACCGCACCTCATTTGGACTCTCCAAACTCCCTCTACCTATAAATACACCCTACCCCCGAAATTCGTGGATAAACCCTAGCTTCTTCCTCCTCCCACCGTCGGACATGTCCGCGCCGCCATTGGACGTGTACGCCACCGCCCTCCGGCCAACCACAACGCGCCACGTCGCCTCCCTGCGCCTCCCACCGCGCCGGCCCGCCAAGCCCGCCCGCAGCCCCCGAAGCACATCCGGTCGCCGCCGCCTCCCGCCCGGGCCCGTTCCCTGCCGCCGCTCGGCCTGGCCGCCGCCCGCGCTCGTCCTCCGCACCGCCCTGCCGCACACGACGCCGGCGACCTGCGCGCCTGCGCGCTGCCCGTCTTCCTCGCCGCCTGCTCGCCGGCAACCGCCGCCTCCCCGCGCGTCGCCGCCTCCGCCGGATTGCCCCTCCCCGTTGACGCGCGGCTCGCCGCCCCACCGGGCCCCGCCTTCCACGCCACGCCTCGAGCTCCGCCGCCGTTCTCCTGAGCTCCCGCGTCGTTGGAATCCGCCCCGCCGCTCGCCGGAGTTCCACTCTGGCCAGATCCGGTCCGGGTGGATGAGATCTACCAGGACACCGAACCAAACGCTCCATCCCGCACCGTACCACTCCATCCCGGGTCCTCCTCGTCCCGCGTTGACTCTCGGAGGGTATATTTCCACCAAGTCCCCAGTTTTTCATCTCATGTGTGCATCTTCATCATGCCATATCTCCATGCATATAGATCCGATTTGCGCTTATGATATGCCGAAATGTTCGCCTCATGATGCTCTTCATGTTAGTGTACTGGTGCATTCTAGTTTGAGTTCGTCTTGATGCCCTAATCGCTGTTGCAAGAGTGATATATGATGTTAACGGCTGAAATCTGTTATAACTCGTTGATTTATCATTTTCATTGCATTTTGTGTGTGCATCCTATGAGCATCATGTCTACATGTTTTTTGAGTATCTCCATTCCATATTTACAGTCGAGCAAGCCTCGTATTTTTGTTGTCTTTTCCTGTTACATTATGTTGCTATGTTGTCTTGTTACCACAAGTAGATCCATGCATATTTTGATGAGGTTAAGTAAGAGTGTTTTGAATGTATGTTTATGCTCTATCCGTTCATTCCTCTGTGTGTAATTGTGGAGTAGTGTAGCTTGTCATTTCCATGCTCTACTTTTGCTAAATATCGTTGTTGGTAGTTTGTTAACATGAAGTTCCTTTTTGCCATGTGTATTGCTAGTGATCCATGCACCCTATGAACTTTCTCATGACAAGTTTAGCTTCACAATTGTGTCTTATTATTGTTGGGTACCTTTTGATGCCACGAAATGCTTTGTGAGGAGTTACATGAGCTTGCAAAGTTGCTATCATGAATCTGTTTCTGCCATGTCATGTTTTATATCATTTGCCATGTTTGCGTTGATGCTACTATCAATTCCATGCATAATCTGGAGATGACTACTTGAGATGTTTTGATTTAAATGTTATTCTCTATCATGCCATGGCTTTTGATGCCTCATAGATGTCCCGTAGCATATGTTTTCATTGCCATGAACATGTTTAAATGATGTTCCAGTTTTCTGTTAACTTCATGATGCCATGTTGTGAGCTTGTTATTGATTGATCTATGCCTCTTTTGGCGATGCTCCTGTTGCATAATTTGAAGTATGCTATGGGTACTTAGTTTGATAATTTTGGGATTTATATGACCTCTGTTCCAAGCTTGCAAATATGCTATGTTGATGTTATGTTTTGCATTCCCGGATTTCCTCCAAGTCTGAGAATCAGCTTATATATTGTTGCATCTTGTTTTTTGGTTGCCATTGATATGGGTCATATGGAGATTCTTATACTGTTTTTCCATGCTTAACCTGTACTCTAATGCCATGCTTTTGATTGTTATGTTCTTGCACTATATCATCAATGTTTCATGCCTCCAACATGTCAATATATTATTCCGGCTCACATGTATGCCCTGCTTTTCACAAAGTCATAATCTTTTTTATTAAGTTGCTTTTTGCTTTGATCATATTGGTTTAATCCTGATCATATTGTTTCCTGTAGCATGTTGTTTCCTTGGTGGCAAAGTGCTTAGTTGCTGTTTTGGACAGATTGTGTTTGAACGTTGTATTGATTGTATGTGTCGAACCGTGGCTCCGTTTGGAGTATGCTTTATATGAAACTTGCTAAGTTTTGCATGTAGTTTCTTGCTACCTTGTTGAATCCATGGTTTGGAGTGTCTGTGATGTCGTTTGAATGCATGTTGCATCAATGCCATGTTTAACTTGTTTTGCTCATATCTTCTAGGTCGTAGCTCCGAATTAAACGAACTTTATATGTAACTTGACTAGAAAACCATGTAGATCATCTTGTTGTACTTTAACTTGATGTTTAACAACTTCAACATTGTGTTCTAATCAGATCTGGACCAATTTGGAAATTGCATATGAGGACTTACCAGAATTGTTCTATGTTGTTTCCGGCCTCATTTAAACTTGCGTTGATGTGTTGCTCTTGTATGCATCATCTATTGCCATGAGTAGACTCATGTAGTATTGTCATGCATCATTCTTGGTTGAGCATCATGTCATGTTTATGTGTTGTGTGTTTACCATGTTGTTTGCTTCTTTCCGGTTGTGCTCCTTCTTGATAGTTCTTGTTTCGTTGCGATTGTGATGATCCGTTCGACTACGTGGCTTCATCTTGTTCATGGACTCGTTCTTCTTCCTAGCGGGATTTCAGGCAAGACGACCGTCACCTTGGATCTCAGTACTATCATTGCTATGCTAGTTGTCTCGATGCTATCGCTATGTCGCGCTACCTACCACTTGTTTATCAAGCCTCCCAAATTGCCATGAAAACCTCTAACCTTTTTACCCTTCCTAGCAAACCGCTGTTTGGCTATGTTACCGCTTTGCTCAGCCCTTCTTATAGCGTTGCTAGTTGCAGGTGCAGTTGCAGGTTGTTCCATGTTGGGACATGGATATCATGGGATATCACAATATCTCTTATTTAATTGATGCACATATATACTTGGTAAAGGGTGGAAGGCTCGGCCTTATGCCAGGCGTTTTGTTCCACTCTTGCCGCCCTAGTTTCCATCATACCGGTGTTATGTTCCTTGATTTTGCATCCCTAACACGGTGAGGGGTATGGGACCCTCTCGACGTTTCACTTTGAATAAAACTCTTCCAGCAAGGCCCGACATTGGTTTTAACATTTGCCATAATAATACTTGAACCTAAAAATTAATTGCCATAGGGCGTCGCAAACCCGAGGATTCTTTTCTACATACAGGGGGCTAGTGCCGATGGTGTTGGTCCCAAACTAGAGCACCGTGCGGGAACTTGCGGTATATATGTCGGTACCTGTACGCTTAGCTCATCCGTCGTGGCCTGAGACGAGATACGCACGGCTGCTATCAGGGTGTCGGCACGTCGGGAGGTCTTGCTGGACTTGTTTTACCATTGTCGAAATGTCTTGTGCACCGGGATTCCTCGTGGCTCACATATTACTACACCAACAGTTGTAGGTACAGGTAATGCGATGACCATGACGCGAGAGCGATGTTTGCACATTTTGAGTTCCGCTTCTTCTTCATTCGAGGGATAGGTTCCTAGTCGGCAGCCTGGGCTAGCAGGGTGGATGTCGTTCGAGTTTCTATTTGTGTTTCATCCGTAGTCGGATGTTGTTCTATGTATGAGGTATTGATGTATTCTTGCGGCATTTGTATGCCTTGTATTTATCCCCATCTATTGTGTAATGGATCGATGTAATGATATCCACCTTGCAAAAGCATGTCAATATGTGATTCTATCCTTGGGGGGACCTTTGAGTCTTATTAGGATAGTGTCGCATATTGGGCGTGAGACATTGCCATCGCAGTCGGAGTTTGGTTGTTTTACCTAAAACCAGGCATATTCCATGCACGGGAGTTTTCCAGGCATGTACCTAACTGGCTCTACGTTTACGATGCCTGGCATATCACAAACAGTTCATGATTATAAACTGTTTACGATAGGTAGACAATCACACACATTTAGTTTTCCTACACCGTATGTGATAGTGTCTGACACCACACACGCTTTGCAAACGGCAACTGTGTGCATTGTTACACACATTTCCTCTCTGTGAACCCTGTCTAATTATGATGTATATCGCACACGCTGTGCTTTATTAACCGTGTGCACCGTAATGACCTGCACACCGTAATTTCGGCCTAATTTAATTGTTACTATTTAAAATTGTACCTAATTTAAACTTGAAAGTAGGCAAATAAATAATTACATAAGGTTCAAACAACCAATGCATTATTCGATTCACAGGTACATATGTTTAAGAATTACATAAGCACCAAATAAAGAATGATGAACCAGGGTTCTATACTTGTACTATTACAGATGGTAAAGAAAGAGGCGACCGACATTCCGGTTGCTGAACAAGGTGAAGCGGAATGGCCCTATTGTGCTCTCCTGGATGCAGAAGGCATGCAGGACTCTAGTCCAACCCCTTGTGATGGTCGGCCGCCAATCATGCAGTTTGAGAGGTAATCTTGAGTAAACTGCTTTAGGATCCACTTCAAAAGAAAAAAGATCCAGACATTGTCATCTAACACAACTCATTACGGGCAGTAAAAAGAAGGCTACATGGTTCTTACTTACCATCCTGCATTTCACTGTTGTCTTGCATAAAGTGTAAACAAATAGTTCGATTGACATCTCTTGACCCATTTTAATAACAATCTTTATCAGTTTCCTCACTTGATGTTGGTTCATGAATATCTCATTGCCCCATACGCATAAAGGGTTGAAGTGTGGATCTTTGGCAATGATATATGTAGCTAAAAGCACCAAGTTAATATTAGAAGCTAAACAATAATTGGAAAATGTAGTACAACACTCCCTCCATCCCATTATATAAGATTTTATTACATGTATATCCAGACATCACCAGAACATTAAGGTATTGCTATATAGCCTGGGATTGCATATTTTGTCATTCAGTACAATGCATGTTTCTATGTAGCATCAGATATATTAAATATGGCCCTAGTTAACCTACTGATAAATGGGTTACGAATATATTTAGTGAAATGTCCGATTCAACGATTAATCCCTTATTAGCCCCAGGCTATATGGTACCAGCTACCGATATCCTGAACAGTGAGTACATATAAGCAATGCGATGAAACTAACCATGATGGAAAACAACACCGTTATCAATATTGTCTTGTATGAGTACATATAAAGGCATGTTAAGCACAACAGGATAAACATCAACCAAATATATCCATGGTAGACAACATAATCTACAAATGACAGCTTCAGTGTGCAGGCTTAAGCACGCTAGTTAAGCAAAACAAGAAGTGGAAAGGTGTGTTAACTATCAGGCATAACATTTAAAAACAAGCAATAGTCATTCAAACTGGTATTGTGCAGTTCTAAAGTACAGTAGTTATTGTTAAAAAAACAAAAAGGCATGTTAACTACAATATCCTTCACACCAACCAAATATCATAATTCATAGTTGTATTGTTGAAACTATTATTGATGAAATTGAAATGAACGGCAAATAGTTGCACATATAGAGCATCACATTGTTAAGAACTGAAATAAACAAGTCATAAGGCCATCTCTAGCTGATCCTTAAAAAGTTAAAGGACTAAAACACTTAGTGGACATATATATATACTCCAACAATTTTTGGCCATTTCTGGCCTATCCCCTAAACATAACATTGTAAACTACAATTTTATCAAGTTCAAAGTAGGTTCAACCGAAAGTAGCATGCATTCAAACATAAACATAGATAGTTTTGCATAACTGAACATAAAACAGAAATTTAAACTAAGCTAAGCTACTTCCGGTCGAAGTAGAGGTCGAGCCAATCCTTCCTCGTCATGTACGGTGTGCTGCGAGCCAAGTCCGGGACGGTGCCGTCGTCGGGGTCATTAGGGAAGGCACTCCTCCACTCGTCGATGTCGATCGTCCTCGGGGCCCACCTCGACGCCCTCCATGCCGCCATCGCCGCCGCCTTTGACCTCGTCATCGGAGGATAGCGCGATAACCTCGCCGCCCTCCACGCTGCCGTCCTCGCCGCCTTCGACCTCGTCATCAGAGGAGAGCGCGATAACCACGCTGCCCTCCGCGCTGGCAAAGATCGCCCGCTCTGCCTCCACGAGCTCCAGGTGCTGCCGGCGGAGCTCTTGCATGTAGGCCTCGTCGGCGGCTCAGCCTCGAGGCGCTCCCACACCTTGCGGTCCTCCCGCTCCATAGCTGAGCTCACCACCCCTGGCTCCGGTAGAACGAGGTCGACCGGACGTGTGCCAAAGGGGAAATTGAGCCTAGCCACCATGCCGTGGTAGCGGACTTGCCAGCGATCGTACTCCATGGCCGCGAGCTCGGCCGTGTGGAAGCTACCGAGCCACCGGCCGGTCTGGGTCTCCTGATCTGTAATCTCGGTGATCCACATCCCCCACCGCTTCTGCCAGACCCCGAGGTAGGACCTCGTTGGCTGCCGAGTCTGAGGGAGGACGGGGAAGTACTCGAACCGGTGTATGGGCGTGGCGGCGGGCGGATCAGTGGACCGTTGACGGTGGATCGACCCCGCGGAGGACGACGGGGACACCTCGCCGGCGTCGGGCGAAAAGGCCACGATAAACCTCTTTTTGGCCATTGGCTCCTCGAGCTCCCTAGCACACATGCAGAGGTTCAGGATGGAGGCGCCGGCGATGGCGGCGACCTACCAATGGTTTCGGGGGTGGTGTGTGTCTGTGTGAGCGGAGGTATTGGGAAGTGTGTGCTGTGTGTGGAGGGGGGCAAGGTGGTGTTTGAGGAAATACTGCGACAACTGAAAAATTTACTAGGCGGGAGTAACAAGGCGGGGCTACTGAAAATCTGGATCAAGGGCAAGCAGATATTTTTGAGATTGCGAGGGATGTAGAGGTGGGAGTAAAATGATGGGGCTACTGAAAATTTGAATCAATAGACTGAAGCAGACCGGGAGTAACAGACATCGCACGGTCCGCACATACTAATCGTGTGCTATCAAACATTAAAACCATCTAGGAGATAGATATTTTCGAGATTACGAGGCATTAATACAGAGGCGGGAGTATTTGGGGAGCGAGCTAGTGTACTTGACATGCCGACTGTGGACTGTAGCCGACACACCTTCTCGCGTAAGCCATAGGCGTTCTACACACCGGCGGTGCTCCAGGATATTTTGTACTGCATCTCACACGGTTGGTGATAATGAACTGTGCGGGATATACTTCATTTGAATTATGTAATGGGTTCACAGCAGCAGTGGACGATGTTTGAATTGCTAGACCTTTTATCTGCTTATGTCCATTGGTTTATGCAAGAAATGGGGATGAATTTTGAAGACCATGGCACCTTTGGGGACGAAATGATATTCGTTGCCTCTTATTGCTTTCAAAAAATTTCTAGTGCCAACATGGAAGAACAAGAGTGTTGTGTTCAATTTTGGAATTTTTCGGGGTTCGTTCAGACATTTTTATCCATTAACTGGGTTTTCCAGGAATTTTATGTGCATAATTCAAATTTGAAATACATGCACACTCTCCAGTGCATATAAATTGGTTGAAAAATCAAATATGTGTCCTTGGGTGCATGCTTAGGTCCCATGCAAGAAATGGGAATGAATTTCAAACACCAGGGCAGCGTTGATTGCTGGCAAAACATTGAGATGCCTGGTTATTAAATTCTAGTAAATCAAAAACTCGTCTGAAATTCATAAAACTTGGCATGCTATCATGGAGCGGCATCAACATGTCGTGGTAAAAGTTTTCTCCCGTTCGGGGCAGGTATGGGTATAGGCTTCTCACAAACAAGAGCTTCTCACAATAAACCTAGTAGTTTATGTAGGGAACGCGCCACCTTTGTGGACGGAACGATATCCTTTCCTCTTATTGCTTTCGAAACTTTTTTAGTGTCAACATAGAACAACAAGAGTGTTGTGTTAAGTTTTGGAAATTTTCGGGGTTCGTTTGGACATTTTTATACATTAACTTGGTTTTCTAGGCATTTTAATAATTCGAATTTGAAATACATGCACATGCACCAGTGCATATAAATTGGTTGAAAATCAAATCCGTGTCCTTAGGTGCATGCTTAGGTCCCATGCAAAAAATGGAAATGCATTTCAAACACCAGGGCACCATCGATTGCCCGCAAAACGTTGAGGTAGAAGGTTTTTAAAATCTAGTAAATCCAAAACTCGTATGAAATTCATGAAACTTGGCATGGTATCATGGAGCAGCTTTGTGACGCCCGAATAATTAAGCTACAGTAATCCCCTGTTAATGGTGCCATGTCATCGCAATTAGTTTTCTAAACCTCACTTAATCCAAACCGAGTTCAAATTCAAAATTTAAAATAAAGTCAAAACAGAATTTCTTCAAATTGCAAAAAACTAAAATGTTGGAGATGTTGAAAATATTCACTAGGGAATTGTCATGTAGAAACCAACAGTCTTAGACTCACAGAGAAATTCTTAGGGAAATAGTAAATGGTCTAACAACAATTATTTTGGCCTTTTCAAATAAACCAATAATTAGGCCTTTCAAAATAATCCAAAGATTTGTGGGTGGTCCCTAAACGGTGTGCTTGAATTAGGTGCTAAATTCCATTTATTACAAAAGTCATTTGGTACTAAACTAAAATGCTAAACAGTGGAAAAATAGAAAACAGAAGATATAAAAGAGAATTAAAGAAAGAAAAGAGAGGTGGACCTAAACTATTGCTCTCTTTGGCCCACCTAACTAATGGCCGGCCCAACCGGCCAAGCCCACCCCCCACTCGATATTCCCCCACTACCCAAACCGAACCCTAACCACCACTCCCACGTTCCCCATTCCCCCTTCTTTCCCGATCCCATCTGGATCAGGGCTGCAGAGCCGGACGACGCCACCGCGCCCCGAAGCTCCTCCGCCAGGGACCGGAGAGCTGCCTGGTTGATACCTCAGAGCTCCTCCGCGCACTTCTCAATGTCTGCTCCCGCCTTCGCGGCAAGCGCCTCGCGGGATTCCAGCTTGGCTTGCCGAGCGCGGTAGAGCGACAACAGCTTCCGCAACAGCCGCTCCTCCTCGGGCTCGCCGCTGCTGCTGCTTGGTGCGTCAACCAGCGTCAGCCCAGCGGAGGCAAGCACCTCTACATCGAAGCTTTCTCCTTCGACCGGCGCCCTGGACCTTGACGCCCAGGGGAGGTTGATGAAGACGCCGTCACCGGCCTTCAAGTAGACTCCTGGCTGGGGCTCTTCGGAGCCTGGCGCTGCGGCAGTGGCGGAAGGCTCGGCGGTCGGCGTAGCGCCTGGCGCTCCTGCGGCCTCAGGGCCGTCAGTACGATCGCCGGACTCCTCGCCAGCTGCTGCGGCGGCAGCCTTAGCGGCCTCTTCGCTGGCGGGATCATCAGCGCCGGCCCCTTCTTCGGTGGCAGTGGCGTCGTCGACAACAACCTCGATCTCCATCGGCTCCGCAGTAGATGGGTCTGACGGCCGGAAAAGGAAGAAAAGTCAAGCAAATATCCAAAAGGAAGATCAAACGAAGAAGAACCCAAGGGAAGTTTTGAAGCAAGAGGTTTACCTGTACCGGGCTCTGCAGTTGTGGTCTCCGCCGCCGGGGGGCCGTTGGTGTTGTCCCTTGCCGGAGACTTCTCCCTTGCCAGAGAACTCCCCCTTGCCGGAGAGCTCTCCCTTGTCGGAGGATTCTCCCTTGCCGGAGAACTCTCCCTTGGCGGTGTAGTCGAAGCAGATGGCGTGTTAGGGGCGGTCTCCGGACGCTCCTGGTGGGGCTGCTCTCCTCCTACACAAACCAATAGTCAGATATCAGCAAACAAAGAGTATCCATGCGCGCCTAACAGCGGGAAGCAAACCATATACTTACGCTGGGGGCTGCGCTGGGGGCTGCTCTGAAGAACAGTTGCCGGGTCCGGCAAGGTTGTCTCGGGCGCACCCCCTGCTGTTGCGGTGAGGTCGTCCTCGATGATAATCACCGGGACCTTGGCTCTCTTCGCCGCTCTCTGGGCTAGAGTCCCAAAAAGGAATAAGTCCAGAGTAAAGCAAACGAGACACGAGACAAAACAACAAGAATTGAAGAAATACAAGTACAACAAGAATCTTACTCTTCTTCTTCCTCGTGAGCTGAGCGCGGAGAAGTCAAAGCCTGGCCCACCTCCGGCGCGAGGAGGCGGAGGAGTAGGTTCCCTTGGCCGCTTGGCGGGAGCAGTGACGGTGGTCTGAGACGACCCCGCTCCAGCCGCCGCCGCGGCATGAGAAGCGGCAGGAGCAGAAGCGGTGGCCTGAGACGACCCCACTCCAGTTGCCGCAGCAGCGTGAGGTGCTTCCGCGGCAACAAAACTTGCCGCGGTGGAGCGTGTCACGCGGCGCGGCGGCTGTCGACTCGTCTGCCGCTCCGCTACGTCCCCGGCCTTGCGAAGAAGCCTTCTTGGTGGAGCCGGGGGCTCTGCTTGTGGCAAGCTACCCGAAGATGAGGAGGAAGAGGAGTCGATTTGCAACGAGCCGCTCGTATCCTCGGCGGGCTCGCCCGGCCCGACGTCATGTCCAGCGGGCTCTCCCTTGCCGGCAAGCCCCTCTCGCTCGGCAAGGCTTGCCACCTCCGCTGCCTCTGCCTCCTCCACGGTGAACCCAAACTCGCCCGCAGCCGCGGCTGCCGCCGCCTCTTCCAGCCTAGTGGCGATGCGCTTCACCTCCTCGTTGGTGGTGCCCCTAGTGAGGCCTCTCTGCTCATCGGGGCGGATCGGCGTTTCTACCAAGCCATCGAAGAACGCCTGCACGACGTCGTCTGCAGGCTCTAACCAAGATGGGTCAATTCCATGTGAGTCGCACAGCGGCATCATTGCACGGGCTGCTGAGCGAAGAATTGTTGCACAGTGGAACGACACCCCTCGGCAACCTGAACACTTCAGGATGTTGAGGGTCGTATTTGAACAGCTCCTGGAGCATCACGTTAAGCTCCAGAACAGTGAAGTTGAAGTTGAGCCCCGGACGCAGCCTCATGATATCCGCCGCATTCTTGAATTCCCAGGCGGGTCTCCTCCTCTCCTACAGGGGGGCGATGCGGCGCCGAAGGAAGTCCGCGCGAACGACGCCTACAGTGAGCCCGGCAAGCCTGAGGCGTTGGATCCGGGCGACGGCAATCTTCAGCCTGTCGTCTTCCGGGGCCACGTTGCTCCAATCGCTGCCGCGCACTACTGGAGTTTGGCGCCGGGCAGTAAACGGCTGCGGGTCCTCCTCGACAATCCATCACCAGTCTGCCCTCCATTCCTCCCACTTGCTGCGGAGCTCTCCCTCCAGATAAGCTTCCTTCTTGCCGGCTTTTGAGATCCAGGCGATTCCGCCGGATAAAGGCTCTCCTTTCTCAACCCGGGGCATGAAGAAGTGGCGAAAAAGGGCTACATTTGGATGGACTCTGACAAAGTTTTCGCAAAGATGTGCGAAAACTGCCATGGTCAGTACAACATTGGGGGTGAAGTCAAGGAGGCGGAGCCCGTAGGTGTTCATAATATCACAGAAGAACTCAGAGAAAGGCGGGCAGAGCCCGCAGTAGAAGAACAAGGCAAAAAAGGGATATCCAGTTGGATCCATTTTCTAGGCGACGGCTGGAAGTACCTTCGTGCGAGGGTGCGCCCGCATCTCCGTCGACCAGAAGAGGTAGTAGTACTCCCTCAGGTCCCTCGCGGCAAGCTTGGGGGGGGGAGATTGCCCACTCCTTTAGCAGCGCCGCGAGCCGCTGCGCCTCGGCCGACTTCACGACCTTCCCCTTCTCGGCTTTCGGAGCCATGGCGGAAGTGGTGAGGGAGGTCGACGGCGTTGGTGGTGCTAATGGCAATGGGGGGCGGAGCGCTGCTCTCTTTCGGCTTTGGGAAGAAGGGGAGTGGCGGAGATTTTCGAGGTTGGAATAGCAACCGGTGGATGGGCGAACTGCCCCTATTTCCCCTGCTTATAAGGAGGGAGGGGGGCGGACGTTTCGCCTTTCCGAATAAAGAAACCACCCACGATCACTCCCACGACGCCGCAATCGACACGTGCCGTTCGGGGAGGGCGCGGTGGATACGGAGAAAGATACGGCGTAACCCAGGCCGCGCGTGCCCGTGCCCTGTTTTGGGCCTGGCCCAACAGCGCTCGGCACCGTGTATGGCCCAGGCCCGGGGGCTCCTGTCCGTGTACTAGAGTAGGGGTACCCTAGTATCCCGAACTTGTGCACGGGCAGTCGCAGCGCCCCGCGGCAAGGCTTGCCGGGTGACTGCCAAGGTCCTCTGTGGTTCCTTTGGAGCCATTCAAGAACAAAGTATTCAAACCAAGGAGACAAGGCCCCGGCAAGAGGAGCTTGCCGGGAAGGCCACTCAAGGAACAAGACCCCGGCAAGAGGAGCTTGCCGGGAAGGCCAACCAAGGCATCTCAAGGAACTCGCCGCGACGCGCCACGCGTCCCGACGAGGCCCGGTGAGCGGCAAGCCTCCGGACGCGACAAGACAACGACCGCGGCAAGGCATTTGCCGCGACAATCTACCACTCCGTACCCACGCTCCAGCACATCCACCAACGTGTCGCTCAGGGACCCTTCCAGGCGTACGTGGCGGGAGGCTGTGCAGCCAGCGATACGCGGTGGCAAGCGGCGCTGACAAGATTGCCATCATGGCGAACGGTGGCGTCCCTGACTGTCCCTTTCCTGCATTGTTTGGGCGACGCAGACGGGCATTTAATGCCCTTGTCCCCTGCCGTCTGGGTTAGGTATGATACACTGTACATGTAGCTGTACCAACCGCAACAGTTTTCCATTTTTACCCTTGTATACGTTGCCACCTGTTGGTGACCCCTTGAGCATATAAAAGGAGGCCCATGCGCAACGTAGGACGGGGATTAACAGAAACACACTCACGCTCGGTCTCGTTAGCTGCTGGTGTGTACTGTAGCACTCAGCGCTCCCAAGCAAGAACTCAATACAAACCACAATGCAGGAGTAGGGTATTACGCGATCCATGCGGCCTGAACCTGGGTAAACTGCTCGTGTGCTTCGCCTCGATCTGCTCTTCGTGCGACCTCCGCCCCCGCGAAACCGAAAGGGGCTCGGTCCGCCGGTCCCCATAGGTGCTCGTGGATCAGTTTCCCCGACACCCTTTGACATGTCTTGCTATCATGACCGTGCAAGATGTCAACGCCCTTCCTACTTTTAACCACATGGTGGGCCCATAACCCACAGTTCCACAGGATCGAAACCTGACTCTCCTATACACCCCCTGTTCTTAAGGTTGTTCCTCGCACCTGGCCTCGTAGGTAATTCACGAGCCACCTTCCATGTGATCCTCAATTCTGGTATTAAACACAATACTTGTTTCCGTTGCTTTGAACCCCTTTCACACTCTGTTTCAAGCAACAAATGATTGCCTACCTGCTCGACACTTCTCATGGTACCTCCTTACTTTACTCTCGATATTTTCTTAAGTTTTAGTTCGGGAGTTACTTTCCGCCACCTTCCCCGATGTTAGCTACCAGATAGTCAACCTTGCAGAGGTCCGTTCTCCCAGAATATACCTACCCCTTTATTCTTTCGTAAGTATGATGGAGTTCCCGAAGAAAGGATGCCGACTTCATCATGTTGACCTGGAGCAGAGAAATAAAGACATCACGGTGACCTCTTCGAGAAGAGCAACCAACACCGAGAAGACCCGTTAGAATTTCATAACCAAATCCCTTTCCCCTTACTCCCGCTCCTAAATCTCGGGACGAGATTTCTTGTAGTGGAGGAGAATTGTGACGCCCGGATAATTAAGCTACAGTAATCCCCTGTTAATGGTGCCATGTCATCGCAGTTAGTTTGCTAAACCTCACTTAATCCAAACCGAGTTCAAATTCAAAATTTAAAATAAAGTCAAAACAGAATTTCTTCAAATTGCAAAAAACTAAAATATTGGAGATGTTGAAAATATTCACTAGGGAATTGTCGTGTAGAAACCAACTGTCTTAGACTCACAGATAAATTCTTAGGAAAATAATAAATGGTCTAACAACAATTATTTTGGCCTTTTCAAATAAACCAATAATTAAGCCTTTCAAAATAATCCAAAGATTTGTGGGTGGTCCCTAAACGTTGTGCTTGAATTAGGTGCTAAATTCCATTTATTACAAAAGTCATTTGGTACTAAACTAAAATGCTAAATAGTGGAAAAATAGAAAACAGAAGATATAAAAGAGAATTAAAGAAAGAAAAGAGAGTTGGACCTAAACTATTTCTCTCTTTGGCCCACCTAACTAATGGCCGGCCCAACCGGCCAAGCCCACCCCCACTCAATATTCCCCAACTACCCAAACCAAACCCTAGACACCACTCCCACATTCCCCACTCCCCCTTCTCTCCCGATCCCATCTGGATCGGGGCCGCAGAGCCGGACGACGCCACCGCGCCCCGAAGCTCGACGCCGTCGCCGCCCGGACTGCCTCCCCGCCGTACTCTACGTCATCGCCTCCTCCCCTACGCCGGCCGTCCCCGTCATTCTCCTCATGCACCGCTTCCCCCGAACCCTGCAAACCCCCGTGAGGCCCCCTCATTCTCCTCTGCCTCCACCTGCACGCGCCTTCCCCCTCGCTCCCTTCCCTGCCGACGCTCACCGCGCCCGCACGCCGCTGGCCATGCCCCTGCACGCCCCTAGCAGTGCTTGCGCCCCGCGCCCCTGCTACACTCCGTCACCGACGCCCCTCATCGCTGTCGCCTCTCCCCCTCCTGCGCCTGGCCATGCGCCGACGCTCACCGACCAGCCGGCTGCTCGCGCCCGCCTCACCACGGCGAAAGGCACCTCCCCTGCACCCCCTTAACTCCCCGCCGTGACCGCGACTGCACCCGCGCTGCTCTGCGCCGCCAGCCTCGCGCGGCCACGCCCCCTGCTCGCCTCGTCCCCGACGGCCATGCGCCCCGGAGCTTTGCTCCGCCCCTGATCACCACCTCCACCGCCGCAGCTCACGCACCCCGCCCTCAGCCTCGTTGGCGCTACGGCCTGGGGCCGCGTCATGCCGCCCCCGCACGCTGGTCGCTGCTCAGGCTTCGGCCACGCCCGTGGCGCCCGTCGCCGCGTCCGCCCGCAGCACCACCCGTTAACCCGCTCCGCTATGGCCTCTGGCCAATGACTGTCGGGGCCCACAGCCCAGAATGATTTACAAAAAAAGAAAAATAAATAAATAAAAAGAAAAATATTAATTAATTAATTAATTAACTAACTAATTAATTAATTAACTAAATTAAAACTCGTTAATTAATCTAATCACTTAGTAGTTAATTAAACTGTTAGGTTAGTTAGCAGTCAATGACAGTTGGGACCCACAGGTCAGTTTGACCCAGTCAACGTTCTGTTGACTGCTGATGTCATGGTGACATCGTGATGATGTCAGCACACACTATTCTGGATAATGTTGGTTTAAAATAATTAAATAAATCCTAAAATTATTTAAATCTTTTAAAATTATTATAAAATAATCCGTAGCCCGGATTAAAATACTTTGTACATGAAAGTTGCTCAGAACGACGAGACGAATCCGGATACGCTCTCCGTTCGTCATCCACACATCCCTAGCATAGCAAACCTGCAACCTCCCTCCTCCGGTTCACCTATCCGAAAACGCGAAACTCCGGGGATACTTTTCCGGATGTTTCCCCTTTCACCGGTATCACCTATCCCTGCGTTAGGTCACCCCTAGCACAACGTATTGCCGCGTCTTGCTTTGTGATACATTTGATTGCTTTGTTATTTATTGTGTTCCCCCTCCATTACTTATTTTTGGTAGACTCCGAGACCGCTGTCTATGTTCATGTGTTCGACTACGGAGTTGACGACCACTCTCTCTTGCCAAAGCAACCAGGCAAGCCCCCCCTTGATCACCAGATATCGCCTACTCTTCTCTATACTGGTTGCATTAGAGTAGTGTAGCATGTTACTGCTTTCAGTTAATCCTATTATGATGCATAGCCTGCCCTTGCTACTACTGTTATTACCTTTACCTGCAATCCTACATGCTTAGTATAGGATGCTAGTTTTCCATAAGTGGCCCTACATTCTTGTCCGTCTACTGTGCTATACTATCCGGCCGTGATCACTCGGGAGGTGATCACAGGTATATACTATACTTTATACATGATACATGTGGTGACTAAAGTCGGGTCGGCTTGAGGAGTACCCGCGAGTGATTCACGGAATGGGGGCTGAAAGGACCTTTGTCCCACGGGCCCTCTGTGTGGATCTTTGTGGCGGAGCGGCAGGGCAGGTTGAGACTACCTTGGTGAGAGGTGGGCCTGGCCCTGTCGGCGTTCGCGGATACATAACACGCTTAACAAGATCTTGGTATTTGATCTGAGTCTGGCTACTGGCCTATACGCACTAACCAACTACGCGGGGAAGATATGGGCACTCGGCGTCGTGGTATCAGCCAAAGCACTTCGGGACGTCAGCGACTGAGCGGCGCGCGCTAGATTGGGCCGCGTAACGTGACTTCTGTTGTACTAGAGGTTGCTAGGTCTGCTTCCGGCCGCGTTCGCCACATGCAGGTGTGCTAAGGGCGATGGGCCCAGACCCCTATGCGCTTAGCTTTAGACCGGCGTGCTGACCTCTCTGTTGTGCCTAGGTAGGGCTGTGACGTGTTGATCTTCCGAGGCCGAGCATGACCCAGGAAAGTGTGTCCGGCCAAATGGGATCAGCGTGTTGGGTTATGTGGTGCACCCCTGCAGGGAAGTTAATCTATTCAAATAGCCGTGATCTTCGGTAACAGGACAACTTGGAGTTGTACCTTGACCTTATGACAACTAGAACCGGATACTTAATAAAACACAACCTTCCAAGTTCTAGATACAACCCGGTGATCGCTCTCTAACAGGGAATCGAGGAGGGGATCGCCGGGTAGGATTATGCTATGCGATGCTACTTGGAGGGCTTTAGTCTACTCTCTTATACATGCTACATGACGGAGGCTGCAAGAAGCGTAGTCTTCGACAGGATTAGCTATCCCCCTCTTATTCTGGCATTCTGCAGTTCAGTCCACTGATATGGCCCTTTACACATATACCATACATATGTAGTGTAGCTCCTTGCTTGCGAGTACATTGGATGAGTACTCACGGTTGCTTTGTTCCCCCTATTCCCCTTTCCTTTACCCGATTGCTGTGACCAGACGATGGAGACCAGGAGCCAGATGCCACTGTGGACGACGACTCCTACTACACCGAAGGTGCCTACTACTACGTGCAGCCCGCTGATGACGACCAGGAGTAGTTAGGAGGATCCCAGGCAGGAGGCCTGCTCCTCTTTCGATCTGTATCCCAGTTTGTGCTAGCCTTCTTAAGGCAAACTTGTATAACTTATGTCTGTACTCAGATATTGTTGCTTCCGCGACTCGTCTATGATCGAGCACTTGTATTCGAGCCCTCGAGGCCCCTGGCTTGTATTATGATGCTTTTATGACTTATCTTATTTGTAGAGTTGTGTTGTGATATCTTCCCGTGAGTCCCTGATCTTGATCGTACACGTTTGCGTGTATGATTAGTGTACGATTGAATCGGGGGCGTTACAAGCATCAACATGCCATGGTAAATCTTTTGTCCCATTTGGGAAAGGTTTGGGTATAAGCTTCTCACAAACCAGAGATTCTCACAACAAGTCTGGTGGTTTCGGTAGGGAACATGCCACCTTTGGGGACGAAACTATATCCGTTGCCTATTATTGCTTTCTAGTCTTAACATAGAACAACATGAGTGTTGTGTTAAGTTTTGGAATTTTCCGGGGCTCGTTTGGACATTTTTTTATACATTAACTGGGTTTTCAAGAATTTATGTGCATAATTCAAATTTGAAATTCATGCACATGCTCCAGTGCATATAAATTGTTTGAAAAATCAAATATGTGTACATGGGTGCATCCTTATGTCCCGTGCAAGAAATGGGAATGAATTTCAAACACCACGACACTGTTGATCGGTGGCAAAAGGTTGAGATACCTGGTTTTAAATTGTAGTAAATGCAAAACTCGTCTGAAATTTATGAAACTTGGCATGGTATCATGGAGCGGCATCAACATGCCGTGGTAAAAAAAATTCCCATTTGAGGCAGGTTTGGGTATAAGCTTCTCACAATAAGCTTGGTGGTTTCAGTAGGGAACGTGCCACCTTTGGGGACGAAACGATATCCGTTTCCTCTTATTGCTTTCAAAAAATTTCTAGTGTCAACATAGAATAGCAGGAGTGTTGTGTTATGTATTGGAATTTTTCAAGGCTCGTTTGTACATTTTTATACATTAACTGGGTTTTATAGGTATTTTATATGCATAATTCAAATTTGAAATACATGCACATGCTCCAGTGCATATAAATTGTTTAAAAAAATCAAATCTATGTCCTTGGTTGCATGCTTAGGTCCCATGCAAGAAATGGGAATGAATTTCAAACACCAGGGCACTATTGATTGCCGGCAAAACATAGCGATACATGGTTTTTAAATTATAGTAAATGCAAAACTCGTCTGAAATTGGGAAACTTAGCATGGAATCATGGAGCGACTTCAACATGTCGTGGTATAATTCTTGTCCCATTTGGGGCAGGTTTGGGTATAAGCTTCTCACAAATCCGAGCTTCTCACAACAAGCCTGGTTGTTTCAGTATGGAATGTGCCACCTTTGGGGACGAAACATTATCCGTTGCCTCTTATTGCTTTCAAAAACCTTCTAGTGTCAACATAGAACAACATGAGTGCTGTGTTAAGTTTTGTATTTTTTTGGGTCTCGTTTGGATATTTTTATACATTAAATGGGTTTTTTAGGCATTTTATGTGCATAATTAAAATTTGAAATACATTCACATGCTCGAGTGCATAAAAATTGGTTGAAAAATCAAATGTGTGTCCATGGGTGCATGCTTACGTCCCATGAAAGAAATGGGAATGAATTTAAAACACGAGGGCACTGTTGATTGCCGGCAAAATGTTGAGATACCTTGTTTTTAAATTCTAGTAAATCCAACAGTCGTCTGAAAATCATGAAACTTTGCATGGTATCATGGAGCGGCATCAACATGCCATGGTAAATATTTTGTCCCACTTTGGGCAGGTTTGGGTATAAGCTTCTCACAAACCAGAGTTTCTCACAACTAGCCTGGTGGTTTCAGTAGGGAATGCGCCACCTTTGGGGACGAAACGATATTCGTTGCTTTTTATTGCTTTGAAAAAAATTCTAGTGTGAACATAGAACAACAGTTGTGTTGTGTTAAGTTTTAGAATTTTTCGGGGCTCGTTTGGACATTTTTATACAGTAACTGGGTTTTCTAGGCATTTCATGTGCATAATTCATATTTAAAATACATGCACATGCTCTAGTGCATATAAATTTGTTGAAAAATAGAATATGTGTCGTTGGGTGCATGCTTAGGTCCCATGCAAGAAATGGTAATGAATTTCAAGCACTAGGGCACTTTTGATTGCCGGCAAAACATTGACATACCTGGTTCTTAAATTGTAGTACATCCAAAACTCGTCTGAAACTCATGAAACTTGGCACGGTATCATGGAGCGGCATCAACATGTCATGGTAAATATTTTGTCCCGTTTGGGTATAAGCTTCTCACAAACCAGAGCTTCTCACAATAAGCCTGGTGGTTTCAGTAAGCAATGTGCCACCTTTGGGGACGAAATGATATCCATAGACTCTTATTGCTTTCAAGAAATTTCTAGTGTTAACATAGAACAAAAGGTGTGTTGTGTTAATTTTGGATTTTTTGAGGCTTGTTTGGACATTTTTATACATTAACTGGGTTTTCTAGGCATCTTATGTGCATAATTCAAATTTGAAATACATGCACATGCTCCAGTGCATGGGTGCATGCTTAGGTTCCATGCAAGAAATGGGACTGAATTTCAAACACCAGGGAACTGTTGATTGCCGGCAAAATGTTGAGATACCTGGCTTTGAAATTGTAATAAATGCAAAAATTGTCTGAAATTCATGAAACTTAGCTTGCTATCATGGAGCGGCATTAAAATGTCGTGGTAAATTTTTTGTTCCATTTGGGGCAGGTTTGGGTATAAACTTCTCACAAACCAGATCTTCTCACAACAAGCCTGGTTGTTTCTGTAGGGAACGTGCCACCTTTGGGGACGAAACGATATCCATTGCCTCTTAGTGCTTTCAAAAATTGTCTAGTGTCAACATAGAACAACATGAGTGCTGTGTTAAGTTTTGGAATTTTTCGGGGCTCGTTTGGACATTTTTATACATTAACTGGGTTTTCTAGGCATTTTATGTGCATAATTCAAATTTTAAATACATTCACATGCTCAAGTGCGTAAAAATTGGTTGAAAAATTAAATGTGTGTCCATGGGTGCATGCTTACGTCCCATGAAAGAAATGGGAATGAATTTAAAACACCAAGGCACTGTTGATTGCCGGCAAAATGTTGTGATACCTGGTTTTTCAATTCTAGTAAATCCAAAACTTGTCTGAAATTCATGAAACTTGGCATGGTATCATGGAGCGGCTTCAACATGCCACGGTAAATATTTTGTCCCATTTGGGGCAGGTTTGGGTAAAAGCTTCTCAGAAACCAGAGCTTCTCACAATAAACCTAGTGGTTTCTGTAGGGAACATGCCACCTTTGGGGACAAAACGATATCCGTTGCCTCTTATTGCTTTCAAAACTTTTCTAGTGTCAACATTAAACAACAAGAGTGTTGTGTTAAGTTTTGGAAATTTTCGGGGTTCTATGGACAGTTTTATACATTAACTGGGTTTTCTAGGCATTTTATGTACATAATTCAAATTTGAAATACATGCACATGCTCCAGTGCATATAAATTGGTTGAAAAATCAAATTCGTGTCCTTGCGTGCATGCTTAGGTCCCATGGAAAAAATGGAAATGCATTTCAAACACCAGGGCACTGTTGATTGCCGGCAAAACGTTGAGATACAAGGTTTTTGAATTCTAGTAAATCCAAAACTCATCTGACATTCATGAAACTTGGCACGGTATCATGGAGCAGCAGCAACATGCCGTGGTAAATCTTTTGTCCCATTTGGGGAAGGTTTGGGTATAAGCTTCTCACAAACCAGAGCTTCTCACAACAAGCGTGGTGGTTTCGGTAGGGAACGTGCCACCTTTGGGGATGAAACTATATCCGTTGTCTCTTATTGATTTCAAAAAAATTCTACTGTTAACTTAGAACAATAGTTATGTGGTGTTAAGTTTTGGAATTTTTCGGGGCTCGTTTGGACATTTTTATACATTAACAGGGTTGTCTAGGAATTTTATGTGCATAATTCAAATTTGAAATACGTGCACATGCTCCAGTGCATATAAATTGTTTGAAAAATCAAATATGTGTCCTTAGGTGCATGCTTATGTCCCATGCAAGAAATGGGAATGAATTTCAAACACCACGACACTGTTGATTGCTGGCAAAATGTTGAGATACCTGGTTTTTAAATTCTAGTAAATGCAAAACTTGTCTGAAATTGATGAAACTTGGCATGGTATCATGAAGCGGCATCAACATGCCATGGTAAAAAAATTGTCCCATTTGAGGTAGGTTTGGGTATAAGCTTCCCACAAACCAGAGATTCTCATAGTAAGGTTGGTGGTTTCAGTAGGGAACGTGCCACCTTTGGGGACGAAACGATATCCGTTTCCTCTTATTGCTTTCAAAAAAATATCTAGTGGCAACATAGAACAGCAAGAGTGTTGTGTTAAGTATTGGAATTTTTCAGGGCTCATTTGTACATTTTTATACATTAACTAGGTTTTCTAGGCATTTTATATGCATAATTCAAATTTGAAATACATGCACACTCCAGTGCATATAAATTGGTTAAAAAATGAAATCTATGTCCCTGGGTGCATGCTTAGGTCCCATGCAAGAAATGGGAATGAATTTCAAACACCAGGGCACTATTGATTGCCGGCAAAACATTGAGATACCTGGTTTTTAAATTCTAGTAAATGCAAAACTCGTCTAAAATTCATGAAACTTGGCATGGTATCATGGAGCGGCATCAACATGTCGTGGTAAATATTTTGTCCCATTTGGGGCAGGTTTGAGTATAAGCTTCTCACAAATCTAAGCTTCTCACAGCAAGCCCGGTGGTTTCAGTAGGGAATGTGCCACCTTTGGGGACGAAAAGATATCTGTTGCCTCTTATTGCTTTCAAACAATTTCTAGTGGCATCATAGAACAACAAGAATGGTGTGTTATGTTTTGGAATTTTTTGGTGCTCGTTTGGACATTTTTATACATTAACTGGTTTTTCTAGGCATTTTATGTGCATAATTCAAATTCGAAATACATTCACATGTTCCAGTGCATAAAAATTGGTTGAAAAATCAATTGTGTGTCCATGGGTGCATGCTTAGGTCCCATGCAAGAAAGGGGAATGAATTTCAAACACCAGGGCGCCGTTGATTGCCGGCAAAACATTGAGATGCCTGGTTATTAAATTCTAGTAACTCAAAAACTCGTCTGAAATTCATAAAACTTGGCATGCTATCATGGTGCGGCATCAACATGTCGTGGTAAAAGTTTTCTCCCATTTGGGGCAGGTTTGGGTATAGGCTTCTCACAATCAAGAGCTTCTCACAATAAACCTAGTGGTGTCTGTAGGGAACGTGCCACCTTTGGGGACGAAACGATATCCTTTCGTCTTATTGCTTTCAAAACTTTTCTAGTGTCAACATAGAACAACAAGAGTGTTGTGTTATGTTTTGGAAATTTTTGGGGTTCGTTTGGACGTTTTTATACATTAACTGGGTTTTCTAGGCATTTTATGTGCATGATTCAAATTTGAAATACATACACATGCTCCATTGACTAGAAATTGGTCGAAAAATCAAATCCGTGTCCTTGGGTGCATGCTTAGGTCCCATGCAAAAAATTGAAATGCATTTCAAACACCAGAGCACTGTTGATTGCTGGCAAAATGTTGAGATACAAGGTTTTTAAATTCTAGTAAATCCAAAACTCGTATGAAATTCATGAAACTTGGCATGGTATCATGGAGCAGCATCAACATGCCGTGGTAAATCTTTTGTCCCATTTGGGGAAGGTTTGGGTATAAGCTTCTCACAAACCAGAGATTCTCACAACAAGCCTGGTGGTTTCGGTAGGGAACATGCCACCATTGGGGACGAAACTATATCCGTTGCCTCTTATTGCTTTCAAAACATTTCTAGTGTTAACATAGAACAACATGAGTGTTGTGTTAAGTTTTGGAATTTTTCGGGGCTCGTTTGGACATTTTTATACATTAACTGGGTTTTCTAGGCATTTCATGTGCATAATTCATATTTAAAATACATGCACATGCTCTAGTGCATATAGATTTGTTGAAAAATAGAATATGTGTCCTTGGGTGCATGGTTAGGTCCCATGCAAGAAATGGTAATGAATTTCAAGTACTAGGGCACTTTTGATTGCCGGCAAAACATTGACATACCTGGTTCCTAAATTGTAGCAAATCCAAAACTCGTCTGAAACTCATGAAACTTGGCACGATATAATGGAGCGGCATCAACATGTCGTGGTAAATATTTTGTCCCATTTGGGGCAGGTTTGGGTATAAGCTTCTCACAAACCAGAGCTTCTCACAATAAGCTTGGTGGTTTCAGTAAGGAATGTGCCACCTTTGGGGACGAAATGATATCCATAGACTGTTATTGCTTTCAAAAAGTCTCTAGTGTTAACATAGAACAACAGGTGTGTTGTGTTAATTTTAGATTTTTTCGAGGCTTGTTTGGACATTTTTATACATTAACTGGGTTTTCTAGGCATCTTATGTGCATAATTCAAATTTGAAATACATGCACATGCTCCAGTGCATGGGTGCATGCTTAGGTTCCATGCAAGAAATGGGACTGAATTTCAAACACCAGGGAACTGTTGATTGCCGGCAAAATGTTGAGATACCTGTCGGTGTACTAAAGTAGGGGTACTCTAGTATCCCGAACTTGTGCACGGGCAGTCGCAGCACCCCGCGGCAAGACCCGCCAGGCGATCACCAAGGCTCTCTATGGTTCCTTTGAAGCCATTCGAGAACAAAATATTTAAGTCAAGAAGACAAGTCCCCGGCAAGAGGAGCTTGCCGGGAAGGCCATTCAAGGTACGAGACCCCGGCAAGAGGAGCTTGCCGGGAAGCCCAACAAGAGCATCTCAAAGAACCTGTCGCGGCACGCCACGCGTCCCGGCAGGACCCGACGAGCGACAAGTTCCCGGGCGCGACAAGGCAACGGCCGCGGCAAGGCACTTGCCGCGGCAGGCAGTCACTCTGTACCCGCGCTCCAGCTCACCCACCTACGTGTCGCTCGGGACCCTTCCCAGCGTACGTGGCGGGAGGCTATGCAGCTAGAGGATCGCCATCGTGGCGAGCGATAGCGCCCCTGACGGTCCCTTTTCTGCACCGTCTGGGCGACGTAGACGGGCATTTAATGCCTTTGTCCCCAGGGTTAGGTATGATACACTGTGTAGGTAGCTGTACCTACCGCAGCATATTTACACTTTTAGCCTTACCTACGTTGCCACCTGTTGGAGACCCCTTGGACATATAAAAGGAGGCCCATGCACAACGTAGGGAGGGATGGATCCCCAGAGAAGCGCTCGGTCTCGTTAGCTGCTCGAGTGTACTGTAGCACTCGGCGCTCCCGAGCGAGAACTCAATACAATCCACAAAGCAGCAGTAGGAGTATTATCTCTCTGGAGAGCTCCGAAGCTGAGTAAAAACCCCTCGTGTGCCTCGCCTCGATCCGCTCTTTGCGCGGCCTCCGCCCCCCGCCGAACCGAGAAGGGGCTCCGTCCCCATGGGTGCTCGGGGAGCCCAGAAAAACCCCGGCATCTCTGGCGCGCCAGGTAGGGGGCGTCGAGGTCGTGTGAACCTGATCCGGCGTTCACGCGAGCTGAATCTTCATCGACTTCATCGACATGCCGCCGGAGAAGAAGGCTTTGGAGGCGGCTGCGCCGTCCGCGTCGAATCCACCGCCGCCGCAGCAAACGACCGGCGAGGAGAACGCCGGCGGTGGAACGGGCGCCGACGAGGGAGCCCACGGTGCCAACAAGTCCAAGGACAAGACCGCGCTGCCCGCTGGCGGCGTAGTCGGCTCCCCCGACGACCGGGCGTCCATAGACGCACCGCGCCCATCTCAAGAGGCGCAGGACCGGCAGCGTCGTGGTACTCACGGTACCATACGCTCGCTGGACCCAAATCGAGCTAGCGGATCCCGGGACGCTCAAGGCCAACATGCACGCCGACGTGCTGGCGCGAGCGAGGCACAGTCGCCTGGACGGAATACTGCTCCTTCCAACATTGTTGGGAGCCCGAGCATATCCCGCTCCTCGCACCGTTCGCCACCGCTACCCGCCATCCCAGCAGAAGCTCTAGCGCGAGCTCAACTGCTACTAGACTTCCCTCCAGCGCCAGACAAGATCGACGACTGGAGGGCCACCATTCAGAGTCTCATCGGCTTCGCCAACGGCGACACTCCGCGGCCAGCGACCACATCGCAGCCGCGGCAGGCCAGCCAAGTGCGAGCCGATGGCGACAAAACCGGTGGGGTGCAACCACCGTGCACTCTCCGCCCCGAAGGCCAAGATCGCCGACTCGCCGGGTCCGCCACGACAGCGACTCCACTGCTTCCTCAGATCCGCGAACTCATCGCGATCAGCGCCACGTTCTTCACGAACGACATCAAGAAGACGCCCATACCCGCATCGAGCGCCGGAGAGAAACGCGGCGTCAATCAGACCGACGCGCTGGCCCCACTGTCGATATGCAAGCGCCAGGGGAACCAAGTGACCTGCCGTACGCGGTAGGTTGCCCTGCGTTTACCCGTGAGCTGCGGCAAGTCCAGTGGCCTAGCACGAAGAATTTCAAGCCAGACGTACCAGAGAAGTATGACGGCAGGCTGTATCTGTCGGAGTTCCTCAGCATCTACACCATTGCGGTGCAGGCTGCCGGGGGGCAGGACGACAAGATCCTCTTCAATTACTTCCCTCTGGTGCTCAAGCCCAACGTCAGGTCCTGGCTCATGCACTTGCCGGAAAACTCCATATCTTCCTGAGCGGACCTATGCCATCAGTTTGTCGGCGCCTTTACAGGCGGCCACAAACCCCATGGCCAGGAGAGTGATCTTCACCTTCTTGCACAGAAGGAAGGGGAGCCTCTGCGTAAGTACATCCAGAGATTCAGCCAAGTGCAACGCAACATCCCAGACGTCCACCCTGCCGCGGTCATCAGTGCGTTCCATCAGAACGTGCGCAACCGCAGGATGCGGGAGGAGATGGCGATGTGCAAGATAAGAGACGTCAGCGAGCTGTATGCCCTAGCCGACAGATGTGCACGTGCTGACGAAGGGAGGAAATTCCCCGGAGAGAATGTAGGAACCACAGGATCTGACAGCGACGATGCCGCCCCAGCAAGCAAAAACAGGCGACGGAACAACCGGAAGAGGAAAGGCAAAGATGTGCTAGTTGTCGAGCAATCCGGCAACGAAGGTGGCGCCAAGACAGCCAAGACTGAAGGCTCCAGCAAGGAGGTTGCCGCATGCGCCAACTGCCAGGCTGTGGCGGCCGCCGACAAGCAGGATGGCACCAACAAGCAGTACTGCAAGATTCACCGCACCAAAGGCCATGACCTCCAGAGCTGCAAGAAGGTCGAACAGCTCGTTGAGCTACAAAAGGCCAAGTACGAGCGACATGACAAGGAGAAGGCCCAAGGAGGTGCTGGAGGATCTGGTACGAAGCGCACTAGCCGGGGGGGACGCCGCGGCAACACCAAGCAGCGGCAAGGCGACAGACGTCCCCGCGGCCGCGACAAGGATGAAGATGACGATGACGACGAAGACATGGATGACGCCGAGACCAGCTGTCGGTGTACTAAAGTAGGGGTACCTTAGTACCCCGAACTTGTGCACGGGCAGTAGTAGCGTCCCGCGGCAAGGCTTGCCAGGGAAGCGACAAGAGTCTCCACGGCCCTTTCTGGGCCGGATGAAGTTCAAGTGATCGAGCCGAGAAGACCAAGCCCCGGCAAGAGGAGCTTGCCGGGGCGAGAAGGCGAGGTCCAGCAAGAGGAGCATGCCAGGCCAAGGTGACAAGGCCCCGGCAAGAGGAGCTTGCCGTGACGACTAAGCCGAAGCACCAAGGCCCCGGCAAGAGGAGCTTGCCGGGACGACTAAGCCGAAGCACCAAGGCCCCGACGGGGGGAGCTCGCCGGGACGGCCGAGCCAATGCACACCAAGAGAAGCCCGCCGCGGCGCTCCGCGCGCCTCGGCAAGGCCTGACGAGCGGCAAGCTCTCGGGTGCGGCAAGACAAGCACCGCGGCAAGCCACTTGCCGCGGCAAACCACCACCTCAGGCATGCGCTCCAGCTCGCCTGCCCACGCGTCACTCTGGAGCTTCCCCGGAGACACGTGGCGAGGCGCCGCGCAACCTGGGGCGCGCGCATGGCATGCGACGTTGGCGGAGTCGCCCCCGTGGCAAGCGGAGGCGCCCCTAATGGTCCGCCTCGGCACTGTTCAGGCGATCCGGATGGGCATTTAATGCCTTTCTCCCCCGCCGTCAGAGTTAGGTGCGATAGCACTGTGCGGCCACTATTCACACAGTTCCTTGCCATTTTTACCCTCACCTGGGTCGCTACCTGTGGGAAACCCCTTAGCATATAAAAGGAGGCCCATGCGCACGTAGAGGAGGGACCGGAGAGGGAAAAGGAAGAACCCTAGAGAGAGAGATCGAACCCTAGGAGACCGGAAGAAGGGCACCCAGTAGACCCTCGCCTACATCCAGCTCCAACTTACTGTAGCTTCTTGCGCTCCAGAGCAAGAACTCGAATCAACCAGACAAGCAGCAGTAGGGTTTTACACATCCATGCGGCCCGAAGCTGGGTAAAATCGTTGTGTGTGTGTGTGTGTCGCCTCGATCTGCTCTTTCTGCAACCTCCGCGCCCCGCCGAACCGACAAGGGGCTCCGTCCCCATAGGTGCTCGTGGAGGCCATATCCCCCGACATCTTTGGCGCGCCAGGTAGGGGAGGGCGCGACGAGCACGGAGTTAAGGAGCAGCGTAACCCAGGCCACGCGTGCCCGTGCACTGTTAGGGCCTGGCCCAACAACGCTCGGCACCGTGTATGGCCCAGACCCGGGGGCTCCTGTCGGTGTACTAAAGTAGGGGTACCTTAGTACCCCGAACTTGTGCACGGGCAGTAGTAGCGTCCCGCGGCAAGGCTTGCCAGGGAAGCGACAAGAGTCTCCACGGCCCTTTCTGGGCCGGATGAAGGCCAAGTGATCAAGACGAGAAGACCAAGCCCCGGCAAGAGGAGCTTGCCGGGGCGAGAAGGCGAGGTCCGGCAAGAGGAGCTTGCCGGGCCAAGGCGACAAGGCCCCGGCAAGAGGAGCTTGCCGGGACGACTAAGCCGAAGCACCAAGGCACCGGCAAGAGGAGCTTGCA
The DNA here is from genome assembly GCA_032464435.1 of Aegilops umbellulata. Classification (NCBI taxonomy): domain Eukaryota; kingdom Viridiplantae; phylum Streptophyta; class Magnoliopsida; order Poales; family Poaceae; genus Aegilops; species Aegilops umbellulata. The sequence goes on from CP136055.1 coordinate 204,607,139, forward strand.
GGGACGACTAAGCCGAAGCACCAAGGCCCCGGCGGGGGGAGCTCACCGGGACGGCCGAGCCAAGGCACACCAAGAGAAGCCCGCCGCGGCGCTCCGCGCGCCTCGGCAAGGCCTGACGAGCGGCAAGATCTCGGGTGCGGCAAGACAACCACCGCGGCAAGCCACTTGCCGCGGCAAACCACCACCTCAGGCATGCGCTCCAGCTCGCCTTCCCACATGTCACTCTGGAGCTTCCTCGGAGACACGTGGCGAGGCGCCGCGCAACCTGGGGCGCGCGCATGGCATGCGACGTTGGCGGAGTCGACCCCGTGGCAAGCGGAGGCACCCCTAACGGTCCGCCTCGGCACTGTTCAGGCGATCCGGACGGGCATTTAATGCCTTTGTCCCCCGCCGTCAGAGTTAGGTGCGATAGCACTGTGCGGCCACTATTCGCACAGTTCCTTGCCATTTTTACCCTCACCTGTGTCGCTACCTGTGGGAAACCCCTTAGCATATAAAAGGAGGCCCATGCGCACGTAGAGGAGGGACCGGAGAGGGAAAAGGAAGAACCCTAGAGAGAGAGATCGAACCCTAGGAGACCGGAAGAAGGGCACCCAGTAGACCCTCGCCTACATCCAGCTCCAACTTACTGTAGCTTCTTGCGCTCCAGAGCAAGAACTCGAATCAACCAGACAAGCAGCAGTAGGGTTTTACGCATCCATGCGGCCCGAAGCTGGGTAAAATCGTTGTGTGTGTGTGTGTCGCCTCGATCTGCTCTTTGTGCAACCTCCGCCCCCCGCCGAACTGACAAGGGGCTCCGTCCCCATAGGTGCTCGTGGAGGCCATATCCCCCGACACCAGCGAGCAGGAGTTCCAGAAAGCCACAGAAGTTTTGTGCGTTGACGGCGGTGCTTCTCTGCATACTTCACACCGCCAACTCAAGCAGTGGGTGCGGGAAGTTAATGCAGCAGAACCACCCGTCGAGTCACACAAGCTGTTGAAATGGTCCAGCACGCCTATCATCTTTGATATTGAGGACCACCCCGATCGCACAACTGCTATCGGGTGTTTGCCGATGTTGGTCTCACCAACTATCCGCAACCTCAAGGTCACTAAGATGCTAGTTGACGGTGGGGCCGGCTTGAACCTGATCTCCTCCGCTGTACTTCGGAGACTCCAAGTCCCTGATAGCGAGTTCGAAGAGACCGGCACGTTCCAAGGAATCATCCCGGGAAGGAGCAAGCCGAAGGGGAAGATCACGCTGCCGGTGACATTTGGCAGTGAGTTGAACTTCAGGACTGAGAGGATCACTTTCGACATTGCCGATTTACCATTGCCTTACAATGGGATTCTCGGCCGTCCAGCGCTCGCCAAGTTCATGGCGGCCTCTCACTACGCGTACAACATGCTAAAGATGCCAGGCCCGATAAGTGTCATCTCTGTACATGGCGACAAGAAAGACGCTCTCATCTGTGCCGACAAGATCTACCGGGAAGCAGCAGCTGCCGTGGATCGCGAGACACTTGCCGCTGAAGCTCCCGGGGGGAAGAAGAAGACCAAGTCCGGCAAGAGCTCTGATGCCCACTCCGGCAAGCGCACCTCTTCAGAGTGCTGCGCTACCGTCGAGGACGCACCATCGAGCTCCACCGGCAATTGTAAGAAGACAATGGCAACTCGGCCAGCAACCAAGAAGGTGTCCGCCAAGGAGGACGGCACTGGTGGTACCTTCACCATCAGTGCCACTCTCAACCCTAAATAGGAAAGCGCGCTCGTTGCTTTCCTGCGGGCGAATGTCAACGTGTTTGCGTGGCAACCGTCTGACATCCCCGGCGTTCCCAGGAAAGTAATCGAGCACCACCTCACCGTCTGTCCTCACGCGCGACCCGTCAAGCAAAGAGTCAGGAAACAAGCGGTGGAGTGCCAAGAGTTCATCGCCGAAGAGATCAAGAAGTTGGAAGCAGCAGGCCTCGTTAGAGGAGTGCTCCATCCTACGTGGTTGGCCAATCCTGTAGTCGTGCGCAAGGCGAACGGGAAATGGAGACTTTGCATCGACTTCACCGATGTCAACATTGCCGTGCATTGACCAGATTGTCGACTCCACAGCCGGATGCGACTTGCTTTCGTTTCTTGACGCATACTCAGGATACCATCAGATCTTCATGGCAGAAGAGGATGAGGAGAAAACCGCGCTCATCACTCCGTGTGGCACGTACTGTTTTGTACGGATGCCTTTCGGTTTGAAGAATGCTGGTTCAACATTTGCAAGGGTCGTCCATACTGCTTTTGAGCTGCAAATACACAGAAATGTGGAAGCCTACATGGATGATATAGTGGTCAAAAGCAGGGACAAGTCAACTCTGATTCAAGATCTAGAAGAAACTTTTGCAAATCTGCGTAAGATCAGCCTCAAGCTCAACCCCGAGAAGTGCGTGTTTGGAGTCCCTTCTGGCAAGCTTCTCGGGTTCTTTGTGTCCCAGCGGGGGATTGAAGCCAATCCCGACAAGATCAAGGCCATTGAGCAGATCGAAGCACCGAAGCGCGTCAAGGATGTACGAAAACTTGTCGGCTGCGTGGCGGCTCTCAGCAGGTTTATCTCTAAGTCTGCTGAGCGCGCCCTGCCGTTTTTCAAAATCTTGAAAAAGGCGGGTCCAATGAAGTGGACTCCGGAAGCGGAGGCTGCGCTGCAGGACTTGAAGAGATACCTGTCCTCCACTCCAATACTTGTCGCACCTAAACCACAAGAGAAGTTGCTGCTATATCTGGCGGCAACCAATCAAGTGGTTAGTGCTGCGTTAGTAGCGGAGAGAGAGCCAGATGATGAGCCAGCAACCGGGGCAAGCGCACCCAGCGGCAAGCAAGGGGCTTCACCGACGAGCTCTGGTCCCGACGAAGATAGATCTGCGCAGATGTGCGAAGGGATACAGAAGAAAATGGTGCAGCGCCCAGTCTACTTCGTAAGTTCCCTTCTGCAGGGGGCTAGGTCGAGGTACTCTGGTGTGTAGAAATTGCTTTTCGGCCTTCTTATGGCCTCGAGAAAGCTGCGCCATTACTTCCAAGCACATGAGATCACAGTTGTCACTCGCTTTCCGCTGAAGAGGATACTGCAGAATCCAGAAGCAACAGGCAGGATTGTTGAGTGGGCATTGGAACTGTCGAGCTTTGGCCTGAAGTTTGAGAGCACTTCAACTATTCAAAGCAGAGCATTGGCAGAATTCATAGCAGAGTGGACGCCAACACCTGACGAAGAAACCCCAGAGACGAGCATCCCCGTCAAGGAAGAAAACAAGGAGTGGCTGATGTACTTTGATGGCGCGTTCTCGCTGCAAGGCGCCGGTGCTGGCGTGCTGCTTATCGCACCAACCGGAGAGCACCTCAAGTACGTGGTCCAGATGCACTTTCCCAAGGAGCAAGCAACAAACAATACTGCAGAGTATGAAGGGTTGCTCGCCGGTCTCAGGATCGCGGCAGACCTTGGGATCAAGCAGCTCATTGTCAGGGGGGACTCGCAGCTTGTCGTCCGCCAAGTAAACAAGGATTATCAGAGTCCGTTGATGGAAGCTTACGTTGATGAAGTGAGGAAGCTGGAAGAGCGCTTTGTCGGCCTACAGATGGAACATGTTCCTAGAGTTCAGAACGACATCGCTGACGGCTTGTCAAAGTGCGCGGCATTTAAGTTACCTGTGGAACCAGGAATCTTTGTGCTCAAGCCGACTCAGCCATCCGTGACGCCACCAACTGGACAAAGAAGGAAGAGGAAGTTGATTTCCGGCGACTATCTTCCGGCTGAGCTTCCCGAAGCCGCCGCCAAGAGGGTCCCCAAGATCAACGCCAAGAGTGCTCAGGAGCAGTCTGCTCCGACAAGCCCCAAGGTTTGTTTCGTTGAAGCAGACGCTCCCGACAAGTTTCGCTCCGGCAAACTTGCCGGGGATCATCAAGCTCCGACTGAGCCACAGGTTCTCGCCGTAGAAGCGGATGTTCCCGCAGCAACAGTTATGCCTTTAGTCCTTGTTGTCGAGCCGCAGGCTCCAGCATGGGCACAGCAGATCGTCCGTTTCCTCCAGTCGGGAGAACTTCCCAAAGAGCCAGAAGAAGCGGAAAGAGTAGCCCGACAGTCTAGTATGTACCAGTTCGTTGACAACGCACTGTACAGAAGAAGGCTCAACGGAGTGAAATTGAAGTGTATTCCCCGGGAAGATGGACAGAAGCTGTTGGCAGAGGTGCATGGAGGCATATGTGGTCATCACATTGGCGCCAGAGCACTTGCCGGCAAAGCGTTCCGGGAAGGTTTGTTTTGGCCGACAGCCCTCCAGGATGCAACTGCACAAGTAACCAAGTGTGAAGCGTGCCAGTTCCATTCCAAGCAGATACACCAACTAGCTCAAGCTCTCCAGACAATCCCTTTATCCTGGCCATTTTCGGTCTGGGGGCTTGACATCCTCGGCCCTTTCCCCCGAGCTGTCGGGGGCTTTGAGTACTTGTACGTCGCAATCGACAAGTGCACAAAGTGGCCAGAAGTGGAGCCAGTGAGGAAGATGACAGCACAGTCAGCAGTCAAGTTCTTCAGGTCGATTGTTTGCCGCTTCGGAATCCCTAACAGGATCATCACCGACAACGGTACACAATTCACGAGTCGCAACTTCATGCAGTATGTCCGAGACCTTGGCGCCAAGGTCTGCTTCGCTTCTGTTGCTCACCCCAGGAGCAACGGTCAAGCAGAGAGGGCAAATGCTTAAGTGCTGCGTGGACTCAAGACCCGGACTTTCGACAGGCTGCACAAGTGCGGAAGAAACTGGATCGAGGAGCTACCGGTGGTTCTTTGGTCGATCAGGACGATGCCAAATCGAGCCACTGGCCAGACACCTTTCACTCTAGTCTATGGAGTGGAGGCAGTTACCCCCACGGAACTCGTATACGGGTCACCTCGAGTGCTCGCTTATCATGAGCTTGAGCAAGAGCAGCTGCGGCGAGATGACGCGCTGCTCGTTGAGGAAGACCGTCTTCAGGCTGCTGTACGAGCTGCTCGATACCAACAAGCTTTGCGCCGCTACCATAGCCGCAAAGTTAAAGCCAGAAGTCTCGAGGAAGGCGACCTTGTTCTTCGGCGCGTTCATTCCACCAAGAATTCCAACAAGTTGACGCCGAAGTGGGAAGGCCCTTACCGGGTGAAATGAGTCACGAGGCCTGGCGCTGTCCGCCTTGAGACCGAGGATGGCTTTCCAGTGAGCAACTCCTGGAACATCGAGCATCTTCGTAAGTTTTACCCGTAAGGTGCGGTTGTCGGACCCTGTTCAGCAACCACCATTTTGTACAAGTCTTGCCGCTGTTGCATGTAATCCTTTGTACATAGCCAGGCGCAGACCCTGTGCATAAATAAAACTAACGTGCTCCGCACACCATGTCACTTTCATGCCTTTCTGCATGAATTATCTGACACTTTGTGCAGCAGGCACCCTCGGTAAGCAATAACGAGCCATAAGGCTCCATACTATTGTTTTCTCTTTTCTTTTTCTCAAGGAGAAGAATGATCCTTCGCCCACAAGTTAGCCGGATGGGATGGGAAGATAATGGTATGGACCCGGTGTCGTTCAGGAAAAATTTCGCCTTGCGGGGGAGCAAACGACAAAAAAGCTAAGTGCCAAAGTTTGAGCAATCAGATTTTTTTAAGTTACTTTCCTTGAACGACCATGCTTTGTATGGAAAACCCGTGCGCGAAGGAACCAGCTCGTGGCTAGTTGCGCCTTTACTTTGCTTCGAGTTCGCTCAACAGCTTAAGTGTGCCGCGACTAGAGTCGCGCCCTTACTTTGTTTCGAGTTCACTCAGCAACTTAAGCGAGCTGCGACTAGTCGCGACAAGGTTTCTTGTCGGTAATGGCACCGCCAGCAGGCTGCTGACGTCCCGCACTCAGCCCTCGCGGCAAAGGTGCCTACGCCGGCAAGTTCCCTAAAAGCGTAGGGCAAAAACATACAAAGGAGGGAGTCGAGTAAAGGGAATAGCATTGCAATCGTGACATGAAACAAAGTTATATTACAAGATAGTTTGTCACGGCTCTAATAGACTGTTTTCATAACATCACCAGCGACGACAAGAAAAGAAGAAAATAGGCGGCCTAGTCCGCGCGGTCGCCCTCAACCCTCTTGATCCCGCTCACCTTGTCCACAATGGGTGCGACGAGGGTCTCGAGCTCATCCAGATCAGCTTCCGGCGGCATGGGCCTGAGGACATTAGTGAGGCGGAGGCCCGGGTTGCGGAAGGACACCTTCATCGGAACCTTTTTGAGAGCTCCCGCGCAGATCTCGCGCGAATCATCGGCCAGCTGCTTTGGGATCCTCTCCCGGAGTTGCTGGAGGGCCGTCGCCACGCCTTTGAAGAACAAAGTGAGCTTGGCGCTAGATGGGAGATTCTCGTCAGAGGAATACCCGAGATCCTCCACCCCCAGCAATGCCAACTCCTTGTCGATGCCTGCGGCAGCGCTCACAAGGCCCTCCGTCCACCGCTCCACAGTTCCCCTGAACTCATTCTGGGTGGCAACGATGTTCTCCAGCAGCCCCTGGTCGGCCTCGATCTCCTTCTTCAAGGCCGCCTCCTGCTCCTTGGCGCCGTCCAGCGTCTTGGTCAAAGTTGCCAGCTTCAGCTCAAGGTCAACGTTGGAGTCCTTGGCGGCGTCAAGCTCCTTGATCTTCTCGGCGAGACGACCCTGCAGTTCGCCAAAGGTGTAGGCGTCCTTCTCGCGCTCATGCTTGAGCGCTCCAAGCGCTTCACCGCTCGCCTTGAGATCAGTCTCCAGCTGCGCCACTTTCGCCTCCAGCTCCTTCTTGGCGGCCTCGGCAGCTGCGGCAGCATCGTTTGCTTCCTTGAGGGCTCCGCTGAGTGCTTGCTCGCGCACAGCTAGCTCCTCTTCGTGGCTGTCCAGGCTGGCCTTCAGCTGCACCAACTCGCCGTCCCGCGCAGATAACTCCTCGGCGGCAAGCCGCTGTTGCTCTGCAACCTCTGCCTTCTCAAGGATGAAAGCCTTCTGCGCCTCATCGAGTTGCGCCCGCTCCGCCGCCAGCGACTGGAGAGTTGCCTAGTTGAGGCCTCGGAGCTCTTCCGCGCGCTTCCCCACGTCCACCCCTGCCTTCGCGACAAGCGCTTCGCGGGACTCCAGTTTGGCCTGGCGGGCGCGATAGAGCGACACCAGCTTCCAGCAGTCGCTCCTCCTCGGGCTCGTTGCTGCTGCTGCTTGGTGCGTCGACCAACGTCAGCCCAGCGGAGGCGAGCACCTCCACGTCGAAGCTTTCTCCTTCGACTGGCGCCCTGGATGTTGACGCCCAGGGGAGGTTGATGAAGATGCCAGCGCCAGCCTTCAAGTAGACGCTCGGCTGGGGTTCCTCGGAGCCTGACGCTGCGGCAGCGGCGGGAGGATCAGCGGTCGGTGTAGCGCCTGTCGCTCCTGCGGCCCCAGGGTCGTCAGTACGGTCGCCGGGCCCCTCATCAGCTGCTATGGCGGCAGCCTTGGCGGAATCTTCGCTGGCGGGATCATCAGCGCCGGCCGTTTCCTCGATGGCAGTGGCGTCGTCAATAACGACTTCGGTCTCCATCGGCTCTACAGTGGATGGATCTAACGGCCGGAAAAATAAGAAAAGTCAAGCAAATACCCAAAAAGAAGAACCCAAGGGGGGCTTAGAAGCACGGAGTACCTGTACCAGGCTCGGTAGTGGGGATCTCCGCTGCCGGAGGTTCACTGGTACCGTCCCTTGCCGGAGATTTCTCCCTCGCCAGGGAACTCTCCCTCGTCGGGGACTTCTCTCTTGCCGGGGAGCTCTCCCTTGCCGGAGAATTCTCCTTTGGTGGCGTGGTCGAAGCAGGTGGCACGTCGGGGGTGGCCTCCGGGCACTCCTGGTGGAGCTGCTCTGCTCCTACATAAGCCAACAGTCAGATATCAGCAAGCAAAGAGTATCCGTGCACGCCTAACAGCTGGAAGTAAACCATCTATACTTACACTGGGGGCTGCGCTGGGGGCTGCTCTGAAAAACAGCTGTCTGGTCCGGCGAGTTTATCCCGGGCGCACCTCCTGCTCCCACGGAGGGGTCATCCTCGATAACGATCACCGGGACCTTGGCCCTCTTTGCCATTCTCTGGGCCAGCGTCCTAAAAAGGGATGAGTCTAGAGTAAGGCAAATGAGATACAATACAAGACAGCAAGTATTGGAGACGTGCAAATACAACAAGGATCTTACTCTCCTTCTTCCTCATCGGAGCTGAGCGCGGAGAAGTCAAAGCCCGGCCCACCTCTGGTGCGAGGAGGCGGGGGAGTGGGATCCCTTGGCCGCTTAGTGGGCGCTGGGGCGGCAGGCCGAGAGGACCTCGCCCCAGTTGCCGCTGCAGCGTGAGGTGTTCCCGCGGCAACAGAACTTGCCGCGGTGGAGCGTGTCGTGCGGCGCGGCGGGGGTTGACTCGCCCGCTGCTCTGCTACGTCCCCGGCCTTGCGAAGACGCTTCCTTGGTGGAGCCGGGGGCTCTGCTTGTGGAGCCGGGGGCTTTGCTTGCGGAGCCAGAGGCTCTACTTGCGGCAGGTTGTCCGAAGACGAAAAGGAAGAGGAGCCGATCTCCAGCGAGCCGCTCGTGTCCTCGGCGGGCCCGCTCGGCCCGACGTCATGCTCGGCGGACCTTCTCTCGCCGGCAAGCTCCTCTCGTTCAGCAAGGCTTGCCGCCTCGGCTGCCTCTGCTTCCTCCAAGGTGAACCCAAACTCGCCAGCAGCGGCGGCTGCCGCCGCCTCTTCCATCCTGGTGGCAATTCGCTTGAGCTCATCATCGGTGGTGTCCCGTGTGAGCCCCTTTTTCTCGTCGCGTCGACCGGCACTTCTATCAAGTTGTCGAAGAACGCCTGCACGACATCATCCGCAGGCTCTATCCAGGATGGATCAATTCCATGCGAGTCGCACAGCGGCATTATTGCACGGATGCGGTCGAGCGCGGAGTTGTTGCACAGCGGAACGACGCCCCTCGGCAACCAGAACACTTCGGGATGCTATGGGTCGTGCTTGAACAGTTCCTGGAGCATCGCGTTGAGCTCCATGACAGTGAAGTTGAAGTTGAGGCCCGGCCGCAACCTCATGATATCCGCCGCATTCTGGAACTCCCAGGCCGGTCTCCTCCTCTCCTGCAGAGGGGCGATGCGGCTGCGGAGGAAAACTGCGCCAACCGCTCCTACAGTAAGCTCGGCAAGCCTGAGGCGCAGGATCCGGGTGACGGCAATCCTTAGTCTGTCGTCCTCCGGGGCCAGGCTACTCCAATCGCCGCCGCGCACTACTGGGGTTTCGCGCAGAGCAGTAAACGGCTGGGGGTTCTCCTCGACAATCAAACACCAGTTAGCCCTCCACTCCTCCCACTTGCTGCGGAGCTCTCCCTCCAGATAAGCATCTTTCTTGCTAGCTTTCGAGATCCAGGCGATTCCGCCGGATAAAGCCTCTCCTTTCTCAACCCGAGGCGAAAAGAAATGGCGGAAAAGAGCTACGTTTGGATGGATCCCGACAAAGTTTTCGCAGAGATGTGCGAAAACTGCCATGGTCAGGACAACATTGGGGGTGAAATCGAGAAGGTGGAGCCCGTAGGTGTTCATGACATCGCAAAAGAATTCAGAAAAGGGCGGGCAGAGCCCGTAGTAGAAGAACAAGGCAAAGAAGGGATACCCAGTGGGATACTTATCCCAAGCAATGGCTGGGAGTACCTTCGTGCGCGGATGCGCTCGCGTCCCCGTCGACCAGAAGAGATAGAAATCTTCCTTCAGCTCTACTGCCTCGAGCCGCGAAGGGAAGATTGCCCGCTCCTTTCGCAGCGCCGTGAGCCGCTGCGCCTCAGCCGACTTCGCCTTCTCGTCCTTCGGGGCCATGGCGGGAATGGAGAAGGAGGACGACGGCGTTGGCGGTGCTGGTGGCGATGGGGACGGGGCTCTGCTCTCCTTCGGCTTTGGGAATAAGGGGAGTGGCGGAGATTCTCGAGGAAGGAACAGCAACGGGCAGATGGGCGAACTACCCCTGTTTCCCCTGCTTATAAGGAGGGATGGGGGCGGACATTTCGCCTTTCTGAGTAAAGGAACCACCCACGACCTCCCCCGCGACGCTGGAATCGACGCGTGTCGTTCGGGAGGGCGTGGTGGATGCGGAGCAAGGTGCAACGCGACCCAGGCCGTGCGTGCCCATGCCTTGTTTTGGGCCTGGCCCAACAACGCTCGGCATCGTGTGTGGCCCAGGCCCGGGGGCTCCTGTCGGTGTACTAAAGTAGGGGTACTCTAGTATCCCGAACTTGTGCACGGGCAGTCGCAGCACCCCGCGGCAAGACCCGCCAGGCAATCACCAAGGCTCTCTATGGTTCCTTTGAAGCCATTCGAGAACAAAATATTTAAGTCAAGAAGACAAGTCCCCGGCAAGAGGAGCTTGCCGGGAAGGCCATTCAAGGTACGAGACCCCGGCAAGAGGAGCTTGCCCGGAAGCCCAACAAGAGCATCTCAAAGAACCTGCCGCGGCACGCCACGCGTCCCGGCAGGACCCGGCGAGCGACAAGTTCCCGGGCGCGGCAAGGCAACGGCCGCGTCAGGGCTCTAGCCGCGGCAGGCAGTCACTCTGTACCCGTGCTCCAGCTCACCCACCTACGTGTCGCTCCGGGACCCTTCCCAGCGTACGTGGCGGGAGGCTGTGCAGCCAGGGGTACACTATGGCATGCAGCGCTGAGAGGATCGCCATCGTGGCGAGCGACAGCGCCCCTGACGGTCCCTTTTCTGCACCGTCTGGGTGACGTAGACGGGCATTTAATGCCTTTGTCCCCTGCCGTCAGGGTTAGGTATGATACACTGTGTAGGTAGCTGTACCTACCGCAGCATATTTACACTTTTACCCTTACCTACGTTGCCACCTGTTGGAGACCCCTTGGACATATAAAAGGAGGCCCATGCACAACGTAGGGAGGGATGGATCCTCAGAGAAGCGCTCAGTCTCGTTAGCTGCTCGAGTGTACCGTGGCACTCGGTGCTCCCGAGCGAGAACTCAATACAATCCACAAAGCAGCAGTAGGAGTATTATCTCTCCGGAGAGCTCCGAAGCTGGGTAAAAACCCCTCGTGTGCCTCGCCTCGATCTGCTCTTTGCGCGGCCTCCGCCCCCCGCCGAACCGAGAAGGGGCTCCGTCCCCATAGGTGCTCGGGGAGCCCAGGAAAACCCCGGCAATACCTGGCTTTCAAATTGTAATAAATGCAAAAATTGTCTGAAATTCATGAAACTTAGCATGCTATCATGAAGCGGCATTAAAATGTCGTGGTAAATTTTTTGTCCCATTTGGGGCAGGTTTGGGTATAAGCTTCTCACAAACAAGAGCTTCTCACAATAAACCTAGTGTTGTCTGTAGGGAACGTGCCACCTTTGAGTGTTGTGTTATGTTTTGGAAATTTTTGGGGCTCGTTTGGACGTTTTTATACATTAACTGGGTTTTCTAGGCATTTTATGTGCATGATTCAAATTTGAAATACATGCACATGCTCCATTGACTATAAATTGGTTGAAAAATCAAATTCGTGTCCTTGGGTGCATGCTTAGGTCCCATGCAAAAAATGGAAATGCATTTCAAACACCAGAGCACTGTTGATTGCTGGCAAAATGTTGAGATACAAGGTTTTTAAATTCTAGTAAATCCAAAACTCGTATGAAATTCATGAAACTTGGCATGGTATCATGGAGCAGCATCAACATGCCGCGGTAAATCTTTTCTCCCATTTGGGGAAGGTTTGGGTATAGGCTTCTCACAAACCAGAGATTCTCACAACAAGCCTGGTGGTTTCGGTAGGGAACATGCAACCTTTGGGGACGAAACTATATCCATTGCCTCTTATTGCTTTCAAAACATTTCTAGTGTTAACATAGAACAACATGAGTGTTGTGTTAAGTTTTGGAACTTTTCGGGGCTCGTTTGGACATTTTTATACATTAACTGGGTTTTCTAGAATTTTATGTGTATAATTCAAATTTGAAATACATGCACATGTTCTAGTGCATATAAATTGTTTTAAAAATCAAATCTGTGTCCTTGGGTGCATGCTTATGTCCCATGCAAGAAATGGGAATCAATTTCAAACACCACGGCACTGTTGATTGGTGGCAAAACATTGAGATACCAGGTTTTAAATTCTAGTAAATGCAAAACTCGTCTGAAATTGATGAAACTTGGCATGATATCATGGAGCGGCATCGACATGCCGTGGTAAATTTTTCCCATTTGAGGCAGGTTTGGGTATAAGATTCTCACAAACCAGAGCTTCTCATAATAAGCTTGGTGGTTTCAGTAGGGAACATGCCACCTTTGGGGAAGAAACGATATCTGTTTCCTCTTATTGCTTTAAAAGAATTTCTAGTGTCAACACAGAATAGCAGGAGTGTTGTGTTAAGTACTGGAATTTTTCATGGCTCGTTTGTACTTTTTTATACATTACCTGGGTTTTCTAGGCATTTTATATGCATAATTCAAATTTGAAATACATGCACATGCTCCAGTGCATATAAATTGGTTGAAAACTCAAATGTGTGTCCATGGGTGCGTGCTTACGTCCCATGCAAGAAATGGGAATGAATTTAAAACACCAGGGCACTGTTGATTGCCGCCAAAATTTTAGGATACCTGGTTTTTAAATTCTAGTAAATCCAAAAGTCGTCTGAAATTCATGAAACTTTGCATGGTATCATGGAGCGGCATCAACATGCCATGATAATTATTTTGTCCCATTTGGGGCAGGTTTGGGTATAAGTTTCTCACAAATCTGAGCTTCTCACAACAAGCATGGTGGTTTCAGTAGGGAACGTGCCTCCTTTGGGGACGAAACAATATCCGTTGCCTCTTATTGCTTTCAAAAATTATCTAGTGTCAACATAGAACAACATGAGTGTTGTGTTAAGTTTTCTAATTTTTTGGGGCTCGTTTGGATATTTTTATACATTAACTGGGTTTTCTAGGCATTTTATGTGCATAATTCTAATTTGAAATACATTCACATGCTCCAGTTCATAAAACTCGGTTGAAAAATCAAATGTGTGTCCATGGGTGGATGCTTAGGTCCCATGAAAGAAATGGGAATGAATTTAAAACACCAGGGCACTATTGATTGCCGGCAAAATGTTGAGATACCTGGTTTTTAAATTCTAGTAATCCAAACGTCGTCTGAAATTCATGAAACTTTGCATGGTATCATGGAGCGGCATCAACATGCCATGGTAAATATTTTGTCCCATTTGGGGCAGGTTTGGGTATAAGATTCTCACAAACCAGAGCTCCTCACAACTAGCCTGGTGGTTTCAGTAGGGAACGTGCCACCTTTGGGGACGAAATGATATCCGTTGCCTCTTATTACTTTAAAAAAAATTCTAGTGTCAACATAGAACAATAGTTGTGTTGTGTATAGTTTTGGTATTTTTCGGGGCTCGTTTGGACATTTTTGTACATTAACTGGGTTTTCTAGGCATTTCATGTGCATAATTCATATTTAAAATACATGCACATGCTCCAGTGCTTATAAAATTGCTGAAAAATAAAATATGTGTCCTTGGGTGCATCCTTAGGTCCCATGCAAGAAATGGGAATGAATTTCAAACACTAGGGCGTTGTTGATTGCCGGCAAAACTTTGACATACCTGGTTCTTAAATTGTAGTAAGTCCAAAACTCGTCTGAAACTCATGAAACTTGGCATGGTATCTTGGAGCGGCATCAACATGCCGTGGTAAATATTTTGTCTCATTTGGGGTAGGTTTGGGTATAAGCTTCTCACAAACCAGAGCTTCTCACAATAAGCCTGGTGGTTTCAGTAGGGAACGTGCCACCTTTGGGGACAAAATGATATCCACAGACTCTTATTGCTTTCAAAAAATTTCCAGTGTCAACATAGAACAACAGGAGTGTTGTATTAATTTTGGATTTTTTCGAGGCTTGTTTGGACATTTTTATACATTAACTAGGGTTTCTAGGCATTTTATGTGCATAATTCAAATTTGGAATACATGCACATGCTCTAGTGCATATAGATTTGTTATAAAATGAAATCTGTGTCCTTGGGTCCATGCTTAGGTTCCACGCAAGAAATGGGAATGAATTTCAAACACCAGGGAACTGTTGATTGCCGGTGAAACATTGAGATACCTGGCTTTTAAATTGTAGTAAATGCAAAAATCGTCTGAAATTCATGAAACTTGGCATGCTATCATGGAGAGGCATCAACATGTCGTGGTAATTTTTTTGTCCCATTTGGGGCAGGTTTGGGTATAAACTTCTCACAAACCAGATCTTCTCACAACAAGCCTGGTTGTTTCTGTAGGGAACGTGCCACCTTTGGGGACGAAACAATATCCATTGCCTCTTAGTGCTTTAAGAAATTGTCTAGTGTCCACATAGAACAACATGAGTGTTGTGTTAAGTTTTGGAATTTTTCGGGGCTCGTTTGGACATTTTTATACATTAACTGGGTTTTCTAGGCATTTTATGTGCATAATTCAAATTTGAAATACATCCACATGCTCCTGTGCATAAAAATTGGTTGAAAATCAAATATGTGTCCATGGGTGCATGCTTAGGTCACATGCAACAAATGGGAATGAATTTCAAACACCAGGGCACTGTTGATTGCCGGCAAAACGTTGAGATACCAGGTTTTTAAATTCTAGTAAATCCAAAACTCGTCTGAAATTCATGAAACTTGGCATGGTATCATGGAGCGGCATCAACATGCCATGGTAAATATTTTGTCCCATTTGGGGCAGGTTTGGGTAAAATCTTCTCACAAACCAGAGCTTCTCACAATAAACCTAGTGGTTTCTGTAGGGAACGTGCCACCTTTGGGGACGAAACGATATCCGTTGCCTCTTACTGCTTTCAAAACTTTTCTAGTGTCAACATAGAACAACAAGAGTGTTGTGTTAAGTTTTTGAAATTTTCCGGGTTCGTTTGGACAGTTATATACATTAACTGGGTTTTCTAGGCATTTTATGTGCATAATTAAATTTTGAAATACATGCAGATGCTCCAGTGCATATAAATTGGTTGAAAAATCAAATTCTTGTCCTTGCGTGCATGCTTAGGTCCCATGCAAAAATGGAAATGTATTTCAAACACCAGGGCACTCTTGATTGCCAGCAAAACGTTGAGATATAAGGTTTTTAAATTCTAGTAAATCCAAAACTCATCTGAAATTCATGAAACTTGGCATGGTATCATGGAGCAGCATCAACATGCCGTGCTAAATCTTTAGTCCCATTTGGGGAAGGTTTGGGTATAAGGTTCTCACAAACCAGAGCTTCTCACAACAAGCGTGGGTTTTCGGTAGGGAACGTGCCACCTTTGGGGACGAAACTATATCCGTTGCCTCTTATTGATTTCAAAAAAATTCTACTATTAACTTAGAACAACATGAGTGTTGTGTTAAGTTTTGGAATTTTTCGGGGCTCATTAGGACATTTTTATACATTAACTGGGTTTTCTATGAATTTTATGTGCATAATTCAAATTTGAAATACATGCACATTGTCGAGTGCATGTAACTTGTTTGAAAAATCGAATCTGTGTCCTTAGGTGGATGCTTATGTCCCATGTAAGAAATGGGAATGAACTTCAAACACCACGACACTGTTGATTGCTGGCAAAATGTTGAGATACCTGGTTTTTAAATTCTAGTAAATGCAAAACTCGTCTGAAATTGATGAAACTTGGCATGGTATCATGAAGCGGCATCAACACGCCAGGGTAAAAAATTTGTCCCATTTGAGGCAGGTTTGGGTATAAGCTTCCCACAAACCAGAGCTTCTCAAAATAAGCTTGGTGGTTTCAGTAAGGAACGTGCCACCTTTGGGGAGGAAACGATATTCGTTTCCTCTTATTGCTTTCAAAAAAATTCTAGTGTCAACATAGAACAACAGGATTGTTGTGTTAAGTATTGGAATTTTTCAAGGCTCATTTGTACATTTTTATACATTAACTGGGTTTTCTAGGCATTTTGTATGCATAATTCAATTTTGAAATACATGCACATGCTCCAGTGCATATAAAATGGTTAAAAAATCAAATCTATGTCCCTGGGTGCATGCTTAGGACCCATGCAAGATATGGGAATGAATTTCAAACACTAGGGCACTATTGATTGCCGGCAAAACATTGAGATACCTGGTTTTTAAATTCTTGTAAATGCAAAACTCGTCTGAAATTCGTGAAACTTGGCATGGTATCATGGAGCGGCATCAACATGTCGTGTTAATTTTTTTGTCCCATTTGGGGGCAGGTTTGGGTATAAGCTTCTCACAAATCTGCGCTTCTCACAACAAGCCTGGTGGTTTCAGTAGGGAAAGTGCCACCTTTGGGGGGAAAAGATATCCGTTGCCTCTTATTGCTTTCAAACAATTTCTAGTGGCAACATAGAACAACAAGAGTGTTGTGTTAAGTATTGGAATTTTTTGGGGCTCGTTTGGACATATTTATACATTAACTCGGTTTTCTAGGCATTTTATGTGCATAATTCAAATTTTAAATACATTCACATGCTCCATTGCATAAAAATTGGTTGAAAAATCAAATGTGTGTCCATGGGTGCATGCTTAGGTCCCATGCAAGAAATGGGAATGAATTTAAAACACAAGGGCACTGTTGATTGCCGGCAAAATGTTGAGATACCTGGTTTTTAAATTCTAGTAAATCCAAAACTCGTCTGAAATTCATGAAACTTGGCATGGTATCATGGTGCGGCATCAACATGCCATGGTAAATATTTTGTCCCATTTGGGGCAGGTTTAGGTATAAGCTTCTCACAAATCCGAGCTTTTCACAACAAGCATGGTGGTTTCAGTATGGAATGTGCCACCTTTGGGGACGAAATGATATCCGTTGCCTCTTATTGCTTTCAAAAAATTTCTAGTGTCAACATAGAACAACATGGGTGTTGTGTTAAGTTTTCTAATTTTTTGGGGCTCATTTGGATATTTTTATACATTAACTGGGTTTTCTAGGCATTTTATGTGCATAATTCAAATTTGAAATACATTCACATGCTCCAGTGCATAAAAGTTGGTTGAAAAATCAAATATGTGGCCATGGGTGGATGCTTAGGTCCCATGAAAGAAATGGGAATGAATTTAAAACACCAGGGCACTGTTGATTGCCGGCAAAATGTTGAGATACCTGGTTTTTAAATTCTAGTAATCCAAAAGTCGTCTGAAATTCATGAAACTTGCATGGTATCATGGAGCGGCATCAACATGCCATGGTAAATATTTTGTCCCATTTGGGGCAGGTTTGGGTATGGGCTTCTCACAAACCAGAGCTTCTCACAACTAGCCTGTTGGTTTCAGTAGGGAACGTGCCATCTTTGGGGACGAATTGATATCCGTTGCCTCTTATTGCGTTAAAAAAATTTCTAGTGTCAACATAGAACAACAGTTGTGTTGTGTAAAGTTTTGGTATTTTTCGGGGCTCTTTTGGACATTTTTATACATTAACTGCGTTTTCTAGGCATTTCATGTGCATAATTCATTTTTAAAATACATGCACATGCGCGAGTGCATATAAAATTGCTGAAAAATAAAATTTGTATCCTTGGGTGCATGCTTAGGTCCCATGCAAGAAATGGGAATGAATTTCAAACACCAGGGCACTATTGATTGCCAGCAAAACATTGAGATACTTGGTTTTTAAATTCTAGTAAACGCAAAACTCGTCTGAAATTCGTGAAACTTGGCATGGTATCATGGAGCGGCATCAACATGTCGTGGTAAATTTTTTGTCCCATTTGGGGCATGTTTGGGTATAAGCTTCTCACAAATCTGAGCTTCTTACAACAAGCCTGGTGGTTTCAGTAGGGAATGTGCCACCTTTGGGGACGAAAAGATATCCGTTGCCTCTTATTGCCTTCAAACAATTTCTAGTGGCAACATAGAACAACAAGAGTCTTGTGTTAAGTTTTTGAATTTTTTGGGGCTCGTTTGGACATTTTTATACATTAACTGGGTTTTCTAGGCATTTTATGTGCATAATTCAAATTTGATATACATTCACATCCTCCAGCGCATAAAAATTGGTTGAAAAATAAAATGTGTGTCCATGGGTGCATGCTTAGGTCCCATGCAACAAATGGGAATGAATTTAAAACACCAGGGCACTGTTGATTGCCGGCAAAATGTTGAGATACCTAGTTTTTAAATCCGAGTAAATCCAAAACTCGTCTGAAATTCATGAAACTTGGCATGGTATCATGGATTGGCATCAACATGCCATGGTAAATATTTTGTCCCATTTGGGGCAGGTTTGGGTAAAGTCTTCTCACAAACCAGAGCTTCTCACAATAAACCTAGTGGTTTCTGTAGGGAACGTGCCACCTTTGGGGACGAAACGATATCCGTTACCTCTTATTGCTTCAAAAAAATTTCTAGTGTCAACATAGAACAACAGGAGTGTTGTGTTAAGTTTTGGAATTTTTCGGGGCTCGTTAGGACATTTTCATGCATTAACTGTGTTTTCTTGGCATTTTATGTGCATAATTCAAATTTGAAATACATTCACATGCTCCAGTGCATAAAAATTGGTTGAAAAATCAAATGTGTGTCCATGGGTGCATGCTTAGGTCCCATGCAACAAATGGAAATGAATTTCAAACACTAGGGCACTGTTGATTGCGGGTAAAATGTTGAGATACCTGGTTTTTAAATTCTAGTAAATCCAAAACTTGTCTGAAATTCATGAAACTTGGCATGGTATCATGGAGCGGCATCAACATGCCGTGGTAAATTTTTTGTCCCAATTGAGATAGGTTTGGGTATAAGCTTCTCACAAAAAGCCTGGTGGTTTCAGTGGGGAACGTGCCACCTTTGGGGACTGATAGAGGCAAAGGTGTCCCGATGTTACGATGAGATGGTGGCTATCGTTTTCTGTGGGAGTCGACCTTGACGATCCGACTACAAACGTGCAAGACTTCGCGCCTTAGCAATCACTAAACCAACTTACGAGGGTTATTGACCACGCCGGAGCACGATCAACCTCACCACGAGGGCCTGTTTCCCGCGAGCAGACGAAGAACAAGCAAGAAACTAAGATTGCTATCTGGATACTGCGAATATAAGAGGAAAGCTTTATTAATGAAGGTGGGGTTCTATGACGCCTTGTTGTGGTCGTTGAACACAAACGAAGTACGCGAAGTTGCAGCTATGGCGAACTTTTGATCTAAACAAAACCCAAAGTCTAAACGACGCCCTAAGAGCTGTATATATGGAGGAAGAGGAGGGAATTTCGTGGCCCTTGAGGGTGGGGTCTGAAACCAACCCTAACTCTTGTTTCCCCACACATACGGACTCTAAAAATAGCCTATACTTAAGTATTTCGAAATTACATGGGCCTGGCCCAATAATAAGATGACGCGGCACCTAGAATAGCCTATGGACGAATATTATGAAGTGGCATCTTGTATATTTCGTCCAAGGCTTCATGCACTCCTTATGGTGGCTTCAAAGTCCTGAAATCATCACTTGTAACTCCGTTCTTGATCCCCTTGCGCATGCCATCAACTCCATGCGTGTTCTTGCTCCAATGTTCATCCTTCTCCAAACTAGGCCCTTCATTTGTAAGCAAAACAAATGTATCCAATTTAGGCAGTATCATATTCTCATGAACATTAGAATCATTACCAAGAAACAAAAGTACCTGGTAATTTAATTGGCGTGCGCGAGCTCTAGTAATTGGTCCAGTATATGTAACAGTAGGGGTTGTGGGTGTAACAATGGTATTGATGTCCTCATCATCCTCCCCTTCTTGAAATGAAGTCTTCCTCGATGGAAGCTCATCTTCCTCACCCAAATAAGGATTCAAATCTGCAATGTTTAAAGTGGGACTAACCCCAAAATCTGCAGGCAGCTCAAGTTTATATGAATTATCATTTATTTTCTCTAACACCTTAAATGGACCATAAGCACGTGGCATTAGCTTTGATTTGCGCAAATTAGGAAACCTATTCTTACGCAAATGTAACCAAACAAGATCTCCAGGTGCAAAGACAACATGTTTTCTACCCTTATCTCCAGCAATTTTATATTTAACATTCATACGCTCAATGTTTTCCTTAGTTAACTCATGCATTTTTAAGATCAATTCAGCACGTTGTTTAGCATCAAAATTAACCTTCCCCGAAGATGGAAGAGGCAACAAATCAATGGGTGCATGAGGTAGGAAACCATACGCAATTTCAAAAGGGCACATCTTAGTAGTAGAATGCAACGAACGATTATAAGCAAATCCAATATGAGGCATGCATTCTTCCCACATTTTCTTATTATTCTTCAAAACAGCCTTAATCATAATAGACAATGTTCTATTGACTACTTCAGTTTGTCCATCAGTTTGGGGATGACAAGTAGTACTAAAAAGCAGTTTAGTCCCCAACTTAGCCCATAAACATCTCCAAAAGTGGCTAAGAAATTTAGTATCATGGTCTGAAACAATAGTATTTGGCACACCATGCAAGCGAATAATTTCACGAAAGAATAAATCAGCAACATTAACAGCATCATCGCTTTTATCACATGGTATAAAGTGTGCCATTTTCGAGAATCTATCCACGACAACAAATATGCTATCCCTCCCCTTCTTTGTTCGAGGTAAACCTAAAACAAAGTCCACAGATATATCCTCCCAAGGAACACTAGGCATAGGCAAAGGCATATATAAACCATGAGGATTGAGTCGTGACTTAGCTTTTTGACATGTAGTGCAGCGAGCAACAAAACGCTCAACATCCCGTCTCATCTTTGGCCACAAGAAATGTGTAGCAAGTACGTCCTCCGTCTTCTTCACGCCAAAGTGTCCCATTAATCCTCCTCCATGCGCCTCCTGCAACAACAAAAAACAAACAGAGCTAGCAGGAATGCATAGCTTGTTAGCACGGAACACAAAGCCATCATTAACAATGAACTTGTTCCATGTCCTTCCTGCTTTACAATTCTGAATTACTTATTTAAAATCAGCATCATGCACATATTGATCTTTGATGGTCTCCAAACCAAATATTTTGAAATCAAGTTGTGAAAGCATAGTATAGCGACGAGACAAAGCATCAGCAATAACATTTTCTTTACCCTTCTTGTGTTGAATGACATATGGGAAAGTCTCAATGAATTAAACCCATTTAGCATGTCTACGATTCAGTTTAGCTTGACTTTTAATATGTTTCAAAGATTCATGATCAGAATGTATAACAAATTCTTTCGGCCATAAATAATGTTGCCATGTCTCTAAAGTCCGAAAAAGAGCTTATAATTCTTTATCATAAGTAGAATAGTTCAGACTAGGCCCACTCAATTTTTCAGAAAAGTATGCAACAGGTTTGCCATCTTGTAATAACACACCTCCTAATCCAATTCCAAGCATCACATTCAAGCTCAAAAGTCTTATTGAAGTCAGGAAGTTGAAGTAAAGGAGCATGTGTCAACTTATCTTTCAATACCATGAAGGCTTCGTCCTTCTTTGTAAGCTCATTGAGAGGTGTAGCAATGGTGCTAAAATCTCTCACAAAATGCCTATAGAAACCAGCGAGTCCAAGAAAACTCCTCACTTGTGTGACAGTTTTGGGCTGCGGCCAACTCTCAATAGCTTCAATCTTGGCTTTATCAACTTCAATTCCCTGTGGAGTAACAACATAGCCAAGAAAAGATACTCGGTCGGTGCAAAAGGTGCACTTCCCAAGGTTACCAAACAAACGTGCATCACGTAGAGCATTAAATACAACACGTAAATGTTCCAAATGTTCTTCCAAAGATTTGCTATAAATCAGTATATCATCAAAATAGACTACCACAAATCGTCCAATGAAAGCACATAATACTTTGTTCATTAGTCTCATGAAAGTACTAGGTGCATTAGTTAACCCAAAAGGCATGACTAACCACTCATATAAACCAAACTTAGTTTTAAATGCTGTTTTCCATTCATCTCCCAATTTCATACGAATTTGATGGTATCCACTATGCAAATCAACTTTGGAGAATATTGTAGAGCCACTCGATTCATCAAGCATATCATCTAGCCTAGGAATAGGATCACGATAACAAATAGTAATATTATTAATGCCTCTACAATCAACACACATACGCGATGTACCATCCTTTTTAGGCACTAGTATAATAGGAATAGCACAAGGACTAAGAGATTCGCGTATATAACCTTTGTCGAGCAGCTCTTGTACTTGATGCATAATCTCCTTCGTCTCCTCTGCATTGGTACGGTATGGTGCACGGTTGGGTAGCGATGCACCATGAATTAAGTCAATTTGATGCTCAATCTCTCGAATAGGTGGTAATCCCGGTGGCACGTCTTGTGGGAAGACGTCAGCGAACTCCTGCAAAATGTTAGTGATAGCAGGGGGCAAAGAGGAAGGCACGTCCTCGAATGAAAATAATGCCTCTTTGCACACAAAAGCATAGCAAACAGATTTGCTAGAATCTATCTCATCAATATCAGATTTGGTGGCAAGTAAACATGCACTTTTCAATTTAATTTCAGAAGCAACACTAGATGGTTTATTATTAGGCTTCATTTGTTGCCCAAATTCTTTTGCCACAATCTAATTTTTACTCTTATTTTTCTCCTGTTTTGCTTTATTAGCTCTATTAATATCATCTTTCAAAATGGAATCAGGAGTCATAGGAAGCAAAGTAATATTTTTAGCCTTATGAACAAGAGTATACTGATTGTTTCTACCATGGTGTACATAATTTTTATCAAATTGCCATGGTCTACCAAGTAATAAGGAACATGCTTGCATAGGTACCACATTACAATAAACATAATCAGCATGTGTAGAGATACTAAAATGCACACGAACAGTACGTGTTACCTTAACCTTGCCGATGTTGTTGAACCATTGGATGTAGTAAGGATGTGGATGTGGTCTTGTGGTGAGAGATAGCTTCTCCACCATCTCCATGCAAGCCAAGTTGTTGCAGCTCCCTCCATCTATGATGACGCGAATATAATGTTCCTTCACAACTCCCTTTGTATGGAACAAATTATGCCTCTAATTTTGCTCAGCTTGTGTAACCTGCATACTCAAAACACGTTGAGCAACTAAACATTCATACTTGTCAGCATCTTCAGCAGCCATGTATTGCGTCTCATGATCAAAATCATCTCCACCGTGTTCTTCATGCGTAATAAGAGCCAAAGTCTCCTCATCATAGTCACTAGCGGACTCATACCCACCATCCTCAGTAACAATCATCACACGCTTAGATGGGCATTCTCTCGCATAATGACCTCCACCCTTGCAACATTGACAAATAATATCATGTGTTTGCCCTGTTGATGCCATGGATGAAGAAGAGCTCTTTGCAGGCCCAGAAGGTGTGCTCTTGGCAGATAGTGGTAATTATGCTTGCTTTATTGTATCACGGTTGGAGGTGGTAGCCGACGAAGGTGCCGGTGTAGCAGAACGTGTGGAAGTAGATGATGCATGTGGTGTCCATGATGAAGGTCGACCTGTAGAAAAGTTAGTTCGCACCAATGCCTGTCGATCCTGCACTTCACGTTCAGCTTTACAAGCAAGATGGAATAAACGAGTGATATTATTATAATCCTTATAGTCTAGAATGGTCTGAATCTCTCTATTTAATCCACCTAGAAAACATGCAAGCATAGCTTCATTCTCCTCAACAATACCACATCTAGTCAAGCCAGTTTGTAATTCCTGATAATATTCTTCTACCAAATTTTTTCCTTGTCTTAAGCGCTGCAATTTTTGAAGTAATTCATGTTGATAATATGGTGGAACCCAACGAGTACGCATAGCAGTTTTCAAAGCAGCCTGAGTAGCTGGAACAGGATATAATCTACAATGTTCAGACCACCAAACACATGCAAAGCTAGTGAAAGCACAAACAGCAGCAGGACCACGTCTCTCCTCAGGATATTGTAAACATGTAAATCGTTGTTCAGTTTCTAACTCCCAAGTAAGATATATATCAGGAACATATCTACCCTCAAATGGTGGAATATTCAATTTCAGTTTAGGGAGATGGTCATGATCTCGTACCTGAGGGGGAGCCCTAACATTGCCATTATTTGGATGTGGACGACCTGGTGGTTGTGGTGCTAGTGGTTGCACGTAGTTCTGATGTTGATCAACCTCATCCTCGTAATCTCCCACATAATCATCCTCCCCCACATCAGCAGCAGGAGCCACAGAAGTATCAACAGCAGCACCAGCAGCTTGGACAGGCTGAAGAGGGACACGGCTCGCTCGGCGGAGGGCTGTTTCACAATGTGGAGGTAGTCGTTGTTGTTGTTGTTGTAGTGGTGCGTTAGGTGCAGCCGGTGGTGGTGGTGGTAGACGCGCGAGCAATTCATTAAACTTGTTATCGAGCTTTGTTTCGAACGCCTTCTCAATGCCATCTATCTTCTACATGGCCTCTTCAAATCTATTTAGCACATCTTCCACCTGTCCACTCATCATTTGTTGAAACTTATCATGTAACACTTTGTTTGTCATGTTCTCCCAGTCAGTCTGGTCGGCTTGTAATCCTGCCATGGTTAGCAGCAATAGAAACACACAAGAATATGATTGGAAAGACTACTAGGAAGTGGTGGTGGTGGTGTGGTGGACAGTCACAAATCCGTCAAGCAAATCTCAAATTCTTACCAGTTCTTACCCTGCAGCAGGCGGTGAACGACAACCGTTGTTGTCAAAACTCTCAAAAGTTTGGATATAGCGATTTCCAGGGAGAGTCAAACGCACGACGTAGATGTATGTGGAGCTAGGAAGGCTTATAGTATGGTAGCAAAAAGGTCAGCAATAATCAACTCCGAGATGCAAAGTTGAATAAACGCTCAACGACGGTATTGTGCTGGTCCTAGGCTAGACCATGCTAGAGACACGAGCCTAGAACACTAAGAAAATCACGGCGCTGCATGGAAACAAGGGAAAAGCACACTCTGGAAAATTTTTTTCGCTCTGTTTTTTTTGCGCTCCTTTTTTTCACTCTTTTTTTTGCGAAAAATCACTATAATGGAGAGTGTCTCAAAACTCTTCCCAGGTCAAACTGACAGGATGGGTACGAATTTTTTTGACAATTTTTTTTCGGAAATCAGGGCAGCCACGATGAAAAGTGCGACAAAAAATCACTATGATGGCGAGTGTCTCACAAGACTCAGAACAGCCTAAAAATAGGATAGGGAAAACATATTTTCGGTCGCCGAAATTTTGGCCTAAAAACTGCCCGGGGGTCTCCAGACTTTTATTTTTTCCGAGACCTACTCAGGCAAGGAAACACGAATCGGAATTTAGATGGATCTCGAAAACAAACCTAATATGAGAAGAACTCAGATTGGTGGTGGATATATGGTGGTGGTATATGGAAGCGGTGGTGGTATATGGTAGTGGTGGTGGTATATGGATACAGATTGGTGGTGGTATATGGATACGGATTGGTGGTGGTATATGGATACGGATTGGTGGTGGTATATGGATACGGATTCAGAGCGGTGGCGGATAAGCAATGGTGGTAGATGGCAAGGCGATGATGATGGTGCGGCGGCGGCGTGACAACTTATGACCAGAACTCGAAACTCTGAAAGACTAGACTCTAAGACCAGCAACTTGACACGACGATGCAACCGCAAATTCAGCAAAGCAAAAACCCTAAAAAGATTATGCAAAGGCTCAGATTGGTTCGCATATGATGAACTAACCCTAATTTTTTTTGTGGTTTTTTCGTGGACTTTAGGTATGAAGAACATACTCGATCTAATCTACGAAAAACTGTAAAATCTCATCGAGCAACCTAGAAATCTGATACCACTTGATAGAGGCAAAGGTGTCCCGATGTTTCGATGAGATGGTGGCTATCGTTTTCTGTGGGAGTCAACCTTGACGATCCGACTACGAACGTGCGAGACGTCGCGCCTTAGCAATCGCTAAACCAACTTCCGTGGGTTATTAACCACGCCGGAGCACGATCAACCTGACCACGAGGGCCTGTTTCCTGCGAGCAGACGAAGAACAAGCAAGAAACTAAGATTGCAATCTGGATACTGCGAATATAAGAGGAAAGCTTTATTAATGAAGGTGGGGTTCTGTGACGCCTTGGTCTGGTCGTTGAACACAAACGAAGTACGCGAAGTTGCAGCTATGGCGAACATTTGATCTAAACAAAACCCAAAGTCTAAACGACGCCCTAAGGGCTGTATATATGGAGGAAGAGGAGGGAATTTCGTGGCCCTTGAGGGTGGGGTCCGAAACCATCCCTAACTCTTGTTTCCCCACGCATACGGACTCTAAATATAGCCTATACTTAAGTATTTCGAAATTACATGGGACGGGCCCAATAATAAGGTGACGCAGCACCTAGAACAGCCTATGGACGAATATTATGAAGTGGCATCTTGTATATTTCGTCCAAGGCTTCATGCACTCCTTATGGTGGCTTCAAAGTCCTGAAATCATCAGTTGTAACTCCGTTCTTGATCCCCTTGCGCATGCCATCAACTCCATGCGTGTTCTTGCTCCAATGTTCATCCTTCTCCAAGCTAGGCCCTTCATTTGTAAGCAAAACAAATGTATCCAATTTAGGCAGTATCATATTCTCATGAACATTAGAATCATTACCAAGAAACGAAAGTACCTATTAATTTAATTAGCGTGCGCGAACTCAAGTAATTGGTCCAGTATATGTAATAGTAGGGGTTGTGGGTGTAACAATGGTACTGATGTCCTCATCAGGGACGAAATGGTATCCATTGCCACTTCAGGAGGACATCAGTACCATTGTTACACCCACAACCACACCACATCTCGACATGTCCGCCACCACGCCCACGCTTCCGCCGTAGTTTTGGTCGTCGATCGGAGGAGGTTTGGCCGTGGCCGTCCTTGCCGGTGGCAGAGCGGACACGACTGTCGGCGACGTACCACGGCGGCCGAGGAAGATTCTGATGAGAGCTCCAGAGCGGCCTGTAGCCGGCCGGCAACCACCCTCCTGCGTCGAGGTGATCATCGCGGCCTCTTCGCCACCACGACCGCAAGGTGTTCGACCTTTTGCCAACAAAGGTATGGACAGTGGAGACGAGTTTTTCTTCTATCACTTCCTTTGTTCATCGGACGATTCGTCGTCGGATGATGACGATCTTGTGGTGGCTGCACTAGTCGTTCACGACCATATTCAACGGCAGCTTCCTCGGTACAGCGGGTCAGTCCCTGGCCGTGCTCCCAACCTGAACCGCAACAGGGAGAGAGGCCACGCCCTGCTCTATGCAGATTACTTTGCCAACACCCCGCTCTTCAGGCCGGATAAATTTCATCGCCGTTTTCTTATGGCAAGTCATGTGTTCAATCGTATCCGAGAGGGAGTGGTTGCTCATGACCCATACTTCGAGTGCAAGACGGATGCCCTTGGCAAGCTTGGATTCTCCTCCTACCAGAAATGCACCGCGGCCATCCGCATGCTTGCATATGGAATTCCAGGCAATCTGGTGGATGAGTATGTGCGTATGATTGAGACAACATGTCTGATGTCAATGTACAAGTTTTGCTAGGCTGTGATCAAGGTCTTTGGGCCAGAGTACTTGAGGCAGCCAACTGCCGCTGATACAGAGAGATTGTTGGCCACCAACGCAGCTAGAGGATTTCCAGGTATGCTTGGCAGCATAGATTGTATGCACTGGAGTGGAAGAACTGTCCATTTGCTTGGGTACAAGGGGCATGTTAACGGGTGTACTGTCATATTAGAAGCGGTGGCATCACAAGATCTTTGGATATGGCATTCTTTCTTCGGCATGGCAGGTTCTCACAATGATATTAACGTGCTGCAGCGTTCTCCAGTCTTCGCGAGGCTTGCAGAAGGCCATTCCCCAGCTGTCAACTTTGAGATCAACGGCCACTATTACAACAAGGGATACTATCTAGCAGATGGTATATATCCTCAGTGGTCAACTTTTGTGAAGACAATCTCGAAACCCCAAGGTGAGAAGAGAAAGAGATTTGCCCAAATGCAAGAGAGTGTTAGAAAGGATGTGGAACGTGCATTTGGTGTGCGTCAATCCCCGTGAGGTATCGTTCGAAACCCTGCATTTTCATGGGATGAAGGGAAGCTTTGGGAGGTGATGACTGCTTGTGTGATCATGCACAACATGATCGTCGAGGACGAGCGTGATGAGAGTATCTTCGACCAAGGATTTGATTACCAAGGTGAAAATATTGAGCCCCTGCACCAAGACCCGGCCACATTTGAACATTTTGCCCAATTCCACCGTGAGATGCGTGATTGGCACTCATGTGAATCTTCAAAATGACTTGATTGAGCACATGTGGGATCACATTGGCAATCAATAGATGTATTTGTCCATTTTATGTTCAGTCAAGACAATTTCGATTTGGTTGTAAAACTATTTTATTAAAGACAATTTCAATTGGGTTGTAAAACTATTTTAATTCTCCGACAAAAATTTGGGTTCGAAACTAGTTTTAATGCAAATTTGGGCATTTCTTGGCCCTGACGGACAGGATGGGGCAAAAGGATGCGGCCGCGCGCTGGGCGCACGGCCACCGCATCCCAGGACAGGCCCGGACACGACCCCAAATCCCTACCCAAAGGGACAAAAACCGGACAAAACGGACGTCCGTTTGGGGTCGCGCAGTGGAGTTGGCCTCACAAACCAAAGCTTCTCACAACAAGCCTGGTCATTTCAGTAGGGAACGTGCCACATTTGGGGACGAAATGATATCCGTTGCCTCTTATTGCTTTCAAAAAATTTCTAGTATCAACGTAGAACAACAAGAGTGTTGTGTTATGTTTTGGCATTTTTTGTGGCTCGTTTGGACATTTTTATACATCAACTGGGTTTTCTAGGCATTTTATGTGCGTAATTCAAATTTGAAATACATGCACATGCTCCAATGCATAAAAATTGGTTGAAAAATCAAATCTATGTCCATGGGTGCATGCTTAGGTCCCATGCAAGAAATGGGTATGAATTTCAAACACCAGGGCACTGTTGATTGCCGGCAAAACATTGAGATACCTGCTTTTTAAATTCTAGTAAATCCAAATCTCGTCCGGAATTTATGAAACTTGGCATGGTATCATGGAGCAGCATCAACATGCCGTGGTAAACTTTTTGTCCCATTTGGGCCAGGTTTGGGTATAAGCTTCTCACAAACCAGAGGTTCTCACAACAAGCCTGGTGGTTTCAATAGGGAACGTGCCACCTTTGGTGACGAAAGGATATCTATTGCCTCTTGTTGCTTTCAAAAATCTTCTAGTGTCAACATAGAACAACAGGAGTGTTGTGTTAAATTTTGGAATTTTTCGATGCTCGTTTGGACATTTTTATACATTAACTGGGTTTTATAGGCATTTTATGTGCATAATTCAAATTTGAAATACATGCGCATGCTCCAGTGCATATAAATTTGTTGAAAATCAAATATGTGTCCTTGGGTGGATGATTAGAGTCCATGCAAGAAATGGGAATGAATTTCAAACACCAGGGCACTGTTGATTACCGACAAAACATTGAGATACCTGGTTTTTAAATTCTAGTAAATGTGAAACTCGTCTGAAATTCATGAAACTTGGCATGCTATCATGGAGCGGCATCAACATGCGGTGGTAAAATTTTTGTCCCATTTGGGGAAGATTTTGGTATAAACTTCCCACAAACTAGATCTTCTCATAACAAGCCTGCTGGTTTCAGTAGGGAATGTGCCACCTTTGGGGACAAACGATATCCGTTGCCTGTTATTGCTTTCGAAACTTTCTAGTGTCAACATCAACAACAGGAGTGATGTGTTAAGTTGTGGAATTTTTGGGGGCTCGTTTGGACATTTTTATACATTTACTGGGTTTTCTTGGCATTTTATGTGCATAATTCAAATTTGAAATACTTGCACATGCTCCAGTGCATATAAATTGGTTGAAAAATCAAATATGTGTGCATGGGTGCATGCTTAGGTCCCGTGCAAGAAATGGGAATGAATTTCAAACACCAGGGCATTGATGATTGCCGGCAAAACGTTGAGATGCCTGATTTTTAAATTCTAGTAAATCCAGAACTCGTCTGAAATTCATGAAACTTTGCATGGTATCATGGAGCGGCATCAACATGCCGTGGTAAAAATGTTGCCCCATTTGGGACAGGTTTGGGTATAAGCTTCCCACAAACTACAGCTTCTCACAACAAGCCTGGTGGTTTCAGCAGGGAACGTGCCACCTTTGGGGATGAAACGATATCCGTTGCCTCTTATTGCTTAAAAAAAATTTCTAGTGTCAACATAGAACAACAGGAGTGTTGTGTTAAGTTTTGGAATTTTTCGGGGCTCGTTTGGACATTTTTATACATTAACTGGGTTTTCTAGGCATTTTATGTGCATAATTCAAATTTGAAATACATGCACATGCTCTAGTGCATATAAATATTTTGAAAAATCAAATATGTGTCCTTGGATGCATGCTTAGGTCCCATGCAAGAAATGGGAATGAATTTCAAACACCAGGGCACTGTTGATTGGCGGCAAAATGTTGAGATACCTGGTCTTTAAATTCTAGTAAATCCAAAACTCGTATGAAACTCATAAAACTTGGCATTGTATCATGGAGCGGCATCAACATGTCATGGTAAATATTTTGTCCCATTTGTGGCAGGTTTGGGTATAAGCTTCTCACAAAACAGAGCTTCTCACAACAAGCATGGTGGTTTCAATAGGGAACATGCCACCTTTGGGGACGAAACTATATCCGTTGCCTCTTATTGCTTTCAAAACTTTTCTAGTGTCAATATAGAACAACAAGAGTGTTGTGTTAAGTTTTGGAAATTTTCAGGGTTCATTTGGACATTTTTATACATTAACTAGGTTTTCTAGGCATTTTATGTGCATAATTCAAATTTTAAATACATGCACACGCTCCTGTGCATATAAATTGGTGGAAAATCAAATATGTGTCCTTGGGTGCATGCTTAGGTTGCACACAAGAAATGGGAATGAATTTCAAACACCATGGAACTGTTGATTGCTGGCAAAACGATGAGATACAATGTTTTTAAATTCAAGTAAATCCAAAACTAATCTGAAATTCATGAAACTTGGCATGGTATCATGGAGCAGCATCAACATGCCGTGATAAATCTTTTGTCCCATTTGGGGAAGGTTTCGATATAAGCTTCTCACAAACCAGAGCTTCTCACAACAAGCCTAGTGGTTTCGGTAGGGAACATGCCACCTTTGGGGACGAAACAATATCCGTTGCCTCTTATTGCTTAAAAAAATTTCTAGTGTTAACATAGATCAACATGAGTGTTGTGTTAAGTTTTGGAATTTTTGGGGCTTGTTTGGACATTTTTTATATTAACTGGGTTTTCTAGGAATTTTATGTGCATAATTCAAATTTGAAATACATGCACATGCTCCACTGCATATAAATTGTTTGAAAAATCAAATCTGTGTCATTGGGTGCATGCTGATGTCCCATGCAAGAAATGGGAATGAATTTCGAACACCACGGCACTGTTGATTGCTGGCAAAAAGTTGAGATACCTGGTTTTTAAATTCTAGTAAATGCAAAACTCGTCTGAAATTGATGAAACTTGGCTTGGTATCATGGAGCGGCATCAACATGACATGGTAAAAAATTTGTCACATTTGAGGCATGTTTGGGTATAAGCTTCTCACAAACCAGAGCTTCTCACAATAAGCTTGGTGGTTTCAGTAGGGAACGTGCCACCTTTGGGGACGTAACGATATCCGTTTCCTCTTATTGCTTTCAAAATTTTTCTAGTGTCAGCATAGAACAACAGGAGTTTTGTGTTAAGTATTGGAATTTTTCAGGGCTCGTCTGTACATTTTTATACATTTACTGGTTTTTCTAGGCATTTTATATTGATAATTCAAATTTGAAATACATTTACATGCTCCACTGCATATAAATTGGTTGAAAAAACAAATCTATGTCCCAGGGTGTTTGCTTAGGTCCCATGCAAGAAATGGAAATGAGTTTCAAACACCAGGGGACTATTGATTGCCGACAAAACATTGAGATACCTGGTTTTTTAATTCTAGTCGATGCAAAACTCCTCTGAAATTCGTAAAACTTGGCATGGTATCATGGAGCTGCATCAACATGTCGTGGTAAAATTTTTGTCCCATTTGGGGCAGGTTTGGGTATAAACTTCTCACAGATCTGAGCTTCTCACAACAAGCCTGGTGGTTTCAGTAGGGAATGTGCCACCTTTGGGGACGAAAAGATATCCGTTGCCTCTTATTTCTTTCAAAAAATTTCTAGAGTCAACATAGAACAACAAGAGTGTTGTGTTAAGTTTTGGAATTTTTTAGGGATCGTTTGGACATTTTTATACATTAACTGGGTTTTCTAGGCATTTGATGTGCATAATTCAAATTTGAAATACATTCACATGCTCCAGTGCATAAAATTTGGTTGAAAAATCACATGTGTGTCCATGTGTGCATGCTTAGGTCCCATGCAAGAAATGGGAATGAATTTAAAACACCAGGGCACTGTTGATTGCCGGCAAAATGTTGAGATACCTGGTTTTTAAATTCTAGTAAATCCAAAACTCGTATGATATTCATGAAACTTGGCATGGTATCATGGAGCGGCATCAACATGCCATGGTAATTATTTTGTCCCATTTTTGGCAGGTTTGTGTCGAAGCTTCTCACAAACCAGAGCTTCTCACAACAAGCCTGGTGGTTTCAGTAGGGAACGTGCCACCTTTGCGGACGAAACGATATCCGTTGCCTCTTATTGCTTTCAAAATTTTTCTAGTGTCAACATAGAACAACAGTAGTGTTGTGTTAAGTTTTGGAATTTTTCGGGGCCCGTTTGGACATTTTTATACATTAACTGGGTTTTCGAGGCATTTTATGTGCATAATTCAAATTTGAAATACATGCACATGCTCCAGTGCATATAAATTGGTTGAAAAATCAAATTTGCGTCCTTGGGTGCATACTTAGGTTGCTCGCAAGAAATGGGAATGAATTTCAAACACCAGGGAACTGTTGATTGCTGGCAAAACGTTGAGATACAAGGTTTTTAAATTCAAGTAAATCCCAAACTAATCTGATATTCGTGAAACTTGGCATGGTATCAAGGAGCACCATCAACATGCCGTGGTAAATGTTTTGTCCCATTTGGGAAGGTTTCGGTATAAGCTTCTCACAAACCAGAGCTTCTCACAACAAGCCTGGTGGTTTCGGTAGGGAGCATGCCACATTTGGGGACGAAACAATATCCATTGCCTCTTATTGCTTAAAAAAATTTCTAGTGTTAACATAGAACAACATGAGTGTTGTGTTAAGTTTTGGAATTTTTCGGGGCTCGTTTGGATATTTTTATATATTAACTGGGTTTTCTAGGAATTTTATGTGCATAATTCAAATTTGAAATACATGCACATGCTCCAGTGCATATAAATTGTTTGAAAAATAAAATCTGTGTCCTTGGGTGCATGCTTATGTCCCATGCAAGAAATGGGAATGAATTTCGAACACGACGGCACTGTTGATTGCTAGCAAAACGTTGAGATACCTGGTTTTTAAATTCTAGTAAATGCAAAACTCATTTGAAATTGATGAAACTTGGCTTGGTATCATGGAGCGACATCAACATGCCATGGTAAAAA
The DNA here is from genome assembly GCA_032464435.1 of Aegilops umbellulata. Classification (NCBI taxonomy): domain Eukaryota; kingdom Viridiplantae; phylum Streptophyta; class Magnoliopsida; order Poales; family Poaceae; genus Aegilops; species Aegilops umbellulata. Next base: position 204,640,778 of record CP136055.1, read on the forward strand.
ATTTGTCACATTTGAGGCATGTTTGGGTATAAGCTTCTCACAAACCAGAGCTTCTCATAATAAGCTTAGTTATTTCAGTAGGGAACGTGCCACCTTTTGGGAGGAAACAATATCCGTTTCCTCTTATTGCTTTCATAAATTTTCTAGTGTCAACATAGAACAGCAGGAGTTTTGTGTTAAGTATTGGAATTTTTCAAGGCTCGTGTGTACATTTTTATACATTTACTGGGTTTTCTAGGCATTTTATATGCATAATTCAAATTGGAAATACATGCGCATGCTCCAATGCATATAAATTGGTTGAAAAATCAAATCTATGTCCCTGGGTGCATGTTTAGGTCCCATGCAATAAATGGGAATGAATTTCAAACACCAAGGCACTATTGATTGCCGGCAAAACATTGAGATACCTGGTTTTTTTAATTCTAGTCAATGCAAAGCTCGTCTGAAATTCGTGAAACTTTGATAGAGGCGGGGTGTCCCGATCTTTCGATGAGATGATAACTATCGATTTGTGGAGACGGCTTGGACGATCCGACTACAAACGTGCACGACGTTGCGCCTTAGCAATCGCTAAACCAATCTCCGTGAGGTTACCGACGATGCTGGAAGCACGATCAGCCTGACCACGAAGGTCTATTCCTGCATGCAATCGAAAAACAAGCAAGAATATGATAAAAGCAATCTGAATATTGCGAATATGGATGAAGTATTTATAAAGGTGGGGATCCGTAAGCGGTCTTGTTCTGGTCGTTGGACACAAACGAAGTACATGAAGTTGCAACGGCTAACTTTTAACTAAACAAATCCCAAGGAAAAAGCTACTAGATGGATCTACTTACATAGGAGTAAGGGGTGGCGGCCAAGGAGGTGGGAGGACGTCCCAAGGCAGCCTAAAACCAACCCTAGGTTGTACAAGGCTCATGGGCCCAAGTGGAGGTGATGCAACACCTTTGGACTTGTTGTTTGACTCAGATTTTGCTGCAGCGTCAGATTGTTTCGTCCATATCTCAACGCTCCGGACGAATTTAAAGGTGATTCCAATTGGTTTGGAAAGAGGATGAAATCTACTTTCCAACAAAAAAATAATCACCCATTTCGGAGTCCGTATGAAAAAGTTCTTGGCGTTTTGATTCAGGTATGTCTGTGCAGTCCGAATCTGAATCTAGAACGTGAGAGACTTGGACTCTATCTTCTCTTGGCCCAAAAGTGACGTGAGAGGACTTTTTGAACAGAACTTAAACTTCTCCTTTTCCCCTATCTTCATATGTGGATTGTACAAATGTCCCATACACCTACAATTAGACAAAACACAAAAGTGTGTGAAGTATTTTTGTTCTGGATAATATAAATAGATTATTGAATAGTTGACACTAGAAATCACCTGACAAATATGTATGTATGCAATATTTTTGGTCGTATCAAAGGTAGTCATGTCCTCATCATCCTCCCCTTTTTGAAAATAAAGCCGTCCTCGGCGTTGCTTAATCTGAAATGTGGCTAACAAAAGAGACAAGGTGTACATGTTGTATATGTATATGTCATCCATTTTTATTTCCCTTAGTTTTTGCACATTTGACACATGTATACATGAGTAACTTTCAAAGTTCATAAGACATAAAGCCAAAATATTATCACAATGAAGTAGAAGGCATGAAAATATTGCAACTCAGTTTGCACATATAGATGATACTCTTATTCATATCAGAAGCATCATTAAACCATCCCAACATTGGTGAATAAACTTTAATAGTTTCAGAACTACATGCTACAACATGCTGTTGTCGGTGTACTAGAGTAGGGGTACCCTAGTATCCCGAACTTGTGCACGGGCAGTCGCAGCGCCCCGCGGCAAGGCTTGGCGGGTGACCGCCAAGGACCCCCGTGGTTCCTTTGGAGCCATTCAAGAACAAAGTATTTAAGCCAAGGAGACAAGGCCCCGGCAAGAGGAGCTTGCCGGGAAGGCCACTCAAGGCACAAAGCCCCGACAAGAGGAGCTTGTCGGGAAGGCCAACCAAGGCATCTCAAGGAACTTGCCGCGACGCGCCACGCGTCCCGGCAAGACCCGGCGAGCGACAAGCTCCCGGTCGTGGCAAGACAACGGCCACGACAAGGCGTTTGCCGCGGCTAGCAACCACTCTGTACCCGCGCTCCAGCACACCCACCAACGTGTCGCTCTGAGACCCTTCCAGGCGTACGTGGCGGGAGGCTGTGCAGCCAGGGGTGCACTGTGGCAAGCGGCGCTGACAAGATCGCCATCGTGGCGAGCGGTGGCGTCCCTGACGGTCCCTTTTTTGCACTGTTTGGGCGATGTAGATAGGCATTTAATGCCCTTGTCCCCTGCCGTCAGGGTTAGGTATGATACACTGTACAGGTAGCTGTACCAACCGCAGCACCTTTCCTTTTTTACCCTTGTCTACGTTGCCACCTGTTGGAGACCCCTTGAGCATATAAAAGGAGGCCCATGCACAATGTAGAGGGGGAGGAGAGAAGAACGCTCGGTCTCGTTAGCTGCTGGTGCGTACTGTAGCACTCAGCGCTCCCGAGCAAGAACTCAATACAAACCACAAAGCAGCAGTAGGAGTATTATCTCTCCGGAGAGCTCCGAAGCTGGGTAAACCGCTCGTGTGCCTCGCCTCGATCTGCTCTTCGTGCGACCTCCGCCCCCCGCCGAACCGAAAGGGGCTCCGTCCCCATAGGTGCTCGCGGATCAGTTTCCCCGACATCTTTGGCGCGCCAGGTAGGGGGCGTCGAGGTTGTGTGAACCTGATCCGGCATTCACACGAGCTAGTTCTTCATTGACTTCATCGACATGCCACCGAAGAAGATGGCTTCGGAGGCGGCTGCTCCGTCCGCGTCGAACCCATCGCCGCCGGAGCAAACGGCTGGTGGGGAAGACACCGGCGGAAGAACGGGCGTCGATGAGGGAGCCCACGGTGCTGCCAGGTCCAAGGACAAGGCTGCGCTGCCCATCGGCGGTGTAGCCGGCTCCCACGACGACCGAGCGTCCGTAGATGCACCGCGCCCATCTCAGGAGGCACAGAACCGTCAGCGTCGTGGTACTCACGGTACCATACGCTCGTTGGACCCAGATCGAGCTGGCGGATCTCGGGATACTCCAGGCCAGCATGCGCGCCCACGTGCTGGCACGAGCGAAGCACGGTCGCCTGGACGGGATATTGCTCCTTCTAACGCAGTTAGAAGTCCGAGTATATCCCGCTCCTCGCACCGTTCGCCACCGCTACCCGCCACTCCAGCAGAAGCTTTGGCGCGAGCTCAACTGCTCCTAGAATTCCCTCCAACGCCACACAAGATCGACGATCGGAGGGCCACCATTCAGAGTATCATCGGCTTCGCCAACGGTGACACTCCACGACAGCCGACTACGTCGCAGCCGCGGCAAGTCAGCCAGGCGCGACCCGATGGCGACAAGACCGGTGGGGGTGCAACCACCGTGCACTCTCCGCCCCGAAGGCCAAGATCGCCGACTCACCGGGTCCACCGCGACAGCGACTCCACCGCTTCATCAGATCCACGAGCTCGTCGCGATCAACGCCAAGTTTTTCACGAACGACAGCAAGAAGATGCTCGTACCCGCATCGAGCGCCGAAGAGAAGCGCGATGTCAGTCAGACCAGCGTGCCGGGCCCACTGTCGACATGCATGCGCCAAGGGAACTAGGCGACCTGCCGTACGCGGTAGGTTGCCCTGCGTTTACCCGTGAGCTGCGGCAAGTCCAGTGGCCCAGCACGAAGAATTTCAAGCCAGACGTTCCCGAGAAGTACGACGGCAAGTTGCATCCATCGGAGTTCCTCAGCATCTACGCCATCGCGGTGCAACCTGCTGGGGGGCGGGACGACAAGATCCTTGCCAACTACTTCCCGCTGGTGCTCAAGCCCAACGTCAGGTCCTGGCTCATGCACTTGACGGACAACTCCTTATCTTCCTGGGCAGACCTATGCCATCAGTTTGTCGGCGCCTTTACAGGCGGCCACAAACCTCATGGCCAGGAGAGTGATCTTCATCTGCTTGCCCAGAAAGAAGGAGAGCCCCTGCGCAAGTACATCCAGAGATTCAGCCAAGTGCAACGCAACATCCCAGATGTCCACCCTGCCGCAGTCATTAGCGCGTTCCATCAGAACGTGCGTAACCGCATGATGCGGGAGGAGATGGCGATGTGCAAGATCAGAGACGTAAGTGAGCTGTATGCCCTGGCCGACAGGTGTGCACATGCTGAGGAAGGGAAGAAACTCCCCGGAGAGAATACAAGAACAGGAGGATCTGACAGCGATGATGCTGCCCCGACAAAGAAAAACCGGCGGCGGAACAACAGGAAGAGGAAAGGCAAAGATGTGCTAGTTGTTAAGCAGTCCGGCAACGATGGTGGCGCCAAGAAAGCCAAAGATGGTAGCTCCGGCAAGGAGGTTGCCGCATGCGCCAACTGCCAGGCTGTGGCGGCCGCCGACAAGCAGGACGACACCAACAAACAGTACTGCAAGATCCACCGCACCAAGGGCCATGACCTCCAGAGCTGCAAGAAGGACGAACAGCTTGTCGAGCTGCAAAAGGCCGAGTACGAGCGACGCGACAAGGAGATAGCCCAAGGATGTGCTGGAGGATCCGGTACGAAGCACACCGGCCGGGGAGGACGCCGCGGCAAAGCCAAGCAGCGGCAAGGAGACAGACCTCCCCGCGGCCGCGACAAGGATGAAGATGACGACGACGACGAAGACATAGATGATGATGAAACAAGTGAGCAGGAGTTCCAGAAAGCCACAGAGGTCTTGTGCGTTGACGGCGGTGCTTCTCTGCATACTTCACACCGCCAACTCAAGCTGTGGGTGCGGGAAGTCAATGCGGCAGAACCACCCGTTGAGTCACGCAAGCTTCTGAAATGGTCCAACACACCTATCATCTTTGATATTGAGGACCACCCTGATCGCACAACTGCTGTCGGGTGCTTGCCGATGTTGGTTTCACCAACTATCCGCAACCTCAAGGTCACTAAGATGCTAGTTGACGGCAGGGCTGGCTTGAACCTGATCTCCTCCGCTGTGCTCCGGAAACTCCAAGTCCCTGACAGCGAGCTCGAAGAGACCGGCACATTGCAAGGAATCAACCCGGGAAGGAGCAAGCCGAAGGGGAAGATCACGCTGCCGGTGACATTTGGCGGCGAGTTGAACTTCAGGACTGAGAGGATCACTTTTGACGTTGCCGATTTTCCATTGCCTTACAATGGGATTCTCGGCCGTCCAGCGCTCGCCAAGTTCATGGCGGCCTCTCACTACGCGTACAACATGCTGAAGATGCCAGGCCCGATAAGTGTCATCTCTGTCCCTGGCGACAAGAAAGATGCTCTTATCTGTGCCGACAAGATCTACCGGGAAGCAGCAGCCGCAACGGATCGCGAGACACTTGCCGCTGAAGCTCCCGGGGGGAAGAAGAAGACCAAGTCCGGCAAGAGTTCTGATGCCCACTCCGACAAGCGCACCTCTTCGGAGTGCTGCGCTACCATCGAGGACGCACCATCGAGCTCCACCGGCAAGTGTTAGAAGACAATGGCAGCTCCGCCAGCAACCAAGAGGGTGTCCGCCAAGGAGGACGACACTGGTGGTACTTTCACCATCAGTGCCGCTCTCGACCCTAAATAGGAAAGCGCGCTCATTGCTTTCCTGCGGGCGAATGTCGATGTGTTTGCATGGCAACCGTCTGACATCCCCGGTGTTCCCAGGAAAGTAATTGAGCACCACCTTGCCGTATGTCCTCATGCGCGGCCCGTCAAGAAGAAAGTTAGAAAGCAAGCAGTGGAGCACCAAGAATTCATCGCAGAAGAGATCAAGAAGTTGGAAGCAGCAGGCCTTGTCAGAGGAGTGCTCCATCCTACGTGGTTGGCCAATCCTGTAGTCGTGCGCAAGGCAAACGGGAAATGGAGGCTTTGTATCGACTTTACCGATGTCAATAAAGCTTGTCCCAAAGACCCATTTCCCTTGCCGCGCATCGACCAGATTGTTGACTCCACGACCGGATGTGACTTGCTTTCATTTCTTGACGCATACTCAGGATACCATCAGATCTTCATGGTAGAAGAGGATGAGGAGAAAACCACATTCATCACTCCCTGTGGCACGTACTGTTTCATACGGATGCCTTTCGGTTTAAAGAATGCTGGTTCAACATTTGCAAGGGTAGTCCATACTGCTTTTGACCTGAAAATACACAGAAATGTGGAGGCCTACATGGATGATATAGTGGTCAAGAGCAGGGACAAAGCAACTCTGATTCAAGATTTAGAAGAGACTTTTGCAAATCTGCGCAAGATCAGCCTCAAGCTCAACCCCGAGAAGTACGTGTTTGGAGTCCCTTCCGGCAAGCTTCTTGGGTTCTTCGTGTCTCAGCGGGGAATTGAAGCCAATCCCGACAAGATCAAGGCCATTGAGCAGATCGAAGCACCGAAGGGCGTCAAGGATGTGCGGAGACTTGCCGGCTGCGTGGCGGCTCTCAGCAGGTTTATCTCTAAGTCTGCTGAGCGCGCCCTGCCGTTTTTCAAAATTTTGAAAAAGGCAGGTCCAATGAAATGGACTCCGGAAGCGGAGGATGCGCTGCAGGACTTGAAGAGATACCTGTCCTCCACTCCAATACTTGTCGCACCTAAGCCACAAGAGAAGTTGCTGCTGTATCTGGCGGCAACCAATCAAGTGGTTAGTGCTGCGTTAGTAGCGGAGAGGGAGGCAGATGTTGAGCCAGCAACCACGGCGAGCGCATCCAGCGACAAGCAGGGGGCTTCCCCGACAAGCTCTGGTCCCGGCAAAGATGGATCTGCGCAGGCGCCCGAGGAGATACAGAACAAAATGGTGCAGCGCAGTCTAGTTTGTCAGTTCCCTTCTGCAGGGGGCTAGGTCAAGGTACTCTGGTGTGCAAAAATTGCTTTTCGGCCTTCTCATGGCCTCGAGAAAGCTGCGCCATTACTTCCAAGCACATGAGATAATAGTTGTCACTCGTTTTCCGCTGAAGAGGATACTGCAGAATCCAGAAGCAACAGGCAGGATTGTTGAGTGGGCACTGGAACTGTCAAGCTTTGGCCTCAAGTTTGAGAGCACTTCAACTATCCAAAGCAGAGCATTGGCAGAATTCATAGCAGAGTGGACGCCAACACCAGATGAAGAAATTCCAGAAACGAGCATCCCCGTCAAGGAAGCAAGAAAAGAGTGGCTGATGTACTTTGATGGTGCTTTCTCGCTGCAAGGCGCCGGTGCTGGCGTACTGCTTGTCGCACCCACCGGAGAGCACCTTAAGTACGTAGTCCAGATGCACTTTCCCAAGGAGCAAGCAACGAACAATACTGCAGAGTATGAAGGATTGCTTGCCGGTCTCAGGATCGCGGCAGACCTTGGGATCGAGAAGCTCATTGTCAGGGGTGACTCGCAGCTTGTCGTCCGCCAAGTGAACAAGAATTATCAGAGTCTGTTGATGGAAGCTTACGTTGATGAAGTAAGGAAGCTAGAAGAGCACTTTGTCGGCCTACAGATGGAACATGTTCCAAGAGCTCAAAACGACATTGCCGATGGACTGTCAAAGTGCGCAGCACTTAAGTGACCTGTGGAACCAGGGATCTTTGTGCTCAAGCTGACTCAACCGTCTGTAACGCCATCAACTGGACAGATCAAGAAGAGGTAGTTGATTTCTGGTGACTATTTTCCGGCAAAGCTTCCCGAAGCCGCCGCCAAGAAGGTCCCCAAGATCAACACCAAGAGTGCTGGGGAGCAGTCTGCTCCGGCAAACCCCAGGGTTTGTTCCGTTGAAGCAGACACTCCCGACAAGTTTTGCTCCGGCAAGCTTGCCGGGGAACGTCAAGCTCTGGCTGAGCCGCAATTTCTCACCGTAGAAGCGGATGTTCCCACAGCAGCAGATGTGCCTTTAGTCCTTGTTGTCGAGCCACAAGCTCCAGCATGGGCACAACAGATCGTCTGTTTCCTTCAGACAGGAGAACTTCCCGAAGAGCAAGAAGAAGTGGAAAGAGTAGCCCGACAGTCAAGTATGTACCAGTTTGTCGACAACGCACTGTATAGAAGAAGACTCAACGGTGTCAAATTGAAGTGTATTCACCGGGAAGATGGACAGAAGCTGTTGGCAGAGATACATGGAGGCATTTGTGGTCACCCCACTGGCGCAAGAGCACTTGCCGGCAAAGTTTTCCGGCAAGGTTTCTTTTGGCCGACAGCCCTCCAGGATGCAACTGCACAAGTAACCAAGTGTGAAGCGTGCCAGTTCCATTCCAAGCAAATACGCCAACCAGCTCAAGCTCTCCAGACGATCCCTTTATCCTGGCCATTTTCGGTCTGGGGGCTCGACATCCTCGGCCCCTTCCCCCGAGCAGTCGGGGGGTTTGAGTACTTGTACGTCGCAATCGACAAGTTCACAAAGTGGCTGGAAGTGGAAGCAGTGAGGAAGGTGACAGCACAGTCAGCAGTCAAGTTCTTCAGGTCGATTGTTTGCCGCTTCGGGATCCCTAACAGGATCATCACCGACAACGGTACGCAATTCACGAGCCACACCTTCATGCAGTACGTCCGAGATCTTGGCGCCAAGGTCTGCTTCGCTTCTGTTGCTCACCCCAGGAGCAACGGTCAAGCGGAGAGGGAAAATGCTGAAGTGCTGCGTGGACTCAAGACCAGGACTTTCGGCCGGGTGCACAAGTGTGGAAGAAACTGGATTGAGGAGCTGCCGGTGGTTCTTTGGTCGATCAGGACGACGCCAAATCGAGCCACTGGCCAGACACCTTTCGCTCTAGTCTATGGAGCAGAGGCAGTTCTCCCCACGGAACTCGTATACGGGTCACCTCGAGTGCTCGCTTATGATGAGCTTGAGCAAGAGCAGCTGCGGGAAGATGACGCGCTGCTCCTTGAGGAAGACCGTCTTCAGGCTGCTGTACGAGCTGCTCGCTACCAGCAAGCTTTGCGCCGCTACCATAGCCGCAAAGTTAACGCCAGAAGTCTCGAGGAAGGCGACCTTGTTCTTCGGCGTGTTCATTCCGCCAAGAATTCCAACAAGTTGACGCCGAAGTGGGAAGGCCCTTATCGGGTGAAACGAGTCACTAGGCCTGGCGCTGTCCGCCTTGAGACCGAAGATGACATTCCGGTGAGCAACTCCTGGAACATCAAGCATCTTCGTAAGTTTTACCCGTAAGGCGCGGTTGCCGGACCCTGCTCCGGCAACCACCTTTTGTACAAATCTTGCCGCTGTTGCATGTAATCCTTTGTACAAAGCCAGGCGCAGACCTTGTGCATAAATAAAGCTCATGTGCTCCGCACATCTTGTCAATTTCATGCTTTTTATTTTTTGCATGAGTTATCTAACACTTTGTGCAGCGAACACCCCCGGTAAGAAATAACGAGCCATAAGGCTCCATATCATTATTTTCTCTACTTCCTTTTTTCTCAAGGAAATGAAGGTTCCTTCGCCCACAAGTTTGCCGAGGGGGGGGAGGGGAAGATAATGGTATGGACCAGGCGTCGTTCAAGAAAGTTTCGCCTTGCCGGGAAGCAAACGACAGAAAAGCTAAGTTGCCAAAGTTTGAGCAATCAGATGTTTTTAAATTTTTTTAAGTTATCTTCCTTGAACAACCAAGCTTTGTATGGAAAACCTGTGCGCGAAGGAACCGGCTCGTGGCTAGTTGCGCCCTTACTTTGTTTCGAGTTCGCTCAACAGTTTAAGTGTGCTGCGACTAGAGTCGCGCCCTTACTCTGTTTCGAGCTCGCTCAACAACTTAAGCGAGCTGCGGCTAGTTACGACAAGGTTTCTTGTCGGCAACGGCACTGCCAGCAGGCTGCTGACGTCCCGCACTCAGCGCTCGCGGCGAGGGTGCCTGCGCCGGCAAGTTCCCTAAAAGCGTAGGGAAAAAACATACAAAGGAAGGAATCAAGTAAAGGAAATAACATTGCAATCACTACCCAAAATAAAGTTATATATTACAAGATAGCTTGTCGCGGCTCTAATAGACTGTTTTCGTAACATGACCAGCAGCGACGAGAAAAGAAGAAAATAGGCGGCCTAGTCCATGCGATCGCCCTCAACCCTCTTGATCCCGCTCACCTTGTCCACAATGGGTGCGACAAGGTCCTTGAGTGCCTCCAGATCAGCTTCCGCCGGCAGGGATCTGAGGACGTTGGTGAGGTTGAGGCCCGGGTTGCGGAAGGCTACCTTCACCAACACCTTCTGAAGAGCTCCCGCGCAGATCTTGCACGACTCGTCGGCCAGCTGCTTTGGGATCCTCTCCCGGAGTCGCTGGAGGGCCGTCGCCACGCCTTTGAAGAACAGAGTGAGCTTGGCGCTGGATGGGAGGGTCTCATCGGAGGGATACCCGAGATCCTCCATCCCCAGCTGCGCCAGCTCCTTGTCGATGTCTGCGGCAGCATTCACAAGACCCTCCGTCCACTGCTCCAGAGTTTCTCTAAAATCGTTCTGGGTGGCGGCAATGCTCTCCAGCAGCGCCTTGTCGGCCTTGATCTCCTTCTTCAGGGCCGCCTCCTGCTCAATGGCGCCGTCCAGCGTCCTGGTCAAAGCAGGCAGCTTCAGCTCAAGATCGGCGTTGGAATCCTTGGCGGCGCTAAGCTCCTTGATCTTCTCGGCGAGACGACCATGCAGCTCGCCAAAGGTGTAGGCGTCCTTCTCGCGCTCATGCTTGAGCGCGGCAAGATCTTCACCGCTCGCCTTGAGATCAGTCTCCAGCTACGCCACATTCGTCTCCAGCTCCTTCTTGGCGGCCTCGGCAGCTGCGGCAGCGTCCTTTGCTTCCTTGAGAGCTCCGCTGAGTGTTTGCTCGCGCGCAGCAAGCTCCTCTTCGTGGCTGTCCAAGCTGGCCTTCAGCTGCGCCAACTCGCCCTCCCGCGCAGATAGCTCCTCGGCGGCAGGCCGCTGTTGCTCTGCAACTTCTGCCTCCTCGAGGATGAAGGCCTTCTGCGCGTCATCGAGCTGCACACGCTCCGCCGCTAGCGACCGGAGGGCTTCCTGGTTGAGACCTCGGAGCTCCTCCGCGCGCTTCTCCATGTCCACCCCCGCCTTCGCGACAAGCGCTTCGCGGGACTCCAGTTTGGCTTGTCGAGCACGATAGAGCGACGCCAGCCTCCGGAGCAGCCGCTCCTCCTCAGACTCGCCGCTGCTGCTGCTCGGCGCATCAACCAACGTCAGCCCAGCGGAGGCGAGCACCTCTCCATCCAAGATTTCTCCTTCGACCGGCGCCCTGGAGCTTGAGTCCCAGGGAAGCTTGATGAAGACACCATCGCTGGCCTTCAAGTATGCACCTGGCTGGGGCTCTTCGGAGCCTGACGCTGCGGCAGCGGTGGGAGGATCGGCGGTCGGTGTAGTGCGTGTCGCTCCCGCGGCCTCAGGGTCGTCAGTGCGATCGCCAGATCCCTCGCCAGCTGCTGCGGCGGCAGCCTTGGCGGCCTCTTCGCCGGCGGGATCATCAGCGCCGACCGCTTCTTCGGTGGCGGCGGCATCATCAACCGCAACCTCGGTCTCCATCGGCTCCGCAGTAGATGGATCTGACGGCCGGAAAAGGAAGAAAAGTCAAGCAAATATCCAAAAAGAAGATCAAAAGAAGAAGAACCCAAGGGAAGTTTAGAAGCAAGAAGTACCTGTACCAGGCTCGGCAATTGGGATCTCCGCTGCCGGGGGGTCGCTGGTACTGTCCCTTGCCGGAAACTTCTCCCTTGCCGGAGAGCTCTCCCTTGTCGGAGGATTCTCCCTTGCCGGAGAACTCTCCCTTGGCGGCGTAGTCGAAGCAGATGTCATGTCATGGGCGGCCTCAGGACGCTCCTGGTGAGGCTGCTCTGCTCCTACACAAGCCAATAGTCAAATATCAGCAAACAAAGAGTATCCATGCGTGCATAACTGCGGGAAGCAAACCATATACTTACGCTGGGGGCTGCGCTGGGGGCTGCTCTGAAGAATAGCTGCCGGGTCCGGTAAGCTTGTCTCAGGCGCACCCCCTGCTGACACGGTGGGATCGTTCTCGATGACGATCACTGGGACCTTAGCTCTCTTTGCCGCTCGCTGGGCCAGAGTCCTAAAAGGGAATAAGTTCAGAGTAAAGCAAATGAGATACAAGACAAGACAGCAAGTATTGAAGACATACAAGTACAACAAGAATCTTACTCTTCTTCTTCCTCGTCGGAGCTGAGCACGGAGAAGTCAAAGCCTGGCCCACCTCCGGCGCGAGGAGGCGGAGGATTAGGATCCCTTGGCCTCTTGGCGGGAGCTGGAGCGCCGGACCGGGAGGACCCTACTCCAGGTTCCGTTGCAGCGTGAGGTGCTTCCGCGGCAACAGAACTTGCGGCGGTGGAGCGTGTCGTGCGGCGCGGCGGGGGTTGACTCGTCCGCGCTCCGCTACGTCCCCGGCCTTGCGAAGACGCCTTCTTGGTGGGGCCAGGGGCTTTGCTTGTGGAGCCAGGGGCTCTGCTTGCGGCAAGCTGCCCGAAGACGAAGAGGAAGAGGAGCCGATGTCCAACGAGCCGCTCGTATCCTCGGCGGGCCTGCTCGGCCCGACGTCATGCCCGGCGGACCTCTCCTCGCCGGCAAGATCCTCTCGCTCGGAAAGGCTTGCCGCCTCTGCTGCCTCTGCCTCCTCCACGGTGAACCCAAACTCGCCCGCAGCTGTGGCCGCCGCCGCCTCTTCCAGCCTGGTGGCGATGCGCTTGAGCTCCTCGTCGGTGGTGTCCCGGGTGAGACCCCTCTGCTCATCGGCGTCGATCGGCACTTCTACCAAGCCATCAAAGAACGCCCGCACGACATCATCTGCAGGCTCTATCCAGGCTGGGTCAATTCCATGTGAGTCGCACAGCAGCATCATTGCACGGATGCGGTCGAGCGAGGAGTTGTTGCACAGCGGAACGACGCCCCTCGGCAACCTGAACACTTTGGGATGCTGTGGGTCGTACTTGAGCAGCTCCTGGAGCATCGCGTTGAGCTCCAGGACAGTGAAGTTGAAGTTGAGGCCCGGCTGCAGCCTCATGATATCTGCCGCGTTCTGGAACTCCTAGGCGGGTCTCCTCCTCTCCTGCAGGGGGGCGATGCGGCGGCGGAGGAAATGTGCGCCCACCGCTCCTACAGTAAGCCCGGCAAGCCTGAGGCGTAGGGTCCGGGCGACGGCAATCTTCAGTCTGTCGTCTTCCAGGGCCAGGCTACTCCAATCACTGTCGCGCACTACTGGAGTTTGGCGCAGGGCAGTAAACGGATGCGGGTTCTCCTCGATAATCAGGCACCAGTCCGCCCTCCACTCCTCCCACTTGTTGCGGAACTCTCCATCCAGATAAGCATCCTTCTTGCCGGCTTTCGAGATCCAGGCGATTCCGCCGGATAAAGGCTCTTCTTTCTCAACTCGAGGCAAAAAGAAGTGGCGGAAAAGGGCTACGTTTGGATGGATTCCGACAAAATTTTCGCAGAGATGTGCGAAAACTGCCATTGTCAGGACAGCATTGGGGGTAAAGTCAAGGAGGTGGAGCCCGTAGGTGTTCATGACGTCACAGAAGAATTCAGAAAAGGGCGGGCAGAGCCCGCAGTATAAGAACAAGGCAAAGAAAGGGTACCTAGTGGGAGCCTTTTTCCAAGCGGCGGCTGGGAGTACCTTCGTGCGCGGATGCGCTCGCGTCCCCGTCGACCAGAAGAGGTAGTAGTACTCCTTCAGCTCTTCCGCGGCAAGCCTCGGAGGGAAGATTGCCCGCTCCTTTCGCAGCGCCGCGAGCCGCTGCGCCTCGGCCGACTTCACCTTCTCGGCTTTCGGAGCCATGGCGGGAGTGGTGAGGGAGGACGACGGCGTTGGTGGTGCTGGTGGCGATGGGGGCGGAGCGCTGCTCTCTTTCGGCTTTGGGAAGAAGGGGAGTGGTGAAGATTCTCGGGGAAGGAATAGCAACGGGCAGATGGGCGAACTACCCCTGATTCCCTTGCTTATAAGGAGGGAGGGGGCGGACGTTTCGCCCTTCCGAATAAAGAAACCACCCACGATTTCTCCCACGACGCCGCAATTGACGCGTGCCGTTCGGGAAGGGCGCGGTGGATGCGGAGTAAGATACGGTGTGATCCAGGCCGCGCGTGCCTGTGCCCTGTTTTGGGCCTGGAAACTAATCCGCGAGCCCCTATGGGGACGGAGCCCCTTTCGGTTCGGCGGGGGGGGAGGTCGCACGAAGAGCAGATCGAGGCGAGGCACACGAGCGGTTTACCCAGCTTCGGAGCTCTCCGGAGAGATAATACTCCTACTACTTCTTTGTGGTTTGTATTGAGTTCTTGCTCGGGAGCGCTGAGTGCTACAGTACGCACCAGCAGCTAACGAGACCAAGCGTTCTTCTCTCCTCCCCCTCTACATTGTGCATGGGCCTCCTTTTATATGCTCAAGGGGTCTCCAACAGGTGGCAACGTAGACAAGGGTAAAAATGGAATGGTGCTGTGGTTAGTACAGCTACCTGTATAGTGTATCATACCTAACCCTGACGGCAGGGGACAAGGGCATTAAATGCCTATCTACGTCGCCCAAACAGTGCAGAAAAGGGACCGTCAGGGACGCCACCGCTCGCCACGATGGCGATCTTGTCGGCGCCGCTTGCCACAGTGCACCCCTGGCTGCATAGCCTCCCGCCACGTACGCCTGGAAGGGTCTCAGAGCGACACGTTGGTGGGTGTGCTGGAGCGCGGGTACAGAGTGGTTGCTAGCCGCGGCAAACGCCTTGCCGCGGCCGTTGTCTTGCCGCGTCCGGGAGCTTGTCGCTCGCCGGGTCTTGCCGGGATGCGTGGCGCATCGTGGCAAGTTCCTTGAGATGCCTTGATTGGCCTTCCCGACAAGCTGCTCTTGCCGGGGCTTTGTGCCTTGAGTGGCCTTCCCGGCAAGCTCCTCTTGCCGGGGCCTTGTCTCCTTGGCTTAAATACTTTGTTCTTGAATGGCTCCAAAGGAACCACGGGGGTCCTTGGCAGTCACCCGGCAAGCCTTGCCGCGGGGCGCTGCGACTGGCCGTGCACAAGTTTGGGATACTAGGGTACCCCTACTCTAGTACACCGACAGGAGCCCCCAGGCCTGGGCCACACAAGGTGCCGAGCGCTATTGGCTGTAATAAGCAAATATGCAACAAGTCATTCAACACAAAATCATTATCAAGATTAGAGGTCATATCAAAATGATTAAACATTGGCACAATTATTTTCAAACGTAGTTGATCCAAATTTGTTTAAGTGCCTGACTCACATGGTTCTTTCACATCAACGGTTAATTCAATGGGTGCACTCAAAATTCTTGATATTGCAGTTGTTTGATCACATGGCAAAGTCAAATCATCAGCATGACAGGGGCAATCCGCCCACCCGCCAGTTGCGATTCCTTGAAAACCTCTGCCACTTCCCAAGAGAAGCAGCGCTCCGCCCCCCTTCCGCCGCCACCAGTGGTACCGACGCCGTCGACCTCCCTCCCTCTTTCCGCCATTGCCCCGAAGGGCGACAAGGGGAAAGGGAAGGCCGTGAAGTCCGCTGAGGCGCAGCGGCTTGAGGTGCAGCGAAAGGAGCAGGCGGTCTTCCCCCCTGAGCTCGACGCGTTGGTCCTGAGGGAGGAATACTACCTCTTCTGGTCGGCGAGGACGCGAGCGCATCCGCGCATGAGGGTTCTTCCTGGCATCGCCCAGAAGGAGTATCCGACCGGGTATCCCTTCTTCGCTCTGTTCTTCTATTGCGGGCTCTGCCCGCCCTTCTCTGAATTTTTCTGCGACGTCATGAACACCTATGGCTTCCATCTTCTTGATTTCACCCCCAACGCAGTTCTGACAATGGCGGTTTTCGCACATCTCTGCGAAAATTTTGTCGGAGTCTTTCCAAACGTAGCTCTCTTCCGCCACTTCTTCACGCCTCGAGTAGAGAGAGGGGAGCCCCTCTCCGGCGGGATCGCCTGGATCTCGAAGCCCGGCAAGAAGGATGCTTATCTGGAGGGAGAGCTCCGCAGCAAATGGGAGGAATGGAGGGCAGACTGGTGCCTGATCGTCGAGGAGAACCCGCAGCCATTCACCGCCGTGCGCCGAACCCCTGTGGTGCGCCGCAGGGATTAGAGCGACGTGGCTCTGGACGACGACAAGCTGCGGATTGCCGTCACCCGGATCCTGCGGCTCAGGCGTGCCGGGCTCGCAGTTGACGCCGTCGGCGCAGATTTCCTCCGCCGCCGCATCGCTCCCCTGCAGGAGAAGGGGAGGCCTGCCTGGGAGCTCCAGAATGCGGCGGATATCATGAGGCTGCGCCCTGGCCTCAACTTCAATTTCACCGTCTTGGAGCTTGACGGGACACTCAGGGCGATGTTCAAGCACGACCCCGACCACCCCGAATGGTTCAGGCTGCCGCGAGGCGTCGTCCCGTTGTGCAACAATTCGTCGCTCAACCGCATCCTTGCAATGATGCCGCTGTGTGACTCACACGGGATCGACTCCACTTGGCAGGAGCCCGCCGACGATGTCGTGCGGGCGTTCTTCGACGACCTGGTGGAGAGGCCAGTCGACGCCGACGAGCAGAGGGGCCTCACCCGCGACACCACCGACGCGGAGTTGGCGTACATCGCCTCCAGGATGGAGGAGGCCGTGGCAGCCGCGGCCACGGGCGAGTTCGGCTTCACACTGGCGGAGGCGGACGCAGCGGAGGCGGAAAGCCTTGCCGACCGAGCAGAGTTCGCCGGCGAGGAAGAGCTTGCCGGGCACGGCGCAGGGGCGGATGAGTCCACCGAGGGCACGAGCGGCTTGCCGGAGGCTGACGCCTCTTCCTCCCGACCTTCGGGCAGCCCATCACAAGCGGAGCCCCCGGCTCAACGACGGAGGCGCCTCCGCAAGGCTGGAGAGGTGGTACGGCAAGCGAGCCAACAGCCGTAGCGCCGCGCAACGCGCTCCGCTGTCTCAGCGGGAGCGGGGTCTTCGCAGGTCGCTGCTTCTGCTCCTGCCACCCCTCGCGCTACGGCGGCGGCCGGGGCAAGGCCGTCTCGGGCTGGCGCCACCACTGCCTCCGCCAAGCAGCCGAGGGAGCCTACTCCTCCGCCTCCTCGCGCCAGAAGAGGGCCAGTCTTCGACTTCTCCGCGCTTAGCTCCGACGAGGAAGAGGAAGAGGAGTATGATCCCCGCCGTTCTCGTGTTTCTTCAATTCTTTTAGTTGTGCCTCGCATCTCATTTGCCTTCCTCTGAATTTTCCCCTTTTCAGGACTCTGGCTCAGAGGGTGGCAAAGAGAGCCAAGGCCCCGGTGGTCATCCTCGACGATGAGCCCGCCGTGACGGCAGGGGGTGCGCCTGATATGACCTTATCGGAGCCGCCAACTGGTCCTCAGAGCAGCCCCCAGCGCAGCCCCCAGCGTAAGCATATGACTTGCTTCCTGCCGTTGGGCGCGCCCGGGTGCCCTTCGCTTTTCTTGACATCTGGCTGACGATTCGTGTAGGAGCAGAGCAGCCCCACGAGGAGTGTCCGGAGACCGTCCCCGATGACCCACCCGCTACAA
The DNA here is from genome assembly GCA_032464435.1 of Aegilops umbellulata. NCBI lineage: Eukaryota > Viridiplantae > Streptophyta > Magnoliopsida > Poales > Poaceae > Aegilops > Aegilops umbellulata. The sequence goes on from CP136055.1 coordinate 204,658,268, forward strand.
CCACACCGCCAAGGGGGAGTTCCCCGGCAAGGGAGGAGCCCCCGACAAGGGAGCGGTCCCCAGCGAGGGGGCAGTCTCCGGCGAGGGAGCAGTCCCCGGCAAAGGATTAGTCTCCGGCGAGGGATGGTACCGGCGGCCCCTCGGCGACGGAGACCATGACTGCAGACCCCGGCCCAGGTAACCTTCTTGCCTCGAAACTCCCCTGGGGTTCTTCTTCTTTGGACAGTTGCTTGACTTGTCCCCCTCCTTCGGCCTTCAGACCCGCCCGCCACAGACCCGATGGAAACCGAGGTCATCGTCGAGGAGGACGCGCGCGGCCATACCGACGACGCGGCCGCTACCGAAGAGATGGATGGTGCCGAAGATCTGGCCGGCGAAGAGGCCGCCAAGGCTGCCGCAGCAGCCGCGGGCGAGGGGGCCGGCGATCGTACTGACGGCCCCGAGGCCACAGGAGCGCCAGGCGCTGCGCCAACCGCCGATCACGCCTCTGCAGCGACGCCGGGCCCCGAGGAGCCCCAGCTAGGCGCCTACCTGAAGGCCGGCGATGATATCTTCATCAAGCTCGCCTGGAAGTCGACTTCCAGGGTGCTGGTCGAGGGGGAGACCTTGGATGGAGAGGTGCTCGCCTCCGCTGGGCTGACGCTGGTTGACGCGCCAGGCAGCAGCGGCGGCAAGCCTGAGGAAGAGCGGCTGCTCCGGAAGCTGGTGTCACTCTACCGCGCCCGACAAGCCCAGGTGGAACGCCGGGAAGCGCTTGTCGCGAAGGCGGGAGCGGACATGGAGAAGCGCGCCGGGGAGCTCTGAGAGCTCAACCAGGAGGCCCTCCGATCCTTGGCGGAGGAGCAAAGGCAGCTCGACGAGGCGCGGACGGCCTTCATCCTCGAGAAGGCGGAAGCCGAGGAGCAGCAAAGTCTTACCACCGCGGGGCTAGCCAGGCGGGAGGGCGTGCTGGCGCAGCAGAAAGCCAGCCTCGCCAGCCACGAGGAGGAGGTCGCCGCACGCGAACAAGCGCTCGGCGGAGCCCTCAAGGAGGCGCGAGATGCTGCCGTGGCCGCCGAGACCGCCAAGGAGGCACTGGAGGCGAGGGTGGCGCAGCTCGACACCGACCTCAAGGCCAGCGGCGAGGAGCTCGCCGCGCTCAAGCAGGAGCGCAAGAAGGGTGCCCACACCCTTGGTGAGCTGCAGGGCCGCTTCGCCGAGAAGATCAAGGAGCTCGACGCTGCTAAGGACTCCAACGCCGATCTCGAGCTGAAGCTGGACACCTTGTCCAAGGCACTAGACAGCGCCAAGGAGCAAGAGGTGGCCTTTCGGAAGGAGGTCGCGGACAACGAGGCGTTGTTGGAGAGCGCCGCGGTCACCCAGAACGAATTCAGGGCGACGGTGGAGCAGTGGACCGAGGGCCTCGTGGACATCGCCGCCTCCATCGACAAGGAGCTGACGCTGCTGTGGATGGAGGGTCACGAGTACCCCTCTGGTGAAAACGTCTCGCCCAGCGCCAAGCTCACTTCGTTCTTCAAAGGCGTGGTGGCTGCCCTTCAGCATCTTCGGAACGCGATCTCAGAGCAGCTGGCCGGCGAGACGCGCAACGCATTTGCCGGAGCCCTCGAGAAGGTGTTGGTGCAGATCGCCTTCCGCAACCCCGGCATCATGCTCACCAACGTCCTCAAATCCCTGCCGGCGGACGCTGACCTCGAGGAGATCAGGGCCCTCGTCGCGCCCATCATGGAGAAGGTGGCCGGGATCAAGAGGATCGAGGGCGACCGCGTGGATTAGGCCGCCCCCCTTTTTCTTTTCTTGTCGCTGCCGGCCAAGTCACGAAAGCGATTCATTAGTGGTGCGACAAGCTTATCTTTGTAATATAACTCTATCTTAGGTAGTGACTGCACTGTTATTTCCTCTACTTGACTCTGTGCTCTGTACGTTTTTGCCCTACGCTTTTGGGGACTTGTTGGCGTAAGCCTCCGCCTTACCGCGGTCTCTGAGTGTGGGACATCAGCAGTCCGCCAGCGGTGCCACTACCGGCAAGAAACCTTGCCGCGGCTAGCTGCAGCACACTTAAATTGTTGAGCAGGCTCAAAGCAAAGTAAGTGTTGGGACTGCAGTCGCAACACACCTAAGCTGCCGAGCGAGCTCGAAACAAAGTAAGGATGCCACTCTGGTTGTAGCACACTTAAGTCGTTGAGCGGACTCGAAACGAAGTAAGGGCGCAACTAGCCATGAGCCGGTCCCTCCGCGCACAGGTTTCCCATACAAAGTACGATCGTTTGAGGAAGATAACCTCAAATTTTTTAAAAAGAACCCAATTGCTCAAGCTATGGCAACTTAGCTTTTCCGTGGCTCGCTGCCCGGCAAGGTCGCTTTCCGGCAGGGCGAGGCATGGGGATCACCGTCGCTTACCGGGGGTCAGTGCTGCACAGGGTGTCAGATAATGCATGCAAAGAATAAAGAGCATGAGATCGACAAGGTGCGCGGAGCACATGAACTCAATCTGCGCAGGGGGTCTGCGCCTGGCTCCATACATAGGATCACATGCAACAGCGGCAAGACTTTGTACAGGAGGGTGGTTGCCGGACGGGGTCCGACAACCGCGCCTTACGGGCGAAACTTACGAAGATGTCCAACGTTCCAGGAGTTGCTCACCAGAGCGGTATCTTCGGTCTCAAGGCGGACAGCGCCAGGCCTATCGACTCGTTTCACCTGGTAAGGGCCTTCCCACATTCCCGGGACTTCTGGCACTAACCTTGCGGCTATAAAAGCGGCACAAGGTTTGCTGGTAGCGAGCAGCTCGCACAGCGGCCTGAAGGGGGTCCTCCTCGAGGAGCAGCGCATCATCTCGACGCAGCTGCTCTCGCTCGAGCTCAGCATGAGCGAACACTCGAGGCGGCCCGCATGCAAGATCCGTGGGGCTAACTGCCTCCGCTCTATGCAATAGAGCGAAAGGTTGCCTCATCATACCAGGGCTCACTTGCGCCGAAGATGTCGGCGCATGTTCGGACGCCGCGGCGTCATGATCTGGCTCGGCGACGCCCGTTTCACCGCCGGAGCCGTCCCCTCCACCCGTTTGCTCCAAGGGCGGTGGGTTCGACGTGGGCGGACCAACCATCTCCGGAGTCTTCTTCTTCGGTGGCATGTCGATGAAGGCGAAGGAGATCTAGCTGGTGTAGGCGCCGGATCAGGTTCGCACAACTTCGACGCCCCCTACCTGGCGCGACAAAGATGTCGGGGGAAATCTGCTTCCTCGAACACCTATGGGGACCGAGCCCCTTACTGGTTTGGCGGTGGGCGGAGGTTGCACGAAGAGCAGATCGAGGCGATGCACACGAGGGGTTTACCCAGCTTCGGGCCGCATGGATGCGTAAAACCCTACTGCTGCTTTGTGGTTTGTATTGTGTTCTTGCTCGGAGGCGCGTGGTGCTACAGTACACACGAGCCGATGGCGAGGCCGAGCGTGAAAATGGGTGTCCTCCCCTCCTACGGGCGCATGGGGCCTCCTTTTATATGCTCAAGGGGTTACCCGCAGGTGGCAGCGTAGGTGGGGGCAAAAATGGTAGAATGCTGTAGTGGGTACAACTGCCTGCACAGTGGCTGTACAGTGCTATCGTACCTAACTTTGACGGCGGGGGACAAGGGCATTAAATGCCCGTCCGCGTCGCCCAGACGGTGCAGGAACAGGACCATCAGGAGCGCCACCGTTTGCCATGATGGCTACTCTGTCAGCTTCACTTCGCCACCGCATGCCCCTAGCTACGCAGCCTCCTGCCACGTGCGTCTGGAACGCCCCCAGAGCGACACGTTGGTGGGTGAGCTGGAGCGCAGGCACGGGGTGGTAACTTGCCGCGGCAAGCGCCTTGCCGCGGTGGATGTCTTGTCGCGCCCGGGAGCTTGTCGCTCACCGGGCCTTGCCGGAGCGCGGGACGCGCCGTGGCGAGGTCCTTGTCGGGCTCCTCTTGACAGGGCCTCGCTCTCTTTGGGTGGCCTTCCCGGCAAGCTCCTCTTGCCGGGGCCTTGGCTCAAATACTTTGTTCTTGGATGGCCCAAAAAGGGACCACGGAGAGTCTTGGCGATCGCCTGGCAAGCCTTGCCGCGGGGGGGGGGGGGGCTACGACTGCCCGTGCACACGTTCGGGGTACTAAGGTACCCCTACTTTAGTACATCGAAATTATGCAAAGGCTCAGACTGGCTTGGACAAAGGATGAACAGATCTAACTTTTTTGTGTGGCTTTTTCTTGGACAGTAGGTAAGAAAATAAATCTAATCTAGGGATAACTAGAAATTCTCACCGAGCAACCTGAAAACTGATACCACTTGATAGAGGCGGGGTGTCCTGATCTTTCGATGAGATGATAACTATCGATTTGTGGAGACGACTTGGACGATCCGACTACAAACGTGCACGACATTGCGCCTTAGCAATCGCTAAACCAATCTCCTTGAGGTTACCGACGATGCTGGAAGCACGATCAGCCTGACCACGAAGGTCTATTCCTGCATGCAACCGAAAAACAAGCAAGAATATGATAAAAGCAATCTGAATATTGCGAATATGGATGAAGTATTGATAAAGGTGGGGATCCGTAAGCGGTCTTGGTCTGGTCGTTGGTGACAAACGAAGTACACAAAGTTGCAATGGCTAACTTTTAACTAAACAAATCCCAAGGAAAAAGCTACTAGATGGATCTACTTACATAGGAGTAAGGGGTGGCGGCCAAGGAGGTGGGAGGACATCCCAAGGCAGCCTAAAACCAACCCTAGGTCGTACAAGGCTCATGGGCCCAAGTGGAGGTGATGCAACACCTTTGGACTTGTTCTTTGACTCGGATTCTGCTGCAGCGTCAGATTGTTTCGTCCATATCTCAACGCTCTGGATGAATTTAAAGGTGATTCCAATTGGTTTGGAAAGAGGATGAAATCTACTTTCCAACAAAAAAACAATCACCCAATTCGGAGTCTGTATGAAAAAGTTCTTGGCGTTTTGATTCAGGTATGTCTGTGCAGTCCGAATCTGAATCCAGAACGTGAGAGACTTGGACTCTATCTTCTCTTGGCCCAAAAGTGACGTGAGAGGACTTTTTGAACAGAACTTAAACTTCTCCTTTTCCCCTATCTTCATATGTGTATTGTACAAATGTCCCATACACCTACAATTAAACAAAACACAAAAGTGTGTGAAGTATTTTTGTTCTGGATAATATACATAGATTATTGAATAGTTGACACTAGAAATCACCTGACAAATATGTATGTATGCAATATTTTTGGTCATATCCAAGGTAGTCATGTCCTCATCACTTGGCATGGTATCATGGAGCGGCATCAACATGTCGTGGTAAATATTTTGTCCCATTTGGGGCAGGTTTGGGTATGAGCTTCTCACAAATCTGAGCTTCTCACAACAAGCCTGGTAGTTTCAGTATGGAATGTGCCACCTTTGGGGATGAAAATATATCCGTTGCCTCTTATTGCTTTCAAAAAATTTCTAGAGTCAACATAGAACAACAAGAGTGTTGTGTTAAGTTTTGGAATTTTTTGGGGCTCGTTTGGACATTTTTATACATTAACTGGGTTTTCTAGGCATTTTATGTGCATAATTCAAATTTGAAATACATTCACATGCTCAAGTGCATAAAAATTAGTTTAAAAATCAAATGTGTGTCCATGGGTGCATGCTTAGGTCCCATGCAAGAAATGGGAATGAATTTAAAACACTAGTACACTATTGATTGCCGGCAAAATGTTGAGATACCTGGTTTTTAAATTCTAGTAAATCCAAAACTCGTCTGATATTCATGAAACTTGGCATGGTATCATGGAGCGGCATCAACATGCCATGGTAATATTTTGTCCCATTTGGGGCAGGTTTGTGTATAAGCTTCTCACAAACCAGAGCTTCTCAAAACAAGCCTGGTGGTTTCAGTAGGGAACGGGCCACCTTTGCGGACGAAACGATATCCGTTGCCTCTTATTGCTTTCAAAAAATTTCTAGTGTCAACATAGAACAACAGGAGTGTTGTGTTAAGTTTTGGCATTTTTCGGGGCCTGTTTAGACATTTTTATACATCGACTGGGTTTTCTAGGCATTTATGTGCATAATTCAAATTTGAAATACACGCACATGCTCCAGTGCATATAAATTGGTTGAAATATTGATTATGTGTCCTTGGGTGCATGCGTAGGTTCCATGAAAGAAATGGGTATGAATTTCAAACACCAGGGAACTGTTGATTGCACGCAAAATGTTGAGATACCTGGCTTTTCAATTGTCGTAAATGCAAAACTCGTCTGAAATTCATGAAACTTGGCATGCTATCATGGCGTGGCATCAACATGCCGTGTTAAATTTTTTGTCCCATTTGGGGCAGGTTTGGGTATAAACTTCTCACAAACCAGAGCTTCTCACAACAAGCCTCGTTGTTTCAGTAGGGAATGTGCCACCTTTGGGGACGAAACGATATCCGTTGCCTCTTAGTGCTTTCAAAAATTTTCTAGTGTCAACATAGAACAACAGGAGTGTTGTGTTAAGTTTTGGATTTTGTCGGGGCTTGTTTGGACATTTTTATTCATTAACAGGGTTTTCTAGGCATTATATGTACATATATAAAATTTGAAATACATTCACATGCTCCAGCGCATAAAAATTGGTTGAAAAATCAATTGTGTGTCCACGGGTGCATGCTTAGATCCAATGCAAGAAATGGGAATTATTTTCAAACACCACGACACTGTTGATTGTCGACAAAATGTTGAGATACCTGGTTTTTAAATTCTAGTAAATCAAAAACTCGTCTGAAATTCATGAAAGTTGGCATGGTATCATGGAGCGACATCAACATGCCATGGTAAATATTTTGTCCCTTTTGGGGTAGGTTTGGATAAAAGCTTATCACAAACTAGAATTTCTCACAATAAACCTAGTGGTTTCTGTAGGGAACGTGCCACCTTTGGGGACGAAACAATATCCGTTGCCTCTTATTGCTTAAAAAAATTTCTAGTGTTAACATAGATCAACATGAGTGTTGTGTTAAGTTTTGAAATTTTTCGGGGCTTGTTTGGACATTTTTATATATTAACTGGGTTTTCTAGGAATTTTATGTGCATAATTCAAATTTGAAATACATGCACATGCTCCAGTGCATATAAATTGTTTGAAAAATCAAACCTGTGTTGTTGGGTGCATGCTTATGTCCCATGCAAGAAATGGGAATGAATTTCGAACACCACGACACTGTTGATTGCTGGCAAAAAGTTGAGATACCTGGTTTTTAAATTCTAGTAAATGCAAAACTCGTCTGAATTTGATGAAACTTGGCTTGGTATCATGGAGCGGCCTCAACATGCCATGGTAAAAAATTTGTCACATTTGAGGCATGTTTGGGTATAAGCTTCTCACAAACCAGAGCTTCTCACAATAAGCTTGGTGGTTTCAGTAGGGAACGTGCCACCTTTGGGGACGTAACGATATCCATTTCCTCTTATTGCTTTCAAAATTTTTCCAGTGTCAGCATAGAACAACAGGAGTGTTGTGTTAAATTTTGGAATTTTTCTGGGCTCGTTTGGACATTTTTATACATTAACTGGGTTTTATAAGCATTTTATGTGCACAATTCAAATTTGAAATACATGCGCATGCTCCAGTGCATATAAATTTGTTGAAAATCCAATCTGTGTCCTTGGGTGGATGATTAGGTCCCATGCAAGAAATGGTAATGAATTTCAAACACCAGGGCACTCTTGATTGCCGACAAAACATTGAGATACCTGGTTTTTAAATTCTAGTAAATGTGAAACTCGTCTGAAATTCATGAAACTTGGCATGCTATCATGGAGCGGCATCAACATGCAGTGGTAAATTTTTTGTCCCATTTGGGGAAGATTTTGGTATAAACTTCCCACAAACTAGAGCTTCTCACAACAAGCCTACTGGTTTCAGTAGGGAATGTGCCACCTTTGGGGACAAACGATATCCGTTGCCTCTTATTGCTTTCGAAACTTTCTAGTGTCAACATCAACAACAAGAGTGATGTGTTAAGTTGTGGAATTTTTGGGGGCTTGTTTGGACATTTTTATACATTTACTGGATTTTCTTGGCATTTTATGTGCATAATTCAAATTTGAAATACTTGCACATGCTCTAGTGCATATAATTTGGTTGAAAAATCAAATCTGTGTCCATGGGTGCATGCTTAGGTCCCGTGCAAGAAATGGGAATGAATTTCAAACACCAGGGCATTGATGATTGCCGGCAAAACGTTGAGATGCATGATTTTTAAATTCTAGTAAATCCAGAACTCGTCTGAAATTCATGAAACTCTGCACTGTATCATGGAGCGGCATCAACATGCCGTGGTAAAAATGTTGCCCCAATTGGGATAGGTTTGGGTATAAGCTTCTCACAAACTAGAGCTTCTCACAACAAGCCTGGTGGTTTCCGCAGGGAACGTGCCACCTTTGGGGACGAAACGATATTCGTTGCCTCTTATTGCTTTAAAAAAATTCTAGTGTCAACATAGAACAACAGGAGTGTTGTGTTAAGTTTTGGAATTTTTCGGGGCTTGTTTGGACATTTTTATACATTAATTGGGTTTTCTAGGCATTTTATGTGCATAATTCAAATTTGAAATACATGCACATGCTCTGTGTCCTTGGATGCATGCTTAGGTCCCATGCAAGAAATGGGAATGAATTTCAAACACCAGGGCACTGTTGATTGCCGGCAAAATGTTGAGATACCTGGTCTTTAAATTCTAGTAAATCCAAAACTCGTCTGAAACTCGTAAAACTTGGCATGGTATCATGGAGTGGCATCATCATGTCATGGTAAATATTTTGTCCCATTTGTGGCAGGTTTGGGTATAAGCTTCTCACAAAACAGAGCTTCTCACAACAAGCATGGTGGTTTCAATAGGGAACATGCCACCTTATTGCGTTCAAAACTTTTCTAGTGTCAGTATAGAACAACAAGAGTGTTGTGTTAAGTTTTGGAAAGTTTCAGGGTTCGTTTGGACATTTTTATACATTAACTAGGTTTTCTAGGCATTTTATGTGCATAATTCAAATTTTAAATACATGCACATGCTCCAGTGCATATAAATTGGTTGAAAATCAAATCTGTGTCCTTGGGTGCATGCATGGGTTCCACGCAAGAAATGGGATTGAATTTCAAACACCAGGGAACTGTTGATATCTGGCAAAACGATGAGATACAAGTTTTTTAAATTCAAGTAAATCCAAAACTAATCTGAAATTCATGAAACTTGGCATGGTATCATGGAGCAGCATCAACATGCCGTGATAAATCTTTTGTCCCATTTGGGGGAGGTTTCGGTATAAGCTACTCACGAACCAGAGCTTCTCACAACAAGCCTGGTGGTTTCGATAGGGAACATGCCACCTTTGGGGACGAAACAATATCCGTTTTCTCTTATTGCTTAAAAAATTTTCTAGTGTTAACATAAATCAACATGAGTGTTGTGTTAAGTTTTGGAAATTTTCGGGGCTTGTTTGGACATTTTTATATATTAACTGGGTTTTCTAGGAATTTTATGTGCATAATTCAAATTTGAAATACATGCACATGCTCAAGTGCATATAATTTTTTTGAAAAATCAAATCTGTGTCGTTGGGTGCATGCTTATGTCCCATGCAAGAAATGGGAATGAATTTCGAACACCACGGCACTGTTGATTGCTGGCAAAAATTTGAGATACCTGGTTTTTAAATTCTAGTAAATTCAAAACTCGTCTGAAATTGATGAAACTTGGCTTGGTATCATGGAGCAGCATCAACATGCCATGGTAAAAAATTTGTCACATTTGAGGCATGTTTGGGTATAAGCTTCTCACAAACCAGAGCTTCTCACAATAAGCTTGGTGGTTTCAGTAGGGAATGTGCCACCTTTGGGGACGTAACGATATCCATTTCTTCTTATTGCTTTCAAAATTTTTCTAGTGTCAGCATAGAACAACAGGAGTTTTGTGTTAAGTATTGGAATTTTTCAGGGCTCGTCTGTAGATTTTTATATATTTACTGGTTTTTCTAGGCATTTTATATGCATAATTCAAATTTGAAATACATTTACATGCTCCAGTGCATATAAATTGGTTGAAAAATCAAATCTATGTCCCAGGGTGCTTGCTTAGGTCCCATGCAAGAAATGGGAATGAATTTCAAACACCAGGGGACTATTGATTGCCGGCAAAACATTGAGATACCTGTTTTTTTAATTCTAGTCGATGCAAAACTCCTCTGAAATTCGTGAAACTTGGCATGGTATCATGGAGCTGCATCAACATGTCGTGGTAAAATTTTTGTCCCATTTGGGGCAGGTTTGGGTATAAACTTCTCACAGATCTGAGCTTCTCACAATAAGCCTGGTGGTTTCAGTAGGGAATGTGCCACCTTTGGGGACGAAAAGATATCTGTTGCCTCTGATTTCTTTCAAAAAATTTCTAGAGTCAACATAGAACAACAAGAGTGTTGTGTTAAGTTTTGGAATTTTTTGGGGATCGTTTGGACATTTTTATACATTAACTGGGTTTTCTAGGAATTTTATGTGCATAATTCAAATTTGAAATACATTCACATGGTCCAGTGCATAAAAATTGGTTGAAAAATCAAATGTGTGTCCATGGGTGCATGCTTAGGTCCCATGCAAGAAATGGGAATGAATTTAAAACACCAGGGCACTGTTGATTGCCGACAAAATGTTGAGATACCTGGTTTTTAAATTCTAGTAAATCCAAAACTCGTATGATATTCATGTAACTTGGCATGGTATCATGGAGCGGCATCAACATGCCATGGTAAATATTTTGTCCCATTTGGGGCAGGTTTGTGTGTAAGCTTCTCACAAACCAGAGCTTCTCACAACAAGCCTGGTGGTTTCAGTAGGGAACGCGCCACCTTTGCGGACGAAACGATATCCGTTGCCTCTTATTGCTATAAAAATTTTTCTAGTGTCAACATAGAACAACAGGAGTGTTGTGTTAAGTTTTGGAATTTTTCGGGGCCCGTTTGGAAATTTTTATACATTAACTGGGTTTTCTAGGCATTTTATGTGCATAATTCAAATTTGAAATACATGCACATGCTCCAGTGCATATAAATTGGTTGAAAAATCAAATTTGTGTCCTTGGGTGCATGCTTAGGTTCCACGAAAGAAATGGGAATGAATTTCAAACACCAGGGAACTGTTGATTGCTGGCAAAACGTTGAGATACAAGGTTTTTGAATTCAAGTAAATCCCAAACTAATCTGAAATTCGTGAAACTTGGCATGGTATCAAGGAGCAGCATCAACATGCCGTGGTAAATCATTTGTCCCATTTGGGAAGGTTTCGGTATAAGCTTCTCACAAACCAGAGCTTCTCACAACAAGCCTGGTGGTTTCAGTAGGGAACATGCCACCCTTGGGGACGAAACAATATCCGTTTCCTCTTATTGCTTTCAAAAATTTTCTAGTGTCAACATAGAACAGTAGGAGTTTTGTGTTAAGTATTGGAATTTTTCATGACTAGTCTGTACATTTTTATACATTTACTGGGTTTTCTAGGCATTTGGTATGCATAATTCAAATTGGAAATACATGCGCATGCTCCAGTGCATATAAATTGGTTGAAAAATCAAATCTATGTCCCTGGGTGCATGCTTAGGTCCCATGCAATAAATGGGAATGAATTTGGAACACCACGGCAGTGTTGATTGCCGGCAAAACATTGAGATGCCTGGTTTTTTTAATTCTAGTCAATGCAAAGCTCGTCTGAAATTCGTGAAACTTGGCATGGCATCATGGAGCGGCATCAACATGTCATGGTAAATATTTTGTCCCATTTGGGGTAGGTTGGGTATGAGCTTCTCATAAATCTGAGCTTCTCACAACAAGCCTGGTGGTTTCAGTAGGGAATGTGCCACCTTTGGGGACGAAAAGATGTCCGTTGCCTCTTATTGCTTTCAAAAAATTTCTAGAGTCAACATAGAACAACAAGAGTGTTGTGTTAAGTTTTGGAATTTTTTGGGGCTCGTTCGGACATTTTTATACATTAACTAGGTTTTCTAGGCATTTATGTGCATAGTTCAAATTTGAAATACATTCACATGCTCAAGTGCATACAATTTGGTTTAAAAATCAAATGTGTGTCGATGGGTGCATGCTTAGGTCCCATGCAAGAAATGGGAATGAATTTAAAACACCAGGGCACTGTTGATTGCCGGCAAAATGTTGAGATACGTGGTTTTTAAATTCTAGTAAATCCAAAACTCGTCTGATATTCATGAAACTTGGCATGGTATCATGGAGCGGCATCAACATGCCATGGTAATATTTTGTCCCATTTGGGGCAGGTTTGTGTATAAGCTTCTCACAAACCAGAGCTTCTCACAACAAGCCTGGTGGTTTCAGTAGGGAACGGGCCACCTTTGCGGACGAAACGATATCCCTTGCCTCTTATTGCTTTCAAAAAATTCCTAGTGTAAACATAGAACAACAGTAGTGTTGTGTTAAGTTTTGGCATTTTTCGGGGCCTGTTTGGACATTTTTGTACATTAACTAGGTTTTCTAGGCATTTTATGTGCATAATTAAAATTTGAAATACATGCACATGCTCCAGTGCATATAAATTGGTTGAAATATTAATTCTGTGTCCTTGGGTGCATGGGTAGGTTCCACGAAAGAAATGGGAATGAATTTCACACACAAGGGAACTCTTGATTGCACGCAAAACGTTGAGATACCTGGCTTTTAAATTGTCGTAAATGCAAAACTTGTCTGAAATTCATGAAACTTGGCATGCTATCATTGTGGGGCATCAACATGCCGTGGTAAATTTTTTGTCCCATTTGGGGCAGGTTTGGGTATAAACTTCTCACAAATCAGAGCTTCTCACAACAAGCCTCGTTGTTTCAGTAGGGAACGTGCCACCTTTGGGGACGAAACGATATCTGTTGCCTCTTAGTGCATTCAAAAAATTTCTAGTGTCAACATAGAACAACAGGAGTGTTGTATTAAGTTTTGGATTTTGTCGGGGCTTGTTTGGACATTTCTATTCATTAACAGGGTTTTCTAGGCATTATATGTGCATATTTAAAATTTGAAATACATTCACATGCTCCAGCGCATAAAAATTGGTTGAAAAATCAATTGTGTGTCCACGGGTGCATGCTTAGGTCCCATGCAAGAAATGGAAAAGATTTTCAAACACCACAACACTGTTGATTGTTGACAAAATGTTGAGATACCTGGTTTTTAAATTCTAGTAAATCCAAAACTCGTCTGAAATTCATGAAACTTGGCATGGTATCATGGAGCGGCATCAACATGCCATGGTAAATATTTTATCCCATTTGGGGCAGGTTTGGGTATAAGCTTCTCACAAACAAGAGCTTCTGACAACCAGCCTGGTGGTTTCAGTAGGGAACGTGCCACCTTTGGGTACGAAACGATATCCGTTGCCTCTTATTGCTTTCAAAATTTTTCCAGTCTCTACATAGAACAACAGGAGTGTTGTGTTAAGTTTTTGATTTTTTCGTGGCTTGTTTGGACATTTTTATACATTAACTGGGTTTTCTAGGCATTTTATGTGCATAATTCGAATTTGAAATACATTTATATGCTCCAGTGCATATAAATTGGTTGAAAAATCAAATTTGTGTCCTTGGGTGCATGCTTAGGTCCCATGCAAGAAATGGGAATGAATTTCAAACACCGCGGCACTGTTGATTGTCGGCAAAACGTTGAGATACTTTGTTTTTAAATTCTAGTAAATCCAAAAGTCGTCTGAAATTCATGAAACTTGGCATGCTATCATGGAATGGCACCCAACATGCTGAGGTATTTTTCGTGTCCATTTTGAGAGAACGCGCACTCGAATAATAGCCAACAAAGGCATTTTGAAAAAATAGTTGCCACTATAATATCTCAAACATTTTTATAATTCAAACCTTGTGCGTTCTTTTAAACATTCACCGACGCCACGTGTCTTGGTTTTAATGGCTGTAGGAGGTGCCATGCGGACAACTGTTTGACTGAATTGGAGGCATGCAAGCACAGTCCGGTGCGCAGGCTCACCGGGAAGCGTGCGAGTTGTTCAACGTATGATTTGTGCATCTATTCAATGCAAACGATTCAGATTGAATACGGTATAAGCTGTTTAACCATGCCATGCTTCAGTTAAGTAGTAAAGCAGAAGAAAATAAACCAAAAAAAATACGTGCTGCCACACGCCCCGTGTGCCGTGCGAGCAGGCGTGATTCGACGGGACGCATGTAACACCCCGGATGTAACTTGCCATATTTGTAACTCCAACTCTTGCCATTTTCGGCAATGTGATATGATATTCCCTCCGTGGTTGGCTTTCCCTTCATTTTGCATTTTGTCCTTGTCATGCATTTCATATCGTGTCATCATGTGCATCGCATTCGCATACGTGTTCGTTTCATGAATCCGAGCATTTTCCCCGTTGTCCGTTTTGCTATCCGGTGCTCCTATGTTCCCCGGCGTCCCCTTTTACCTTTTTCCGTGAGCGTGTATTAAAATTTCTCGGAATGGACCGAGGTTTGCCAAGCGGCCTTGGTATAGCACCGGTAGACCGCCTGTGAAGTTTCGGGTCATTCGGAGGTCGTTTGATACTCCAACGGTTAACCGGGTAACCGGGAAGGCCTCTTGTGGGTTGCAGCCCAAAACCCCTCCAAAGCAGCCCAATAACCCATCTAAGTCACTCCCATGTCCATCGTCATCCGATCACGATCGTGTGGCCGCGAACCGTGCTCAATTTGGAGCCTCCTAGCCCCTCCTACCTATAAATACACCTCCTCCTCCGAAATTTTCGGGCAAACCCTAGCTCCCCGCTCCCCTCCGCGCGCCGGACACGTCCGGTCCACGCTGGACTAATCGCGCCGCCGCCCCGGGCCAACCCTCGCGCCACGTGGCCTCCCCGCGCCGTCCCCCCCGCCGGCCCGCCAGGCCCGCCGCGGGCCCCCGAAGGCCGTCCGCCGCCGCGCTCCTCCGCCCCCGCGGCCCAGCCGTGCCCCGCCGATCTCCGCCGCGGCTCCGCCGCCCCGCCGACCTCCGCCGCCACGCGCCCCCGCCGTCCTCCGCCGCCGCTGCCCGCGACGATGTGGGGACCCCGACTCATAAGTCGTGATCACCGAATGCACGTGTACAGTGATCCCAGAGATCAATGCTCACTGAACACACAGAAGCTGAATAACAAGAGTCTTACATCCATACATACCGTCTTACACAAATTATGACCATTATGGTCAAGTCTTACATAGATAAAGCCTTATGGGCTGAACATCAAATGAAACACAAGCAGCGGAAATCTTCGTTGATAAGTAGAACCCATGCCATCTGCCTTAACCCTACAGGCATTCTGACTGGAAAGCTTCCTAGTTCGCATGGTCGTCTCCAAAGGATTCTTCCTCGAACTCCTGTTCTTCCATGCCTGGTCAATTAAATAACCAGTGGCAAGCCAATGAGTACTTTGAATGTACTCGCAAGCAACCCATGTTTTGGTTCAAGGTACAATAATGCATGACATAGGTAAATTTTTGCGGAAAGCTAGTTTTGAGTGCAATGACATGTTCAACAACTTGCAAGACATGCATCAGGAGAATTCAAGTAATCTTGAGGACAGGTTACAGATATCAATATAGTTAGAGTGGGCACCAACCCAACTCAATCATGTCAAGTCCTTGACTTGACCCAAGTAATTCTTCCCACACACACTGGTTTGTAAACAAGTGGACATAGTTTAAGCAGCACCGCCCAACTGTCCTTGACCGTGGACACGGCTATTCGAATAGTTTTACACTCTGCAGAGGTTGCACACTTTACCCACAAGATCTGGGGAGCTTCCGTGTCATCCACGACCCGCGGTACCTCAAGTACCCGAGGTAAGCACCCGATCACTATCTTTCCCTAGACGACACTAACAAGGAGTCCACTCGTTGTTCCGTATCCTCACGATGTACATCATACGAGACTCGCTCGAGATCGTAACATCCGAGAGGGGACACAACGGTGTTTCCGGTGCCCTGTGAAAACAGTCATGGCCGCCCTACCTGGCACGACCCCGTCCCGAGAGAGAGCACCAACTCTCCCTCGTCACTAGTAATGCGGGCTCCAAGCTAGTATCGACTTAGGTAATCAATAATGCCCTTTCCCATATAAGGGTAGAGTGGTTGCGCATGTAAGGTTGGGACAGTCGACAAATCTTAAATCTAATCCGTTTTCGAAAACAACACACACACTTGCCTCGGTACACCACTTCGTCATCAAGTGGCTACCCATCTCATCATCTCCCTCGGGCATAAGTGGCACCCGATGGGGTTTTCGAAAAGTCCTTTGAAAATGCTTTGTCTCCATCACCATGCATATTCCCGTCCCTTTTTGCGTAGCACTACTTTAGCATCCTATCTACTCCCACCGGCATAACCCTCATAAGGAGGTAGGGTCATGCACAATGCAAGTATCAACGAGGAAGTAACAGAGGCAACCCATCAAAGTGGTTTCCATCACATCATGATTCCGAAGCAATGCTAATAAAGTGCTATATGACATGCATAAAAAGGTTTCATAGACATGGTCAAAGGGCTGCTTGCCTGGCTCAACAAGGTCTTCTGGGTCTTCAAAGTCTTCTGGTCCAACTCCTTCGTCAACAACGCAATCTATCACCGCAAAATAATAACGAGAAAAATAAGGCAATAATAAAACAGAAAAATCAAAGTGCTCAGAAAAATGTCAACTCATTTTTGTAAAATACTAGGTGGAAATCTAAGAAGGGGAAAATTCTTAGTCTTGGATTTGGAGTTGTGGAAATAGGAGAAATGGATTTTTAGAGGGGAATTTAAATGCTCAAATTTGAATTTAAATTTGAACAGTAGATAAAAGTTGGTTGGATTTGAATGGAAGTTGCACCATTAAATAGATTGCAATATTCTAGGAATTTAGGAATTGGAATTATTCCATTTGGACAATAATTTCTCCCTGTGGAATTTTTACAAGACAGCAAGAAAAAGGGAAAAAGAGAAATGGCACTGTGCCACTAGGCCAGAGCAGCCGCAGGGCAGCAGGCCCAGCCAGCGGGCCGGCCCAGCCGAGCCTGCGCACAGCGCGCGCGCCCGTCCACCCGTTTCCAAACCTGACGGGCGGGGCCCGCAGGTCGGACGGGGGAGCGGAAATGAGAGAGAGGATGACAGGCGGGGCCCGCCTGTCATCACTAACCCGTGGACAGGGGGGTCGCGGCGCTCACCGGCGACGATGCAGGCCACGGCGAGCTCCGACGAGTGCGGGGATGGCTTCAGGGGGCTGTCGCACATCGGGGGGTGGTGGACTTGGCCGGCGGGGGTGCCTGGTTTGCCGGAGACGAGGTCCGCGGCGGAGGAGCTTCGGGAGTCGACGGCTCCGGCCGTTTCTGGCTGCAAAAGAGGCGGGGAAGGAGGGGGAAATGATCAGTGGGAGGAGGCGGTTCCAGATCGGGGCAGAGGAGGAGCGGGGGTGACCTGTACCTCGCGAACTCCGGCGAGCCGACGCGGCGGAGCTCGAGCTCGATCTCGAGCTTGAGCGGTTCTGGGAAGGAGCTGGGGGTGCAGGGGAAGGTTTTTGCGATGCAGAGAGCGAGTGGTGAGGGTGGCAGGGCTCGGGGAGGTCCAGCAGACCCGTGCGCTGGCGAGCTCACGCTCGTCGCTGCGGGGCTCGGGGGAGGAGAGCGCCGTGTCAGGGGCGTTTGTGGGCTCGGTCCAGAGCGAGGGAAAGAAGAGAGAGAGGGAGCAGGGGGCCAGAGGCACCGCGCGTGTGAGCATGCTCACTGGTGCGCTCGGGCAACCGCCGCGCGTGCGAGCTGGGGCGAGAGGAGGGAGAAGGAGGAGGGGGCCAGGGGCGTGGCGTGCTGCGGACGTTGAGGTGGGCTCGGGGGACACGAGGGGGAGTGCCGAGGTGGCCGGATGTGGCTGGAAGGGGGCGGCTACAGTGCGGGCACACACTGTAGCGCGCTCCAGAGCGCCCAAATGGCTGCCATGGCATTGTTTAAAAGGGCAGGGCGTGTCCACTAGTGTCTAGCAGGTCTAGGGGGGAGTAAAGAAGAGGAGAGGGGCATTGGATGCCCTGGATGGCCACTGGAGTGAGGAGGGAGGTGAGGAAGAGGGGGAAAGTGGCTGTCGAAAGAGAGAAAGAGGGGGGTTTCACCCCTCAATTATTGAGCTCGGGACTTTCCATTGTTACTAGAGGTGAAAGGGGTCTAGGGGGAGCTGTGGTAAAAAGTGGAGCTCACCAAGAATAGTGGAAGGGGTCCAAACAGTGGTTTTTGCAAAATGACAGAAGGTGTTTGATGTTGGTTTGGGCAAGAAAATGATCTCCAATTGCCATGACACTCCACAGGGTGAAATGACACATATAATTAGGGCCTTCCACCAATTTGGAGCTTAATTGGGCAAAGTTGCCAATGCAACTTTTGTAAACCCTAGAAATGAGCAGAAATGGACTTGTGTAGATCTAGTTGAGCAAATCACTTCTCCTTGATGCACCACTTGGTGTAGTGGCCTCATTTGGTTATGTGAACATGCTCACAAAAGTTGGGGTTAAGGAGAGAAAGTTGGTAGCACAAACTTGATCAAATTTGATTCTAGTCAGAGAGGGTTTGGGGGCATTTTGGTGAACCAAAATGACTCTAGTTAACATGGGGCTTTGCAAGGTGATCACAATATGCATTCGTGACTTGCTGGATTTCCTTGGATTTTTATGAAAATATTTCCTGTAGAAATATCTCAAATCCTTGAAATGGGCAGAAATGGTTTTGGAAGGTTTTGTCCAATATATTGATCATAACCATGTGTTGAAACTCATATATATGGAAAATATATGTCCATTGAGTCTCCCTAATTTTTCTCAAATATTTTTAAAGTTTTTAAATAATTTTAACCTATTTAAGGCCATTTCTGGCCTTAAGAAAAACCCTTTAAATAAAATAGGAAAATAACTTTCAAAATTATATTTTTGTGGTTTCTGGGTATCCTATATCTAATAGGTGTCAAATATATCTTTGGAAACATTTTTACTGCCCTTAATTAAGTATTTGCAGTGAAATCCTCAATCCAGGTGTTTTTGGAAAACTAATTCTTAAAAATACTTTTTGCCCAAATTATTTTTGTAAGAAAATACTATATTGCTCTATACACATGGCATGATCATTGGGCAGAAGTTTGGGACAAGGAGATGAAGTATAGAAGGTGGAGTAGTTGACTAATAAGAGCACTTGAAAAACCACTCAGAGAAAACCAACTTCAAAATAAAAGCCAAATAATGCAAAAGTTTTTGTTGGTCCAAATTTTCATGCTTTATTAATGCAAATGATATGTTACAAAATGCAGGGTGTGACAGACCTACCCCCTTACAAGAATCTCGTCCCCGAGATTCCTAAACTAGGCCTTAAAGAGATATGGAAACTCGGATCTGAGGTAGTCTTCACGCTCCCAGGTTGCTTCTGCTTCAGTGTGGTTGCTCCACTGGACCTTGAAGTACTTGATCGTGCGGCTTCGAGTGCATCGCTCAGCCTCATCCAAAATGCAGATGGGCCTCTCACGGTAAGTGAAATCAGGCTGGAGGTCAATGGCTTGATGATTGACGTCCTTGTAAAGATCATGCTTGTCTGGAACTTGGAGACACTTCCGGAGTTGTGATACGTGGAATACATTGTGCACATCGGATAGTTCAGGTGGCAGTTCCAACTGGTAAGCCACCTCTCCTCGTCGTGCGGTGATCTCGAAGGGGCCGATAAATCTTGGTGCGAGCTTTCCCTTAACGTGGAAACGCTTGGTTCCCTTAAGAGGAGTTACTCGCAGGTATACATGGTCTCCGACTTGGAAGTCTACTCGTCGGCGACGAGTGTCAGCATAGCTCTTCTGCCTTGAATTGGCGGTCTTCAAACGCTCTCTGACAAGCTGGACTTGCTCTTTTGCTTCACGAAGAATATCGGGCCCAAAGACTAGCCCTTCTCCGGTCTCTGACCAATTGAGGGGCGTGCGACACTTGCGTCCGTACAACACCTCAAATGGTGCCATCTGGAGGCTAGACTAATAACTGTTGTTGTAGGAGAACTCGGCAAAAGGGAGGCAATCTTCCCACCTAACTCCATATGCTAAGACACAGGCTCGGAGCATGTCTTCGAGTATCCGATTCACCCGTTCTGTCTGACCTCCGGTCTGTGGGTGGAAAGCAGTGCTGAAGGACAACCTGGTCCCCATGGCCTCTTGGAACTTCTTCCAGAACCTTGAAGTAAACTGGGTTCCACGATCTGACACAATCTCCTTGGGAACACCATGAAGGCTTACGATTTTGTTGATGTATAAGGTTGCTAGTTGGTTGCCATCATAGGTAGTCTTCACAGGAATGAAGTGTGCTACCTTAGTCAAATGATCGACTATGACCTAGATGGAGTCATGTCCCTTGTTTGACCTAGGTAGTCCAGTGATGAAATCCATTCCGACTTTATCCCATTTCCACTCGGGAACCTTGAGGGGTTGTAACAATCCAGCGGGCCGCTGATGTTCAGCTTTGACCCTTTGGCATATGTCACACTTAGCGACGCAAGTGGCTATCTCTCTCTTCATGCCATGCCACCAGAATCTTTCCTTTAGGTCTTGATACATCTTGGTTCCTCCGGGGTGGATGGAATACGGGGTGTCATGAGCTTCTTGCCAGATCAAATTCTTGAGCTCAATCTTGTTGGGTACGCAAATGCGATTCCCAAACCACACGATTCCTTGCTCATCCTCTGAGAATCCGGGGGCCTTGCCTGCCTTGATCTTCCTCTTGATGCCTTCAATACTCTCGTGTCCCTTTTGAGCTTCCTTAATATCATCCATCAGGGTAGGCTTGACTTCAAGGTTGGCTAGGAATACTGGTGCAACCAGTTCCAACCCGAAGCTTTCAAGGTCTTCATACAAGGCGGGTAGCCTCTTCTTAAGCATAGCTTTCAAGGAACAAGCCTTTTTGCTTAATGCATCTGCTACCACATTAGCCTTTCCAGGGTGGTATTGAACACTGAGGTCATAATCCTTGATCAATTCTAGCCATCTTCTTTGCCTCATGTTCAGTTCCTTCTGAGTGAAAATATACTTCAGACTTTTGTGATCTGTGTATATCTCACACCGCTTCCCTAGGAGGTAATGTCGCCATGTCTTCAGGGTGTCACATCCCTAGCTTCTGGCATTGCATTAGGGTAACCTCATGTGTGCATCATGTTTAAACTTTGAAAGAACTTGAAATGGGGATTGCCTAAACCCTAGCATTAAAGGAACTCACTAGGTTCAACCAAAATATTTCCAGTAAATCCAAATGGCTTTCAAAAATGTTCATCATTCTTGGAAAAAGCTGGAAACAGTAACCAGTGGTGATGCACATTTTAGCATGACATATTTGGGCTCTGGATTAAATCATATTCTATTTGCATTTGGGCATTTAAATGCTATTAAATGTTTTAAATGCTCAAATAATCATAAACTAAAATGTTTACTGAAGGATATATTCCCAACAGTGATCATGAGTAGTTTCATGATTTTTGAGTTAGTTCTAGTATTTTAATAAAAGCCCTAAAGTTGCAGAAGAAATAGAAAAACAAAAACAATTAGAAAGAGAGAGAGACTTACTGGCTTACCTACGCAGCCCACCTGGTCGGCCCAGCTGGCGGCCCAGCTAGCTGGCCAGCCCACCGAGGGCACGGGCGTCTTCTTCCTCCTGCCAGAAGGCAGAGGAGAAGACAACCACGGCGCCGCGGCGTGCCACGCCGGCAGCTGCCTGCCTGGCTGCCCCCTCATCGCCCTGGACTCCCTCCACAACGCCACGCGCCCCCTGGACCCCCTCGACCGCTCCCCTCTCTCCCTGCCTCGCCTCTCTCGCTCTCTCTCCCCCGAAGCCGAGCGAGCTCGTCGCCGCCGTTCATCGTAGCTGCAGCCACCGCCTTCCCCTCGCTCTTCTGACCTGCCCAGAGGCTCCGCCTCAACCCCCTCCTTCTTCCACCCCGAGCCACGCCACCGCGGGAGCCCCAAATCGCCGCCACGAGTCGTCTTCCCCGAGCACGGCCGCTGGACTCCTTCGACGGATTCGCCGTCACCAAGCCGTCCCCGAGCTCTCTGACGATTCCATCGGATGCGCTGTGAGCTTCTCGTCGCTTCCCCCCTAACCCCATGGAGTTTTCCTCGTCGTAGCCGCCTTTTCCATTGGAGTCGAAGCGCGCCGCCGCCTGAGCTCCTCGCCGCCGTGGCCACCTCCACTGGAGCTCAAAACCAAGCACATAACCGCGCATAGCGCGTCACCACGGGGCCGTTGCAACCATCTGCTGCTCCTGCCGTGCCCTGCGGCGTCGAGTCCGTCGACGTCCGAACTCCGACACCGCTCCGCTCGTCGGTGCCGTCGACTCCGGCCACCCCGGCCCCTCTCGTGTGTTTTCCTGGAGGCGGCGCACGCCCAGCTCCACGCAGAGCCCCTTCGGCGTCCTTTTGGTCGCCTGAGGGCGAAACCCGACGCCCTCCGCCGTGTACGCCGTTGCCGGCGTCGAGCCGTGGACCAAGTCCGGTGGGCTTGACCCCGGTTGACCGGGGGTTTGACTCCCATGACTTACCGACGTGGGCCCAGGCCCCTAATTAATCCAGATTTAGGATTAAGTTAGTGTTAACCGACCCTGTTAATTAGTTAAGACACTGACATGTGGGTCCCAGCCATCAGGTTTGACCTGGACCACGTCGTTGACTCTGCTGACGTCACAGTGACGTAGGCTGACGCAGTTATTCATTTTCTGGATTTAAATTTAATCAGGAAATTCCAGAAAATGCTGCAAACTTCAAAAAATCATAGAAAATAATCTATAGCTCAGAATGAAATAATTTATATATGAAAAATGATCAGAAAAATCTAATCTATCCATCTGTACCATTTTCATGCATGTTTAAACAACTTATACCTGCTGATCAGGTCAAATCAATTAAATGGCATTTGAATTTCACATATGAAGTTTGAATTTGAATCTTGGATTCAAATCAACCTCATTTAATCTGGTTGCTAGTTGCATTAGCTCAAACCACATCATATTGCCATGTCATGATCATGCATCATATTGTCGCATTGCATTGATTGTTTTCTTTCTCTGTTGCCGGTGATTGTCCCCGCTCGATAGACGTGGTTTCGACGATGAGATCGATGACACCGATGAAGAACTATAATATCTTCAGAAGTGCCAGGCAAGCAAAACCCCCTTGTTCATTCCGATAAAGTCCCACTCTCTCGCTCCTGCTCTCTTTTATTGCATTAGGGCAACAGCGATTCATGTGTTACTTGTTGCGGTAGTTGAACCCCTTTATCCTTTGCATGACCTGTCATTCCACAGTAAATAGATGAAACCCACTAGCATGAGTAGGAGTTGTTTGAGCCCTGATGTGCCTACTCATTCATGCTTGTCTGTCATGCCTGCTACTGCTTAGAGTTGAGTCGGGTCTGATTCATCGGGAATGAATTAGAATGGTGATGAACATGCCCTACTGTGTGTGAGCTAAGTGTGTGAACACGATTTGGTAAATGTATTGGTGAGAGGCCATGTAGGAGTACATGGTGGGTTGTCTCATTGAAGCCGTCCTCAGGAACTGAGTTCTGTGTTTGTGATCCATGAAACAGTTACTACCACACATTGGGATCCTTAATTGACTCTCTCGGCTTCTTGATCACCCTTGTCCTCTGTCCAGGAGTTGCAAAGTAGTTTCTGGTGTTTGTAGTATGCTGGGGGCCGCACGCAGCGCTGACCGTAGGGGTGGGCTGTGTTGCGGTAGGCACGTGGCCGGGCAGCCGGGCGCCCGTTTGGTGTCTCGGACCCTGTACACATCGTTCGGGGCCGTTAGTGGAAACCTCGGCCGGACTCCCTGCGGATGGAACCCGAATAGGCGATAAACCTGGACTAGAGACTTGAGTGTTTAGGTAGGCCGTGGCCGACACCCTCATTGGGCTTCCGCTTGAAGGTTGCCGAGTACATGTCGTGTAAACGGCGGTAAGTGGTGAGAGCGTGTGTGAAGAAGTACACCCCTGCAGGGTTAACATGATCCATTCGAATAGCCGTGTCCGCGGTAATGGACTTCTGGGTTGCCTATATCAGTTCATAGACAAGTGAAAGTGGATACTTTAAAATGCGCAAGATAAGCGTGAGTGCTATGGATGGCGTTCTCGTAGGGAGACGGGAGCGGATCCATAGTGGTGTATTGATATGGTGAATATGTGGACTCGTGTGCGCCACCTCAAAAGAGTTGCTTGCAGTCGTAGTTCAGGATAGCCACCGAGTCAAAGCTGGCTTGCTGCAGTCAAAACTCCACCACCCCCTTTTGATGCTGATGCATATGTAGTTAGTTCTGATGTAAGTCTTGCTGAGTACGTTTGTACTCACGTTTGCCTATTTTATGTTTTGCAGAGAGACGTCAGTCTCGTTAGTAGTACCGCTTGGACTTCGACGTTTAGCTTGATACCTCAGCTACGATCTTGTGCCCTCGGCAGGATCTAGTGGATAGTCAGGCTTCTCGGCCTTTTTCATTTGTAGATGTCTGTACTCAGACATGTTTAGCTTCCGCATGTGCTTGTTGCTTGTATGCTCTGTATGATGGGTCATGAGACCCATGTTTGTAATATCTCGCTCCTCGGAGCCTAATGAATAAATACTTTGAGTCGTAGAGTCTTGTTGTGATGCCATGTTGTATTTACACATATCGAGCATATTGTGTGTATGATTGAAATGCTTGGTATGTGTGGGATCCGACTATCTAGCTGTTTATCCTTGGCAGCCTATCATATGGGGAAATGTAGTCTAGTGCTTCTGAGCGATAGTAGTCCGCTACAGCCCGGTTCACCGGAGTCCTGATAGCCCAGCACTACTGCTCAGGACACTTGACTGGCCGGCATGTGTTTCATTTCGTTCCTGTGTCTGTCCCTTCGGGGAAATGTCACGCGGTGACATCCGGAGTCCTGCCTAGCCTGCTACAGCCCGGGTTACCGGAGTCCTGTTAGCCCAGTGCTACAGCCCGGATTCACACGCTGATGACCGACATGCTCGATGTGATTCATGTATGCCTGTCCTCATGGGTTAGCGTCGCTTTGGGTTCACGACTAGCCATGTCGGCCCGGGTTCTCTGTCATATGGATGCTAGCGACACTATCATATACGTGAGCCAAAAGACGCAAACGGTCCCGGGCCAGGTAAGGTGGCACCCGTGGGAGTACCGTGCGTGAGGCCGCAAAGTGATATGAGGTGTTACATGCTGGATCGATGTGGCTTAGGATCGGGGTCCTGACACAGGGCATGAACTACAACTGCCAACTCGAGGTCATGAGTAGCATAGTTCTCTTCATGAGGCCGTAGTTGCCTTGAAAGGTAAGCTACGACTCTGCCCTCTTGCATCAGGACACCTCCCAGTCCGGTCTTTGACGCATCACAGTATATCACAAACTCCTTGTGTATATCTGGTGTGGCCAGAACTGGGGCGGTGGTCAGCCTGTTCTTCAGCTCCTGGAAGCTCTCTTCACACTTCGGCGTCCATTCAAACTTCTTGTCCTTCTTCAAGAGCTGAGTCATGGGTCGGGCAATGCTTGAGAACCCTTCAACGAACTTGCGGTAATATCCCGCGAGTCCGAGGAAGCTTCTGACTTCTTTCACATTGCTTGGGGATTGCCATTCAGTCACGGCTTCAATCTTAGCGGGATCGTTCGACAATCCTTCTTTAGTCAAAACATGACCCAAGAATCCAACCTCATGCAGCCAAAATTCACACTTGCTGAACTTGGCATACAGTTGGTGCTCTCGAAGCTTGTCTAGGACCATCCTCAAGTGTTGCTCGTGCTCTTCTTCCGTCTTCGAGAAGACAAGAATGTCATCAATGAAGACAACAACAAACTTGTCCAAATATTCCATGAAGACCTTATTCATGAGATACATGAAGTCAGCTGGGGCATTGGTCAATCCAAAGGACATGACCGTGCACTCATACAGGCCATATCTGGTTACAAATGCCGTCTTCGGAATATCTTGGGGTCTGATTTTCAGCTGGTAGTACCCAGATCTGAGGTCGATCTTGGAGAACACCTTGGCCCCATTGAGTTGATCAAACAGATCTTCAATTTTGGGAAGTGGATACTTGTTCTTGATTGTAACTTCATTGAGGGAGCGGTAGTCAATGCATAAGCGGATAGTACCGTCCTTCTTTGCCACAAACAGAACTGGCGATCCCCAAGGGGAGGCACTAGGGCGGATGAATCCTTTCCTCAACTGCTCTTCTAGGTGCTTCTTCAACTCTGCCAACTCTTCTGATCCCATTCTATAAGGCTTCTTATAGATGGGTCCTGCTCCGGGCTTGAGCTCGATGATGAACTCGATGTCTCGGTCAGGAGGCATTCCCGGTAGCTCATAAGGAAAGACATCGGGGTATTCGCATACTACCGGCACTTGCTCCAATCCAACTTCAGTCAGACAGTTGACTTGGTTGACTTGAGAAGAGGTGGGGTTGGGAGCAAACTTGACTTCGACTCCTTGGTCATTGGTCACAGTGACAGTCCGGTTGGCACAATCTAACAAGCCTTGGTGCTTGATGAGCCAATCCATTCCTAAGATCACATCCAAGCCTTGTGATCTTAAGATGATAAGGTCTGCTTGGAAGTCTACCCCATTGATGATAATCCCGACTCCCTTACATCCTATCTTGGCTCTCATCTCTGCTCCGGGGGTTTCTACCACCATAGGGTTATTCAGGGGTGTAGGGGTCATGCCACTTTTTAATGCAAACTTTTGGGTGACAAATGAATGCGTGGCTCCAGAATCAAACAAGACAGTTGCAGGTGTGGAGTTGACAAGGAACGTACCCAGCACGACGTCCGGGTCTTCCTGGGCTTCTTCTGCAGTGACATGATTCACACGACCCTTGCCATTGTTGGGCGGGTTGCGGGGAGCTTGGTTCCTTAGCGGCATTCCACGGCCTTGTCCTGGGTTCTGCGCATTAGGGCGCGGGGCGTCGGGCTTCTTGTTGGGGCAATTCTTGGAGTAGTGCCCTGGCTGACCACATCCAAAGCAAGTGACTTGATTGGGGTTGCTGCTCCTGCCGGCATTGTTATTGGGGTTGTTGTAAGCTGGCCTGGGGTTGGCATACTGTTGAGGTGGATAGTTGGTGCGGGGTGCAGGAGCTCTTGGCTGCTGATAGGTTGGCTTGACTGGGGCGGACTGCCACGGGCGAGGCTTCTGGTTGCTGGAGCTACCCTTTCTGATCATCTTGCGTTTACGGGTATCATCCAAAGCACGTCGCTTGTCTTCAAGCATGAGTGCCTTGCTCACCAGATCAGGAAAGGTCGGGTAGTCACACACAACAAGCGAGTACTACAGAGTCTGGTTAAGGCCTTCCATGAAGCGCTCCTTTTTGGCAGCATCAGTGCTGACATCTTCAGGGGCATACCTTGAGAGAACACTGAACTTCTGCATGTACTCCTTGACAGTGCTACTACCTTGCTTCAGGGCTCGGAACTCACGCTTCTTGATGGCCATGATTCCGGAAGGAATGTGGGCCTTGTGGAATTCTGCCTTGAAGTCATTCCAAGTGATGTTTCGCTCAGCATGCATGGCCTTGAATCCATCCCACCAATCTCTGGCAGTTCCCTCGAGACAGTGAGCAGCATATGCCACCCTTTCACGATCCTCAGTGCATCCGACTAGTTCCAGCAGATCCTCAATGGTGCGGACCCAGTCATCTGCATCCAGGGGTTCAACAGTCTCGATGAAGGTGGGTGGTGCATGCTTCTTGAACTCCACCAATGTGGAACGTCCATTGCCGTTTCCCGCCGGCTGGCGGTTGACAGCTTGAGCAATCATCTGGAGGGCTGCAGTGTTGGCTTGGCGTTCCTCTCGGAAAGCTTGGAGAAGCTGAGCCACATCCATGCTTGGAGGTGGTGGTGGTGGCGGAGCTTGTCCTTGGGTTTGGTCCTGACTGGCTCCTTCTCCGGCTCCTTGCTGCTAGGTAGAAGTACCAGTACGGGTTACAACAGGCATCCTGTTGGAGCGATCAAGGACTCATGATTGGGAAAGATGGGGAAAGCAATGTAGATGGGATGCCTAGTAAGGGGGTTGGTATGACACTAATTGTTTTCATGCAAGGGCCAAAAGGCCAAACACATTCATTAAAAAATCCAAATGGGTGATGTAGTCGCTTACAAGTTCCCGTAGGAAAGCACGACATCCATCAAACACACCAAAATAAAACGCAACACTACATGGTTTCATATGAACCAGTACAAGGACTCGACTTCGCATAGGGGCACACGACCTACCCTACCATAGGGGTTACTTACGGGCACATCCGGGTTGCGAATGATGCCTAAGTGGCGGAATGCTCGGTCGCGTAGTCTGGCTCTTCTGGGTCTTCCTCCTCATCATCGGTGGCCTGAATTTCCTCTTCACTTGAAGGGGTGGGGGAGTGGAGGAGCTCAACACGGCATTGCTTTGCCGGAGGTGCGAAGAGCTTGCGGTATTCCTTTGCGCTCATGTGGTGCTGCCGTGGTGGTTTTCCATCCTTTGGGGGTCTTCCGCCTCGGTATGCGATTGCGGGCTGACCAGGGGGAGCACCTTCCTTGTTAATCCTATCCGTCTTCTCTTGTGCTTGGTGAAATAGTGCCTTGGTCTCATGGAGTTCCTTTTGGAGTTCCATCGATTCCGAGGCCAAGTGTTGTGCCAAACTATCGGCACAAAGGCTCAAGTAGGTCTGGAATCGGAGTAGAAGTCCTTCCTCTAGTGGTGGAGCTGGTGCACTGCTCTCATCCTCACCTTCCTTCCGGTAAGGCAAGAAGCGGGTTGCCATCTCGTCTGCCATCTCGGGAAGAAGGTCTCGAAGGCGGGTGAGTGCTTTGAGGGTTGCCGTCTCGACGGCAAGAACTAGTGTTGCCATCTGGGGTCCCTGAAAGAACCAGCTTGTTGGAGAGTCATTGGCCTTCACGATCACTTCCACGTGATACTCCGTCTCAGTGTCATTGATCCAGTGCTCATGGTAGGTGAAAATGGGGGTTCGGTGGAACTGGCACTTCTTGAGGCTATCCTCGAGAAGCACGGGAAATCCGTTGGTCAGGAAGTCTTCAGGTACGGCAGCAATCTACAAAGGTTGAATGGGAGAGGTCAATAAGGTAAATATAACTCGGGTGGGTAAGCTTAGAAAAGGAGAGAGGTTCAGATGGTCTCAAGCTAACTAACGTCCATGCTAACTAAGGCTTCCTACAGTCAGGATGGCTCTGATACCAGCTCTGTGGGGACCCCGACTCATAAGTCGTGCTCACCGAATGCACGTGTACAGTGATCCCAGAGATCAATGCTCACTGAACACACAGAAGCTGAATAACAAGAGTCTTACATCCATACATACCGTCTTACAAAAATTATGACCATTATGGTCAAGTCTTACATAGATAAAGCCTTATGGGCTGAACATCAAATGAAACACAAGCAGCGGAAATCTTCGTTGATAGGTAGAACCCATGCCATCTGCCTCAACCCTACAGGCATTCTGACCGGGAAGCGTCCTAGTTCGCATGTTCGTCTCCAAAGGATTCTTCCTCGAACTCCTGTTCTTCCATGCCTGGTCAATTAAATAACCAGTGGCAAGCCAATGAGTACTTTGAATGTACTCGCAAGCAACCCATGTTTGGTTCAAGGTACAATAATGCATGACATAGGTAAATTTTTGCGGAAAGCTAGTTTTGAGTGCAATGACATGTTCAACAACTTGCAAGACATGCATCAGGAGAATTCAAGTAATCATGAGGACAGGTTATAGATATCAACATAGTTAGAGTGGGCACCAACCCAACTCAATCATGTCAAGTCCTTGACTTGACCCAAGTAATTCTTCCCACACACACCGGTTTGTAAACAAGTGGATGTAGTTTAAGCAGCACCCCCAACTGTCCTTGACCATGGACACGGCTATTCGAATAGTTTTACACTCTGCAGAGGTTGCACACTTTACCCACAAGATCCGGGGAGCTTCCGTGTCATCCACGACCCGCGGTACCTCAAGTACCCGAGGTAAGCACCCGATCACTATCTTTCCCTAGACGACACTAACAAGGAGTCCACTCGTTGTTCCGTATCCTCACGATGTACATCATACGAGACTCGCTCGAGATCGTAACATCCGAGAGGGGACACAACGGTGTATCCGGTGCCCTGTGAAAACAGTCATGGCCGCCCTACCTGGCACGACCCCGTCCCGAGAGAGAGCACCAACTCTCCCTCGTCACTAGTAATGCGGGCTCCAAGCTAGTATCGACTTAGGTAATCAATAATGCCCTTTCCCATATAAGGGTAGAGTGGTTGCGCATGTAAGGTTGGGACAGTCGACAAATCTTAAATCTAATCCGTTTTCGAAAACAACACACACACTTGCCTCGGTACACCACTTCGTCATCAAGTGGCTACCCATCTCATCATTCCCTCGGGCATAAGTGGCACCCGACGGGGTTTCGAAAAGTCCTTTGAAAATGCTTTGTCTCCATCACCATGCATATTCCCGTCCCTTTTTGCGTAGCACTACTTTAGCATCCTATCTACTCCCACCGGCATAACCCTCATAAGGAGGTAGAGTCATGCACCATGCAAGTATCAACGAGGAAGTAACAGAGACAACCCATCAAAGTGGTTTCCATCACATCATGATTCCGAAGCAACGCTAATAAAGTGCTATATGACATGCATAAAAAGGTTTCATAGACATGGTCAAAGGGCTGCTTGCCTGGCTCAACAAGGTCTTCTGGGTCTTCAAAGTCTTCTGGTCCAACTCCTTCGTCAGCTCTATCGCCGCAAAATAATAACTAGAAAAATAAGGCAATAATAAAATAGAAAAATCAAAGTGCTCAGAAAAATGTCAACTCATTTTTGTAAAATACTAGGTGCAAATCTAAGAAGGGGAAAATTCTTAGTCTTGGATTTGGAGTTGTGGAAATAGGAGAAATGGATTTTTAGAGTGGAATTTAAATGCTCAAATTTGAATTTAAATTTGAACAGTACATAAAAGTTGGTTGGATTTGAATGGAAGTTGCACCATTAAATAGATTGCAATATTCTAGGAATTTAGGAATTGGAATTATTCCATTTGGACAATTATTTCTCCCTGTGGAATTTTTACAAGACAGCAAGAAAAAGGGAAAAAGAGAAATGGCAATGTGCCATTGGGCCAGAGCAGCCGCAGGGCAGCAGGCCCAGCCAGCGGGCCGGCCCAGCCGAGCCAGCGCACAGCGCGCGCGCCCGTCCACCCGTTTTCAAACTTGACGGGCGGGGGCGCGGAAATGAGAGAGAGGATGACAGGCGGGGCCCGCCTGTCATCACTAACACGTGGACAGGGGGGTCGCGGCCCTCACCGGCGACGATGCAGGCCACGGCGAGCTCCGGCGAGTGCGGGGATTGCTTCAGGGGGCTGCTGCACGTCGGGGGGTGGTGGACTTGGCCGGCGGGGGTGCCTGGTTCGCCGGCGACGAGGTCCGCGGCGGAGGAGCTTCGGGAGTCGACGGCTCCGGCCGTTTCCGGCTGCAAAAGAGGCGGGGAAGGAGGGGGAAATTATCATTGGGAGGAGGCGGTTCCAGATCGGGGCAGAGGAGGAGCGGGGGTGGCCTGTACCTCGAGAACTCCAGCGAGCCGACGCGGCGGAGCTCGACCTCGATCTCGAGCTCGGGCGGTTCTGGGAAGGAGCTGGGGGTGCAGGGGAAGGTTTTTGCGATGCAGAGAGCGAGTGGTGAGGGTGGAAGGGCTCGGGGAGGCCTTTATATAGGCGGACAGGGAGGTCCAGCAGACCCGTGGGCCGGCGAGCTCACGCTCGTCGCTGCGGGGCTCGGGGGAGGAGAGCGCCATGTCTGGGGCATTTGTGGGCTCGGTCCAGAGCGAGGGAAAGAAGAGAGAGAGGGAGCAGGGCCCAGAGGCACCGCGCGTGTGAGCATGCTCACTGGTGCGCTCGGGCGGCCGCTGCGCGTGCGAGTTGGGGCGAGAGGAGGGAGAAGGAGGAGGGGGCCAGGGGCGTGGCATGCTGCGGACGTCGAGGTGGGCTCGGGGGACACGAGGGGGAGAGCCGAGGTGGCCGGATGTGGCTGGAAGGGGGCGGCTACAGTGCGGGAACGCACTGTAGCGCGCTCCAGAGCGCCCAAATGGCTGCCATGGCATTGTTTAAAAGGGCAGGGCGTGTCCACTAGTGTCTAGCAGGTCTAGGGGGAGTAAAGAAGAGGAGAGGGGCATTGGATGCCCTGGATGGCCATTGGAGTGATGAGGGAGGTGAGGAAGAGGGGGAAAGTGGATGTCCAGAGAGAGAAAGAGGGGGGTTTCACCCCTCAATTATTGAGCTGGGGACTTGCCATTGTTACTGGAGGTGAAAGGGGTCTAGGGGGAGCTGTGGTAAAAAGTGGAGCTCACCAAGAATAGTGGAAGGGGTCCAAACAGTGGTTTTTGCAAAATGACAGAAGGTGTTTGATGTTGGTTTGGGCAAGAAAATGATCTCCAATTGCCATGACACTCCACAGGGTGAAATGACACATATAATTAGGGCCTTCCACCAATTTGGAGCTTAATTGGGCAAAGTTGCCAATGCAACTTTTGTAAACCCTAGAAATGAGCGGAAATGGACTTGCGTAGATCTAGTTGAGAAAATCACTTCTCCTTGATGCACCACTTGGTGTAGTGGCCTCATTTGGTCATGTGAACATGCTCACAAAAGTTGGGGTTAGGGAGAGAAAGTCGGTAGCACAAACTTGATCAAATTTGATTCTGGTCAGAGAGGGTTTTGGGGCATTTTGGTGAACCAAAATGACTCTAGTTGACATGGGGCTTTGCAAGGTGATCACAATATGCATTTGTGACTTGCTGGATTTCCTTGGATTTTTATGAAAATATTTCCTGTAGAAATATCTCAAATCCTTGAAATGGGCAGAAATGGTTTTGGAAGGTTTTGTCCAATATTTTGATCATAACCATGTGTTGAAACTCATATATATGGAAAATATATGTCCATTGAGTCTCCCTAATTTTTCTCAAATATTTTTAAAGCTTTTAAATAATTTTAACCTATTTAAGGCCATTTCTAGCCTTAAGAAAAACCCTTTAAATAAAATAGGAAAAAAACTTTCAAAATTATATTTTTGTGGTTTCTGGGTATCCTATATCTAATAGGTGTCAAATATATCTTTTGGAAATATTTTTACTGCCCTTAATTAAGTATTTGCAGTGAAATCCTCAATCCAAGGGTTTTTGGAAAACTAATTCTTAAAAATATTTTTTGCCAAATTATTTTTGTAAGAAAATACTATATTGCTCTATACACATGGAATGATCGTTGGGCAGAAGTTTGGGACAAGGAGATGAAGTATAGAAGGTGGAGTAGTTGACTAATAAGAGCACTTGAAATACCACTCAGAGAAAACCAACTTCAAAATAAAAGCCAAATAATGCAAAAGTTTTTGTTGGTCCAAATTTTCATGCTTTATTAATGCAAATGATATGTTACAAAATGCAGGGTGTGACAGACGAGCAGCGCCGCCGCCGCCGCGCCGCCGTCCCGCGTCGCCCGCGCCGCCTCCCCGCCTCGCCGGCTCCTCCTCCGGCTGGATCCGGGGCTGGGCCGGCCAGATCCGACCTCCGCCGCCTTCCCCCGTCTCACTCCGGCGAAGCTCCGGCGGACCTCGTTCCGCGTGCCACCAAATCCTAGATCCGTTTCGCGAGGGGTATATTTCTCCAAGTCTTTTCTGCAGATATTTTGTTGCATGTTCATCGCATCATAACTTGTTGCATACTGCTCCGTTTCGTGCGTGTGATATGTCGAATTGTTCGCCTCGACGAGTAAATCATTTCATCTCATTGCATCATTTTCATTTGAGCTCATCTTGATGCCCGAAATGTTATTAGAAGAGGGCTATGTGATGTTAGTTTCAGATCTGTTTCAGTACATGCACTTTTGTCATTTTTGCCATGATTGATGTGTGCACCCTATGAACTTAAGCCCTACATGTGTTTTGTAATATGCCATGTCATCTTTACAGGGGTGTATGCCATGTATTTTTGTGATCTTTGTGGTGACTAGAACAAGCATCAAACTAGGGATCATAATGTTGCTGATTTCAGAGACTTAGTAATTTCACTAAGTTATTCCCTGCTGTTATTTTTATGCCATGTGTTCATGTTGTTTCAGAGAGACCTATACCTCTTTTGAGCATGACCAGTAAGGGTGTTTTGAACATATGGATTTGCTCTATCCATGCATGTCTCTGTTTGTAATTATGGAGTGCCATAGCTTGAGTCAATCGAGCTCTACTTTTGCTATAAAATGTTGCTGGCAGATTGTTTACATGTTATTCGATTTTGCCAAGCTTGTTGTAGTTGATCCTTGCATGCTATGATGTTGTTCGTGCCATGATTAGCTTCTATGCCATGTCTTCTTGGTGGGTGTATGCTTAGTTTATCATGCAATGTTCCGTAGTGAGTGCATCGAGCTCGTAAACATGCCTACTTGTTATTTGTTCTTGACATGTCCAGTTTTCTGCTAAGTCTGAAAACTGTAACGAAACTTGCTTAATTGACATGGGTGCTATTATATTTTCTGTTCCTTTTTGGCTCATGGTTATTAAGGGACTTTTGTTCAATGCTTTTATTAGATTCATGCCATGCCATATTTTGCTATGTCCTGTTTCTGTAGCATGTTGTTTCCTTGCTCTAAACATGGCTTCCTGATGTTAATTTCTGGCATGATATTATTTTCCCTAAGT
This sequence comes from Aegilops umbellulata, assembly GCA_032464435.1. Taxonomy (NCBI): domain Eukaryota; kingdom Viridiplantae; phylum Streptophyta; class Magnoliopsida; order Poales; family Poaceae; genus Aegilops; species Aegilops umbellulata. The sequence continues at coordinate 204,693,044 of CP136055.1, forward strand.
CTGTGAAGCTGATATGTTTTGCACTTTTGCCATGCTTGTTTGAGCCTGTTGTGGTGTGATTTAGCTGTAGCTCAGTGTTCATCTTTTGTCAAGCATCTTGAGTAGATCACTGCCATATGCTTTTATCATATGTTTGGGTGCAGTAGCTTAATTTCTTGTTGCATGATAAGTGGCATCATGCTGTTAAACGCAGAAATATGTCATTCTTGTTTTGCTTGTCATTTGCAAACCGTGCATCCGATTCCGGTGATCTTTATATCGATTTCAACCGAAATCACCTCACCTTTCCAGTGGAATACTTGGTTTTCCAAGATTATGCCTTTTTCATCCTTTTCCTTCCGGAGCACGCATATGCATTGCATACCACATCTCGCATATCATGCCATGTTTTGCATCATGTTGCTTGCGCATTGCATCGTGGTTGATAGTTGTTCCTTTGCTTGTGTTCTTGTTTTGGGTAGAGCCGGAAGACGAGTACGTGAACGAGGAACCTGTTGAGAACGCTTACGAGGATCAAGCTTTCGACAACCCTGAGAACTTTGCAGGCAAGATGACCATACCCTCGAAATCACTTCTATCTTTGCTTGCTAGATGCTCGCTGTTTTGCTATGCCTATGCTGCGATACCTACCACTTGCTATATCATGCCACCCATATTGCCATACCAAACCTCTAACCATCCTCTCCTAGCAAACCGTTGATTGGCTATGTTACCGCTTTGCTCAGCCCCTCTTATAGCGTTGCTAGTTGCAGGTGAAGATGAAGTATGTTCCATTTTGGAACAGGATTATTTTGGGATATCACAATATCTCTTATTTAATTAATGCATCTATATACTTGGTAAAGGGTGGAAGGCTCGGCCTTATGCCTGGTGTTTTGTTCCACTCTTTCCACCCTAGTTTCCGTCATACCGGTGTTATGTTCCTTGATTTTGCGTTCCTTACACGGTTGGGTGATTTATGGGACCCCCTTGACAGTTCGCTTTGAATAAGACTCCTCCAGCAAGGCCCAACCTTGGTTTTACCATTTTCCACCTAAGCCTTTTTCCCCCGGGTTTTCGCGAGCCCGAGGGTCATCTTTATTTTAACCCCCCCACCCCCCCGGGCCAGTTCTCCTTCGATTGCTGGTCCAAACTAGAGCCCTTTGCAGCGCCACCTTGGGGCAACTTGAGGACTGGTTTTAGTTGTACGGACTGCTCATCCGGATGTGCCCTGAGACCGAGATATGTGCAGCTCCTATCAGGATTTGTCGGCACATTCGGGCGGCTTTGCTCGACTTGTTTTATTACTGTCGAAATGTCTTGTAGTCCGGGATTCTGAGACTGATCGGGTCTTCCCGGTAGAAGGAATATCCTTAGTTGACCGTGAGAGCTTATAATGGGCTAAGTTGGGACACCCCTGCAGGGTATTATCTTTCGAAAGCCGTGCCCGCGGTTATGAGGCAGATGGGAATTTGTTAATGTCCGGTTGTAGAAAACCCGAAGTTGACCTTAATTAAAATACACCAACCGCGTGTGTAACCGTGAAGGTCTCTTCTCGGCGGAGTCCGGGAAGTGAACACGGTGTTGGAGTTATGTCTGACGTAGGTTGTTCTAGGATTACTTCTTGATCACTTCTAGCTTCACGACCGTGCTTTGCTTCTCTTCTCGCTCTCTTTTGCGTTGTTAGCCACCATATATGCTAGTCGCTTGCCGCAGCTCCACCTCACAACCCCATCCTACCTTTAAGCTTAAATAGTCTTGATCTCGCAGGTGTGAGATTGCTGAGTCCCCGTGACGCACAGATTCTACCAATACAGTTGCAGGTGCCAACGATGCCAGTGCAGATGACGCTTCCGAGCTCAAGTGGGAGTTCGACGAGGAACGTGGTCGTCACTATGTGTCTTTTCCTGATGATCAATAGTGGAGCCCAGTTGGGACGATCGGGTATCGGTGTAGCATTTGGGGTAGTCTTCTTTCATTTATGTATTGTGTGAAGTGGCGATTGTAAGCCAACTATGTATCTCTTTCCCTCATGTTTTACATGGGTTGTGTGAAGATTACCTCACTTGCGACATTGCGTTCAATGCGGTTGTGCCTCTAAGTCGTGCTTCGACACGTGGGAGATATAGCCGCATCGAGGGCATTACAAGTTGGTAATCAGAGCCTTCCCCGACCTTAGGAGCCCCCACTGATTGATCGTTTTAGCGGCCGAGTTGTGTCTAGAAAAAAATGTTTTGAGTCATTTAGGAATTATGTATCGGAGAGTTTAGGAATTCTTTTTACTTCCCAGTCTCCTCATCGCTCTGGTAAGGCATCCTGACGTAGAGTTTTGACTCTTCTCTTCTCAAATTTCACTAAATTTTTTTTAGGATCACGCGGGTATCTTAGAATCGTTCCGATGGTTTTGTGATGACAACATTGTCTTGGTGCCTCCTGTCAGCAGGGGTTTAGTGGAAGTGTCCCGGGGAGTTGAGCTCTGAGGTGTTGTCGTCATAATTTTATCGTTGCAGTTCTGGAATACCTGAGTTTAGTACGCCGACATCGAAAATCTCTTTTGTATAGTTGTTGGTGAGATAACCCTGATAGCCCAGTACTGAGGCGAGTGCGGGAGTATTGCCATAACTTGTATAACTGATGCTTTTCGAAGGTTGAGGTACACGATTTCCGAGAGTTCCTTGGTTATGTGTTGAAGGATGGATACAGCTGGATCTAGGTATTGTTAGTTTGGGTGATATATTTTGTGTCCCCTGTATCCCCAACACCTGATTGCATAACCAGGAAGTTTCGGGAGTTTATAGGTGGGAATTCAAGTAGCTCCTAGAATATCTTTCCGACAGATGCATGATATGGGATTGGGTAAATCTCTATCATATGTATTTGTTCCGGCTTATTCTACAAGCCAATCCTTTGTATTGTTTTCAGTTGTAATATTCGAGTTGTTTCGAGGCAGATGGTGATTCCATACCTTTATCTAAATGGCTTCTCAGCTTATGGAAGTGTGATGCTTTACTTTGGAATTCATTCGTTCATTCTTGTTCGAATGTTTATTGTGAAGACTATATGTTGCAATTTCGATCCTTTGATTCAGCTTGAATATATGTCTTTCAAGATGCTAATGGATGTCACCCTCTTCAGGATGGCTCCGCCAACGCGTCAGAATCCGGAAGGCAATGAAGGAAGTCAGGCTAACCCTCCGCCACCACCTCTGCCTCCGGAGGCATGGCAAGCCTTGATGACAGCCACCAATGCCAACTCTCAGATTCTGATTCAGCTCTTGCAAGATCGCAACCAAGGGCAAGGTAATCAGGGAAATCAAGGCCAAGGAAACAATCAGCTGCATTTTGCTACCCTCAATCAGTTCCTTGCAAATCAGCCAAAGACTTTCAGCTACTGTGTCGAGGCCACAGACGCCGATGATTGGCTCGTGGACATCAACAAGCACTTCGAATGTAGCAATCTCAGACCGGAGGATTTTGTCAAGTTTGCCTCTTTTCAACTCAAGGATCAAGCTGCTGAGTGGTTCCAACAATACAAAGATTCCAGAGGAGGTCGTGTGATTACCTGGGATGATTTCCGCCGTGACTTCAAAGCTCATCACATTCCAGAAAGTGTTGTTGAGAGTAAGCGTGAGGAGTTCCGCAATCTCAAGCAAGGCAACATGTCTGTGTATAATACAACACTCAGTTCCAGAAGATCTCTCGTTTTACTAAGCAAGACATCCCTGATGAGAAGAGCATGATTTACCAATTCAGGCGTGGCCTCAGAGAAGGTCTGCAACTAGCTCTCGTGCTTTTTGAGCCGTTAAAGTATGATGAATTCTACAACATGGCACTGAAACATGAGGCTGCTCAGCTCAAGTGTGAGGCATCTAAGAAGAGAGTCAGGGACGCAGTTCAGTCCTCGTCTTCCTCACTAGTGGCAGCCAAGCAACAGAAGTTCTGGTTGCCTCCTCCTCCTCCGTTCCGTCAGCCTTATCAGCAGAAGAACTCAGGTGGTCGTGGATCTTCCCACCCACCCAACCCTGGCTATCAGAACAAGTCTCAGAACCAAGCTCCAAGGACAAATGCTCCTTATCATCGTCCGCTCTCAGAGGTGACTTGCAACAAATGTCAGCAAAAGGGTCACTATGCGAACAAGTGCTTCAACCAAAGGTGCCTTCCGCCTCCTCCTCCTGTGAGATCTTCAAGCAATGCAGTGGTCAAGCATAATTCCCAGTCTGCAAAGGTGAACATGATGAATGCAGCTCAAGCGGAGGAATCTACTGAAGTGATCATGGGTAATCTCTCAGTTAATGATATTCCTGCAAAAGTCTTATTTGATACTGGCGCATCACATTCTTTAATTTCAAGACCTTTTGTGGCTATGCATGATTTGGTTACTCAAGTTTTGCCGAGACCTTTGTCTATTGTCTCTCCGGCGCGACAGTTGTCTTCTCGAGCTTATGTCCCGGATGTCTCTATCAAGATGGGCGACTATAGATTTCTGGCTACACCAATTTTTCTTGGTGACTCTGATATTGATCTTATTCTCGGGATGGACTGGCTTTCTAAGCACAAGGCTCAGCTTGATTGTGCGGCCAGGGAAATTCAATTGACTCACTCTTCTGACGATGTGATCATCTATGCCGCTCGTGATGAAACCATTCGGTTGTTTTCTCTCAATGAGAAGGGCGAATTGGATGCTATCTCTCAGATTCCAGTCATTTGTGAGTACCAAGATGTCTTTCCAGAAGAGCTTCCGGGTATGCCTCCTCACCGACCAGTTGAATTCTTTATTGATCTTGAGCCTGGCACAGAACCCGTTTGCAAGCGTCCTTACAAGCTTGGGCCAAAAGAGTTGAAAGAATTGAAGAAACAACTCGATGAACAAGAGCGTCTGGGTCTGATCAGACCGAGTTCATCTCCTTGGGGTTGTGGTGTTCTTTTTGTCCAGAAGAAGGATGGCACGGACCGACTTTGCGTCGATTACCGTCCATTGAACAAGAAGACAATCAAGAACAAGTACCCACTTCCCAACATCAATGAGCTATTCGAGCAACTTAAAGGTGCTAAAGTGTTCTCCAAGCTTGACCTTCATATGGGTTATCATCAGATTCGCATTCGTGAAGAAGATATTCCCAAGACAGCATTCAGAACAAGCTTTGGTTCTTATGAATATACTGTCATGTCTTTCGGCCTTGTCAATGCTCCTCCAACATTCTCTCGCATGATGAACTTCATCTTCAACCCCTACACCAACGAATTCGTCTTGGTCTATCTCGATGATATATTGGTCTTCTCCAAGAATAAGAAGGATCATGCCAAACATTTGCGATTGGTGCTCGACAAGCTCAGAGAGTATCAATTCTATGCGAAGTTCTCCAAATGTGAATTCTGGCTTGATGAAGTTTTTTACCTTGGGCATATCATCTCTGCGAAGGGCATTGCTATTAATCCCGAGAGGGTGTCTGCAGTTTTGAATTGGGAACCTCCTCAGAATGTCAAGCAGCTTCGCAGTTTTCTTGGACTTGCAAGCTATTGCCGAAGATTCGTTGAGAATTTCTCAAAGATTGCAAAGCCTCTTTCCAACCTCCTCCAGAAGCATGTGAAGTATGTCTGGTCTCCTGAGTGTGACGTTGCTTTCAACGCTATCAAAGAGAAACTCGTCACTTCTCCAGTTTTGACTCCTCCTGACGAATCCAAGCCTTATGAAGTTTTCTGTGATGCTTCTCTTCAAGGTCTCGGTGCTGTGTTAATGCAAGAGAAGAAGGTTGTGGCCTATACCTCTTGTCAGTTGAAGCCCAACGAAAAGAACTACCCCACTCACGATCACAAGAGTCTCAAGTACATCTTCACTCAACCCAACCTCAACCTCAGGCAAACTCGATGGATCGAAATGATTCAAGAGTATAATCCGAGTATTGAATATACTCCAGGCAAGGCTAATGTGATTGCAGATGCTTTGAGCAGGAAGGCTTATTGTAACAGCTTAATCCTCAAGCCCTTTCAACCGGATCTTTGTGAAGCTTTCCGCAAGTTGAATCTCCAAATTGTTCCTCAAGGTTTTCTTGCCAACCTCATAGTCTCTCCTACTTTGGAAGATCACTTTCGTGAGGCACAACTGCTGGATACCATGGTGAAGAAGGTGAAACGTGGTATTGACAAGGGCATTTCCAAATACAAGTGCTATCGCGTTGATGACAGAGATACTCTTTTCTTCGAGGACCGGATTGTGGTTCCAAAGGGTGATCTACGGAAAGTCATTATGAACGAGGCGCACAATTCACTCCTATCCATTCATCCTGGAAGTACGAAGATGTACCATGACCTCAAGCAGTCGTATTGGTGGACTCGAATGAAGCGAGAAATTGCTCAATTCGAGAATGAATGTGATGTCTGCAGAAGGGTGAAAGCAGAACACCAACGACCAGCTAGTCTACTCCAACCTCTTGCTATTCCAGAATGGAAGTTTGATCATATCGAAATGGACTTCGTGACTGGTTTTCCTAAGTCCAAGCGTGGAAATGATGCCATCTTCGTCGTCATCGAGAAGCTCACTAAAGTGGCTCATTTTCTTCCTATCAAAGAGTCTATCACAGCAGTGCAGCTGGCAGAGCTTTACACCTCCAGAATTGTCTCCTTGCATGGCATTCCACAATTGATTTCTTCAGACCATGGCAGCATCTTTACCTCCAAGTTTTGGGATTCTTTTCAGAAGGCCATGGGCACAAACATTCGCTTCAGCACAGCTTCCCATCCTCAAACTAGTGGACAAGTCAAGCATGTCAACCAAATTCTTGAAGATATGCTCAGGGATTGTGTTATCTCTTTCGGCATGAAGTGGGAGGATTGTCTTCCATATGCTGAGTTCTCTTACAACAACAGCTTTCAAGCGAGCTCGGGCAAAGCCCCATTCGAGATTCTCTATGGCAGAAAGTGCCGTACTCCTCTCACTTGGTCTGAGACGGGCGAACGCCAACTTCTTGGCAACGATTTGATCACAGAGGCTAAAGATATGTGTAAAGTCATTCGTGAGAATCTCAAAGCCGCTCAATCGCGCCAGAAGAGCTATTATGATATCAAACACCATGATTTGGCTTTCGAGATCGGAGATCATGTCTACCTCCGCGTCTCTCCAATGAAAGGCACTCATCACTTTGGTATCAAAGGGAAAGTTGCCCCTAGATACGTCGGTCCTTTCAAGATCATCGGCAAAAGAGGCGATCTCGCCTATCAACTTGAGCTTCCCCCAAACTTTGCAAATGTGCACGATGTGTTCCATGTGTCACAGCTTCGCAAGTGCTTCAAGACGCCCGAGCGCACCATCAACTTCGAAGAGATTGATCTTCAAGAAGATTTGTCTTATCATGAGCATCCAGTTGCTATTCTTGAAGAAACTGAGCGCAAGACTCGCAACAAGTCCATCAAATTCCTGAAAGTGAAGTGGTCACACCATTCAGACCGAGAAGCCACCTTGGAGCGCGAGGACCACCTCTGTTCCGAATATCCGGAGTTCTTTCAGTCCTAGATCTCGGGACGAGATCCTCTCGTAGTGGTGGAGTGTTGTAACACCCCGGATGTAACTTGCCATATTCGTAACTCCAACTCTTGCCATTTTCGGCAATGTGATATGATATTTCCTCCGTGTTTGGGTTTCCCTTCATTTTGCATTTTGTCCTTGTCATGCATTTCATATCGTGTCATCATGTGCATCGCATTCGCATACGTGTTCGTTTCATGAATCCGAGCATTTTCCCCGTTGTCCGTTTTGCAATCCGGCGCTCCTATGTTCCCCGGCGTACCCTTTTACCTTTTTCCGTGAGCGTGTATTAAACTTTATCGGAATGGACCGAGGTTTGCCAAGCGGCCTTGGTATAGCACCGGTAGACCGTCTGTCAAGTTTCGGGTCATTCGGAGGTCGTTTGATACTCCAACGGTTAACCGGGTAACCGCGAAAGCCTCTTGTGGGTTGCAGCCCAAAACCCCTCCAAAACAGCCCAATAACCCATCTAAGTCACTCCCATGTCCATCGTTGTTCGATCACAATCGTGTGGCCACAAACCGTGCTCAATTTGGAGCCTCCTAGCCCCTCCTACCTATAAATACACCTCCCCCTTCGAAATTTTCGGGCAAACCCTAGCTCCCCGCTCCCCTCCGCGCGCCGGACACGTCCGGTCCGCGCCGGACTAATCGCGCCGCCGCCCCGGGCCAACCCTCGCGCGCCACGTGGCCTCCCCGCGCCGTCCCCGCCGCCGGCCCGCCAGGCCCGCCGCCGAGCCCCGACGCCCGTCCGCCGCCGCGCTCCTCCGCCCCCGCGGCCCAGCCGCGCCCCGCCGATCTCCGCCGCGGCTCCGCCGCCCCGCCGACCTCCACCGCCGCGCGCCCCCGCCATCCTCCTCCGCCACCGCCCACGACGAGCAGCGCCGCCGCCGCCGCGCCGCCGTCCCGCGTCGCCCGCGCCGCCGCCTGCCCGCGCCGTCGCCGCCTCCCCGCCTCGCCGGCTCCTCCTCCGGCCGGATCCGGGGCCGGGCAGGCCAGATCCGACCTCCGCCGCCTTCCCCCGTCTCACTCTGGCGAAGCTCCGGCGGACCTCGTTCCGCGTGCCACCAAACCCTAGAGCCGTTTCGCAAGGGGTATATTTCTCTGTCTTTTCTGCAGATATTTTGTTGCATGTTCATCGCATCATAACTTGCTGCACACTGCTCCGTTTCGTGCGTGTAATATGTCAAATTGTTCGCCTCGGCGAGTACATCATTCCATCTCATTGCATCATTTTCATTTGAGCTCATCTTGATGCCCGAAATTCTGTTAGAATAGGGCTATGTGATGTTAGTTTCAGATCTGTTTCACTACATGCACTTTTGTCATTTTTGCCATGATTGATGTGTGCACCCTATGAACTTGAGCCCTACATGTGTTTTGTAATATGCCATGCCATATTTACAGGGGTGTATGCCATGTATTTTTGTGATCTTTGTGGTGACTAGCACAAGCATGCAAACTAAGGATCATAATGTTGCTGATTTCCCTGCTGTTATTTTTATGCCATGTGTTCATGTTCTATCAGAGAGATCTATGCCTCTTTTGAGCATGATCAGTAAGGGTGTTTTGAACATATGGATTCTCTCTATCCATAAATGTCTTTGCTTGTAATTATGGAGTGCCATAGCTTGAGTCAATCGAGCTCTACTTTTGCTATAAAATGTTCCTGGCAGATTGTTTACATGTTATTCGATTTTGCCAAGCTTGTTTTAGTTGATCCTTGCATGCTATGATGTTGTTCTTGCCATTATTAGCTTCTATGCCATGTGTGCTTGGTGGGTGTATGCTTATTTTATCATGCAATGCTCCGTAGTGAGTGCACCGAGCTCGTAAACATGCCTACTTGTTATCTGTTCCTTTTTGGCTCATGGTTTATCATGCAAGTCTGAAAACTGTAACGAAACTTGCTTAATTGACATGGGTGCTATTATAGTTTCTGTTCCTTTTTGGCTCATGGTCAGTAAGGGACTTTTGTTCAATGCTTTTATGAGATTCATGCCACGCCATATTTTTCTATGTCCTGTTCCTGTAGCATGTTGTTTCCTTGCTCTAAACATGGCTTCCTGATGTCAATTTCTGGCATGATATTATTTTCACTAAGTCTGTGAAGCTGATATGTTTTGCACTTTTGCCATGCTTGTTTGAGCCTGTTGTGGTGTGATTTAGCCGTAGCTCATTGTTCATCTTTTGCCAAGCATCATGAGTAGATCACTTCCATATGCTTTGCTGATATGTTTGGGTGCAGTAGCTTAATTTCTCGCTGCATGCTAAGTGGCAGCATGCTGTTAAACGCAGAAATATGTCATTCTTGTTTTGCTTGTCATTTGCAAAGCGTGCATCCGATTCCGGTGATCTTTATATCGATTTCAACCGAAATCACTTCACCTTTCCAGTGGCATACTTGGTTTGCCAAGATTATGCCTTGTTCATCCTTTTCCTTCCGGAGCACGCATATGCATTGCATACCACATCTCGCATATCATGCCACGTTTTGCATCATGTTGCTTGCGCATTGCATCATGGTTGATAGTTGTTCCTTTGCTTGTGTTCTTGTTTTGGGTAGAGCCAGGAGACGAGTACGTGACCGAGGAACCTGTTGAGAATGCTTACGAGGATCAAGCTTTCGACAACCCTGAGAACTTTGCAGGCAAGATGACCATACCCTCGAAATCACTTCTATCTTTGCTTGCTAGATGCTCGCTCTTTTGCTATGCCTATGCTGCGATACCTACCACTTGCTATATCATGCCACCCATATTGCCATACCAAACCTCTAACCATCCTGTCCTAGCAAACCGTTGATTGGCTATGTTACCGCTTTGCTCAGCCCCTCTTATAGCGTTGCTAGTTGCAGGTGAAGATGAAGTTTGTTCCATTTTGGAACAGGATTATTTTGGGTTATCACAATATCTCTTATTTAATTAATGCATCTATATACTTGGTAAAGGGTGGAAGGCTCGGCCTTATGCCTTGTGTTTTGTTCCACTCTTGCCACCCTAAATTCCGTCATACCGGTGTTAGGTTCCTTGATTTTGCGTTCCTTACACGGTTGGGTGATTTATGGGACCCCCTTGACAGTTCGCTTTGAATAAGACTCCTCTAGCAAGGCCCAACCTTGGATTTACCATTTGCCACCTAAGCCTTTTTTCCCTCGGGTTTTCGCGAGCCCGAGGGTCATCTTTATTTTAACCCCCCCGAACCAGTTCTCCTTCGATTGCTGGTCCAAACTAGAGCCCTTTGCAGCGCCACCTTGGGGCAACTTGAGGACTGGTTTTAGTTGTACGGACTGCTCATCCGGATGTGCCCTGAGACCGAGATATGTGCAGCTCCTATCAGGATTTGTCGGCACATTCGGGCGGCTTTGCTCGACTTGTTTTATTACTGTCGAAATGTCTTGTAGTCCGGGATTCCGAGACTGATCGGGTCTTCCCGGTAGAAGGAATATCCTTCATTGACCGTGAGAGATTATAATGGGCTAAGTTGGGACACCCCTGCAGGGTATTATCTTTCGAAAGCCGTGCCCGCGGTTATGAGGCAGATGGGAATTTGTTAATGTCCGGTTGTAGAAAACCCGAAGTTGACCTTAATTAAAATACACCAACCGCGTGTGTAACCGTGATGGTCTCTTCTCGGCGGAGTCCAGGAAGTGAACATGGTGTTGGAGTTATGTCTGACGTAGGTTGTTCTAGGATCACTTCTTGATCACTTCTAGCTTCACGACCGTGCTTTGCTTATCTTCTCGCTCTCTTTTGCGTTGTTAGCCACCATATATGCTAGTCGCTTGCCGCAGCTCCACCTCACAACCCCATCCTACCTTTAAGCTTAAATAGTCTTGATCTCGCGGGTGTGAGATTGCTGAGTCCCCGTGACTCACAGATTCTACCAATACAGTTGCAGGTGCCAACGATGCCAGTGCAGATGACGCTTCCGAGCTCAAGTGGGAGTTCGACGAGGAACGTGGTCGTTACTATGTGTCTTTTCCTGATGATCAGTAGTGGAGCCCAGTTGGGACGATCGGGGATCGGTGTAGCATTTGGGGTAGTCTTCTTTCATTTTGGTTCCGTAGTCGGACCTTGAGTGTAATCTGGATGATGGATGTTTATTTATGTATTGTGTGAAGTGGCGACTGTAAGCCAACTATGTATCTCTTTCCCTTATGTATTACATGGGTTGTGTGAAGATTACCTCACTTGCGACACTGCTTTCAATGCGGTTATGCCTCTAAGTCATGCTTCGACACGTGGGAGATATAGCCGCATCGAGGGCGTTACAACGCATGCGAGCAGTCCGCCGCGCAGGCTTACCGGGAGGGGTGCGTGCAGGTGTGCGTATTGACAGGGAGGCGTGTGAGTAGTTCTGTGGAATAATGGTAGGAATGGCAGAAGTCCGCAACGCATGCTCACCGGGAGGCGAGACAGCGTCTGACCGCAGCCTGCCTTGCTCCCACTGGTCCGTATTATTTGCGCGCCCGAGCCGCCGGCCATAATAGGTGGCCGCACCCCCGGTCCGCAGTGGTCACTAACGTCTTGACTCTGGAGTGTATGACGATGCCGCCGAAGCGCACCATAGGAGTGAGTGGAGATGCCGAGGCTGGTGAAGCACCTGCGCAACGCGTGAAGCTGGGCACAGAAGTTTCCTGCCGCCGCCGAAGAGGTCTCGCGCGGGCAGCAGCACAACCTTGACTTCGTCGGCGCCGTCGTGTCCCCCCCCCCAGCCGGAGATGGAGGTCAACAACAACTCCGGCAACGACTGTGACTCCGACGAAAAACCGGTTAGTCATCTATATACCCATTTGTGAGGCAAACATATCATGTGTTTTCTAGAACACAAATCCTATGGTTATGTTCTTTGAGTCCATGAAATCAGAGTAATTAAGATCCGTTAGATGCATGTAGTGTATTATTGTTTGAATGTTATCCATATAGAGTTAGTGATTAATTGTTTGTTCTGTACAAATGATTTTTGCTAATAATCCGACTAGGGTTAGCTTGCGTGCTAATAATTCATGGCCAGATATTGAGAATTGATTTTGAATGTCCTACATATATGTTTGTGCCTTTTTCTTCCTGATCTTGAGAATTGATTTCGAATGTCCTACATGTTATGCCATTTTTTCTTTCAGATTGGTATGTACACAGATGAGGCTCCAGGTAGCGCCGCCGCCGGATGTAGATATTGGACCCGGCTGTGCGGCTAGAAGCACCACCCTGGACCTGACGAACCAGTAGAATCTTTGGCGGATCACATCAGTGATCTCCCGGACGGCATCCTTGGGGAGATCATCTCCCTTCTCCCCACCAAGGATGGCTGCCACGCACAAGTCCTCGCATCTCGGTGGTGCACTCTATGGCGCACCGCGCCTCTTAATCTCGACTATCATCAGCTATCTCTCGATGATGATTCTAAACTCCCCGGAGCCATCATCTCCTCCCACCAGGGCTCTGTTCAACGCATCTGCTTCCCGGCATGCTACCTGCTGGACATACCCTGCATGGTGGCCGCCTGGCTAACATCCTGTCAATTCGATAAACTCCAGCAGCTTGAGTTCTACCATGACTATGTATGTAACATACAACGAACAGATGTAGCTGTGCCCTCACTACCGATGTCCATCTCGTGGTTTTACTCATCTCTCCACACCGCCACCTTCGCTCGGTGCCATCTAGCAGACAATCTGGTACAAGTGCTTCGACTCCCACTGCTAAAAAAACTTGCACTTGTGGCGGTTCATCTATCGGAGGCCGCCCTGCATAACATCATCCACTCCAGATGCCCTACCCTGGAGCGCTTGCTGCTTGTTTTTGCAATGGAAATTTGTATCTGTTGTCTCAAAATAAAGCCGCCCCACCTTGTAAGCATGGGAATTTTTTTTTGGACATGATCTCATCATCGAAGATGCCCCTTCACTTCAAAGGTTGCTCCTTGATTCTGTTATAGCACCTTCCCAAATAACTGTAGTGTCTACTCATAAACTGGAGGCCTTGGGTGCAATTTGTGATCCTTTTAGATGGTTCAAGATGGTGTTTGGCTCCACACCTATTGAGGTACTGTATATTATTCACGTAAACTTTTGTAATCTGCGTTTTTCATTTGTGCGCATAAGTTAAGTATCATCTTGGAGTATACTTTTTGTACTAACATTATGTTCTATGCTCAACGAAGAACTTGTCCATCCTATCAGTGGTGGTGGATTCTGTCAAGACCTTACGTATCATTATGTGGTGTTTTGATCTGAACATGATTATTGGCTTGCTGCAATGCTTTCCATGTCTAGAGAATTTGTATATAAAGGTGATGATTTCACGCACATTGAAAGCCCATATATAATGTACTATAATTAATTGTTCATCTATCACTCTTTCAACATAATCTTTTTTAGACATTAACTGTTTTCAATCTTCATCTCTATTTAGGCACTAACACATGGACGAGAAGGTATAACCAATCGATGGTTCAAGAAGGACCAGGATTTTCTCAGATCTCATGACATTAGTTTGAAGACAGTAACGCTAGAAGGATATGCATCCAACAATGCAAACACTATCTTTGTCACATTCTTCATGTTGAATGCGAGGGCACTATTCTCCATGAGGATTAAGTTTTTCAACAAGAATTTTCTTGCAGCTGCAAGTGTTGAACAACATAAAAAGAAGTTTCAGGTGGACCTAAGGGCTTCTGATCGTGCTCGGCTTCTATTTACAACCGCTTGTCATCATGGACCAGTAGAATTTCGGGGACGGGATCTTGAGTTAGATGCCATTGTCCTGTTCAAAGTGGATTTTGTTTAAACTTGATGAGCAATTAATCCTCGTGCTTTTGTACTATTTGTTAGCTGGAGTTAGATATTGTTGCCCTTTTCAACTTGATTTTGACCAATATTTTCTATCATACTGGGCCAATGGCTTGCCATTTCTTTAATTAAGACATAAATATTATAAGCATTCACAACATAGGGAAAGAACATCACTCTCGTAGGATCCTTGAGATCTTTGTTCATTACAGAACCGCAAGTTCTTAGCGCCCACCAGCACCCACAAACTTATTTTCTGCTTGCACACCAAATGGGCTTTAATTCTTAATAAGAAAGGCTGCATGGTAGTCATAGATTAGGATTTATCATTTACGACCCACGAGGAAATACCCTATCCAGGGCGGTGCCGACTCGACAGTAAACATCGAGAAACCTGGTACTAAAATTACTGTAAATCCAAAACTCGCCTCAAAATCATGAAACTTGGCATGGTGTTATGTCATAGCACTAACATGTTGTGGTAAAAAATTAGTCCAATTTGGGACAAGTTTTGGTACAAACTTCTTACAAACCGGAGCTTCTGTTAACAAGGCTCATGGTTTCGAGAGGGACCTTGTCACCTATGTGTGCAAAATGACATATGCTGTCTCTTCTCGCCTTGGTTTATTTTCAGAGGCAACATGCAACTATTGTAGCGTCATCCTAAAAATATGAAATTATTCATGGTGCGTTTTGCCTTTTTATACATTATTTGAGTTTCCTAGGCATTTTGGAACGTACTTTGGTGTGTGCAAAGGTCATATGTTTATGGAATCAAGTCCTTATAAGTTACAATAAGTACATATGTTGTTGTTCTGTGTGCAATGACATCGTATACGGACCACTGGGGAACTCGAGGGTGAAGATTTCATCAATCGCTGATAATTGTATACCACCAAGCGTTTGCCCACAACACACACGGCTTATTACTAGCATTCGTCTGTGTTGTTTATCGGTCTTCACACACATTTTTTTATTACAGACATATTTGCCGCGTATCACACACATCTTATTATATTGAACCGTTTCTGTTCTCTTGGCTCAAAGCAAACAGTTCATCCGAGTGAACAGCATGCCGTATATCGCACACACCTTGATCTGGCTGACCGTTTCTTTCGTGTTGCCTAATGACAAAAAGTTCATCCTAGTGAACCGTATGCCGTATATCGCACACACCTTCATCTGGCTGCCCGTTTCTTTTGTTCCTCCTCACCACAAATAGTTAATTGAACTGAACCATATGCCCTGCATCGCACACGCAACAAAAATCTGAACCGTGTTTGATGCATCTGTCATCACAAACGCTTTGCACCTTTTTTGTTGGGTTTTTTACACCATTGTTTGCCATTAATGCATCGCACACAGTTTCGTCGAAGGGTCTCTGATCGTAGTGTCGCGTTAGCAGCATCCTGTAGTAGTGAATGCTACACCTACGTAATCCCAGTTACGTAAGTAACGTAATGTGAAACGTGTGGGTTGTTGATTAGAGATAGGGTGGCCCACCACCATGAAAATAAGGGGGAGAGAGAGATGCAATTTACGTTAACCCTTTCGTAGGTTCTTGTAGATGTAGAAAGATCTAAAATGTGTGAATGTGTAGTGGACGTACTATTGGAGTGCCTAAGATAAATTGTGTATGTAAACCCTATGTGTTTATTTACTTCACATGTTAGCTTTGACTCGGGTCAAACCTTCTAAATTTATACACATAAAACGAATCATCATTCCATATATTTTCATACTCCTACAATATATCTTATTATTGTTTTGAAAGTTCATATACACCGGACGAGATTGATGCAAACATGGCAGGTTTTCATTACATTTCAAACTTTTAGAAGATAGAAAAATAAAAGAAACCCGACCCTAAACCTATTCTACGGTCATGACCGACGTTCTCCATCTGCGATCTCCATGTACGGGGGCGGGGTTCAAGACCCGTGTAGTAAAGGTGTGGTCTCCGGTGAGGAAGAGTAGAACACCGGAGACGGACCGGCCAGTTGGCACACCATGCCCTGCTGCCTCCCATACCCTACTCATCCGGAGGAGTCCCCGACCTCGACACTGCCGTTGGACATGAGGTCGATGATGATGGACGTGGACCGTCCGTTGCTTCACCTGCCACATGCCCCACAAAATGTTGGATGGCGGCAAGTAGGATGCGTGGCTGACAATGCTCCTCCCGTCGTTGGCCGCCACTTTGGCCACCGCTTGTGCGGTCACGTCCGCTCTACGCCGCTATTGTGTTGCGAGCGGTGACTTGAGCGAGGGCGGCGACCTCGAGCTTCATCCCCGAAGACTAGCTCTCCCGCAGAGCGTTCACGCTCGCGGTCAGGGCGGATGTGGTGCCTGGTAGTAGGAGGATGCGCTATGGTGTGGAGTTTAGCTGGGGGTTGCCACTTTAAGTAGCACATTCCAGTGAGGCCAAGCGTCCGGGTGCGTCATTAAGTCACCGGAGTTGGTTCATCGGGCACAGAGCCTCTTAATGATGGCATACCCACGGACAGCATGAATGCGGGCAGCTGGCGCCGGCTGGGAATGCACCGCGCGATGGCGCGAGGGACAAGGGTTTTTGGTGTGCTAGGGTAGTCAGCTGCGGTCGTGGCAATGTTGGAGATGCCCTTTCCTCACAAGCGATCCCCACATGTCATTGAAAAAGCAAGATGACACGACAAGGTCTTAGGTCCTGGGGATGCAGTTGGCCGCACTAGAACACTCCGCGAACGCATGGCGGCGCGCGCACACTTCGGCGCCTCGTGCATCCTCCACGAGTCGGGTGTTGATCTACTGGTCGTGACACAGTGCTAATGCCACCCTCGGCACCGTGAAGCCGACTGAGTCCAGCGACGATGAGCGTGTCGCTCACCACGGTCGTCGTGTCCAGAGGCGATGCGGGAGTTGCGCCATGTTGCTAGACCCCACGACCCACATGAACGGTTGCCAATGGCGAGGAGGTCATGGGCCAACTGCTCCATTGGACTAGTCTGCGCCACGTCATCCCGACGGGTGTACCCCACATGTCGCTTTCCTTGTTTTCCCAGCCAAATTCGAGCGCCAGTGCTCCGTGTTGCGCATTAGGCACAAAATAGGTGGTTTTTGTGCCCTGGTTCAAATGTGGTACAGTACCAAGTTGTTACCCTATCCCCAAGTGTAGTTGTTTTGGGCACGGTTCCACCCTTTTCCTTTTCAACTAGTGAAGCGTAACACTTGATTAAGTAGCTGGATGGTGTACTAATGTAGGTGTCCGACTGTTTGAAGGAATAATTGAGGTGTGCCCGGTCCGTGCCCGCATTTAGGGGTCCAATTTACCATGTTCCGATAGTAGTAACTATACTAGTCCCTGCATACTCCCTCTGTTTTTATGTACTCTGCATTTTAGCTTTGCTCAAAGTCAAACTTTGTAAACTTTGACAAAGTTTATAGACAGAAATAATAACATATTGATGAGGACATGACTACCTTGGATATGACCAAAAATATTGCATACATGCATATTTGTCAGGTGATTTCTAGTGCAAACTATTCAATAATCTGTTTATGTTATCCAGAACAAAAATACTTCACACACTTTTGTGTTTTGTCTAATTGCAGGTGTATGGGATATCTTTACAATCCACATATGAAGATAGGGGAAAAGGAGAAGTTTAGGTTCTGTTCAAAAAGTCCTCTCACGTCACGTTTGGGCCAAGAGAAGATAGAGTCCAAGTCTCTCACGTTCTGGATTCAGATTCGGACTGCACAGACATACCTGACTTAAAAGGCCAACAACTTTTTCATACGGACTCCAAATTGGGTGATTCTTTTTTTGTTGGAAAGTAGATTTTGTCCTCTTTCCAACCCAATTGGATTCACCTTTAAATTCGTCCGGAGCATTGAGATATGGATGAAACAATCTGACGCTGCAGTAGAATCCGAGTCAAACAACAAGTCCAAAGGTGTTGCATCACCTCCACTTGGGCCCATGAGCCTTGTACGACCTAGGGTTGGTTTTAGGCTACCCTGAGACGTCCTCCCACCTCATTGGCCGCCACCCCTTGCTCCTATATAAGTAGATCCATCTAGTAGCTTTTTTCTTGGGGTATTTGTTTAGTTAAAAGTTAGCCATTGCAACTTCGTGTACTTTGTTTGTGTCCAACGACCAGACCAAGAGTACTTTCGGATCCCCACCTTTATCAATACTTCATCTGTATTCACAATATTCAGATTGCATTATCGTATTGTTGCATGTTCTTCGATTGCGTCCAGGAATAGACCTTCGTGGTCAGGCTGATCATGCTTCCGGCATCGTCAGTAACCTCAGGAGATTGGTTTAGCGATTGCTAAGGCGCAACATCGTGCATGTTTGTAGTCGGATTGTCAAAGTCGACTCCACAAAATCGATAGTTATCATCTCATCAAAAGATTGGGACACCCTCGCCTCTATCACATATACAATAACGAATGAATTCCATTAGATTCATTATTGAATATACTTTCATATCATATAGATTTGCTATTGTAAATGTTCATATTTTTTCTAAAATTTGGTCAAATTTTATGAGGTTTGACTTCAATCAAACCTAATATGCAGAGTAAATAAAAACGAAGGGAGTATCTTACTCCGTGACCAAGACGAAAGGGAAAAAGACAACTTATTGTTTATTTGAGCTGTTCAAGCACTAATGCAGGTTGCTCGTAACGCAACACTACGATCAGAGACCCTTATACGAAAATGTGTGCGATGCCATAATCGCAAATGTTGGTGTAAAATAACCTTCAAAACAGGTGCAAAATGTTTTCGATGGGGGATGCATCAAACACGGTTTAGATTTTAGTTGTTTGTGCGATGCAGGGCATACAGTTCAGCTCAATTAACTATTTGCGATGAGGAGGAAAAAAGAAACGGGCAACCAGATGAAGGTGTGTGCGACATATAGCATACGGTTCACTCGGATGAACTATTTGTGATTAGGCAACACAAAAGAAACGGTCAGCCAGGTGAAGGTGTGTGCGATATACGACATGCGATTCACTCGGATGAATTGTTTGCGTTGAGACAAGAGAACATAAACGGTTCAATATAACAAGATGTGTGTGATACGCGGCAAACAACGTGTAATCAGAAATGTGTGCGAAGACCGATAATAACACAGACGATTGCGGCTAATAAGACGTATGTGATATGCTCTGTCTACACAACATCTATTGGCTATTGGGGGACGGGCGGTCATCCGGATACGCCATAAGGATGCGAAGAGGCATCCTATCTGCAAGGACTATCTGTTCTACCAGTAGCTCATGTAAGAAAACTCTCAAGTTAAGTGTGCTCAGGCTAGAGCAGCCTTGAGATAGGTGACTGGATGGGAAGTTGTGTTGATGTTAAATTAACTGATAGGATGGGTCATATCTGTCAAATTAAATGACTGATACGACCCATCCCATGAGTTAATTTAACCTCAAGGTCCTTGTTTTTTTTAACACATGCATGTTAAAGAAGGTCTACCGCATTACTTTTTGATAATGTGCGATATATGGCATATAGTTAATCCATCCGACCTGTTCGTGATGGAATAGGTTGTGTGTGTTGTGGGAAAACGCTTGCTAGTATTCAACCGTTTGCGATTGATGAATTCATCACCGACGGGTTCCCTAGTGTGGTCCGTGCTCATCTGATCATCATCTACTTCTTGTGCTAGCTCGATGTTCCTTCTATGCTAAGTTTCCATTAATTGATGGTGTTTTATGAACACGCCACCATTTCCCGCCGTTTCCTCAACTATTTCTCGCCACCCAGCTATATTACGCATAGGCGGCGTGCGACGCACGAAGACGACAAGCGCAACCTGTAGCACATCCACCTTTTCCAAGCATGCCAACCCACCAAAGCGCCACCCCTGCCATCAACCTCGTCGACGAGGAAAACGAGCAGGCGCCACGGCCCGTCGAGGCCGAGGCGCTCCTCGGCCATGCGATGGACGACGCCATGATGCGTGTCATCATCAGGGTTGAGCAGACCTTTGGTGCATGGCGCTTGAGTGTCGTGCATCAAGATAGGCATGTCAGCGCCGACAGGCTGCAGCTCGCCGCACAACATGA
This sequence comes from Aegilops umbellulata, assembly GCA_032464435.1. Lineage (NCBI taxonomy): Eukaryota > Viridiplantae > Streptophyta > Magnoliopsida > Poales > Poaceae > Aegilops > Aegilops umbellulata. Next base: position 204,713,408 of record CP136055.1, read on the forward strand.
TCGATGGCGCACCGCAGAGCAAGCTAGGCGCGTCCGCGCTGATAGGCTGCGGCTTGCTGCACGGCGAGACCGCTGGAGTGCCGCAGAGCGAGAGGCACGGTGAGCCGCACAGCAAGAGCGGATCCATCGGTCCTTGCCTGCTATTGACACGGCATCGCAGCTGGGTACACGTCCCGTCAGTACCCCCATTCCTCGCCAGGAGTGGGCAGAGGCCCTCAGTGCCGTATTTGCACCAGAGGCGGGCTGTGCTGTACTTGAACCGAACACCCATTGCGCCATTCGCATGGGTGCCGCCGTTCTCCTTGTTCAAGGCCTGCTAGATGCCAACGCACTGGTCCGTAGGCTCGACCGCCTCCTTGCCCTAGTGTCCACCTAGGCGCAGTAGAGGAACATGGTCGTTGCATCCTCGAGTTGGTGATCTCCAATGAAATAGCCAACTTGGAGGTCGAGACCGTGCTCCAGATGTATCGCGAGCGTGTCTACCGCTTGGACGAATCCCTGCACGAGTTCAGGTAGAGCCAAGAGCTACCCTAGGCAAGGGCTGCTGCTTATGGTCTCATGGACGCGTTTTATTTTGAAAAGTCATTTTTACGTGGATAGCTATGTATTCACAACAATCATAGTATTGCTCTGTTTATTTTGTCTGTTTCAATGTGTGTACTTTGTTTTCCATTATTATATGTTCTGTTTCAATGTGTGTATATACGCATTCCATTCTGTATATGTGGATGATAACAGCTAGATTCAAATTAGTATCCAAAAACAGATAGAAAATGGAATTCATAATATATATATATATATATTAATTGTTCATTAGTTCATCACAGAGTATATATATATATATATATATATATATATATATATATATATATATATATATATATATATAAAATATCCTCACATATACGTGATGATACTTAACTACTAGGTACAATGCATAAAATTGAAAACGAACAATACTAAAATTAACAATCCCTCCTAGGGCCAGTATTCCGGTAGCCCCTCTCCAGCAGCAACCTGGTGCGCGGCATCTTCCCAATGCGGAGGCAGTACTCTGACTCCTCCACCTCACGCGCTTGACGTATCGATCTGCCTCTTGCTGGCGAACGCGCGCGGCCGATCTTGCCATTTCGCTGGGCGCACACCAGAGCTCCTCGTTGGTGGCACGCTGGAGCTTATCGGTGCACCTCCATGCAATGACGAGGCGCCCAGTGCCTATGACCTTCGTCGCGACGTACCCGTCTTCGTATACCTCCTCGGCACGACAACACGCCCGCCCCCAAAGCTCCACCGCCTCCTTTTTCCAGGCAGCATCACGGGCTTTACAGACCGCCTGGTACCAGGATTCCTCCTCCGCCATCTCCTTCTTGAATGCCACTTGCCTGGCTTTCTCAGCCGGCGGGTGCGACTCCCACCGACAAAGAATGTACTGGCCCCAAAACCAATCCAAAGTTGGGGGTCCGGCGCAACCTCGTGAGGCGGCGTGTAGGGGTCCTCGTCGCTGCTAATCGAGTAAGCGTCCTCGGGGGGCGGCAACTCCTCGTCACCGTGTGGGCAGACCGGCGGCGGCATGGAAGAGATTTGAGAGAGAGAGAGAGAGGGCGAGTGAGGGGAGGATGTAGATGAGAATGCAGGTGGGATGACGTGAGGAAGGTAGTATTTATTGGCGGCCGAATTCTAGATCGACGGGGACAGTACACACGCCGGTTGCCAAAATTTACGAGTACTGTAGTTTGAATTACACACGATTACCGTAGCAAAATCCATGTGTGAACATAATACCTGACGGTTTCCAATACAGAATCGTGTCTAATTAATGATCCCCACCAATCACCTACCAAACCTCGAGCTGTGAGATAGAATGCCAATCATGTGGGGGTTGGTTGTCTTGCTAGATCTTTACATTTTGTTTTTTGAACACCAGATATTTACATCGTCTGATGATTTTTTAAATCGCACACAAGTACACAAAAATATGATACTTCAAACCGTTTTGGTTAGGCTGTAAGAGGAAGCTATCTCCCATTCGTCATCAAATATGCATTGTTCCCTCTCGGAACCACGAACCTTCTAGCGAGTAGCTCCAGTTTCTGAGGGTGTGTGTCCAAACGTTCGTCAAACATGCCAATTTCTTTACCACATCATCTTGGCGGCATGACATTACATGAAGCAACGTTTCATGTTTTTCTGATCATTTTTTTATTTTTTGGAATTAAAATGCCATGGCACTCCATGCATGTGCCCATGCCTTGAGACCAATATGTTTGAAAATTCCTTCTAATTTATTGCACAGGAAATTAACTCGCACACAAGTACACAAAAATATGATTTTTCAAACCGTTATGGTTTGGCGTTGCATGTAGATGTAGTTCAAATTTGAATTATGGTCATTAGATGGTTAGAAAATCAGTTAAATGTCTTTAAAAGGTCAAATGACCCCTGGAATTTTCCAAATTTTCACATGACAGTTGTATTAGTGCGTGTTCAAACATTCGTCAAACATTCCAATTTCTTTACCACATCATCTTGGTGCCATGACATTACATCAACCAAGGTTTCATGTTTTTCTGATCATTTATTTATTTATTTGGCATTGAAATGCAATGGCACTCCATGCATGTGCCCATCCCTTAAAACCAATACATTTGAAAATTCCTTGTAATTTACTGCACATTGAATTAACTCACACACAAGTACACAAAAATGTGACTTTTCAAACTGTTATGGTTAGGCGTTGCATGTAGATATAGTTCAAATTTGAATTACGGTGATTAAATGGTTAGAAAATCAATTAAATGTCTTTAAAAGGTCAAATGACCCCTCAAATTTCCCAATTTTTCACATAATAGTTGCATTAATGCACGTTAAACATAGGAAAAAAATTGAAGGCCAGAACAGGAAGCTATCTCCCGTTCGTCATCAAACATGCATTGTTCCCTCTCGGAACCACGAACCTTCTAGCGAGTTGCTCTGGTTTGTGAGGGGTGTGTGTACAAACGTTTGTCAAACATGCCAATTTCTTTACCACATCATCTTGGTGGCATGACATTACATCAATCAAGGTTATATGTTTTTCTGATCATTTATTTATTTTTTGGAATTAAAATTGCATGGCACTCCATGCATGTGCCCATGCCTTGAGACAAATATGTTTGAAAATTCCTAGTAATTTACTGCACATGTAATTAACTCGCACACAAGTACACAAAAATATGATTTTTCAAACCGTTATGGTTAGGCATTGCATGTAGATGTAGTTCAAATTTGAATTACGGTCATTAAATGGTTAGAAAATCACCTAAATGTCTTTAAAAGGTCAAATGACCCCTAAAATTTTCCAAATTTTCACATGACAGTTGTATTAGTGCATGTTAAACGTAGGAAAAAATTTGAAGGCCGTAAGAGGAAGCTATCTCCCGTCTGTCATCAAACATGCATTGTTCCCTCTCGGAACAATGAACCTTCTAGCGAGTTGCTCCGGTTTGTGAGGGGTGTGTGTCCAAACGTTCGTCAAACATGCCAATTTCTTTACCACATCATATGCATATCATATTTTATTTGCGTTTTGTTTGTGATCCTAGAAATCGTAAGCAACTCAAGGACCCACGGAGGGAGTTGGGGATTTCATTTATTTTCATATTAGAATTTTCACAAATTTGAAAAAGAGGATAATTTTGATTTTTATAATTTTTCTCTCTAAAAATATTTCCAATATTAAAGTAAATGAGTGGAGATAAAATGACTTCTCCAACATAAGAGGGGAATATTGGAGGAAAATGGTAAAATCCAATAAATATTATATTTGGAATTTTATTGCTATTTTATTTGAATTAGAAAAATATGCATTTTTCAAAATTGCATTTTTAGGCGAGAAAAATGTTCACTTTGTTCTAAATATTTTATTTAGACGGTGAAAGTTGTTTTTGGCATTTTTAGAATTTTTAATATTTTATTAGGATTTTTTGCTTTTCGGCGGAATTCAATTTTTTTTAAAGAAAAACTTCCCGCCCGACTGGGCAGAAGGCCCAGCCGAGCAGGCCGGCCCGCAGCCGCGCCGCCCTCCTTCTCCGACTCGGGACCGGAGTCCCGAGCGCCCCCGCCGCCCCCTCCCGCAAGCCACTTTTGCCTCCTCCCCCCTTTAAATAGCGACCCCGGGGACCCCGAGCCAGCCGCCGCCGCCGCCTACAACCCGCGCCACCCCACCGCCTCACCGCCGCACCGCAGCCCGCGCTGCCCCGCCTCGCCGTTGCCGTAGCCGCTGCCCCGCCGTCTCGCTGGAACCGCCGCATCGTCGCCGTGGTCCGCCGCTGGTCGAGTCCGGTTAATCGGTAAAAACCAACGGTTTTTCTTCTTGGTTTGTTAGGTTATATTGGTTTTTTTGGTTCATTAGTTTAGCAACGTTCAACCGAACACTTCTGTTCGTGAACGCGTTTGTTCGTTTGTCACTGATAACGAACGTTCGTTTGTTAGTCTTTTTCTTTTATTTTATTTTCGGCCAGGGACCTATCTGCGATTATTTTTATCATAGATTAGTCCCTGATCTTCAAACCATCGTTACTTTTTAACCGTTCGACCAAATCCAGTGAAACCAATGCCAAAACCTTCATCTCGAACCCCTCTTTCCACTTGAACATGGTTTTGACAAATTAAAATTTGGTTTCAAGCAGATTTGAATTCGAACTTCTTTTGATCGTAGTTTGAGTTTCGTAGCTCCGATTTGATTGATTCTTTTTGCAAATCAAAGCACTTCAGTTGAACTTTCAGTTTGGACTTTCTCATCTAAGTTTTACCCTTGCATATATGCTTGAGTGCTTATGTATGCGATTGTTTGTTTGCGATAGAATTTTTGGAGTGCGAAGCGTGCTACTACGAGTCTCTAGGGTTTGCAGATCGTCAGCAAGGCAAGTAACACTTTGATCATACCCCTTTATTACCCAGTTTCTATGCATTGGTTTCAATCCTCACACACTGAATGGTTAGTATTTGATAACATTTGGGTATTGGGAAGTAGTAGATGAGGTAGAACCTATTGTCCTTTATTTAAACCCTGGGATTTCCTACGTTAAGCTTATACTGCTACGCTATGCTCATAGACGTAGATTGGTTTGAGTGACTCATCACAGTTGTGAGCATTATTATGAACTAAGGGTTTATTTATGGTGGCTACTTTAACACACATTTGTGTGGATTGTTTGTGGGCACCTGGGGAATCCAGTGTTGTCCAAGGAGATCCCGGGGAATCCGTGTTATCATCCTATGGTTCGCCACCCAGGCTCAAAGGGATCATAAGATTATTCATGCTAGAAACTTCCATGTGCATCCACAAGCCATTATTGGCTCTGGCATAGTTGAGTAAGTTGTGGGAAACCTTTCCATGCTGGGCTAGCAGATGCAGGGGATTGGAGGTGTACCGGCCTATCTATCGGTTAAGGGGACCTCTTCGGAAAGACTGTCTCTCGGTCATACGTTTCTCAAACACCGTGTAGTGCGAGAAATACAACGGAGGAGATCGAGTCTTGTAGGGAAAAGTGCGTAAACCTCTGCAGAGTGTACAAACTAATCATGGTTAGCCGTGTCCCCGGTTATGGACATTTTGACTATCTGGTTCTTGAATTATTGATGTGATCTCAACACTCTTAATTAATTTTGTTGGGTTGTCAGTTACTATTTAATTGGGAATAAGATGGGGTTTCCATTCTCAATGTTTATCAACCAACTTTGTAGTTAAATAAATTGTATTCCTCTGCAGTAGGGAAAAACTGGCTTTTCGCAAAAACATGATAACCGTAGAGCCTCCACCAGCCATATATGCATGTAGTGTTAGCATTTACCTTGTTCATTGCCCTACTGCGTTATTTTGCCAGCATATTCCATGTGCTGACCTGTTTCGGGCTGCAACGTATTATGTTGCAGACTTTTCAGACGAAGAGTAAGGTGCGCTTGGTCGTTGTCGTGCACTCAGCTATGCCGTTGGAGTTGATGGACTCATTTACCTTCGATGCTTTCACAGTTATCTTATTTAGATGGACTTAAGCCATATTGTTGTAATAAGTTCTCTTTTGAGACATTCGATGTAATAAGTGTGTGATTGCACTCTGTTATAAATCCTTCAAGTACTGTGTGTGTCAGCATTACCGATCCGGGGATGACACTTATGCATAGAGATTTGACTGTTTGAGGTCGGATCGCTACAAGATGGTATTAGAGAACACGCTGACTGTAGGACGCAACCACTAAGATAAGCCATAGGTCACTCTTCTCTACTCATTTCTCAGTCTTTTCCATTTTCCAATCTATAGATGTCGGACCCAAGGAACAAGTTTGCTCAACCGGTAGAAGATACGCCATTTGGACGACACTTGAAGGAAGTCACTAGGTACCTGAACATCGGAATCCCAAGCTTCACCGGGACCTTCACCGCCACTTTACCAGAAGAGGAGTGTTGGATGATTCGATTTCATGTTCCAGGAAAGACATTCACGCCAACCTAGAGTCTAGGTAAGAGCATGGCAGCCCACATCACCATGGGACGCATCGGTGAAGTCTACAACAAGGATCTTAAGGACACCATCTACCAGATATGCGGGCGCCAAGATGAGCAATGGGAGATGATCAGCACCAGGAGGGACAGGTCCATTGCAGCTTTCATCCAGGAGTTAAACTAGCACATTCGTTGCCATGAGAACCAAATGTGCGCAAGCATGATAGATTTGAAGGAGGTGATGACCAGGAACATGGAGCTAGAAGAGGAACTCAAGTCTACACATGACGGATACGAGCAGGAAATCGCAATACTAGTGGAGAAGAATGACGACCTGACGAGGAAGCTAGGAGTATTCATGGGAGAACCTGCGCCAGGAGGAGATGACGACCATCCCAAGGACTACATCATCATCGACGACACTGACTCCGACCCTGACAATAGTGATGATGATTATGAAGACGAAGTTGGAGCGGATATCATGGAGTCTTCCACCGATTAGAATTTATAGATGACCACCATATTATCAGTAGTATTTTCCCCATGTACATAGTAGTAGTTCGAGCACTTTTATAACGGTAGCTAGATCATTTGTATGCCCTTGTTTGAATTGAGTGGTGTGATATGAATGTGTTTGTCTCATGTGCATATGGGTAGTGCTTTCTCACTAGACCCCACTCTATTCTAATCTCCCCTCTAAACCCATCAGATGCCTCCGAGACGTGACCCCGGATTTGTCTTCCCACTGGAGCCCACTCAGTTGATTCAACAGCAGAATGCCTTGATGCAGCTACTAGTCCAGAACCAAGGCAACAACAACAACAACAACAACCCACCGCCACCACCTCTAGTTGACAACTTAGCCCTTTTTTGAGGTTGCAACCGCCGGTGTTCTCCAGTAGCACCGAGCCGATAGTTGCTGATGACTGGCTATGCAGAATTGGAAGGGAGTTGACCACCTAAGGTTGCACAGATGCTGAGAAGGTGCGCTTTGCCGCACATCAATTGGATTGACCCGCAACCTCATGGTGGGAGAATTACACCGCCACTTTCCCTATAGCCAATGTCACTTGGGATCAGTTCCAGCAAGCGTTCCACACCACACATTTCTCAACAGGAGCTATGAGCATGAAGAAGCGTGAGTTTCGCAACTTATGCTAGGGAAATCATACTGTCGGGTCGCTATGCCCCGGATGATGTGGCCACAAATGCTGCGAAGCAGGAGAAGTTTATGGAAGGGCTGAATGATGAGATGAGTATGCAGTTAATGGTGGCAACATTTAACAATTACCAGGAGTTGGTAGACAAGGCTCTTATGATTGAAGGGAAGCAGTAGCAGATTGAGAGCCGCAAAAGGAGGTATGGACAAGGGAAGTACAATTCAGGAGCTCAGCAGAGACCTCGTTTTACCCTGAACTCAGGAGGGCATACTCACCACAACCATGGAGGCCACACCCACAATGGAGGGAGTTCGCATAACCACAGTGGCCCCAAGAATGGCAATGGGAATGGAGGAAGCAAGAGCCAGAATCATTCCAACCCCTCTACACCCGCCAAGAAGGACCTAAGTCACGTTACTTGTTTCAAGTGCGGGAAGACTGTACACTACGCCACCGAGTGTTCTGAAGCCAAGAATGGGAATGGCAATGGAAGCTCTGGAAGAAGCCCAATCCCTTCACCCGAGGTTAGGTGAACCACGTCAATGTGGAGGAGGTTGAAGAGCAGCCAGATGCAGTTATCGGTAAGGTTTTGGTTAAGTCATTTACCGCTCTTGTTCTTTTTGATACTTGTGCATCATATTCATATATTTCAAGGGGATTTGTGGAAAAGTATGAGTTACCCACCTTATCCCTTAGGTCACCCATGTTAGTAAGTTCGCCAGGAGCAGAGTATAAGGCCAGCCGATGGTGTGATCGGTTACCCTTAGCCATTGGTAGCCATGTTTTCCCCTCAGACCTAATAATTTTGGAGTCACAAGTATTGGAGATAATACAAGGCTTAGATTGGCTATCGAAGTATGGAGGGAACATTGACTGTGCTAGTAAGTTAATTATGCTCACCACCCTGGAGGGAAAATGATTAATTATGTATCGAGGCATGCGCCAAAGAGGACCCAAGTAAATTCTCTCTTGGGAGTTGTTCAGGAGGAAGTGCTCGTAGTGAAGGATTACCCAGATGTATTTATAGAGGAAGCATGCCGCCAGATCGAGACATTGAGTTTTTGATAGAGCTATTGCCAGGCACCGGACCGATATCAAAGAGACCCTACCGGATGCCCGCAAACGATCTGGAGTAAATTAAGAAGCAGATTAAGGAGTTATTGGATAAGGGTTACATTCGACGAAGTTCGTCCCCATGGGTAGCCCCAGTGCTTTTGGCTGAGAAGAAGGATGGATCTTTGAGAATGGTTGTTGATTATCGTGCATTGAATGAAGTGACGATCAAGAACAAGTACCCACTACCGATGATCAACGATTTGTTTGACCAGCTGCAAGGAGCTAAAGTATTCTCCAAGATCGATCTGCGATCGGGATACCACCAGCTGAAGATCCAAGAACAGGATATACCTAAGACAGCCTTCACCACATGGTATGGGCTATATGAGTACACCGTTATGTCGTTTGGAATAACTAATGTCCTGACCTATTTCATGAGTATGATAAATAATGTGTTCATGGAGTTCTTGGACAAGTTTGTAGTGGTGTTCAATGATGATATTTTGCGTTTAGTTCTCGAGAAGCTCAGGGAACATCAGTTATATGCCAAGTTCGGTAAATGTGAGTTTTGGTTGAAGAAAGTTGGATTCCTTGGACATGTTATATCAAGAGAAGGTATACCAGTAGACCCCACCAAGGTTCAGTCAGTCACTGAGTGGTTGGCACCCACCTCAGTTGGAGAGATCTGTAGTTTTCTTGGAGTCGCATGATATTATCGGAGTTTCATTGAGAATTTTTCAAAGATTGCGAAACCTATGACGGAGTTGTTGAAGAAGGACACTAAGTTCAAATGGACATATGAATGTGAATCAAGTTTCCAGGAGTTGAAGAAACGTTTGGTTATAGCCCCAATGCTGATTCTGCCGGATATAAGCAAGGATTTCAAACTGTATTGCGACGCTTCTCGCTTAGGACTTGGAGGAGTACTTATGCAAGACGGAAGAGTGGTTTCATATGCCTCACGTCAGCTTCAACCGCATGAGTTAAATTATGCCATGCACGATTTGGAGTTAGCAGCTGTGGTTCATGCACTCAAGACCTAGAGACACTTTCTTATTGGAAACTGTTGTGATGTGTACACGGATCACAAGAGTTTGAAGTACATTTTCACACAGAAGGAGCTGAATCTCAGGCAAAGGAGATGGTTGGAGCTTATAAAGGATTATGATATGAAGCTACACTATCACCCAGGCAAGGCCAATGTCGTAGCAGCCGCTTTGAGCCGAGAGAGTTATGTCAATACCCTCATAAGAGGAGGATTACCAAAGTAGTTAGAGGAAGATCTCAGGGAGCTTCGCTTGTAGATAGTCCCTAGAGGTTTTGTCGCCGCAATGGAGGTTCAGTCAACGTTATTGGGAAAGATTCGAGAAGCACAAAAGGATGACAAAGTAATTGCAGAGATAAAGAAAAAGATGAGCGAAGGAAAAGCCAAAGGTTTTCGTGAGGATCATCACGACACTTTATGGTTTGAGGAACGTGTTTATGTACCCAATAATGCAGAGATCAGGAAGTTATTACTTAAGGAGGCCCATGACTCGCCATACTTGATACACCTCGGAAACACCAAGATGTATTTCACTTTAAAGGAGCGTTTCTGGTGGACCGGTGTGAAGAAGGATATTGACGAGTATGTAGCAGTATGTGATGTATGTCAGAGAGTGAAGGCAGAACATCAGAAGCCAGCAGGATTACTGCAGCCTATGCCTATACCCAAATGGAAGTGGGACAAGCTTTGCATGGATTTTATCACCGGATTACCCTTGACCCGATCGGGATATGATTCTATCTAGGTAGTAGCGGATCGTTTGACCAAAGTGGCTCACTTTATCCCAGTGAAAACACATATACAAGTGCGAAGTTGGCCAAGATATATATGACCAGAATCGTTTGTCTGCATGGAGTTCCGAGGTGTTGGAAATATGCCCTAGAGGCAATAATAAATAGGTTATTATTATGTTTCCTTGTTCATGATAATCGTTTATTATCCATGCTAGAATGTATTGATAGGAAACTCAGATACATATGTGGATGCATAGACAACACCATGTCCCTAGTAAGCCTCTAGTTGACTAGCTCGTTGATCAATAGATGGTTACGGTTTCCTGACCATGGACATTGGATGTCATTGATAACGGGATCACATCATTAGAAGAATGATGTGATGGACAAGACCCAATCCTAAGCCTAGCACAAAGATCGTGTACTTCGTATGCTGAAGCTTTTCTAATGCCAAATATCATTTCCTTAGACCATGAGATTGTGCAACTCCCGGATACCGTAGGAATACTTTGGGTCTGCCAAACATCACAACGTAACTGGGTGGCTATAAAGGTGCACTACGGGTATCTCCAAAAGTGTCTGTTGGGTTGGCACGAATCGAGACTGGGATTTGTCACTCCGTGTGACGGAGAGGTATCTCCGGGCCCACTCGGTAGGACATCATCATAATGTGCACAATGTGATCAAGGAGTTGATCACGGGATGATGTGTTACGGAACGAGTAAAGAGACTTGCCGGTAACGAGATTGGACAAGGTGTCGAGATACCGATGATCGAATCTCGGGCAAGTACTATACCGCTAGACAAAGGGAATTGTATACGGGATTGATCGAATCCTCGACATCGTGGTTCATCCGATGAGATCATCGTGGAACATGTGGGAGCCAACATGGGTATCCAGATCCCGCTGTTGGTTATTGGCCGGAGAGTTGTCTCGGTCATGTCTGCATGGTTCCCGAACCCGTAGGGTCTACACACTTAAGGTTCGATGACGCTAGGGTTATAAAGGAAGTTTGTATGTGGTTACCGAATGTTGTTCAGAGTCCCGGATGAGATCCCGGATGTTACGAGGAGTTCCGGAATGGTCCGGAGGTAAAGATTTATATATGGAAAGTCTTATTTTGGTCGCCAGAAAAGTTTCGCACTTTATCGGTATTGTACCGGGAGTGCCGAAAGGGGTCCGGTGGTCCACCGGGGGGTCCACCTGCCCCGGGGGGCCACATGGGCTGTAGGGGGTGCGCCTTGGCCTATATCGGCCAAGGGCACCAGCCCCAAGAGGCCCATGCGCCAAGATATAAGAAAAGGGGGAGAGTCCTCAAAGGGGAAGGCACCTCCGAGGTGCCTTGGGGAGGATGGACTCCTCCCCCCTTGGCCGCACCCCTTCCTTGGAGGAAGGGGCAAGGCTGCTCCTCCCCCCTCTCCCTTGCCCCTATATATAGTGGAGGGGAGGGAGGGCAGCCACACCTGAAGCCCTGGCGCCTCCCTCCCTCCCGTGACACCTCCTCCTCTCCCGCAGGTGCTTGGCGAAGCCCTGCAGGATTGCCACGCTCCTCCACCACCACCATGCCGTTGTGCTGCTGCTGGATGGAGTCTTCCTCAACCTCTCCCTCTCTCCTTGCTGGATCAAGGCATGGGAGACGTCACCGGGCTGTACGTGTGTTGAACGCGGAGGTGCAGTCCGTTCGGCACTTGGTCATCGGTGATTTGGATCACGACGAGTACGACTCCATCAACCCCGTTCACTTGAACGCTTCCGCTTAGCGATCTACAAGGGTATGTAGATGCACTCTCTTTCCCCTCGTTGCTGGGTTCTCCATAGATAGATCTTGGTGACACGTAGGAAAATTTTAAATTTCTGCTACGCTCCCCAACAGTGGCATCATGAGCTAGGTCTATTGCGTAGATTCTTTGCACGAGTAGAACACAAAGTAGTTGTGGGTGTTGATTTTGTTCAATATGCTTACCGTTACTAGTCAATCTTGATTTGGCGGCATTGTGGGATGAAGCGGCCCGGACCGACCTTACACGTACACTTACGTGAGACAGGTTCCACCGACTGACATGCACTAGTTGCATAAGGTGGCTAGCGGGTGCTAGTCTCTCCCACTTTAGTCGGATCGGATTCGATGAAAAGGGTCCTTATGAAGGGTAAATAGCAATTGACATATCACGTTGTGGTTTTGCGTAGGTAAGAAACGTTCTTGCTAGAAACCCATAGCAGCCACGTAAAACATGCAAACAACAATTAGAGGACGTCTAACTTGTTTTTGCAGGGTATGCCATGTGATGTGATATGGCCAAAAGGATGTGATGAATGATATATGTGATGTATGAGATTGATCATGTTCTTGTAATAGGAATCACGACTTGCATGTCAATGAGTATGACAACCGGCAGGAGCCATAGGAGTTGTCTTAATTTATTTATGACCTGCGTGTCAACATAAACGTCATGTAATTACTTTACTTTATTGCCAACCGTTAGCGGTAGTAGTAGAAGTAATAGTTGGCGAGACAACTTCATGAATACACGATGATGGAGATCATGGTGTCATGCCGGTGACGATGATGATCATGGAGCCCCGAAGATGGAGATCGAAAGGAGCAAAGTGATGATGGCCATATCATGTCACTATTTGATTGCATGTGATGTTTATCATGTTTTTGCATCTTATTTGCTTAGAACGACGGTAGTAAATAAGATGATCCCTCATTAAAATTTCAAGAAAGTGTTCCCCCTAACTGTGCACCGTTGCGAAAGTTCGTCGTTTCGAAGCACCACATGATGATCGGGTGTGATAGATTCTTACGTTCACATACAACGGGTGTAAGCCAGATTTACACACGCGAAACACTTAGGTTGACTTGACGAGCCTAGCATGTACAGACATGGCCTCGGAACACAAGAGACCGAAAGGTCGAGCATGAGTCGTATGCTAGATACGATCAACATGAAGATGTTCACCGATGATGACCAGTCCGTCTCACGTGATGATCGGACACGGCCTAGTTGACTCGGATCATGTAATCACTTAGATGACTAGAGGGATGTCTATCTGAGTGGGAGTTCATAAGATGAACTTAATTATCCTGAACATAGTCAAAAGATCTTTGCAAATTATGTCGTAGCTCGCGCTTTAGTTCTACTGTTTTAGATATGTTCCTAGAGAAAATATAGTTGAAAGTTGATAGTAGCAATTATGCGGACAGTAGAAGGCTTGTGTCCTTAATGCACCGCTCGGTGTGCTGGACCTCGAACGTGGTCTGTGGATGTTGCGAACATCTGACGTACACGTTTTCATGACTACATGATAGTTCGGTAATGATAAATGGTTTAGAATTGAGGCACCGAAGACATTTTTGAAATGTCGCGGAACATATGAGATGTTTCGAGGGCTGAAATTGGGATTTCAGGCTCGTGCCCACGTCAAGAGGTATAAGACCTCCGACGATTTTCTTAGCCTGCAAACTAAGGGAGAAAAGCTCAATCGTTGAGCTTGTGCTCAAATTGTCTGAGTGCAACAATCACTTGAATCGAGTGGGAGTTGATCTTCCAGATAAGTGATGTTTCTCCAAAGTCATTGGCACCAAGTTGCTAGAGCTTCGTAAAGAACTATAACATATCAGGGATAGATATGATGATCCTTGAAATATTCGTGATGTTTGACACCGGAAAGTAGAAATCAAGAAGGAGCATCAATTGTTGATGGTTAGTGAAACCACTAGTTTCAAGAAGGGCAAGGGCAAGAAGGGATATTTCATGAAACGGCAAATCGGCTGCTGCTCTAGTGGAGAAACCCAAGGTTGAACCCAAACCCGAGACTGAGTGCTTCTGTAATAAGGGGAACAGCCACTGGAGCAGAATTACCCCAGATACTTGGTAGATGAGAAGGCTGGCAAGGTCGATAGAAGTATATTGGATATACATTATGTTAATGTGTACTTTACTAGTACTCCTAGTAGCATCAGGGTATTAGATACCGGTTCGGTTGCTAAGTGTTAGTAACTCGAAATAAAAGCTACGAAATAAAAGGAGACTAGCTAAAGGTGAGTTGACGATATGTGTTGGAAGTGTTTCCAAGGTTGATATGATCAAGCATCGCTCGCTCCCCCTACCATCGAGATTGGTGTTAAACCTAAATAATTGTTATTTGGTGTTTGCGTTGAGCATAGACATGATTGGATTATGTCTATCGCAATACGATTGTTCATTTAAAGAGAATAATAGTTACTCTGTTTATTTGAATAATACCTTCAATGGTCTTGCACCTAAAATGAATGGTTTATTGAATCTCGATTATAGTGATACACATGTTCATGCCAAAAGATATAAGATAGTAATGATAGTACCACCTACTTGTGGCACTGCCGTATAAGTCATATTGGTATAAAACGCATGAAGAAGCTCCATGTTGATGGATCTTTGGACTCACTCATTTTTTGAAAAGGATTGAGACATGTGAACCATGTCTATTGGTATATACGCATGAAGAAACTCCATGCAGATGGACCGTTTGGACTCACTTGATTTTGAATCGCTTGAGACATGCAAATCATACCACATCAGCAAGATGACTGAAAGCTTCGGTTTCAGTAAAATGGAACAAGAAACCAACTTGTTGGAAGTAACACATTTTGATGTGTGCAGTCCAATGAGTGCTGAGGCACGCAGTGGATATCGTTATGCTCTTACTTCACAGATGATTTGAGTAGATACTGAGCATATTTACTTGATGAAACACAAGTCTGAATTATTGAATGGTTCAAGTAATTTCAGAATGAAGTTGAATATCGTCGTGACAAGAGGATAAGATATCTATGATATGATCATAGAGATGAATATCTGAGTTGCGAGTTTGGTACACAATTGAGACATTGTGGAAATTGTTTCACGACTAGTACCGCCTGGAACACCATAGTGTGATGGTGTGTCCGAACATCATAACTGCACCCTATTGGATATGATGCATACCATGATGTCTCTTATCGAATTACCACTATCGTTCATGGGTTAGGCATTAGAGACAACCGCACTCACTTTAAATAGGGCACCACGTAATTCCGATGAGATGACACCGTATGAACTATGGTTTAGAGAAACCTAAGCTGTCATTTCTTAAAAGTTTGGGGCTGCGACGCTTATATGAAAAGTTTCAGGCTGATAAGCTCGAACCCAAAGAGGATAACTGCATCTTCATAGGACACCCAAAATAGTTGGGTATACCTCCTGTCTCAGATCCGAAAGCAATAGGGATTGTTTCTCAAATCGGGTCCTTTCTCGAGGAAAAGTTTCTCTCGAAAGAATTGAGTGGGAGGATGGTGGAGACTTGATGAGGTTATTGAACCATCACTTCAACTAGTGTGTAGCAGGGCACAGGAATTGTTCCTATGGCACCTACACCAATTGAAGTGGAAGCTTATGATAGTGATCATGAGACTTCGAATCAAGTCACTCCCAATCCTCGTAGGATGACAAGGATGCGTACTACTTCAGAGTGGTACGTAATCATGTCATGGAAGTCATGTTGATAGACAACAATGAACCTACGAGCTATGGAGAAGCGATGGTGGGCCCGGATTCCGATGAATGGCTCAAGGCCATCAAATCCGAGAGAGGATCCAGGTATGAAAACAAAGTGTAGACTTTGGCAGAACGGCTCGATGGTCGTGAGGCTGTTGAGTACAGATGGATTTTAAAAGGAAGACGGACAATGATGGTAAATGTCACCATTGAGAAAGCTCGACTTGTCGTTAAGGTGTTTCCCGACAAGTTCAAGGAGTTGACTACGATGAGACTTTCTCACTCGTAGCGATGCTAAGAGTCTGTTGGAATTAGCAGGTACTGCATTATTTATGAAATCTTGCAGATGGGATGTCAAAATATTGTTTCCTTGTTCTTGAGGGAAGGTTGTATGTGATACAACCAGAAGTTTTGTCGATCCTGAAAGATGCTAACAAGTATGCAAAGCCCTAGCAATCCTTCTAAGGACTGGAGTAAGCATTTCGGAGTTGGAATGTACACTTTGATGAGATGATCAAATATTTTTGGGTTTATACAAAGTTTATGAGAAACTTGTATTTCCAAAGAAGTGAGTGGGAGCACTATAGAATTTCTGATGAGTATATGTTCTTGACATATTGTTGATCAGAAATGATGTAGAATTTCTAGAAAGCATATAGGGTTATTTGAAAAGTGTTTTTCAATGGAAAACCTAGATTAAGCTACTTGAACATTGAGCATCAAGATCTATAAGGATAGATCAAAATCGCTTAATAGTACTTTCAAACGAACACATACCATGACAAGATTTTGAAGGAGTTCAAAATAGATCAGCAAAGAAGGAGTTCTCGGCTGTGTTACAAGGTGTGAGTATTGAGCAAGACTCAAGACATGACCACGGCAGAATAGAGAGAAAGGACGAAGGTCGTCCCCTATGCTTTAGTCGTAGGCTCTAAAGTATGCTATGTTGTGTACCGCACCTGAAGTGTGCCAAACCATGAGTCAGTCAAGTGGTACAAGTGTGATCTAGAAATGGATCACAGGACAACGGTCAAGGTTATCCTTAGTAACTAGTGGACTAAGGAATTTTCTCGATTATGGAGGTGGAAAAAGAGTTCGTCATAAAGGGTTACGCCGATGCAAACTTTGACACTAATCCAGATTATTCTAAGAAGTAAATTGTATTCGTATAGTAGAACAGTTATTTGGAATAGCTCCAAATAGAGCGTGGTAACTGCGTCTAGGAGATGACACAGATATTTGTAAAGCACACACGGATCTGAAAGGTTCAGACCCGTTGACTATAACATCTCTCACAAGCATAAAATGATCAAACCCAGAACTCTCTGAGTGTTAATCACATGGCGATGTGAACTAGATTATTGACTCTAGTGCAAGTGGGAGACTGTTGGAAATATGCCCTAGAGGCAATAATAAATAGGTTATTATTATATTTCCTTGTTCATGATAATCGTTTATTATCCATGCTAGAATTGTATTGATAGGAAACTCAGATACATGTGTGGATGCATAGACAACACCATGTCCCTAGTAAGCCTCTAGTTGACTAGCTTGTTGATCAATAGATGGTTACGGTTTCCTGACCATGGACATTGGATGTCATTGATAACGGGATCACATCATTAGAAGAATGATGTGATGGAAAAGACCCAATCCTAAGCCTAGCACAAAGATCGTGTAGTTTGTATGCTAAAGCTTTTCTAATGTCAAATATCATTTCCTTAGACCATGAGATTGTGCAACTCCCGGATACCGTAGGAATACTTTGGATGTGCCAAACGTCACAACGTAACTGGGTGGCTATAAAGGTGCACTACGGGTATCTCCGAAAGTGTCTGTTGGGTTGGCACGAATCGAGACTGGGATTTGTCACTCCGTGTGACGGAGAGGTATCTCCGGGCCCACTCGGTAGGACATCATCATAATGTGCACAATGTGATCAAGGAGTTGATCACGGGATGATGTGTTACGGAACGAGTAAAGAGACTTGCTGGTAACGAGATTGGACAAGGTGTTGAGATACCGACGATCGAATCTCGGGCAAGTACTATACCGCTAGACAAAGGGAATTGTATACGGGATTGATCGAATCCTCGACATCGTGGTTCATCCGATGAGATCATCGTGGAACATGTGGGAGCCAACATGGGTATCCAGATCCCGCTGTTGGTTATTGGCCGGAGAGTTGTCTCGGTCATGTCTGCATGGTTCCCGAACCCGTAGGGTCTACACACTTAAGGTTCGATGACGCTAGGGTGATAAAGGAAGTTTGTATGTGGTTACCGAATGTTGTTCGGAGTCCCGGATGAGATCCCGGACGTCACGAGGAGTTCCGGAATGGTCCGGAGGTAAAGATTTATATATGGAAAGTCTTATTTTGGTCGCCAGAAAAGTTTCGCACTTTACCGGTATTGTACCGGGAGTGCCGAAAGGGGTCCGGGGTCCACCGGGGGGGTCCACCTGCCCCGGGGGCCACATGGGCTGTAGGGGGTGCGCCTTGGCCTATATGGGCCAAGGGCACCTGCCCCAAGAGGCCCATGCGCCAAGATATAAGAAAAGGGGGAGAGTCCTCAAAGGGGAGAGTGCTCAAAGGGGAAGGCACCTCCGAGGTGCCTTGGGGAGGATGGACTCCTCCCCCCCTTGGCCGCACCCATTCCTTGGAGGAAGGGGCAAGGCTGCGCCTCCCCCCTCTCCCTTGCCCCTATATATAGTGGAGGGGAGGGAGGGCAGCCACACCTGAAGCCCTGGCGCCTCCCTCCCTCCCGTGACACCTCCTCCTCTCCCGCAGGTGCTTGGCGAAGCCCTGCAGGATTGCCACGCTCCTCCACCACCACCACGCCGTTGTGCTGCTGCTGGATGGAGTCTTCCTCAACCTCTGCCTCTCTCCTTGCTGGAACAAGGCATGGGAGACGTCGCCGGGTTGTACGTGTGTTGAACGTGGAGGTGCCGTCCGTTCGGCACTTGGTCATCGGTGATTTGGATCACGACGAGTACGACTCCATCAACCCCGTTCACTTGAACGCTTCCGCTTAGCGATCTACAAGGGTATGTAGATGCACTCTCTTTCCCCTCGTTGCTGGTTTCTCCATAGATAGATCTTGGTGACACGTAGGAAAATTTTAAATTTCTGCTACGTTCCCCAACACGAGGACCGTCGTACAGATAGAGGAACACAATTTACTTCAAAGCTTTGGCACCAGCTGCACCAGACTTTAGATACCAGGCTAGAGTTTAGTACAACCTTTCATCCTCAGGCAGATGGATAGAATGAGAGAGTCAATCAAATTCTAGAGGACATGTTGAGAGCTTGTGCGCTAGGTTATGGAGTATGGCGAGTTCTCATACAACAACAGTTACCAAGCGAGTTTGAAGATGGCACCTTTCAAAGCTTTGTCTGGAAGAAGGTGCAGGACACCGTTAATGTGGGATGAAGTTGGATACCGTCAGTTGTTTGGACCAGATTTGTTCAAAGAGTCTGAAGAGAAGGTTAAGTTGATTCTACAAAGACTCAAGGTAGCTCAGTCCAGGCAGAAGAGTTATGCAGATTCAAAATGCAAGGAGGTAGTCTATGAAATCGGAGACAGAGCATATCTTTGTGTGCCACCTCTCCGAGGAGTTAAACGTTTTGGAGTTAAGGGAAAGTTAGCCCCGAGATTTGTAGGACCATACCGAGTTTTGGAACGTATGGGAGAAGTGGCCTACAAGTTGGAGTTACCCGAAGGACTGTCAGGAGTTCATGATGTGTTTCACGTTTCCCAGTTGAAGAGGTGCCATGAATAATTGGTCGATATTCCTCTAAGAGATACAGTGCCTTTGGAAGCAATTCAGCTGGATAGTGATTTGACCTACGAGGAGAAACCCGTCAAGATTCTCGATTTTGCAAGCCGAGTTACGCGCAACAAGGTTATCAAGTTTTGCAAAGTTCAATGGAGCCACCATACCGAGGATGAAGCCACCTGAGAACGAGAGGAAGACCTACAGAAAGACCACCCACACCTATTTTCTAGCCAACCCGAATCTCGAGGGTGAGATTCATCTTAAGGGGGGTAGGTTTTTGTAACATCCCAAATTTTCAATTTGGAATGTTATACATAGGTCATAATATGCATATCATATTTTATTTGCATCCCGTTTGCGATCCTAGAAATCCAAAGCAACTCAAGGACCCACGAAGAGAGTTGGGGATTTCATTATTTTCATATTTGAATTTTTCTCAAATTTGAAAAGAGGATCATTTTGGTTTTAATATTTTTCTCTCCAAAATATTTCCAATATAAAAATTAAAGAGAGGAGATAAAATGACTTCTCCAAAATAAAATAAATATTGGAGGAAAGATTTTAAAATCAAATAAATATTTTTATTTGGATTTTAATTGCTATTTTTTGAATTAGAAAAATTTGCATTTTTCAAAATTGCATTTTTAGGCCAAAAAAATGTTCACTTTGTTCTAAATATTTTATTTAGACGACGAAAATTGTTTTTGTCATTTTTTGAATTATTTTTGTATTTATTTCGGATTTTTACTTTTCGCCGGAATAAAAAAAGAGTTCGCGACCGAACTGGGCCGGCCCAGCTAGCACCAGGCCACGGCACAGCCGCCACCGCCTTCCCCTCCCCGAACTGTGCCCGCACCGGACTCTAACGGGAGTTCGGGACCGCGCCGCCGCTTGGCCCCTTGGCCAAGTCAGATCGCCTTCCCGACCCCCCTTTAAATAGCCCCACCCCGCCGCCCTCTCCTCCTCGTCCCACACCACCACCACCGTCGCCCGCGCCGCATCTCCGCTGCCGCCGCTACCCGTCGCCACAGCCCGCTGCCGCAGCCCGTCGCCCCACGCCGCTGCCGCTGCCACCGCCGCATAGCCGCCACCCTGCGCGGACACCGCGGCCTCGCCGAAGCCACCGCCCGTCATCGCCGTTGACCTGTCGCCGCCGCTGGTTTTGTTCCGATTCGATTCTGTTTTTTTATAAACCCTAGATCCGGGTTTTTTCAAGTAGATCGGTTTGGTTTTCTCGGTTTCGCCGGTTTAGATCGTTTTTTCTGAGTTCGCTAATTAGCGAACGTTAGTCAGATTAGTTTCTGAAACGAACAAATTTGTTCGTTAGTCTCTGTTAGCAGACGTTCGTCTGATAGATTTTTTCTTTTTCTGTTTTATTTTCAGCCAGGGACCCATCTGCGATTATTTTTATCGCAGATTAGCCCCTAATCTTCAAACCCTCACAACTTTTTAATCGTTCGTCCAAATCAAGTGAAACCAACGCCAAAATCTTCGTCTCGAACCCCTCTTTCTAGTTAATCAACTTGAACATGGTTTTGACAATTTAAATTTTGGTTTCAAGCAGATTTTAATTCGAACTTCTTTTGATTGTAGTTTCAGTTCCGTAGCTCCGATTCGATTATTTCTTGTTGCAATTCGAAGCTCTTCAGTTGAATTTTCAGATCTGATCTTTGTCATCTAAGTTTTACCCTTGCATCTATGATTGAGTGCTTATGTATGCTATTGTTTGTTTGCGATAGAATTCCGAGAGTGTGGAGCGTGCTACTATGAGTCTCTAGGGTTTGCAGATCGTGAGCAAGGCAAGTAACACTTTGATCATTGTCGGGGGATATCGGCCTCCACGAGCACCTATGGGGACGGAGCCCCTTGTCGGTTCGGCAGGGGGCTGAGGTTGCACAAAGAGCAGATCGAGGCGACACGCACACACAACGATTTTACCCAGCTTCGGGCCGCATGGATGCGTAAAACCCTACTGCAGCTTGTCTGGTTGATTAGAGTTCTTGCTCTGGAGCGCAAGAAGCTACAGTAAGTTGGAGCTGGACGTAGACGAGGGTCTACTGGGTGTCCTTCTTCCGGTCTGGATCCCTTCTCGGGTGTTCCCTCCTCTAGGGTTCCATCCCTCTCTACGTGCGCATGGGCCACCTTTTATATGGTAAGGGGTTCCCCACAGGTAGCGACGCAGGTGGGGGCAAAAATAGCAAGGAACTGTGCGAACAGTGGCCGCACAGTGCTATCGCTCCTAACTCTGACGGCGGGGGACAAAGGCATTAAATGCCCGTCTGGATCGCCTGAACAGTGCCGAGGCGGACCGTTAGGGGCGCCTCCGCTTGCCACGGGGGCGACTCTGCCAACGTTGCATGCCACGCGCGCGCCCCAGGTTGCGCGGCGCCCCGCCGCGTGTCTCTGGGGAAGCTCCAGAGTGACGCGTGGGCAGGTGAGCTGGAGCGCACGCCTGAGGTGGTGGTTCGCCGCGGCAAGTGGCTTGCCGCGGTGGTTGTCTTGCCGCACCTGAGAGCTTGCCGCTCGTCAGGCCTTGCCGGGGCACGCGGCGCGCCGCGGCGGGCTTCTCTTGGTGTGCCTTGGCTCGGCCGTCCCGGCGAGCTCCTCCCGCCGGGGCCTTGGTGCTTCGGCTTAGTCGTCCCGGCAAGCTCCTCTTGCCGGGGCCTTGTCGCCTTGGCCCGGCAAGCTCCTCTTGCCGGGGCTCCCCTTCTTGGCCCGGCAAGCTCCTCTTGCCGGGGCTTGGTCTTCTAGGCTCGATCACTTGGCCTTCGTCCGGCCCAGAAAGGGCCGTGGAGACTCTTGTCGCTTCCCTGGCAAGCCTTGCCGCGGGACGCTATTACTGCCCGTGCACAAGTTCGGGGTACTAAGGTACCCCTACTTTAGTACACCGACAATCATACCCTTTATTACCCAGTTTTATGCAATAGTTTCAAGCCTCAAATGTTGCATGAGTAGGATCTCTTAACTTGTGGGGTTGGGAAGTAGTTGATGAGGTAGAACCTATTGTCCTTTATTATCAAACCCTGGGAGTTACTTCTACGTTATGCTTATGTTGCTATGCTATGCTCGTAGACTTGGTTTGGGTTTGAGTGTATCGTGAGAGATGTGAGATTCTTAATGAATGGTTAGCTTAAGATGGCTACTTAAGTACACATCTAGGTCGATTGGTTGCGGGCACCGGGGGAATCTAGTGTTGTCATAGGATATCCCGGAGTACCCGTGTGATCATCCTACGGTTCGCCACCCAGGCTCAAATGGATCATAAGATTATTCATGCTCGAAATTTTCGTGTGCATCCACAAGCCATTATGGGCTTTGGCATAGTTGAGTATGTTGTGTGACCTCTTTTAGTGGTAGGCTAGCAGATGTAGGGGGATGTAGGTGGTACTGTCTACCCAGAGTAAACAATTAATGCTTCTGAAAGACTATGTCTCGGTCATCCGTTTCTCAAACACCATGTAGTGCGAGAAATCCAATGGAGGAGATCGAGTCTTGTGGGGAAAAGTGTGCAAACCTCTGGAGAGTGTATAAACTACTCATGATTAGCCGTGTCCCCGATTATGGACATCTTGAGTATCTGGTTCTTGAATTATTGATTTGATCCCATAACTCTAAAGTAATTTGTTGGGTTATTAATACTGCTTAACGGGGATTGAGTTAGAGGAACCTTCTCAATGTTTCAACCACCATGATAGTTAAAGAAAATATATTCCTTCGCTGTAGGAAAAAATTGGCTTTTCGTAGAAACATGTTAACTGTAGAGCCTCCACCAGCCATAAATGCATGTACTGTTAACATTTACCTTTTCATTGCTCTACTGTGTTATTTTGCCAGCATATTCCATGTGCTGACCTGTTTTGGGCTGCAACATATCATGTTGTAGACTTTTCAGACGAAGAGTAAGGGGCGCTAGGTCATTGTCGTGCACTCAGCTATGTCGTTGGAGTTGATGGACTCATTTACCATCGATGCTTCCGTAGTTATCTTATTTAGATGGCCTTAAGCCATATTTTTGTAATAAGTTCTCTTTTGATACATTCAAAGTAATAGGTGTATGATCGCACTCTGTTATAAATCCTTCAAGTACTGTGTGTGTCAGCATTACCGATCCAGGGATGACACACATAGATTTGACCATCTGAGGTCGGATCGCTACATAACGATCAAGAACAAGTACCCACTACCAATGATCAATCATTTGTTTAACCAGCTACATGGAGCCAAAGTATTTTCCAAGATCGATCTGCAATCAGGATACCACTTGCTGAAGATCCGAGGCCAGGATATACCCAAGACAACTTTCACCACAAGGTATGGGCTATATGAGTACACAGTTATGTCATTTGGATTGACCAATGCCCCTGCCTATTTCATGAGTATGATGAATAAAGTCTTCATGGAGTTTTTGGACAAGTTTGTCGTGGTGTTCATTGATGATATTTTGGTATACTCAAAGAATGAACAGGAGCACAAGGAGCATTTGCGTTTAGTTCTCGAGAAGTTCTGGGAACATCAGCTATGTCGGGGCGGACGGGCGTCCCCCCGCGAGCACCTATGGGGCCGGAGCCCCTTTCGTTGTCCGGCGAGGGGGGCGGAGGGAGCGCAGAGAGCAGATCGAGGCGGGCACACGGGCGGTTTACCCAGGTTCGGGCCGCGATGGACGCGTAAAACCCTACTCCTGCTTGGTTGTATTGAACTGGGGAGCTCGGGAGCTTGGGGAGCTAGCTGCACCGAGCGTATGGCTGTCTGGATGCCGAATCTCCGAACCCCGGAACCCCCTCTATGTTGCACACGGGCCTCCTTTTATAGCGCAAAGGGGTCACCGACAGGTGTCAACGTAAGAGAAAGGGGTAAAAGTGTAAAAGGGGTGGTAGCTGTAATAGTGCGGGAACGGTGGTGCTACAGTGCGGCACAGTGTTATCATACCTACTTCTGACGGTAGGGGACAAGGGCATTAAATGCCCGTCACGGTCGCCCGGACAGCACCGAGGCGGACCGTTAGGTGCGCCACCGTTCGCCACGATGGCGGCTGCATGCCACCGCATGCCCCAGGCTGCGCGGTGCCTCGCCACATGCCCTCGGGGGAAGCCCCGGAGCGACGCGTGGGCGGGCGAGCTGGAGCGCAGTCTTGAGGTGGCGATCTTGCCGCGGCAAGTGGCTTGCCGCGGGGGTCGTCTTCCTGTGCCTGATAGCGTGCCAGCTATCAGGCCTTGCCGGGGCGCTTGGCGCGCCACGGCGGGCTTCTCTTGTGGTGCCTGGGTTCGGCCTTCCCGACAAGCTCCTCTTGTCGGGGGCTCGATCTTCTGTCTCGTTTACTTTGTTCTTGGATGGCCTTACATGGGCTCAGTCGTCCCGGCAAGCTCCTCTTGCCGGGGTCTTGTCTTCTCGGCCCGGCAAGCTCCTCTTGCCGGGGGCCTTGTCTTCTTGGCCCGGCAAGCTCCTCTTGCCGGGGGCCTTGTCTTGAATGCTTGGTCTTCTCTTGGCGCTTCCGGGGCGGGCCTTGCCGCAGGGTGCTACGACTGCCCGTGCACAAGTCTGGGGTACTAAGGTACCCCTACTTTAGTACACCGACAGGAGCCCCCGGGCCTGGGCCACACATGGTGCCGAGCGTTGTTGGGCCAGGCCCTAACGGTGCACGGGCATGCATGGCCTTGGTCGCGCTGCTCCTTAACTCCGCATCCGCCGCGCCTTCCCCAGGCGGCGCGCGCTTTACCGCGGCGTCGTGGGGGCGGGGCGTGTGGGGTGAGCGTGACGTGGGTGGCGTGCGCGGGGCTGAACCGCACAGGCGCGCGTCACGTCGCGCACGATCTCTTGATTTGGAGAGGCGAAACGTCCCCCCCCCCACCTCTTCCTCTTATAGCGGAGGAAAGTAGGGGCGGTTCGCCTTTCCCTCGGTTACCACCTCTCTAAAACCTCTGCCACCTCCTTCTCCCAGAGGCAGCAGCGATCTGTTCTTGGAGCGCCCGTCGTCGTCAGCTTCGACGATCCCCCTCCCCCGCCCCCGCCATGGCCCCGAAGAGCGACAAGGCGAAGGGGAAGCCTGCGAAATCGGCCGAGGCGCTACGGCTTGAAGTGCTTCGGAAGGGGACGGCGACGTTCCCCCCCCAGCTCGGTGCGGTGGAGCTGAGGGACAAGTACTCCCTTTTCTGGTCGACGAAGACGCGAGCGCATCCGCGCACGCGGGTGCTCCCCGCCGAAGCCCAGAAGCAGTACCCGATCGGGTATCCTTTCTTCGTCGTCTTCTTCTACTGCGGGCTCTGCCCGCCTTACTCGGAGTTCTTCTCTGAAATCATGAGCACCTATGGCCTCCACCTCCTCGACTTTACCCCCAATGCCGTCCTCACAATGGCGGTCTTCACGCACCTCTGCGAGAACTTCGTCGGAATTCGTCCCAACGTGGCCCTCTTCCGGCACTTCTTTGTCCCTCGGGTGGAGAAAGGAGAGCCGCTGTCCGGTGGGATCGCCTGGGTTTCCCGGTCCGGCAAGAAGGAGGCCTACTTGGGCGGGGACCTCCGCGGCAGGTGGGAGGAGTGGAGGGCGGAATGGTGCTTGATTGTCGAGGACCGTCCGCAGCCGTTCACCGCCGTGCGCCGAACTCCGGTGGTGCGCGGCGGTGGCTGGAGCGAGGTGTCTCCGGATGATGCCAGATTGAAGATCGCCATCACCCGGATCCTGCGTCTCAGGCTCGCCGGCCTCACCGTCGGTGCCGTCGGCGCGGATTTCCTTCGCCGCCGGATCGCCCCCCTGCAAGAGAGGGGGAAGCCGGCCTGGGAGTTCCAGAACGCGGCGGACATCATGAGGCTGCGTCCGGGCCTCAATTTCAACTTCACCGTGCTGGAGCACGACGCAATGTTGAAGGAGTTGTTCAAGCACGACCCTGACCACCCGGAGTGGTTCCGGCTGCCGCCGGGCGTCGTTCCCTTGTGCAACAACTCGTCGCTCAGCCATATCCTTGCGATGATGCCATCGTGCGACTCGCACGGGGTCAACGCGTCCTGGCGGGAGCCGCCGGATGATGTCGTGCGGGCCTTCTTCGACGGCCTGGAGGAGGAGCCAGTCGATCCCGCCGAGAAGGATGGCCTCATCCGAGCCACCACCGCGGCGGAGCTGGCTTACATTGCCTCCAGGATGGAGGAGGCGGCGGCCGCCGCGGCCGCGGGCGAAGCCGGGTTCACCGTGGCCGAGGCGGAGGCGGCGGAGGCGGAGAGCCTCGCCGACCCGATGGAACTTGTCGACCAGGGGGAACCAGCCGGGCACGGCGGCGAGGACGAGCCTGCCCAAGACGCGAGTGGCTTGCCGGAGGTCGACGTTGCCTTCCTGCGGCCTCCGGGCGGCTCGTTGCAGGCGGAGCCCCCGGCCCAGCCGAGGAGGCGCCTCCGCAGGGCCGGGTCGGCAGTGGGAGCGGGGTCTTCGCAGGCTGGGGCTTCGGTTGCCGCTGCGCCCCGTGCCTCGGCGTCGACGGGGGCGGAGTCATCTACTGCCCCCGCCAAGCGGCCTCGGGAGCCCACTCCCCTGTCCCCCCGCGTCAGGGCCGAGCCGGCTTTCGACTATTCTGCGCTTAGCTCCGACGACGAGGAGGACGGAGGGTAAGTTCCCCATGGAGCTCATATCTTTTTCCCTGATGGTTCGTCCTGTTCGACAGCTCGTTCGCCCTTCCCCTGACCCGGTCCCCTTTTCAGGACCCTGGCTCAGAGGAGAGCGAAGAGATCGAGGATCCCGTGGGTCATCCTCGATGACGAATCTCCCCCGGCAAGCGAGGTCGTGTCGGAGGCGCCCTTTCCGGACCCGGCAGGGGACCCTCAGGGCAGCTCGCAACGCAGCCCCCAGCGTGAGCACATGACTCGCTCTTGCTGCTTGGCGCGTACGCGAGCCCTCCCTCTTCTTGTTGTTGATGCGAAGTTGTTGCTTTTGGGCAGGAGCGGAGCAGCTCCGGCGGGCGCGTCCAGAGGGCGCCTCCGCCGTGCCGACCGAGTCTGCTACCCCGCCAAGGGAGAGATCCCCGGCAAGGGAGGACCTTCCGACGGGGGACGCGGCCGACGGTCCCCTTGCCGCGGCGAGCGCAGCGCCCGCCTCGGATCCGACGAAGGCTGAGGTCGTCGTCGAGGAGGGCGCGCGTGGCGACGCCGACGACGTTGCTGGTGCTCAGGAGGCGGACGGCGTTGATATCCCTGTGGGCGACGGGGAGGTCGAGGAGCAGCAGAGGCTTGCCGCCGCGGGGTTATCCGCGCGGGAAGGCGAGCTGGTGCTGAAAACGGCCAGCCTCGCCGACCACGAGGAGGAGGCTGCCGCGCGCGAGCGGGCGCTCAGCGGAGACCTGAAGAAGGCGCGGGACGCTGCCGCAGCCGCTGAGATCACCAAGAAGGGGCTGGAGGCGAGGGTGGCGCAGCTCGATTCCGACCTCAAGGCGAAGGGCGAGGAGCTCGCCGCGCTCCGGCAGGAGCGGGAGAAGGGTGCGCTCACCCTTGGCGAGCTTCAGGGTCGCTTCGCCGAGAAGATCCGGGAGCTCGACGCCGCCAAGAACTCCAACTCCACTCTGGAACTGAAATTGGAGGCGCTCGGCAAGGCGCTGGACAGCGCTAAGGAGCAGGAGGCGGCTTTACGGAAGGAGGTCGACGGCAACGAGGAGCTGCTGAGGCGCGCTGCCGTTTCCCAGAACACCTTCAGGGATACAGTGGAGCGGTGGACCGAGGGCCTCGTCGACATCGCCGCCGCCATCGACAAGGAGCTGACGCTGCTGGGGATCGAGGGGCACCAGTCCCTCACCGACGAGGACGTCGCGCCCAGCGCCAAGCTCACTTCCTTCTTCCAGGGGGTGGTGCAGGCGCTCCAGCACCTCCGAACGTCGCTCCCGAAGGAGCGGGCCGACGAGATGCGGGAGGCCATCTCCGGGGCCCTCGAGAGGGTGCTGGTGAAGATCGTTTTCCGCAATCTCGACATCAGGCTTACCAACGTCCTCAGGCCCTTGCCGGAGAACGCAGACCTGACGGGGATCCGGGCCCTCATCGCCCCTATCGTCAATAAGGCGGCCGGGGTCAAGAGGATCGAGGGCGACCGCGTGGATTAGGCCGCCTGCCCCTTTCTTTTATCTCCCTTTCCCTGCCGCTGTTAAATACGCCACGGAAACGGCTGGTTAGGGCAGCAGTAAGGCATTTTGTAATATAACTTTTCATCTTAGGCTATGCATCGCACTGTTATCCCCTCTACTCGACCGGCGCCTTGTTTGTTTCCGCCCTACGCTTTCGGGAACTTGCCGGCGTAGGCCTCCGCCTTGCCACGGGTGCCGAGTGCGGGACGTCAGCGACCCGCTGGCGGGGCTGCCACCGGCAAGAAACCTCGCCGCGGCTGGTTGCCGCTCACTCAGATTGTTGAGCAGGCTCGAGGCAAAGTAAACGGTGCGACTGCGGTCGCAGCACGCTTAGGGTGCCGGGCGAGCTCGAAACAAAGTGAGGACGCTACTCGGGGTGTAGCACACTCGAGTCGTTGAGCGTACTCGAAACGAAACGAGGGCGCAACCAGTCTCGTGCCGGTCCTTCCGCGCTCAGGCCTCTCAACCCAGGCTCGATCGTTCGAGGGAGATAACTCTTAAAAATTAATGGAGTGAATTGCTCGAGCTCCGGCAACTTATCTTTTCTTATCGCTTGCCGCCCGGTGGGGTAAAACCTCCTTGGGCAGCATCCAGCCCATCCTGGGGGTAGGTGAGGGGGCAGGGCCTCACGACCCTCCGGAGCTAGGCGTAGCTATGCTTTGGGATCCGCGCCCCTCTCTGCGCCAAGGATCACATGCAACAGCGGCAAGACTTGGGCAGAGGGGATGGTTGGCGGAAACAGGTTCCGGCTACCGCGCTGGAAAGACTCTTCCCACGGTCGGCGTCAACTCGTTCGGCACCCCGGCGGGCGAGGCGCGCCGGGGGAACGAGGTCGCCTTTCTCGTGACTTCTGGCGCTAACTTCTGCGGCCGCGAGAGCGGCGCAGAGTTCGCTGGAGGCGAATCGTTCGCCCAGCGGCCAGAAGGCGGGCCTCCTCAAGGAGCAGCTGCTTCTTGCCCAGTCTCTGCGCGAGTGGATACTCGAGGAGGGCCGCGAACGAGCCCGTGGGAAGGAATGCCAAAGCTCGTCGGGAACCCCCGCTTCAACTGGACAGATCCTCGGATCCGCAGGAGCGGACTGTTCCTCAGCGTTCAGACTGCTGGTCTGCTCGCCGGAGCAAGGCTTACCGGGGACACCTGCTTCGACTGGACGGATCCTGGGATCCGCAGGAGCGGGCTGTCCCTCGGCGTAGCCCCCTACCTGGCGCGCCAAGGATGTCGGGGCGGACGGGCGTCCCCCCGCGAGCACCTATGGGGCCGGAGCCCCTTTCGTTGTCCGGCGAGGGGGGCGGAGGGAGCGCAGAGAGCAGATCGAGGCGGGCACACGGGCGGTTTACCCAGGTTCGGGCCGCGATGGACGCGTAAAACCCTACTCCTGCTTGGTTGTATTGAACTGGGGAGCTCGGGAGCTTGGGGAGCTAGCTGCACCGAGCGTATGGCTGTCTGGATGCCGAATCTCCGAACCCCGGAACCCACTCTACGTTGCACACGGGCCTCCTTTTATAGCGCAAAGGGGTCACCGACAGGTGTCAACGTAAGAGAAAGGGGTAAAAGTGTAAAAGGGGTGGTAGCTGTAATAGTGCGGGAACGGTGGTGCTACAGTGCGGCACAGTGTTATCATACCTACTTCTGACGGTAGGGGACAAGGGCATTAAATGCCCGTCACGGTCGCCCGGACAGCACCGAGGCGGACCGTTAGGTGCGCCACCGTTCGCCACGATGGCGGCTGCATGCCACCGCATGCCCCAGGCTGCGCGGTGCCTCGCCACGTGCCCTCGGGGGAAGCCCCGGAGCGACGCGTGGGCGGGCGAGCTGGAGCGCAGTCTTGAGGTGGCGATCTTGCCGCGGCAAGTGGCTTGCCGCGGGGGTCGTCTTCCTGTGCCTGATAGCGTGCCAGCTATCAGGCCTTGCCGGGGCGCTTGGCGCGCCACGGCGGGCTTCTCTTGTGGTGCCTGGGTTCGGCCTTCCCGACAAGCTCCTCTTGTCGGGGGCTCGATCTTCTGTCTCGTTTACTTTGTTCTTGGATGGCCTTACATGGGCTCAGTCGTCCCGGCAAGCTCCTCTTGCCGGGGTCTTGTCTTCTCGGCCCGGCAAGCTCCTCTTGCCGGGGGCCTTGTCTTCTTGGCCCGGCAAGCTCCTCTTGCCGGGGGCCTTGTCTTGAATGCTTGGTCTTCTCTTGGCGCTTCCGGGGCGGGCCTTGCCGCAGGGTGCTACGACTGCCCGTGCACAAGTCTGGGGTACTAAGGTACCCCTACTTTAGTACACCGACAAGCTATATGCCAAGTTCAGCAAATGTGAGTTTTGGTTGAACGAAGTAGGATTTCTTGGACATGTTATATCAGGAGAATGTATAGCAGTAGACCACTGAGTGGTTGGCGCCCACCTTAGTTGGAGAGATCCGAAGTTTTCTAGGACTCACGAGATATTATCAGAGATTCATTGAGAATTTTTCCAAGATTGCGAAGCCTATGATGAAGTTGTTGAAGAAGGACACTAAGTTTAAATGGACGGATGAATGTGAGGCTAGTTTTCAGGAGTTGAAGAAACTTTTCGTTACAGCCCCAGTGCTAATTCTTCTGGATATACGCAAGGATTTCTAAGTGTATTACGATGCTTCTCGCTTAAGACTTGGAGGAGTACTTATGTAGAATGGAAGAGTTGTTTCATATGCCTCACGACAGCTTCGACCGCATGAGTTGAATTATGCCACGCATTATTTGGAATTAGCAGCCATAGTGCATGCGCTCCAGACCTGGAGACATTTTCTTATTGGAAACCGCTCCGATGTGTACACGGATCATAAGAGTTTGAAGTACATTTTCACTCAGAAGGAGCTGAATCTTAGACATAGGAGATGGTTGGAGCTTATAAAGGATTATGATATGAAGCTGCAGTATCATCCAGGAAAGGCCAATGCTGTAGCACATGCTTTGAGCCGGAAGAGTTATGTCAATACCCTCGTAAGCGGAGGATTACCGTAGGAATTAGTTGACATTATTAGGAAAGATTCGAGAAGCTCAGAAGGATGTCAAGGAACTTCGTTTGGAGATAGTTCCAAGAGGTTTTGTCGTAGCAATGGAGGTTCAGTCAACAATATTGGGAAAGATTCGAGAAACTCAGAAGGATGACAAAGAAATTGCTGAGATAAAGGAGAAAATGAGTAAAGGAAAATCCAAGGGTTTTCGAGAGGATGAGCACGAAACCTTATGGTTTGAGGACCGTGTATACGTACCCAATAATGCAGAGATCAGGAAGTTAGTACTTCAGGAAGCTCATGATACACCCCGGAAACACCAAGATGTATTTGGATTTGAAGGAGCATTTCTGGTGGACAAGTATGAAGAAGGATATTGCTGAGTATGTAGCCGTGTGTGATGTATGTCAGAGAGTGAAGGTAGAACATCAGAAGCCAGCAGGATTATTGCAGCCTATGCTGATACCCGAATGGAATTGGGACAAGCTCGGCATGGATTTTATCACCGGATTACCCAGGACCCGATCAGGATACGATTCTATTTGGGTAGTAGTGGATCATTTGACCAAAGCGGCTCACTTTATTCCAGTGAAAACCACCTATACGAGTGCAAAGTTGGCCAAGATATATATGACCAGGATCGTATGTCTGCATGGAGTTCCGAGGACCATCGTATCAGATAGAGGAACACAATTCACTTTGAAGTTTTGGAATCAGTTGCACCCGACTTTGGGTACCAGGCTAGAGTTCAGTACAACCTTTCATCCACAGACAAATGGAGAGACCGAGAGAGTCAAGCAGATTCTGGAGGATATGTCGAGAGCATGTGCTCTAGATTATGGATCTAGTTGGGATGATAATTTACCTTACGCAGAGTTCTCGTACAACAACAGTTATCAAGCTAGTTTGAAGATGGCACCTTTTGAAGCTTTGTATGGGAGAAGGTGCAGGATACCGTTGATGTGGGATGAAGTTGGAGACCACCAGTTGTTTGGACCGGATCTGATCAGGAGTCGGAAGAGAAGGTCAAGTTGATTCGAGATAGACCGAAGGTAGCTCAGTCTAGGCAGAAGAGTTAGCCAGATACAAAACGCAAAGAGGTAGTCTATCAAATCGGAGATAGAGTATAACTTCGTGTGTCACCACTGCGAGGAGTTAAATTATTTGGAGTTAAGGGAAAGTTGGCCCTTAGGTTTGTAGGACCATAGCGAGTTTTGGAACGTATGGGAGAAGTGGCCTACAAGTTGGAGTTACCCGAAGGACTGTCAGGAGTTCATGATGTGTTTCACGTTTCCCGGTTGAAGAAGTGCCATGAAGATATGGCTAATATTCCTATGAGAGATCCAGTGCCCTTGGAAGCAATTCAGTTGGACAGTGACCTAACCTATGAGGAGAAACCCGTCAAGATTCTCGGGTTTGCCAGCCGAGTTACGCGTAGCAAGGTTATCAAGTTTTGCAAAGTTCAGTGGAGCCACCATACCGAGGATGAAGCCACCTGGGAACGAGAGGAAGACCTACGGAAAAACCACCCGCACCTCTTTTCTAGCCAACCCGAATATCGAGGGCGAGATTCATCTTAAGGGGGGGTTGGGGTAGGTTTGTAACATCGCAAAATTTCAACTTGGATGTTATACATAGGTCATCATATGCATATCATATTTTATTTGCATTTTGTTTGTGATCCTAGAAATCCTAAGCCACTCAAGGACCCACGGAGAGAGTTGGGGATTTCATTTATTTTCATATTTGAATTTTCACAAATTTGAGAAGAAGATCATTTTGATTTTAATAACTTTTCTCTCAGAAAATATTTCCAATATTAAAATAAATGAGTGGAGATAAAATGACTTCTCCAACATAAGAGGGGAATATTGGAGGAAAATTGTTAAAATCCAATAAATATTTTATTTGGAATTTTATTGCTATTTTATTGGAATTAGAAAAATATGCACTTCCCAAAATTGCATTTTTAGGCCAAAAAAATGTTCAGTTCTTCTAAATATCTTATTTAGACCGTGAAAATTGTTTTTGGCATTTTTAGAATTATTTTGTATTTTATAAGGATTTTGGTTTTTCGGCGGAATTTATTATTTATTTTTTAAAAAGAAAACTTCCCGCCCGACTGTGCCGAAGGCCCAGCCGAGCAGGCCGGCCCGCAGCCGCGCCGCCCTCCTCCTCTGACTCAGGACCGGAGTCCCGAGCGCACCCGTCGCCCCCTCCCGCAAGACACCGACGCCTCCTCCCCCCTTTAAATATCGACCCCGGGGCCCCCCTTGGACCCCGAGCCAGCCGCCACCGCCTGCAACCCGCGCCGCCCTGCCGCCGCACTGCCACCCCGTGCCACAGCCCGCGCCGCCCCGTCTTGCCGTTGCCGGAGCCGCTGCACTGCCATCTCACCGGAGCCGCCGCGTCGTCGCCGTGGTCCGCCGTCTGTCGAGTCTGGTTAACCGGTGAAAACCGACGGTTTTTCTTTTTGGTTTTTTTGGTTTGTTAGGTTAGATCTGGTTTTTTTTGGTTCGTTAGTTTAGCGAACGTTCACCCGAACGCTTCTGTTCACAAAGGCGTTCATTCATTTGTCTCTGATAACGAACGTTCGTTCATTTGTCTTTTTCTTTTAATTTATTTTCGGCCAGGGACCTATCCATGATTATTTTTATCACAAATTAGTCCCTAGTCTTCAAATCCTCGTTACTTTTTAACCGTTCGACCAAATCTAGTGAAACCAGCGCCAAAATCTTCTTATCGAACCCCTCTTTCTATTTAATCAACTTGAACATGGTTTTGACAAATTAAAATTTGGTTTCCAGCAGATTTGAATTCGAACTTCTTTTGATCGTAGTTTGAGTTTGGTAGCTCTGATTTGATTGATTCTTTTGGCAAATCGAAGCACTTCAGTTGAACTTTCAGTTTGGACTTTCTCATCTGAGTTTTACCCATGCATCTATGCTTGAGTGCTTATGTATGCTATTGTTTGTTTGTGATAGAATTTCCGGAGTGCGAAGAGTGCTACTACAAGTCTCTAAGGTTTGCAAATCGTCAGCAAGGCAAGTAACACTTTGATCATACCCCTTTATTACCCAATTTTTATGCATTAGTTTCATTCCTCAAACACTACATGGTTAGGATTTCATAACATGTGGGTATTGGGAAGTAGTTGATGAGGTAGAACCTATTGTCCTTTATTTAAACCCGGGGATATGCTACGTTAAGCTTATACTGCTATGCTATGCTCGTAGACGTGGATTGGTTTGAGTGATTCATGATAGTTGTGAGTATTATTATGTACTAAGGGTTTAGTTAAGGTGGCTATTGTGATGCCCGGATAATTAGACTACAGTAATCCCATGTTAATGATGCCACGTCACCATGGTTACTGTTGTTAGTCTCGTGTTAGTTCAAAATGATTCAAATTCAAATTGAATTAAAAGCAAACATCAAAAATTTTCAAAATATAAAACTAAAATGTTCGAGTTGTGCCAAAACAATGCAGGGGTAATTGTGGTGAAGAAACCCCACTTTTATAAAATGTTTTAATACTCTAAAATAGTTAAAACAGTGAAACAATTACCAAAAATGTTTTTAAAGTAAAAAAGACAAATGCAAAATACTTTATTTAAAGTGCCAAAATATTTGGGGCAGAGACCTATTTACTAGCACTAATTTAGGTGTGCTTTTATATTTTATAACACTTAAATAAAAAGGTAATAGAAAAGAAATAAAATAACTACAAAAAAGGGCACCCCCCAGCCCAACTAGGCCACGGCCCGACTGGCCGCGCACCCTGCCAGCCCAGCTCCCTCCCTCGGCCCGCCGAACCCCTACAACCCCCTGGGGCGGTCAAACCCTAACCCCCCAGGCACCCCACTCATCCCCCGATTCCCCTTTCCCCATCGTCTCCTCCCTTTGCCCCCGATCCAGATCGGGCACGGCCCTGCCGCCCACCACTGACCTCGTCGCAGAACGCCGACACGCCCGGCGCTGCCCCGCCTTCGCCGGCGCCCGCCTCCTCAACCTGGCTCCCCATCCTCGACCTCTTCTCTGCTCCCGGACGCCAACGCCGTTTGCCGTCCCCGTCTCTCCCTCGTCGGTCGGCGTCGTCCCCCGCACACCCCCACCATTGCTGGCCGCCCATGCCGTTGGCGCCGTCCTCACTGCGCGCCTTCCTTGGCCGCACACGGCCGAGGCCGGCGCCTGTCGGCGCATGTGCGTACTCGCCGGAGCCAATCAGCCTCGCCTCGTCGCCGACTCGTCGTCCTCGTCCCCGCCGCCCTCCCCATGCCCCATTGCCCCGAACCCTACGGTCCCCCCGTGAGCCTCCGCCCCTCCTCTTCTCCCGGTGCCCGTATGCATGCATGCGCTCACGGCCGGGGTCTCCCCCCCGTGGCTCCGCTGCCACTGCCGGCCCCGCGCTCGCCGTCCTCGCCGGCCCCGCGAGCGCACACCCCTATGCCCCCTCGGGCACGCGTCCGTTCGGGCGCTCGCCCGCTGCTTAGTGCCCGCTCGGGTGACGCCCGCACCCGAGCTCATGCCCGCTATGGCCTCTGGGCCACTGCCAAACAGGGCCCACTGCCTAGAACTTAAAAAAAGGAATTAAAATATTTAATTCATTAATTAACCTAGTTAATCCTATTGAGATTTAACTAATCACCTAATTAACGTAATCAATTCTGTTTAACTAAACTCTATCAATGACAGTGGACCCATGAGTCAGTTTGACTAGTCAACGGTCAGATTTGACCTGCTAACGTCATGGTGATGTCATGCTGACATCACCTTTCACTATTCTGGATAAATTTCAAAATGCCTAAAACTTTGATAAATCATAGAAAATAATCCGTAGCTCGGATGAAAATACTTTGTACATGAAAGTTGCTCGGAACGATGAGACGATTCCGGATAAGCAGCCCGTCGTCCGCCGCACATCCCTAGCATAGCAAAAATGAAACTTTCCCATTCCGGTTCATTTGTTCGAAAACATGAAACACCGGGAATACTTTCCCGGATGTTTTCCCCTTTCGTCGGTATCACCTCCTACCGCGTTAGGGCACACGTAGCACCGCTCGTAGTCATGTCATGCATTGTCATGCTTATGTTTGCAATATATTTATTGTTTCTTCCCCCTCTTCTCTCCGGTAGACTACGAGACCGACGCAGTTGTTGCCCCGGTTTACTACGGTGTTGATGACCCCTCCTTCTTGCCAGAGCAACCAGGCAAGCCCCCCCCCCTTAATCACTAGATATCACCTATTCTCTTCTATACTGCTTGCATTAGAGTAGTGTAGCATGTTACTGATTTCCGTTAATCCTATCCTGATGCATAGCCTGTCTTTGCTACTACTGTTGTTACCTTTACCTGCAATCCTACATGCTTAGTATAGGATGCTAGTTTTCCATCAGTGGCCCTACATTCTTGTCCGTCTGCTGTGCTATACTATCGGGCCGTTATCACTCGGGAGGTGATCACGGGTATATACTGTACTTTATACATGATACATGTGGTGACTAAAGTCGGGTCGTCTCGAGGAGTACCCGCGAGTGATTCACGGATTGGGGGCTGAAAGGACCATTGTCCCGATGGCCCTCTAGGTGGATCTTTGTGGCGGAGCGACAATGCAGGTTGATGTTGGGGAACGTAGTAATTTCAAAAAAATTCCTACGCACACACAAGATCATGGTGATGCATAGCAACGAGAGGGGAGAGTGTTGTCTACGTACCCTCGTAGACCGAAGCGGAAGCGTTGACACAACATAGAGGAAGTAGTCGTACGTTCTCCTCGCGATCCAACCGATCACAGCACCGTTACTCCGGCACCTCCGAGTTCTTGGCACAAGTTCAGCTCGATGACGATCCCCGGGCTCCGATCCAGCAAAGCGTCGAGGAAGAGTTCCGTCAGCACGACGGCGTGGTGACGATCTTGATGTGTTACCGGCGCAGGGCTTCGCCTAAGCACTGCAACGATATGATCGAGGTGGAATTTGGTGGAAGGGGGCACCGCACACGGCTAAGGAAAGATCTCAATGATCAATTGTGTGTTTCTGGGGTGCCCCCTGCCCCCGTATATAAAGGAGCCAAGGGGGAGGGGCTGGCCGGCCAAGCCTGGCGCGCCAGAGAGTCCTACTCCCTCTGGGAGTAGGATTCCCCCCCCCCCCAATCCTAGTTGGACTAGGATTCTCCAAGGGGGAGAGAGAGAGAGAGGGGGCGCCCACCTCTCCTAGTCATAATAGGACTAGGGGAAGGGGGGAGGCGCGCAGCCCATGAGGGCAGCCCTCTCACCTCTCCTCCAAGGCCCATGTTGGCCCATTATGCCCCCAGGGGGTTCCGGTAACCCTCCCGGTATTCCGGTAAAATCCTGATTTCACCTGGAATGCATCTGATGTCCAAACATAGGCTTCCAATATATAATTCTTTATGTCTCGACCATTTCGAGACTCCTCGTCATGTCCGTGATCACATCCGGGACTCCGAACTCCTTCGGTACATCAAAATGCATAAACTCATAATAACTGTCATCGTAACATTAAGCGTGCGGACCCTACGGTTCGAGAACAATGTAGACATGACCGAGACACGTCTCCGGTCAATAACCAATAGCGGGACCTGGATGCCCATATTGGCTCCTACATATTCTACGAAGATCTTTATCGATCAGACCGCATAACAACATACGTTGTTCCCTTTGTCATCGGTATGTTACTTGCCCGAGATTCGATCGTCGGTATCCAATACCTAGTTCAATCTCGTTACCGGCAAGTCTCTTTACTCGTTCTGTAATACATCATCTCGCAACTAACTCATTGGTTGCAATGCTTGCAAGGCTTTATGTGATGTGCATTACCGAGAAGGCCCTGAGATACCTCTCCGATAATCGGAGTGACAAATCCTAATCTCGAAATACGCCAACCCAATATGTACCTTCGGAGACACCTGTAGAGCACCTTTATAATCACCCAGTTACGTTGTGACGTTTGGTAGCACACAAAGTGTTCCTACGGTAAACGGGAGTTGCATAATCTCATAGTTAAAGGAACATGTATAAGTCATGGATAAAAGCAATAGCAACATACTAAACGATCGGGTGCTATGCTAATGGAATGGGTCATGTCAATCAGATCATTCAACTAATGATGTGATCTCGTTAATCAAATAACAACTCTTTGTTCATGGCTAGGAAACATAACCATCTTTGATTAATGAGCTAGTCAAGTAGAGGCATACTAGTGACACTCTGTTTGTCTATGTATTCACACATGTATTATGTTTCCAGTTAATACAATTCTAGCATGAATAATAAACATTTATCATGATATAAGGAAATAAATAATAACTTTATTATTGCCTCTAGGGCATATTTCCTTCAGTCTCCCACTTGCACTAGAGTCAATAATCTAGATTACAAAGTAATGATTCTAACACCCATGGAGTCTTGGTGCTGATCATGTTTTGCTCGTGGAAGAGGCTTAGTCAACGGGTCTGCAACATTCAGATCCGTATGTATCTTGCATATTTCTATGTCTCCCACCTGGACCAAATCCCGGATGGAGTTGAAGCGTCTTTTGATGTGTTTGGTTCTTTTGTGAAATCTGGATTCCTTTGCCAAGGCAATTGCACCAGTATTGTCACAAAAGATTTTCATTGGACCCGATACGCTAGGTACAACACCTAGATCGGATATGAACTCCTTCATCCAGACTCCTTCATTAGCTGCTTCCGAAGCGGCTATGTACTCAGCTTCACATGTAGATCCCGCCACGACGCTTTGTTTAGAACTGCACCAAATGACAGCTCCACCGTTTAATGTAAATACGTATCCGGTTTGCGATTTAGAATCGTCTGGATCAGTGTCAAAGCTTGCATCGACGTAACCGTTTACGACGAGCTCTTTGTCACCTCCATAAATGAGAAACATATCCTTAGTCCTTCTCAAGTACTTAAGGATGTTCTTGACCGTTGTCCAGTGATCCACTCCTGGATTACTTTGGTACCTGCCTGCTAAACTTACAGCAAGGCACACATCAGGTCTGGTACACAACATTGCATACATGATAGAGCCTATGGCTGAAGCATAGGGAACATTTTTCATTTTCTCTCTATCTTCTGCGGTGGTCGGGCATTGAGTCTTACTCAACTTCACACCTTGTGCCACAGGCAAGAACCCTTTCTTTGCCTGATCCATTTTGAACTTTTTCAAAACTTTGTCAAGGTATGTGCTTTGTGAAAGTCCTATTAAGCGTCTTGATCTATCTCTATAGATCTTAATGCCCAATATGAAAGCAGCTTCACCGAGGTCTTTCATTGAAAAACTCTTATTCAAGTATCCCTTTATGCTATCCAGAAATTCTATATCATTTCCGATCAGCAATATGTCATCCACATATAATATCAGAAATGCTACAGAGCTCCCACTCACCTTTTTGTAAATACAGGCTTCTCCAAAAGTCTGTATAAAACCAAATGCTTTGATCACACTATCAAAGCGTTTATTCCAACTCCGAGAGGCTTGCACCAGTCCATAAATGGATCGCTGGAGCTTGCACACTTTGTTAGCTCCCTTTGGATCGACAAAACCTTCTGGTTGCATCATATACAACTCTTCTTCCAGAAATCCATTCAGGAATGCAGTTTTGACATCCATTTGCCAAATTTCATAATCATAAAATGCGGCAACTGCTAACATGATTCGGACAGACTTAAGCATCGCTACGGGTGAGAAAGTCTCATCGTAGTCAATCCCTTGAACTTGTCGAAAACCTTTTGCAACAAGTCGAGCTTTATAGACAGTAACATTACCATCAGCATCAGTCTTCTTCTTAAAAATCCATTTATTCTCAATTGCTTGCCGATCATCGGGCAAGTCAACCAAAGTCCACACTTTGTTCTCATACATGGATCCCATCTCAGATTTCATGGCCTCAAGCCACTTTGCGGAATCTGGGCTCACCATCGCTTCTTCATAGTTCGTAGGTTCATCATGGTCTAGTAACATGACTTCCAAAATAGGATTACCGTACCACTCTGGTGCGGATCTTACTCTGGTTGATCTACGTAGTTCAGTAGAAACTTGATCTGAAGTTTCATGATCATTATCATTAGCTTCCTCCCTATTTGATGTAGGTGTCACAGAAACAGATTTCTGTGATGTACTACTTCTCAATAAGGGAGTAGATACTGTTATCTCATCAAGTTCTACTTTCCTCCCACTCACTTCTTTCGAGAGAAACTCCTTCTCTAGAAAGTTTCCGACTTTAGCAACAAAACTTTTGCCTTCGGATCTGTGATAGAAGGTATACCCAATAGTCTCCTTTGGGTATCCTATGAACACACATTTTTCCGATTTGGGTTCGAGCTTATCAGGTTGAAGCTTTTTCACATAAGCATCGCAGCCCCAAACTTTAAGAAACGACAACTTTGGTTTCTTGCCAAACCATAGTTCATAAGGCGTCGTCTCAACGGATTTTGATGGTGCCCTATTTAACGTGAATGCGGCCGTCTCTAAAGCATAACCCCAAAAAGATAGCGGTAAATCGGTAAGAGACATCATAGATCGCACCATATCCAGTAAAGTACGATTACGACGTTCGGACACACCATTACGTTGTGGTGTTCCGGGTGGCGTGAGTTGCGAAACTATTCCGCATTG
The DNA here is from genome assembly GCA_032464435.1 of Aegilops umbellulata. NCBI lineage: Eukaryota > Viridiplantae > Streptophyta > Magnoliopsida > Poales > Poaceae > Aegilops > Aegilops umbellulata. The sequence goes on from CP136055.1 coordinate 204,754,877, forward strand.
TTTCAAATGTAGACCAAACTCGTAACTCAAATATTCTCCTCCACGATCAGATCGTAGAAACTTTATTTTCTTATTACGATGATTTTCCACTTCACTCTGAAATTCTTTGAACTTTTCAAATGTTTCAGACTTGTGTTTCATTAAGTAGATATACCCATATCTGCTTAAATCATCAGTGAAGGTGAGAAAATAACGATATCCGCCACGAGCCTCAACATTCATTGGACCACATACATCAGTATGTATGATTTCCAATAAATCTGTTGCTCTCTCCACAGTACCGGAGAACGGTGTTTTAGTCATCTTGCCCATAAGGCACGGTTCGCAAGTGCCAAGTGATTCATAATCAAGTGACTCCAAAAGTCCATCAGTATGGAGTTTCTTCATGCGTTTTACACCGATATGACCTAAACGGCAGTGCCACAAATAAGTTGCACTATCATTATCAACTCTGCATCTTTTGGCTTCAACATTATGAATATGTGTATCACTACTATCGAGATTAAGTAAGAACAAACCATTCTTTAATGGTGCATGACCATAAAAGATATTACTCATATAAATAGAACAACCATTATTCTCTGATTTAAATGAATAACCGTCTCGCATCAAACAAGATCCAGATATAATGTTCATGCTCAACGCTGGTACTAAATAACAATTATTTAGATCTAATATTAATCCCGAAGGTAGATGTAGAGGTAGCGTGCCGACCGCGATCACATCGACTTTGGAACCATTTCCCACGCGCATCGTCACCTCGTCCTTAGCCAATCTTCGCTTAATCCGTAGCCCCTGTTTTGAGTTGCAAATATTAGCAACAGAACCAGTATCAAATACCCAGGTGCTACTGCGAGAATTAGTAAGGTACACATCAATAACATGCATATCATATATACCTTTGTTAACCTTGCCATCCTTCTTATCCGCCAAATACTTGGGGCAGTTCCGCTTCCAGTGACCAGTCTGCTTGCAATAGATGCACTCAGTTTCAGGCTTAGGTCCAGACTTGGGTTTCTTCTCTTGATTAGCAACTTGCTTGCTGTTCTTTTTGAATTTCCCCTTTTTCTTCCCTTTGCCCTTTTTCTTGAAACTAGTGGTTTTGTTAACCATCAACACTTGATGCTCCTTTTTGATTTCTACCTCCGCGGCTTTCAGCATCGCGAAGAGCTCGGGCATAGTTTTGGTCATCCCTTGCATATTATAGTTCATCACGAAGCTCTTGTAGCTTGGTGGCAGTGATTGGAGAATTCTGTCAATGACGCAATCATCTGGAAGATTAACTCCCAGTTGAATCAAGTGATTGTTATACCCAGACATTCTGAGTATATGCTCACTGACAGAACCGTTCTCCTCCATTTTACAGCTATAGAACTTATTGGAGACTTCATATCTCTAAATCCGGGCATTTGCTTGAAATATTAACTTCAACTCCTGGAACATCTCATATGCTCCATGGTGTTCAAAACGTCGTTGAAGTCCCGGTTCTAAGCCGTAAAGCATGGCACACTGAACTATAGAGTAGTCATCAGCTTTGCTTTGCCAGACGTTCACAACATCTGGCGTAGCTCTTGCACCAGGCCTGGCACCCAGCGGTGCTTCCAGGACGTAATTCTTCTGTGCAGCAATGAGGATAATCCTCAAGTTACGGACCCAGTCCGTGTAATTGCTACCATCATCTTTCAACTTTGCTTTCTCAAGGAACGCATTAAAATTCAACGGAACAACAGCACGAGCCATCTATCTACACAACATAGACAAGCAAGATACTATCAGTTACTAAGTTCATGATAAATTTAAGTTCAATTAATCATATTACTTAAGAACTCCCACTTAGATAGACATCCCTCTAATCCTCTAAGTGATCACGTGATCCAAATCAACTAAACCATGTCCGATCATCACGTGAGATGGAGTAGTTTCAATGGTGAACATCACTATGTTGATCATATCTACTATATGATTCATGCTCGACCTTTCGGTCTCCGTGTTCCGAGGCCATATCTGTTATATGCTAGGCTCGTCAAGTTAAACCTGAGTATTCTGCGTGTGCAACTGTTTTGCACCCGTTGTATTTGAACGTAGAGCCTATCACACCCGATCATCACGTGGTGTCTCAGCACGAAGAACTTTCGCAACGGTGCATACTCAGGGAGAACACTTCTTGATATTTTAGTGAGAGATCATCTTATAATGCTACCGTCAATCAAAGCAAGATAAGATGCATAAAAGGATAAACATCACATGCAATCAATATAAGTGATATGATATGGCCATCATCATCTTGTGCTTGTGATCTCCATCTTTGAAGCACCGTCATGATCACCATCGTCACCGGCGCGACACCTTGATCTTCATCGCAGCATCGTTGTCGTCTCGCCAATCTTATGCTTCCACGACTATCACTACCGTTTAGTAATAAAGTAAAGCATTACATCGCGATTGCATTGCATACAATAAAACGACAACCATATGGCTCCTGCCAGTTGCCGATAACTCGGTTACAAAACATGATCATCTCATACAATAAAATTTTAGCATCATGTCTTGACCATATCACATCACAACATGCCCTGCAAAAACAAGTTAGACGTCCTCTACTTTGTTGTTGCAAGTTTTACGTGGCTGCTACGGGCTTAAGCAAGAACTCATCTTACCTACGCATCAAAACCACAACGATAGTTTGTCAAATAGACTCCGTTTTAACCTTCTCAAGGACCGGGCGTAGTCACACTCGGTTCAACTAAAGTTGGAGAGACAGTCTTCCGCAAGCCATCTATGTGCAAAGCACGTCGAGGGAACCGGTCTCGCGTAAGAGTATGCGTAAGGTTGGTCCGGATCGTCTCGTCCAACAATACCGCTGAACCAAAGTATGACATGCTGGTAGGCAGTATGACTTGTATCGTCCACAACTCACTTGTGTTCTACTCGTGCAAATAACATCATACCATAAAAACCTAGGCTCGGATGCCACTGTTGGGGAACGTAGTAATTTCAAAAAATTTCCTACGCACACACAAGATCATGGTGATGCATAGCAACGAGAGGGGAGAGTGTTGTCTACGTACCCTCGTAGACCGAAGCGGAAGCGTTGACACAACGTAGAGGAAGTAGTCGTACGTTCTCCTCGCGATCCAACCGATCACAGCACCGTTACTCCGGCACCTCCGAGTTCTTGGCACACGTTCAGCTCGATGACGATCCCCGGGCTCCGATCCAGCAAAGCGTCGAGGAAGAGTTCCGTCAGCACGACGGCGTGGTGACGATCTTGATGTGTTACAGGCGCAGGGCTTCGCCTAAGCACTGCAACGATATGATCGAGGTGGAATTTGGTGGAAGGGGGCACCGCACACGGCTAAGGAAAGATCTCAATGATCAATTGTGTGTTTCTGGGGTGCCCCCTGCCCCCGTATATAAAGGAGCCAAGGGGGAGGGGCTGGCCGGCCAAGCCTGGCGCGCCAGAGAGTCCTACTCCCTCTGGGAGTAGGATTCCCCCCCCCCCCCAATCCTAGTTGGACTAGGATTCTCCAAGGGGGAGAGAGAGAGAGAGGGGGCGCCCACCTCTCCTAGTCCTAATAGGACTAGGGGAAGGGGGGAGGCGCGCAGCCCATGAGGACAGCCCTCTCACCTCTCGTCCAAGGCCCATGTTGGCCCATTATGCCCCCGGGGGGTTCCGGTAACCCTCCCGGTATTCCGGTAAAATCCTGATTTCACCTGGAATGCATCCGATGTCCAAACATAGGCTTCCAATATATAATTCTTTATGTCTCGACCATTTCGAGACTCCTCGTCATGTCCGTGATCACATCCGGGACTCCGAACTCCTTCGGTACATCAAAATGCATAAACTCATAATAACTGTCATCGTAACGTTAAGCGTGCGGACCCTACGGTTCGAGAACAATGTAGACATGACCGAGACACGTCTCCGGTCAATAACCAATAGCGGGACCTGGATGCCCATATTGGCTCCTACATATTCTACGAAGATCTTTATCGATCAGACCGCATAACAACATACATTGTTCCCTTTGTCATCGGTATGTTACTTGCCCGAGATTCGATCGTCGGTATCCAATACCTAGTTCAATCTCGTTACCGGCAAGTCTCTTTACTCGTTCTATAATACATCATCTCGCAACTAACTCATTGGTTGCAATGCTTGCAAGGCTTTATGTGATGTGCATTACCGAGAAGGCCCTGAGATACCTCTCCGACAATCGGAGTGACAAATCCTAATCTCGAAATACGCCAACCCAATATGTACCTTCGGAGACACCTGTAGAGCACCTTTATAATCACCCAGTTACGTTGTGACGTTTGGTAGCACACAAAGTGTTCCTACGATAAACGGGAGTTGCATAATCTCATAGTTAAAGGAACATGTATAAGTCATGGATAAAAGCAATAGCAACATACTAAACGATCGGGTGCTATGCTAATGGAATGGGTCATGTCAATCAGATCATTCAACTAATGATGTGATCTCGTTAATCAAATAACAACTCTTTGTTCATGGCTAGGAAACATAACCATCTTTGATTAATGAGCTAGTCAAGTAGAGGCATACTAGTGACACTCTGTTTGTCTATGTATTCACACATGTATTATGTTTCCAGTTAATACAATTCTAGCATGAATAATAAACATTTATCATGATATAAGGAAATAAATAATAACTTTATTATTGCCTCTAGGGCATATTTCCTTCAGTTGAGACTACCTAGGTGAGAGGTGGGCCTGGCCCTGTCGGCGTTCGTGGTTATTTCAAAATAACATGCATAACGAGTTCTTGGTATTTGATCTGAGTCTGGCTACTGGCCTATACGCACTAACCAACTACGTGGGAAAGATATGGGCACTCGGCATCGTGGTATCAGCCAAAGCACTTCGTGACGTCAGCGACTGAGCGGCGCGCGCCAGATTGGGCCGCGTAACGTGACTTCCGTTGTACTGGAGGTTGCTAGGTCTGCTTCCGGCCGCCCTCGCAACGTGCAGGTGTGCTAAGGGCGATGGGCCCAGACCCCTGTGCTCTTAGGTTTAGACCGGCGTGCTGACCTCTCTATTGTGCCTAGGTGGGGCTGCGACGTGTTGATCTTCCGAGGCCGGGCATGACCCAGGAAAGTGTCTCCGGCCAAATGGAATCAAGCGTGTTGGGTTATGTGGTGCACCCCTGCAGGGAAGTTAATCTATTCGAATAGCCGTGATCTTCGGTAACAGGACGACTTGGAGTTGTACCTTGACCTTATATCAGATACTTAATAAAACACACCCTTCCAAGTGCCAGATACAACCCGGTGATCACTCTCTAAGAGGGCATCGAGGAGGGGATCGCCGGTTAGGATTATGCTATGCGATGCTACTTGGAGGACTTCAGTCTACTCTCTTCTATATGCTGCAAGACGGAGGCTGCCAGAAGCGTAGTCTTCGATAGGATTAGCTATCCCCCTCTTATTCTGGCATTCTGCAGTTCAGTCCACTAATATGGCCCTTTACACATATATCCATGCATATGTAGTGTAGCTCCTTGCTTGCGAGTACTTTGGATGAGTACTCACGGTTGCCTTCTTCCCCTTTTCCCCATTTCTCTACCCGATTGCTGCGACCAGACGATGGAGCCCAGGATCCAGACGCCACCGTTGACGACGACTCCTACTACACTGGAGGTGCCTACTACTACGTGCAGCCCTCTGACGACGACCAGGAGTAGTTAGGAGGATCCCAGGCAGGAGGCATGCACCTCATTCGATCTGTATCCCCGTCGGTGCTAGCCATCTTATGGCAAATTTGTTTAACTTATGTCTGTACTCAGATATTGTTACTTTCGCTGACTCGTCTATGATCGAGCACTTGTATTCGAGCCCTCGAGGCCCCTGGCTTGTATTATGATGCTTGTATGACTTATTTATGTTTTAGAGTTGTGTTGTAATATCTTCCCGTGAGTCCATGATCTTGATCGTACACATTTGCGTGCATGATTAGTGTATGATTGAATCGGGGGCGTCACAGCTATATTAACACACATCTGGGTGGACTGTTTATGGGACCCTGGGGAATCCAGTGTTGTCCAAGGAGATCCCGGGGAATCTGTGGATCATCCTATGCATGGTTCGCCACCCAGGCTCAAAGGGATCATAAGATTATTCATGCTAGAAACTTCCATGTGCAGCCACAAGACATTATGGGCTCTGGCATAGTTGAGTAAGTTGTGGGAAACCTTTCCATGATGGGCTAGCAGATGTAGGGGATTGTAGGTGTACCAGCCTATCTATTGATTAAGGGGACCTCTTCGGAAAGACTGTGTCTCGGTCATCCATTTCTCAAACACCGTGCAATGCGAGAAATATAACGCAGGAGATCGAGTCTTGTGGGGAAAAGTGCGCAAACCTCTGCAGAGTGTACAAACTAATCATGGTTAGCCGTGTCCCCAGTTATGGATATTTTGAGTATATGGTTCTTGAATTATTGATGCGATCTCAACACTCTTAATTAATTCTATTGGGTTGTTAATTACTATTTAATTGGGATTGAGATGGGGTTTCCATTCTCAATGTTTATCGACCAACTTTGTAGTTAAATAAATTATATTCCTTTGTAGTAGGGAAAAACTGGCTTTTCGCAAAAACATGATAACCGTAGAGCCTCCACCAGCCATATATGCATGTAGTGTTAGCATTTACCTTGTTTATTGCTCTATAGTGTTATTTTGCCAGCATATTCCATGTGCTGACCCATTTTGGGATGCAACGTATTATGTTGCAGACTTTTTAGACGAAGGGTAAGGTCCGCTAGGTCGTTGTCGTGCACTCAGCTATGCTGTTGGAGTTGATGGACTCATTTAACTTCGATGCTTCCACAGTTATCTTATTTAGATGGCCTTAAGCCATATCATTGTAATAAGTTCTCTTTTGAGACATTCGATGTAATAAGTGTGTGATTGCACTCTGTTATAAATCCTTCAAGTACTATGTGTGTCAGCAATACCGATGTAGGGATGACACTTATGCACAGAGATTTGACCGTTTGAGGTCGGATCCCTACATACATCAACCAAGGTTTCATGTTCTTCTGACCATTTCTTTATTTTTTGGAGTTAAAATGCCTTCGCACTCCATGCATGTGCCCATGCCTTGACACCAATATTTTTCAAAATTCCTTGTAATTTACTGCACATAGAATTGTCTCGCACACAAGAACACAAAAATATGATTTTTCGAAGCGTTATGGTTAGGCATTGCATGTAGATGTAGTTCAAATTTGAATTATGGTCATTAAATGGTTAGAAAATCACTTAAATATATTTAAAAGTTCAAATGTCGGTGTACTAAAATAGGGGTACCTTAGTACCCCGAACTTGTGCACGGGCGGTCGTAGCACCCCGCGGTAAGGCCTGCCAGGCGATCGCCAAGACCCTCCATGGTCCCCTCTTGGGCCATTCAAGAACAAAGTAGTTGAGCGAAGGCCCCGGAAAGAGGAGCTTGTCGGGAAGGCCACCCGAAGAGAGCGAGCCCCTGGCAAGAGGAGCTTGCCGGGACTGCCGCTCGAAGCACAAGGCCCCGACAAGAGGTGTGACGCCCCCGATTCAATCGTACACTAATCATGCATGCAAATGTGTACGATCAAGATCAGGGACTCACGGGAAGATATCACAACACAACTCTACAAATAAAATAAGTCATACAAGCATCATAATACAAGCCAGGGGCCTCGAGGGCTCGAATACAAGTGCTCGATCATAGACGAGTCAGCGGAAGCAACAATATCTGAGTACAGACATAAGTTAAACAAGTTTTGCCTTAAGAAGGCTAGCACAAACTGGGATACAGATCGAACGAGGCGCAGGCCTCCTGCCTGGGATCCTCCTAACTACTCCTGGTCGTCATCAGCGGGCTGCACGTAGTAGTAGGCACCTCCAGTGTGGTAGGAGTCGTTGTCGACGGTGGCGTCTGGATCCTGGGCTCCAACATCAGGTTGCGACAACCAGAAGAAAGGAAAAGGGGAAAAGGGGAAAGAAAGCAACCGTGAGTACTCATCCAAAGTACTCGCAAGCAAGGAGCTACACTACATATGCATGGATATATGTGTAAAGGGCCATATCAGTGGACTGAACTGCAGAATGCCAGAATAAGAGGGGGATAGCTAGTCTTATCGAAGACTACGCTTCTGGTCGCCTCCGCCTTGCAGCATATAGGAGAGAGTAGACTGAAGTCCTCCAAGTAGCATCGCATAGCATAATCCTACCCGGCGATCCCCTCCTCGATGCCCTGTTGGAGAGCAATCACCGGGTTGTATCTGGCACTTGGAAGGGTGTGTTTTATTAAGTATCCAGTTCTAGTTATCATAAGGTCAAGGTACAACTCCGGGTCGTCCTTTTACCGAGGGACACGGCTATTCGAATAGATAAACTTCCCTGCAGGGGTGCCCACATAGCCCAACACGCTTGATCCCATTTGGCCGGACACACTTTCCTGGGTCATGCCCGGCCTCGAAAGATCAACACGTCGCAGCCCCACCTAGGCACAACAGAGTGGTCAGCACGCCGGTCTAAACCTAAGCGCGCAGGGGTCTGGGCCCATCGCCCTGAGCACACCTGCACGTTGCGTACGCGGCCGGAGAGCAGACCTAGCAACCTCCATTTCAAAGGAAGTCACGTTACGCGGTCCAACCCGGCGCGCGCCGCTCAGTCGCTGACGTCACGAAGTGCTTCGGCTCATACCACGACGTCGGGATACCCATAACTACTCCCGCGTAGGTGGTTACTGCGTATAGACCAAATGGCCAGACTCAGATCAAATACCCAGATCTCGTTAAGCGTGTTAAGTATCGCGAACGCCGACTAGGGCCAGGCCCACCTCTCTCCTAGGTGGTCCGAACCTGCCCTGTCGCTCTGCCTCAAAGTAACAGTCGGGGGCCGTCGGGAACCCAGGCCCACCTCTACCGGGATGGAGCCACCTGCCCCTTCAGCCCCCATCTCCGAATAGTATCACATGTAATGTAACAGTGTAAAGTATATAGTATATGCCCGTGATCACCTCCCGAAGTGATCACGGCCCAGTAGTATAGCATGGCAGACGGACAAGAGTGTAGGGCCACTGATGGAACACTAGCATCCTATACTAAGCAGTAGGATTGCAGGTAAAGGTATCAACAGCAGTATCAAAAACAGGCTATGCATCAGGATAGGAATAACGAAAGCATTAACAAGCTACACTACTCTAATGCAAGCCGTATAGAGGAGAGTAGGCGATATCTGGTGATCAAGGGGGGGGGGCTTGCCTGGTTGCTCTGGCAAGAGAGAGGGATCGTCAACTCCGTAGTCGAACGGGGCAGCAGCAACGTCGGTCTCGGTGTCTATCGAGAGAAGACGGGGGAGAAACAATAAATATTTAAACAAGCAGAGGCATAGTGATGCATGACATGACAAGTAACGGCGTTAGAGGTGCCCTAACGCGGTATGGGATGATACCGGTGAAGGGGGGAAACACCCGGGAAAATATCCCCGGTGTTTCGCGTTTTCGGGCAGAGGAGCCGGAGGGGGAAAGTTGCGAGTTCGATAGGTTAGGGGGGTGTGGCGGACGAACGGGTTGCGTATCCGGAAGCGTCTCGTCGTTCTGAGCAACTTTCATGTTGAAAATATTTTAATCCGAGTTACAGATTAAAAGTTATGATTTTCTATAGGTTTTATTAATTTCTGGAGTTTAATTAATTATTTAAATCTAACATTATCCAAAACAGTGTTTGCTGACGTCATCATGACGTCAGCATGACGTCAGCAGTCAATAGGGGCGTTGACTGGTCAAATCTGACGTGTGGGTCCCACCTGTCATTCTGTGATTAAGCTAATCAGAGATTAACTAACTAATCATTGTTTAATTAGACTAATTAGATAATTAGGTTAATCTAATTATAATTAATCAGATTAATTAATTCCTAATTAATAATTAATTAATTAATTACTTATTTAATTATTTAATTATTTATTTTTATTATTATTAATTTTAATTCTCTTTTTTTCTTTTTTTTAAAATAAACGTTCAGGGGGCGGGCCCCACTTGTCTGTGACCCTGAGGGCCAAACGGGGGCGGATCGGGCGCGGGTTAGCGGGCGCGGGCGCCTGTGGCCGAGGCCACCGCAGCGAGGGCGCGAGGCCTAGCTGCGCCGGTGGCCTCGATCGACACCGGGAGGGGGCGGGGAGCAGGGGTCGGCCCCGGACGGCGGCGGCCCTGGCGGGCGCGGCCAGGCGACGCGGGAGGGAGGCGGTGGTGGCTGGGCGGCGAGCGTGTCGGGGGGGGGGGGAAAGCAGGGGGGTACAGGCCGGTGGCCTGAGGCGGGGCGGAGAGCTGCGGCCGGGCGCGGCCACGACGGGCGCGCGCGCGCGTTGGCGCGGCCGCGAGTGCGCGTCGACGGCCGGACGAGGGAGGGCCTGGGAGAAGGGGGAGGGCGCGTGGGCGCGGCCACGGACGCGTCCAGGGGCGCCGGGCGCGCGTCGGGACGGCGACGGGCGTGGCTAGGGCGTGGCGAGCGCCGTGCGGGGGAGGGAGCGGAGCCACGGGGCTCGCGGGCACGAGCGCCGGCGGCCAGTAAGGAAAAGGGGGAGAGGAGGAGCTCCGGGCGGTGAGAGGCGCAGAGGAGGCAGAGGGCCTCACCAGGGGAGCGTGGGGTCTAGGGCGCGGGCGCGGGGTAGGTCGGGGAGGTCGACGGGGGAGGGGATGAGGAGGTCCGGCGAGGCGGTCCGGCGACGATGCCGGCGAACGGCGAGGCGGCGGGGACGTGCCGGGGCGTCGGGGTCCGGGGAGGGGCGAGCGCCGGGGTTTGTTCCCCCGATCCGATCTGGATCAGGGAGGAAGGGGGAGAGCGAGTGGGGGAGGTTAGGGTTTGCGGGGTGGACCGAGCGGGGATGTAGGTTGGGCGATGGTGCGGGCCGGCCTGGTGGCCGTGGCCCAGTTGGGCCGGTGGCCTGCTGGGCCGGAGCCCCGGGGGGTTTCTTTTCCTTCTTTTTTTTTGTGTTTTCTTTCTTTTATTTATTTATTTTCTCTTCTGTTTTAATTCAATTTAAAATATTTATGCATTTTGTAAAACTGTGTCCTCTACACCATAATTACTAGTGCAATATTTGGCACCCACCGAACATTTTTGTTTCAACTTTTAAATAGCTTTTGTTGTTTGCCAATATTTTAAATTTGAAATTGAATCTGTTTCGAACTAACTCGAGATTAGCAACTATAATCGAGGTGACATGGCATCATTAGTAGAGGATCACTGTAGCTTAATTACCCGGGCGTCACAATTCTCCTCCACTACAAGAAATCTTGTCCCGAGATTTAAGAGGGGAGTAAGGGGGGGAAGGACCTGGTTACGTAATTCTAACGATTCTCCTCGGTCATAGTTGCCCTTCCGAAGAGGTTGATCCCTTTCGTTGATGTCTTCATTTCTCTGCTTCAAGTCATCATGATGAAGTCAGCATCCATTCTTCGGGGTCTATCTCGTACTTACGAATAGGTAAGGGGCAGTTCGACAATGATAGAATGCTATAAGGGTTAACCATCGGGGTTATCCCATGAATGAACACAGGGGTATCTCTCGAGTTGGTCAAATGAAACTCATCGAGAGCCAAGCAAGAAGGTATTGTAAGAAGTATCAAGCGGATAGGCAATCGGTCGATGCCCATTTAGAAGGTGAAAGGGTTTCAGGGCAACGAGAATAGGTATTGCGCCTCATACCAAAATAGATTACTAGGCAGGTGGTCCGTGAATTACATACGAGGCGACGCACGAGGAACAACCTTGCGAACAGGGGGTGTACAGGAGAGTCAGGTTTCGATCCTGGGAACTGTGGGTTATGGGCCCACCATGTGGTTGAAAGTAGGAAGGGGCCGACATCTTGCACGGTCACGATAGTAAGGCGTGTCAGAGGGTAGCCTGTCAGTTATGTTGGCAACAACGTCGATACCAAGGGCGAGGGACGAAGAGAACCATTTTCCTGCTCGTTGAACGAGGCGGACCAATAGGCAGAGTTCTCGTCCATCGGTGGCTACCGAAATGTCATCATCAATAGTAACAGGTTCTTGCTGACAGAATTGCACACCGAGGAGTTTACATAAGCAGTAGAATATTGCTGCTTAGATCATATAGATCACAAGAAAGGTTCAAACAACCAATGGAAAGTAAAATATGATTATCATATTAGACAGAACAATGGAAGGGAAATTGTGTTTAAACACATATTTCATGGATATATCCTTCCCAAGGATAAGCAGAGCATGATATCCATGACAGGTTATAATGCAGAAAACTCTTTAGGTAGGGGAGAGAATTTTCATGACATTATCCATACAACGGTGTTTGGATAATAGAGAAGGAAACATTTAGCCTTGGGCTTCAAATGTTCTTGTTGAAAATTAGAGTACCATAGACATGCTTCAAGATAGCATTGACAAGGTATTCAAGCAAAGGTCAGGTTTTGGGATACACAAAGGATCCATTAGGAACAATGTATAGATTAAGTCTTATAATTTCCTCATGGAAGAATGGATAGCATTGGTAAAAGGAAAATTATAACAATAGGTCCTCCGGTCAGGTGTGCTAAGCATGACATCACCTTACCGAGTCGTAAAAAGACCAACGTTATAACTTTTGGAAAATGTTCCAGCCACCATATCTGGCCGAGATTCAGATCTGATTGGTGTCAGGATAACTCAGACTCGGGGACTGAACTATGGGAGTGAGTTCCGAAACGAGAGTTCATCATTAAACTAAGGAGAGGATGAGGAGGTGGCTGATGGACTCAGCGACAACTCATCGAGATTTCCAAAAAGATGGGTTTCCACAATTATGTGAACAAGGAGATAACATTTGCCAGGTCAAATGGTATAATGAGGTATGCTCGAGGAAAACCTACACAATTAAACATTGGTTGAAAGATGCACCCGTTATATGGGCTTTTAGTAGCATGATCAATGTTAGAATGGTGGTTCAGCAACCGATAGGCTAAGAATGAATTATCAATCATTAACTTCAAAGCAATAGGGTTGCTAGAAGTGTAGAATCCAAACAACACCGCTCACTTGTTGGTACCCCGGTTGGAATCAACACGAGGACCCAAGAAATGAACGAAGATGGCGAGAAGTATTATTATATCAAGAATTCTTAAGAGGTGGTGAAATTCTCACCACATTCTTGACAAAAAGAGATGGTAATACTCCAAGGTAGAACAGGCCATGAGCTAGATAGCGAGGAGCTTAAGGTACCACACAAAACAATAAACAAGTTTGTGTTGGGGGAAGGCAAGAATGTTGCCGATGATAACACAAAGCATTGAGGGGTAAGGATGGTATTTCCCCTCATGAATTCAATTGATAACCTGAAAGAGCTCAGAATGCGGATGATGATCACGACACATTTGTCGAGAGATTCCATGAAGATGTCATCAATCAGCGACGACATCAAGTCAAAGGAATAATGAAGCGAAAGGTTATTGGAACCATGGGTAGGACACAAACTCCAAATCAAGTTTGTTTTTCAAGGAGAAATGATATGACGAGGAAAAATCGAGGTAATCTTAGCTCATCGTCGAAAGTGGTGCTCCGAGAATAAGGACCAGGTAGCACGGTTAAAATCACCACGACCATGATATAGCCATACAGGCTAGGAATGGCGTGATCGGGTACAAACTCGTACTTAAAGAAGACCATCAAGTGTCGTTGAACCGTAGTGCAGACTCGGTTCAGTTATCGGTGTCTTTGAGTGTTTAATAACTCAGAGCCCATGAAAAATTGTAATCAGTGAGTATGTAGTACTTGATGAAGAACTCATAAGAAGTTATGTAGTTCCAAGATAATCTCGAGATACCTTGGGGTAATACCCGAAGACGGATCAAAGTAGAGGTTGGACCGGGGTATTGATCCACAGAAGGCAAGTGCTTACACTTGCATCGAAAATGGTATTTAAAGGAGAACATGGTCGGAACCATGATTGCGAAGGATCAATTCACTGTTACCAAAGGATATTATATCAAGGAAATAGTTATTACTACAAGAAGCTTCCATGATAAGTTCCACATCAGTTCCATGGGCATGAACACAAAGTTCAAGGTCGACTCCCACTTCTTTAATGCATAACCGTTCATTCACTTCTCGTCTTCGAAGAAGTTGCAGTGTTGAAATTTTATCTGGCGAAATACTAGAAGAGTATGACTCGTGAAAACTTTCGGGTTCACACGGTTTAGAGAAGGCATATGTTCAAGCCATCGGGGCTTCTTAGAACATGTACCACGAACTTCAGGAGTAATTAACACAAGCTCAAAAGTAGTGTATGGTTGACAAAGCAGAGGATACAATTTACCAAAGGCATTATGTACCCGTGGAAAGGCTCACAAGGTTATTGAATATGAAGGACGATGTCAGATGAAATCCAACAATGGATCGGGCAATCCACAACGGAGCTGATGTGAGTACCGGCACACAACCAGAGGAAGTAAAAATGCAAGGGCATTGGGTTATAGAATCAACTGACTAATCCTGAGCTCAAATGCAAAGGAATTATTATTTTCAAATCAAGGGATCAGAAGCAATGTTCTGATTAGGGATGGATAAGTAGAGTAGCCTTAGGGGTACAAATGACGGTAATTGGATTGGCTGAGAACCAGCTCATGTTTAAAATGACGTCTGAGCCGGAAAGATAATTTAAAAGGATCAACTGATGATTGCGCGCATTCGCACTCATGTTGAATCAAAAGGATCAAAATGACGGTGCCTAAGGATACTAACGAATATTGCTAGTCATAAGGCAAGCATCCATCATGCAAGTAGACAAGTATCGCAGAGCAATAAGCTACTAAGGATTTTTGGAGGATCGAATAGTATTTCGAAGACCATTGTAAAACACACGAACAACTGGGGGATGAGCGGATACTCGATAAGTGCGAGAGTTATCCGTAGGGGTATCCAGGTGACAAAGAACAGCAAGGCAGTAAGCTCAAAAGGATTATCGAAACAACGACGAGTGTTTCGGGGTATCTTGTAATAACAAGACCAACTGGGGATGAATGTAGGAATAACAACTTCAAGTAGTTATCCATAAGGGATGACGGTGGAAGGGGAATTGCAAACGCGACGAACACAAGTTCTCGGGTTAACAGCGGAGAGTATCTTCAGGGTCTTCACGTGCAGCAGACGATCATCAGTAATAAGGGGCTCTCCGGGTGAAAGTGATAACGAGATCCTAATGTTAGATTTAGTAAAATTCATTCAACCCGAATAGAAGAGAGTTCAGAATCCCAGAGTAAAGATCGAGGAGTAAAAGATCCTAATACCACCCGATGGCGACGTGTGCCCGTAAGACACACAGCCATGTTAGTAAAAGTTTTGCAATGTCTATACTCGACTTCGGCCAAGGAGTTGGAAAGCGGGGATTCCTACAGGCAGTCGGCTCTGATACCAACTTGTGACGCCCCCGATTCAATCGTACACTAATCATGCACGCAAATGTGTACGATCAAGATCAGGGACTCACGGGAAGATATCACAACACAACTCTACAAATAAAATAAGTCATACAAGCATCATAATACAAGCCAGGGGCCTCGAGGGCTCGAATACAAGTGCTCGATCATAGACGAGTCAGCGGAAGCAACAATATCTGAGTACAGACATAAGTTAAACAAGTTTTGCCTTAAGAAGGCTAGCACAAACTGGGATACAGATCGAACGAGGCGCAGGCCTCCTGCCTGGGATCCTCCTAACTACTCCTAGTCGTCATCAGCGGGCTGCACGTAGTAGTAGGCACCTCCAGTGTGGTAGGAGTCGTCGTCGACGGTGGCGTCTGGATCCTGGGCTCCAACATCTGGTTGCGACAACCAGAAGAAAGGAAAAGGGGAAAAGGCTAAAGAAAGCAACCGTGAGTACTCATCCAAAGTACTCGCAAGCAAGGAGCTACACTACATATGCATGGATATATGTGTAAAGGGCCATATCAGTGGACTGAACTGCAGAATGCCAGAATAAGAGGGGGATAGCTAGTCTTATCGAAGACTACGCTTCTGGTCGCCTCCGCCTTGCAGCATATAGGAGAGAGTAGACTGAAGTCCTCCAAGTAGCATCGCATAGCATAATCCTACCCGGCGATCCCCTCCTCGATGCCCTGTTGGAGAGCAATCACCGGGTTGTATCTGGCACTTGGAAGGGTGTGTTTTATTAAGTATCCAGTTCTAGTTATCATAAGGTCAAGGTACAACTCCGGGTCGTCCTTTTACCGAGGGACACGGCTATTCGAATAGATAAACTTCCCTGCAGGGGTGCACCACATAGCCCAACACGCTTGATCCCATTTGGCCGGACACACTTTCCTGGGTCATGCCCGGCCTCGGAAGATCAACACGTCGCAGCCCCACCTAGGCACAACAGAGCGGTCAGCACACCGGTCTAAACCTAAGCGCGCAGGGGTCTGGGCCCATCGCCCTGAGCACACCTGCATGTTGCGTACGCGGCCGGAGAGCAGACCTAGCAACCTCCATTTCAAAGGAAGTCACGTTACGCGGTCCAACCCGGCGCGCGCCGCTCAGTCGCTGACGTCACGAAGTGCTTCGGCTGATACCACGACGTCGGGATACCCATAACTACTCCCGCGTAGGTGGTTAGTGCGTATAGACCAAATGGCCAGACTCAGATCAAATACCCAGATCTCGTTAAGCGTGTTAAGTATCGCGAACGCCGACTAGGGCCAGGCCCACCTCTCTCCTAGGTGGTCCGAACCTGCCCTGTCGCTCCGCCTCAAAGTAACAGTCGGGGGCCGTCGGGAACCCAGGCCCACCTCTACCGGGATGGAGCCACCTGCCCCTTCAGCCCCCATCTCCGAATAGTATCACATGTAATGTAACAGTGTAAAGTATATAGTATATGCCCGTGATCACCTCCCGAAGTGATCACGGCCCAGTAGTATAGCATGGCAGACGGACAAGAGTGTAGGGCCACTGATGGAACACTAGCATCCTATACTAAGCAGTAGGATTGCAGGTAAAGGTATCAACAGCAGTATCAAAAACAGGCTATGCATCAGGATAGGAATAACGAAAGCATTAACAAGCTACACTACTCTAATGCAAGCAGTATAGAGGAGAGTAGGCGATATCTGGTGATCAAGGGGGGGGGCTTGCCTGGTTGCTCTGGCAAGAGAGAGGGATCGTCAACTCCGTAGTCGAACGGGGCAGCAGCAACGTCGGTCTCGGTGTCTATCGAGAGAAGAGGGGGGAGAAACAATAAATATTTAAACAAGCAGAGGCATAGTGATGCATGACATGACAAGTAACGGCGTTAGAGGTGCCCTAACGCGGTATGGGATGATACCGGTGAAGGGGGGAAACAACCGGGAAAATATCCCCGGTGTTTCGCGTTTTCGGGCAGAGGAGCCGGAGGGGGAAAGTTGCGAGTTCGATAGGTTAGGGGGGTGTGGCGGACGAACGGGTTGCGTATCCGGAAGCGTCTCGTCGTTCTGAGCAACTTTCATGTTGAAAATATTTTAATCCGAGTTACAGATTAAAAGATATGATTTTCTATAGGTTTTATTAATTTCTGGAGTTTAATTAATTATTTAAATCTAACATTATCCAAAACAGTGTTTGCTGACGTCATCATGACGTCAGCATGACGTCAGCAGTCAACAGGGGCGTTGACTGGTCAAATCTGACGTGTGGGTCCCACCTGTCATTCTGTGATTAAGCTAATCAGAGATTAACTAACTAATCATTGTTTAATTAGACTAATTAGATAATTAGGTTAATCTAATTATAATTAATCAGATTAATTAATTCCTTAATTAATAATTAATTAATTAATTACTTATTTAATTATTTAATTATTTATTTTTATTATTATTAATTTTAATTCTCTTATTTTCTTTTTTTTGAAATAAACGTTCAGGGGGCGGGCCCCACTTGTCTGTGACCCTGAGGGCCAAACGGGGGCGGATCGGGCGCGGGTTAGCGGGCGCGGGCGCCTGTGGCCGAGGCCACCGCAGCGAGGGCGCGAGGCCTAGCTGCGCCGGTGGCCTCGATCGACACCGGGAGGGGGCGGGGAGCAGGGGTCGGCCCCGGACGGCGGCGGCCCTGGCGGGCGTGGCCAGGCGACGCGGGAGGGAGGCGGTGGTGGCTGGGCGGCGAGCGTGTCGGGGGGGGGGGGAAAGCAGGGGGGTACAGGCCGGTGGCCTGAGGCGGGGCGGAGAGCTGCGGCCGGGCGCGGCCACGACGGGCGCGCGCGCGCGTTGGCGCGGCCGCGAGTGCGCGTCGACGGCCGGACGAGGGAGGGCCTGGGAGAAGGGGGAGGGCGCGTGGGCGCGGCCACGGACGCGTCCAGGGGCGCCGGGCGCGCGTCGGGACGGCGACGGGCGTGGCTAGGGCGTGGCGAGCGCCGTGCGGGGGAGGGAGCGGAGCCACGGGGCTCGCGGGCACGAGCGCCGGCGGCCAGTGAGGAAAAGGGGGAGAGGAGGAGCTCCGGGCGGTGAGAGGCGCAAAGGAGGCAGAGGGCCTCACCAGGGGAGCGTGGGGTCTAGGGCGCGGGCGCGGGGTAGGTCGGGGAGGTCGACGGGGGAGGGGATGAGGAGGTCCGGCGAGGCGGTCCGGCGACGATGCCGGCGAACGGCGAGGCAGCGGGGACGTGCCGGGGCGTCGGGGTCCGGGGAGGGGCGAGCGCCGGGGTTTGTTCCCCCGATCCGATCTGGATCGGGGAGGAAGGGGGAGAGCGAGTGGGGGAGGTTAGGGTTTGCGGGGTGGACCGAGCGGGGATGTAGGTTGGGCGATGGTGCGGGCCGGCCTGGTGGCCGTGGCCCAGTTGGGCCGGTGGCCTGCTGGGCCGGAGCCCCGGGGGGTTTCTTTTCCTTCTTTTTTTTGTGTTTTCTTTCTTTTATTTATTTATTTTCTCTTCTGTTTTAATTCAATTTAAAATATTTATGCATTTTGTAAAACTGTGTCCTCTACACCATAATTACTAGTGCAATATTTGGCACCCACCGAACATTTTTGTTTCAACTTTTAAATAGCTTTTGTTGTTTGCCAATATTTTAAATTTGAAATTGAATCTGTTTCGAACTAACTCGAGATTAGCAACTATAATCGAGGTGACATGGCATCATTAGTAGAGGATCACTATAGCTTAATTACCCGGGCGTCACAAGAGGAGCTTGCCGGGAAGGCCATCCACGGCACGACAAGGACCCTGCCACGGCGCGCCCTGCGCCCCGGCAAGACCCGGTGAGCAACAAGCTCCCGGTCGCGACGAGACATCCACCGCGGCAAGGCGCTTGCCGCGGCAAGTTACCACCTCGTGCCTGCGCTCCAGCTCACCCACCAACGTGTCGCTCTGGGGGCATCCCAGGCGCACGTGGCGGGAGGCTGTGCAGCCAGGGGCATGCGGTATCGAAGCGAAGCTGACAGAGTAGCCATCGTGGCAAACGGTGGCGCTCCTGACGGTCCACTTCCCTGCACCGTCTGGGCGACGCGGACGGGCATTTAATGCCCTTGTCCCCCACCGTCAGAGTTAGGTATGATAGCACTGTACAGCCACTGTGCAGGCAGCTGTACCCACTACAGCATTCTACCATTTTTGCCCCCACCTACGCTGCCGCCTGTGGGTAACCCCTTGAGCATATAAAAGGAGGCCCCATGCGCACGTAGGTGGGGGATCGTCACGCTCGACCTTGCCAGCAGCTCGTGTGTACTGTAGCACCGCGCGCTCCCGAGCAAGAACAAAATACGATCCACCAAGCAGCAGTAGGGTTTTACGCATGCTCGCGGCCCGAAGCTGGGTAAAATCCCTCGTGTGCAGCGCCTCGATCTGCTCTTTGTGCAACCTCCGCCCCCCGCCGAACCAGTAAGGGGCTCGGTCCCCATAGGTGTTCGAGGAAGCCGATTCCCCCCGACATCTTTGGCGCGCCAGGTAGGGGGGGCGTGTCGAAGTTGTGCGAACCTGATCCGGCATCTGCACGAGCTAGATCTCCTTCATCCTCGTCGACATGCCGCCGAAGAAGATGGCTCCGGAGGTGGCCGGTCCGTCCGCATCGAACCCGCCACCCTTGGAGCAAACGGGTGGCGGGGACGGCACCGGCGGCGGGACGGGCGTCGTCGAGCCAGCTCATGGCGCCACGGCGTACGAACATGCACCACGCCCCTCTCAGGAGGCACGGGACCAGCAGCGTCTTGGCGCCCACGGTACCATACGCTCGCTGGACCCAAATCGAGCCAGCGGATCCCAGGGCGCTCAAGGCCAGCACTCACACCAACGTGCTGGCGCGAGCGTGGCGTGCCTGCCTAGTCCGGATGTTGCTCCTTCTAACGTAGTTAGGAGTTCGAGCACATCCCGTTCCATGCGTCGTTCGCCACCGCTGCCCGCCACTCCGGCAGAAGCTCTAGCGCGAGCTCAACTACTCCTAGACTACCCTCCAACGGCGGACAAGCTTGACGACTGGAGGGCCACGATACAGAGCCTCAATGGTTTCGCTAACGGCGACACCCCGCGGCAGCACAACTCGTCGCAGCCGCGGCGGGACGGCCAGGCGAGGACCGATGGCGCCAGGACCGGCGGGGGTGCGACCACCGTGCACTCCCTGCCCCGGAGGCCAAGATCGCCGACTCGCCGGAATCACCACGACAACGACTCCACCGCGTCGTCGAATCCGCGAACTCGTCGCGATCAACGCCAAGTTCTTCACGAGCGAGAGCAAGAGGACGCTCGTACTCGCATCGAGCGACGGAGAGAAGCGCGGCATCAATCAGACCACCGCGCTGGGCCCTCTGTCGACATGCATGCACCAGGGGAACCAGGTGACCTGCCATACGCGGTGGGCTGCCCTGCGTTCACCCGTGAGCTGCGGCAAGTCCAGTGGCCCAGCACAAAGAATTTCAAGCCAGACATGCCAGAGAAGTACGACGGCAAGTCGCATCCGTTGGAGTTCCTCGGCATCTACACCATTGCGGTGCAGGCTGCCGGGGGGCGAGACGACAAGATCCTTGCCAACTACTTCCCGCTGGTGCTCAAGTCCAACGCCAGATCCTGGCTCATGCACTTGCCGGACAACCCCATAACCTCCTGGACAGACTTGTGCCATCAGTTTGTTGGCGCCTTCACGGGCGGCCAGAAACCCCATGGCCAAGCGAGCGACCTCCATCTGCTCGTCCAGAAGGAGGGAGAACCCCTGCGCAAGTTCATTCAGAGATTCAGCCGTGTGCACTACAACATCCCCGACGTCCACTCCGCCGCGGTCATCAGCGCGTTCCATCAGAATGTGCGTAACCGCAGGATGAGGGATGAGATGGCGATGTGCAAGATCAAAGACGTCAGTGAGCTATATGCCCTGGCCGACAAGTGTGCACGTGCTGAGGAAGGGAGGAAACTCCCCGGAGAGAACGTTGGAGCAGCAGAATCTGATAGTGAGGACACCGCCCCGGCAAGGAAAAGCCGGCGGCGGAGCAACAGGAAGAAGAAGAGCCAAGAAGTACTGGTTGTTGAGCAGTCCGGTGATGAAGGCGCCGCCAAGAAGGCCCAGGCTAGTAGCTCCGGCAAGGAGATTGCCGGATGCGTCCACTGCCAGGCCGTGGCGGCCGCCGACAAGCGGGACGGCACCAGCAAACAGTACTGCAAGATCCACCGCACCAAGGGCCATGACCTCCAGAGCTGCAAGCAGGTCGAGCGGCTCGTCGAGCTGCAAAAGGACGAGTACGAGCGGCGCGACAAGGAGAGAGCCCGCGGAGGTGGCGGAGGATCAGGCACGAAGCGCCCCGGCCAGGGAGGACACGGCGACAAGGACAAGCAGTGGCAAGCGGAGCGACCTCCCCGCGGCCGCGACAAGAATGAAGACGACGACGAAGACGAAGGCATGGATGACGTCGAGACCAGTGAGCAGGAGTTTTAGAAAGCCACAGAGGTTTTGTGCATAGATGGCGGTGCCTTCCTGCATACTTCTCACCGCCAGCTCAAGCAGTGGGCACGGGAAGTCAATGCAGCGGAGCCACCCGTCGAGTCGCGCAAGCCTCTGAAATGGTCCAGCACGCCCATCATCTTTGATATTGAGGACCACCCTGATCGCACAACTGCGATCGGGTGCTTGCCGATGTTGGTCTCACCAACAGTCCGCAACCTCAAGGTCACTAAGATGCTAGTTGACGGCGGGGCCGGCTTGAACCTGATCTCCTCCAATGTGCTCCGGAAACTCCAGGTCCCCGACAGCGAGCTCGAAGAGACCGGCACGTTCGAAGGAATCAACCCGGGAAGTAGCAAGCCAAAGGGGAAGATAACGTTGCCAGTAACATTTGGCAGCGAGCTGAACTTCAGGACAGAGAGGTCACTTTTGACGTTGCCGATTTTCCATTGCCCTACAATGGAATTCTCGGCCGTCCAGCGCTCGCCAAGTTCATGGCGGCCTCTCACTACGCCTACAACATGCTCAAGATGCCAGGCCCGATAAGCGTCATCTCTGTCCCCGGCGACAAGAAGGATGCCCTTATCTGTGCCGACAAGATCTACCGGGAAGCAGCAGCCGCAGCGGATCACAAGCCACTTGCCGCCGAAGATCCCGGAGGAAAGAAGAGGACCAAGCCCGGCAAGTGCTCTGGCGCCCACTCCGGCAAGCACACCTCTTCAGAGTGCTGCGATACCGTCGAGGACGCGCCATCGAACTCCACCGGCAAGAGTAAGAAGACAATGGCAGCTCCGCCAACGACCAAGAAGGTGCCCGCCAAGGAGGATGGCACTGGTGGTACCTTCACCATCACTGCCACGCTCGACCCCAAATAGGAAAGCGCGCTCGTTACTTTCCTACAGGCGAATGTCGATGTGTTTGCCTGGCAACCATCTGACATCCCCAGTGTTCCCAGGAAAGTGATTGAGCACCACCTTGCCGTCTGTCCTCACGCGCGGCCCGTCAAGCAGAGGGTCAGGAAGCAAGCAGTGGAGCGCCAAGAGTTCATCGCAGAGGAGATCAAGAAGTTGGAAGCGGCAGGCCTTGTCAGAGGTGTGCTCCATCCGACGTGGTTGGCCAATCCTGTTGTCGTGCGCAAAGCAAATGGGAAATGGAGGCTTTGCATCGACTTCACTGATGTTAACAAAGCTTGTCCCAAAGATCCTTTTCCCTTGCCGCGCATTGACCAGATTGTTGACTCCACGGCCGGATGTGACCTGCTTTCATTTCTTGACGCCTACTCTGGATATCATCAGATCTTCATGGCTGAAGAAGATGAAGAGAAGACCGCGTTCATCACTCCATGTGGCACGTACTGTTTCGTACGGATGCCTTTCGGACTGAAGAACGCCGGTTCGACATTTGCGAGGGTTGTCCACACTGCTTTTGAGCCACAAATCCACAGGAATGTGGAGGCCTACATGGATGATATAGTGGTCAAGAGCAGAGACAGGGCAACCCTGATTCAAGACTTAGAAGAGACCTTTGCGAATCTGCACAGGATCAGCCTCAAGCTCAACCCCGAGAAGTGCGTGTTCGGAGTCCCTTCCGGCAAGCTTCTCGGGTTCTTCGTGTCTCAGCGAGGAATAGAAGCCAACCCAGACAAGATCAAGGCCATCGAGCAGATTGAAGCACCAACCCGTGTCAAGGACGTACGAAGGCTTGCCGGCTGCGTCGCGGCTCTCAACAGGTTTATCTCTAAGTCTGCAGAACGCGCCTTGCCATTTTTCAAAATTTTGAAAAAGGGGGGTCCAGTAAAATGGACTCCGGAAGCGGAGGCTGCGCTGCAAGACCTGAAGAAGTACCTGTCCTCCGCTCCAATACTTGTCGGGCCTAAACCACAATAGAAGTTGTTGCTATACCTGGCGGCAACCAATCAAGTGGTTAGTGTTGCGTTAGTGGCGGAGAGGGAGGCAGATGATGAGCCAGCGACCACGGCAAGCACGTCCAGCGACAAGCAGGGGGCTTCCCCGACAAGCTCTGGCCCCGACAAGGATGAATCTGCGCAGGAGCAAGTGGAGGTGCGGAAGAAGAAAATGGTGCACCGCCCGGTTTACTTTGTCAGCTCCCTTTTGCAGGGGGCTAGGTCAAGGTACTCTGGTGTGCAGAAATTGCTTTTCGGCCTCCTCATGGCCTCGAGAAAGTTGCGCCATTACTTCCAAGCACACGAGATTATAGTTGTCACCCGCTTTCCGCTGAAGAGGATACTGCAGAATCCAGAAGCAAGAGGCAGGATTGTCGAGTGGGCACTAGAACTGTCGAGCTTCGGTCTCCAGTTCGAGAGCACCTCGACTATCCAAAGCAGAGCATTAGCAGAGTTCATAGCGGAGTGGACACCGACACCGGACAAAGATACCCCAGAGACGAGCATCCCCGCCAAAGAAGTAAGCAAAGAGTGGCTGATGTACACTATTAAAAAAGGGCTACTAATGGCGCACCTAATTTGGCCATTAATGGCGCATTAGTGGTGTGCCATTACTAGCACGCCATTAGTAATATTTACTAATGGCGCATCACTGGTGCGCCATTAGTATCTGGTATACTAATGGCGCACCACTGGTGCGCCATTAGTATAGGGCACGGTGCGCCATTAGTATGCCTCCCAGGGGCCATGTATAGCCAGGTGCTTTGGCATACTAATGGCGCACCACGACGGGATGCACCATTAGTAACCTCGGCATACTAATGGCGCACTGCTTAAAGATGCGCCATTAGTATCCTCCGGCATACTAATGGCGCACTGTGATGTGATGCGCCATTAGTATGAATATTAGGTTTTTTTATTTTTTTTATTTTCTGTTTTTTTTGCACAGGTTACAAAATGTATAATTGGACAACATATAGACAACACACCTCAACAACAGATTCATCGAATACAACAGAAGATTAGTCTCTGAATACAATTCATCATATTAGTCTCCGAATACAATTCATCATATTAGTCTCCGAATTGAAAAGACCGAACAAAGAGAGAACATTATATTACATGTCCCGAGACCGCGAGTAGCGAGTTTGTCTTCACATTACAAGTCGATATCGATCATCTAAACTACCATCACATAGATGAGAGCTGTGGTCATCACGATGAGCATCATCACGATGGAACTCGTCTTCATCCTGTTCCTCCAACGCTCCCTCCCCTCTCCCGCTAGATAGCGGGCGTATCTAGATTCGGCCTCGGCCCTAGTGGTGTACCCTTTGTAACTGTTACCGCTGAATCGGTGAACCTGTCTCCGACACTCCTCCCAGTCGTCGTAGACTCCGGGAACCTTACCCTTGTAGACGACATACGACGGCATCGCTATGCACTAGCCAAACGAAACGTTAGTACCAATTCATAGACAATACATAAGCAATATATAAGTATGCAACAGAATGAACGGAAGAGAAAAGCAAGACATTAATAGCATCAATTACATCTAAGTTGAACGATTCTCGAAACCAAAGAGACATACTACAAGTTCATTAAAGTTTAATTACAACATGAGCCAACCGATGTTTCAGAACTAGACACAGCATCACTGCTTTCGACTCGACTCAAGGGACCAGAGCGTGATGAAGCCGCAGTCTATCGTGGGAGTCATGAAATTACGGGCGTTGTCAGCCTGCATTTGTAGCATTCCGTCTATCTCACTATTGGACGGTTGATTTCTGAGGTAGAACTGCCCCGAGGTACGAAGGACATCTTGATGGATGATTTCCGCAAACTCCGACTGGATGCGAAAGAATTCTTGTCTGATGTCCGTGTCCTGGATTGCCGACACGCTCGCGGCCCAATCTTTGAGTTTACTCGGTAGCAGAAGTTGATGATGGTCCCGTACGATCGCCCGCATGTGATGGATGGCGTAGTAGGCACCCTTCTGACCGCCAGGCGGCTGCTTGACGCAGCAGAACGTCGTATTGTGGGAGAACACGTGCTTGCCGTACTTACGAATAGGCCTATTGAAGGTGCCTCCAGATTGGGCGTAGCCGGGGAGAACATCGTCAAGAACCTTCTTGACATTTGTGTAGTCTACGTTCGACTGACGGTCCGGGTCGAAATACGTGGCCATGGAATATTTGGGGCTTAGGAGGATGAGCGTGCAATGTGTGTCACTCCAGAAAACACAGAATGTTAAAAGAAAAACGATCGAAATCTAAGAATTCGTATGTTACGGGGCGGTTGAGGGGAGGACTTACTCGGGAAAGTAAGGCACGAGGAAGTTATCCTTATCTGGGTTTGCCAGAATGACGCCTTCGAGGTAAGAACTCGCGACTTGCCGGTCCCCAGCGCTGCCCAAGATCTTGGCATGCATGTAGAAGGGGTCGACTATCACGATGTCCGGGGTCTTGTCGCGAATGATCCGCATCTCCATACTCAGCGAAAATAGCCGAACGAAGGTGTAGTGCAGCGGATGAAGGTTCAACATAGCGTGGATGTCATCAAACCGCAGGACGATCGTACCCCCGATGGAGTTATCCACAAAGCCCTTGCCCTCTGGCACCTAGGCCACGAAAACCGGGTATGCCACATCCTTCTCTCTGAGACGCCGCTTCTCCAAAGAAAGAACACTGTCATGCAGACTCCGCATAGCACCGGCTGCAACATCGAGCATATTTCTCGGTAGCATCGGCCTACCCGCCACATGCACCCTCCTCATTAAATCCTCAGGTGAAGGTGGCCCGTCCTGAGCACGGATCGTACTCGGTGCCGGCTGGCCCGCACCCTTGTTAGTCTTTCTTTTGTGTGCCTTCTTCTTCTCCTGTAATGGGACCGAGTTCTCCTCACAGACCACCTTCTTGAGTGTGTTGGGGCTGAGAATATTTCACACCTCGCCTATCTGAGGCTCGGTGAAGTCGGCAGCTGGAGGCGTCTCCTGAGAGCTGAACGACATACGATGCCTGTTGCAACTTGGCTTCTCCGTGGTACCAGCTAGATCGCGCACGTCTTTTGTTGGGTTGGGTTCTTGAGAAGGAGGCCCCATGAAGTCACCATCGTACCCATGATCGGTAAAGTACCGATCGACGTTGGCAAATGTATCGTTGTCGTCGTCGTTCTGATCTTGTGCCATATGCATGTTTGGATCCAGTGACATAGGGATGTCCGGCACCGTTGCGGCGGTCTTGCCATGGGGCCGACTTGGCGCCGGCACGACTGGCGGTGTTGTCTTTGGGGTGGTGTCCCCCGCCCCCAAACGAATCTGGCTCTTCGGCCAAAGCAGGGGCCAGCTCAGGCAGACGCTGAGGGTCATCACGTCATCATCGTCGGCCCCGACGGGTCGAATCGGAGGTAACAACTCGTCGCAGCCTGGCAGCACCCGAACCAGTTGAACCCTAAACAAGTTGGGTGGCATCTGGGTACCGTGGAACAAGGGGTTGCCCGGTTGAACGATTTTGCCCTTGGCGACATCGACCAACTCATTGTTCACGAAGTGTATGAGAGTGCACGGAACGTCGGCGGCGCCCTGCGAAAACATGTAGGGCGTCAGGCATGCCTAGTCAAAGGCAAGGAGATGAAGTCCTCGGCCGAGAGAGGCTTAATTAGTTACCGTGATGATGGCGTCGAGCTCGGCTAATGTGGAGGCACCACCAACGGCGGGCGTGCAGTTGATGGAGGGTCCGCTTGCTGCAGAGGTGCCGGCCGGCGTACACCCGGGTGCATTAAGCTCCCGTGACGGCGTCGGAGACACCAATGCCGCCTCCGTCGGAGACACCAATGGCCCCGCCATCGCGTTCTGCGAGTTGCTGGCCATGAAGCTAGGAATCGGGGGCGGCCCCTGTTGGCCGCCCGCAATCCACGCACTCAACCCCTGGATCAAGGTAGGCACAATGGCGGTGATCGTCACTCCGAGTTGTTGTTGCACTTGCTCATGGACAATCTCCGGAATCCGCGCCACCTGTGCCTTGAGTTCTTGAACCTCGCGCGCCTGGCTTTCCGAGCTGGTCTTTTTCTCCTTTCGCCCACCAGTGTTATAGTATGACCCCCATTTTGTCGACAAGCCTTTGCCGGCCACACGACCAACTGACGTCGACTTACTGAGCTTATCCTTGTTCTTCATTACATTCAACGCCCTATTTAGAGTGGTGTCCCAAGGGTTGCTCTTAGTCGACCCCGCGCTACTGCTTTCAGTCGCCTGTGGAAGGAATGTGAACCATTTAGAAATTTGGCTTCATTAATTAGAATGCAACCATATGGAGCTAATTACGCGGGGGTGTATTCTTTACCAGAACAAGCTCAAGCGCCCTGGTCTTCGGATCCGTGGTAAGCTCCTTTGTTTTCGGGTCCTTCTTGTACCGGGCCCTGACATAGTTCCTGGTCTGCTTGTCACCGTATTTATCGAAGAGGGGCGGTAGGCCTTGCTCGGCACGGTCCGGCTCCTCCTTGTCCCATATAGGCTCCGCCACTCTGTAACCGCCGGGACCGAGTGTGTGTTCCCCTAAGTTCAGCTCCCGCATTTCTTTCCCCCACTTACTTGATTCGGAGTGTGCGGTGCTCGAGCAATTGATCTTGAAGTCGTTGTAGTCATCTTCGGTGATCGAAGGATTTTTCTCCTTGATCTTCTCATAACTCTCGCCTTTCTCGATCATTCTCTTCACATTGCTTTTCCAAGTAGACAGGGCCTTGCTCATCTTCGTGAGGGCAGCATTGTTCACTTTATTCCCTTTGAGGCTTGTGTTTTCAAATTCAGCGGGGAACTTGTATCGTTCGTGCAGCTTCGTGAAGAGGAGGTTGTGCAAATTCCCTCGGTCGGGATGCCTCAGGTTCTCGGTGTTGATCAAGACGGTGCTCCGGAGAATGCACCCGAGCTGAAGCGAGTACCCCTTGACTATTCGTTCGGGCGCCGTTGGATTCCCGTCGGAGTCCACTTCAGTAACTTCCTCCTTGAGGGTGCGGAGCACGGTCGGGCGCCGGTCCTTCCGTTGCCTCTTCTGGCTGCCATCTGTGCGTGCGCCGCCATCATCAGTGGTGGCATCCTCGGCGGCACCATCAGTGGTGGCATCAGTGGGGTCATCCTCGGCAGCACCATCAGTGGTCTCAGGATCGGTGGGGAAGGCGGTGTCCTCATACAAGTGAGGTTGTTCCTCCATCTCCTGGGATAGCTCCCAGAATGCCTTGCCACCCGAACCCCCGGCCTCATCATTGTGGGCCATGTTTCTCTCTAAATAGAAACAAAGTTTGGTCAAAAAGTTGTTTATTGTCAAGGAACAAGATCATGGTCTCATCATTTAGGGTTTGTCGACACCGAGGCATCCTAAAATCTAAGCTTTTATCATTGAGGGTTTTTCGACACCGAGGCACCCTAAAAGCCATGCATTAGTCACAAGTACGCCGGGGCACTTGATCCTACTTAACTAACTACTAAGATACCCCGGCCCATGCATTAGTCACAAGTACCCCATATGTCCTATTTTTAGCAAAGTCATGCTAAAATTCACGGAAAATTTCAGCATGACCTTTGCTGAAAATAGGAAATATGGAGTACCCGAATTTGCCGGAACGGAAGTTAATCGACATTCCGGCAAAATCAAGGGCCTCTCAGGGTACCTGCAAAATCGTTATCCCAGGTGGACATGGATGCAATGTCACATGTCACATGGATCCCACACCCACAGGAGCTGGTGAAGCTTCATGTGTATTTCTTTGTTAATTCACAACTTTGTACACATACTCTGCATAGACAAAGTGCCTTCTTTTCATATGTAATAACATGCATGGTGACGAGGAAACACTGAACCCTACATCAGGAAACAACCTAGTAATCTATTGGCAAAGCAGTAATCATACAAGAAGGCAGGAAGGGAGCAGTAATCTATTAGCAAAGCAGTAATCATAGCTAGCTCCCAACTCAACTAATCAAATGTTCAAAATAAGTTGGATCAGTATCAGCAGGTCAAATGATCTCTATCATCTTTCTAAAATATCATAAACACTCATGATATCATAAACTGGGTTACAGATGGCAGTTAGTACCATTAGCTTACTAGCCAGCAGGTCACAATCTCGGTTTCAGTTTGAAATTGGCCCTTTAAAAGATATAAACAACAGATGATATCATAAACACTCAGGACAGTGTGTCTATCATCTTTCTAAAACATATCTACAACAGTCGTTGTTGTAAAATAAAATAAAATCAGGACATTGCATCTTAAGCATTACTACTGCATTTTAGTAGGCAGTACACTAAGCATATACTAATACTACCTCACTAATACCACCTCAGCCCTTGCATCTTATCAGCAAGTGTCTTGGTGAAGCACTCAAATCAAACATAACAATTGCAAGGTAGCTAGGCAGGCCATGGAAAACTGAGAGATATTTTTTGTTGGTGGTTGCTACGATTTCCATCCTTCCCAGTCCTCCTTCACATATTGCAAGGCATCTCCATAAAGTTAACCTATCTAGTGTCACAATTTCGTCTTAAGAAATGTTCATTACTTCATGACCTGTGTCTTATCTAAAGAACAGCGTGCGAACATAGCCAGTTTAAAACCTGCATGACATAGATGAAATAAAGTACCAAAGCTAATACAAATTTGAAGCTATTGTATGAATTAAGACTGGGATCATAAGAAGGCATTACGGCAAAGTTTCAGTGTAATGTTGCAAAAGTGACTATATATTATTGAATGGATGAAGCATTTGACCTTACATATTTATCAGGACTTGTGAGACCTGATAAAAGTAGGCTGGCCACACAACGGCGCAAAAGGTGCAAGATAGGGTGTCCCTTGGATTCTATATACATCCAGGTTTAAAGTTGAGGGACAAAACTGTTTTGCTGCCTCTATCTAGGCTTAAGAGTTCAGTGAGAAGATGCATTAATTTAGCTGTTTTTATGCAGCCATCTTGTAAATGCAGGCTGCAGATCATCCTGCCAAGAGTACAGTCTTAGGCTAGAGATAAAAAGTGCAAGACGTCGTTTGCAGAGTAAACAGACAAGGTTTCTCCTGCTCTGTCAGCACATTACCAACTAAAAATGGCAACAAAACTGGACCACCATAATCCAGTACATTCATTCAGTTCAAAAATGAATGATCCATTCCCGCAAACAATAAAAAGCACATGAATGATCCAAGGTGACATTTTTAAGCAGAGCAGATGTCCATAATAATACCCAGGATACATTTGACAGTAATGTCTCGTTTAACAGCAGATGGTTGAAGCACATGTGACCATTATACTGCTGCATCTACCAGCCCAACCGGATCACAAGGCATCACATTAAGCTGAGCAGAGCATCACTATGCTGCTACAACTAATTTCTCCTGCCCGGCATCAAATCATCACAAGGCAAGTAATGGTAATTCGTCAAGTACCTTGAGACGTCACTCCTGCTGCTCCTCCGTGCGCTCCGTGGACGGGGCGGCGCTGGCGACGGTGGTGTGGACGGGGCGGCGCTGGTGTCGGGGCGGCGTCGAGGGCGGTGGGGCGACGGTGGTGTCGGGGCGGCGCTGGCGACGGTGGTGTGGACGGGGTGGCGCTGGTGTCGGGGCGGCGTCGAGGGCGGCGGGGCGACGGTGGTGTCGGGGCGGCGCTGGCGATGGTGGTGTGGACGGGGCGGCACTGGTGTCGGGGCGGCGTCGAGGGCGGTGGGGCGACGGTGGTGTCAAGGGGCGGCGCTGGCGACGGTGGTGTGGACGGGGCGGCGCTGGTGTCGGGGCGGCGTCGAGGGCGGCGGGGGATGGTGGTGTCGGGGCGGCGCTCGCGACGGTGGTGTGGACGGGGCGGCGCTGGTGTCGGGGCGGCGTCGAGGGCGGCGGGGCGACGGCGTCGGGAGAGGAGAGGGGAAGGGGATCTCGCGGGCGAGGGCGAGGGAGAGAGAGGGGATCGATACGAAGTAGGGGCGGCACAATACTAATGGCGCACCATAGCTCGGTGCGCCATAAGTACATACATGCTAATGGCGCACCTCACCCTGGTGCGCCATTAGTATTTTTTTTCTGCTCGAGCCAACAGGTTATCTACAACCTGACCTAATAGACATCAAGTCTTCCCTACTAGCTCGATTGGTCAGCAGCTAGTTCTCAAACCAGGAGGTCCTGGGTTCGATTCCTAGGCTCCACAATTTTTTTTATGCATTTAAAATGTTGTTTCATACTTATTTGTCTTTAAATATGTTCAAACTTGTTTAAATCATAACAATAATATTTTTTTTATAAGACAGTAATAATTTTTTAAAAAATATCATCAAACAGTAATGCCGGTGGAGCGGGGGAGGGTGCGGGGGGTGCGGGGGGTCGGCGGCGGCGGTTGAGTAGGGGAGGGGTGCGGGGGGTCGGCGGCGGCGGTTGAGCAGGGGAATCGAGGGTCCGGGTGGTCGGCGGCCGGCCGGTGGACTGAGTAGGGGAGGTGGGATAGCGATCGAGATGGAGGGGGATTGAGATCGAGTGTCCATGAAATTAAAAAATATTCGTGATAGTTCAAAAAGTGCCCATGAAATACAATCGAGAAATGAAGTCTACGATTTAAATACAATCGATCTTAGCTAGCTATCTGTTCACAATCTTCTTGCCCTTCTTTTTCGCAAATGGAGTTCTTCTGTGGAACGGACGTCCTTTAGGTAGGGTGGTCCTGCTTCTTCTTGTGGTGTATGCTGCTACTTCATCATCGTCGTCATGTTCGATCCTTGGGTCGCCGTAATTGTCGAAGTCTTGCTCATTGGCTACTTCATCCATCCCGATGATCTTCCTTTTGCCTCTCCTCATGACAACACGACTGGGCTTTGGCGGGTCGGTAATGAAGAAGCATTGGTCCACTTGGGAAGCTAGTACCCATGGCTCATTTTTCGCGGTGACGTTTGCGCCCGCGGTCTTGGATTTGGCTTCGGGTATAACCATGGTGGTGAAATACCGGTCTTCTTTTATGATGCTCTTGGCCCATCTGACATGGAACATCGGGACCTTCTCTCTAGCGTAGCTCAGCTCCCAGATCTCCTCGATCCTTCCGTAGTATCTGTCCTTGTCGTTACCGGTGTAGGATTCCATCGTTACCCCGGAGTTCTGATAACCATCGCTCTTCATGTCCTTGGCCTCGGTGTAGAATGTGTAGCCGTTGATATCGTACGCGTCATAGGTCATCAGGTTGTGCTCGGCGCCCTGTGACAAGGCGAATATGAGTTGTTCTTCCGCAGAAGAATCCTCATGTAAAGGGTACGACAGAAGCTTCTGCTTGAACCAACGCGTGAAACATGAGTTGTGCTCTTTGAGTATATCTCCATCCGTCCTCTGTTGGCCTCGGTCATTGTATGTCTTCTTAATAAAGGTTTTGTGCTATACCACCCAAGGATCGACCACGTCTATGTGTTGTAGCGCGACTAGGTTTGCTCTTTCAAAGTCGGCGAGTCGACCCTCGAAGTCGACATGCATTTCACAGCGACCCTCACGGTGGCCCCATCCAGCGAGCCTACCGAGGTGCCTGTTGACGGGCAGACCAACGGGGTTCTCGATGCCTGGATAATTCGTGCAGTACGAGATGCACTCTTCGGTCAGAAAGCCCCTGGCTATGCTTCCCTCTGGACGTGACATGTTGCGAACATATCCTTTGATGACACCATTCATCCTTTCGAACGGCATCATGCTGTGCAGGAACGTCGGCCCGAGTTGGATGATATCCTCCACTATATGGACCAGCAGATGCACCATAACGTCGAAGAATGCGGGCGGGAAGTACATCTCAAGCTCGCATAGTATCACCACGATCTCTTCCTGTAGCCTTCTGAGTTGCCTCACGCCAATCGACTTCCGAGAGATGACGTCGAAGAAGTTTCATAGGCCAAATAGCATTTCACGGACGTGCGCGTCCATGATCCCACGGATTGCAACTGGAAGTATCTGCATCATCAGCACGTGACAGTCGTGAGACTTCATCCCGCTGAACTTCTGCTTCGCTGGGTCTAGGTATCTGCTTATCTTCCCCGTGTAACCGTAAGGAAGTTTTACTCCTCTGAGGCAGGTGAAAAACTGCTCGATCTCCTCCTGACTTAGAGTGAAGCACGCGGGAGGGTAGTCATTTCCAGTCTTCTTGGCCTTTTTGCCTTTGCGACGACTTTCTGTGTCCTACTTCGCCTCATCATCATCATCATCATCATCATCATCATCATATATAGCGTGAAGCTCCTGCCTGATGCCCATTGATTTCAAATCTGCCCTTGCTTTCGGCCCATCTTTGGTCCTCTCTGGCATATTGAGCAGGGTACCAAGCAGACTCTCGCACACGTTCTTCGTGATATGCATGACATCAAGGCTGTGAGGCACACGGTGGATCTTCCAGTATGGCAAGTCCCAGAAAACAGACCTCGTTTTCCATACCTTCAGCATCGGCTCTGGCGCCTTTCGCTTCTTTCCCGGCTCTGACGCCTTTTGCTTCTTTCCCGGCAGTGGGCTGTCTTTCCAATTTTTCAACAGCTTGTCTATTTCCTTGCCGCTCCTCGTACACGGGCGTTTTCGGGGTTCGGTTTCACCATCGAACAGATCCTTGCGTTTCCTCCACGGGTCATCGTCGCGAAGCCACCTTCGATGTCCCATGAACACGGTTTTCGAAGACCCGGGATCTCTATCTAGCTGGCGATACGTTGTGTCATCCATGCACCTTACGCATCCAGAAAATCCATGGACTACCTGCCCCGCGAGATATCCGTAACCGAGATAGTCGTGCACCGTTGTCAGCAGTGCGGCTCTCATAGGGAAATATTCTTTCTCTGCGGCATCCCACGTATTGGCTGGCGTTTTCCACAGCTTTTCTAGCTCCTCCTTCAGCAGCCCTAGATACAGATTGATGTCGTTCCCTGGTTGTTTCGGCCCTTCAATTAGCATACTCATGTGAATGTACTTCTTCTTCATGCACAACCAGGGGGGAAGGTTGTACATCCACACAAACACACGCCAGGTGCTAAGTGTGCTTCTCAGGCTGCCAAACGGATTTACTCCATCGGTGCTCGTGCCCAGCACGATGTTCCTTGGATCCTTCCCAAATTCTGGGTATTCAAAATTCAATGCTTGCCACTGGCTCGCATCCTTAGGGTGACTCAGCATCTTGTCTTTTTTATCTATCTCCAGATCATTTGCGTCATCTTCTCGCTTCTTCTCCTCCCTATCCGCGTGCCAACGCAGGAGCTTTGCTACCTTAGGATCCGTGAAATACCGCTGCAGACGAGGAGTGATCGGAAAGTACCACACCACTTTTCGAGGAGCTTTCTTCCTCTTCTTGTATCGAGTGACGCCGCACATCGGACATATGGTAGACTCCGCGTGCCCGTCCCGATAAATGATGCAATTGTTCATGCACACATGGTATTTCACGTGCGGTAAATCCAGAGGACACACGATTTTCTTCGCCTCATCCAAACTGGTCGGGCACTTGTTCCCCTTTGGAAGACGTTCGTGCCAGAATGACATGTTCTCGTCGAAGCATGCGTCGGTCATTTTGTGTTTTACCTTCATCTCCAGAGCCATGAGCGTTACTTTCAGGCGGGTATCCTCGGGCCTGCATCCTTCATACAATGGAGTAACCGCGTCTAACTCAAGTTGATCCAACTTGGCTTTCTCTCGGGCGGCAGCTCTTGCGTTATCCGTCTGCTTGAGAAGCAGCTCTTGAATATAAGGGTCCTGCACCCAGCCCATCGATGGTCCACCGTCGTCTGCTCCGCCGGCAACATCATCTTCATGATCATGCCCGTCGTCTGCTCCGGCATCTTCCTCATCATCATGCCCATCGTCTACGTGATCATCTCCTGGAGATTCTTCGTCTTCTCGCCCGCCCGAGCCGCGGTAGTTGTCTTGCTGCCCTTCCTCATTTCTTGCCCGGCCCCCATGGACGACTTCGTAGTCATCTTCATCACCTTGCCACTGATAGCCATCCATGAAACGACGCAAGAGCAGGTGGTCCCGCACCTGCCCGGAATCCGGGTCCGCAATAAGGCTCTCCAGCTTGCATCTTCGACATGGACATCTTATCTCCATCTCGTTCTTTTGAAGCATCTCGGCCTTCACGGACCTCAAAAACCTATTCACGATGCCTTTGGTCATCGTGCGGACCATGGTCGCCTGCGGGGTAGAGCAAAACGATATTTTAGAACAAAGAAAAAATTTGGCATGACTTTCCCTAAAAATAGGACCAAAAAGAATGCTTAATGCCAAAATTATTGGCAACTATCGCATTTCAAATACCGGTACACCTCCAAACACAAACACATATGCAACACAACAAACATATGCAACACCACGAACATACATAGATCTAGCTAGGCCATAAAAAGTGCATGTGCACATTGTTGTAGGGAGAACAACATAAATATAGCTTCCCCCCTTACTTACCTATTAAAACAAGGTAATTTAACCACTTAATTTGAATGAATCTATGGTGGAAAAGAGGTGAAAAAGAGGAGGCACCCGAGACAAGGAGGAGGTGGAGAGAATGAAGTGGGGAGAAAGTGAGTGTGGGAAGGAGAGGCTGCCCAAAATATCTTGTTGCTGCCCACTTACTAATGGCCCACCAACAACAAATGCGCCATTAGTAATCCAGGTTACTAATGGCGCACCAACGTCTGATGCGCCATTAGTAATTTTGCAAAAAAAACATACTAATGGCGCACTGATACAGAGTGCGCCATTACTAGTTTGAACTAGTAATGGCGCACGGTGGAAGAGTGCGCCATTAGTAGTTTTGCAACAAAAGGAATAAAAAATATAATTAAAAAAAACATTAGTGGCGCACTCTGGGATGAGTGCGCCATTACTAGTTACAACTAGTAATGGCGCACTGTGTCTGGATGCGCCATTAGTATGTTTGGACAGGCGCGCTAGTTCAAAAAAAATTGGTACTAATGGCGCATCCTAGGCCTGGTGCGCCATTAGTAGTTGCAACACTAATGGCGTATCAGAAGGTGGTGCGCCATTAGTATATACTAATGGCGCACCTCTTATCTGGTGCGCCATTAGTGTCAATCCCATCTATAGCCCTTTTTCTAGTAGTGGTACTTTGATGGTGCCTTCTCGCTGCAAGGCGCCGGCGCCGGCGCATTACTTGTCGGGCCCACCGGAGAGCACCTCCAGTACGTAGTCCAGATGCACTTCCCCAAGGAACAAGCAACCAACAATACTGCAGAGTATGAAGGTTTGCTTGCCGGTCTCAGGATCGCGGCAGAACTTGGGATCAAGAAGCTCATTGTCAGGGGTGACTCGCAGCTCATCGTCCGCCAAGTGAACAAGGATTACCAGAGTCCGTTGATGGAAGCGTACGTTGATGAAGCAAGGAAGCTGGAAGAGCACTTTGACGGCCTGCAAATGCAACACATTCCAAGAGCTGAGAATGACATCGCTGACGGCCTGTCAAAGTGCGCAGCATTTAAGTTACCTGTGGAACCAGGGACCTTTGTGCTCAAGCTGACTCAGCCGTCCGTAATGCCATCAACCAGACAGAGCAAGAAGAGTAAGTTGGTCTCCGGCGACTATCTTCCGGCAGAGCTCCCCGGAGCCGCCGCCAAGAAAGTCCCCAAGATCGACGCCAAGAGCGCTGAGGAACAGTCTGCTCCGGAAAACCCCAGGGTTTGTTCCGTAGAAGCAGGCGCTCCCGACAAGTTTTGTTCCGGCAAGCTTGCCGGGGAACGTCAAGCTCCGGCCGAGCCCCAGATCCTCGTCGTAGAAGCGGACGTTCCCGCAGCGGCAGAAGTGCCTTCAGTCCTTGTTGTCGAGCCGAAGACTCCAGCATGGGCGCAGCAGACTGTCCATTTCCTCCAGCACGGAGAACTTCCCGAAGAACAAGAAGAAGCGGAACGAGTAGCCCGGCGCTCGAGTATGTACCAATTCATCGACAACATACTATACAGAAGAGGGCGCAACGGTGTGAAATTGAAGTGTATTTCCCGGGAAGACGGACAGCAGCTGTTGGCAGAGATACATGGAGGCATACGTGGTCACCACATCGGCGCAAGAGCACTTGCCGGCAAAGCGTTCCGGCAAGGTTTCTTCTGGCCGACAGCCCTCCAGGATGCAACTGCACAAGTAACCAAGTGTGAAGCGTGCCAGTTCCATTCCAAGCAGATACACCAGCCGACTCAAGCTCTCCAGACGATCCCTTTATCCTGGCCATTTTCGGTCTGGGGGCTCGACATCCTCGGCCCCTTCCCCCGAGCTGTCGGGGGCTTTGAGTACTTGTACGTCGCAATAGACAAGTTCACAAAGTGGCCGGAAGTGGAACCGGTGAGGAAGGTGACAGCACAGTCAGCCATCAAGTTCTTCAGGTCGATTGTCTGTCGCTTTGGGATCCCCAACAGGATCATCACCGACAACGGTACACAATTCACGAGCCGCGCCTTCATGCAATACGTCCAAGATCTCGGCGCCAAGGTCTGCTTCGCTTCTGTTGCTCATCCCAGGAGCAACGGTCAAGCTGAAAGGGCCAACGCCGAAGTACTGCGCGGGCTCAAGACCAGAACTTTCGAAAGGCTACACAAGTGCGGAAGAAACTGGATCGAGGAGCTGCCGGTGGCTCTTTGGTCGATCAGAACGACGCCAAATCGAGCCACTGGCCAGACACCATTCGCTCTAGTCTATGGAGCAGAAGCAGTTACCCCCACGGAACTCGTATACGGGTCACCTCGAGTGCTCGCTTATGATGAGCTTGAGCAAGAGCGGCTGCGTGAAGATGACGCGCTGCTCCTTGAGGAAGATCGTCTTCAGGCTGCTGTGCGAGCCTCTTGCTACCAGCAAGCTTTGTGTCGCTACCATAGCCGCAAAGTTAAAGCCAGAAGCTTCAAGGAAGGTGACCTTGTTCTTCGGCGCGCCCCGTCCGCCAAGAATCATAACAAGTTGACGCCGAAGTGGGAAGGCCCTTATCGGGTGAGACGAGTCACGAGGCCCGGCGCTGTCCGCCTCGAGACCGAAGATGGCACTCCGGTGAGCAACTCCTGGAATATTCAGCATCTTCGTAAGTTTCACCCGTAAGGCGCGGTTGTCGGGGCCAGCCCGGCAACCAACCTTTTGTACAAGTCTTGCCGCAGTTGCATGTAATCCTTTGTACAAAGCCAGGCACAGACCCTGAGCAGCAGAAATGAAGCGCTGGCGCCCTAAGTTTTAGCATGCATGCTGAGTCGAGTCTCATCCTTGGTTAGGGTTGATAGTGCCTAACAGCTGCTAACCCCTAGCTTAGAGGTCGAGTCTGCGTCCTTTTTCCTGTTCCTTCGTTTCCTTTGGTTCGCAGGGGTTTGTACATCCTGGCCAGACCACTTATGGGCGAAGAAGAGAAGAAGGGCGGGCCAGCATCTGGTCCCCGGCAAGCCAGTATTGCCAGGGGCTGCAAGTAAGAAGATTCGTCCGCGGCAAGCCAAAGTTGCCGGGGGCTGCAATCCCAGATAAGTTTTCGCATCCCTTGTCATGCATTTTCTCATGAACTGTGGAATACGAAAACCCTTTCTCCTCCTAAAAGCTGTCGTGCTCCCTCGACGACAGGCCCCGGAGCGCGTTCCTGGGGCCCGTCTAGGTAGTAGTCGCGGCAGCAAAGGGGCGAAGCGAGGGGCCGGAACCCGCCTTCTCCCCGCCTCCTCCAAGGGCGTGAGGAGGGTCGAGCGGCGCGGGAAGACGGCAGGGCCTGTTGCCGGGCGAAGAAATGTCTATCCTAACGATACGAAGGGTTCGCTCCTTGGCGTGGGTTTTACCCATGGGACAAATGGCCCTGCAAGCATCCCCTTTTCATTAAAAACATTCTGCTCAGGTACAGTTCAGAGAGAATGAAAAACATGAATGATGGGATTACAAGTTTTAAATACAACTAAGGCCCGAGGGCTTACAGATTGAAAAAAGATAAGATGCCCGTAATCCCTTTCTTGTCTCTCTCCTCAGGAGGTAGGACAAGGAGGCGAAAAGGGCAAAAGGGGTGCCTAGGCGAGCTACGGGTGGCAGAAGACACCAACAGAATGCCCCGGGGGGCTCCGGAGGATGGATGGTGGCGGTGGCGCCGGAGATGGAGCTCGAAGATGAGGCAGCGGGACGTCAACACGCTGTCGGGGGCACCTAGTCCTCGTACTCCGAGTTGACAGCCTTGCCGCCAGTCCTCCTCCTCTTCCGCAGCCTCGCCACTCCGGCCGCCCGGGAAGACGACCCCGAGAAGCTCAAGGGGCCGGTGACCCGGATGATGGGGTCGCCGGTGCCACACGGAGCTGCGACCGGCGCCTAGTCGGACCCGTCATCCCGACGACCGCTGCCCTCATCGTCGCTGTCGCTCCCCTCCTCATCACTCTCGCTCGAGGGGGAGCTTTTGCTGTCGGAGGAGCTATCCACGCAGCACCTGGCCCGGGTCCCGAAGTCCCCGAAGGCCTTGACGGAGAGGAGATCGCCCTCCATCAACTTGAAATGGAGGGTGAACCCCTCCGTCAAGGTGTGGATACGGGGGAATGTCTTCCACCCTCGGCCAAGATACACTACGCCGGGGGCTGGGAACTCGACGTGGACCCGCGTGCCGCTGATCCCGCAGCCCTTCATGCGCAGCCTTAGCGTCTCGGGTTGCTCCATCTCCATCACGCTTGCGAAGGGAGCCGGGAGGCGGAGGCAGCGGCGAGGCGCCCGGCGCAGCCTGATGAAGAACTCGCAAGGATCGTCCCCGAGATGGACTGCCATGGGAAGAGGGGCCACTGGCGGAGGCGAGGCCGGCGCATCGCCCCGCCCGCCTCTTCCCTGAGCGCCGCGGCCACGTCCACGCCCTCGTCCACGACCTCGCCCCCTCCCCCTTTCCCTTGCGGCTGGCTCCGCCACCGCGGGTGCAAGGGGAGGAGGGGCGCGCTGCCTAGCGGCAACCCTCGCCGCCACCGATGGAGGACCCGGATTCCCTTTCTCCATGGCTAATGGAGAGAGGGGGTCAGAGGATGAAGAGGAGGAAGAGATGGAGGAGTGTGGGTTCCCGTCGCCCCCCTTCTTGCTCCTTATAAAGGAGCAGGGTGGGGACTCGACCGCCCCGCTCAACCAATCAGGGCGCAGGGAGGCCAGGCGACCGGGGCCGGCCTGCTGCCTCGACCCGCGACGGCCCGGTTTCCTGCCTCCACCGCCCGCAACTCCACGTGCATGGAAGCCGCGTGGCTGACGCGCAGGACCGAGGCGACGGATGAGGCGACCTCTCACCCACCCCGCGATCGTGGGGAACGGGCGCCTCGGAAACCGTGCCTCGGCCCCGTCCAGCGAAGGAGCCACGCCTCCACGCCTCCCTCCACTTATGAAGATGGCACGAACCGTCCCCATTTATTGCGACGTGATGCATGCCTGCAGGGCTCGGCCCCGCGCACGCCACCCACATCACGCACGCCTCTCCCCATGATGCCGCGTTCGTCGCGTACCATTCGGAGAGGGTGTGGCATACGCAGAAAAAGATGCAGCATGACCCAGGCCGCACGTGCCCGTGCACTGTTTTGGGCCTGGCCCAACAGCGCTCGGCACCGTGTATGGCCCAGGCCCGGGGGCTCCTGTCGGTGTACTAAAATAGGGGTACCTTAGTACCCCGAACTTGTGCACGGGCGGTCGTAGCACCCCGCGGCAAGGCCTGCCAGGCGATCGCCAAGACCCTCCATGGTCCCCTCTTGGGCCATTCAAGAACAAAGTAGTTGAGCCAAGGCCCCGGCAAGAGGAGCTTGCCGGGAAGGCCACCCGAAGAGAGCGAGCCCCTGGCAAGAGGAGCTTGCCGGGACTGCCGCTCGAAGCACAAGGCCCCGGCAGGAGGAGCTTGCTGGGAAGGCCATCCACGGCATGACAAGGACCCTACCACGGCGCGCCCCGCGCCCCGGCAAGACCCGGTGAGCAACAAGCTCCCGGACGCGACGAGACATCCACCGCGGAAAGGCGCTTGCCGCGGCAAGTTACCGCCTCGTGCCTGCGCTCCAGCTCACCCACCAACGTGTCGCTCTGGGGGCATCCCAGGCGCACGTGGCGGGAGGCTGTGCAGCCAGGGGCATGCGGTGGCGAAGCGAAGCTGACAGAGTAGCCATCGTGGCAAACGGTGGCGCTCCTGACGGTCCACTTCCCTGCACCGTCTAGGCGACGCGGACGGGCATTTAATGCCCTTGTCCCCCGCCGTCAGAGTTAGGTATGATAGCACTGTACAGCCACTGTGCAGGCAGGTGTATCCACTACAGCATTCTACCATTTTTGCCCCCACCTACGCTGCCACCTGTGGGTAACCCCTTGAGCATATAAAAGGAGGCCCCATGCGCACGTAGGAGGGGGATCGTCACGCTCGACCTCGCCAGCAGTTCGTGTGTACTGTAGCACCGCGCGCTCCCGAGCAAGAACACAATACGATCCACCAAGCAGCAGTAGGGTTTTACGCATCCTTGCGGCCCGAAGCTGGGTAAAATCCCTCGTGTGCAGCGCCTCGATCTGCTCTTTGTGCAACCTCTGCCCCCCGTCGAACCAGTAAGGGGCTCGGTCCCCATAGGTGTTCGAGGAAGCCGATTCCCCCCGACATCAAATGACCCTTGAAATTTTCCAAATTTTCACATGACAGTTGTATTAGTGCACGTTAAGCGTAGAAAAAAATTTGAAGGCCGTAAGAGGAAGATATCTCCCGTTCGCCATCAAACATGCATTGTTCCCTCTCAGAACCACGAAACTTCTAGCGAGTTGCTCCGGTTTGTGAGGGGTGTGTGTCCAAACATTCATCAAACATGCCAATTTCTTTACCACATCATTTGGTGGCATGACATTACACCAACCAATGTTTCATGTTTTTCTAATCATTTTTTTATTTTTTGAAATTAAAATGCCATGGCAGTACGTGCATGTGCCCATGCCTTGAGACCAATATGTTTGAAAATTCCTTGCAATTTACTGCACATGGAATTAACACGCACACAAGTACACAGAAATATGACTTCAAACTGTTATGGTTAGGCCTTGCATGTAGATGTTGTTCAAATTTTAATTACGGTCATTAAATGGTTAGAAAATCACTTAAATGTATTTAAAAGGTCAAATGACCCCTGTAATTTTCCAATTTTTCACATGACAGTTGCATTAGTGCATGTTAAACATAGGAAAAAATTGGAAGGCCGTAAAAGGAAGCTATCTCCCGTTCGTCATCAAACATGCATTGTTCCCTCTTGGAACCACGAACCTTCTAGCGAGTTGCTCCGGTTTGTGAGGGGTGCGTGTCTAAACGTTCATCAAACATGCCAATTTCTTTACCACATCATCTTCGTGGCATGACATTACATCAACCAAGGTT
This sequence comes from Aegilops umbellulata, assembly GCA_032464435.1. NCBI lineage: Eukaryota > Viridiplantae > Streptophyta > Magnoliopsida > Poales > Poaceae > Aegilops > Aegilops umbellulata. The sequence goes on from CP136055.1 coordinate 204,797,996, forward strand.
TCATGATTTTTCTGATCTTTTATTTATTTTTTGGAATTAAAATGCCATGGCACTCCATGCACGTGCCCATTCCTTTTGATCAATATGCTTGAAAATTCCTTCTAATTTACTGCACATGGAATTAACTCGTACACAACTACATGAAACTATGATTTTTCAAACTGTTATGGTTAGGCGTTGCATGCAGATGTAGTTAAAATTTGAATTACGGTCATTAAATAGTTAGAAAATCACTTAAATATCTTTAAAAGGTGAAATGACCCCTAACACTTTTCAAATTTTCACATGACAGTTGTATTAGTGCACGTTAAACGTAGGAAAAAGTTAGAAGGCCGTAAGAGGAAGCTATCTCCCGTTCGTCATCAAACATGCATTGTTCCCTCTCGGAACCACGAACCTTCTAGGTAGTTTCTCAGGTTTGTGAGGGGTATGTGTCCAAACATTCGTCAAACATGCCAATTTCTTTACCACATCATCTTGGTGGCATCACATGCCATCAACCAAGGTTTCATTTTTTCTGATTATTTTTTTGAATTAAAATGCCATGGAACTCCATGCATGTGCCCATGCCTTGAGACCAATATGTTTGAAAATTCCTTCTAATTTACTGCACATGGAATTAAATCACACACAAGTACGCAAAAATATGATTTCTCAAGCCGTTATGGTTATGCGTTGCATGTAGATGTAGTTAAAATTTGAGTTAGGGTCATTAAATGGTTAGAAAATCACTTAAATGTCTTTAAAAGGTCAAATGACCCCTGAAATTATCCAAACATTCACATGATAGTTGTATTAGTGCACGTTAAACGTAGGAAACAATTTGAAGGCCGTAAGAGGATGCTATCTCCCATTCGTCATCAAACATGCATTCTTCCCTCTCGGAACCACAAACCTTCTAGCGAGTTGCTCCGGTTTGTGAGGGGTGTGTGTCAAAACGTTTGTCAAACATGCCAATTTCTTTACCACATCATCTTGATGGCATGACATTGCATCAACCAAGGTTTCATGTTTTTTTGATCATTTATTTTTATTTTTTGGAATTAAAATGCCATGTCACTCCATGCATACGTATGCATGTGTCCATGTCATGAGACCAATATGTTTGAAAATTCTTTCTAATTTACTGCACATGGAATTAACTCGCACACAAGTACACAAATATGATTTTTCTAACCGTTTTGGTTAGGCATTGCATGTTTAGTTCAAATTTGAATTATGGTCATTAAATTGTTAGAAAATCACTTAATGTCTTTAAAAGGTCAAATGACTCCTCGAATTTTCCAAAATTTCACATTACAGTTGTAGTAGTGCACGTTAGACGTAGAAAAAATTGAAGGCCGTAAGAGGAAGCTATCTTCCGTTTGCCATCAAACATGCATTGTTCCCACTCGGAACCACGAGCATTCTAGTGAGTTGCTCCGGTTTGTGAGGGGTGTGTGTCCAAACTTTTGTCAAACATGCCAATTTCTTTACCACATCATCTTGGTGGCATGACATTACATCAACCAAGGTTTCATGCATTTCTAATTTTTTTGGAATTAAAATGCCATGTCACTCCATGCATACGTATGCATGTTTGTGTCCATGTCGTGAGACAAATATATTTGAAAACTCCTTCTAGTTTACTGCTCATGGAATTAACTCGCGCACAAATACACAAATATGATTTTTTTGAAACCATTTTGGTTAGGCGTTGCATGTAGATGTAGTTCAAATTTGAATTAGGTCATTAAATGGCTAGAAAATCACTTAAATTTCTTTAAAATCAAATGACCCCTAGAATTTTCAAAAATTTCACATCACAGTTGTAGTAGTGCGCGTTAGACGTAGAAAAACAATTGAAGGCCGTAAGAGGAAGCTATCTCCCATTCGTCATCAAACATGCATTGTTCCCTCTCAGAACCACGAGCCTTCTAGTGAGTTGCTCCGATTTGTGAGGGGTGTGTGTCCAAACTTTCGTCAAACATGCCAATTTTTTTACCACATCATCTTGGTGGCATGAAATTACATCCACCAAGGTTTCATGTGTTTCTATTTTTTTATTTTCTGGAATTAAAATGCCACGTCACTCCATGCTTAATTGTGTCATAGCCCTTAGACCAATACACTTGAAAATTCCTTCCAATTTATTGCACATGGAATTAAATCGCACACAAGTACACAAAATACGAGTTTCCGAACCATTATGTTTGCTGTTGCATGTACATGCAGTTCAAATTTCAATTACGGTCATTAAATGGCTAGAAAATCACTTAAATGTCTTAAAGGTCAAATAACCGCTGAAATTTTTCGAAATTTGACATGACAGTTGTATTAGTACTAATAAATTTCTCGTTCATTTAAAACACCATCCGTTGGCACTTTACTCCAAATTCGTCTTTCACAGCTGATAAAAAATATCTACAACATTACACACAGTTGTTTTCTAGGAACCGTTTGTGATGAAAATATTAGGGTCTATTTATGTCTCCCTCCTTTAGCTTCGCCGGCTAGTCTGCTCTAGTGCCGGCAACCCCCGAATTCACGAATCCCGATCCCCATTCCTGAACCCCCTTCTTGCAAAGATGACGCCGTGGAAACGCTTCGTGAAGGCTCGTACGATGGCCGCGTCCCCCCCCCCGAGCGTCGCTGCCTGCGCCGAGCGCGCGGCCGCCTACATCGAGAGTGCCACCGCATCCGCATTTTGCGCGGCCACTTCCGCCGAGAGGGCGTCTAGGACGGTCGACAAGGCAGCTGCAGCAGCTGAGATGGTTGTAGTTGTTGCTGCGACGACGGCTGCAAACACAAAGAGCGCTCGAGCTGTCGTCCATGCCGCTGATGTCACCCTGGCCCGGGTCGAGGCCATCCACGCCAAGATTGAGGATGCACACGCCAAGATATTCTAGGCCACCTCAGACTCTAGCATGCAACCCATGTCTGAAAAGGAGGCGGTGGCCATGGAGCACCTGCTTCCTCATGAGGTCGCCCAGCGGGAGCTGGAGATGCAGGAGGCGGCGAAGATCGAGGAGTGCCGAGAGGAGGTGTTGCACGTGGTCGAGGTCAAGTTAGAGAAGAGTCTATCTGTCGAGGAATCGGTGGTGGAGTACCAACGCGAGCTCTTGCGCAGCAACTACTACGAGTACTACAACCTTGAGGGCGGCGCCGAGGACGAGGACGAGGACGCGGTCGACTTCAGCAGGCGGGACGCGGAATCCACCAAAGGCGGCATGTCGCTAGGACAACTCTTCGATGTCTCATCTCACACCGCGCGACGCATAGGCCGGCGCGGCGGCTGATTTATTAAAACTATGCGTACTTAGGCTTTGTTTTTAATGCTGGTGTTTTGTTAGAGAAATGTTTAGGTCAACTGGCTTTGTTTAATTACTAAAATTGCTCGATTCAGTAAGTGTGGTATGTCTGTTGTATGCTCTTTTGTGTGCCCAAATTTGCAAGCGATGTTAAATTATGCAATGACGTACCCGGGGAATAACCACCAAAATTTGAATTATCAAACTCATCCCATGCGCGTAAAGTAGAAGAATCATTTGCGATGCACACAACCATTCAAAGTGTATGGTCCAGCGGCAACGCGCACAAAGTTTCCTTCGACATTTCCAAAATTTTGGCCTACCGCCAAAATATCTACCCCGCCCCCTTCCCCCCTCCCCACCCCATTTTCTCCCTGACCACAAGTCACATTTCCCCTGTTTCCTCCTTCCTTCCTTCCTTACTAAGCTATAGCCGCTTCCTCGCTCTCTCCGTCTCGCATCCTACCACCGAGGTCACCACGGTCTTCTTCAAAGACCTCTCCAGCGGTTCCTCCTCCGGCAACTACTCCTTCACCACCCGGGTATGCCACTCTGCTCTCTCTTGGGCTATGGCTTGGAATGAAGGATTTTTACCCGACGGTCAATTTGCGTCATTTCTTCCTCTTGTAGCTCCCTAGGACCATCAGTGGCAACGAATGGAGAGGGGTGGCTGAAGATCTATCTGCTCTTTATCACCATCAATCTCCATGCATGAAGCTAGTTGCGTTTGATTCTGTGGACAGTGGGAGGAAGGTTCTCGCATGTGCAGAGAAGGTTAGACCCTCTTTCGTTGTTACGAATCATTTGTTAGATGTGATTCGGATACTGTCAAGGTCCCAACCCATTGATACCACACTTAAACCAAACACATCCTAAGATAGTGTCACGGTTGGTACCTAGTATCTTAAATTGTTGCCATCTCATCATCGGTGCCATTAGAAAATTATTTGGCACCGCTTCAGCAGTTTGTGCAGCCAACTTTGGTCCACACATCCGAGCAGCCAAGTAGTAAAATACTAAATCTTTATGGCACGAAGGAACTGCGCATCGGAGCAACTACGTGCTCCGGAGTCCGGGTCCCTGATTCTTTTCCCGCTGCATCGGCTCGCCGGTGCCGGGCACCGGTGCGAGATGTAGCAACACTTGTCTTTACCCCAGTTTTGGCATACATAGTGGACAGCATTAGTGCTATTAGTTCTATGTTACTAAATTTGTGCATGTACACACCTGTTAGTATCAATTTGCTATCATCCAAACACTGTCGCTATGCTGTTGCAATTATATTTACCTTCCTCATAAAATGTTCAATTTCTTATTTATTGTACATGAGTAAGAACTTGTAGTGTCGTTGTATTTAATTATAGCTTCTGATGTTCCAGAAGTTGGTTGTTGTCTTAGTACCAATTATTTCATTTGCGCATTGATCTTTTTGAGAAGATATGTCATAATTAGCATGTTTCTTCAGTTTTTCAAAATAAGCATTGGTGATTTTCTATGTTGCTATAAACCCATTTCCCCTACAATTGTTACTGATCTAGTTTTAAATATTATAGGATGAACGGAAGTGTTCTTACTTTGAGTGGGTTGATCAAGAGTGGCCACAGTCTTTGAAGATGTGCCTAGCGAAGTTCTCGAGCATGTATGAGGAAGAGAACAGACGTAGGCTTAGAGAAATTGTTGTCAATGCTGAAGAATATTTCAAGTTGCGGGATAAAAAGTTGAAGATGGAGAATGAGCTCAGATTTTTTAAATCAGACTTTGCTAAGATGGTGTTGGCGAAGGAGGAGGCACTTTCCGAGTTGGCCTGTGCAAAACAGGTTCTTAGTGAACTGAAAGCAGAGGTGGATAAGACGAGCCAGGATTATCTCGATTAGGAAATGAGTTTATTGTTCTTATGAAGTTGAACTAGCTATATGTTGTACTGTGATGTTTTCATGTAGCTACCGTACTGTGATGTTATAATATATTTATGTGCCTGATATGAAATTGGCAAACGGTTGTTTGATATGAAATGTGAATTTGCGTAATACTGGAATTTTTAATTGTAAACTAAGAAACCTGCTAAATGTTTCATGGACCTATGCAAACGGTTCTAGCAGTAAAAGCGCTTGCGATTGCTAGCCCAATGCCACACAGTTTTCTTCATCAAATCGTGTGTGATATAGTTGATAAAAGCAAACAGTTAACAAAGGCAGACCGTGTGTGATAGTTACTCCTTGCACACACGAGCCTACACATAAAACTGTGTGAGATGTACGTACGAACGGAAACGTTTTCCATGGATTGACTGTGTGGGATGTACATAAGAACGGAAACGTATTCCTTGGACTGACTGTGTGTGATATTGATGAGGACATCAATACCATTGTTACAGCCACAGCCCCTGCCGCTATACATACTGGACCAATTACTAGAGCTCGCGCACGCCAACTAAATTATCAGGTACTTTCATTTCTTGGTAACGATTCCAACGTTCATGAGAATATGATGCTGCCTAAATTGGATACATTTGTTTTTATTACAAATGAAGGGCCAACCATGGACAAGAAAGATGAACCTTGGAGCAAGTTCAAGCATGGAGATGTTGGCATGCGCAAGGGGAACAAGAACGGAGTTACAAGTGATGATTCCAGGACTTTGAAGCCACCATAACGAGTGCATGAAGCCTTGGACGAAATATACAAGATGCCACTTCATAATATTCATCCATAGGCTATTCTAGGTGTTGCGTCATCTTATTATTGGGCCAGGCCCATGTAATTTCGAAATACTTAAGTATAGGCTGTTTTTAGAGTCCGTATGTGTGGGGAAACAAGAGTTAGGGTTGGTTTCGGACCCCTCCCTCAAGGGCTATGAAATTCCCTCCTCTTCCTCCATATATACAGCCTTGAGGGTGTCGTATAGACTTTGGGTTTTGTTTAGATTAAAAGTTCGCCATAGCTGCAACTTCGCGTACTTCGTTTGTGTTCAATGAACAGAACAAGGCGTCACAGAACCCCACCTTGATCAATAAAGCTTTCCTCTTATATTCGCAATATCCAGATTGCAATCTTAGCTTCTTGCTTGTTCTTCCTTTGCCTGCAGGAAACAGACCTTCGTGGTCAGGTTGATCGTGCTCCGGTGTGGTCAATAACCTCTCGGAGTTGTTTTAGCGATTGCTAAGGCGCGACGTCCTCGCACGTTCGTAGTCGGATTGTCAAAGTCGACTTCCTCCAAAACGATTGCCACCATCTCATCGAAAGACGGGACACCTTTGCCTCTATCAAGTGGTATCAGATTTCAAGGTTGCTCGGTGAGACTTTATAGTTTTTCATAGTTGAGATCGAGTCTGTTCTTCATACCAATAGTCCACGAAAAAGCCAAAAAAAATTAGGGTTAGTTCATCCCATCTGAACCAATCTGAGCCTTTGCATGATCTTTTCTGTATTTGCTTTGTTGAATTTGCGGTTGCATCGTTGTGTCAAGTTGCTAGTCTTAGCGTCTAGTCCTTTAGAGTTTCGAGTTCTGTTCACAGGTTGTCACGTCGCCGCTGCCATATATCACCACCGCATCATCATCATCACCGCTGCCATATACAACCACCACTTATTCACCGCCAATCCGAGTCCATATACGCCACCACATATCCGCCGCCATCACGCCAATCCGAGTCCACCTGCAACATATATCCGCCACCAGTCCGAGTTCCTCCAGATTCATCTCCGCCACCAGTCCGAGTTCCACCAGATTCATCTCCGCCACCAGTCCGTGTTCCACCAGATTCATCTCCGCCACCAGTCCTTTTCCGAGTCCAGTATTTTGTTACTCTGTTTTGGATTTCTAGATCACGCCCTACTCCGAGTCGTGACAGAGAAGGACTCCCCAACATCCGTGCTACCCGCAGTAGAAAAATAGTTCCAAACTAAAAAAAACTAAGTCTGGAAAATTCTGGCTAGGCAGTTTTTAGGACATTTGTAGAATTTTTCGAAAAAAATTTGTTGCGGAGCAAAAAAGAGAGGAAAAAAAGTGAAAAAAAAGAAAAAAAATTCAGAGTGTGCTCCTCCCTTGTTTACGTGCAGCGTCGTGATTTTGTTAGTGTTTTAGGCTCGCGTCTCTAGTACGGTCTAGCCTAGGACCAGCACAGTACCGTCGTTGAGCGTTTATTCAACTTTGCATCTCTGAACTGATTATTGCTGACCGTTTTTGCTACCATACTATAAGACTTCCCAGCTCCACATACATCTACGTCGTGCGTTTGACTCTCCCGGGCAATCGCTCTATCCAAGCTTTTGAGAGTTTTGACTACAACCGGTGCCGTTCACCGCCTACTGCTGGGTAAGAACTGGTAAGAATTTGAGATTTGCTTGACGGATTTGTGACACCCGCCACCACCACCATTTGTTAGTAGTCTGTAGGATCATATTCTTGTGTGTTTCTATTCCTACTAACCATGCCAGGATCACAAGCCGACGAGACTGACTGGGAGAACTTGACGAACAAGGAGCTTCATGATAAGTTTCAGCAAATGATGAGTGGACAGGTGCAAGATGTGCTAAATAGATTTGAAGAGGCCATGGAGAAGATAGATGGCATGGAGAAGACGTTTGAAACAAAGCTCGATAATAGATTTAATGAACTGCTTGCGTGTCTTCCACCACCGGCTGCACCTGCCGCACCTCTGCAACAACAACAACTACTACCTCCATGTCGGGAAGCAGCCCTCCGCCGAGCGAGCTGTGTCCCTCTTCAGCCTGGCCAAGCTGCTGGTGCTGCTATTGATACTTCTGCGGCTCCTGCTGCTGATGTGGAGGAGGATGATTATGTGGGAGATTACGAGGATGAGGTTGATCAACATCAGAACTACGTGCAACCACCAGCACCACAACCACCAGGTTGTCCACATGCAAATAATGGCAATGTTAGGGCTCCCCCTCAGGTACGAGATCATGACCATCTCCCTAAACTGAAATTGAATATTCCACCATTTGAGGGTAGATATGTTCCTGATATATATCTTACTTGGGAGTTAGAAACTGAACAACAATTTACATGTTTACAATATCCTGAGGAGAGACGTGTTCTTGCTGCTGTTTGTGCTTTCACTAGCTTTGCATGTGTTTGGTGGTCTGAACATTGTATTTTATATCCTGTTCCAGCTACATGGGCTGCTTTGAAAACTGCTATTCGTACTCGTTGGGTTCCACCATATTATCAACGTGAATTACTTCAAAAATTGCAGCGCTTAAGACAAGGAAAAAATTCGTTAGAAGAATATTATCAGGAATTACAAACTGGCTTGATTAGATGTGGTATTGTTGAGGAGAATGAAGCTATGCTTGCACGTTTTCTGGGTGGATTAAATAGAGAGATTCAGACCATTCTAGACTATAAGAATTATAATAATATCACTCGTTTATTTCATCTTGCTTGTAAAGCTGAAGGTGAAGTGCAGGATCAACAGGAATTGGCGCGAACTAACTTTTCTGCAGGTCGACCTTCATCATGGACACCACGTGCATCATCTACTTCCACATGTTCTGCTACACCAGCACCTCCGTCAGCTGCCACCTCCAACCGTGATACAATAAAGTAGGCAAAATCACCACTATCTGCCAAGAGCACACCTTCTGGGCCTGCAAAGAGCTCTTCTTCATCCATGGCATCAACAGGGCAAACACATGATATTATTTGTCGACGTTGCAAGGGTGGAGGTCATTATGCGAGAGAATGCCCATCTATGTGACACCCGGATAATCAAGCTACAGTAAACCTCTGCTAATGGATCCATGTCACCTTGGTTACTGTTGATAAACTCGAGTTAGTTCACAAATGATTCAAATTAAAAATTAAAACAACGACAAACAATAAAACTTTTCAAATAATAAAACTAAACTGTTCAGGTTGTGCCAAATAAATGCATAGGTAATTGTGATGAAGAAACCCCACTTTAATAAAATGGTTAAATACTCTAAAATGAATAAAACCATAGCAAAACAATTATTTAAATGATTTTAAATATTAAATTAGTTTATTTGACCACCAAACTTTTTATGGTTGAGGGTTGTTCTGAAACCTTATTTTAGGAGCTATGGTTGTATTTTATAAAAGCTAAAATAAAGTGTGACTAAAATAAAACAGAAAATATTAACTAAAATGAAAAGAAAATAAGAAAACAAATAAAAGGAAAACAACCCCCCTCCCGACTTTGCCTAGGCCCAGTTGGCCATGTGGCCGAGCGGCCTGCCGGCCCACCCGGCGCCCGTAGCCTACTAACCCCCCACCGACCGAACCCTAGCAGTCCCTCCCCCAGTCGCCCCACTCCCCACGCCCCTCGCCCCCACTCGCCCCCTTCACCCCCACGATCTGGATCGGGATCGCCCCGATCCCGCGCCGCCCCGCGACCTCGACGACGGCGCCCGTCGCCGTTGCCGCACTGCTGCCATCGCCTCTCTCCTTCGCCCCTCCTCGATCCACATCAGGACACCGCCTCCTCGACGCATCACCGGCGCCGCCCCGCCCGTCACTCGCCGTCGTCCTCACCCTCCTCCCCGTTCCTGGACCAGAAGGGCCCTGACATCGCCATCCGCCGTACCGTCGCCGTCCTCCTCGCCGGACCACCCCGAGCATACTGCCCTGACCATACTCCTCCTCTGTGAGCTCCCGCCCCCTCTCCTCGCACACCCTCACCCCGCGACCATCGCCGCGCCCCGCGCGCTCCGGCCCCGCACTCGCCGCCGGCGGGTCGCGCCCTGGACACGGGCAGCACCGACCGGCCGTGCCCGTCATCCCGCGCCCTCTACCGCCCCGGGGCCGCGGCCTCCTCCCTGTGCTGGCCTCACCCCGCCATCGACTGCGCACGTGCCCGCCGTGGCCGCGTTCGGTCACCAGAACCACACTGCCTCGCCTCGTCGCGCTTCACCCACTGCTGCCGCATCGCCCCGCCTCCGCTGCGGCGGCGGCAACCGCCGCCGTTGCGCCCCGCCCCTGGCCGTGTCGTCTGCCTGCGCCGCCTGACTCGCCCCACCTCCCCGCCTCAGCTCCGCCGCGCCAGGCCGCACCGGCGCCGCCCCTCTCTTGCTGCTGCTGCCCCGCGCCGGCACCATGCGGCGCTCGCTCGCCCCCCCCCCCCCCCCCGGTTCGGGCGCCCGCGTGCCCCAGCGCCCGTTAAACAACCGTCCGTTTGGCCCCCTGGGCCATTGACATGTGGGGCCCACCCTATTAAACGTTTAAGAAAAAAATATACAACTAAAAATATATTAATTAATTAATTAATTAATTAGTTAAAGGATTAATTAACATAATTAATTGTATATAATTAACCTAATCATTTGACTAAACTAATTAACCTTGTTTAATTAATTTGTTAACAAACAGCCTATGACAATGGGACCCCCGAGTCAGTTTGACTAAGTCAATTGACTCGTTGACTGATGACATCATGTTGACCTCATGCTGACATCATAATGGCAAATTCTAAATTAAATTAATTTTGTTAATTCTAAAAATGCTTTAAAACTTTAGAAAATCATATAAAATAATCTGTAACTCGGATCAAAATACTTTCAACATGAAAGTTGCTCAGAACGACGAGACGAACCCGGATACGCAGCCCGTTCATCCACCACGCATCCCTAACCTATCCAACTCGCAACTTTCCCCCTCCGGCTCCTCTGCCCGAAAACGCGAAACGCCGGGGATACTTTCCCGGATGTTTCCCCCCTTCGCCGGTATCACCTACCAGTACGTTAGGTTACCCCTAGCACAACGTATTGCCGCGTCTTGCTTTGTGTTACATTTGATTGCTTTGTTATTTATTTTGTTCCCCCTCCGTTACTTCTTTAAGGTAGACTACGAGACTGACGCTGCTGCTGGTACCCCGATCGACTACGGTGTTGACGACCCCTCATTCTTGTCTGAGCAACCAGGCAAGCCCCCCCTTGATCACCAGATATCACCTACTCTCCTCTATACTGCTTGCATTAGAAGTAGTGTAGCATGTTACTGCTTTCGTTATTCCTATCCTGATGCATAGCCTGTCTTTGATACTGCTGTTGATACCTTTACCTGAAATCCTACTGCTTAGTATAGGATGCTAGTGTTCCATCAGTGGCCCTACACTCTTGTCCGTCTGCCATGCTATACTACTGGGCCGTGTTCACTTCGGGAAGTGATCGCGGACATATACTATATACTTTACACTGTTACATTACCTGTGATACTGTTCGGAGATGGGGGCTGAAGGGGCAGGTGGCTCCATCCCGGTAGAGGTGGGCCTGGGTTCCCGACGGCCCCCGACTGTTACTTTGAGGCGGAGCGACAGGGCAGGTTGAGTCCACCTAGGAGAGAGGTGGCCTGGCCCTAGTCGGCGTTCGCGGATACTTAACACGCTTACCGAGATCTCGGTATTTGATCTGAGTCTGGCCATTTGGTCTATACGCACTAACCACCTACGCGGGAGTAGTTATGGGTATCCCGGCGTCGTGGTATCAGCCGAAGCACTTCGTGACGTCAGCGACTTAGCGGCGCGCGCCAGGTTGGACCGCGTAAGTGACTTCCGTTGTACTGGAGGTTGCTAGGTCTGCTCACCGACCACGTTCGCAACGTGCAGGTGTGCTCAGGGCGATGGGCCCAGACCCCTGCGCGCTTAGGTTTAGACCGCCGTGCTGACCGCTCTGTTGTGCCTAGGTGGGGCTGCGACATGTTGATCTTCCGAGGCCGGGCATGACCCAGGAAAGTGTGTCCGGCCAAATGGGATCAAGCGTGTTGGGCTATGTGGTGCACCCCTGCAGGGAAGTTTATCTATTCGAATAGCCGTGTCCCTCGGTAAAAGGACGACCCGGAGTTGTACCTTGTCCTTATGACAACTAGAACCGGATACTTAATAAAACACACCCTTCCAAGTGCCAGATACAACCCGGTGGTCGCTCTCTAATAGGGCATAAAGGAGGGGATCGCCGGGTAGGATTATGCTATGCAATGCTACCTGGAGGACTTCAGTCTACTCTCTTCTATATGCTGCAAGACGGAGGCTGCCAGAAGCGTAGTCTTCGACAGGATTAGATATCCCCCTCTTATTCTGGCATTCTGCAGTTCAGTCCACTGATATGGCCCCTTACACATATATCCATGCATATGTAGTGTAGCTCCTTGCTTGCGAGTACTTTGGATGAGTACTCACGGTTGCTTTTGTCCCCCTTTTTCCCCTTTCCCGTCTACCCGGTTGCTGCAACCAGATGTTGGAGCCCAGGATTCAGACGCCACTTTCGACGACGACTCCTACTACACTAGAGGTGCCTACTACTACGTGCAGCCCGCTGACGACGACCAAGAGTAGTTAGGAGGATCCCAGGCAGGAGGCCCGCGCCTCGTTCGATCTGTATCCCAGTTTGTGCTAGCCTTCTTAAGGCAAACCTGTTTAACTTATGTCTGTACTCAGATATTGTTGCTTCCGCTGACTCGTCTATGATCGAGCACTTGTATTCGAGCCCTCGAGGCCCCTGGCTTGTATTATGATGCTTGTATGACTTATTTTATTTGTAGAGTTGTGTTGTGATATCTTCCCGTGAGTCCCTGATCCTGATCGTACACATTTGCGTGCATGATTAGTGTACGATTGAATCGGGGGCGTCACAATCTAAGCGTGTGATGATTGGTACTGAGGATGGTGGGTATGAGTCCGCTAGTGACTATAATGAGGAGACTTTGGCTCTTATTACACATGAAGAACACGGTGGAGATGATTCAGATCATGAGACGCAATACATGGCTACTGAAGATGCTGACATGTATGAATGTTTAGTTGCTCAACGTGTTTTGAGTGTGCAGGTCACGCAAGCTGAGCAAAATCATAGGCATAATTTGTTCCATACAAAGGGAGTTGTGAAGGAATGTTCTGTTCGCGTCATCATAGACGGAGGGAGCTGCATCAACTTGGCTAGCATGGAGATGGTGGATGATAGAGGCAAAGGTGTCCCATCTTTCGATGAGATGGTGGTTATCGTTTTGGAGGAAGTCGACTTTGACGATCCGACTACGAACGTGCGAGGACGTCACGCCTTACCAATCGCTAAACCAACTCCGAGAGGTTATTGACCACGCCGGAGCACGATCAACCTGACCACGAAGGTCTGTTTCCTGCAGGCAAACGAAGAACAAGCAAGAAACTAAGATTGCAATCTAGATATTGCGAATATAAGAGGAAAGCTTTATTGATCAATGTGGGGTTCTGTGACGCCTTGGTCTGGTCGTTGAACACAAACGAAGTACGCGAAGTTGCAGCTATGGTGAACTTTTAATCTAAACAAAACCCAAAGTCTAAACGGTGCCCTAAGGGCTGTATATATGGAGGAAGAGGGGGAAATTTCGTGGCCCTTGGGGAAGGGGTCCGAAACCAACCCTATCTCTTGTTTCCCCACACATACGAACTCTAAAAATAGCCAATACTTATGTATTTCAAAATTACATGGGCCTGGCCCAATAATAAGGTGACGCAGCACCTAGAATAGCCTCTGGATGAAATTTATGAAGTGGCATCTTGTATATTTCGTCGAAGGCTTCGTTCACTCATTATGGTGGCTTCAAAGTCCTGGAATCATGACTTGTAACTCCGTTCTTGTTCCCCTTGCGCATGCCAACATCTCCATGCTTGAACTTGCTCCAAGGTTCATCTTTCTTGTCCATGGTAGGCCCTTCATTTGTAAGCAAAACAAATGTATCCAATTTAGGCACATTATATTCTCATGAACATTGGAATCGTTACCCAGAAACGAAAGTACCTGATAATTCAATTGGCGTGCGCGAGCTCTAGTAATTGGTCCAGTATGTATAGCAGCAGGGGCTGTGGGTGTAACAATGGTATTGATTTCCTCATCAGTGGAGAAGCTATCTCTCACCACAAGACCACATCCACATCCTTACTACATCCAATGGTTCAATGACAGCGGCAAGGTTAAGGTAACACATACTATTCGGGTGCATTTGAGTATCTCTACATATGCTAATTATGTTGATTATGATGTGGTACCTATGCAAGCATGTTCCTTATTACTTGGTAGACCATGGCAATTTGATAAAAATTCTGTACACCGTGGTAGAAACAATCAGTATACTCTTGTTCATAAGGATACAAATATTACTTTGCTTTCTATGACTCCTGATTCCATTTTGAATGATGATATTCATAGAGCTAATAAAGCAAAACAGAAGAAAAATAAGAGTGAACATCAGATTGTGGCAAAAGAATTTGAGCAACAAATGAATCCTAATAATAAACCATCTACTGTTGCTTCTGAGATTAAATTGAAAAGTGCATGTTTACTTGCCACCAAATATGATATTGATGAGCTAGATTCTAGGAAATCTGTTTGCTATGCTTTTGTGTGCAAAGAGGCATTATTTTCATTCGAGGATGGTCCTTCCTCTTTGCCCCCTGCTGTCACTAACATTTTGCAGGAGTTCGCTAACGTCTTCCCACAAGACGTGCCACCGGGATTACCACCTATTCGAGGGATTGAGCATCAAATTGACTTAATTCCCGGTGCATCGCTACCCAACCGTGCACCATACCGTACCAATCCAGAGGAGACGAAGGAGGTTATGCGTCAAGTACAAGAGCTGCTCGACAAAGGTTATATACGCGAATCTCTTAGTCCTTGTGTTGTTCCTATTATACTAGTGCCTAAAAAGGATGGTACATCGCGTATGTGTGTTGATTGTAGAGGCATTAATAATATTACTATTTGTTATCATCATCCTATTCCTAGGCTAGATGATATGCTTGATGAATTGAGTGGCTCTACAATATTCTCCAAAGTTGATTTGCGTAGTGGATACCATCAAATTCGCATGAAATTGGGAGATGAATGGAAAACAGCATTTAAAACTAAGTTTGGTTAAATGTGTGGTTAGTCATGCCTTTTGGGTTAACTAATGCACCTAGTACTTTCATGAGACTCATGAACGAAGTTTTACGTGCTTTCATTGGATGTTTTGTGGTAGTCTATTTTGATGATATACTAATATATAGCAAATCTTTGGAAGAACATTTGGAACATTTACGTGTTGTTTTTAATGCTCTACGTGATACACGTTTGTTTGGTAACCTTGGGAAGTGCACCTTTTGCATCGACCGAGTATCTTTTCTTGGCTATGTTGTTACTCCATAGGGAATTGAAGTTGATAAAGCCAAGATTGAAGCTATTGAGAGTTGGTCGCAACCCAAAACGGTCACACAACTGAGGATTTTTCTTGGACTCGCTGGTTTCTATAGGCGTTTTGTGAGAGATTTTAGCACCATTGTTGCACCTCTCAATGAGCTTACAAAGAAGGATGTGCCTTTTGTTTGGGGTACTACATAGGAAGAAGCCTTCACGGTATTGAAAGATAAGTTGACGCATGCTCCTTTACTCCAACTTCCTGATTTTAATAAGACTTTTGAGCTTGAATGTGATGCTAGTGGAATTGGATTAGGAGGTGTGTTATTACAAGATGGCAAACCTGTTGCATACTTTTCTGAAAAATTGAGTGGGCCTAGTCTGAATTATTCTACTTATGATAAAGAATTATATGCTCTTGTTCGGACTTTAGAGACATGTCAACATTATTTATGGCCCAAAGAATTTGTTATACATTCTGATCATGAATCTTTGAAACACATTAAAAGTCAAGCAAAACTGAATCGTAGACATGCTAAATGGGTTGAATTCATTGAGACTTTCCATTATGTCATTAAACACAAGAAGGTTAAAGAAAATGTTATTGCTGATGCATTGTCTCGCCATTATACTATGCTTTCACAACTTGACTTTAAAATATTTGGTTTGGAGACCATCAAAGATCAATATGTGCATGGTGCTGAATTTAAAGATGTATTGCAGAATTGTAAAGAAGGTAGAACATGGAACAAGTTTGTCTTTAACGATGTATTTGTGTTTCGTGCTAACAAGCTATGCATTCCAGCTAGCTCCGTTCGTCTTTTGTTGTTGCAGGAGGCGCATGGAGGAGGACTAACGGGGCACTTTGGCGTGAAGAAGACGGAGGATATACTTGCTACACATTTCTTTTGGCCAAAGATGAGACGGGATGTTGAGCGTTTTGTTGCTCGCTGCACTACATGTCAAAAAGCTAAGTCACGACTCAATCCTCATGGTTTATATATGCCTTTGCCTGTACCTAGTGTTCCTTGGGAGGATATATCTATGGACTTTGTTTTGGGTTTACCTCGAACAAAGAAGGGGAGGGATAGCATATTTGTTGTCGTGGATAGGTTCTCGAAAATGGCACACTTTATACCATGTCATAAAAGCGATGATGCTGTTAATGTTGCTGATTTGTTCTTTCGTGAAATTATTCGCTTGCATGGCGTGCCAAATACTATTGTTTCAAATTGTGATACTAAATTTCTTAGCCACTTTTGGAGATGTTTATGGGCTAAGTTGGGGACTAAACTGCTTTTTAGTACTACTTGTCACCCCCAAACTGATGGACAAACTGAAGTAGTCAATAGAACATTGTCTACTATGCTTAGGGCTATTTTGAAGAATAATAAGAAATGGGAAGAATGCTTGCCTCATATTGAATTTGCTTATAATCGTTCGTTGCATTCTACTACTAAGATGTGCCCTTTTGAAATTGTGTATGGTTTCCTACCTCGTGCACCCATTGATTTGTTGCCTCTTCCATCTTCGGAGAAGGTTAATTTTGATGCTAAAGAACGTGCTGAATTGATTTTAAAAATGCATGAGTTAACTAAGGAAAACATTGAGCGTATGAATGCTAAATATAAACTTGCTGGAGATAAGGGTAGAAAACATGTTGTCTTTGCACCTGGAGATCTTATTTGGTTACATTTGCGTAAGGATAGGTTTCCTAATTTGCACAAATCAAAGCTAGTGCCACGTGCTGATGGTCCATTTAAGGTGTTAGAGAAAATAAATGATAATGCATCTAAACTTGAGCTGCCTGCAGATTTTGGGGTTAGTCCCCATTTTTAACATTGCAGATTTGAAGCCTTATTTGGGTGAGGAAGATGAGCTTCCGTCGAGGACGACTTCATTTCAAGAAGGGGAGGATGATAAGGACATCAATACCATTGTTACACCCACAACCCCTGCTGCTATACATACTGGACCAATTACTAGAGCTCGCGCACGCCAATTGAATTATCAGGTACTTTCGTTTCTTGGTAACGATTCCAATGTTCATGAGAATATGATGCTGCCTAAATTGGATACATTTGTTTTGCTTATAAATGAAGGGCCTACCATGGACAAGAAAGATATACCTTGGAGTAAGTTCAAGCATGGAGATGTTGGCATGCGCAAGGGGAACAAGAACGGAGTTACAAGTGATGATTCCAGGACTTTGAAGCCACCATAATGAGTGCATGAAGCCTTGGACGAAATATACAAGATGCCACTTCATAATATTCGTTCATAGGCTATTCTAGGTCTTGCGTCACCTTATTATTGGGCCAGGCCCATGTAATTTCGAAATACTTAAGTGTAGGTTGTTTTTAGAGTCCGTATGTGTGGGGAAACAAGAGTTAGAGTTGGTTTCGGACCCCTCCCTCAAGGGCCACGAAATTCCCTCCTCTTCCTCCATATATACAGCCCTTAGGGCGTCGTTTAGACTTTTGGGTTTTGTTTAGATTAAATGTTCGCCATAGCTGCAACTTCGCGTACTTCGTTTGTGTTCAACCACCAGACAAAGGCGTCATAGAACCCCACCTTGATCAATAAAGCTTTCCTCTTATATTCGCAATATCCAGATTGCAATCTTAGCTTCTTACTTGTTCTTCGTTTGCCTGCAGGAAACAAACCTTCTGATAGAGGCAAAGTTGTCCCGTCTTTCGATGAGATGGTGGCTATCGTTTTGGAGGAAGTCGACTTTGACGATCCGACTATGAACGTGCGAGGACGTCGCGCCTTAGCAATCGCTAAACCAACTCCGAGAGGTTATTGACCACGCCGGAGCACGATCAACCTGACCATGAAGGTCTGTTTCCTGCAGGCAAACGAAGAACAAGCAAGAAACTAAGATTGCAATCTGGATATTGCGAATATAAGAGGAAAGCTTTATTGATCAAGGTGGGGTTCTGTGATGCCTTGGTCTGGTCGTTGAACACAAACGAAGTACGCGAAGTTGCAGCTATGGAGAACTTTTAATCTAAACAAAACCCAAGTCTAAACGAAGCCTTAAGGGCTATATATATATAGGGAAAAGAGAGGGAATTTTGTCCACCCTTGGCAAGGTGGGACTAAAACACCTCCTAAGTCGTTTCCCCTACAATATGGACTCTAAAAATAGATTACAATGGCCTGGCCCAAAATAAGGTGGCACAACACCAATAATAAGCTATGGACGAAATTTATGAAAGGCCATCTTGTATATTTCGTCCATCTTCTTGTATGTCATCATGGTGGCTTCAATGTCCGGAAGTCTCCACTTGAACCTCCGTTCTTGTTCTCTTTGCATGCACCTTCATCTCCGTGCTTGACCATGCTCAAATGTTCATCCTTCTTGTCCGTGCTAGGCCCTTCAATTGCAAGCAACACAAATGTATCTAAGTTAGGCAACATCATATTCTCATGAACACTAGAAACATTACCAAGAAACGAAAGTACTTGATAATTTAATTGGCGTATCTAAGCTCTAACGACTGTTCCAAGAGGTAAAACAACAGGGGATATGGCTGTAACTGTGCTAGCCATGTCCTCATCATCCTCCCCTTCTTGAAAATAAAGCCGTCCTCGGCGTTGCTTAATCTGAAATGTGGCTAACAAAAGAGACAAGGTGTACATGTTGTATATGTATATGTCATCCATTTTTACTGATCTCAGTTGGGGCACATATGACATGGTTATACAAGAGCACCCTTCAAAAGTCGTGAAATGGAAAGCCAATATATTGTCATAAGAAGTCAAAGGCATGAAAATATTGCAACTTAGTTTGCACATATAAGTGAAGCTCTTATTCATATCAAAAGATTGACAATGCTTACCATTAAACCATCCCAACATTGATGAACCATCACCAAGATTAGAGGTCATATCAAAATGATTAAACATTGGCACAATTATTTTCAAATGTATTTGATCCAAATCTGACATATTCCCTGATTCACATGGTTCTTTTGCATCAATAGTTAGTTCAATGGGTTCACTCCAAATTGTTTGATCACATGGCAAAGTCAAACCATCAACAGAGTCCTCTAAAATAGCTGGTGTGATCAAAGTAGTAGGTAGCTCATCGGATGGTGCATTTAAATTAACAAGGCTTTCATCATACTCATGTGGAGGTGAAAGATTAATACCTTTGTCATTACCTATTATGGTTAACTCAAATGATGTAGGCACTCTAGGTGGCGACAGGTCACGTGGTGGAGGTGATGTAGTGCTCACAACAATGGATGTTGTTGTCATAGTAGGCGCAGTGGTGGAAGGAACAGTCGTCGCAACTTTTGGGATTTGCACCTTCCGCTTGTTTGTCTTCTAGGCAACATGTCTTGTTATCTCCTGTTCAGCTTTGCAAGCAAGACAAAACAAACAGTCCATAGGATAACACTGTTCATGAATTAGTATCTCCTGAATGTCACAGTTTAATCCTCCCCAAAATCTATCCATAAAATCATCTTCAGTTTCTTCTAAAGAGGAATGCAACAAGGTAGTTTGTAAATCATCATAATATTTCGTTACAGTGTCACTACCTTGTTTTAAATGTTGCAACTTTTTAATCATGTCACGAGTATAATAAGCAGGGACAAATGTATGTCGCATGGCAAGTTTCAAATCATCCCAAGTAGTAGGTATATAATTAGGGTGTAACCGACAATATTCACTCCACCAATCTAAAGCATAACCGGTGAAAGAACCAACTGCAACCTTAACTTTTTTATGTTCATCAAAATTATGGGAAGCAAATATATTATTTATGTCGAACTCCCATTCAATATATAAAGCAGGTCTAAAACGTCCATTAAATTGTGGTATAGAAACATTAACCTGATCATGTGCATCTGGATGTTTGTGCACCGCTCGCGACGGTTGTGATATTTGCATAGGTGGTGGCACGTCTCCCACGGTCGACAAAGCCCATGAACTGACTCTAGATCCTGTCATGATTAGTAGAAACAAGAACAAAATCCAAAAATAATGCTCCTATAATACTAGGATGTGGTGGTAAAACGCTCACAGTAAAGCAAATATCAATGTCTTACAAGTTCTTACCATGCAGCAGGCGGTGATCGGCAACCAGCGGTGTCAAGTAACTCCAAAAGTTGATAAAGCGATTGCCAGGTGAACGTATATATACACAGTGTAGAAATATGTGGAGCTGGGTTGGCTTTATATATAAGTAGATCCACCTAGTAGCTTTTTTCTTGGGGATTTGTTTAGTTAAAAGTTAGCCATTGCAACTTCGTGTTCTTCGTTTGTGTCCAGCGACCAGACCAGGACCGCTTATGAAACCCCACTTTCATCAATACTTCATCCATATTCGCAATATTGAGATTGCTTAATCATATTCTTGCTTGTTCTTCGATTGCTTGCAGGAATCGACCTTCGTGGTCAGGTTGATCGTGCTCCAGCATGGTCAATAACCTTTCGGAGTTGGTTTAGCGATTGCTAAGGCGCAACGTCGTGTACGTTTGTAGTCGGATCGTCAAAGCCGTCTCCACCAAATAGATAGTTATCATCTCATCGAAAGATCGGGACACCCTCGCCTCTATCAAGTGGTATCAGAGATCTTTCGATGATGAGGACATGACTACCTTGGATACGACCAAAAATATTGCATACATGCATATTTGTCAGGTGATTTCTAATGTCAACTATTCAATAATCTATTTATATTATCCAGAACAAAAATACTTCACACACTTTTGTGTTTTGTCTAATTGCAGGTGTATGGGACATTTGTGCAATCCACATATGAAGATAAGGGAAAAAGAGAAGTTTAGGTGCTGTTCAAAAAGTCCCTTCACGTCACTTTTGGGCCAAGAGAAGATAGAGTACAAGTCTCTCACGTTCTGGATTCAGATTCGGACTGCACAGACATACCTGACTCAAAACGGCAAGAACTTTTTTATACGGACTCCGAATTGGGTGATTCTTTTTTTGTTGGAAAGTAGACTTCGTCCTCTTTCCACTCCAATTGGATTCACCTTTAAATTCGTCCGGAGCATTGAGATATGGACGAAACAATCTGACACTGCAGCAGAATCCGAGTCAAACAACAAGTCCAAAGGTGTTGCATCACCTCCACTTGGGCCCATGAGCCTTGTACGACCTAGGGTTGGTGTTAGGCTTCCTTGGGACGTCCTCCCACCTCCTTGGCCACCACCCCTTGCTCCTATATAAGTAGATACACCTAGTAGCTTTTTCCTGGGGATTTGTTTAGTTAAATGTTAGCCATTGCAACTTCGTGTTCTTCGTTTGTGTCCAACGACCAGACCAAGACCGCTTATGAAACCTCACTTTCATCAATACTTCATCCATATTCGCAATATTCAGATTGCTTAATCATATTCTTACTTGTTCTTTGATTGCTTGCAGGAATCGACCTTCGTGGTCAGGTTGATCGTGCTCCGGCGTGATCAATAATCTTTCGGAGTTGGTTTAGCGATTGCTAAGGCGCAACGTCGTGTACGTTTGTAGTCGGATCGTCAAAGCCGTCTCCACCAAATCGATAGTTGTCATCTCATCGAAAGATCGGGACACCCTCGCCTCTATCAAAATCCAACCGAGTGGGGCAACCTCTCTTTTTTTTACCACAGCCAAAGTATTACTATGTAGTAGTAGTCACAAGGAAGGCTGTTTATTTTTTTACCTAAGTCCCACGTGGCAATGAAAAAGATTGTCACGTGATTCTCTCTTTCTCGTTCTCCAACAAACCAGCCGAAGTATACCTCTTTTTTTTCTCTTGGTTCCCAAGGAAACAGATCCACACTTGCTCTGTCCGTTTAAAACTCCCAACAGATAATGATTTTTTTCTCTCTTCCAAACGAGCAAGGAAAATCTGAATATCTTTCTTTCCAACAACTCACGTTATTTCTCTCTCTCTCATTTGGGCGCACCAAAACTTGCCCTTTTATTATGCTTGGTTATTTCCTTTCGCTAGCAGATCCAATCTCTCTAAGAAATTCGTTTTTGGATATCTTTCCTTGTTCTATTCAGTGCTGATAGTAACGCACCAAAAGGCACTTCCCATGAGAGAAAAAAAACGAATTTGCCTTATCTGCCAAACTCTCTCTTGGGAAAGGAAACAATCACGCTATAATCACGTCCCAAAGGCTACCAAATTTGCACCCTTGTTTTTTTTGCAGTCAACCTTCCTATTGGGAGTACCACGAATTTATGGGATGCCTGTTATGGTAACTGATCCCAATAAAAACAAATCTTGGCCGAATCTAACTCTTTCCTTCTTCTCTCACCTCAAAAAAAGGATCAAGCGCTCACACTATCCTTGTAAACATTTTCTTCTCTCCTTTTTTTTTGCTGCGGTCTCCACTTCTCCCGTAATGGATTGTGCTCCTGCTTTTAAAACATCAAACGTGCCACAGTAGGATACCGAGATCTGAAGATGCCAAATCTATTTTTTTTTGCGTATTACTTTCCAAATAGTAGCACACAATCCACGCCCTTCCTTGTATCTTCTTTAATAGCGAACTGCCCAAGAAAATTGGCTGCCAACCAAACCGATTAGCAGTTGGCTTCCAATAGAAAATGATTCTGTTTTTAGCACCTTCCAAACCTGACGTGAACAGCCTCAAACTAGGCACTCTTCACGTTTTCTATGGCTGATCTTACTTGCCTTTTTCTCTCTCTTTTGACTCAATCATCAAGATCCTTCCAAACAAAAACCGACTAGCACTTTCCTTGTGAGTCTTTCTCTCTCTCTTTTAAAGTCACTTCCCAAAAACGTGAATGGCTAGGAGTCCAATCCGAACAGCTTTTTTTATTCTTCTTTTCCAAACTCCAAACGTGGCAACAACCAAAGGCAGCACAACTTCTTTTTCTAGCGATCCAAACTTTCCTCTGATCCCTAACAGCACATAGATCACTTTTTTTTTCAGATTGTTTCCTCTCTTTCCAAGATGAAACAAAGATGGCAATGAACGAAAGATGATGGCTAGAATGACAATGGCAGATGGATATGGTAATGGCTATTCATATTAGATGTGGCAACGGAAGATGTCAATGAAGTGGATAATGTGCGTGCGGATGCGGGGTGAACAAAAGGTGACTAGAACTCGAAACTCTAAATGACTAGACACTAGAAACCAGCAACTCGACACACGATGCAACCAAAAATTCAACAAAACAAAAACTAAGTGATAATAGAGAAAGGCTCAGACTGTCTGGGATATGATGAACTAATCTAACTTTTTGTGGCCTTTTTGTGGACTATAGGTATGAAGAACAGATGCAATCTAAACTATGAAAAACTGGAAAATCTCACCAAGCAACCTGAAAACTGATACCACTTGATAGAGGCGGGGTGTCCCGATCTTTCGATGAGATGATAACTATCAATTTGGTGGAGACGACTTTGACGATCCGACTACGAACGTGCGAGGACGTCGCGCCTTAGCAATCGCTAAACCAACTCCGAGAGGTTATTGACCACGCCGGAGCACGATCAACCTGACGACGAAGGTCTGTTTCCTGCAGGAAAATGAAGAACAAGCAAAAACTAAGATTGCAATCTGGATATTGCGAATATAAGAGGAAAGCTTTATTGATCAAGGTGGGGTTCTGTGACGCCTTGGTCTGGTCGTTGAACACAAACGAAGTACGCGAAGTTGCAGCTATGGCGAACTTTTAATCTAAACAAAACCCAAGTCTAAACGAAGCCTTAAGGGCTATATATATAGGGAAAAGAGAGGGAATTTTGTCCACCCTTGGCAAGGTGGGACTAAAACACCTCCTAAGTCCCCTACAATATGGACTCTAAAAATAGATTACATGGGCCTGGCCCAAAATAAGGTGGCGCAACACCAATAATAAGCTATAGACGAATTTTATGAAAGGCCATCTTGTATATTTCGTCCATCTTCTTGTATGTCATCATGGTGGCTTCAAAGTCCGGAAATCTCCACTTGAACCTCCGTTCTTGTTCTCTTTGCATGCACCTTCATCTCCGTGCTTGACCATGCTCCAATGTTCATCCTTCTTGTCCGTGCTAGGCCCTTCAATTGCAAGCAACACAAATGTATCTAAGTTAGGCATCATCATATTCTCATGAACACTAGAAACATTACCAAGAAACGAAAGTACTTGATAATTTAATTGGCGTATCTGAGCTCTAACAACTTTTCCAAGAGGTAAAACAACAGGGGATATGGGCGTAACTATGCTAGCCATGTCCTCATCACCTTCGTGGTCAAGTTGATCGTGCTCCGGCGTGGTCAATAACCTCTCGGAGTTGGTTTAGCAATTGCTAAGGCGCGACGTCCTCACACGTTCGTACTCGGATCGTCAAAGTCGACTTCCTCCAAAACGATAGCCACCATCTCATCGAAAGACGGGACACCTTTGCCCCTATCAGATATACATACGAACGAGAACGTTTTCCTTGGATTTACTGTGTGGGATGTACATAAGAATGGAAACATATTCCTTGGATTGACTGTGTGTGATATACATACCTACGGAAATGTTTTTCTGGGATTCACCATGTGGGGTGTACATACCTACGGAAATGTTTTTCTCGGATTACTGTGTGGGATGTCATACCTACAGAAATGATTGGGTTTTGATGCCTCGCTCGATCGCACACGACCCTAGCCTGGGTCCTAGGAGGGCCTATCCCCAACGATTTCTGGGTCGTGTGGGAAGGACCCCCTATCACCCACACTCACTTGGCGATGGTTCCAAATGCCGTCGCAAAAAGAGGTTAAAAACTGTTTGTTTAGGACCGACGCGTACCAATGAAGTATAATCATGTGGTGTTGCTTATGTCTCATTCCTCTCCAACCCTCTTCTCCATCGATCATGCCGCCCTTAGGTCGAGTCCATCCTCCTGCAGGCCTCATTTGAACATTCCGCCGAGTATCATTCGCATGTGGGCCTAGACCATGCTTGTATTTCCAATGTTGTAATTTGTCCGACATGCATACAAACAACCGGTTCATTTAAAGTTTCACTTTGCCTCCAGTACACGTTGCTTCCCATCTTAGTTTTGACATCCCATTCGGTTCATGCCCCGACACATCTTGTCAAGATTGATTAATGTTGAGAGATCAAGTGCGTGTCGTGCAAGGAGATAAAGGTTTGGTGTGTTTCTATGATAGAAATGACCCGGGGGGTCTGTGCGGATCGGAGGGAGTATATTGTACGTTCAAAAGCGAGACGAATGTACTGTACCCACCCTAGCCTCTTTCAATTTATCCCCGGACCACGAGATGAAACCAAGAGAGAATGAGTGGTTGCATGTGCGATACCTAAGGTGGATTCCAAATTTTTAACTGGTGATCATAGCATCATCAAATCACATATAAAAGCTATTCAAGGTTCATTTCGCTTTTGAACGTACAATATACTCCCTCCGATACTTTCTAGTTTACATATAAGTTTTATGTGTAGTCAAAGTATCTCTAGTTTGATCAAAAGAACAGAAAAAATATCAACATTCAACAACACCCAATCAATATTTTTAGATTTGTATGTACTCCTAGGTAGGTATTCAAACAGAGATGGTTTCCAATTTGTTTTCAAATACGTGAATGTGCTTGTTCTCGTGAATGCTCTTCCTACTAGCATTTCGCCATGTATAGCTAGTCCAATAGTAAATTTTTAAGCTCCCTGTCCAATAGTACTAGTGCAGTACTGACAACATCTGCAGTACAGTATGCAGTGCTCATAGTACTAGTTGTATACTCCCTCTGTTTTTATTTACTCCGCATAAAAGAGAGGGAGTACTAGTAACACTCGGCCGACTTCTCACTCTTCTAGTAGTATAAATGACGCGGGCGGGGGAGGGGGAGGGGACGTCGGTTTGCTCTCAACTGCGGTCCCACAAGCGAGCGAAAACGCAAAACGAAGCGTGTTCCATTCAGTGAGCGACATGGAGGGTCTAGCGTGCCGGGGTGCAATGCAAATGCGACAAGAGCATTCCAAAACCGATTGACTGGTTGTCACCAAAACCACTATTCACAACAGAACCTTCGCTGCTCGGCCTACGCCAGCTACTTGCCGGTCGATCACCACTACCCCAAAACCACACCTCCTCTCCAGCCCATTCCCCCACCTTTCGATCCCCTAGCCCGCATCACGCGTCCCCTAGTTCGCCTTAAAGCCATGGTGTGCTGCAAGATCACGTACTACAAGATGCTAACGCCGGAGCGACGTGTAGAAATCACGGCGGCGATCGGTGCCACAGACCTCCGTTCCCAAGCTCGCTTTACGGCAGGCCAATCCCCGAGTTCTCTGGACATTGTTCATGGCGGAGGTCGCGCTGCAGAAGGCCCCTGATGCGTATGAGACGATGGACGCCGACTTCGTGCTGACGTCGAGGTCCCCCATAGTGTAGGAAGACCAGCGGTTCAACCTGGAGATCCTAAAGGAGGCCCCGGAGGCGGAGGCTCAACTCGACGCGGAGCGCACAAATGCCACCGCCATCGAGGCCCTCCTGCGAGCTCAACTGCTCCTAGACTACCCTCCAGCGGCGGACAAGCTTGACGACTAGAGGGCCATGATACATAGCCTCATCGGTTTCGCTAACGGCGACACCCCGCGGCAGCACAGCTCATCGCAGCCGCGGCGGGACGGCCAGGCGAGGACCGATGGCGCCAGGACCGGCGGGGGTGCGACCACCGTGCACTCCCTGCCCCGGAGGCCAAGATCACCGACTCGCCGGAATCACCACGACAACGACTCCACCGCGTCGTCGAATCCGTGAACTCGTCACGATCAACGCCAAGTTCTTCACGAGCGACAGCAAGAGGACGCTCGTACTCGCATCGAGCGTCGAAGAGAAGCGCCTCGTCAATCAGACCACCGCGCTAGGCCCTCTGTCGACATGCATGCACCAGGGGAACCAGGAGACCTGCCGTACACGGTGGGCTGCCCTGCGTTCACCCGTGAGCTGCGGCAAGTCCAGTGTCCCAGCACAAAGAATTTCAAGCCAGACATGCCAGAGAAGTACGACGGCAAGTCGCATCCGTCGGAGTTCCTCAGCATCTACACCATTGCGGTGCAGGCTGCCGGGGGGCGAGACGACAAGATCCTTGCCAACTACTTCCCGCTGGTGCTCAAGTCCAACGTCAGATCCTGGCTCATGGACTTGCCGGACAACCCCATAACCTCCTGGACAGACTTGTGCCATCAATTTGTTGGCGCCTTCACGGGCGGCCAGAAACCCCATGGCCAAGCGAGCGACCTCCATCTGCTCGTCCAGAAGGAGGGAGAACCCCTGCGCAAGTTCATTCAGAGATTCAGCCGTGTGCACTACAACATCCTCGACGTCCACCCCGCCGCGGTCATCAGCGCGTTCCATCAGAACGTGCGTAACCGCAGGATGAGGGAGGAGATGGCGATGTGCAAGATCAAAGACGTCAGTGAGCTTTATGCCCTGGCCGACAAGTGTGCACGTGCTGAGGAAGGGAGGAAACTCCCCGGAGAGAACATTGGAGCAGCAGAATCTGACAGTGAGGATACCGCCCCGGCAAGGAAAAGCCGGCGGCGGAGCAACAGGAAGAAGAAGAGCCAAGAAGTACTGGTTGTTGAGCAGTCCGGTGATGAAGGCGCCGCCAAGAAGGCCCAGGCTGGTAGCTCCGGCAAGGAGATTGCCGGATGCGTCCACTGCCAGGTTGTGGCGGCCGCCGACAAGCGGGACGGCACCAGCAAACAGTACTGCAAGATCCACCGCACCAAGGGCCATGACCTCCAGAGCTGCAAGCAGGTCGAGCGGCTCGTCGAGCTGCAAAAGGCCGAGTACGAGCGGCGCGACAAGGAGATAGCCCGGGGAGGTGGCGGAGGATCAGGCACGAAGCGCCCCGGCCAGGGAGGACGCGGCGACAAGGACAAGCAGCGGCAAGCGGAGCGACCTCCCCGCGGCCGCGACAAGAATGAAGACGACGACGAAGACGAAGACATGGATGACGTCGAGACCAGTGAGCAGGAGTTTCAGAAAGCCACAGAGGTTTTGTGCGTAGATGGCGGCGCCTCCCTGCATACTTCTCACTGCTAGCTCAAGCAGTGGGCGCGGGAAGTCAATGCAGCGGAGCCACCCGTCGAGTCGCGCAAGCCTCTGAAATGGTCCAGCACGCCCATCATCTTTGATATTGAGGACCACCCTGATCGCACAACTGCGATCGGGTGCTTGCCGATTTTGGTCTCAACAACAGTCCGCAACCTCAAGGTCACTAAGATGCTAGTTGACGGCGGGGCCGGCTTGAACCTGATCTCCTCCGCTGTGCTCCGGAAACTCCAGGTCCCCGATAGCGAGCTCGAAGAGACTGGCACGTTCCAAGGAATCAACCCGGGAAGGAGCAAGCCAAAGGGGAAGATAACGTTGCCAGTAACATTTGGCAGCGAGCTGAACTTCAGGACATAGAGGGTCACTTTTGACATTGCCGATCTTCCATTGCCCTACAATGGAATTCTCGGCCGTCCAACGCTCGCTAAGTTCATGGCGGCCTCTCAAGATGCCAGGCCCGATAAGCGTCATCTCTGTCCCCGGCGACAAGAAGGATGCCCTTATCTGTGCCGACAAGATCTACCGGGAAGCAGCAGCCGCAGCGGATCACAAGCCGCTTGCCGCCGAAGCTCCCGGAGGAAAGAAGAGGACCAAGCCCGGCAAGTGCTCTGGCGCCCACTCCGGCAAGCGCACCTCTTCGGAGTGCTGCGCTACCGTCGAGGACGCGCCATCGAGCTCCACCGGCAAGAGTAAGAAGACAATGGCAGCTCCGCCAACGACCAAGAAGGTGCCCGCCAAGGAGGACGGTGGTAGTACCTTCACCATCAGTGCCACGCTCGTCCCCAAATAGGAAAGCGCGCTCGTTACTTTCCTATGGGCGAATGTCGATGTGTTTGCCTGGCAACCATCTGACATCCCCGGCATTCCCAGGAAAGTGATTGAGCACCACCTCGTCGTCTGTCCTCACGCGCGGCCCGTCAAGCAGAGGGTCAGGAAGCAAGCAGTGGAGCGCCAAGAGTTCATCGCAGAAGAGATCAAGAAGTTGGAAGCGGCAGGCCTCGTCAGTGGTGTGCTCCATCCGACGTGGTTGGCCAATCCTGTTGTCGTGCGCAAAGCAAATGGGAAATGGAGGCTTTGCATCGACTTCACTGATGTTAACAAAGCTTGTCCCAAAGATCCTTTTCGCTTGCCGCGCATTGACCAGAGTGTTGACTCCATGGCCGGATGTGACCTGCTTTCATTTCTTGACGCCTACTCTGGATATCATCAGATCTTCATGGCTGAAGTAGATGAAGAGAAGACCGCGTTCATCACTCCATGTGGCACGTACTGTTTCGTACGGATGCCTTTCGGACTGAAGAACGCCGGTTCGACATTTGCGAGGGTTGTCCACACTGCTTTTGAGCCACAAATCCACAGGAATGTGGAGGCCTACATGGATGATATAGTGGTCAAGAGCAGAGACAGGGCAACCCTGATTCAAGACTTAGAAGAGACCTTTGCGAATCTGCGCAGGATCAGTCTCAAGCTCAACCCCGAGAAGTGCGTGTTCGGAGTCCCTTCCGGCAAGCTTCTCGGGTTCTTCATGTCTCAGCGAGGAATAGAAGCCAACCCAGACAAGATCAAGGCCATCGAGCAGATTGAAGCACCAACCCGTGTCAAGGACGTAAGAAGGCTTGCTGGCTGCGTCGCGGCTCTCAGCAGGTTTATCTCTAAGTCTGCAGAACGCGCCCTGCCATTTTTCAAAATTTTGAAAAAGGCGGGTCCA
Source organism: Aegilops umbellulata (assembly GCA_032464435.1). Classification (NCBI taxonomy): domain Eukaryota; kingdom Viridiplantae; phylum Streptophyta; class Magnoliopsida; order Poales; family Poaceae; genus Aegilops; species Aegilops umbellulata. The sequence continues at coordinate 204,828,170 of CP136055.1, forward strand.
GTAAAATGGACTCCGTAAGCGGAGGCTGCGCTGCAGGACCTGAAGAAGTACCTGTCCTCTGCTCCAATACTTGTCGCGCCTAAACCACAAGAGAAGTTGTTGCTATACTTGGCGGCAACTAATCAAGTGGTTAGTGCTGCGTTAGTAGCGGGGAGGGAGGCAGATGATGAGCCAGCGACCGCGGCAAGCACATCCAGCGACAAGCAGGGGGCTTTCCCGACAAGCTCTGGCCCCGACAAGGATGAATCTGCGCAGGAGCAAGTGGAGGTGCGGAAGAAGAAAATGGTGCAGCGCCCAGTTTACTTTGTCAGCTCCCTTTTGCAGGGGGCTAGGTCAAGGTACTCTGGTGTGCAGAAATTGCTTTTCGGCCTCCTCATGGCCTCGAGAAAGCTGCGCCATTACTTCCAAGCACACGAGATTACAGTTGTCACCCGCTTTCCGCTGAAGAGGATACTGCAGAATCCAGAAGCAACAGGCAGGATTGTCGAGTGGGCACTAGAACTGTTGAGCTTCGGTCTCTAGTTCAAGAGCACTTCGACTATCCAAAGCAGAGCATTGGCGGAGTTCATAGCGGAGTGGACACCGACACCGGACGAACATATCCCAGAGACGAGCATCCCCGCCAAAGAAGCAAGCAAAGAGTGGCTGATGTACTTTGATGGTGCCTTCTCGCTGCAAGGCGCCGGTGCCGGCGCGTTACTTGTCGCGCCCACCGGAGAGCACCTCAAGTACGTAGTCCAGATGCACTTCCCCAAGGAACAAGCAACCAACAATACTGCGGTGTATGAAGGTTTGCTTGCCGGTCTCAGGATCGCGGCAGAACTTGGGAACAAGAAGCTCATTGTCAGGGGTGACTCGCAGCTTGTCGTCCGCCAAGTGAACAAGGATTACCAGAGTCCATTGATGGAAGCGTATGTTGATTAAGTGAGGAAGCTGGAAGAGCACTTTGATGGCCTGCAAATGGAACACATTCCAAGAGCTGAGAATGACATCGCTGACGGCCTGTCAAAGTGCGCGGCATTTAAGTTACCTGTGGAACCAGGAACCTTTGTGCTCAAGCTGACTCAACCATCCGTAACGCCATCAACCAGACAGAGCAAGAAGAGGAGGTCGGTCTCCAGCGACTATCTTCCGGCAGAGCTCCCCGGAGCCGCCGCCAAGAAGGTCCCCAAGATCGACACCAAGAGCGCTGAGGAGCCGTCTGCTCCGGAGAACCCCGGGGTTTATTCCGTAGAAGCAGGCGCTCCCGACAAGTTTTGCTCCGGCAAACTTGCCGGGGAACGTCAAGCTCCGGCCGAGCCCCAGATCCTTGCCGTGGAAGCGGACGTTCCCGCAGCAGCAGAAGTGCCTTCAGTCCTTGTTGTCGAGCCGCAGGCTCCAGCATGGGCGCAGCAGACTGTCCATTTCCTCCAGCACGGAGGACTTCCCGAAGAGCAAGAAGAAGCGAAAAGAGTAGCCCGGCGCTCGAGTATGTACCAGTTCGTCGACAACGTGCTGTACAGAAGAGGGCGCAACGGTGTGAAATTGAAGTGTATTTCCCGGGAAGACGGACAACAGCTGTTGGCGGAGATACATGGAGCCATATGTGGTCACCACATTGGTGCAAGAGCACTTGCCGGCAAAGCGTTCCAGCAAGGTTTCTTCTACCCGATAGCCCTCCAGGATGCAACTGCACAAGTAACCAAGTGTGAAGCGTGCCAGTTCCATGCCAAGCAGATACACCAGCTAGCTCAAGCTCTCCAGACGATCCCTTTATCCTGGCCATTTTCGGTCTGGGGGCTCGGCATCCTCGGCCCCTTCCCCCGAGCTGTCGGGGGCTTTGAGTACTTGTACGTCGCAATCGACAAGTTCACAAAGTGGCCGGAAGTGGAACCAGTGAGGAAGGTGACAGCACAGTCAACCATCAAGTTCTTCAGGTCAACTGTCTGCCGCTTCGGGATCCCCAACAGGATCATCACCGACAACAGTACACAATTCACGAGCCGCGCCTTCATGCAATACGTCCAAGATCTCGGCGCCAAGGTCTGCTTCGCTTCTGTTGCTCATCCCAGGAGCAACGGTCAAGCTGAAAGGGCCAACGCCGAAGTACTGCGCGGGCTCAAGAGGAGAACTTTCGACAGGATGCACAAGTGCAGAAGAAACTGGATCGAGGAGCTGCCGGTGGCTCTTTGGTCGATCAGAACGACGCCAAATCGAGCCACTGTCCAGACACCATTTGCTATAGTCTACGGAGCAGAAGCAGTTACCCCCACGGAACTCGTATACGGGTCACCTTGAGTGCTCGCTTATGATGAGCTTGAGCAAGAGCGGCTGCGTGAAGATGACGCGCTGCTCCTTGAGGAGGATCGTCTTCAGGCTGCTGTGCGAGCCTCCCGCTACCAGCAAGCTTTGCGCCGCTACCATAGCCGCAAAGTTAAAGCCAGAAGCTTCGAGGAAGGCGACCTTGTTCTTCGGCGCGCCCCGTCCGCCAAGAATCATAACAAGTTGACGCCAAAGTGGGAAGGCCCTTACCGGGTGAGACGAGTCACGAGGCCCGGCGGTGTCCGCCTCGAGACCGAAGATGGCACTCCGGTGAGCAACTCCTGGAATATTGAGCATCTTCGTAAGTTTTACCCGTAAGGCGCGGTTGTCGGGGCCCACCTGGCAACCAACCTTTTGTACAAGTCTTGCCGCAGTTGCATGTAATCCTTTGTACAAAGACAGGCGCAGACCCTGAGCAGCAGAAATGAAGCGCTGGCGCCCTAAGTTTTAGCATGCATGCTGAGGCGAGTCTCGTCCTTGGTTAGGGTTGATAGTGCCTAACAGCTGCTAACCCCTAGCTTAGAGGTCGAGTCTGCGTCCTTTTTCCTATTCCTTCGTTTCCTTTGGTTCGCAGGGGTTTGTACATCCTGGCCAGACCACTTAAGGGCGAAGAAGAGAAGAAGGGCGGGCCAGCATCTGGTCCCCGGCAAGCCAGTATTGCCGGGGGCTGCAAGTACGAAGATTCGTCCGCGGCAAGCCAAAGTTGCCGGGGGCTGCAATCCCAGATAAGTTTTCGCATCCCTTGTCATGCATTTTCTCATGAACTATGGAATACGAAAACCCTTTCTCCTCCTGAAAGCTGCCGTGCTCCCTCGACGACAGGCCCCAGAGCGCGTTCCTGGGGCCCGTCTTGGTAGTAGTCGCGGCAGCAAAGGGGCGAAGCGAGGGGCCGGAACCCGCCTTCTCCCCGCCTCCGCCAAGGGTGTGAGAAGGGTCGAGCGGCGCGGGAAGACGGCAGGGCCTGTTGCCGGGCAAAGAAATGTCTATCCTAACGATACAAAGGGTTCGCTCCTTGGCGTGGGTTCTACCCACGGGACAAATGGCCCCGCAAGCATCCCCTTTTCATTAAAAACATTCCGCTCAGGTACAGTTCAGAGAGAATGAAAAACATGAAAGATGGGATTACAAGTTTTAAATACAACTAAGTCCCGAGGGCTTACAGATTGAAAAAAGATAAGATGCCCGTAATCCCTTTCTTGTCTCTCTCCTCAGGAGGTAGGACAAGGAGGCGAAAAGGGCAAAAGGAGCGCCTAGGCGAGCTATGGGTGGCAGAAGACACCAACAGAACGCCCCGGGGGCTCCGGAGGCTGGATGGTGGCGGTGGCGCCGGAGATGGAGCTCGAAGATGAGGCAGCGGGACGTCAACACGCTGTCGGGGGCAACTAGCCCTCGTACTACGAGTTGACGGCCTTGCCGCCAGTCCTCCTCCTCTTCCGCAGCCTCGCCACTCCGGCCGCCCGGGAAGACGACCCCGAGAATCTCAAGGGGCCGGCGACCCGGATGATGGGGTCGCCGGTGCCACACGGAGCTGCGACCGGCGCCTAGTCGGACCCGTCATCCCGACGACCGCTGCCCTCGTCGTTGCTGTCGCTCCCCTCCTCGTCACTCTCGCTCGAGGAGGAGCTTTCGCTGTCGGAGGAGCTATCCACACAGCACCGGGCCCGGGTCCCGAAGTCCCCGAAGGCCTTGACGGAGAGGAGATCGCGCTCCATCAACTTGAAATGGAGGGTGAACCCCTCCGTCAAGGTGTGGATACGGGCGAATGTCTTCCACCCTCGGCCAAGATACACTACGCTGGGGGCTGGGAACTCAACGTGGACCCGCGTGCCGCTAATCCCGCAGCCCTTCATGCGCAGCCTTAGCGTCTCGGGTTGCTCCATCTCCATCACGCTCGCGAAGGGAGCCGGGAGGCGGAGGCGGCGGCGAGGCGCCCGGCGCAGCCTGACGAAGAACTCGCAAGGATCGTCCCCGAGATGGACTGCCATGGGAAGAGGGGCCGCTAGCGGAGGCGAGGTCGGCGCGTCGCCCCGCCCGCCTCTTCCCTGAGCGCCGCGGCCTCGTCCACGCCCTCGTCCACGACCTCGCCCCCTCCCCCTTCCCCTTGCGGCTGGCTCCGCCACCGCGGGTGCAAGGGGAGGAGGGGCGCGCTGCCTGGCGGCAACCCTCGCCGCCACCGATGAAGGACCCGAATTCCCTTTCTCCATGGCTAATGGAGAGAGGGGGTCAGAGGATGAAGAGGAGGAAGAGATGGAGGAGTGTGGGTTCCCGTCGCCCCCCTCTTGCTCCTTATAAAGGAGTAGGGTGGGGACTCGACCGCCCCGCTCAACCAATCAGGGCGCAGGAAGGCCAGGCGACCGGGGCCGGCATGCTGCCTCGACCCGCAACGGCCCGGTTTCCTGCCTCCACCGCCCGCAACTCCAGGTGCATGGAAGTCGCGTGGCTGACGCGCAGGACCGAGACGACGGATGAGGCGACCTCTCCCCCACCCCGTGATCGTGGGGAACGGGCGCCTCGGAAACCGTGCCTCGGCCCTATCCAGCGAAGGAGCCACGCCTCCACGCCTCCCTCCACTTATGAAGATGACATGAACCGTCCCCATTTATTGCGACGTGACGCATGCCTGCAGGGCTCAGCCCCGCGCACGCCACCCACGTCACGCACGCCTCTCCCCACGATGCCGCATTCGACGCGTGCCGTTTGAGGAGGACGTGGTGGGCGCAGAAAAAGATGCAGCGTGACCCAGGCCGCGCGTGCCCGTGCACTGTTTTGGGCCTGGCCCAACAGCTCTCGGCACCGTGTATGGCCCAGGCCCGGGGGCTCCTGTCGGTGTACTAAAATAGGGGTATCTTAGTACCCCGAACTTGTGCACGGGCGGTTGTAGCACCCCGCGGCAAGGCCTGCCAGGCGATCGCCAAGACCCTCCATGGTCCCCTCTTGGGCCATTCAAGAACAAAGTATTTGAGCCAAGGCCCCGGCAATAGGAGCTTGCCGGGAAGGCCACCCGAAGAGAGCGAGCCCCTGGCAAGAGGAGCTTGCCGGGAAGGCCATCCACGGCACGACAAGGACCCTGCCACGGCGCGCCCCGCGCCCCGGCAAGACCCGGTGAGCAGCAAGCTCCCGAACGCGACGAGACATCCACCGCGGCAAGGCGCTTGCCACGGCAAGTTACCACCTCATGCCTGCGCTCCAGCTCACCCACCAACGTGTCGCTCTGGGGGCATCCCAGGCGCACGTGGCGGGAGGCTGTGCAGCTAGGGGCATGCGGTGGCGAAGCGAAGCTGACAGAGTAGCCATCGTGGCAAACGGTGGCGCTCCTGACGGTCCACTTCCCTGCACCGTCTGGGCGACGCGGACGGGCATTTAATGCCCTTGTCCCCCGCCGTCAGAGTTAGGTATGATAGCACTGTACAGCCACTGTGCAGGCAGCTGTACCCACTACAACATTCTACCATTTTTGCCCCCCACCTATGCTGCCACCTGTGGGTAACACTTGAGCATATAAAAGGAGGCCCCATGCGCACGTAGGGAGGAGGAGAGGGATCGTCACGCTCGACCTCGCCAGCAGCTCGTGTGTACTGTAGCACCGCGCGCTCCCGAGCAAGAACACAGTACAATCCACCAAGCAGCAGTAGGGTTTTACGCATCCTTGCGGCCCGAAGCTAGGTAAAATCCCTCGTGTGCAGCGCCTCGATCTGCTCTTTGTGCAACCTCCGCCCCCCGCCGAACCATTAAGGGGCTCGGTCCCCATAGGTGTTCGAGGAAGACGATTCCCCCCGACAGTTTGCTAACATGTGATCCCACGTGTCAGTGCTTTACCAAGCTGATCCGCGTCCCACATGAGGCAGAACAACGACAGAAGAAACACGTGGTTAACTTGAAGAAGATGAGGGAGAAGCAGATTCAGCAACGAGTGAAATGATGGTTGCTTTGTCCCTCCAACTTATTTTTTAGCATTATTACTTCGTCCCTCCAACTTAACTGCGGGAAAGGTGCATCTTTGTGATTTAACGCCTCATTGCTCATTACTACGCTGACGCCATGACTGGGGTGCTTCACCCCTACTGCTCTGCAATGTTATTTCCATATGGCACGTGGACCCGGTTGCTTGATGTCCCACATGTCAGCGGAAGGGATTATGACATTTATGAAAGTGATCGCTCGACTCTTATGACAGAGGAGTACATGACATGGCGGGCCAATGAACTATTACTTGTATTGTAGTACTACTATAGTTTTGTTATTTCGCATGATCCATCGATACAAACTCGATTAAACAGACAAGGGCGGGATTTTTCCCGCACGGTAGACGATACTAGCCATACATTTCAAAGGCAATTTTAACGCATGCAAACTGAATAATTAAGTAACAATATGAGATCCAGTAAAACTAAAAATACACATGTTTTATTGTGTTAGAGTGTAGTAGTAGTGCTATATTGCATAGTTGTTAGATGTAACATGCGAGAACGTGTAGAGATGTACTTTTGGAGGGCCTACATGGGAGACTCGGCTCTTTTCTGGACTGATGCTTGGTTCATAGGTGGTTCTTCCCGACCTTTGTGTTGGAGACTACCAAGGCTTTTTCCAATTGTTAACAATGATAAAGTTTCAGTTCATGAATTCCTCATATCACACGATGTTTTCTCCATGTTCTTCCTGCCATTGTGTCATGAGGCTGCATTGGAGTTGCAAGTGCTGGAAGGCTGGATCCTGGCTTTAACCAGGGACCCCAACATACCAGATGTTTGGGTATGGCCAGGCAAATCTGGGAGTTTTTCTGCCAAGAGTTTCTACACTATTATGAACTAACATTTGCCCACAATTCAATCTTGTAAATGGTTGTGGAAAAGCAGATGTAGCTTGAAGATCAAAGTCCTTGGCTGGTTACTTTTCTTTGACAGGCTTAACACCAAAGATCTCTTGGTACACAGGCATTGGGGATCTCCTCTCGATGATAATCTTTATGTTATTTGTAATGAATTTATGTATGAGGATAGATTGCATCTATTTTCCAGCTGGAACATCAGTCGTAGAGTTTGGAGCTATCTTTGTATTTACTTGTGACGCCCTCAATTCAATCGAACACTAATCATACACGCAAATGTGCACGATCAAGATCAAGGACTCACGGGAAGATATCACAACACAACTCTGTACACAAAATAAAATAATACAAGCTTTATACTACAAGCCAGGGGCCTCGAGGGCTCGAATACATAAGCTCGAATACACAAGAGTCAGCGGAAGCAACAATATCTGAGTACAGACATAAGTTAGACAAGTTTGACTTAAGAAGGCTAGCACAAAAGCAACAACAATCGAAAAGGTGAGCCCTCCTGCCTAGGAGCCTCCTGATAGAGGCAACGGTGACCCGATGTTTCGATGAGATGGTGGCTATCGTTTTCTATGGGAGTCGACCTTGACGATCTGACTACGAACGTGCGAGACGCCACGCCTTAGCAATCGCTAAACCAACTTCCGAGGGTTATTGACCACGCTAGAGCACGGTCAACCGGACCACGAGGGCCTGTTTCCTACGAGCAAACGAATAACGAGCAAGAAACTAAGATTGCAATCTGGATATTGCGAATATAAGAGGAAAGCTTTATTAATGAAGGTAGGGTTCTGTGACGCCTTGGTCTGGTCGTTGAACACAAATGAAGTACGCGAAGTTGCAGCTATGGCGAACTTTTGATCTAAACAAAACCCAAAGTCTAAACGGTGCCCTAAGGGCTGTATATATGGAGGAAGAGGGGGAAATTTCGTGGCCCTTGGGGAAGCGGTCTGAAACCAACCCTATCTCTTGTTTCTCCACACATACGGACTCTAAAAACAGCCTATACTTAAGTATTTCAAAATTACATGGGCCCGGCCCAATAATAAGGTGACGCAGCACCTAGAATAGCCTCTGGACAAAATTTATGAAGTGGCATCTTGTATATTTCGTCCAAGGCTTCATTCACTCCTTATGGTGGCTTCAAAGTCCTGAAATCATCACTTGTAACTCCGTTCTTGTTCCCCTTGCGCATGCCATCAACTCCATGCTTGTTCTTGCTCCAATGTTCATCCTTCTCCAAGCTAGGCCCTTCATTTGTGAGCAAAACAAATGTATCCAATTTAGGCAGCATCATATTCTCATGAACATTAGAATCATTACCAAGAAACGAAAGTACCTAGTAATTTAATTGGCGTGCGCGAGCTCTAGTAATTGGTCCATTATATGTAATAGTAGGGGCTGTGGGTGTAACAATGGTATTGATGTCCTCATCATCCTCCCCTTCTTGAAATGAAGTCTTCCTCGACGGAAGCTCATCTTCCTCACCCAAATAAGGCTTCAAATCTGCAATGTTAAAAGTGGGACTAACCCCAAAATCTGCAGGCAGCTCAAGTTTATATGCATTATCATTTATTTTCTCTAACACCTTAAATGGACCATCAACACGTGGCATTAGCTTTGATTTGCGCAAATTAGGAAACCTATCCTTCCGGAAATGTAACCAAACAAGATCTCCAGGTGCAATGACAACATGTTTTCTACCCTTATCTCCAGCAAGTTTTTATTTAACATTCATACGCTCGATGTTTTCCTTAGTTAACTCATGCATTTTTAAAATCAATTCAGCACGTTGTTTAGCATCAAAATTAACCTTCTCCGAAGATGGAAGAGGCAACAAATCAATGGGTGCACGAGGTAGGAAACCATACACAATTTCAAAAGGGCACATCTTAGTAGTAGAATGCAATGAACGATTATAAGCAAATTCAATATGAGGCAAGCATTCTTCCCACATTTTCTTATTATTCTTCAAAACAGCCCTAAGCATAGTAGACAAAGTTTTATTGACTACTTCCGTTTGTCCATCAGTTTGGGGGTGACAAGTAGTACTAAAAAGCAGTTTAGTCCCCAACTTAGCCCATAAACATCTCCAAAAGTGGCTAAGGAATTTAGTATCACGATCTGAGACAATAGTATTTGGCACACCATGCAAGCGAATAATTTCCCGAAAGAACAAATTAGCAACATTAACAGCATCATTGCTTTTATGACATGGTATAAAGTGTGCCATTTTCGAGAATCTATCCATGACAACAAATATGCTATCCCTCCCCTTCTTTGTTCGAGGTAAACCTAAAACAAAGTCCATAGATATATCCTCCCAAGGAACACCAGGCACAGGCAAAGGCATATATAAACCATGAGGATTGAGTCGTGACTTAGCTTTTTGACATGTAGTGCAGCGAGCAACAAAACGCTCAACATCCCGTCTCATCTTTGGCCAAAAGAAATGTGTAGCAAGTACATCCTCCGTCTTCTTCACGCCGAAGTGTCCCATTAATCCTCCTCCATGCGCCTCCTGCAACAACAAAAGACGAACAGAGCTAGCTGGTATGCATAGCTTGTTAGCACGGAACACAAAACCATCATTAACAACGAACTTGTTCCATGTTCTTCCTTCTTTACAATTCTGCATTACTTCTTTAAAATCAGCATCATGCACATATTGATCTTTGATGGTCTCCAAACCAAATATTTTGAAGTCAAGTTGTGAAAGCATAGTATAGCGACGAGACAAAGCATCAGCAATAACATTTTCTTTACCCTTCTTGTGTTTAATGACATAAGGGAAAGTCTCAATGAATTCAACCCATTTAGCATGTCTACGATTCAGTTTAGCTTGACTTTTAGTATGTTTCAAAGATTCATGATCAGAATGTATAACAAATACTTTGGGCCATAAATAATGTTGCCAAGTCTCTAAAGTCCGAACAAGAGCATATAATTCTTTATCATAAGTAGAATAATTCAGACTAGGCCCACTCAATTTTTCAGAAAACTATGCAACAGGTTTGCCATTTTGTAATAACACACCTCCTAATCCAATTCCACTAGCATCACATTCAAGCTCAAAAGTCTTATTAAAGTCAGGAAGTTGAAGTAAAGGAGCATGTGTCAACTTATCTTTCAATACCGTGAAGGCTTCTTCCTGTGCGGTACCCCAAACAAAAGGCACATCCTTGTTTGTAAGCTCATTGAGAGGTGCAGCAATGGTGCTAAAGTCTCTCACAAAACGCCTATAGAAACCAGCGAGTCCAAGAAAACTCCTCACTTGTGTGACCGTTTTGGGCTGCGGCCAACTCTCAATAGCTTCAATCCTGGCTTTATTAACTTCAATTCCCGGTGGAGTAACAACATAGCCAAGAAAAGACACTCGGTCGGTGCAAAAGGTGCACTTCCCAAGGTTACCAAACAAACGTGCATCACGTAGAGCATTAAAAATAGCATGTAAATGTTCCAAATGTTATTCCAAAGATTTGCTATAAATCAGTATATCATCAAAATAGACTACCACAAATCGTCCAATGAAAGCACGTAAAACTTCGTTCATTAGTCTCATGAAAGTACTAGGTGCATTAGTTAACCCAAAAGGCATGACTAACCACTCATATAAACCTAGTGTTAAATGCTGTTTTCCATTCATCTCCCAATTTCATACAAATTTTATGGTATCCACTATGAAAATCAACTTTGGAGAATATTGTAGAGCCACTCAATTCATCAAGCATATTATCTAGCCTAGGAATAGGATGACGATAACGAATAGTAATATTATTAATGCCTCTACAATCAACACACATACGCGATGTACCATCCTTTTTAGGCACTAGTATAATAGGAACATCACAAGGACTAAGAGATACGCGTATATAACCTTTGTCGAGAAGCTCCTATACTTGACGCATAATCTCCTTCGTCTCCTCTGGATTGGTACGGTATGGTGCACGGTTGGGTAGCGATGCACCGGGAATTAAGTCAATTTGATGCTCAATCCCTCGAATAGGTGGTAATCCCGGTGGCACATCTTGTGGGAAGACGTCAGCGAACTCCTGCAAAATGTTAGTGATAACAGGGGGCAAAGAGGAAGGCACATCCTCGAATGAAAATAATGCCTCTTTGCACACAAAAGCATAGCAAACAGATTTGCTAGAATCTAGCTCATCAATATCAGATTTGGTGGCAAGTAAACATGCACTTTTCAATTTAATTTCAGAAGCAACACTAGATGGTTTATTATTAGGCTTCATTTGTTGCTCAAATTCTTTTGCCACAATCTGATTTTCACTCTTATTTTTCTCTTGTTTTGCTTTATTAGCTCTATTAATATCATCTTTCAAAATGGAATCATGAGTCATAGGAAGCAAAGTAATATTTTTATCCTTATGAACAAGAGTATACTGATTGTTTCTACCATGGTGTACAGAATTTTTTACCTAATTGCCATGGTTTAACAAGTAATAAGGAACATGCTTGCATAGGTACCACATCACAATCAACATAATCAGCATATGTAGAGATACTAAAATGCACACGAATAGTACGTGTTACCTTAACCTTGCTGTTGTTGCTGAACCATTGTATGTAGTAAGGATGTGGATGTGGTCTTGTGGTGAGAGATAGCTTCTCCACCATCTCCATGCTATCCAAGTTGTTGCAGCTCCCTCCATCTATGATGACGCGAATAGAACGTTCCTTCACAACTCCCTTTGTATGGAACAAATTATGCCTCTGATTTTGCTCAGCTTGTGTAACCTGCACACTCAAAACACGTTGAGCAACTAAACATTCATACCTGTCAGCATATTCAACAGCCATGTATTGCGTCTCATGATCAGAATCATCTCCACCGTGTTCTTCATGTGTAATAAGAGCCAAAGTCTCCTTATCATAGTCACTAGCGGACTCATACCCACCATCCTCAGTAACAATCATCACACACTTAGATGGGCATTCTCTCGCATAATGACCTCCACCCTAGCAACGTCGACAAATAATATCATGTGTTTGCCCTGTTGATGCCATGGATGAAGAGCTCTTTGCAGGCCCAGAAGGTGTGCTCTTGGCAGATAGTGGTGATTGTGCCTGCTTTACTGTATCACGGTTGGAGGTGGCAGCCGACAGAGGTGCCTGTGTAGCAAAACGTGTGGAAGTAGATGATGCATGTGGTGTCCATGATGAAGGTCGACCTGCAGAAAAGTTAGTTCGCGCCAATGCCTGTCGATCCTGCACTTCACGTTCAGCTTTACAAGCAAGATGGAATAAACGAGTGATATTATTATAATCCTTATAGTCTAGAATGGTTTGAATCTCTCTATTTAATCCACCTAGAAAACGTGCAAGCATAGCTTCATTCTCCTCAACAATACCACATCTAATCAAGCCAGTTTGTAATTCTTGATAATATTCTTCTACCGAATTTTTTCCTTGTCTTAAGCGCTGCAATTTTTGAAGTAATTCACGTTGATAATATGGTGGAACCCAACGAGTACGCATAGCAGTTTTCAAAGCAGCCCAAGTAGCTGGAACAGGATATAATCTACAATGTTCAGACCACCAAACACATGCAAAGCTAGTGAAAGCACAAACAGCAGCAGGAACACGTCTCTCCTCAGGATATTGTAAACATGTAAATCGTTGTTTAGTTTCTAACTCCCAAGTAAGATATATATCAGGAACATATCTACCCTCAAATTGTGGAATATTCAATTTCAGTTTAGGGAGATGGTCATGATCTCGTACCTGAGGGGGAGCCCTAACATTGCCATTATTTGCATGTGGACGACCTGGTGGTTGTGGTGCTGGTGGTTGCACGTAGTTCTGATGTTGATCAACCTCATCCTCGTAATCTCCCACATAATCATCCTCCCCCACATCAGCAGCAGGAGCCACAGAAGTATCAACAGCAGCACCAGCAGCTTGGCCAGGCTGAAGAGGGACACGGGTCGCTCGGCGGAGGGCTGTTTCGCGATGTGGAGGTAGTCGTTGTTGCTATTGTAGAGGTGCGTTAGGTGTAGCCGGTGGTGGTGGTGGTAGACACGCGAGCAATTCATTAAACTTGTTATCGAGCTTTGTTTCGAACGCCTTCTCAATGCCATCTATCTTCTCCATGGCCTCTTCAAATCTATTTAGCACATCTTCCACCTGTCCACTCATCATTTGTTGAAACTTATCATGTAACGCTTTGTTTGTCATGTTCTCCCAGTCAGTCTCGTCGGCTTGTGATCCTGCCATGGTTAGCAGCAATAGAAACACACAAGAATATGATTCTACAGACTACTAGGAAGTGGTGGTGGTGTGGTGGACAGTCACAAATCCATCAAGCAAATCTCAAATTCTTACTAGTTCTTACCCAGCAGCAGGCGGTGATCGGCAACCGTCGTAGTCAAAACTCTCAAAGCTTGGATAGAGCGATTGCCAGGGAGAGTCAAACGCACGACGTAGATGTATGTGGAGCTAGCAAGGCTTATAATATGGTAGCAAAAAGGGTCAGCAATAATCAATTCAGAGATGCAAAGTTGAATAAACGCTCACGATGGTACTGTGCTGGTCCTAGGCTTGACCGTGCTAGAGACGCGAGCCTAGAACACTAACAAAATCACGGCGCTGCACGGAAACAAGGGAAAAGCACACTCTGGAATTTTTTTTGCGCTCTGTTTTTTTTTTGTGCTCCTCTTTTTTTTTGCGAAAAATCACTATAATGGCGAGTGTCTCAAAACTCTTCCCAGGTCAAACTGACAGGATGGGTACGAAATGTTTTTACCAATTTTTTTCGGAAATCAGGGCAGCCACGACGAAAAAGTGCGACAAAAAATCACTATGATGGCGAGTGTCTCAAAAGACTCGGAAAAGCCTAAAAATAGGATAGGGAAAAAATATTTTTGGTCACCGAATTTTTTTCCGAGACCTACGCAGGCAAGGAAACACAAAACGAAAACTAGATGGATCTCGAAAACAAACCTAATATGAAAAGAACTCGGATTGGTGAGGGACAGGCGGTGGTATATGTGGACTCGGATTGGTGATGGACAGACGGTGGTATATGTGGACTCGAATTGGTGATGGACAGGCGGTGGTATATGTGGACTCGGATTGGTGATGACACGCGGTGGTATATGTGGACTCAGATTGGTGATGGACAAGCGGTGGTATAGGTGGACTCCGATTGGTGATGGACAAGCGGTGGTATATGTGGACTCGGATTGGTGATGAACAAGCGGTGGTATATGACAACGGATGTTGATGGTGTAGCGGCTGCGTGAATACCCATGAACAGAACTCGAAACTATAAAAGACTAGATGCTAAGACCAGCAACTAGAAAAGATGATGCAACCGCAAATTCAACAAAGCAAATACAGAAAAGATTATGCAAAGGCTCAGATTGGTTCGGATATGATGAACTAACCCTAATTTTTTTTGTGGCTTTTTCGTGGAGTGTAGGTATGAAGAACAGACTCGATCTGAACTACGAAAAACTGTAAAATCTCACCGAGTAACCTGAAAATCTGATACCACTTGATAGAGGCAACGGTGTCCCGATGTTTCAATTAGATGGTGGCTATCGTTTTCTGTGGGAGTCGAACTTGACGATCCGACTACGAACGTGCGAGACGTCGCGCCTTAGCAATCACTAAACCAACTTCCGAGGGTTATTGACCACGCCGGAGCACGATCAACCTGACCACGAGGGCCTGTTTCCTGCGAGCAAATGAAGAACAAGCAAGAAACTAAGATTGCAATCTGGATATTGCGAATATAAGAGGAAAGCTTTATTAATGAAGGTGGGGTTCTGTGACGCCTTGGTCTGGTCGTTGAACACAAACGAAGTACGCGAAGTTGCAGCTATGGCCAACTTTTGATCTAAACAAAACCCAAAGTCTAAACGGTGCCCTAAGGGTTGTATATATGGAGGAAGAGCGGGAAATTTCGTGGCCCTTGGGGAAGGTGTCTGAAACCAACCCTATATCTTGTCTACCCACACATACGGACTCTAAAAACAGCCTATGCTTAAGTATTTTGAAATTACATGGGCCCGGCCCAATAATAAGGTGACGCAGCACCTAGAATAGCCTCTGGACGAAATTTATGAAGTGGCATCTTGTATATTTCGTCCAAGGCTTCATTCACTCCTTATGGTGGCTTCAAAGTCCTGAAATCATCACTTTTAACTCCGTTCTTGTTCCCCTTGCGCATGCCATCAACTCCATGCTTGTTCTTGCTCCAATGTTCATCCTTCTCCAAGCTAGGCCCTTCATTTGTAAACAAAACAAATGTATCCAATTTAGGCAGCATCATATTCTCATGAACATTAGAATCATTACCAAGAAACGAAAGTACCTGGTAATTTAATAGGCGTGCGCGAGCTCTAGTAATTGGTCCATTATATGTAATAGTAGGGGTTGTGGGTGTAACAATGGTATTGATGTCCTCATCACCTCCTAACTACTCCTGGTCGTCGGCGGTCTTCACGTAGTAGCAGGCATCAGCGTTGACATCTGGCTCCTGAACTCCGATATCTGGTTGCGTCAACCAGAAAGAAGAAGAAAGGGGGGGGTGGGGGAGCAAAGCAACCGTGAGTACTCATCCAAAGTACTCGCAAGCAAGGATCTACACTACATATGCAACATTATCAAAGGAAGGCTGTATATGTGGACTGGGCTGCAGAAATGCCAGAATAGAGGGGAGAACCTAGTCCTATCGAAGACTAGCATCTTCTGGAAACCACCATCTTGCAGCAACAGGAGGGAGTAGAGTACCATAAAGTAAAGTATTAGAAGTGTTATCAACCTCGGCCAGAGATCCTTTCTCGACTCCTTGCGAGAAAGCAATCCCAGAGCCATACTATCAGTTATCATCACAATCGAATTCTCATCACCATCCAGTTCTTATCACAAGTATCTAGTTCTGGTTGTATCGATCGGGATACAAATAGATGTTTTCTTCCATCCAGGGGTGCACCAACTTACCCACCACACTCGATTAACTCCAGCCGCACACACTTTCCTGGGTCATGCCCGGCCTCGTCCAAACAATACACCGCAGCCCGACCTAGGCTTAATAGAGAGGTCAAGCACGCCGGACTAAACCTATGCCCCCAGGGGTCATGGGCCATCTCCCCGGGAACTCCTGCACATTGCGTACGCGGCCGGTGAGCAGACCTAGCTACCTCCTTCAAAAAGGCAGGTGCTTACGCAGTCCAACCCGGCGTGCGTCGCTCAGTCGCTGACGTCTATTAAGATTCGGCTGATGCATACGACGCAGAACGCCCATACTATGCCCACATGGTTAGTGCTATTAGGCCAGAGGCCCCTCGGATCAAATATCCAAATCGTAGTGCATTAGGAACGCGCGGTAACAAGCAGAGACTCATGAAAGATGTGACCCCGTTGCCCCATCTCGAGGACTTGCGGCAAGGGCTAGGAATGCCCAGCCACGCCTCGTAATTATCTCGCGGGCACCCTCCAGGTTAACCCGACTCCACATCACTTGCAATTAAGCTCGCACGGGTACCCCTAAGGGCTGACCCGTCTTTCCAAGTAACAGTGGAAAAGTCCAAGTATCCGTGTGCCCAAACATCAAGGGGAAAACCCGAGGAATCACCCCCGGTGAGTTCTACTCAATGTAATCATCAAGGTGAACGTAAGAGGAACCACCCCCGAGGTTCACGCTTGAGGGGTTGCACGACAATGTCGTATCAGAAGTGGTTAAGGCGGAATCACCCTCGATGACCACGACCGAATAGCTGCACGACAAGGTTGACATCAAAAGTGTTGTGGAGGTCTCACCCTCGACACTCGATAGTAACCCAGTAGTGTCGAGCAACTAAGGGGAAAGTGATGTGCGGTGCCAGGGCCTGGTCTTCTTCAATGATGAAGCAGGGGCAACAAGGACAAGGTGGGGGTCACTGATGGATCACTAATCAACCTATACTAAGCAGTTTAGGATAAGCAGGTAGGTAATGATAATCAGGTTACAAAAGCAGGCTATGCATCAGAATAGGAGCAAACAATAACACTAGCAAAATCTAATGCAAGCATGAGAGAATGGAAATGGGCGATATCGGGATGATCAAAGGGGGGGCTTGCCTGGAAGCTCTGCTGAAAATGAAGAAGTGTCGTCATCGACGTAGTCGATCACAGGGGCCGCATCGGTCTCGGGGTCTATCGGAGAGAAGAGGGGGAAGAAACAATAAATATAAAGCAAGCATAGCATCACAAAGCATAACATGGCAATATGTTGTGCCGGGTGTGACCTAACGTATGGCTACACGATAAGGTGAAGGGGGAATTCAACGGGGAATGTATTCCCGGTTTCGGACCTGTATCAGACAAATGACCGGAGGGGGTATGTTCCATGTTTAGCATGCTAGGGGCATGTGACAGATGAATGGACCGCGTATTCTGATTCGTTGGATTTTTCTGAGCAACTTTCATGTAGAAAACATTTTCATCCGAGTTACGGTTTAATTTCTTTGAATTTTCAAAGTATTAAACAATTTTTGAAATTATTATAGATTCGAAAATAATGATTAAATGCTAGGTGCACCCAGCTCTGTGTAAACAACAGTGTACACAGAGGATGACATGTGGGTCTAGGGGATCCCAGTTGACCAGTCAAAGTTTGACTGGTCAACAGGGGGTGGGCCCTCCTGTCACAGACTAGGTTTAGTTAATTAAATCGGTTTCAACTAATCTAGTGATTCGGCTAATTAATTCCGAGTTAATTAAGTTAATTAACAAATTAATTAATTAACTAATTAATTTATTATTATGTTTTTTTGAACCCTTTTTTTATAGGGGCCTGGGGCCCCATTGGGCAGTGGCCCACATGGCCAACCGGGTGTGCGGGAGGGCGGGTACCGGGCGCGGGCGCCCATCTAGGGCGAGGCCGTGGCCTCGGCTGGGCTTCCCCCGGCCGACACGCACGACACAGGAGGCGCCGACGGCCTTAGCGCCCAGCGCAGGGTGAGGCTCCGAGCGGCGGCGGCGGTAGCAGAAGACGGTGCATGCGGGCGGCTGCAGCACGGTGAGCATGGCAAGGCCTAGGCGAGCAGCCGGCGAAGGCGGGCAGCAGCTCGAGACAGGGGGCACGTCGAGCATCTGCGTGGCCGTCGAGGGGAGGAGGTCGCGGTGGAAGGCGGCGCCCAGCGCCCAGGGCGAGCGTGAGCGCGGCGGGCGCGGGCACACGCGCGAGCATGCGATGGCACATGCGCTGGGCGAGGCCATAGCGGCCATGGAAGGAAGGGGGTGTTGCTCACCCCCGCTATAGATGTTCGCAGGCGTCCAGCGGGGTGGAGGTCGGGGAAGCGAGCATCGGCAACGGGCGATAGTGGCATCAGGGCCGAACCCCAGTTCCAGATCGGGCGGACGGGACGGTCCTTAGGCGCGGGGCGCACGACATGCGGCGACGTCGGGGCGGCGCTACTCCCAGATCGGGTCGTGGTGAACAGGGGGTCGAGGGGGAGGAGAGATGAGGGAGAGGGAATCGTGGGGAGTGGGGGATAGTGGGGAACGAGGTGGGAGTGGGTGCGGTTTGGCTAGGGTTCGATCGGGTGGAGGGAGGTTAGGCAGGCGCGGCTGGGCCGACCAGGGTGGGCTGGCCGGTTGGGGTGGGATGGGTAGAGGCCCATGGGGAGCTGGGGGTCTTCTTTTCTCTCCTTGCCTTTTCTTTTCTTTTTCTTTAGCCACTAAAAAGGCTTTTATAACAAAACCAACTAGTCCCATAAATGACATTGCAATATGTAGCACTGCCAAAAAAAGTTTAGGAGGCATTTGAAAAGCTTTGGAATTTTTATAATTTCAAAAGCGATTAAGATATTATTTTGACCCCTGTTTTAACTGTTTTATGACATTTAAATAATTTACAAAAGGTTGTCTCCACCACCGAAACTAGCTAGGGATTATTTGCCACATGAGGAACATTTTTTTTTTGACAATTTAAAACTTTTAAAGTTTGACTTGCATTTAAATTTGAATTTGAGCAGGGATTTGAATTTGAACTTTTAAAGTCTCTGAATCCATCTCTGAGGACCTAGTTTTCACTTCAGATTTTTCTATCACCCACTCAAATGGCTGATTCACAGGAAGAGTGGTTTAATGTACAGACATTGTTGAAAAATGGAAATGTAATGAAGAAAAGGTTGGGCAAGATATCATTCAAATATATGATGCTTGGTTAAACAGGATGGCATTGCATATTTCACATATATTAAAGAGATGAGACTGCATAATTCCATATGTGATATAGAAACTAAACAGGTGGCATTACAGAACATGTCTAAACTAAGCAGATGACATATATGATGTCGAAAGTAGGCACTGCAAGGCAACATATGCATGATATGACTAACATCATCATGCCAAGTTAGAGCAAACACCTTGGGGGTAAATATTAGTGGTCAGCTGCATCTGAATCCGCCTCTGAACAGATATGTTCCTCTGGATGACAACCTGGAGAGAGGGGGAGGTTCTCCATTGAACCCACCATGGAGCAATGTCTGGATGACATTGTATTGCCGCGCAAAACTGTCGGTGTACAAAAAGAGGGGTACCCTTTTTTGTACCCCTATAACTGTGCATGGGTAGTCTGAGCCACGGGCACCACCACACTGAGCAAGGCAAGGGAGGTGAGCCAAGGTAAGACCGAAGCTCGAGAGAAGCAGAACGACGCCAAGACCAAGACCACAAAGAGGCAAAGGGGACAAAGCGGACTCCCCCGGCAAGTCCCTTGCCGGGAGGCGGTTTTAGCAAACCCGGCAAGACCCTTGCCGTGGCAGCTCACCCTTGAGTCCACTGCCCCCATGGGGCAAGGATTCGGGAGACATTCCCGTGGTGGCATGCAGATCTTTGTGAAGACATTCAAGATCAGATACACACTTTAGAAGATGATGATCCTCGGCGGGATCCCAGCCAAGGAGAACCACAAGGCCCCCGGCAAGAGCCTTGCCGGGGATGACAGCAGGCGCCACGGCAAAACCCTTGCCGGGGCCCGACAAGGACCTTGCCATGAACACCCGTAGGGCCACCATCAGTCCCACGCCAATCAGACCTCCACCGTCGTTCGCATGCAGCTGCCGACCCAACGAGCTGGGCAGGCACCTGCGTGGCGGCATGCGGATCTTCGTGGAGACCCACTACTGCGCTAGCTCAGCTGCCTGCCTGCCTACATGGCACCGCGGGCCAGGGCGCGTGTCGATGCGAGAGGGGGTGGCGACGGACGAGACAGGGCTCTCCCCCGTCCCCGATAAAGCAAGGAGACCTAAGCAAGAGGCATTAAATGCGCCTTGTCATGTAATGCGAGGGATAACCTCGCATCACTGTACCCTTTCCACCTCCTGTGTGCCACTGTGGCAACTCCTTTCCCTATAAAAGGAGGCCCAAGGCGACCAGGAGGGGGATTCGGCTTTTTGGAGCTCCTGATGCCCCATTGCTAGTTCAAGAACACAGATAAACAATCCACCAAAGAAGGAGTAGGGTTTTACGCATCCTCGCGGCCCGAACCTGGATAAACGAACCATGTGCTATCTGTTTGATCCGCTTTTCTCACGACCCCGCGCCCTGCAACCGTAGTAGGGATTCTTGTGATCCCATGGGTGTAGTTCCCACCGACATCTTTGGTGCGCCAGGTAGGGGAGCACGGTTGTGAGAATCGGCTTTAGCAGTTAGTTCGACGCTTCTTCATCGTCATGGCGCCGAAGAAGAAGACAACGGCGGTGGTTGGCCCGTCGGAAGCCGGACATCCCGCCCCGACGCGGGCGAGCAGCGGACCGGTCGCAGAAAGGACCCGGGGCACCGTTCGCGAACACCAACACCGTCCCGACAGCCGGAGTTTGGGAGGCGGCGATGTTCGTGCGCCTGGTAACGGGCCGCACGCAGCCAAATCCAAAGACGGAGCTAGGCCCTCCGCGGGTGGCGCGGGGCCTTCCAAGATCGCTGCCACCCCGCCCGAAGGCGGCGCGAGGGCTTCCAAGACTCCCACGCCGGCGCCGACGGCGCGCTCCTCTCAAGCGGTGCACGACGAACGGCATAATCACGCCGAAGACCCCGGGCGTCGCCGCGGGAAGAGCCCCGAGCGCCACTCCCGGGATGTAGAAGACCTGCCCGCTCGCCGAGGCGCTGGTGAAGATGGCATGCGACCGCGGGGTCGTGATAGAGCTCCTTCTGACATGTTCAGAAGTCGAAGCGCGTCGCGATCCGTGCAGGTTCCGCTGCCACCAACGCCAGCATAAGCCTTGGCGCGCGCGTAGTTGCTCCTCGATTTTCCTCCCACTATGGGGAAACTCGACGAATGGAGAGCCACTATCCGAAGCCTTGTTGTAGTGGCCAACAAAGACGAACCGAGTCCGGTGGAGCCCCCGGGTCGATGCTCCGACGAAGTCCCACGCACCAGTGGCAGGAAAGCCGGCGGCGCTGCGACCACGGTGCACTCGCCTCCTCCTCGCCCGGTACCGCGGACGCCAGCCTGTCACGACGTTACGGGCAACGGAATCTCCATAGCGTCGTCCGACCCACGGACCCACTGTGACCAGCGCCAAGTTCTACGGCAACGAGAACATGAAGATGCTCGAACCACTATTGAGCGCCGGCGCGGAGCACGCCACCAATCAGGTAGGCGAGCAGGGCCTGCTGCAAACCACCCGACACTGGAGAGCCCTAGAGGCCCACCTTACGAGGTAGGCTGTCCGGCTTTTACCCGTGAGCAGCGGCAGTTCAAGTGGCCCACTCACCGCACCTTCAAACCTGACGTTGGCGAGAAATACAGCGGCAAGACCCACCCGTCCGAGTTCCTCGTGACGATAAGGTGCTTGCGAATTACTTTCCGTTGGCTCTTAAACACAACGCCATGTCATGGTTGATGCACTTGCCGGTAGACACTATTTCCTCCTGGTCGGATTTGTGCCATGAGTTCGTGGGCGCCTTCACTGGAGGTCACCAAGCTCATGGCCAAGCAAGCGACCTGCACGTCATTCCCCAGAAGGGAGGCGAGAGTCTCCGCAAGTATATACAGAGGTTCAGCCGGATACAGTACAACATCCCTGATGTTCACCCTGCCGCCATCATCAGCGCGTTCCATCCGTGCGTAACCGCAAGACGCGCGAAGAGCTGGCAATGAACAAGGTGAAAGATGTGGCAGAACTCTATGTTCTTGCTGACAGATGTGCCCGAGCTGAAGAGGGAAGGAAGTACCCTGGCGAAGATGCCGGCGTGGAAACCGACTCCTCAGATGAGGATACTGCCGCTCCGGCAAAGAAAGGCCGGCGCCGCAACAGGAAGCGTAAAGGTAAAGTCGTGCTTGCCGTCGAGGGATCTGATGACACCGGCTCCACCATGAAAACCAAGGCAGATGACCCCGGCAAGGAAATTGCCGGATGTGTCGCCTGCCGGGCCTTGGCGGCTGCCGAGAAGCCAGGAAACTCCGACAAGCGATACTACAAGAGCCATCGCACCAAAGGCCATGACCTCCAGAACTGCCGACAGGTTGAGCTCCTCGCTGAGAAGCAGGGGGCTGAATATGAGAGGCGGGACAAGGAGAAAGGCCAGGACGGTGCTGAGGGGTCCGGCAAGAAGCGTGACGGCCAGGCGGGCCGTCGCGGCAAGGATAAACAACAGGAGATGCCCGCCCGGGGCCGTGACAGAAAGCCAGAAGACGACGATCATGAATAGGACGACGAATCCGGCGACCAAGAGATTCAGAAAGCTACAGAGGCCATGTGCGTCGATGACGGCGCCTCGCTGCATACTTCTCACTGCCGGCTTAAACAGTGGGCGCGAGAGATTACAGCGGCTGAGCCGTCGTTTGATGCCCAAAGGCCGCTGAAGTGGTCCAGCACACCTATCATTTTTGACATTGAGGATCACCCTGATCGCACTACTGCGGTCGGGTGCTTTCCATTGTTGGTTTCACCGACAATACGCAACCTCAAGGTGACAAAGATGCTAGTCGATGGCGGGGCCGGGCTGAACTTGATCTTGCCTGCCGTGATCGAGAAACTGCAGATTCTTGATGAAGACCTCGAAGAGACGGGCACGTTTCAGGGGGTCAACCCGGGAAGAAGCCAACCAAAGGGGAAGGTCACGCTGCCCATGACCTTTGGATGTGATCTGAACTACAGGACAGAAAGGATTGTGTTCGACATGGCCAAGATCCCCTTGCCTTACAACGGGATCCTTGACCGCCCAGCACTGACCAAGTTCATGGCGACGTCACACTACGCCTACAACACCCTGAAGATGCCGGGGCCTGTGACGATCATCACCATCCCCTCTGATAAGAAAGATGCGTTGATTTGCGCTGACCAACTATACCAGCAAGCAGTTGCAGCAGCTGCCACCACTAGGGCACTTGCTCCTGCCGCTGGGACCCCAGGAGGGAAGAAGAAGAAGAAGACCGGTGAGACCTCGGACACCCACTCCGGCAAGCGCACCTCTTCGGAGTGTAGCGCTGCCGTCGAGGACGTGCCAGAGAGCTCCACCGGCGGAAACAAGAAGCCCAGGGCATTACCTCCAGGAACCAAGAAGGTTTCTGTCAATGAGGACGACACGGGAGGAGCTTTCACCATAAGCTCCACCCTTGACGACAAATAGGAAGACGCGCTCGTCACCTTCCTGCGGGCGAATGTCGATGTGTTTGCATGGCAAGCTTCCGACATCCCCGGCGTTCCCAGGGAGGTGATTGAGCACCACCTTGTTGTCTGTCCTCATGCGCGGCCCGTCAAGCAGAAGGTCAGAAAGCAAGCTTTGGAACGACAAAAGTTCATCACAGAAGAAATCCAGAAACTGGAAGCAGCGGGTTTGGTAAGAGGAGTGCTCCATCCAACGTGGTTGGCCAATCCGGTCGTAGTGCGCAAGGCAAATGGGAAGTGGAGACTATGTATTGATTACACAGATATCAATAAGGCTTGTCCTAAAGACCCCTTCCCGTTGCCGCGCATCGACCAGATTGTTGACTCCACGGCTGGGTGTGATCTGTTGTCATTCCTCGACGCCTACTCCGGCTACCACCAGATCTTCATGACAAGAGAAGACGAAGAGAAAACAGCATTCATCACCCCATGTGGTACATATTGTTTCATGCGGATGCCGTTCGGGTTGAAGAGTGCTGGTTCGACGTTTGCAAGGGCAGTCCAGATTGGTTTTGAACCCCAGCTCCATAGAAATATGGAAGCTTATATGGATGACATAGTGGTCAGAACCAAGGATAGGGCAACCCTCATACCAGATTTGCAAGAAACATTTGCAAACCTGCGCAAGATCAATCTCAAGCTGAACCCTGAGAAGTGCGTCTTTGGCGTCCCGTTCGGCAAGCTTCTCGGGTTCTTGGTGTCACAGCGTGGGATAGAGGCCAATCCGGACAAGATCAAAGCTATAGAGCAGATTGAAGCACCCAAGCGAATCAAGGATGTGCGTCGGCTTGCTGATAGCATCGCCGCCATGGGCAGGTTCATTTCCAAGTCTGCCGAGCGCGCCCTTCCCTTTTTCAAAATCCCGAAAAAGGCAGGCCCGATGGAGTGGACGGCATAAGCCGAAGCAGCATTGCAAGATTTGAAGAAGTACCTCTCCTCCGCGCCAATACTAGTTGCGCATAGGCCACAGGAGCCGTTGCTGCTATACCTGGCGGCAACGAACCAAGTGGTCAGCGCGGCACTAGTGGCGCAGAGAGAGGTTGACGACGAGGTAGTGACAGCGGCAGATCCCAACACCACCAATGCAGAGACGACACAGCCAGTTGAAGTGCCGCCGAAGAAGAAAATGATGCAGCACCCGGTCTACTTTGTTAGTTCCCTCCTGTAGGGGGCTAGATCAAGGTACTCCAGCATGCAGAAACTGCTCTTCGGCCTTCTTATGGCCTCGAGGAAGCTGTGTCACTACTTCGAGGCACACGAGATCACTGTCGTCACTCGCCTCCCTCTGCAACGGATATTGCACAATCCAGATGCAATGGGAAGAATTGTGGAATGGGCACTGGAGCTGTCCAGCTTTGGCCTCAAGTTTGAAAGTACTTCGACGATTTTGAGCCGAGTCCTGGCGGAGTTCATTGCAAAATGGACCGTAACGCCTGATGAAGAAGCCCAAGAGACTGCTCTCCCCGGTAAGGAGGCAAGTTGTGATTGGATCATGTACTTTGATGGAGCTTTCTCCTTACAAGGCACCGGGGCTGGCATACTGCTTGTCGCGCCCACCGGAGAGCACCTCAAGTACGTGATCCAGATGCACTTCCCTAGGGAGGTGTCAACAAACAATACGGCAGAGTACGAAGGGCTGCTTGCCGGTCTTAGGATCGCGGCGGACCACAGAATCAAGAAACTCATCGTCAGGGGTGACTCGCAGCTTGTCGTCAAGCAGGTCAACAAGGATTACCAGAGCCCGTTGATGAAGGCCTACGTCGATGAAGTGAGAAAGCTGGAAGAGCGTTTCGACGGTATATAGGCTGAACACGTTCCCCGAGCGGAGAATGATATCGCTGATTACCTGTCAAAACACGCTGCCCTCAAGCTACCTGTGGAACCAGGTACCTTTGTGCTTCAGCTAACTCAGCCATCCGTTGATCCATCAACAGAGCAGAACAAGAGGAGGAAATCAGGGCCCGACAAGTACTTTCCCGCCGAGCTCCCCGGAGCCGCCGGCAAGGATGTTGCCGGGAAACTGAGCCCGCCACGGGACGACTAGCTCCGGCGGAGCGTCAAGCTCTTGCCGTCGAGACAGCCGCTCCTATAGCGGAGGAAATGCCTTTAGTCCTCGCCGTCGAGCCCCAGGCTCTAGCGTGGGCACAGCATACCGTCCGATTCCTCCAAACAGGGGAACTTCCTGAGGAGTAGGAAGAAGCGGAAAAAGTAGCCCGTCGCTCTACCATGTACCAGTTCGTCGATGACGTCCTATACAGAAAGAGGCCGAACGGTGTGAAATTGAAGTGTATCCCTCGAGAGGAAGGACTGGACCTGTTGGCGGAGATACACGGAGGCATATGTGGATCCCACATCGGGTTAAGGGCCCTTGCCGGCAAGGCATTTTGGCAAGGCTTCTTCTGGCCCACCGCCCTCCAGGATGCGACGACACTAGTCACCAGGTGTGAAGCGTGTCAGTTCCATTCGAAGAAGCTTCATCAACCAGCTCAAGCCCTTCAAACCATTCCTCTCTCCCGGCCCTTCTCGGTCTGGGGGCTCGACATACTGGGCCCTTTCCCCCGCGCTGTCGGGGGCTTTGAGTACTTGTATGTTGCAATCGACAAGTTCACAAAGTGGCCGGAGGTGGAGGCAGTGAGGAAGGTCACAGCTCAGTCAGCCGTCAAGTTCTTCAAGGGACTAGTGTGCCGTTTTGGCATACCCAACAGGGTTATCACCGACAACGACACACAGTTCACAAGCCGCACCTTCATGCAATATACCCAAGACCTCGGCAGCAAAGTCTGTTTTGCTTCCGTTGCTCACCCGCGAAGCAATGGTCAAGCTGAGAGGGAAAATGCTGAAGTACAGCGAGGCTTAAGGACCAAGACCTTTGACAGGCTACACAAGAGTGGAAGGCACTGGATTGATGAGTTGCCGATGGTTCTTTGGTCGATCAGGACGACGCCAAATCGAGCCACCGGCCAGACACCCTTTGCCCTAGTATACGGGGCAGAAGCAGTTCTCCCCACTGAACTCATATACGGGTCACCTCGAGTGCTCGCTTATGATGAGCTTGAGCAAGAGCAACTGCGGCAAGATGACGCAATGCTCCTTGAGGAAGATGGTCTTCGGGCGGCTGTGAGAGCAGCACACTACCAGCAAGCCTTGCGCCGCTACCATAGCCGCAAGGTTCATGCCCGAAGCCTTGAGGAAGGCGACCTTGTCCTTCGGCGCGTTCAATCGGCCAAGAATTCCAACAAGTTGATGCCATCGAGGGAAGGCCCTTACCGGGTAATACGAGTCACCAGGCCCGGCGCAGTCCGCCTGGAGACCGAAGATGCCATTCCGGTGAGTAACTCCTAGAACATTGAGCATCTTCGCAAGTTTTACCCGTGAGGTGCGGCTTGCCGCCCCCCCCGGCAAGCCACCTTTTGTACAAGTATTGCCGATGATGCATGTAACCCTTTGTACAAAGCCAGGCGCAGAACCTGAGCATAAATAGATGAAGCGCTGGCGCCCTAAGTTATAGCATGCATGCTAGGTCGAGTCTCGTCCTTGGTTAGGGTTGATAGTGCTTAGCGGCGACTAACCCCTAGCTTAGAGGTCGAGTGTGCGTCTCTTTGCCGTTCTTTTTGTCTTCTTTGGTTCGCAGGACTCACAGATATCCTTGCCGGATCACTTGAGGATGAAAAGAGAAGAGGGACAGACCAGCATCTAGACACCGGCAAGCCAGTATTGCCGGGGGCTGCAAGTGCAAAGATTCACCCACGGCAAACCAGAGTTGCCGGGGGCTACAACTTTAGATAAGTTCTTCATCCCTTATCATGCATTCCCTTATGGACCGAGGTATGTGAAACCTCGTTCCTTCCTAAAGCTACCGTGCTCCCCTAAACTCTAGGCCCTAGGGCTCGTTCCTGGGGCCAGGTTTGGTCGTAGTCGTGGCAGCGAAAGGATGAAACAAGGAGCCTGAACCCACCTCATCCCTTCCTCTGCCAAAAGCGTGAGAAAGGTCGAGCGACGTGGGAAGACGGCAAGGCCTGCTGCCGGGCCAGGAAATGTTTATCTTAGAAATATCAAGGATTTACTCCTTGTCGTGGGTTCTACCCGCAAACAAATGACTCAGCAAGCATCCCTTTTTCATTAAAAACATTCCACTCAGGTACAGTCCATAGGGAATGAAAAACATGAATTATGGGATTACAAGTTTTAAATTCAACCAAGGCCCGAAGACTTACAAATTAAAAAAAGATAAGGTGCCCGTAACCCCTTTCTTGTCCCTCTCCTCAGGAGGCAGGTCAAGGAGGCGAAAAGGGCAAAAGGGGCACCTGGGCGAGCTACGGGTGGAAGAAGACACCAAGAGAACATCTCGGTGGCCCTCCGAAGGCTGCATGGTGATGGCGGCGCCGGAAGCAGAGCTCGAAGACGAGGCGGCAGGACATCAGCATGCGTCGAAGGCGTCGGTGCCCGCGTACTCCGATTTGACGGCCTTGCCGCCCGCCCTCTTCCTCTTCCGCAGCCTCCCAACGCCAGCCGCCCGAGGAGACGACCTCGAAAAGTTTAGGGAGCCGGCGACACGGATGATGGGGTCGCCGGTGCCACACGGAGCGGCGCCCGACACCTAGTGGGACCCGTCAGCCTGCCGCCTACTACCCTCGTCGTCGCTGCCGCTGTCCTCCTCGTCACTCCCGCCCGAGGATGAGTCTTCGCTATCAGAAGAGCTCTCCACGCAGCACCTTGCACGGGTCCCGAAGAGCCCGAAGACCTTGACGGAGAGGAGGCCGCCCTCCATCAGCTTGAAATGGAGAGTGAGCCCCTCCGTCAAGCGGTGGATATGAGCGAATGTCTTCCAGCCCCGACGAAGATACATCACGTGAGGGGCTGGGAATTGGACGCGAACCCGCGTGCCGCTGATCCCACAACCCCTCATGTGCAGCCGCAATGACTCCGGCGGATCCATCTCCATCTCCCGCACGAATGGGGTCGGGAGACGAAGGCGACGGCGCGGCGGCCGGCGCAGCCTGTGCAAGGATCATCCCCAACATGGCCCTTCGTGGGAGGAGGAACTGCTGGCGGAGGCGAGGCCGGCGCGCCGCCCCATCCTCCTATTCCCCGAGCTCCTCGGCCTCGCCCCCTCCCCCTTCCCCTTGCGGCTGGCTCTGCCACCGTAGGTGCAGGAGAAGGAGGGACGCGTTATCAAGTGACGACCCTCGCCGCCACCGTTGAAGGACCAGGGTTCCCTCTCTCCATGGTGGATGGAAGGGGGGAGCAGAAGCTGAAGGAAGGAGGAGATGAAGGAATGCGGGATGCCATGCCCCCCTCCCGCTCTTTATAAAGGAACGGTGTGGGGGCTCGGCCGCTCCGCTCAGCCAATCAAGACGCGGAAGGTGCAGGGAACTGGGACCGACACGCTGCCCCAGCCCGCGGTGGCCCGGTTTCCCACCTCCACCATTCGCCACCCCAAGCACATAAGAGCCACGTGGTAGGCGTGCAGGACCGAGGCGACGGGTGAGGCGACCTCTCCCCGCCCCGTGATCATGGGGAGTGGATGCCTTGAAGACCATGCCTCGGCCCGTCAAGTAAATGGGCCACGCCTCCACGCCTCACTCCGTTTATGGGGAAGGCGCGAACCGCCCCCTTTACTACGACGTGACGCATGCGTGCAGAGCTCAGCCCCATGCATGCCGCCCACGTCACACACGCGTCCCCACGCCGTGCCATGCGCAGCAGGCGTGGGAAGTGCAGCGCGCGAAGAGACTTACTGCGGTAAAAACCACCTCGCTTGCCCGCGCACCGTTTTTGGGCCTAGCCCAACGACGCGATTGCGCTTACGTGTGGCCCAGGCCCGGGGGCTCCAGTCGGTGTACAAAAAGAGGGGTACCCTTTTTTGTACCCCTATAACTGTGCACGGGCAGTCTGAGCCACGGGCACCACCACACTGAGCAAGGCAAGGGAGGTGAGCCAAGGTAAGACCAAAGCTCGAGAGAAGCAGAACGACGCCAAGACCAAGACCACAAAGAGCAAAGGGGATGAAGCGGACTCCCCCGGCAAGATCCTTGTCGGGAGGCGGTTTTAGCAAACCCGGCAAGACCCTTGCCGTGGCAGCTCGCCCCACACCTACGGAGCGAGTCACCCTTGAGTCCACTACCCCCATGGGGCAAGGATTCCGGAGACATCCCCGTGGTGGCATGCAGATCTTTGTGAAGACATTGAAGATCAGATACACACTTCAGAAGATGATCATCCTCGGCGGGATCCCAGCCAACGAGGACCACAACGCCACCGGCAAGAGCCTTGCCGGGGCCCCGGCAAGGCCCTTGCCATGAACACCCGTAGGGCCACCATCAGGCCCGTGCCAATCAGACCTCCACCGCCGTTCGCATGCAGCTGCCAACCCAACCAGCTAGGCAGTCACCTGCGTGGCGGCATGCGGATCTTCGTGGAGACCCACCACCGCGCCACCTCAGCTGCATGCCTGCCTACATGGCACCGCGGGCACCGCTGGCGAGGGCGCGTGTTGACGCGAGAGGGAGCGGCGACGGATGAGACAGGGCTCTCCCCCGTCCACGATAAAGTAAGGACACCTAAGCAAGAGGCATTAAATGCGCCTTGTCATGTAATGCGAGGGATAACCTCACATCACTGTACCCTTTCCACCTCCCGTGTGCCACTGTGGCAACCCCTTTCCCTATAAAAGGAGGCCCAAGGCGACCAGGAGGGGGATTTGGCTTTCTGGAGCTCCTCACGCCCCATTGCTAGTTCAAGAACACAGATAAACAATCCACCAAAGCAGGAGTAGGGTTTTACGCATCCTCGCGGCCCGAACCTGGATAAACAAACCATGTGCTATCTGTTTGATCCGCTCTTCTCATGACCCCGCGCCCCGCAACCGTAGTAGGGATTCTTGTGATCCCATAGGTGTCATTCCCATCGACAAAAACTCTTCTCCTTTTCTCTACATGTTCAGCTTGACTGTGTACAATATTTGACATGCATACGAAAAAAATATAGTGAGACTATGTAAGGAGAGCATGCGGAAATCTGGTGTGATGGTAAATAACAGTGGATGGATCCAAAAATAATGATAACAGGCTGATGATAGCTTCAATTTAATAAAAAGATAGGTGATAATTGCTTTACTATTTGTTTTCCACCCAAGATGGACAACATAGGCAGAGATACTATTCATTTGTTGCCTCGATATGTGCCAGATAATAGACAGAGATACTATTCATTGCTGCCTCGGTATGTGCCCCAGAACTAATTTTAAAACTCAAGTTTGAACATTAATTTGGACCTAACTTGATGTCTAAGAGGTGAACAGGACGATAAAGTAGCAGGTAATATTAAGCAATGCATAACATAAGCAAAAACAAAAGAGTGCGACTGTCGGGGGAAATCTGCTTCCTCGAACACCTATGGGGACCGAGCCCCTTACTGGTTTGGCGGGGGGCGGAGGTTGCACGAAGAGCAGATCGAGGCGATGCACACGAGGGGTTTACCCAGCTTCGGGCCGCACGGATGTGTAAAACCCTACTGCTGCTTTGTGGTTTGTATTGTGTTCTTGCTTGGAGGCGCGTGGTGCTACAGTACACACGAGCCGATGGCGAGGCCGAGCGTGAAAATGCGTGTCCTCCCCTCCTACGTGCGCATGGGGCCTCCTTTTATATGCTCAAGGGGTTACCCACAGGTGGCAGCGTAGGTGGGGGCAAAAATGGTAGAATGCTGTAGTGGGTACAGCTGCCTGCACAGTGGCTGTACAGTGCTATCATACCTAACTCTGACGGCGGGGGACAGGGGCATTAAATGCCCGTCCGTGTCGCCCAGACGGTGCAGGAACAGGACCGTCAGGAGCGCCACCGTTTGCCACGATGGCTACTCTGTCAGCTTCGCTTCGCCACCGCATACCCCTGGCTACGCAGCCTCCTGCCACGTGCGTCTGGAACGCCCCCAGAGCGACACGTTGGTGGGTGAGCTGGAGCGCAGGCACGGGGTGGTAACTTGCCGCGGCAAGCGCCTTGCCGTGGTGGATGTCTTGTCGCGCCCGGGAGCTTGTCGCTCACCGGGCCTTGCCGGAGCGCGGGACGCGCCGTGGCGAGGTCCTTGTCGTGCCGTGGATGGCTTTCCCGGCAAGCTCCTCTTGCCGGGGTCTTGTGCTTCGAGCGGCAGTCCCGGCAAGCTCCTCTTGCCAGGGCCTCGCTCTCTTCGGGTGGCCTTCCCGGCAAGCTCCTCTTGCCGGGGCCTTGGCTCAAATACTTTGTTCTTGGATGGCCCAAAAAGGGACCACGGAGAGTCTTGGCGATCGCCTGGCAAGCCTTGCCGCGGGGGCGGGGGCTACGACAGCCCGTGCACAAGTTCGGGGTACTAAGGTACCCCTACTTTGGTACACCGACAGCGACCTCTCTTGTGGACCCATGTACTCCTCAGGTTCATCTTATGAGTCGATGATGGTGATGCCATTGCGGTGGGTGCCGGCGGCAGGGAAGGAAATCTGAGGCGGCAAAAGATGGTCAGGAGTGGTGATGTCTGGTTTGCTGGATGCTTCTGTCGATGGAGCAGCTCAGGTGAGGTGGACGACATAGCGGCAGGAGCAGGACAAACCACACAATTTTTTCTTTGACACCTACGTGTAACAGAAGTAATATTGTAAGGGCTCCTTTGGCTTGCAGGATTCTAAAAGCGCAGGGATAGGAAAACACCAAAATGGGATAGGAATGCACGTGCGAAATAGAGCATTTGTAAACACAGGATTTATGTCAACTTGAGTGTTTGGTTCACAGGAATTGGAAGAGCAGAGGAATGCAAAGAAACATGGCCAAAGTGAAACAATATGAAAGCGTTTACAGTTAGAATGTTATTCTGCCACTAATGCACTGGGTCTTGTTTTCCTGAATAGAATTTTGAAAAGTAGGTCCAGGTGGATGTTTTGCTCCATTCCTTTCAAAAAAATGCATGAATAATTGCATAATAGAGTGACATAGGAAAATTTCCTATTGCTATGTTTTTCCATTAAACCAAAATAGCCCTAATGGGTCGACATGAATGTAGAGTAATAAGTGATGCCACCAGTGCAAAACCTCTTTGCCGTAGCCGTGTCAACCTCAACATCATTGGGATGGTCTCCGAAGAAGGTGAGGCAGAGGTGGTTGTCGGAGGTGTGAAGGAAGATCTAAGGAATCTGTAGACGACGTCCAGGGCACTGCTCTATTGTGATGGATGGTTCCATCGTTGGAGCAGCTTCGGAGAGCCGTAAGACGTCGAGGCTAAAGCAGTACAAGACAAGCATCGTTCATCTCAAGTGGGATTATAATAGCATCTCCAATAGATGATATAAAATATGTTACCAAAAAGTGATAGATGTAAAATTTACATCACCAAAAAACACCTGACTACAACAGATGAGGTAAAAATTGTTGACTCTAGACTTAACTGTCGAAACTGAAATTCACTGTGGAATCTGAATGTTACTGTCGAAACTGAATGCACTGGTAGCACAGAGGCACTTCACATGTAGTTTAGGCCGCTCGGGGACTAGTAGTAGAGAAACAGTGATCTAAATCAGCATGCGGTCAATGGGGAACACAGTAGCAGATAGCAGCCGGAGCAGGAGTGCTTGGAGGAGCAGCGCGAACTAGAGCCAGAGCAGCAACTCATGTAGCTGCAGCAGCCTGTGTACCAGCATTTGGAGCGCGCGAGAGAGAGCAAGAGCAGAGCAGCAGCACGAGCATGGGGGAGAGCAGAGCAGCAGCACGAGCGAGCGAGCGAGAGCCAGAGCAGCAGCAGCAGCGTGAGCGAGCGAGCCAGGACCGAATCAGTAGCATCAGCGCGAGCGAGCGAGTGAGAGCCAGAGTAGCAGCAGCAGATCTGAACGGTATGGACGTAGCTGCTGAAGGGGCCTCGCAATGGGGGAGAGCCGCCATGGAGATGTCGCCTGCGGCACCAGCTTGGAGGTAGCCGCGCCATGGGTGTGTGGGATGGAGCACCATCGGTGCCGGGAGGTCGAGTTAAGGAGAAGGCGCGTTGCGATGAGTGTACAACCTCTTTGGTGGTGCCGAGTAGGCCTCAACTTGTCCGAGGATTCGGTGAGGATGCTGCGGTTCCGATGGAGCAGGTTAAGGCGGTGTTGTAGGTGTCAGAACTGGCAGATCTCGGGTAGGGGGCCCAAGCTGTGAGTCTAAGGATCAATGGTTACAAGGGACAGTGGGGACACAATGTTTACCCAGATTCGGGCCCTCTTAATGGAGGTAAAACCCGAGATGCAGTATTTGAAAGGAAGCATTTCGTGAAGAACTCAGAACCGAGAAGCTGAAAGTAGCCAAGCTAGAGGAGCAAAACCTTGAGACATCAAAGATTCGTCAGGAACTGAAGGACAGTAGGATCATGGTTCATGTCGATGTTGATGAAACCCAGAAGTCTGGAACGTAACTCCAGAAATATTAAAAGGACGTCATGAGAGATTTCACGTCAACAAAGATGATCTAGCAAAATAATTTTAGAAGGACAAGCATGATCGGAAGAAGCCATCAGGGACATGAACAAGACTTGAAGAGTTTGATGACATTGAAGATTTATTAACCTTTAGAAGACCAAACCCCTGTTTTATACCTACGTTAGATGCGACGTTTGTGATCTGTCAATTGTTTGATGTTTTTCCGACAGCCACAAATAAAATCTGTCTTTTCAAAACTTTTGTTTGTATTGTGTGTATCCCTCTCTATCTCTCTTATCCCACCCCAAAACCCATGGACCCATTAGAGGATGAATGGAGATGAGCTTGTATTGTCTGGACCGATGAGTCAATTGGAAACAGACCGATGGATTCAGAACATGGAGGATCACATGAAGAATAGCACTATAGTTGGAAAGGATATGACCCAGCATGCTCTTCAGTGCTTTGTAAGAGTTGCTGCTACTTGGTGGAGGATGTACCAAACCATCAATGGATGGCAAAGAGTAACCACTTGGGAAGAATTTAAGTTGACTCTGCTAAAGTCTTGGCTTGTGTCCCAGAAATTGAGGCCTTATGGAAAGGATATGAAGAAACCTTGTGCATACAAGCTTTATGGATAAATAGGACAAAACCATAAAGAAAACAAGGACGAATACCCGCATAAGCGGGGGATTACCAAAGGAGTTAGCCGAGGATCTCAGGGAACTTCGGTTGGAGGTTGTTCCCAAAGGTTTTGTTGCAGCAATGGAAGTTCAGTCTACATTGTTGGGAAAGATCCGTGAAGTTCAGAGGGATGACAAAGAGATTGCTGAGGTAAAAGAGAGGATGAGCAAAGGAAAGGCCAAAGGTTTTCGTAAGGATGAGCACGACACCTTATGGTTCGAGGACCGTGTATATGTGCCCAATAATGCAAAGATTAGGAAGTTAATACTTTAGGAGACTCATGACTCACCATACTCGATTCGCCCTGGAAACACCAAGATGTATTTGGATTTGAAGGAGCGTTTCTGGTGGATTGGTATGAAGAAGGATATTGCGGAGTATGTAGTCGTAGGTGATGTATGCCAGAGAGAGTAAAAGCAGAGCATCAGAAGCGAGCAGGATTACTACAGCCGATGCCGATACTGAAGGAAATATGCCCTAGAGGCAATAATAAAGTTATTATTTATTTCCTTATATCATGATAAATGTTTATTATTCATGCTAGAATTGTATTAACCGGAAACATAATACATGTGTGAATACATAGACAAACAGAGTGTCACTAGTATGCCTCTACTTGACTAGCTCGTTAATCAAAGACGGTAATGTTTCCTAACCATGAACAAAGAGTTGTTATTTGATTAACGGGATCACATCATTAGTTGAATGATCTGATTGACATGACCCATTCCATTAGCATAGCACCCGATCGTTTAGTATGTTGCTGTTGCTTTTATCCATGACTTATACATGTTCCTTTGACTATGAGATTATGCAACTCCCGTTTGCCGGAGGAACACTTTGGGTGCTACCAAACGTCACAACGTAACTGGGTGATTATAAAGGAGTACTACAGGTGTCACCAAAGGTAGATGTTGGGTTGGCGTATTTCGAGATTAGGATTTGTCACTCCAATTGTGGGAGAGGTATCTCTGGGCCCTCTCGGTAATGCACATCACTTAAGCCTTGCAAGCATTGCAACTAATGAGTTAGTTGCGGGATGATGTATTACGGAACGAGTAAAGAGACTTGCCGGTAACGAGATTGAACTAGGTATTGGATACCGACGATCGAATCTCGGGCAAGTAACATACCAATGGACAAAGGGAACAACGTATGTTGTTATGCGGTCTGACCGATAAAGATCTTCGTAGAATATGTACGAGCCAATATGGGCATCCAGGTCCCGCTATTGGTTATTGACCGGAGACGTGTCTCGGTCATGTCTACATTGTTCTCGAACCGTAGGGTCCGCACGCTTAAGGTTTCGATGACAGTTATATAATGAGTTTATGAGTTTTGATGTACCGAAGGAGTTCGGAGTCCCAGATGAGATCGGGGACATGACGAGGAGTCTCGAAATGGTCGAGACGTAAAGATCGATATATTGGATGACTATATTCGGACATCGGAAGGGTTCTGAGTGGTTCGGGTATTTTCGGAGGTACCGGGGAGTTACGGGAATACGAGGAAGAAGCAATGGGCCTTGATGGGCCTTAGTGGGAAGGACCAGGAGGTGGCGCGCGCCCCTCCCAAGCCCAGTCCGAATTGGACAAGGGGTTTGGGGCGCGGCCCCTCTCTCCCTTCCTTCCCCTCTTCCCCTCTTTCCCCCCTTGACCTAGTTGGACTAGGAAAGGTGGAATCCTACTCCCGGTGGGAGTAGGACTCCCCTGGCGCGCCCAAACCTAGGGCCGGCCTCCTCCCTCCCTTGCTCCTTTATATACGGGGGAAGGGGGCACCCCATGGACACACAAGTTGATCTTCGTGATCGTTCCTTAGCCGTGTGCGGTGCCCCCCTCCACCATATTCCACCTCGAATATATCGTTGCAGTGCTTAGGCGAAGTCCTGCGCCGATAACACATCAAGATCGTCACCACGCCGTTGTGCTGACGGAACTCTTCCCCGACGCTTTACTGGATTGGAGCCCGGGGATCGTCATCGAGCTGAACGTGTGCCAAGAACTCGGAGGTGCCGGAGTAACGGTGCTGTGATCGGTCGGATCGCGAGGAGAACGTACGACTACTTCCTCTACGTTGAGTCAACGCTTCCGCTTCGGTCTACGAGGGTACGTAGACAACACTCTCCCCTCTCGTTGCTATGCATCACCATGATCTTGCGTGTGCGTAGGAATTTTTTTGAAATTACTACGTTCCCCAACAGTGGCATCCGAGCCTGGTTTTATGGTTTGATGTTATTTGCACGAGTAGAACACAAGTGAGTTGTGGGCGATATAAGTCATACTGCCTACCAGCATGTCATACTTTGGTTCGGCGGTATTGTTGGACGAGACGATCCGGACCAACCTTACGCGTACTCTTACGCGAGACCGGTTCCCTCGACGTGCTTTGCACATAGATGGCTTGCGGAAGACTGTCTCTCCAACTTTAGTTGAACCGAGTATGGCTACGCCCAGTCCTTGAGAAGGCTAAAACGGAGTCTATTTGACAAACTATCGTTGTGGTTTTGATGCGTAGGTAAGATGAGTTCTTGCTTAAAGCCCGTAGCAGCCACGTAAAACTTGCAACAACAAAGTAGAGGACGTCTAACTTGTTCTTGCAGGGCATGTTGTGATGTGATATGGTCAAGACATGATGCTAAATTTTATTGTATGAGATGATCATGTTTTGTAACCGAGTTATCGGCAACTGGCAGGAGGCATATGGTTGTCTCTTTATTGTATGCAATGCAATCGCGATGTAATGCTTTACTTTATTACTAAGCGGTAGTGATAGTCGTGGAAGCATAAGATTGGCGAGATGACAACGATGCTACGATGGAGATCAAGGTGTCGCGCCGGTGATGATGGTGATCATGATGGTGTTGTAGAGATGGAGATCACGAAGCACAAGATGATGATGACCATATCATATCACTTATATTGATTTGCATGTGATGTTTATCTTTTATGCATCTTATCTTGCTTTGATTGACGGTAGCATTATAAGATGATCTCTCACTAAATTATCAAGAAGTGTTCTCCCTGAGTATGCACCGTTGCAAAAGTTCTTCGTGCTGAGACACCACGTGATGATCGGGTGTGATAGGCTCTACGTTCAAATACAACGGG
Source organism: Aegilops umbellulata (assembly GCA_032464435.1). Classification (NCBI taxonomy): domain Eukaryota; kingdom Viridiplantae; phylum Streptophyta; class Magnoliopsida; order Poales; family Poaceae; genus Aegilops; species Aegilops umbellulata. The sequence continues at coordinate 204,866,123 of CP136055.1, forward strand.
TGCAAAACAGTTGCACACGCGGAATACTCAGGTTATACTTGACGAGCTATGCATATAAGATATGACCTCGGAACACGGAGACCGAAAGGTCGAGCGTGAATCATATAGTAGATATGATCAACATAATGATGTTCACCATTGAAACTACTCCATCTCACGTGATGATCGGACATGGTTTAGTTGATTTGGATCACGTGATCACTTAGAGGATTAGAGAGATGTCTATCTAAGTGGGAGTTCTTAAGTAATATGATTAATTGAACTTTAATTTATCATGAACTTAGTCCTGGTAGTATTTTGCAAATTATGTTGTAGATCAATAGCTCGCGTTGTTGCTTCCCTGTGTTTTGATATGTTCCTAGAGAAAATTGTGTTGAAAAATGTTAGTAGCAATGATGCGGATTGGATCCGTGATCTAAGGTTTATCCTCATTGCTGCACAGAAGAATTATGTCCTTGATGCACCGCTAGGTGACGGACCTATTGCAGGAGCACATGCAGACGTTATGAACGTTTTGCTAGCTCAATATGATGACTACTTAATAGTTTAGTGCACCATGCTTAACGGCTTAGAATCAGGACTTCAAAGACGTTTTGAACGTCATGGAGCATATGAGATGTTCCAGGAGTTGAAGTTAATATTTCAAGCAAATACCCGAGTTGAGAGATATAAAGTCTCCAACAAGTTCTATAGCTAAAAGATGGAGGAGAATCGCTCAACTAGTGAGCATGTGCTCAGATTGTCTGGGTACTACAATCGCTTGAATCAAGTGGGAGTTAATCTTCCAGATAAGATAGTGATTGACAGAATTCTCTAGTCACCATCACCAAGTTAGTAGAACTTTGTGATGAACTATAATATGCAAGGGATAACGGAAAATATTCCCAAGCTCTTCGCGATGCTAAAATCGGCGAAGGTAGAAATCAAAGAAAAACATCAAGTGTTGATGGTTGACAAGATCACTAGTTTCAAGAAAAAGGCAAAAGGAAAGAAGGGGAACTTCAAGAAGAACGGCAAGCAAGTTGTTGCTCAAGTGGAAAAGCCCAAATCTGGTCCTAAGCCTGAGACTAAGTGCTTCTACTGCAAAGGGACTGGTCACTGGAAGCGGAACTACCCCAAGTGATTGGCGGATAAGAAGGATGGCAAAGTGAACATAAGTATATTTGATATACATGTTATTGATGTGTACTTTACTAGTGTTCATAGCAACCCCTCAGTATTTGGTACTAGTTCAGTTGCTAAGATTAGTAACTCGAAACGGGAGTTGCAGAATGAACAAAGACTAGTTAAAGGGCAAGGTGACGATGTGTGTTGGAAGTGGTTCCAAGATTGATATGATCATCATCACACACTCCCTATACTTTCGGGATTAGTGTTGAAACTAAATAAGTGTTATTTGGTGTTTGCGTTGAGCATAAATATGATTTGATCATGTCTATTGCAATACGGTTATTCATTTAAGTTAGAGAACAATTGTTGTTCTACTTGCATGAATAGAACCTTCAATGGTCATACACCCAATGAAAATAGTTCGTTGGATCTCGATAGTAGTGATACACATATTCATAATGTTGAAGCCAAAAGATGCAGAGTTGATAATGAAAGTGCAACTTATTTGTGGCACTGTCGTTTAGGTCATATCGGTGTAAAGCGCATGAAGAAACTCCATACTGATGGACTTTTGGAACAACTTGATTATGAATCACTTGGTACTTGCGAACCGTGCCTCATGGGCAAGATGACTAAAACACCGTTCTCCGGTACTATGGAGAGAGCAACAGATTTGTTGGAAATCATACATACCGATGTATGTGGACCGATGAATATTGAGGCTCGTGGCGGATATCGTTATTTTCTCACCTTCACAGATGACTTAAGCAGATATGGGTATATCTACTTAATGAAACACAAGTCTGAAACATTTGAAAAGTTCAAAGAATTTCAGAGTGAAGTTGAAAATCATCGTAACAAGAAAATAAAGTTTCTACGATCTGATCGTGGAGGAGAATATTTGAGTTACGAGTTTGGTGTACATTTGAAAAATTGTGGAATAGTTTCGCAACTCACGCCACCTGGAACACCACAGCATAATGGTGTGTCCGAACGTCATAACCGTACTTTATTAGGATATAGTACAATCTATGATGTTTCTTACCGATTTACCAATATCGTTTTGGGATCATGCATTAGAGACAGCTGCATTCACGTTTAAAAGGGCACCATCTAAAATCCGTTGAGACGACACAATCTGAACTGTGGTTTGGCAAGAAACCAAAGTTGCCGTGTCTTAAAGTTTGGGGTTGTGATGCTTACATGAAAAAGTTTCATCCTGATAAGCTCAAACCCAAATCGAAAAAATATGTCTTCATAGGATACCCAAAGAAGACAGTTGGGTACACCTTCTATCACAGATCCGAAGGCAAGATATTCGTTGCTGAGAATGGATCCTTTCCAGAGAAGGAGTTTCTCTCGAAAGAAGTGAGTGGGAGGAAAGTAGAAAACTTGATGAGGTAATTGTACCTTCTCCCTTATTGGAAAGTAGTTCATCACAGAAATCTGTTCCTGTGACTACTACACCAATTAGTGAGGAAACTAATGATGATGATCATGTAACTTCAGATCAAGTTACTACCGAATCTCGTAGGTAAACCAGAGTGAGATCCGCACCAGAGTGGTACGGTAATCCTGTTCTGGAAGTCATGTTACTAGACCATGATGAACTTGCGAACTATGAGGAAGCGATGATGAGCCCAGATTCCGCGAAATGGTTTGAGACCATGAAATCTGAGATATGATCCATGTATGAGAACAAAGTATGGACTTTGATGGATTTGCCCGATGATCGGCAAGCCATAGAAAATAAATGGATCTTCAAGAGGAAGACGGACGCTGATAGTAGTGTTACTATCTACAAAGCTAGAATTGTCGCAAAAGGTTTTCGACAAGTTCAAGGTGTTGACTACGATGAGAGTTTCTCACTCGTATCTATGCTTAAGTCTGTCTGAATCATGTTAGCAATTGCCGCATTTTTTGAAATCTGGCAAATGGATGACAAAACTACAATCCTTAATGGATTTATTAAAGAAGAGTTGTATACGATGCAACTAGAAGGTTTTGTCAATCCTAAAGGTGTTAACAAAATATGCAAGCTCTAGCGATCCATCTATGGACTGGTGCAAGCATCTCGGAGTTGGAATATACACTTTGATAAGTTGATCAAAGCATATAGTTTTATACAGACTTGCGGTGAAGCCTGTATTTACAAGAAAGTGAGTGGGAGCACTACAGCATTTCTGATAAGTATATGTGAATGACATATTGTTGATCGGAAATAATGTAGAATTATTCTGCAAAGCATAAAGGAGTGTTTGAAAGGAGTGTTTCAAAGAAAGACCTCGATGAAGCTGCTTACATATTGAGCATCAAAATCTATAGAGATAGATCAAGACGCTTGATAAGTTTTTTCAATGAGTACATACCTTGACAAGATTCTGAAGTAGTTCAAAATGGAACAGTCAAAGAAAGAGTTCTTGCCTGTGTTACAAGGTGTGAAATTGAGTAAGACTCAAAACCTGACCACGGCAGAAGATAGAAAGAGAATGAAAGTCATTCCCTATGCCTCGGCCATAGGTTCTATAAAGTATGCCATGCTGTTTACCAGATCTATTGTATACCCTACACTGAGTTAAGCAAGGGAGAACAATGGTGAACTAGGAGTAGATCACTGGACAACGGTCAAAATTATCCTTAGTGGAATAAGGATATGTTTCTCGATGATGGAAGTGACAAAAGGTTCGTCATAAAGGGTTACGTCGATGCAAGTTTTGACACCGATCTGGATAACTCTAAGTCTCGATCTAGATACATATTGAAAGTGGGAGCAATTAGCTAGAGTAGCTCCGTGCAGAGCATTGTAGACATAGAAAATTGCAAAATACATAACGGATCTGAATGTGGCAGACCCGTTGACTAAACTTCTCTCACAAGAAAAACATGATCACACCGTAGTACTCTTTGGGTGTTAATCACATAGCGATGTGAACTAGATTACTGAATCTAGCAAACCTTTTGGATGTTGGTCACATGGCGATGTGAACTATGGGTGTTAATCACATGGTGATGTGAACTATTGCTATTAAATCACATGGCGATGTGAACTAGATTATTGACTCTAGTGCAAGTGGGAGACTGAAGGAAATATGCCCTAGAGGCAATAATAAAGTTATTATTTATTTCCTTATATCATGATAAATGTTTATTATTCATGCTAGAATTGTATTAACCGGAAACATAATACATGTGTGAATACATAGACAAACAGAGTGTCACTAGTATGCCTCTACTTGACTAGCTCGTTAATCAAAGATGGTTATGTTTCCTAACCATGAACAAAGAGTTGTTATTTGATTAACGGGATCACATAATTAGTTGAATGATCTGATTGACATGACCTATTCCATTAGCATAGCACCCGATCGTTTAGTATGTTGCTGTTGCTTTTATCCATGACTTATACATGTTCCTTTGACTATGAGATTATGCAACTCCCGTTTGCCGGAGGAACACTTTGGGTACTACCAAACGTCACAACGTAACTGGGTGATTATAAAGGAGTACTACAGGTGTCACCAAAGGTAGATGTTGGGTTGGCGTATTTCGAGATTAGGATTTGTCACTCCAATTGTGGGAGAGGTATCTCTGGGCCCTCTCGGTAATGCACATCACTTAAGCCTTGCAAGCATTGCAACTAATGAGTTAGTTGCAGGATGATGTATTACGGAACGAGTAAAGAGACTTGCCGGTAACGAGATTGAACTAGGTATTGGATACCGACGATCGAATCTCGGGCAAGTAACATACCGATGGACAAAGGGAACAACGTATGTTGTTATGCGGTCTGACCGATAAAGATCTTCGTAGAATATGTAGGAGCCAATATGGGCATCCAGGTCCCGCTATTGGTTATTGACCGGAGACGTGTCTCGGTCATGTCTACATTGTTCTCGAACCGTAGGGTCCGCACGCTTAAGGTTTCGTTGACAGTTATATAATGAGTTTATGAGTTTTGATGTACCGAAGGAGTTCGGAGTCCCAGATGAGATCGGGGACATGACGAGGAGTCTCGAAATGGTCGAGACGTAAAGATCGATATATTGGACGACTATATTCGGACATCGGAAGGGTTCTGAGTGGTTCGGGTATTTTCGGAGGTACCGGGGAGTTACGGGAATACGAGGAAGAAGCAATGGGCCTTGATGGGCCTTAGTGGGAAGGACCAGGAGGTGGCGCGCGCCCCTCCCAAGCCCAGTCCGAATTGGACAAGGGGTTTGGGGCGCGGCCCCTCTCTCCCTTCCTTCCCCTCTTCCCCTCTTTCCCCCCTTGACCTAGTTGGACTTGGAAAGGTGGAATCCTACTCCCAGTGGGAGTAGGACTCCCCTGGCGCGCCCAAACCTAGGGCCGGCCTCCTCCCTCCCTTGCTCCTTTATATACGGGGGCAGGGGGCACCCCATGGACACACAAGTTGATCTTCGTGATCGTTCCTTAGCCGTGTGCGGTGCCCCCCTCCACCATATTCCACCTCGAATATATCATTGCAGTGCTTAGGCGAAGTCCTGCGTCGGTAACACATCAAGATCGTCACCACGCCGTTGTGCTGACGGAACTCTTCCCCGACGCTTTACTGGATTGGAGCCCGGGGATCGTCATCGAGCTGAACGTGTGCCAAGAACTCGGAGGTGCCGGAGTAACGGTGCTGTGATCGGTCGGATCGCGAGGAGAACGTACGACTACTTCCTCTACGTTGAGTCAACGCTTCCGCTTCGGTCTACGAGGGTACGTAGACAACACTCTCCCCTCTCGTTGCTATGCATCACCATGATCTTGCGTGTGGGTAGGAATTTTTTTGAAATTACTACGTTCCCCAACAGATACCCGAATGGAAGTGGGATTAGCTTGGCATGGATTTCATTACCGGATTTCCCAGAACCCGATCGGGATATAAATTCTATCTGGTTAGTAGTTGATCGTTTGACCAAAGTATCTCACTTTATCCAAGTGAAAACCACCTATACAAGTGTGAAGTTGGGCAAGATATATATGACCAGGATCGTATGTCTGCATGGAGTTCCGAGGACCATCGTATCAGATAGAGGAACACAGTTTACCTCAAAGTTTTGGAATCAGCTGCACTAGACTTTGGGTACCAGGCTAGAGTTTAGTACAACTTTTCATCCGCATACAGATGGACAGACCAAGAGAGTCAATCAGATTCTGGAAGACATGTTGAGAGCGTGTGCGCTAGATTATGGATCTAGTAGGGATAATAATCTACCTTACGCGGAGTTCTCATACAACAATAGTTACCAAGCCAGTTTGAAGATGGCCCCTTTTGAAGCTTTGTATGGGAGAAGGATCCAGACACTGTTGATGTGGGATGAAGTTGGAGACCATTAGTTGTTTGGACAAAATGTGATCAAGGAGTCAGAAGAGAAGGTTAACTTGATTCGAGATAGCCTGAAGGTAGCTCAGTCCAGGCAGAAGAGTTGTGCCGACTCAAAAATGCAAGGAGGTAGTCTATGAAATTGGAGACAGAGCATGTTTTCGTGTGTCCCCTCTGCGAGGAGTTAAACGATTTGGAGTTAAGGGAAAGTTAGCCCCGAGATTTGTAGGACCATACCGAGTTTTGGAACATAAGGGAGAAGTGGCCAACAAGCTGGAGTCACGCGAAGGACTATCAGGAGTTCATGATATGTTTCACGTTTCCCAGTTGAAGAAGTGCCATGCAGAGATGGCCAATATTCCCCTGTAAGGATGCTTGACCCTGGAAAGGATAATGATGTACCATGAAGTGGAGTATGGACTTCATAAGTATAAGTTTTTATCTTGGTATGTGGGATATCCCACGAGGATGAAGAGATGAATTACTATTGGATATAAAGGAGGTATGATGTTGGAGATATGGATCAATGGAAAATTCCATGACGAGTCTGAGTAATCATGTCCTAGTTTGGTGCCAAAAGAAGGAAGGATGACAATGTAATTGGATGGGTTTAAGAATGCCAGGAAGCTGGATGTTGGAATAAGGATCAGTTGCCCTAATGATGAATTCAAGGTTTACAAGTGATGAGATGGGCCATAACCCACAGGCCCCAGGACCTGCCAAGAAGCAAGCACACTCTTGCTGAAGGAAAAACCCAGGAAGAAGAAGTTACCTTTAACGACAGACGATCTTATAGGAGTTTACGCAAAACCTGAGAGTTGTGAAGAAACGATAGATGTTTGTTTGGCTTGCAGTATCAATGGATTCATCCGAACTTGGTTCGTCGACAAGAGAAATTCTGTAGTGCTTGTGAGGATGACCGAGTGTTAGAATGCGAGATTCGCTAAACCGTATACAAGGTAATGATTTGGGTGTGGGACGGATTGATCACCATACCGACTTACTCTTATTATTCGCCTTGGTATGTGGGATGGTAAATCTGAGTGACTTGCCTATGGTAAAGAGACGACGATCAAAACCCTGTTCGAGCCTTAGAATGGTATAGCGATTTTTCCCCTGTACAAGGCAGCTTTTGCCAACCGTAGGTTATACGGCGAGGATCAACCCAGACCCATTTCCTCCAGGAGAGACACTAAATTGTTGACCACCATGAGATATCGATAGTTAGTTAGTATTGGCGCCAGACCCGTCAGCTAAGAAGACCCAATCTCGGAATAACCTTACCAAGAGGAAAGACAGAATAATTGACGAAAAGGTTATGTCGCTACCAGAAGAGCCAGAGAAGGAATTATACTGAAGATCTGAGAAGACTGACCCTATCAAGAATAAGGATGGAGTATATGAGTAGTAAAGGGACCGTAACGATGTTTCTAAGGGTGGTAGCACCCCAGACCCGTGTGATGATCGATGAATTTTGAGAAGACCCCCAAACCTAACCCATTTCTTTCTAGCCTCTCCGAATCTCGAGGACGAGATTCATTTTAAGGGTGGTAGGTTTGTAACATCCCAAAATTATAAATTTTGGAATGTTATATAAATAGATAGATTTGATTGATTGTTTGATTGATTGACTGACAGTGAGTGAAATTCGAAACTTTTTGCAAGTTAAATGAGAGGGAATAAAAGGACTTTCCCAAACTTTCATTTTTTTGCATTTATGCTCTCCGTGAATTCAAATACTTTTCATCACAAAATCCTAGAGAGAAGATGACATGACTTCTTCCATTTAATTAAATGAAAGGGTATTTGAAAATATTTGAGTTTCATTTGGAAATATTTCAATTCATAAACTTCATGCAACTCAATGATTTTCATGAGAGAAGATAAAATGACTTCTTCAAATTATATGAAATATGAGTTGGGAGTTTCAAAGAATTATATTCAAAGTTCTTTTGAAATTATTTTCAATTTGGAGTTATTTGGATTTTATTCAAATTATTTTCCTCCAAAATAAAGATATATGGAAAATAGGGTAACATGATTCCCTACATCAGAAAATTGGAGATAAATAAATTTGAAATCAATTTGATAATTTTAAAATGATTTTATTGGATTTTAGTAGGGCAGTAGCACTCTTTGAATTATTTGAATTTTCTCTCGGTTTATTTGACTTGAATAAAATGTCCAGGTTGTAAAAAATCTTTTTCTGAAATTTTTGATACATTATATGCCTATGTAAAATTTTAATTATTTTGCGTTTATTTTTGTTTTTCTGGAAAAATCTTATTTAAAAAAAACATCTTCTCTGGACCGGGCCAACTGGGCCGAAGCCCAGCCTGCCGGCCCAGCCAGCCCGTGCCGCCACCGCGTAGCTCCCGCCATGCCCGACAGGGACTCGCCGGAGTCCGACTTCCCCACGCCGCCGGACGCCCCCTCGCCCAAGGAAGGCCTCGGCCTCGTGCCTTTATAAGGTCGGCCCCGGACCCCGCCTCCTCTCCTCCGCTCGCGCCGCCACCCCACACTCGATCCGCCGCCGGCGAGATCCGTGCCGCAACCGCCGCCATCGCCGCTGCCGCACCGCCGCCGCTTGCTGCCGCCGCTGCTGCCCGCCCCGCGCCACATCGCCCAGCGCTGCCGACGCCGCCCAGCACCCCGCCCCACGCAGCCGCCACCCGCACCTCGCCGGAGCCGCTGCACCGCTGTTCCGTCTCGCCGGAGTAACCACCGCCGTCGTCGGTTTATTTCCTTCGAACCGGTATAAACCATTTAAACCGCCCCAGTTTTTCTTCGTTTTATATAGATCGGTTTATTAATTAGGTTTTGGTTATTTTGCGAGCGTTCGTTAGTTATGTTTCTGTAGCGAACGGTTTTCATTTGTTAGGTTCTGCAGCGAACGTTCGTTCGATAGGATTTTCCTTTTTATTTTAGATTTCAGCCAGGGACCTATTCGTGATAATTTTCTTCACAGATTAGTCCCTGTACTTCAGTCGATCATTAGTTTTTGGTCGTTTGTCCAAATCCAACGAAACCAACGCCCACTTCTTCGTTATGATCCCCTCTATCCAGTAAAACAACTTAAACATGTTTTTGAAATTTTAAAATTTGAATTAGATCAGATTTGAATTCAAACTTCGTTTGATCATAACTCGAGTTTTATAACTCCGTTTGAGTTGATTCTTTTTGCAAATTAAAGCTCTTGACCTAATCTTTCTGATAAGGCCAAATACACATAATTTTGGTACTGTTAGAAATTGTGTTATGTTGCAAGAGTTATTTTATTGGTTTTGATGGTTTCTAAGTTGCCTTTTCGTCTTTCTGATCTTCTGAGTGATTACTTATGTGTGGTTACTATTGATTGCTTACGATAGATTGCCCGGAGTGTGACGAACCTCTGCGCCGTCTCCTTCAAGACTCTGGGGACGCCAACTGTGGTGTTTCTTCAGAAGGACGACCGCAAATTCGGGAAGACCCTTTCGAACCGGATCGGGAAGTGGAACGTCCTCGATATAGAACCATTCGGAGGGCCAGCCATCGGGTGCTTTCCTTGGTGTGCCAGATGGATACCCGATATCGGCGACGCGCCATACTTTGGCTCCACCCACTTCAAAAATAGACCCTTCGTGATTGTGCGGGACGAGGCAGAACAACTTCCTCCACAACTCGGAATGAGCCTCGACGCCCAGGAATAATTCACACAGAGCGACTTAACCTGCAATATGCAGAATGGAGGCCGGAGTGAAGTTGTGCAGCTGGAGGCCGTAGTACTCCAGAAGCCCTCGGTGGAACGGATGGATTGGAAATCCAACGCCTCTTAGCAGGTAGGGGAAGAAACACACTCTCTCTCCCCCGGACGGATTGGGGAAATCCTTTACCTAAGCCCCCTCATTGAAGGAAGCTAGCCCCGTCCGAACAAGGACTAGATCCGCAGGGGGAAGGAATCCCTGCGTTTGCAACTTTGCCAACTGGCTATGAGACAAAGAACACCTCTCCCACTCACCTTTCCCTAGGCCGGGACGAGCGGAGGAGCTAGGAACGCTGGCCATGTTGGAATGGTCTCTCCTAAGGAGAGTTTGCAGATTTCTTCTGTGTGGCGCTGGATGGATCTAGATCTAATCCCTCTAAATAGGCGCACTTCCTTACGTAGAGGGGGTGTTATTCGCAAAAATACCCTGACTTTCCACATTCGCTTGACACGTGGAGGATGAAGATTATTTAAAACACGCGGAAGCCAAGGAGGCGACATTGGATCAATGGCCGAATACATTACTTGGAGATCATCGAAGGAGGAACACGCCTTGCAATACCGAAGACCCTGTGCGTGCCGAGCACCTCGCTATTGAAGACCGGTTCAGGGGCTACTGTGGGAGTCCTGGACTAAGGGGTCCTCTGGCGTCCGGCTTGTTATCTACTGGGCTAGACTGATGGGATGTGAAGATATGAAGACCGAAGATTATGCCCGTGTCCGGATTGGACTCTACTTGGCGTGGAAGGCAAGCTAGGCGACCTATTGTGTAGATTTCCTCCTATGTAACCGAGCTCATGTCACCGTAGGTCTGTCCGGAGTCTATATAAACCGGAGAGCATAGTCCGGATAGGACAGATTCATTACCATATACTCATAGGCTAGACTTCTAGGGTTTAGCCATTACGATATCGTGGTAGATCAACTCTTGTAACACTCATATTCATCAAGATCAATCAAGCAGGAAGTAGGGTATTACCTCCATAGAGAGGGCCCGAACCTGGGTAAACATTGTGTCCCCCGTCTCCTGTTAGCGTCGATCCTAGACGCACAGTTTGGGACCCCCTACCCGAGATCCGCCGGTTTTGACACCGACACCGGCATGCGCGCTCAGACGCCGGTGTAGGCGGCGTGTGACTGCAAGACCGTGACAGAGCCCCTTATAACCCGGTTAGAAGTCGGAGCTCATCACGGTCTACGCAGATCTCGCCGCCTCCTACGCCATCAGAAGCACTCGCGCGCATGCAGCTGCTCCTCGACTTCCCCCCTGCTGCGGAGAAGCTCGACAATTGTGTTGGGGAACGTAGTAATTTCAGAAAATTTCCTACGCACACGGAAGATCATGGTGATGCATAGCAACGAGAGGGGACAGTGTTGTCTACGTACCCTCGTAGACCGAAGCGGAAGCGTTGACACAACGTAGAGGAAGTAGTCGTACGTTCTCCTCGCGATCCAACCGATCACAGCACCGTTACTCCGGCACCTCCGAGTTCTTGGCACACGTTCAGCTCGATGACGATCCCCGGGCTCCGATCCAGCAAAGCGTGGGGAAGAGTTCCGTCAGCATGACGGCGTGGTGACGATCTTGATGTGTTACCGGCGCAGGGCTTCGCCTAAGCACTGCAACGATATGACCGAGGTGGAATTTGGTGGAAGGGGGCACCGCACACGGCTAAGGAACGATCCGTAGATCAACTTGTGTGTCTAAGGGGTGCCCCCTGCCCCTGTATATAAAGGATGGAGGAGGAGGAGGCCGGCCAAGGCTTGGCGCGCCAGGATGTGGAGTCCTACTAGGTCTCCAAGTCCTAGTAGGAGTCCACCAAGAGGGGAGGAAGGGAGAACGAATAGGAGGAGAAGGAAAGGTGGCCGGCCCCCTTTTCCCTAGTCCAATTCGGACCAAAGGGGAGGGGGGCGCAGCAGCCTTTTCCTCTTCCCACTAAAGCCCATCAAGGCCCATTACTTCTCCCGTAATCCCGTAACTCCCCGATACTCCCGAAAATACCCGGATCACTCAGAACCTTTCCGATGTCCGAATATAGTCGTCCAATATATCGATCTTTACGTCTCGACCATTTCGAGACTCCTCGTCATGTCCCCAATCTCATCCGGGACTCCGAACGCCTTCGGTACATAAAAACTCATAAACTCATAATAACTGTCATCGTAACGTTAAGCGTGCGGACCCTACGGTTCGAGAACAATGTAGACATGACCGAGACATGTCTCCGGTCAATAACCAACAGCGGGACCTGGATGCCCATATTGGTTCCTACATATTCTACGAAGATCTTTATCGGTCAGACCGCATAACAACATACGTTGTTCCCTTTGTCATCGGTATGTTACTTGCCCGAGATTCGATCATCGGTATCCAATACCTAGTTCAATCTCGTTACCGGCAAGTCTCTTTACTCGTTTCGTAATACATCATCTCGCAACTAACTCATTGGTTACAATGCTTGCAAGGCTTTATGTGATGTGCATTACCGAGAAGGCCCTGAGATACCTCTCCGACAATCGGAGTGACAAATCCTAATCTCGAAATACGCCAACCCAGTATGTACCTTCGGAGACACCTGTAGAGCACCTTTATAATCACCCAGTTACGTTGTGACGTTTGGTAGCACACAAAGTGTTCCTACGGTAAACGGGAGTTGCATAATCTCATAGTTAAAGGAACATGTATAAGTCATGGATAAAAGCAATAGCAACATACTAAACGATCGGGTGCTATGCTAATGGAATGGGTCATGTCAATCAGATCATTCAACTAATGATGTGATCTCGTTAATCAAATAACAACTCTTTGTTCATGGCTAGGAAACATAACCATCTTTGATTAATGAGCTAGTCAAGTAGAGGCATACTAGTGACACTCTGTTTGTCTATGTATTCACACATGTATTATGTTTCCTGTTAATACAATTCTAGCATGAATAATAAACATTTATCATGAATTAAGGAAATAAATAATAACTTTATTATTGCCTCTAGGGCATATTTCCTTCAGTCTCCCACTTGCACTAGAGTCAATAATCTAGTTCACATCGCCATGTGATTTAATAGCAATAGTTCACATCACCATGTGATTAACACCCATAGTTCACATCGATATGTGACCAACACCCAAAGGGTACTAAGGTGTGATCATGTTTTGCTTGTGAGATAATTTTAGTCCACGGGTCTGTCACATTCAGATCCGTAAGTATTTTGCAAATTTCTATCTCAACAATACTCTGCACGGAGCTACTTCAGCTAATTGCTCCCACTTTCAATATGTATCTAGATTGAGACTTAGAGTCATCTAGATTAGTGTCAAAACTTGCATCGACGTAATCTTTTACGACGAACCTTTTGTCACCTCCATAATCGAGAAACATATCCTTATTCCATTAAGGATAATTTTGACCGCTGTCCAGTGATCTACTCCTAGATCACTATTGTACTCCCTTGCCAAACTCAGTGGTAGGGTATGCAATAGATCTGGTACACAGCATGGCATACTTCATAGAGCCTATGGCTGAGGCATAGGGAATGACTTTCATTCTCTTTCTATCTTCTGCCGTGGTCGGGCTTTGAGTCTTACTCAATTTCACACCTTGTAATACAGGCAAGAACTCTTTCTTTGACTGTTCCATTTTGAACTACTTCAAAATTTTTTCAAGGTATGTACTTATTGAAAAACTTATCAAGCGTCTTGATCTATCTCTATAGATCTTGATGCTCAATATGTAAGCAGCTTCACCGAGGTCCTTCTTCGAAAAACTCCTTTCAAATACTCCTTTATGCTTTACAGAATAATTCTACATTATCTCCGATCAATAATATGTCATTTACATATACTTATCAGAAATGCTGTAGTGCTCCCACTCACTTTCTTGTAAATACAGGCTTCACCGCAAGTCTGTATAAAACTATATGCTTTGATCAACTTATCAAAGCGTATATTCCAACTCCGAGATGCTTGCACCAGTCCATAGATGGATCGCTGGAGCTTGCATATTTTGTTAACACCTTCAGGATCGACAAAACCTTCTAGTTGCATCGTATACAACTCTTCTTTAATAAATCCATTAAGGAATGTAGTTTTGTTTATCCATTTGCCGGATTTCATAAAATGCGGCAATTGCTAACATGATTCGGACAGACTTAAGCATAGATACGAGTGAGAAACTCTCATCGTAGTCAACACCTTGAACTTGTCGAAAACCTTTTGCGACAATTCTAGCTTTGTAGATAGTAACACTACTATCAGTGTCCGTCTTCCTCTTCAAGATCCATTTATTTTCTTTGGCTTGCCGATCATTGGGCAAATCCATCAAAGTCCATAATTTGTTCTCATACATGGATCATATCTCAGATTTCATGGCCTCTAACCATTTTGCGGAATCTGGGCTCATCATCGCTTCCTCATAGTTCGCAAGTTCGTCATGGTCTAGTAACATGACTTCCAGAACAGGATTACCGTACCACTCTGGTGCGGATCTCACTCTAGTTTACTTACGAGATTCGGTAGTAACTTGATCTTGAAGTTACATGATCATCATCATTAGCTTCCTTACTCATTGGTGTAGTAGTCACAAGAACAGATTTCTGTGATGAACTACTTTCTAATAAGGGAGACGGTACAATTACCTTATCAAGTTTTTACTTTCCTCCCACTCACTTCTTTCGAGAGAATCTCCTTCTCTAGAAAGGATCCATTCTCAGCAACAAATGTCTTGCCTTTGGATCTATGATAGAAGGTGTACCCAACAATTTCCTTTGGGTATCCTTGAAGACATATTTCTCTGATTTGGGTTTGAGCTTATCAGGATGAAACTTTTCCATATAAGCATCACAACCCCAAACTTTAAGAAACGACAACTTTGGTTTCTTGCTAAACCACAGTTCATATTGTGTCGTCTCAACGGACTTAGATGGTGCCCCTTTTTAACGTGAATGCAGCTGTCTCTAATGCATGATCCCAAAACGATATTGGTAAATCGGTAAGAAACATCATAGATTGTACTATATCCAATAAAGTACGGTTATGACGTTCGGACACACCATTATGCTGTGGTGTTCCAGGTGGCATGAATTTGTGAAACTATTCCACACGGTTTTAACTGAAGGCCAAAACTCGTAACTCAAATATTTTACCTCCGCGATCATATCGTAGAAACTTTTTATTTTGTTGTTACGATGATTATCCACTTCACTCTGAAATTCTTTGAACTTTTCAAATGTTTCAGACTTATGTTTCATTAAGTAGATATACCCATATCTGCTTAAATCATCTGTGAAGTTCTGAAAATAATGATACTTGTCGCGAGCCTTAATATTCATCGGACCACATACATCAGTATGTATGATTTCCAACAAATCTGTTGCTTGCTCCATTGTTCCGGAGAACGGCGTTTTAGTCATCTTGCCCAAGAGGCATGGTTCGCAAGCATCAAGTGATTCATAATCAAGTGATTCCAAAATCCCATCAGCATGGAGTTTCTTCATGCGCTTTACACCAATATGACCTAAACGGCAGTGCCACAAATAGGTTGCACTATCATTATTAATTTTGCATCTTTTGGTTTCAATATTATGAATATGTGTATCACTACGATCGAGATCCAATGAACTATTTTCATTGGTGTGTATGACCATAAAAGGTTTTATTCATGTAAACAGAACAACAATTGTTCTCTAACTTAAATGAATAACTGTATTGCAATTAACATGATCAAATCATATTCATGCTCAACGCAAACACCAAATAACACTTATTTAGTTTCAACACTAATCCCGAAAGTATAGGGAGTGTGTGATGATGATCATATCAATCTTGGAACCACTTCCAACACACATCGTCACCTTGCCCTTTAACTAGTCTTTGTACATTCTGCAACTCCTGTTTCGAGTTACTAATCTTAGCAACTTGAACTAGTACCAAATACTGAGGGGTTGCTATGAACACTAGTAAAGTACACATCAATTACATGTATATCAAATATACTTATGTTCACTTTGCCATCCTTCTTATCCGCCAATCACTTGGGGTAGTTCCGCTTCCAGTGACCAGTCCCTTTGCAGTAGAAGCACTTAGTCTCAGGCTTAGGACCAGACTTGGGCTTTTTCACTTGAGCAGCAACTTGCTTGCCGTTCTTCTTGAAGTTCCCCTTCTTTCCTTTTGCCCTTTTCTTGAAACTAGTGATCTTGTCAACCATCAACACTTTGATGTTTTTCTTTGATTTCTACCTTCGCCGATTTTAGCATCGCGAAGAGCTTGGGAATATTTTCCGTTATCCCTTGCATATTATAGTTCATCACGAAGTTCTCTTAACTTGGTGATGGTGACTAGAGAATTCTGTCAATCACTATCTTATCTGGAAGATTAACTCCCACTTGATTCAAGCGATTGTAGTACCCAGACAATCTGAGCACATGCTCACTAGTTGAGCGATTCTCCTCCATCTTTTAGCTATAGAACTTGTTGGAGATTTCATATCTCTCAACTCGGGTATTTGCTTGAAATATTAACTTCAACTCCTGGAACATCTCATATGCTCCATGACGTTCAAAACGTCTTTGAAGTCCCGATTCTAAGCCGTTAAGCATGGTGCACTAAACTATTAAGTAGTCATCATATTGAGCTAGCAAAACGTTCATAACGTCTGCATCTGCTCCTGCAAAAGGTCCGTCATCTAGCGGTGCATCAAGGACAAAATTCTTCTGTGCAGCAATGAGGATAAACCTCAGATTACGGATCCAATCCGCATCATTGCTACTAACATTTTTCAACACAATTTTCTCTAGGAACATATCAAAATAAACACTGGGAAGCAACAATGCGAGCTATTGATCTACAACATAGATATGCTAATACTACCAGGACTAAGTTCGTGATAAATTAAAGTTCAATTAATCATATTACTTAAGAACTCCCACTTAGATAGACATCTCTCTAATCCTCTAAGTGATCACGTGATCCAAATCAACTAAACCATGTCCGATCATCACGTGAGATGGAGTAGTTTCAATGGTGAACATCACTATGTTGATCATATCTACTATATGATTCACGCTCGACCTTACGGTCTCCGTGTTCCGAGGCCATATCTGTTATATGCTAGGCTCGTCAAGTTAAACCTGAGTATTCCGCGTGTGCAACTGTTTTGCACCCGTTGTATTTGAACGTAGAGCCTATCACACCCGATCATCACGTGGTGTCTCAACACGAAGAACTTTCGCAACGGTGCATACTCAGGGAGAACACTTCTTGATAATTTAGTGAGAGATCATCTTATAATGCTACCGTCAATCAAAGCAAGATAAGATGCATAAAAGATAAACATCACATGCAATCAATATAAGTGATATGATATGGCCATCATCATCTCGTGCTTGTGATCTCCATCTTCGAGGCACCGTCATGATCACCATCGTCACCGGCGCGACACCTTGATCTTCATCGCAGCATCGTTGTCGTCTCGCCAATCTTATGCTTCCACGACTATCACTACCGCTTAGTAATAAAGTAAAGCATTACATCGCGATTGCATTGCATACAATAAAGCGACAACCATATGGCTCCTGCCAGTTGCCGATAACTCGGTTACAAAACATGATCATCTCATACAATAAAATTTAGCATCATGTCTTGACCAGATCACATCACAACATGCCCTGCAAAAACAAGTTAGACGTCCTCTACTTTGTTGTTGCAAGTTTTACGTGGCTGCTACGGGCTTTAAGCAAGAACTCATCTTACCTACGCATCAAAACCACAACGATAGTTTGTCAAATAGACTCCGTTTTAACCTTCTCAAGGACCGGGCGTAGCCACACTCGGTTCAACTAAAGTTGGAGAGACAGTCTTCCGCAAGCCATCTATGTGCAAAGCACGTCGAGGGAACCGGTCTCGCGTAAGCGTACGCGTAAGGTTGGTCCGGATCGTCTCGTCCAACAATACCGCTGAACCAAAGTATGACATGCTGGTAGGCAGTATGACTTGTATCGTCCACAACTCACTTGTGTTCTACTCGTGCAAATAACATCATACCATAAAAACCTAGGCTCGGATGCCACTGTTGGGGAACGTAGTAATTTCAAAAAATTTCCTACGCACACGCAAGATCATGGTGATGCATAGCAACGAGAGGGGAGAGTGTTGTCTACGTACCCTCGTAGACCGAAGCGGAAGCGTTGACACAACATAGAGGAAGTAGTCGTACGTTCTCCTCGCGATCCAACCGATCACAGCACCGTTACTCCGGCACCTCCGAGTTCTTGGCACACGTTCAGCTCGATGACGATCCCCGGGCTCCGATCCAGCAAAGCGTCGGGGAAGAGTTCCGTCAGCACGACGGCGTGGTGACGATCTTGATGTGTTACCGGCGCAGGGCTTCGCCTAAGCACTGCAACGATATGACCGAGGTGGAATTTGGTGGAAGGGGGCACCGCACACGGCTAAGGAACGATCCGTAGATAAACTTGTGTGTCTATGGGGTGCCCCCTGCCCCTGTATATAAAGGATGGAGGAGGAGGAGGCCGGCCAAGGCTTGGCGCGCCAGGGTGTGGAGTCCTACTAGGTCTCCAAGTCCTAGTAGGAGTCCACCAAGAGAGGAGGAAGGGAGAACGAATAGGAGGAGAAGGAAAGGTGGCCGGCCCCCTTTTCCCTAGTCCAATTCGGACCAAAGGGGAGGGGGGCGCAGCAGCCTTTTCCTCTTCCCACTAAAGCCCATCAAGGCCCATTACTTCTCCCGTAATCCCGTAACTCCCCGATACTCCCGAAAATACCCGGATCACTCAGAACCTTTCCGATGTACGAATATAGTCGTCCAATATATCGATCTTTACGTCTCGACCATTTCGAGACTCCTCGTCATGTCCCCAATCTCATCCGGGACTCCGAACTCCTTCGGTACATCAAAACTCATAAACTCATAATAACTGTCATCGTAACGTTAAGCGTGCGGACCCTACGGTTCGAGAACAATGTAGACATGACCGAGACATGTCTCCGGTCAATAACCAACAGCGGGACCTGGATGCCCATATTGGTTCCTACATATTCTACGAAGATTTTTATCGGTCAGACCGCATAACAACATACGTTGTTCCCTTTGTCATCGGTATGTTACTTGCCCGAGATTCGATCGTCGGTATCCAATACCTAGTTCAATCTCGTTACCGGCAAGTCTCTTTACTCGTTCTGTAATACATCATCTCGCAACTAACTCATTGGTTGCAATGCTTGCAAGGCTTTATGTGATGTGCATTACCGAGAAGGCCCTGAGATACCTCTCCGACAATCGGAGTGACAAATCCTAATCTCGAAATACGCCAACCCAATATGTACCTTCGGAGACACCTGTAGAGCACCTTTATAATCACCCAGTTACGTTGTGACGTTTGGTAGCACACAAAGTGTTCCTACGGTAAACGGGAGTTGCATAATCTCATAGTTAAATGAACATGTATAAGTCATGGATAAAAGCAATAGCAACATACTAAACGATCGGGTGCTATGCTAATGGAATGGGTCATGTCAATCAGATCATTCAACTAATGATGTGATCTCGTTAATCAAATAACAACTCTTTGTTCATGGCTAGGAAACATAACCATCTTTGATTAATGAGCTAGTCAAGTAGAGGCATACTAGTGACACTCTGTTTGTCTATGTATTCACACATGTATTATGTTTCCTGTTAATACAATTCTAGCATGAATAATAAACATTTATCATGAATTAAGGAAATAAATAATAACTTTATTATTGCCTCTAGGGCATATTTCCTTCAAATTGGAGAGCCACCATCCAAAGCCTTGTCAGCTTCACCAACAAAAACGAGCCGGTGCATGCAGGCAGTGGGGGGACCAGAGACGCTGCGACCATGGTGCACTCTCCCCCCGGCAGCCGTGGCAACAGCTACCGGCTCGTCGACCCGACGTCAGTGACAACGTTTCCACAGCGTCGTCCGAACCCGCAAACCCGCCGCGACCAACGTCAAGTCCTTCGGGAACGGGCCCAGGAAGACGCTTGAAGTACCATCTAACGACGACGGGAGACGTGCCATCAGTCAGATCGATGTGCGGGGCCTACTATGGACCACCAGGCGCCGGGGGGCCCCGGCGACCTGCCTAACAAGGTGGGTTGTCAAGCCTTTACCCGAGAGCTGCGCCAGTTCCAGTGGCCTTCCCACTGCACGTTCAAGCCCGATGTTGGCGAGAACTACAACGACAAGACCCACCCGTCGGCGTTCCTCAGCATCTACACCATCGCGATGCAAGCTGCTAGAGCTCGCGACGACAAGGTGCTTGCCAATTACTTCCCGTTGGCACTCAAACCCAACGTCATGTCATGGTTGATGCACTTGCTAGAGGATTCCATTTCTTCTTGGTCGGATTTGTGTCATGAGTTTGTTGGCGCCTTCACCGGAGGCCACCAAGCTGATGGCCAGACAAGCGATTTGCATATCATCCCCCAGAAAGAAGGTGAAAACCTGCGCAAGTACATACAGAGGTTCATCCGGGTGCAGTACAACATCCCAGATGTTCATCCCGCCGCCGTTATCAGCGCATTCCATCAGAATGTGCGCAACCACAAGATGCGTGAAGAGTTGGCGATGAACAAGGTCAAAGATGTGGCCGAACTTTATGTTCTAGCCGATAGATGTGCTCGAGCTGAAGAGGGGAGGAAGTACCCCGGTGAGGACGCCGATGTGGAAACCTTCTCCACAGACGAAGACACTGCCGCCCGGAAAAGAAGGGTCGGCGCCGCAATAGGAAGTGCAAGGGCAAGACTGTGCTTGCTGTTGAGGGATCCGGCGAGCTCGGCGCCACCAAAAAGGCCAAGGCTGATGACCCCGACAAGGAGGTTGCCGGGTGTGCCGCCTGCTTGGCCCTGGCGGCTGCTGGCAAGCCAGGAGGCTCCGACAAACAGTACTGCGAGATCCACCACACCAAGGTCCATGACCTCCAGAACTGCCGACAAGTTGAGCTGCTTGTGGAAAAGCAGAAGGCTGAATATGAAAGGCGAGACAAGCAGAAGGGTCAGGGTGGTGCTGATGGTTCCGGCAATAAGCGTGGCGGCCAAGGGGTCTCCACGGCAAATATAAACAACAAGAAAGGCCCGCTCGAGGCCGCGACAAGAAAGAGGTGGATGTTGATCACGACGAGGATGACGAGTCCGACGAGCACGAGTTCGAGAAGGCTACAGAGGCTATGTGGTCGACTGTGGCGCCTCGTTGCACACCTCACACCGCTAGCTGAAGCAGTGGGCGCATGAGGTCACTGCGGCGGAGCCGTCGTTCGATGCCCAGAAGTCACTAAAGTGGTCCCGCAAGCCCATCGTTTTTTACACCAAGGATCACCCTGACTGCACAACTGTGGTCAGGTGTTTGCCGTTGTTGGTTTCACCAACAATATGCAACCTCAAGGTGGACAGAGTGCTGGTTGACGATGGGGCCGGTCTGAATTTGATCTCCTCCGCTGTGGTCAAGAAGCTGTAGACTCCTGATGGAGACCTCAAAGAGACGGGCATGTTTCAAGGGGTCAACCCGGGAAGGAGCTAGCCTAAAGGTAAAATTACGCTGCCCGTTACATTTGGGGGCAAGCTGAACTATAGGGCGGAGAAGATCGTTTTTGATGTCTCTGAGATCCCCTTGCCATACAATGGGATTCTTGGCCTCCCAGCACTGGCCAAGTTCATGGCGGCGTCCCACTACGCCTACAACACGTTGAAGATGCCGGGGCCGCTGACCATCATCACCGTCCCCTCTGACAAGAAAGGCGCGCTCATCTGCGCTGACCAACTCTACCGAGAGGCAGTTGCAGCAACTGCCGCCACGGCACTTGCTCCTGCCGCTGAAGCTCCAGGGAGGAAAAAGGCCGGCAAGACTCCTTCCGGCAAGACTCCTTCCAGCAAGACCTCTTCCGGCAAGACGTCTTGCACCCACTCCGGCAAGCGCACCTCTTCGGAGTGTTGTGCTCCCGTTGAGGACGTGCCAGAGAGCTCCACCGGCAAGAGCAAGAAATCCAAGGCTGCACCACCAGAAACCAATAAGGTGTCCGTCAAGGAGGACGACACGGGCGGGGCTTTCACTATAAGCTCCACCCTCGACAGCAAATAGGAAAGCGCTCGTCGCCTTCCTGCGGGCGAATGTTGATGTATTTGCATGGCAAGCATCTGACATCCCCGGCGTTCCCAGGGAGGTGATTGAGCACCATCTTGTTGTTTGTCCTCACTCGCGGCCCGTTAAGCAGAAGGTCAGAAAGCAAGATTTGGAGCGACAAGAGTTCATCATTGAAGAGATCAAGAAGTTGGAGGCGGCAGGCCTGGGAAGAGGAGTACTCCACCCCACGAGGTTGGCCAATCCGGTGGTGGTGCGTAAGGCAAACGGGAAGTGGAGGCTGTGTATTGACTACACAGACATCAATAAAGCCTGTCCAAAGGATCCTTTCCCTCTGCCACGCATCGACCAGATTGTAGACTCCACTGCCGGGTGTGACCTGTCGTCATTCCTCGATGCCTATTCAGGGTACCACCAGATCTTCATGATGAAGGAAGACGAAGAGAAGACCGCGTTCATCACCCCATGTGGTACGTACTGTTTGTACAAATGCCTTTCGAGTTGAGGTGCACTGGTTCGACGTTTGCCTGAGCAGTCCAGATTGCTTTCGATCCCCAGCTACATAGAAATATGGAAGCGTATATGGATGACATAGTGGTGAAAACCAAGGACAGGGCCACGCTCGTGCAAGATTTAGAAGAAACATTCGCACACCTGCGCAAGGTCAACGTCAAGCTCATCCCAGAGAAGTGCGTGTTCGGTCCCCTCCGGCAAACTTCTCGGGTTCTTTGTGTCTCAACGCGGAATCGAAGCAAATCCCGACAAGACCAAAGCGATCGAGCAGATTGAGGCGCCGGAACGGGTCAAAGACGTCCGTAGGCTCGCCGGCTGCATTGCTGCCCTAATTAGGTTCATCTCCAAATCTGCTGAGCACGCCCTCCCCTTTTTAAAAGTTTTGAAAAATGCGGGTCCAGTAAAATGTGCTCGGGAGGCAGAGGCTGCACTACAAGATTTGAAGAGGTACCTCTCCTCAACGCCAATTTTAGTCGCGCCTAAACCACGGGAGCCGTTGCTGTTGTACTTAGCAGCAACGAATCAAGTGGTCAGTGCTGCGTTGGTGGCGCAGAGGGAACCTGAGGGAGAAGCAGCAGTTGTAGCAGAGCCGTCGGATGGCGGGCCGGGGTCTTCCTTGGCAGAGCCTGACGCCGGCAAACCAGAGCCCCCGGCAAGGCCCGGGCCCGGCGAGGTAGAGCCTGAGCAGACGGGCGAAGTGGGACAGAAGAAGAAGATGGTGCAGCACCTAGTGTATCTTGTTAGTTCCCTCTTGCAGGGGGCTAGGTCAAGATATTCTGGAATGCGGACGCTGCTTTTCGGCCTTCTCATGGCCTCGAGAAAGCTGCAACACTATTTCCAAGCACACGAGATCACCGTCGTCACCCGCCTCCCTTTTCGACAGATTTTGCACAACCGAGGTGTGACAGAGAGGATTGTGGAGTGGGAACTGGAGCTATCGAGATTTGGCCTCAGGTTTGAAAGTACTTCAACGATCAAGAGCCAAGCTTTGGCAGAGTTCATAGCAGAGTGGACTGCAACGCCCGATGAGGAGATTCAAGAGACCACCCTTCCCGGCAAGGAGACGAGCAGTGAGTGGATTATGTACTTTGATGGAGCTTTCTCACTCCAAGGTGCTCGTGCTGGCATGCTACTCGTCGCACCCACCGGAGAGAACCTCAAGTACGTAATCGAGATGCACTTCCCCTGGAAAAATCAAAGAACAATACAGCGGAGTACGAGGGGTTGCTTGCCGGTCTTAGGCTCGCGGCAGGCCTCGGAATCAAGAAGCTCATCATCAGGGGTGATTCGCAGCTCGTCATCAAGTGATTCAACAAGGATTACCATAGCCCATTGATGGGGCCTACGTGAATGAAGTGAGGAAGTTGGAAGCATGTTTCGACGACCTACAGGCAGAACATGTTCTCCGAGCGGAGAACAGCATTGCCGATGACCTGTCGAAATGTGTTGCCCTCAAGTTGGCTATAGAACCAGGTACCTTTGTACTTCAGTTAATACAACCATCCGTAGAGCCATCAGCAGGGCAGAACAAGCGAAGGAAGACAAGCCCCAATAAGTACCTTCCCGCTGAGCTCCCAGGAGCCGCCGGCAAGGAGGTTTCCAGGTACCCCAAGCTTGCCGAGGGGCAACTACCTCCGACGGGGCCCCAGGCCCTGACCGTAGAGGCAGCTGCCCCTGCGGCCGAAAATGTGCCTTTGGTCCTTGCTGTCGAGCCCCAAGCTCTGGCATGGGCGCAACCCACTGTCTGTTTCCTCCAAACAGGAGAGCTCCCCGAGGAGCAGCAAGAATCAGAGAAAGGTGGCATTGAGTACTCATACGTTGCAATCGACAAGTTCACAAAGTGGCCCGAGGTGGAAGCAGTGAGGAAGGTGAAAACACAGTCAGCCGTCAAATTCTTCAAGGGGCTAGTTTGCTGTTTTGGTGTGCCGAACAGGGTCATCATCGACAACGACACGCAGTTTACAAGCTGCACCTTCATGCAATACATCTAGGACCTCGGTAGCAAGGTTTGTTTCGCTTCAGTGGCACACCCATGGAGCAACGGCCAGGCGGAGAGGGCAAATGCTGAAGTACCGCGAGGCCTGAGGACAAAGACTTTTGACAGGCTGCACAAGTGTGGAAGGCGCTAGATTGATGAGTTGCCGACGGTTCTTTGGTCGATCAGAACAATGCAAACCACTGGCCAGACACCCTTTGCACTGATATACGGGGCAGAAGCAGTTCTCCCCACGGAACTCACATACGGGTCACCTTCAGTGCTCGCTTATGATGAGCTTGAGCAACAGCAGTCGCGGCAAGATGACGCGACGCTCCTTGAGGAAGATCGTCTTCGAGCGGCTGTGCGA
The DNA here is from genome assembly GCA_032464435.1 of Aegilops umbellulata. Taxonomy (NCBI): domain Eukaryota; kingdom Viridiplantae; phylum Streptophyta; class Magnoliopsida; order Poales; family Poaceae; genus Aegilops; species Aegilops umbellulata. The sequence continues at coordinate 204,891,275 of CP136055.1, forward strand.
GCTGCACGCCACCAGCAAGCCTTGCGCCGCTACCATAGACGCAAGGTTCATGCCCGAAGTCTTGAGGAAGGCGACCTTGTTCTTTGGCACGTTCAATCGGCCACGAATTCCAACAAGTTGACACCAAAGTGGGAAGGCCCTTATCGGGTAATACGAGTCACCATGCCTGGCGCAGTCCGCCTGGAGACCGAAAATGGTGTCCTAGCGAGCAACTCCTGGAACATCGAACATCTTCGTAAGTTTTACCCATGAGGCGTGGTTTCCGGGCCTCCTGGCAAACCACCTTTTGTACAAGCCTTGCCGACGCGGCATGTAACCCTTTGTGCAGAGCCAAGCGCAGACCCTGAGCATAAATAAAAGAAGCACTGGCGCCCTAAGTTTTAGCATGCGTGCTAGGTTAAGTCTCTCTTTGGTAGGGTTGATAGTGCCTGGCGGCAACTAACCCCTAGCATAGAGTTAGTGTGTGTGTCTTTCCGTCCTTTCAAGTCTTTTCTTTGGTTCGCAGGATGCACAGGCATTCCTGCTAAGCCATTTAAGGGCAGGGAGATGAATTGAAATCCCCAACCCCGGCAAGCCATTGCCAGGGGCTGCAGATTCAAGCACGCGACCTCGTCAAGCCAAGGTTGCCAGGGCTGCATATTCAGATAAGTCATTTATCCCCTGTTATGCATTTCCGTATGGAATTGGGCTGTATGAAGCCTCGTTTATTCCTGGGCCATCGTGCTCCCCCTTTCCTGTGCCCAAGAACTATTCCCTGGGCCGGAACTTGGTTGTAGTTGCAGTGACAAGGAAGCAAATGAAGGGCCTAAGCCTACTTGGCCCCTGCCTCCGCCGAGAGCATGAGTAGGGTCGTGAATGAAGTGAGGGGACGGCAAGGCCTGTTGCCTGGCAATGATATTTATCTTAAAAATAACAAGGATTCATTCCTGGCATGGCCCTCGCTCACGCACAAAGAACCCGGCAAGCACCCTTTTTCATTAATACTTTCCAAACAGGTACAGTTCGTACGAAATGTAAACATGAGCAAGGGGATTACAAGGTTCAAATCTAACAAGTGCCCGCGGGCTTAAAAACTAAAAAAATAAGTTCCCCTTGATCCCCGTTCTTGCCCCTTTCCTCCAAGTTGCGACAGGTGAAGGCAAAAAGGAGGCGACGGGGAATGCGCCTATGGAGAGCTTGACGAGGAAGACCCTTGGCAGGGTGCACGGACGAGGGAGGAGGGCGGCGCAGTCAGTTGGAGTCGGCGTCCTCCCGCTTGACGCCCTCGTCGTCACTATCACTATCCTCCTCGTCACTCCCGCTTGAGGAGGAGTCTTCGTCATCGGAGGAGCTCTCCACGCAACACCTTAAGCGAGTTCCCAAGTGCCCAAAGACCTTGACAGAGAGCGGGCCGTTCTCCATTAATTTGAAGTGGAGAACTAGCCCCACCGACAGGCTGTGCGCGCGAGCGAAGGTCTTCCATCCGCGACGAAGATACATGACATGAGGGGCAGGGAAGTCGACATCGACCCGCATGCTGCCATTCCTGCAGCCCCTCATATGCAACCTCAGAGCCTGTGGCTGGTCGAGCCCCATCTCCCGAGCGAACAGAGTAGGGAGATGAAGAAGACGGCGCACTGGCCGCTGCCGCCCAATGACGAACTCACGGGGCTGGTCTCCGATGTGGCCCTCCATTGGGGGAGGGGCCGCTGCCGTAGGCGAGGCCGGTGCGCCGCCCCATCCTCCTCTTCCCCGAGCGCCAGGGCAGCCTCGGCCTCGCTGCCTCCCCCTTCCTCTCACGGCCGGCTCCGGTGCCGTGAGCTCTTGGGAAGGAGGGGCGCGTTGTCGAGCAGAGACCCTCATCGCCGCCATCAGAGTGCCGACGCGCCCTCTCGCCATAGCAGAAGAAAGGAAGGAGCCAAGATGGAAGGAGATGAATGATGAAAGATTGAGGGGTGGCATCCCCCTCCCCTTCTTATAAAGGGGCGGGGCCGGGGCTCGGCCACCCCACTTAACCAATCCGGCAAATAGGGGCGAAGGGAATCAAGACCGACCCGCTGCTCCAATCAGCGACGACCTGGTTCCCCGCCTCGTCATTTAAGGCCCGTGCCCCCCGCGTCCACCGCCTACAATCTTCGAGGCATGGGGGACATGTGGCGGGCAAGTTTAAATCGAGGAGACGAGTGAGGCAACCGTTTTCCACCCCGTGATCGTGGGGCACGGGCTCCTTGAAGGCCACGACTCGAGTCCACATAGTAAATGAGCCGCGCCCCTGCGTTTTCCTCTTTTTATGGGGAAGGCGTGAGCCGCCTCTTTACTATGATGGGACGCATGAGGGCAGCAACCGCCCCACGCATGACCCCCACGTGACGCACGACCCCCACGGGACGCATTCAATGCGGGTCGTGGGGAAGCACAGCGAGCGAGGGAGTTACTGCTGTAAAAACTCTACCGCCCGCGCACCGTTCTAGGCCTGGCCCAATAACGCCCCGCACTTATATGTGGCCGAGGCCCGGGGGCTCCTGTCGGTGTACAAAAGTAGGGTCCCTTTTTGCACCACTTTACTTGTGCATGGGTAGTCACAGCCCCACGCCCCTAGCCACGCTTGGCGGGGCAGAAGAAGCAAAGGCACAAGACGACTAGACCAAGGCCAAGCCGGAAACGCAAAGAGTAGAAGGGCGAGGTGGACTCCCCCGGCAAGGGGCCTTGCCGGGGCGGCACAGCCCCGGCAATAGCCTTGCCGGGGCAACTTGCCCAACGCCAGCAGGGCTGCCACCCTTGGGCCTGAGAGTTCCGACGCCCTCAAACAACATTGGAACCAATCTTCGGGAAGCGCCTCCATGGTGGCATGCAGATCTTTGTGAAGACCAGAAGCATACAAGACTAGATGAATGACCAGAAGACGAAGATCATCGGCAAGATCCTTGCCAAGGACACCCACGAGACCCCTGGTAAGCCCCTTGACGGGGACGACCACGATGCCACGGCAAGACCCTTGTCGGGGCACCGGAAAGACTCTTGCCGAAGACATCCGCGGGGCCGCAGCTAGGCCCACATCTGCCAAGACTCCGCCGCCGTTCCCATGCAGCTGCCAGCCCACCAACTAGGCGAGCACCTGTGTGGCGATGTGCGGCCTCTAGGCCAACTTAGCAAGCACCTGCGTGGTGGCATGCAGATCTTCGTGAAGGCTCTGCCACCGCACCAACTCAGCAGCTAGCCAGCCAGCGTGGCACTACACGCCTCATCAGTTTAGACGTCCGTCGAAGCCAGGCGAGGCGGCGACAGCTGGGACGAGCTTCCTTGCCGTCCCTGATAAAGCAGGAAGGGCACGTCGGTAGCGCGTTAAATGTGCTTGTCCTACGGTGCTAGAGGATAGACTCGACCACTGTATAGCTTTCCACCTCCTGTGTGCCACTGTGGCAGCCCCTTTGTCTATAAAAGGAGGCACACGGCTTCCTGAGGAAGGATTTAGACTTTTTGGACCCTGCATGCTTTGTAGCTAGTCCGAGAACACCGGATAAACAGAATCCAGTAGGAGTAGGGTATTACGCATCTCTCAATCCCGCTCTTTCCATAGCCCCGCGCCCGCCAACCGTAGCAAAGAGGATTCCTCGTGATCTCGTAGGTGTCGTTTCCCCCGACATTCGATTTCTGTGATGAACTTTAGAAAATCACAGAGAGCTCAAATTTGATCCAAATGCCATCATTCAAATTTGCAGATACATCTAAGTTCATAACTTAGGTTATGAACATTTTTCTTAATACTTTCTGTACCCCACAAAATAATGAGCCATTTATTCATGTTTGTCAACTTTGCAAATCCATAGAATATTCATTTGAACTCCAAATCCAGTGAAACCAAATCATAAATGCTTCTAAAATCATCCTTTGTTAAATGGGTACCTCTGCTTATTTTTCAAAATAATGTTTCTGTACACTTCTTGCAAATCCATTAATCCCTTGATTCCATCGGATTGAAATGTTCAGAAATATCCACTGATCCAATTCCAATGAAACCACCATGGTTATTTTCGATAGAACCAGAGAAGTCCTAGAAAATTCAACTTCATATTTTTAGAGTACTTTTATTTCCTGCCTTGTTGTGTTGCTTACTATGATTGTTTCTGACGTTAGTTGGGAAAGTAGAAGAAATACTCGGAGATGGACCAGAAGATTTGAAGACTCTGATGACCCAGGCAAGCAGCCCTTTGATCATGATGAACCCTTTTACATCATAAAAGCATTTCCATTGTTTCATCGAGTGCATGGTATATCTTGAATGGCAACTTGCTAGGCTTGCCTCCGTTGCATACCCCATTGATACTTGCATTGTTCTTGACTCTATCCTTGTTTAGAGTTGTGTTGATGGGTTGTAGAAATATGCTATAGTAAATGTCTACGCAAAGTGGGTCAGTGTTATGCATGGAAAGAAACAAGTGTGGTTTGACATACTTGCAAACAACCCCAGTGGGTACCACTAATGCCCCTGGGAGATGATGATGAATTAGGTCACTACTTGGTGGAGAGGTAGTGTACTGAGGCTTGATGAAAGTGTTGTTCACAGAGATGGATTAGATTTAAGATTGTCTACCGTCCCAACCAAACCTATACAACCACACTACCCCTTATGGGACAGGGCATTACTGATTACCTAGTTCGTGCTAGCACGGATGCCCGCAGTACTAGTGACGGGAGTGACGTGGTCACTCTTGGCATGGGTCCGAGCTTGGATAGGCGGCCATGATTGTTTTCAAAGGGCACCATACACACCATTGGTACCCCCGTGCATGTGAGATGTGATGAATATGGGAGCATGGCTCCACCAAATTAAATTGTGAAAATGTTTGGCACGGGGGATGTTACCAATCGAGTGGACTCTATGTTGGTCATGACTAGGGAAAGTTAGTGATCGGGTGCTTACCCCGGGTACTTAAGGTACCGCGGGTCATGGATGACACGAAATCTTCCCGGATCTTGTGGGTAAAGTGTGCAACCTTTGCAGAGTGTCAAACTATTTCGAATAGCCATGTCCACTGTCAAGGACAATTGGGTGGTGCTCCTTAGACTATGTCCATATGTTTCTGACAAACAACACGGTTTGGTAATATGGTTGATGTGATTCATGAGGAAGTCACGATGACGTTGAGCATGAGTTGTTCATAACTCTTTCTCGATGTTGATGTCTGTAACCTCCTGATACTTGTAGCAGACGCATTCATGTCCTTGATAAATGTTGATCATACTTGCATGAGAAAAACTAGCTTTCCGCAAAAATGCCAATTTAGCAGTAGTGCCTTGCATAATTATTTTGTTATCACCCTTGGGTTGCTTGTGAGTACATTCAAACGTACTCACTGGCTTGTCCCTGGCTATTTACTTGGCCAGGCTTGAGAGAGCAGGTATACGAAGAAGAGTTCTTTGGTGACGACATGCGAGCTAGGACGCTTCCTTGTCAGAATGCCTGTAGGGTTAAGGCAGATGGCATGGGTCCAAGTTATTGACGAAGATTTCCATTGCAAAGTTATACTCAAAACTTGACCATAATGGTCATAATTTATGTAAGACGGTATGTATGGATGTAAGACTCTTGTTATTCAGCTTATGTGTGTTCGGTGAGCATTGCTCTCTGGGATCACTGTACATGTGCATTCGGTGATCACGACTCATGAGTCGGGGCCCCCAAATAGCTGGTATCAGAGCCATCCTAACTATAGGAAGCCTTAGTTAGCATGGTCGTTAGTTAGGGTAAAACTATTTCCAAAACTATCATTAATTTTCAAAAACTAAGGTATATTTTCCCTATCAATCTCTTCCCCTTCAAAACTTTTGCAAATGGTCGCTAGTACCCATATGCCCCTGACCACTGGATTCCTTGTAATCCTCGTGGATAATTTAGAAGACACCTCGCCAAACATTCGCCCACATCTTCTAAACACAAGTTTGGCAACACCACGACAAGACAGAAGACACCTTCTCAAGGATTTGACGAAACCAAGACTCAGAAGATGGTGACACCCTTGACATTGCCCCATGATGATGCAACCTTGTCCTACGACGATCAAGGTGTAAGATGTCCAAGATCATGATATACATCACTAATAGAGCAACCATGTCCTTACGATTGTTGTATCGGCAACCACCGGTGGATGAGGACCTCGCCATTATGTCCGCCTCACTATAGTGAGAAGGAAAACGGTTCTCTTCACCCCCCCCGTTCTTGGTGTCGATGTTATGATCAACGAAACCGACATGTTGGACCTCTAATATGCCTTGTTATTGTAATTGCATAAAGGATTGCCTACCCGGTACCCTCAACGCCATAGAAGGCAACAGGAATCGTCACGATTAAGAAGACAACAGAAGATCGAGTCAACGCCAGCTACGAGGAACCACCTTCACCCCGACCGCTCATCATGCGAGGAGTTGATGAAGATTCTTCAGGCTCAAACCGTATCGTTTCATCAAACAACTACAAGAGACATAGCGACACCTACGGGAAACCCAGAAGACTGCACGAGGCACGGACCAAAGCACGACTACCGAGTCCGAGAAGCCCTAAGGTCGGAAGATTCGTGTACCCCTTAAGCGCAGTCGAGTCCGTATGATGGTTCGAATAGAACCATGATTGTGTGTTTCTTGTTTTTATTTTGTTTGTATTTTGATATAAGTGGCAATTTGGCCCTAGGCAACAAGTACGTGACTATATCACCTGCCTTATATTGTTGTTTGTGTTTGGCCCTTTCGGCACTTGTTTGTTTGTATTTGCACTATAGAACCCCCTTTAGTCATTCCTCTATGCTACTTTCCCCTCTCATCTCTCTCCTCAATTGAAGACCAGCAAGACATGATCTTTGCTACAGCCTCCTCGACCAAGTGTAACCCCATAGAATTATGTTTACCCCTCAAGACTAGGAACCCATCCCTTGACCCTTCGAGACTTCTCAAGACACCCCAGCTCGAATAGTTAACCATGTGCTTAACCCACATAATTGCAAGACCAGTTAAGCCTCCGTAAGCTTGCTTATCACTGGGTTCATTATGGAACTAGTGGACATAGTGAACAAGCACATTGTCATCCTAATATAGCACAATAACTGATGATGCCATTGGGAAGACCAAATTGGGGTAATAGGAATAGAGGACAAATGACTTGATGAGTTTATATCCGAGACCTTGAGGAATTATCTGAGACTCTTCGGTGGATTATAAGGCTTTCATGTTGGTAGATGAACTTGGTGGGATCAGTTAATAGAGTAGCATGAGTAAATTGGATTTAGTAGGGTAATTATGATCGCAAGCTAAAAATTCATGGAAGTATAAGTATTTGACTTAGCCAGGGGATATTGATAGGAGATAGTTGTTACGATAATGACTTGGGGGAGACATATAGAAATTCTCGTTGGACATGAGATTTGGATTTAAGTAGGTGATTCTAGTTGAGTATAGATGCTGAGTATATCTACACGGTTCGGAGTAAATTTGATTTAGACTGATACCATGTTTCTCGGTGGACAATAAAGTAGGAGATTAGATTAATTTTCGAAGTTGATTTAGGGGTCTAGAAGCCTGAACTTGGAGTTTACTTGACCGTGATAATGGAAATTGGTGGACTTACTATAGTAGAGATAGCCCTTTCAAGTATTTGGGGATTATAGGACATTAAAAGATCACGCGGGACTCCATGGAATTTGGGTTTGTAGAATTGATGGATTACGTAGTGGTTGATGGAAGATAATGGGCTATGGAGTTCATTCATAGGAAGGAAACAAGATCTTGGAGTGGCTTACGATGTGTTTCTTAGGATAGGGATGTATTATTGACCTTGGAAGGATAAACTGAGCACTTGGATTGTGATGTTTAATTCAAGCTTAGCAGCTTGTACGTTCTGCCCATGAATTATTTTTGCATAGATATGAGTTTGGGGATAGTTGACATGTATATTTTTGTTAGATCTCCTCTTAGGAGTCATGAGGATATGAATAGCATGAGTAATGATTGGAGTCGACCTATACAAGATAATGCTTTCGGTGAAATAAGGTGATTTGGTTTGAAGGACTAGGTAGAACAGTTGGCGTCTCAGAATCTGTGCTCGAGGATAGGATGATAAACGTTCACTCGCACCCTAGAATCCTTGAAACCCTAAAGCCATACCATGCCATAGCATGGTCACATCATGACCATGGGCTTTGTCCCCAAGTCGAGATGACCCTGACCAATACTCAACCGTGATCACCACCGATACCCCAACCTATACCCACTACTAGGAAAAGGGCTATAGATGGAATTGACACTAATGGCGCACCAGACATGCGGTGCGCCATTAGTATATACTAATGGCGCACCATGTGTTGGTGCGCCATTAGTATCCAAATACTAATGGCGCACCATTGACGTGGTGCGCCATTAGTAACAATTTTTTTTTAATTTTTTTCTCAAAACTACTAATGGCGCACCAGTGGATAGTGCGCCATTAGTAGTTGAACTACTAATGGCGCACCACATCCACGGTGCGCCATTAGTAATTCCGTTAAACATTTCATCATACTCCCCGTTAAACATTTTCAAAATTCCCAAAAACCTAACAGAAAAAAAGTTACGGGGCTTTTAAGATCTACAGGCAAAAAAATTCAAAAAATTTCAAACTTACTAGTGGTGCACCGTTTGCTAGGTGCGCCACTAGTAACAGAAAAAAAAATATAAAATTTTCGAAAAAAAATTATTTTTTTTCCAAAATATGATACGTAATATGACCGGGAAGTTTGAAATATATTTTCGAAATTTCATCATACTCATGAACGTTAACAAACTCCTAGACATCAACAAGGGTTAATAGGATTGATATGATAGATATATCAACAAGTGCGTGTGAAGTGAGCTGGTGCTGGGGTTGGATAGAACTACGAAGTTAAGCGTGCTCGGGCTGGAGTAGTGTGAGGATGGGTGACCTTATGGGAAGTTTGACCACAGAGTGCGATTTGACTTGAGATTAAGCAAATTGACCCCATATTAAGCCATAATGACCTGAGATTAAGAAAAAAATGAAAAAAAAATGAAAAAAATATTTGAAAAAAAAATATTTGAAAAAAATTACTAATGGCGCACTTCTATGTAGTGCGCCATTAGTATGCCAAAGCACCTGGTTATAGATGGCCCCCTGCGAGGCATACTAATGGCGCACCGTGCACTATACTAATGGCGCACCAGCGGTGCGCCATTAGTATACGAGATACTAATGGCGAACCAGAGGTGCGCCATTAGTAAATAATACTAATGGCGTGCTACTAATGGTGCACCAGTAGTGCGCCATTAATGGGCAAAACCGGTGCGCCATTAGTAGCCCTTTTCCTAGTAGTGACCCTACCTACCCCGTGGGCAAGTCTTCACGGAGTACTCGAACAAGCTGGTTGTCATCGTTATTTGGTTATATACTTGTCTAACCAAAGATAGAAGAAGAGTCATTCAGCTGGTTAGGGAACATTTGAAAACCGCCATGTTAAGGAGGAAGAACTATACCAACCACCATCGTCAAGAAGTAGACTTCTGCGTCGAAGACCGTGTGTATCTGCAAGCCACTCCTCTCTAAGGAACCAAGCATTTCCATGAGAAGGAAACCCACACCAAGATTCATCGGCCCTCTTCGAGATCACTCCAAGACGAAGGGTAGACGGCTACCAGCTAGAGTTACCACCTGAGTTACCCACTGTGCACAACGTTTTCCACGCGACACAACTCTGAAAGCGTTTTCAACTTCCTAACTAGCCCGATCTCTACAAGGACATCGATCACTGAGCCATCGACCTCCAGCCTGACCTGACCTATCCGAGAGACCATTAGCAACATGGATCAAGCAGGACATCATACACGAAGCCACACCATCAAGTACTTCAAGGTTCAATGGAGCACCACTCGGAAGAAGAAGCAGTATCAGGACATGATGACTACCCCAGATCTAAGTTTCCGCATGCCTTTCCGCGCCTAGTTAGGAATCTCGGGGACGAGATTCTTGTAAGGGGGGTAGGTCTGTCACACCCTGATTTTTATGCCACAACACTTAAGCAAATATATCATGATAAAATGTGGTTTGGCAAAAACTTTTGAGTGTTTTCATCTTTGCTTGGAAGTGCTCTAAAAATCAAATAAATACTCCAATTCTTATACTCCTTCTCCTAGGTCCAAAACCTTGCCCAATGATCATGCCATGTGTATAGAACAGAATAGTATTTTCTTACAAAAATATTTTGGCTAAAAAGTATTTTCAAAAATAGCTTTTCCAAAATCCCCTGAATTGAGACTTTAACTACAAGTACTTAATTAAGGGTGTGAAAAATCTTTCAAAAATTATATTTGAATCCTATTAGATATAGGACTCCCAGAAACGACAAAAAATTATTTTAAAAGTTTTTTAACTATTTTATTTAAAGGCTTTTTCTTATGGACAGAAATAGTCTTTAATAGGTTAAAATTATTTTTATATTTCCAAAATATTTGAGAAATTTAGAGAGGCTCGGTGGGCATATATTGTCCATATATATGAGTTTTAACACATGGTCATGACCAAAATATTGGTCAAATCCCTCAGAAAACCTTCCTGGACATTTCAAGCTTTTGAAATATTTACATATAGGAAATATTATCCATTAAATCCCAGAAAATTCTACCATGTCACAATTGACCTACTTGAGGATCCTACATAGTCTCATGTCATGGGGAACAACATAGCACCACCAAACTCTCTCAAAACCATTTATGTCCTTCTCCAAGTTTCAACAACTTTGCAATGCCAAACATGTCCAAATGCTCTCAAACTTGGTGCACATGCTCAAATGGTGTAATAATGCACAAGTTGGAGAGAACGATATCATGATCAAAGTGTTCTAAAACCCTTCCTGTCCAGAACCAAATTTTAACAACCCTACATTGCCAAGTGTGTCCTTTTGATCTGAATTTTTGTGGACATGTTCAAATCCTCAAATGATGTCACTACACCAAGTGATGCATCAAGGAGAATAGATTTGCATGACTAAATCTTGGAAAAGCCATTTCTGTTGATTTCTAGGGTTTACAAAAGTTGCATTGGCCACTTTATCCATTTGACCTCAAAATTGGTGGTCACTACTAATTTGTAATGTCACTCATTCCTATTAAGTATCAAAGCAAGTTGAGAAAATTAGCTAGCCCAAGCCACCATCAAGCACCTTTTGGCAGAATTTCAACATGCAAGTTTCAACCCCTTCCACTAATCTCCATGAGCTGAAACTCTTCCCACAACCTCATCTGGTCCTCCTCTAACTCCTACATGCTTTGCTGCCTAAGGAGCAATGATTAAGGGGGCAGAGACCCATTTTTCTTCCCTGGACAACAGTTTTCCCTCTCTCTCTCAACCCCACCGCTCCTCCAGTGGCTCCCCAGGGCATCCAATGCCACTTTCCCATTGTTTACTCTCCCCTGCCGCAGCCAAACATAGGTGGACGCGCTAGTGCGCACGAGAAGCCGCGGACGCGGGCCAAAGACGCGCTCTGGAGCACGTCATGGCACTCCTGACCGTTGACGCCGCATCCCCCGACCACCTAGAGCCTCCCCCTCACGCCAGCCGAGGTTCTCGACGTCCGCAACACGGCAGCCGTGCAGGCCCCCTCCTCTCCCCTCTCTCTCACCACCTGCTGCCCGTGCCTGACGCCGCATGGCTCGGCCAGTGGGTGCGCGAGCTCGGGTGTAACATCCCAAAATTCTAAATTTTTGAATGTTATAATAAATAGATAGATTGTTTGATTGTTGTGTGATTGATTTACTGAAAGTGAGTGAATTTGAAACTTTTTTGAAAGTTCAATGAGAGGGAATAAAAGGACTTACCCAAACTTTCATTTTGCATTCGTGATCTCCGTGAATTCAAATTCTTTTCACCACAAAACCCTGGAGAGAAGATGACATGACTTCTTCCATTTATTTGAATGAAGGGGGTGTTTGAAAATTATTTGAATTCCATTGGAAATATTTTCCAATTCTGAAACTTTATGCAACTCAATGATTTTCACGAGAGAAGATAAAATGACTTCTTCAAATTATGAAATATGAGTTGGGAGTTTCAAAGAATTAAATTCAAAGTTCTTTTGAATTTATTTTCAATTTGGAGTTATTTGAGTTTTATTCAAATTATTTTTCTCCAAAAATAGAATATATGGAAATTAGGGTAACATGATTCCCTACATCAGAAAATTGGAGATAAATAAATTTGAAGTCATTTTGGTATTTTTAAAAATGATTTTTATTGGACTTTATTAGAGCAGGAGCACTGTTTGAATTACTAGAAATTGTGTATATTTTATTTAATGCTAGAAAAATGTCCACGTTGTAGAAAAAGTTTTTTTTTGAAAATTTTGATATATTATATGCCTATATAATATATTTTTTATTTTGCTTTTATTATTTTTGTTAAAAAACATGTTTATTTAAAAAAAAGTTCATCCGTCACCGAACTGGGCGCCCAACAGGCCTAGCCCAGCCCAACGCGCCGCGCCGCTCGCCCCCGACCTCCCGTCGGACTCCAGCAACCGCACGCCACCGCCGCTGTCGTGGCCGAGCCGGACGCCTTCCTCCGCCGCCTTTGCCTTGCCCCTCGCCCAAGCTGCCCTCCTCTCCTTAAATACCGGCCTTAGGCCCCGTTTCTCTCCTCTCCCGCCGCCACCGCCGCCCTCGCCGGAGCTCCCGCCCCCGCCAGGATCTTCCGCCGCCGCCGCACCGCTGCCCTACGCCGCACGCGACGCCTCCCGACGCTGCCATCTTGCCCCGCCGTCTGCATTATTTCTTTTGCTTTTATTTATTTTTTTAAAGAAAATGTTTAGAAAGAAAGGCCGAAGCCGACCGAGCCAGGACGACCCAGCCAACCGGGCCCAACCAGCCCAGCCGGCCCATAGCAGCACCGCCTTCCTCCTCCCGCACCTCTCCCACCGCTGCACGTCGCCGGCCATGTCCGAGCCGGACACGACGCCGCCTCGCCCCTTCCCCAAGGCGCCGCCTCCCCTTCTCCCCTATAAATGCGCCGGACCCGCCGCCCGCTCCTCCTTCACGCCGCGCCGCCGCCCGTCCCGCATCACACCGCCGCTGCCGCCCATGCATCTCGCCGCCGCCCCGCGCTGCATACGCCGCCGCTTGCTTGCGCCGCCGCCCCGCTCGTGTGCTGCACCCTGCCGTAGCTAGCAGCGCGCCGCCCCGTCGCCGGAGCCGCCGCCCGCCGCCCACTGTTCGCCGTCCCGCCGGCGGTTTTCTCCGCCTAAACCGCCGAGCCGGCCGAACCAGTAAAACCGCCGAACCGTAGGTTGGTTTTTTTAGTTTTTCTTCTAAAAACCCGGTTTAGTTTTTTTTATTTAGGGCTATTCAAAGAACGTTCTCTGTTTAGAACTAGTTAGCGAACGTTCATTATTTAGTTCTTTTCTTTTTCTGTTAGTTTTAATCAGGGACTTATTTGTAGTAGTTTCTTTTACAATTTTGCCCCAGGGTTTCAAATGACCACATCTTTTAGCCCGTTTATCCAAATCTAAAGAAACCAATGCCCACTTCTTTGTTATAATCTCCTCTATCCAGTAATCCAACTCAAACATGTTTTTGAAAGTTTAAAAATTTGAATTAGATCAGATTTCAATTCAAACTTCGTTTGATCGTAACTTGAGTTTTATAACTCCGTTTGAGTTGATTCTTTTTGAAAATTAAAGCTCTTGACCTAAACTTTCTGATAAGGCCAAATTCACATAATTTCAGTACTGTTAGAAATTGTTTTTTGTTGCAAGAGTTATTTGCTTGGTTTTGATGTTTTCCGAACTGTCTTCTTCGATCTTTCTGATCTTTTGAGTGAGTCCTTATGTGTGGTTACTATTGATTGCTTACGATAGATTGACCGGAGTGTGACAAGTAGAACTATCAAGAGTTATGAGTGCGAATCATCTTCATCAACATTGCAGGCAAGTTCACACTGTGATCATATCCCTTTTATACCCAGTTTTTATGCATTAGTTCCACCCACAAACATTGCATGGTTAGGATTGATAACATGTGGGTATTGGGAAGTAGTTGATGAGGTAGGAACCTATTGCCCTGCATTAAAACCTTGGGAGTTACTATTACGCTATGATTATATTGCCATGCTATGCTCGTAGACGTGGATTGGGTTTTTGAGAGTATTCATGACAGATGTGAGATTGTTAATTAATGGTTTACTTAAGGTGGCAACTTAAACACACATCTGGGTGGATTGAGGTACCTGGTTATTCCAGGATTGCCAGTCTAGGCACCTGGGTAGACCAGGATTGCCTATTTTTTTATGGACCGCCACCCAGGCTCAAAGGGATCATGAGATTACTCATACTAGAAACTTCCGTGTGCAGCCACAAGCCATTATGGGCTCTGGCATAGTTGATTAAGTCATGCGAACTCTTACAGGGTAGACTAGCAGATTTAGGGGAAAGTAGGTGTACTGGTCTATCCATCGTACGGTGCTAGCGCTTCTGAAAGACTATGTCTCGGTCATCCGTTTCTCAAACACCATGTAGTGTGAGAAATCCAACAGAGGCGATCGAGTCTTGCGGGGAAAAGTGCGCAAACCTCTGCAGAGTGTACAAACTAATCATGATTAGCCATGTCCCCGGTTATGGACATCTTGAGTATCTAGTTCTTGGATTATCATGTTGATCTCATCATGTTACTTTAATTAACTTTGTTGGGTTTTAATGATGATACTTAATTGGGATTGAGAATGTTGTCAACCATTCTCAATGTTTAACAACCACCATGATAGTTAAATAAATTTATTCCTTTGCAGTAGGGAAAAATTGGCTTTTCGCAAAAACCTTATAACCATAGAGCTTTTCCACCAGCTAGATATGCATGTAGTGATAGCCATTATTCATCATTGCTCTACAGTGTGAATTTGCCAGTACATTCAATGTAATGACCCTTTGTGGCTGCAATGTCTGATGTTGCAGGATTATCTTCAGATGAGTAAGAGATACGTTAGGGTTACGATTTCTACACTCAACTTTGCCATTGGTGTTGATGGGAATCCACAACCTTGTTGCTTCTGCTATATTTGGATTGAGGTAATAATATTTGCGTTACTTTATACATGTGATTTACCTATGTTATAAATCCTCGAGTACTGTGTGTGTCAGCATACCGATCCAGGGATGACACTTAAGCAAAGAGACTTGATCCATTCGGGTCGGGTCGCTACAAGATGGTATCAGAGCACATGTTGACTGTAGGACGTGACCCTAGAACTGGCAAGCCCATAGGAAAGATTTCCTCTACAACTTCCTTTTTCCAAAAGATCTTTTACCTCTCTTCTCTTCTGAGCTTATTCAAATATTCGCTTTTAGTGAGACCATATGCCTTTTCCCTTTTTGACCACTCGAAGATTCGATGGATGAGACCACTTCAAGGAGGATAAGATATCGGACAACCATGACCATTCGGAATGAAGATGATTTTACCATACATTATGATAATGGAAACTACAACTTTTGAATACTCCGAAGACCAGGAGAACTTGAAGGCTCGGAAGAATTCTAGATTTGCATGACCTAGGAAGGCTACCCTTATGGAACTTGGCAGACTATGGAAGTTGTCAATACCCGAGGTCAATGTAAATTGGAGAAAGACCGGAACATGGAGAGTTAAAAACTCAAAGTTCTGTCAAGGAAAACCCTAAAGGCAGGAGATATCAATTATGGAGAGATAACTCATGGAAATGACAAGAGCAGAAACGCGGCTATACATGATGTTATCGCCCGCTTATGTTATTTGTCACCGTGCTGGGTTAAGCATGCATATGCATGGAAGGATTGGATAGTAGAAGGCTGATGGAGCACCTATCAGCAAGATGAAGTCCTACCCTTAGCCGGTGTATCACCAGGATCTGGAGTGTTACCTCAAGAAGTTTTTAGATGGACCTTCAGGAAGCTATATTCGACAAAGAAGTATTTCGTGAAGAAACTCATGATCCAGAAGTTGAAGTAGCCAAGCTGGAGAAGCAAAACCCCGAGATACCAGAGATTCGTCATGAACTAAAGGACAGTAGGATCAGGGCTCATGTCAAGATTGAGGAAACCCAGAAGTTTGGAACGCAGCTCTAAAATATTAAAGGATGTCACGAGAGACTTCGCGTCAATAGAGATGATCTAGCAAAAGAACTGGAGAAAGACAAGCATGATTGGAAGAAGCCATCGGAGACATGAACAAGACTTGAAGAGTTTGGCGACTTTGACTATTTATTGACCTTAGAAGACCAAACCACTTTTATATACCTACGTTAGATGCGACGATTGTGAGCTGTCATCTGTTTGTTGTTTTTAAGACAACCACAAATAAAATCTGTCATTTCAAAACCTTTGTTTGTATTGTGTGCATCTCTCTCGATCTCTCTTATCCCACCCCAAACCCATGGACCCAATAGAGGATGAATGGAGAGGAAACCATATTTTCTAGATCGATGAGTCAATTGGAGACGAACCGATGGATTCAGAACATGAAGGATCACATGGAGAATAACCCTATAGCCGGAAAGGATATGACCCAGCATGCTCTTGAGTGCTTTGAAAGAGGTGCTGCTACTTGGTGGAGGATGTACCAAACCATCAATGGATGGCAAGGAGTAACCACTTGGAAATAATTTAAGTGGACTTTGTTAAAGTCTTGCCTTGTGTCCCAGAAGATGAGGCCTTATGGAAAGGATGTGAAGAAACTTTGTGCATACAAGCTTTGTGGAGAAATAGGACACAACCATAAAGAAAACAAGGACGAATACCATCATAATCAAAGGATTTCCAAAGGAGTTAGCCGAGGATCTCAGGGAACTTCGGTTGGAGATTATTCCCAAAGGCTTTGTTGCAGCAATGGAAGTTCAGTGCATATTGTTGGGAAAGAATCCGTGAAGCTCAGAAGGATGACAAAGAGATTGTTGTGGTAAAAGAGAGGATGAGCAAAGGAAAGGCCAAAGGTTTTCGTGAGGATGAGCATGACACCTTATGGTTTGAGGACCGTGTATATGTGCCCAATAATGCAAAGATCAGGAAGTAAATACTTCAGGAGGCTCGTGACTCACCATACTCGATACACCCCAGAAACAACAAGATGTATTTGGATTTGAAGGAACGTTTCTGGTGGACGGAGATGAAGAAGGATATTGCCGAGTATGTAGCCGTATGTGATGTATGCCAGAGAGTAAAGGCAGAGCATCAGAAGCCAGCCAGATTACTACAGCCTATGCTGATACCCGAATGGAAGCAGGATAAGCTTGGCATGGATTTCATTACCGGATTTCCCAGAACCCGACCGGGATATGATTCTATCTGGGTAGTAGTTGACTCGCTTGACCAAAGTGGCTCACTTTATCCCAGTGAAAACCACCTATACAAGGGCGAAGTTGGCCAAGATATATATGACCAGGACCATATGTTTGCATGGAGTTCCGAGGACCATCGTATCAGATAGAGGAACACAGTTTACCTCAAAGTTTTGGAATCAGTTGCACCAGACTTTGGGTACTAGGCTAGAGTTCAGTACAGTCTTTCATCCGTAGACAGATGGTCAGACCGAGAGAGTCAATCAGATTCTGGAGGACATGTTGAGAGCGTGTGCGCTAAATTATGGATCTAGTAGGGATGATAATCTACCTTATGCAAAGTTCTCATACAACAACAGTTACCAAGCCAGTTTGAAGATGGCCCTTTTGAAGCTTTGTATGGGAGAAGGAGCCAGACACCGTTGATGTGGGATGAAGTTGGATACCGTCAGTTGTTTGGACCAAATGTGATCAAGGAGTCAGAAGAGAATGTTAAGTTGATTTGAGATAGACTGAAGGTAGCTCAGTCCAGGCAGAAGAGTTATGCAGACTCAAAAACGCAAGGAGGTAGTCTATGAAATTGGAGACAGAGCATGTCTTCGTGTGTCCCCTCTATGTGGAATTAAATGAATTGGAGTTAAGGGAAAGTTAGCCCCGAGAATTGTAGGACCATACGGAGTTTTGAAGCGTATGGGAGAAGTGGCCTACAAGTTGGAATTACCCGAAGGACTGTCAGGAGTTCATGATGAGTTTCACGTTTTCCAGTTGAAGAAGTGCCATGCAGAGATGGCCAATATTCCCCTGTAAGGATGCTTGACCCTGGAAAGGATAATGATGTTCCACGAAGTGGAGTATGGACTTCATAAGTATAAGTTTTTTTACCTCGGTATGTGCGATATTTCACGAGGATGAAGAGATGAATTACTATTGGATATAAAGGAGGTATGATGTTGGAAATATGGATCAATGGAAATTCCATGATGAGTCTGAGTAATCATGTCCTAGTTTGGTGCCAATAGAAGGAAGAAGGATAGTACAATTGGATGGATTTAAGAATACTAGGAAGTTGGAAGTTGGAATAATGATCAGTTCCCCGATGATGAATTCAAGGTTTGCAAGTGATGAGATGAGCCATAACCCACAGGCCCCAGGACCTGCCAAGAAGCAAGCACACTCTTGCTGAAGGAAAAACCCTCGAAGAAGTTACGATTTTATCGATAGACAATCTTATAGGAGTAATGCAAAACCTGAGAGTGTGAAGAAACGATAGATGTTTGTCCAGCTTGCAGAATTAATGGATTTATCCGAACTTGGTTCGTCGACAAGAGAAATTCTGCAATGCTTGTGAGGATGACCAAGTGTTAGAATGCGAGATTCGCTAAACCGTATACAAGGTAATGATTTGGGTGCGGGATGGATTGATCACCATACCGACTTACTCTTATTATTCGCTTTGCTATATGGGATGGTAAATCTGAGTGACTTACCTATAGTAGAGTGACGACGATCAAAACCTTGTTTAAACCTTAGAATGGTATAAGATTTTTTTCCCCTTGTTCAAGGCTGTTTTTGCCAACCGTAGGTTATACGATGAGGATCAACCCAGACCCATTTCCTGTAGGGGAAACCATAAATTGTTGACCACCATGAGATATCGATAGTTGTTTAGTTTTGGCGCCAGACCCGTCAGCTAAGAAGACCCGATCTCAGAATAACCTTACCAAGAGGAAAGGACAGAAGAATTGAGGAAAAGGTTATGCCACTACCGGAAGAGCCCAAAGAAGGAATTATCCTTACGATCTGAGAAGACCGACACTGTCAAGAATAAGGATGGAGTATATGAGTTTTGATGGAACCATAACAATGAATTTAAGGGTGGTAGCACCCCAGACCCCGAAGACGATCGATAGATTTTGAGAAGAGCCCGAACCTAACCTATTTCTTTCTAGCCTCTCCGAATCTCGAGGACGAGATTCATTTTAAGGGTGGTAGGTCTGTAACATCCCAAAATTCTAAATTTTGGAATGTTATAATAAATAGATAGATTGTTTCATTGTTGTGTGATTGATTGACTGAAAGTGAGTGAATTCGAAACTGTTTTGAAAGTTAAATGAGAGGGAATAAAAGGAATTACCCAAACTTTCATTTTGCATTCATGATCTCTGTGAATTCAAATTCTTTTCACCACAAAACCCTGGAGAGAAGATGACATGACTTCTTCCATTTATTTGAATGAAGGGGGTGTTTGAACATTATTTGAATTCTATTGGAAATATTTTCCAATTCTGAAACTTTATGCAACTCCATGATTTTCACGAGAGAAGATAAATGACTTCTTCAAATTATGAAATATGAGTTGGGAGTTTCAAAGAATTAAATTCAAAGTTCTTTTGAATTTATTTTCAATTTGGAGTTATTTGAGTTTTATTCAAATTATTTTTCTCCAAAATAAAATATATGGAAATTAGGGTAACATGATTCCCTACATCAGAAAATTGGAGATAAATAAATTCGAAGTCATTTTGGTATTTTTAAAAATGATTTTTATTGGACTTTATTAGAGTAGGAGCACTATTTGAATTATTAGAAATTGTGTATATTTTATTTAATGCTAGAAAAATGTCCATGTTGTAGAAAAAGTTTTTCTGAAAATTTTGATATATTATATGACTATACAATATATATTTTTATTTTGCTTTTATTCTTTGTATTAAAAAAATGTTTATTTAAAAAAAAAGTTCACCCGCCGCCGAACTGGGTCGGCCCAACGGGCCAAGCCCAGCCCAGCGCGCCGCGTCGCTCGGCCCCGACCTCCCGTCGGACTCCAGCAACCGCACGCCGCCGCCACTGTCGTGGCCGAGCCGGACGCCTTCCGCTGCCGCCTTTGCCTTGCCCCTCGCCCACGCTGCCCTCCTCTCCTTAAATACCGACCTCGGGCCCCGTTTATCTCCTCTTCCGCCGCAACCGCCGCCCTGGCCGGAGCTCCCGTCCCCGCCAGGATCTGCCGCCGCCGCCACTCCGCCGCACCGCTGCCCTACGCCGCCCGCGACGCCTCCAGCCGCTGCCGTCTTGCCCCGCCGTCTGCAACACCGCCCGCGCCGCGCAACCCCATCACCGGACTCGCCGGAGCCGCCGCCCGCCGCCCGCTGTTCGCCGTCCCGCTGGCGGTTTTCTCCGCCTAAACCGCCGAGCCAGCCGAACCGGTAAAACCGTCGAACCGTAGGTTGGTTTTTTTAGTTTTTCTTCTAAAAACCCGGTTTAGTTTTTTTATTTAGGGCTATTCAAAGAACGTTCTCTGTTTAGAACTAGTTAGCGAACGTTCATTATTTAGTTCTTTTCTTTTTCTGTTAGTTTTAATCAGGGACATATTTGTAGTAGTTCTTTTACAATTTAGCCCCTGGGTTTCAAACGACCACATCTTTTAGCCCATTTATCCAAATCTAACGAAACCAACGCCCACTTCTTCGTTACGATCTCCCCTATCCAGTAATCCATCTCAAACATGTTTTTGAAAGTTTAAAATTTTGAATTAGACCAGATTTGAATTCAAACTTCGTTTGATCGTAACTTGAGTTCTATAACTCCGTTTCAGTTGATTCTTTTTGAAAATTAAAGCTCTTGACCTAAACTTTCTGATAAGGCCAAATTCACATAATTTTGGTACAGTTAGAAATTGTTTTATGTTGCAAGAGTTATTTGCTTGGTTTTGATGTTTTCCGAACTGTCTTCTTCGATCTTTCTGATCTTTTGAGTGAGTGCTTATGTGTGGTTACTATTGCTTGCTTACGATAGATTGACCGAAGTGTGACGAGTAGAACTATCAAGAGTTATGGGTGTGAATCATCTTCATCAACAGTGCAGGCAAGTTCACACTTTGATCATATCCCTTTTATACCAAGTTTTTACGCATTAGTTCCACCCTCAAACATTGCATGGTTAGGATTGATAACATGTGGGTATTGGGAACTAGTTGATGAGGTAGGAACCTATTGCCCTGCATTAAAACCTTGGGAGTTACTATTACGCTATGCTTATATTGCCATGCTATGCTCATAGACGTGGATTGGGTTTTTGAGAGTATTCATGACAGATATGAGATTGTTAATTAATGGTTTACTTAAGGTGGTAACTTAAACACACATCTGGGTGGATTGAGGTACCTGGTTATTCCAGGATTGCCTGTCTAGGCACCTGGGTAGACCAGGACTGCCTGTTTTTTCTATTGACCGCCACCCAGGCTCAAAGGGATCATGAGATTATTCATACTAGAAACTTCCGTGTGCAGCCACAAGCCATTATGCGCTCTGGCATAGTTGATTAAGTCGTGCGAACTCTTACAGGGTAGACTAGCAGATGTAGGGGAAAGTAGGTGTACCAGTCTATCCATCGTAAGGTGCTAGCGCTTTTGAAAGACTATGTCTCGGTCATCCGTTTTTCAAACACCATGTAGTGCGAGAAATCCAACGGAGGCGATCGAGTCTTGTGAGGAAAAGTGCGCAAACCTCTGCAGAGTGTACAAACTAATCATGATTAGCCGTGTCCCCGGTTGTGGACATCTTGAGTATCTAGTTCTTGGATTATCATGTTGATCTCATCATGTTACTTTAATTAACTCTGGTGGGTTTTAATGATGATACTTAATTGGGATTGAGAATGCTGCAGCCATTCTCAATGTTTAACAACCACCATGATAGTTAAATAAATTTATTCCTTTGCAGTAGGGAAAAATTGGCTTTTCGCAAAAACCTTATAACCATAGAGCTTTTCCACCAGCCAGATATGCATGTAGTGATAGCCATTATTCATCATTGCTCTACAGTGTGAATTTGCCAGTACATTTAATGTACTGACTCTTTGTGGCTGCAACGTCTCATGTTGCAGGATTATCTTACAACGAGTAAGAGATACGTTAGGGTTACGATTTCTACACTCAACGTTGCCGTTGGTGTTGATGGGAATCCACAACCTTGTTGCTTCCGCTATATTTGGATTGAGGTAATAGTATTTACGTTACTTTATACATGTGATTTACCTCTGTTATAAATCCTCGAGTATTGTGTGTGTCAGCATACCGATCCAGGGATGACACTTAAGCACAGAGACTTGATACATTCGGGTCGGGTCGCTACATCGGGTCCTGCCAGGAACTCGCCCCGCTCCCCCTCTCCTTTTCCCTTGGCCTGGAACACGACCACAAGTGCCCTAGACACGCCCCAAAGTGCCCGTATGGCCTCTGTCGATGCCCCAGGCCATGGCCATGAGCTCCGCCTACGGCGCACCTGGACTCACCACATAAGGCCGCCCCAGGCCTCCCTCTGGATCCCCTATGCCCTCTATCCCTCTCGTGCACCCCCTGGACTGACCCACTCCCATCCTCGTGCTCTTCATAGCCCTCCATGGCCGTAGAGCCACCGCCAGCCCCTGGCTAAATTCGGGCTATCTCGAGCCTCCGTTCTCTCCCTATCCACTCCAGTGCCCTCATACCACCACCTCGAGGCCTTCCATCACCGTCGTTCATCCCTGGGAACGCTGCATGCTCGTGGCCAAAGATGGCCGACGACCTCCTATGCGGCCGTCCAAGCCGTCGCCGCTACGGCCCTTATCCGCGTGCGCAAAGCACCTAGGTGGATGCGGCGCAGCCTCCTGAGCTCCTGCATAGCCAGAGCGTCACTGGAGGTGCCTCGTAGCGCCGGCACTCGTCGTTAGGGCTCTCTACTCCCTCGGCCAGGCGAGCACGCGGGAGGAAGACGAAGACGGAGGCCCTGCAAGCGGGCCACGCTCGTCAGTGGCCCAACCATCGAGCCACGCTGGCAAGTGGAGGCTGGTTCGCCCTCTCCCGCGTCCCTGCAGCGAAGGCACACTGCGCCTAGGCGCCTTCCAGGTCGCCCAGTCGTCCGCGCGGCTGAGCCACTAGGCCGCCCCACTTCTATCTTCCGCCCGGTGCGCTGCATAAGGGTAAAGCCCTTTGCCATTTCCTTTTTCTTTTCCTGATAGCTGGTAAAATCTCTAGAGAATTCAAATGGACTCCAAATTTGATGATTCAAATTTCTAGTAGCTCATAAAATCATGGTCTATCTCATGGTGCAATTTTCACATTTTCCAAGAACTTTTTCTTCACACATATTTAATTAAAACCCATTTTCCATTTTTGTGATGAACTTTAGAAAATCACAAAGAGCTCAAATTTGATCCAAATGCCATGATTCAAATTTGCAGATACATCTAAGTTCATAACTTAGGTTATGAACATTTTGCTTAATACTTTCTGTACCCCACAAAATAATGAGCC
Source organism: Aegilops umbellulata (assembly GCA_032464435.1). Classification (NCBI taxonomy): domain Eukaryota; kingdom Viridiplantae; phylum Streptophyta; class Magnoliopsida; order Poales; family Poaceae; genus Aegilops; species Aegilops umbellulata. The sequence goes on from CP136055.1 coordinate 204,914,872, forward strand.
ATTTATTCATGTTTGTCAACTTTGCAAATCCATAGAATATTCATTTGAACTGCAAATCCAGTGAAACCAAATCATAGATGCTTCTAAAATCATCTTTTGTTAAATGAGTGCCTCTTCTTATTTTTCAAAATAATGTTTTTGTACACTTCTTGCAAATCCATTAATCCCTTGATTCCATCGGATTGTAATGTTCAGAAATATCCACGGATCCAATTCCAATGAAACCACCCTGGTTATTTCCCATATAACCAGAGAAGTCCTAGAAAATTCAACTTCATATTTTTAGCGCACTTTTATTTCCTGCCTTGTTGTGTTGCTTACTATGATTGTTTCCGATGTTAGTTGACAAAGTAGACGAAATACTCAAAGATGGACCAAAAGATTTGAAGACTCTGATGAACCAGGCAAGAAGCCCTTTGACCTTGATGAACCCTTTAAAATCATAAAAGCATTTCCATTGTTTCATCGAGTGCATGGTATATCTTGAATGGCAACTTGCTAGGCTTGCCTCCGATGCATACCCCATTGATACTTGCATTGTTCATGACTCTATCCTTGTTTAGAGTTGTGTTGATGGGTTGTATAGATATTCTATAGTAAATTGCTACGCTTAGTGGGTCAGGGTTATGCATGGAAAGAAACAAGTGTGGTTTGACATACTTGCAAACAACCCAAGTGGTGCCACTAATTACCCTGGGAGATGATGATGAATTAGGTCACTACTTCGTGGAGAGGTAGTGTGTCGAGGTTTGATGAAAGTGTTGTTTACAGAGACAGATTCGATTTAAGATTATCTACCATCCCAACCAAACAAGAACAACCACACTACCCCATATGGGACGGGGCATTATTGATTACCTAGTTCGTGCTAGCATGGATGCCCAGATTACTAGTGATGTGGTCACTCTCGGGACGGGGTCGTGCTTGGATAGGCGGCCATGACTGTTTTCACAGGGCACCGGACACACCGTTGGTTGTGATGAATATGGGAGCGTGGCTCCACCAAATTAAATTGTGAAAATGTTTGGCACGGGGGCTGTTACCAATCGAGTGGACTCTATGTTGGTCACGACTAGGGAAAGGTAGTGATCGGGTGCTTACCATGGGTACTTAAGGTACCGCGGGTCATGGATGACACGGAAGCTTCCCGGATCTTGTGGGTGAAGTGTACAACCTCTGCTGAGTGTCAAACTATTTCGAATAGTCGTGTCCACGGTCAAGGAAAGTTGGGTGGTGCTGTGTAGACTATATCCATATGTTTCTGACAAACAACACGGTTTGGTAATATTGTTGATGTGATTCATGAGGAAGTCACGATGAGCTTGAGCATGAGTTTTTCATAACTCTTTCTCGATGTCGATGTCTATAACCTCCTGATACTTGTTGCAGACACATTCATGTCCTTGATAAGTGGTTATCATACTTGCATGAGAAAAACTAGCTTTCCGCAAAAATGCCAATTTAGCAATAGTTCCTTGCATAATTATTCTCTTATCACCCTTGGGTTGCTTGTGAGTACATTCAAACGTACTCACTGGCTTGTCCCTGGCTATTTAGTTGGCCAGGCTTGAGAGAGCAGGTATACGAAGAAGAGTTCTTTGGTGACGACATGCGAGCTAGGACGCTTCCCAGTCAGAATGCCTGTAGGGTTAAGGCAAATGGCATGGGTCCAAGTTATCGACGAAGATTACCGCTGCAAAGTTATACTCAAGACTTGACCATAATGGTCATAACTTATGTAAGATGATATGTATGGATGTAAGACTCTTGTTATTCAGCTTCTGTGTGTTCAGTGAGCATTGATCTCTGGGATCACTGCACACATGCACTCGGTGATCACGAATTATGAGTCGGGGTCCCCACAACTGTTTTCTTATGTGAATGCCATTGTGTGTCTAATATAGATTTTCATCGGAGTGACGAATAGTTCTACCAAGTTCTTTTCTGAGAGCGATACTAATCTTCATCAACCTACCATGCAAGTTCACTTTGAACATGATTTTCATACCTATGTTTTTACTGCATTTAGTGTCACCATTCATAATCCCTCCAGTAGTTATATTGACTTATTGTAGTTGAGTAGAATTCATGAGGTTGGAACCCATCACCCTGTTACCAAGCCCGGGACGTTGTCTAGTTTCAATGCTACGCTAATGTACACGGGGTTGGTATGAGTGCTCGGAAGTGGTGTGAGGATGAAGAACACTACGTCAATGACGACAACTCCATGATGGCATCTGCAAGGACAACATCTTCAAGGCCAAGACTTCAAGACTCAAGACAAGAATTCCATATACCTCTAGGAGGAGAATGGTTAAGAAGGGTACATTGGTGCGTCCAGTACTCAGTGATTCCGGAGAAGCGTTGTGATATCATGCAGAAAGCTCCACCCAGGCTAAAAGAGACGGGAGAATACTTGATGCTCGGAAGCTTACCTGTGCAACCGCATGTCACTATGGGCTCTGGTGATAGAGGCAAAGGTGTCCCGTCTTTCGATGAGATGGTGGCTATCGTTTTGGAGGAAGTCGACTTTGACGATCCGACTACGAACGTGCGAGGACGTCGTGCCTTAGCAATCGCTAAACCAACTACGAGAGGTTATTGACCACGAAGGTCTGTTTCCTGCAGGCAAACGAAGAACAAGCAAGAAAGTAAGATTGCAATCTGGATATTGCGAATATAAGAGGAAAGCTTTATTGATCAAGGTGGGGTTCTGTGACGCCTTGGTCTGGTCGTTGAACACAAACGAAGTACGCGAAGTTGCAGCTATGGCGAACTTTCAATCTAAACAAAACCCAAAGTCTAAACGATGCCCTAGGGGCTGTATATATGGAGGAAGGGGGGGATTTCGTGGCCCTTGGAGGAGGGTCCGAAACCCAGCCTAACTCTTGTTTCCCCACACATACGGACTCTAAAAACAGCCTATATTGAAGTATTTTGAAATTACATGCGCCTGGCCCAAAAAGAAGGTGACGCAGCACCTAGAATAGCCTCTGGACGAAAATTATGAAGTGGCATCTTGTATATTTCGTCCAAGGCTTCATGCACTCATTATGGTGGCTTCAAAGTCCTGAAATCATCACTTGAAACTTTGTTCTTGTCTCCCTTGCGCATGCCATCAACTCCATGCTTGTTCTTGCTCCAATGATCATCCTTCTCCAAGCTAGGCCCTTCATTTGTAAGCAAAACAAATGTATCCAATTTAGGCAGCATCATATTCTCATAAACATTAGAGTCATTACCAAGAAACGAAAGTACCTGATAATTCAATTGGCGTGCGCGAGCTCTAGTAATTGGTCCAGTATCTATAGCAGCAGGGGCTGTGGGTGTAACAATGGTATTGATGTCCTCATCATCCTCCCCTTCTTTAAATAAAGTCGTCCTCGACAGAAGCTCATCTTCCTCACCCAAATAAGGCTTCAAATCTGCAATGTTAAAAGTGGGACTAACCCCAAAATCTGCAGGCAACTCAAGTTTATATGCATTATCATTTATTTTCTCTAACACCTTAAAAGGACCATCAGCACGTGGCATTAGCTTTGATTTGCGCAAATTAGGAAATCTATCCTTACGCAAATGTAACCAAACAAGATCTCCAGGTGCAAACACAACATGTTTTCTACCCTTATCTCCAGCAAGTTTATATTTAGCATTCATACGCTCAATGTTTTCCTTAGTTAACTCATGCATTTTTAAAATCAATTCAGCACGTTCTTTAGCATCAAAATTAACCTTCTCCGAAGATGGAAGAGGCAACAAATCAGTAGGTGCACGAGGTAGGAAACCATACACAATTTCAAAAGGGCACATCTTAGTAGTAGAATGCAATGAACGATTATAAGCAAATTCAATATGAGGCAAGCATTCTTCCCACATTTTCTTATTATTCTTCAAAACAGCCCTAAGCATAGTAGACAATGTTCTATTGACTACTTCAGTTTGTCCATCAGTTTGCGGGTGACAAGTAGTACTAAAAAGCAGTTTAGTCCCCAACTTAGCCCATAAACATCTCCAAAAGTGGCTAAGAAATTTAGTATCACGATCTGAAACAATAGTATTTTGCACACCATGCAAGCGAATAATTTCATGAAAGAACAAATCAGCAACATTAACAACATCATCGCTTTTATGACATGGTATAAAGTGTGCCATTTTCGAGAATCTATCCATGACAAAATATACTATCCCTCCCCTTCTTTGTTCGAGGTAAACCTAAAACAAAGTCCAGAGATATATCCTCCCAAGGAACACTAGGTACAGGCAAAGGCATATATAAACCATGAGGATTGAGTCGTGACTTAGCTTTTTGACATGTAGTGCAGCGAGCAACAAAACGCTCAACGTCCCGTCTCATCTTTTGCCAAAAGAAATGTGTAGCAAGTATATCCTCCGTCTTCTTCATCCCAAAGTGTCCCATTAGTCCTCCTCCATGCGCCTCCTGCGACAACAAAAGACGAACAGAGCTAGCTGGAATGCATAGCTTGTTAGCACGAAACACAAATCCATCGTTAACGACGAACTTGTTCCATCTTCTTCCTTCTTTACAATTCTGCAATACATCTTTAAATTCAGCATCATGCACATATCGATCTTTGATGGTCTCCAAACCAAATATTTTAAAGTCAAGTTGTGAAAGCATAGTATAACGACGAGACAATGCATCAACAATAACATTTTCTTTACCCTTCTTGTGTTTAATGACATAAGGGAAAGTCTCAATGAATTCAACCCATTTAGCATGTCTACGGTTCAGTTTAGCTTGACTTTTAATGTGTTTCAAAGATTCATGATCAGAATGTATAACAAATTCTTTGGGCCATAAATAATGTTGCCATGTTTCTAAGGTCCGAACAAGAGCATATAATTCTTTATCATAAGTAGAATAGTTCAGACTAGGCCCACTCAATTTTTCAGAAAAGTATGCAACAGGTTTGCCATCTTGTAATAACACACCTCCTAATCCAATTCCACTAGCATCACATTCAAGCTCAAAAGTCTTATTAAAATCAGGAAGTTGAAGTAAAGGAGCATGTGTCAACTTATCTTTCAATACCGTGAAGGCTTCTTCCTGTGCGGTACCCCAAACAAAAGGCACATCCTACTTTGTAAGCTCATTGAGAGGTGCAACAATGGTGCTAAAGTCTCTCACAGAACGCCTATAGAAACCAGCGAGTCCCAGAAAACTCCTCACTTGTGTGACCGTTTTGGGCTGCGGCCATCTCTCAATAGCTTCCATCTTGGCTTTATCAACTTCAATTCCCTGTGGAGCAACAACATAGCCAAGAAAAGACACTCGGTCGGTGCAAAAGGTGCACTTCCCAAGGTTACCAAACAAACGTGCATCACGTAGAGCATTAAAAACAACATGTAAATGTTCCAAATGTTCTTCCAAAGATTTGCTATAAATCAGTATATCATCAAAATAGACTACCACAAATCGTCAATTGAAAGGACGTAAAACTTCGTTCATTAGTCTCATGATAGTACTAGGTGCATTAGTTAACCCAAAAGGCATGACTAACCACTCATATAAACCAAACTTAGTTTTAAATGTTGTTTTCCATTCATCTCCCAATTTCATACGAATTTGATGGTATCCACTACGCAAATCAACTTTGAAGAATATTGTAGAGCCACTCAATTCATCAAGCATATCATCTAGTCTAGGAATAGGATGACGATAACGAATAGTAATATTATTAATGCCTCTACAATGAACAGACATACGCGATGTACCATCCTTTTTAGGCACTAGTATAATAGGAACAACACAAGGACTAAGAGATTCGCGTATATAACCTTTGTCGAGCAGCTCCTATACTTGGCACATAATCTCCTTCGTCTCCTCTGGATTGGTACGGTATGGTGCACGGTTGGGTAGCGATGCACCGGGAATTAAGTCAATTTGATGCTCAATCCCTCGAATAGGTGGTAATCCTGGTGGTAATTCTTGTGGGAAGACGTTAGCATACTCCTGCAAAATGTTAGTGACAGCATGGGGCAAAGAGGAAGGCACGTCCTCGAATGAAAATAATGCCTCTTTGCACACAAAAGCATAGCAAAAAGATTTGCTAGAATCTACCTCATCAATATCAGATTTGGTTGCAAGTAAACATGCACTTTTCAATTTAATTTCAGAAGCAACACTAGATGGTTTATTAGGAGGCTTCATTTGTTGCTCAAATTCTTTTTCCACAATCTGATTTTCACTCTTATTTTTCTCCTGTTTTGCTTTATTAGCTCTATTAATATCATCTTTCAAAATGGAATCAGGAGTCATAGGAAGCAAAGTAATATTTTTGTCCTTATGAACAAGAGTATACTGATTGTTTCTACCATGGTGTACAGAATTTTTATCAAATTGCCATTGTCTACCAAGTAATAAGGAACATGCTTGCATAGGTACCACATCACAATCAACATAATCAGCATATGTAGAGATACTAAAATGCATACGAACAGTACGTGTTACCTTAACCTTGCCGCTGTTGTTGAACCATTAGATGTAGTAAGGATGTGGATGTGGTCTTGTGGTGAGAGATAGCTTCTCCACCATCTCCATGCTAGCCAAGTTGTTGCAGCTCCCTCCATCTATGATGTCGCGAATAGAACGTTCCTTCACAACTCCCTTTGTATGGAACAAATTATGCCTCTGATTTTGCTTAGCTTGTGTAACATGCACACTCAAAACACGTTGACGAACTAAACATTCATACCTGTCAGCATCTTCAGCAGCCATGTATTGCGTCTCATGATCAGAATCATCTCCACCGTGTTCTTCATGTGTAATAAGAGCCAAAGTCTCCTCATCATAGTCACTAGCGGACTCATAACCACCATCCTTAGAAACAATCATCACACGCTTAGATGGGCATTCTCTCGCATAATGACCTCCACCCTTGCAACGTCGACAAATAATATCATGTGTTTGCCCTGTTGATGCCATGGATGAAGAAGACCTCTTTGCAGGCCCAGAAGGTGTGCTCTTGGCAGATAGTGGTGATTGTGCCTACTTTACTGTATCACGGTTGGTGGTGGCAGCCGACGGAGGTGCCGGTGTAGCAGAACGTGTGGAAGTAGATGATGCACGTGGTGTCAATGATGAAGGTCGACCTACAGAAAAGTTAGTTCGCGCCAATGCCTATCGATCCTGCACTTGACGTTCAGTTTTACAAGCAAGATGGAATAAACGAGTGATATTATTATAATCCTTATAGTCTAGAATGGTCTGAATCTCTCTATTTATTCCACCCAGAAAACGTGCAAGCATAGCTTCATTCTCCTCAACAATACCGCATCTAATCAAGCCAGTTTGTAATTCCTGATAATATTCTTCTACCAAATTTTTGCCTTGTCTTAAGCGCTGCAATTTTTGAAGTAATTCACGTTGATAATATGGTGGAACCCAACGAGTACACATAGCAGTTTTCAAAGCAGTCCAAGTAGCTGGAACAGGATATAATCTACAATGTTCAGACCACTAAACACATGCAAAGCTAGTGAAAGCACAAATAGCAGCAGGAACACGTCTCTCCTCAGGATATTGTAAACATGTAAATCGTTGTTCAGTTTCTAACTCCCAAGTAAGATATATATCAGGAACATATCTACCCTCCAATGGTGGAATATTCAATTTCAGTTTAGGGAGATGGTCATGATCTCATACCTGAGGGGGAGCCCTAACATTGCCATTATTTGCATGTGGACGACCTGGTGGTTGTGGTGCTGGTGGTGGCACGTAGTTCTGATGTTGATCAACCTCATCCTCGTAATCTCCCACATAATCATCCTCCCCCACATCAGCAGCTGGAGCCACAGAAGTATCAACAGCAGCACCAACAGCTTGGCCAGGCTAAAGAGGAACACGGTTCGCTTGGCGGAGGGCTGTTTCGCGATGTGGAGGTAGTCGTTGTTGCTGTTTTAGAGGTGCGTTAGGTGCACCCGGTGGTGGTGGTGGTAGACACGCGACCAATTCATTAAACTTGTTATCGAGCTTTGTTTTGAACGCCTTCTCAATGCCATCTATCTTCTCCATGGCCTCTTCAAATCTATTTAGCACATCTTCCACCTGTCCACTCATCATTTGTTGAAACTTATCATGTAACGCTTTGTTTGTCATGTTCTCCCAGTCAGTCTCGTCGTCTTGGGATCCTGGCATGGTTAGCAGCAATAGAAACACACAAGAATATGATCCTACAGACTACTAACAAGTGGTGGTGGTGGCGGGTGTCACAAATCCGTCAAGCAAATCTCAAATTCTTACCAGTTCTTATCCAGCACTAGGCGGTGATCGGCAACCGATGTAGTCAAAACTCTCAAAGCTTGGATAGAGCGATTACCAAGGAGAGTCAAACGCACGATGTAGATGTATGTGGAGCTGGGAAGGCTTTTAATATGGTAGCAAAAAGGGTCAGCAATAATCAATTTAGAGATGCAAAGTTGAATAGACGCTCAACGACGGTACTGTGCTGGTCCTAGGCTAGACCGCGCTAGAGACGCGAGCCTAGAACACTAACAAAATCACGGCGCTGCACGTAAACAAGGGAGGAGCACACTCTGAATTTTTTTTCTCTTTTTTTTCTTCTTTTCTTTGCACTATTTTTTCCTCTTTTTTTTGCTCCGCAACAATTTTTTTCGAAAAAGTCTACAAATGGTCTAAAAACTGCCTAGCCAGAATTTTCCAGACTTAGTTTTTTTTTAAACTGGAACTATTTTTCTTCTGCGGATGGCTCGGATGTTGGGGAGTCCTACTCTGTCACGACTGGGTGTATCACGTGATCTGGAAATCAAGAACAAAGCAACAATTACTGGACTCGGACTAGGACTCGTGGTGGAGATGAATCTGGTGGAAACTCGGACTGGTGGCGGATATTTGCAGGGCGATGGAACACGGACTGGTGGCGAATCTGTGATAGAGGTGGACTCGGATTAGCGTGATGGCAGTGGATATGTGGTATATGGTAGCGGCGATGACGATGGTGGTATGTGGCATCGGTGATGACGATGGTGGTATATGGCAGCGGTGATGATGATGATGCGGTGGTGATATATGGCAGCGGCGACGTGACAACCTGTGAACAGAACTCGAAACTCTAAAGGAGTAGATGCTAAGACCAGCAACTTGACACGATGATGCAACCGCAAATTCAACAAAGCAAATACAGAAAAGATTATGCAAAGGCTCAGATTGGTTCGGATACGATGAACTAACCCTAATTTTTTTGGCTTTTTTGTGTGGACTGTCGGTATGAAAACAGACTCGATCTAAACTATGAAAAACTGTAAAATCTCACCGAGCAACCTGGGAATCTGATACCACTTGATAGAGGCAAAGGTGTCCCGTCTTTTGATGAGATGGTGTCTATCGTTTTGGAGGAAGTCAACTTTGACGATCCGACTACGAACGTGCGAGGACGTCGCGCCTTAGCAATCGCTAAACCAACTCCGAGAGGTTATTGACCACGCTGGAGCACGATCAACCTGACCATGAAGGTCTGTTTCCTGCAGGCAAACGAAGAACAAGCAAGAAACTAAGATTGCAATCTGAATATTGCGAATATAAGAGGAAAGCTTTATTGATCAAGGTGGGGTTCTGTGACGCCTTGGTCTGGTCGTTGAACACAAACGAAGTACGCGAAGTTGCAGCTATGGCGAACTTTTAATCTAAACAAAACCCAAATTCTAAACGATGCTCTAGGGGCTGTATATATGGAGGAAGAGGGGGGGAAATTCGTGGCCCTTGGAGGAGGGGTCTGAAACCCACCCTAACTCTTGTTTGCCCACACATACAGACTCTAAAAACAGCCTATATTGAAGTATTTTGAAATTACATGGGCCTGGCCCAAAAAGAAGGTGACGCAGCACCTAGAATAGCCTCTGGACGAAAATTATGAAGTGGCATCTTGTATATTTCGTCCAAGGCTTCATGCACTCATTATGGTGGCTTCAAAGTCCTGAAATCATCACTTGAAACTCTGTTCTTGTCTCCCTTGCGCATGCCATCAACTCCATGCTTGTTCTTGCTCCAATGATCATCCTTCTCCAAGCTAGGCCCTTCATTTGTAAGCAAAACAAATGTATCCAGTTTAGGCAGCATCATATTCTCATAAACATTGGAATCATTACCAAGAAACGAAAGTACCTGATAATTCAATTGGCGTGCGCGAGCTCTAGTAATTGGTCCAGTATGTATAGCAGCAGGGGCTGTGGGTGTAACAATGGTATTGATGTCCTCATCATCTGGCTTGGTTGACCTTAGTGGTGACTCTGGCTAGGACGGTGCTAGCAGATGTAGAACTAGGATAGGATTGGATGAGCACCAGACAGTGGTCAGATTAACTCTTCGGAAGACCATGTTTCGACCATCTTGTTCTCAAACACCCTGAAGTGCGAGAACATAAAAAGAGGGATCGAATCTTGCGGGTAAAGTGCACAAACCTCTACAGAGGGTTAAGACCTAATTGATTAGCCATGTCCCCGGTTATGGACAATTTGAGCATCTGGACTTGGATCTATCTTGGAACTCTCAACACCGGACTGATAACTTAATTGTGGGCAACTTATGATGATATGGGGTATGAGACATCGATTGGCGGAACTATGTCATGATAGAAAACTCCGTAGTATAGAATCCTGATATTCCTTTGATGTAGGAAAAAATAAAACAAGATTTTGCGCAAAAAAAACTCAGACACAGATCCACAAAGCCATATTGCATATAGTATATTTTTATCATCTGTTTTTCTTACAGTGATCTTGCCGGTACATTCAATGTACGGACCTACACGGCTGCAACGTATCATGTTGCAAATATTTCCTCGACGAGTAAGAGTTACGATACAGGTTACGGTCTACACTCAACTTGCCGATGACGTTGATGGGTATCCACACCCGTTCATTGTTTCCGGTGAGACTTATAAGGTATATATCAGTTTTACGTTATTTATACATGTGATTGCACTTTGATATATACATTAATGTACTGTGTGTGCCATCATACTGATCCAGGTATGGCATAGATACATAGAGGCTTGACCATCTGAGGCCGGGTCGCTATAGAGATGGTATCAGAGCACATGTTGACTATAGGACGTAACACTAGTAACTGGAAAGCCCCTAGGACATGAAATCTCTAAAACTTTATTTTCAAAAGACCCTTGCTTCTCATCTTTTCTGCTTTATGAAATACTTGCTCTTACCTCCAATAGCCAGAGTATAACCTTTTCCCTTTTGACAACACGGAGGATCAACTGAAGTCACTCCAAGAAGTACAAGATATCGGACAACTAATGGTCATTTCAGAGTGACGAGGATTTCACCATGCGTTGGAAGAATTGCAGCTTCAACAAAATAAGACTCCGAAGACTCCGAAGTCTTGAAGAATTGGAGAACTCCGAAGATTTATTTGACCGTTAGAAGACTAAAAACCCCTGTTATATGCTTAAGTTAGATGCGACGATTTGTGAGCTGTCATTTGTTTGATGTTTTTTTTTTCGACAGCCACAAAATAAGACCCATTTCTTCAAAACTATTGTTTGTATTGTGTGGTTCCCCCTCTTTTCTTCTCTCCTATCTCATCCCAAAACCCTTGGACCCAATAGATGAGGAATGAAGATGGACTGTTGCTCTCTGAACAAATGACTCAATTGGAGGAAGAGCTATGGATTCAAAACATGGAGGATCACTTTGGAAAAAATCTGATTACAAGGAAGTATGAGGTTCAATATGCTATTCAGTATTTTACCGAGAGTGCTGCAACCTGTTGGAAAATGCATCAAGCCATACAAGGATGCAACGGAGCAAAAACTTGGGAGGAATTCGACAAGACTGTGTTGAGATCTCGTCTTATTGGGAAGCACTATGATAACCCAAAGAAGCAAACTTGTGCATGCAAGATATGTGGTGAAATAGGACACACTAGGAGGAACACAAGGATGGATGCCCACATTGTGAGGAGAATCATCCAGCGGAAGAGTGCCCGACTGGGCAAGTTACTTGTTTCCTGCGTGAAGGAACTACACACTACCCTGGTCAGTGTCACATTTACCCCAAGGTACAAGAAATTACCAAGCAGCATAAAGAAGCCATGAAAGAAACCCTCAGGGAAAAATCAGAAGAATTTGCGATGAAGGAAGTTAGTGAAGGCCCTGATGGTGAAGGCCTAAACAGGCTTTTCGCCCGAGCCTGCTATTCATGTGGAGAAGAAGGACATTTTTCAGAGTACTGCGTGAAGGAAAGCCAAGAGTATCTCAGAGACTCCCCGACAACAGAAGTGAAGTTTGACCCTTAGGAAATAGAAGCTCTGATCATTACGAAGAAATCCAGGAAGAGAAAACGAAGGCATCTTCAGAACAACCCAATTTTTGCAGAGAAGGACGTGAGTTATATCACATGTCTCAAGTGCAAGACGTTAGGTCACTATGCCAATAAATGTCCACAGAAGAAGTCAAGAACCCGAAGAGCAGACACCATCCCCAAGAAGCCCAAAGACTTATCAAAAGTTATTTGTTTTCGTTGCAGGGAAGTAGGACATTATGCTACAAAATGTCCCTACAAGATGAAAGCTGGAGCTGAGTAGTTGGAATTTTGATATTAGTAATAAGTGTAGTAGGAAGCAATTGTTTCCATAAGGATATGGAATTGAGTTTATGTAATGGAAGTCTCGTATATTGTAATGAATTCATGCATCAAGAAAGTTACTGTGTCATGATTTCATATGTTGAATTATATGAGTTTTTACTCAACAAACAAGGTTTTTAACCATTTTTAAGACATGAGAAATATGGTCTATGCATGAAATTGTGCATTTCACTTTAAGGGTAGTAGTACCCTTTGAGAACACCTAATTTATGGAAGGGAAAATGTATTCCGCAAAGTGGAGTTTGGATAAAATAAGTTTAAGTCTTGTTTTATTATGAAGGTTACCCAAAGGCTATGAAGGAATGGGGTACTGTTGGCTTTAAAGGAGGTCTAAAGTTGGAGTATGGAACAATTATAACTCCCAGGTTGAATAGAAGTTGTACCCACATTGAAGTGGGCCGCTAACCCATAGGCCCAGGAGTTAATAAGAAGCAAGCACACTCTTGCTGAAGGAAGAAATTTTGGAAGAAAACTCCGATTAATCAGCAGACGTTTCTTAGGAGGATACGAAAACCTGAGAGTTGTGAAGTAACGATAGATGTTTCATTTAGCTTGTAGAATCAATGGATTTATCCGAACTCAGTTTGTGGACAAGAGAAATTATGCAATTCTTGTGAGAATGCCCTAGTGTTAGAAATGCGATATTCGCTAAACCTTATACAAGGAAATGATTTGGGTGCGGAATGGATTGATCACCATGCCGACTCACTCTTATCATTCACTCTTGCTATTTGGAATGGTAAATCTAAGTGACTTACCCATCGTAGAGAGATGACGATGTCAAACCTTGTTTTAACCATAGAATGGTAGAACCATGGACTCCTGTACTAGAAACCGTTGCTAAATCGTAGGTTATACGGTAAGATTTAAACCCAGACCCGTTTCCTGCAGAAACCAGAAATTGTTGACCACCATGAGAATTTCGATAGTTGTTTAGTATTGACGGCAGACCTGTCTGACAAAAAGAACCAGTCCCGAAAGAACCTTACCATGATGGGACGACAAAAGAAATTAAGGAAAAAGGTTATACCCCTACCGGAAGACCCAGAGTGGGAATTATCATGAAGAAATGAGAAGACCGACACCGTCAACTCTAAGGATGGAGTACATGAGTCTTGGTCGGAACCATAACCCTGATTTTAAGTGTGGTAGCACACTAGAGCTTTCCGACCAATGGATTTGCTGGAAGACCCCAAACCATAACCTTTTCTTGCTAGCCTCTTTGAATCTCGACGACGAGATTCATTTTAAGTGTTGTAGGTTTGTAACATCCCAAAATTCTAAATTTCGGAATGTTATATTAAATAATTAGTTTTTATTGTTCGTTTGATTGTTGTGTGAATGATTTAGTGAAATTGAGTGCAATTTGAAACTTTTTGAAAATTGAATGAGAGGGAATGAAACGACTTTCCCCAAGATTTCTCCTTGCATTTATGATCTCCATGAATTCAAATTCATTTCGTCATGAAACCCTAGAGTGAAGATGATATGACTTCTTCCATTTAAATAAATGAAAAAGGGTTTTGATAAGATTTGAATTCCATTTGAAAATATTTGAAATTCAGAAACTTTATGCAACTCAATGATTTTCATGAGAGAAGATAAAATGACTTCTTCAAATTATATGAAATAGAGTTGGAAGTTTAAAAGAATCAAATTGAAAGTCCCTTTGAAGGTATTTTGAAAACACACTTTCAATTTGGAGTTATTTGAATTTTTAATCAAATTATTTTCTCCAAAAACAAAATATATGGAAAATAGGGTAAAATGATACCCTACAGTAGAAAAGTGGAGAAAAATGAATTTGAAATCATTTTGGTATTTTAAAATAATTTTACTTGAATTTTAATGTAGCACTAGCACTGTTTACTTTATTTGAATTTGTGTGTATTTTATTTGACCATTAGAAAATGTTAAACGATTAGGAAATCTTTTTCTGATTAGTTTCATATATTACATTCCCATATAAAGTGTTTTTTTCTTTTTGTATATTTGTTTGCATCGCTGTTTAGAAAACAAAATGGGCAACGCCTGCACCAGCAAGGTCGGTGCCCTAGCCAGCCGAGCCAGCACACGAGCGCTATAGGCATCGTGCTAGGGAGCCCGCGTACCCAACTTCTTTCATAAAAAACGAGGCCAGCCCAGCCTCATGCGCACGAGCGCCGCACGCGCGAGCTGCCAGTCCCACCGCTTGCATGATCTCATCTCTCTCTCGTGCATGCATCTCTCTCCCTCCCATGACACCTGGGGCCCGCTCGTTCTTCTTCCTCCCCACGGCAGGAATTCTATGAAAGTACGCCGTGCGCCACCATATCCGATCTTGTTGGGATCGTGATACCGAGCTTTCCCTCGCGCACGAATATGTCCTATAAATACCTGTCTAGTCCCTCTCCCAGTTCCCTTTAAAAACCCACACCCCAAACCCACCACAGCACTCATCATCTCCGTTCCGATCTCGGCCACCGAAGGTTTTTTGTCGGACGAGTGCATCTCCGGTGAGCTTCCTTTAGATCCCTCTTTGTGTACTAGTAATTTGTACGTGCTTTGCACATCAGATCATTATGTGTAAACCATTAAAATAAAAAATTTAACACCTATGTTATGGTAAAAATTATCATGTAATTCAAAAAAAGATTTCTATTTTCCAGTGGGAAATCCTCAAAACTTTTATATAATTCACATCAACACACAATATTGCAACAACGTTTTTTATGAAGAATGGTTGCGGAGGGCCCTTGTTTTACTTTCAAAAAGAAATATTGTTGATGTGTGTCATGGAATATAGCTTCGCATATTGAAATTTCAAATATAGGGATAATAAGTTTTACGTACAATTACTTTTGAGCTTTCTGTTTTCCTCCTTTTACCACCATTAATTCAGATTTTTTTAAAATATATATATATATATTTCATTTTTGACATAATCTCAATTTGTTTGACTGGTCTCATAATATCTATTTCAGTCTTGTGTCCTCAAGATCACTGTGTTTGAAACAACTCATGACATTATTTTAAGGAAAACAAACTTTCAAGTCTAAATTTTATGTGGATTGTTTGAACTATCTGTCTACTGCCATCAATATTGACATAAGCTTCTGTGCAAACATTCAAAGGGTAAACTGCTTTGGAGTAGTATAATGTACTATCCACACCGTAGCGAGATACTTCTAGCATGTACTGGAATTCATAACGCATAGCTGGGTCCTCACGTGAAAGTTCTGAAACAAGCCTTGGGACAGGTGGACAGTAGTAACTTGCTACAGCCACGCAATCTAGCTCCCTCTCTTGGCTACGTGAGTTGAGGCGTTGTTGGCACGCGACAGTGTCCTGAGAGTGCATCTCGTCCTATGTAATTAATAATTCAGGTCTGCCTAGATTTCTTTAGAGAGAAGTACAATTATACAACCACATAGACAACGCTGTTGATGCGAATCCCTTCACTCTAGACCATTGGATTGACACTCATCAATGGCTAAAATTCCTTCTTAGGCTTAGGGTTCAAAATTTCAAAAATCATACACTATAGAGTAGTATAGATCTTGGATCCCCTCGCCTGGGTGTAACTCTTTGACATGATTTAGGCACCCAAGTTCAACTGGAGCCACCGCCTCAAGGCTGCAACGCTGCCGGAGTTCATGTAGGGCGCGAGAATTTACGCTGACGCCCGCTCAACCCCGACGTCTCCTCGCCTCACCATCAACAAAAAATCAGACGCCCTTGCTGCACCGCATCACGTGGACACCGCCGCCATCGCCCGTGATTGTCGGAACTGCCGCCTCGCCGCCATCATCTTCTCTGTCAGCGCCGCTGTAGCTCTGTAAGTGCCTCCCCTTCTCCGTTTTTTTCTTTTTAGTAGATGGATCGATGGGTTAGTTTTTTATGTAGATCGGTTTATTTAATCGGTTCTTGTTGGTCTAGATCGAACCGACTCCTTGGTTTTTGGAATAAGCTGACACCGCCGAAAGCCTTAGATAGCAACCGTCCACCCGTAGCCTGCGCAGCAAACACCCCCGCGAATAGCTGCTCGCCAAGTGGCATCTGGCCACAATTTAAAGTTTCTAGAAAAAAACCCGTTATCAGATTTAGATCCAATTTTGTTTTTATTGTATGTTTACTTCTGCAACTCCGA
Organism: Aegilops umbellulata; assembly: GCA_032464435.1. Lineage (NCBI taxonomy): Eukaryota > Viridiplantae > Streptophyta > Magnoliopsida > Poales > Poaceae > Aegilops > Aegilops umbellulata. Next base: position 204,931,640 of record CP136055.1, read on the forward strand.
TTTTGATGATTCTTTTTCGCTAGGGATTCACAAAATTCCCATCTATCGCATGGACCCAACGGAAAAAAAATTGAACTTTTTTCAAATTTCGAATTCAAACAGATTTGTTAGAAACACTAGATTGCTAATAACTTTTATTTAAAAATATCTTTTTGATTAATTGTTTTTGCTAGTGATCACTTGATCTTTTGTCTAAATAGTAGGATTTTGCAAATTACTTTTTGTTTATTTAAAATAGGGTTTTAGGGAAAACAGTAATGTTTTACATAATTTAGTGTTATTTTCTTTTTCCTTAGTATTTAAATGTTTTTAATTAAAACTTTTCGTCACTTTTGACAAATTCAGTTTTGTTTCTGTTATTGAATAGTAGACAATTTTATTCTTATTTTAAAATTTTATTTTCTTTAGTTTTGTATGAAAACTTGTATAGGTCATAGTTAGAGTTTTATAAAAGCTTTTATGCATTTCTTTTTGCTAGTAAAACTTTATGAATAATACTTTCTGTTAATTCAATAAAACTTTATTTCTTTTCTTTCAACTTATTTGTTTAATATGTTATTTGCCGTTAAGTTTTTATTTAGGGCAAAAGCTATTTCGTAGTTGTGAAGTCATAGAGTTTTCTTTAGTGTTTCTTTATAGTTTTATTTGAAGTTCTTTTTGGACTTTTATTTTAGTTTTCTTATTGGTTTTCTTTATTGATTTTATTTGATGAATTGCATTTTGATTTCCTTAATGATTGTTAGAATTACTTGGTACACTGTTTGCTTATGTGAATGCCATTGTGTGTCTAATATAGATTTTCATCGGAGCGACGAATAGTTCTATCAAGTTCTTTTCTGAGAGCGATACTAATCTTCATCAACTTACCAGGCAAGTTCACTTCCATGATTTTCATACCTATGTTTTTACAGCATTTAGTGTCACCATTCATAATCCCTCCGGTAGTTATATTGAGTTCTTGCAGTTGAGTAGAATGCATGAGGTAGGAACCCATCACCCTGTTACCAAGCCCGGGACGTTGTTTAGTTTCAATGCCACGCTCAAGTAGACGGGGTTGGTATGAGTGCTCGGGAGTGGTGTGAGTATGAAGAACTCTACGTCAATGATGACAACTCCATGATGGCATCTGCAAGGAGTGCATCTTCAAGGCCAAGACTTCAAGGCCAAGACTTCAAGGCTCAAGACAAGAATTCAGTATACCTCTGGGTGGAGAATGGTTAACAAGGGTACGTTGGTGCATCCAGTACTCAGTGATTCCGGAGAAGCGTCGTGATATCATGCGGTAACCTCCACCCAGGCTGAAAGAGACGGAGGAATACTTCATGCCCGGAAGCTTACTTGTGGAACCGCATGTCACTATGGGCTCTGGCTTGGTTGACCTTAGTGGTGACTCTGGCTGGGACGGTGCTAGCAGATGTAGAACTACGGTAGGATTGGATGAGCACCGGATAGTGGTCAAAGGAACTCTTCGGAAGACCATGTTCCGGTCATCTTGTTCTCAAACACCCTGAAGTGCGAGAACATAAAAAGAGGGATCGAATCTTGTGGGTAAAATGTACAAACCTCTGCAGAGGGTTAAAACCTAATCGATTAGCCGTGTCCCCGGTTATGGACAACTTGAGCATCTGGACTTGGATCTATCTCGGAACTCTCAACACCGGACTAATAACTTAATTGTGGGCAACTTATGATGATATGGGCTATGAGACATCAGCTGGCGGAACCATGTCATGATAGAAAAATCCATAGTACAGACTCCTGATATTCCTTGTATGTAGGGAAAAATAAAACCAGCTTTTACGCAAAAAGAAAACTCAGACATAGATCCACAAAGCCATATTGCATATAGTATAGTTTTATCATCTGTTTTTCTTACAGTGATCTTGCTGGTACATTCAATGTTGCAGATATTTCCCCGACGGGTAAGAGTTACAATACAGGGTTACGGTCTACACTCAACTTGCCGATGGCGTTGATGGGAATCCACACCCGTTGATTATTTCCGCTGAGACTTATAAGGTATATATCAGTTTTACGTTATTTGATTGCACTTTGATATATACATTGATGTACTGTGTGTGCCAGCATACTGATCCAGGGATGGCACAGATACACAGAGGCTTGACCATCAAAGGTCGGGTCGCTACAAGGGGGCCACCAGCCTACCACAAGGGTGGAGGGCGCGCCCCCTGACCTTGCGAGCCCCCTGGCAGGCCTCCAGTGCCCATCTTCTGCTATATGGTGTCTTTTGCCCTGGAAAAAATCACAGGGAAGATTTCAGGACGAAACCGCCGCCGTCTCGAGGCGGAACCTAGGCAGAACCAATCTAGGGCTCTGGTGGAGCTATTCTGCCAGGGAAACATCCCTTCGGGAGGGGGAAATCGTCGCCAGCGTCATCGCCATCGATCCTCTGATCGAGGGAGGGTCAATCTCGATCAACATCTTCACCAGCACCATCTTCTCTCAAACCATAGTTCATCTCTTGTATTTGATCTTGGTCCCAAAACCTCAGATTGGTACTTGTGGGTTGCTAGTAGTGTTGATTACTCCTTGTAGTTGAAGCTAGTTGGTTTATTCGGTGGAAGATCATATGTTCAGATCCTTAGTGATAATTAATACTCCTTTGATTATGATTATGAATATGCTTTATGAGTAGTTACATTTGTTCCTGAGGACATGGGAGAAGTCATGTTATAAGTAATCATGTGAATTTGGTATTCGTTCTAGTGGTGTTATGTGAACGTTGACTACATGACACCTCATTTGGGCCTAGGGGAAGGCATTGGGAAGTAATAAGTAGATGATGGGTTGCTAGAGTGACAGAAGCTTAAACCCTGGTTTATGCGTTGCTTCGTAAGGGGCTGATTTGGATCCATATGTTTCATGATATGGTTAGGTTTACCTTAATACTTCTTTCATAGTTGCGGATGCTTGTGAGAGGGGTTAATCATAAGTGGGAGAATTTTCCAAGGACGGGCAGCACCCAAGCACCGGTCCACCCACATGTCAAATTATCAAAGTAACGAACGCGAATCATATGAGCATGATGAAAACTAGCTTGACAGTAATTCCCATGTGTCCTCGGGAGCGCTTTGCTTTATATAAGAGTTCGTCCAGACTTGTCCTTTGCTACAAAAAGGATTGGGCCACCTTGATGCACCTTGTTTACTTCATTTACTTGTTACCCGTTACAATTTATGTTATCACAAAACTATCTGTTACCGATAATTTTAGTGCTTGCAGAGATTACCTTGCTGAAAACCACTTGTCATTTCCTTCTGCTCCTTGTTGTGTTCGATACACTAACTTATCGAAAGGACTATGATATATCCCCTATACTTGTGGGTCATCAAGACTTTTTTCTGGCGCCGTTGCCGGGGAGTGAAGCGCCTTTGGTAAGGAAACATTTATATAGTTTGCTGAAATTTACTGTCACTCGTTACTATGGAAAATAATCCTTTGAGGGGGTATGTTTGGGGTATCTTCACCTTGACCGGAACCACAATTAGTTGCTCCTCAACCTACTGCACCTACTGGAAATATTTATTATGAAATTCTTCAGGCATGATAGAGAAACTGCTAGCTAATCCTTATGTAGGAGATGGAGCATTACATCACAATATGCACCTAATCTATGTGGATGAAGTTTGTGGATTATTTAAGCTTGCAGGTATTCCCGAGGATGTTGTCAATATGTAACGACCCGAATCTAATAAGATCCGATCTCTCTGTGCTCACTGTGCTAGTCCCTGGATTGACTCGCTAGCACACACAGTACATATATATATATATATATATATATCAAATAACAAGTGCATCATTTACTACAATGTATGATCCAGAATCTATAAAGTATTACAAACTGAATAGCACATATCTAACTTATTCAATAATAACAGCGGAAAGGTAGCATAGTAAACGATGAGTCTATCAATGCCCACTGGAGAACATGTTGAGTGAAGACTCGTGACCCAACTGTATCTCACTGATCATCTGAAAATCCTGCAACATGATAAGTTGCAGCCACAAAGGGTCAATACATTGAATGTATTGCCAAATCACACAATATTATATAGGAAACCTACATCCCCAAAGAAATGTATGACAAACAAAACACACACGTTAGTTTGGAGAAGAATGTCTTCACCTACCTCCACTAACTGAATTACAATCGCCTCTAATTTTAATCGCCCAAGATAACCCAAAGATTCTAAGTAAGCATGACAAGAACTTCAGAAGTATCTCAAGTGTGCTCTGTCACTGGCGCATTCTCTAGGAACAATAGAGCGCTCTACCAAGGATGCATTCACCTGATTTAAATTCCGAAAACTATACCTTGCCTCAAATGCGCTCTGTCAATGGCGTATTCTCTAGGGACAATACAACGCTTTGCCAGTGATGCATTCACCTGGTTAATAATCCCAAGCATACGGCTATAAACACACCACTTTCATGGATCACTCGACACATGCCCGCGACTACCATAGCAAGTTGATCACACCATCACATAATACAACCAATATCGGAATATGACAATACAGAACAAACATATCAAAACAAGCACATGTCATAGCGTAAAAACCACACATGGATAACAGAATATAGGATGAGCAAAATCATAAGTGCAAACTTTCCTTGAATGATGTTGAAGTACTCTAACGATTAATTCGGATCCGCTTCACACTCCGGACAATCTATACATTCAACGAATCCACCAATAAATAAATCGTACTCACGTAACACTAAAATAAAGTCAACAACAAATAATACAAATAAAACTTTAATATCATAAAAATATTAGTGGGTATATATTATCTACATGCTAGTAGAATCACAATGCAAAAGGAATCAACAAATTTGGATCCACGGTTTGAAGGATACGACCTCCGAAAGTTTTAGTTAAAATTTGAGCAAATTCAAATTTAAACAGTTCAAAAATATGAAATTTTGGTTCTATAGTATGCTCCTCGTCACTACGAGTACACAGGAAAAAGAATCGATAAATTTGGAGTTACGGATCTCAAGATATACCTAAATAAAAATTTGATATGGAATCTGCAAAGAAAAATTATGCCAATAATAGCGTTCTGGGAAGAACTGTCAAGGCCGCCGTGGAATTGCCACGTGGCTCAACGCGAATGGCTGGAGAGTGTTGCTGTGCGGCTTAAACAACGAATGGCCGCTATTTAGTGTGTACCGCTTCGAAGGAAGAAAATAGAACTGATCTAATCTAGGCCGTCGGAGGGAGATCAGACGGATGGAAGATGCTCATCGGAGAAACAGGGCAAGGTGGCTGCCGGACTTGGACAAAACGACGGCGCGATGGCTCGGACTTCGAGCATGCACTCGCTGGAGAGGCCTTCCTAGCTCGGGGAGAACAGGACGAGGCGAGAAGGAACACGGCGAACTCGAAGATGTCCTCCTGGGTGACCGGGGCTTCTACTAGCGTCCGCGAGGACCGGCTGGAGCAACAATGGCGGCACGAGGCTTCAAGAAGAGGTCCGTGCGGTTGCTACAGTGCTTCCCTCCAATGGCGTCAGAAACGACCGACGGAAGCTTCTAGGGGCGGCGGACTCCGGCGAGATCGCGAAATCGACCTAGGGCACGGAAGATCTCAAATATGCCAAAAATAGGGCGAGGGGAAAGTGGCGAATATATATATGGAGTCAGGACTGGGCGAGGGGCAGCAGGTCGATCGAAACCAGCGGAGGATTTTGGATTGGGAGCAGAGTCCGTGATGAACACGTAGAGAGGAAGGGGATGACCAGCGGAACCCAGGTGTCAGCGGCAGAGAGAAGGAACGAAATACAAATAAGGGAGTTGTGCGTGTGGGCTGCTTGCTAAGCCAAAATGGTCCTCCGGCCTGCTAGCTGCTGCTGCGTTCTAGCGCGCTGGAGCTGCTTGTGATGCTGGGCTGCGGCTGTGTAGGCCTAGGAGAACAAAATGCAAATAGATTCCTAAAATTACCATAAAACACAGTAAAACATTATTGATAATATAGAATACAGTGAACATTTTTCCAGTCCAAAACAATGAAATTAAATACACAAAATATTTTTACAAAATTGATTTGGGGCTTAATAAATGTTCCATCAAATATTTTCCAACTGCAAATAAATATCAAAACATTATTCAAGGCATATTCAATATATTGTTTTGAAGAAGTCATATTATCTTCACTCATGGTTGCTTTGAATATCTAAAATATTCAAAAAATCGAATATAAGATCCTAATGGATATTTGGGAAAGTCATCGTATTCCCTCTCAACCGAATATTCATTTAAAATCCAAAAGTTTCGAATCCTACTAAAATTGAGCAAAGAACAAGCAACACAAGCAAGTTTAAATCAATTCTATTAACATTCCAAATTTGAAAATTTGGGATGTTGCACAAGAAGAAAGTCTTCCCTTTATCTTTGAAGGGAAAGGCATTGACATGGTATAGGCTATTGGATGATATTGGATCATGGAACTACATCCGATTGAAATTGGAATTCATCAGAAGTTTTATCCTATGCATCTAGTTCATCATGATTGGAATTATATATATAATTTTTGGCCTTGTGAAGGACAAAGTATCGCTCGAGCTTGGGGGAGGCTTAAGTCAATGTTGTATTCATGCCCCAATCATGAGCTCTCAAGAGAAATTATTATTCAAAACTTTTATGCTCGGCTTTCTCATAATTATCGATCGATGCTCGATACTTCTTGTACTAATTCCTATATGAAGAAGGATATTGAATTCAAATGGGATTTATTGGAAAGAATTAAACACAACTCTGAAGATCGGTATATTGATGAAGGTAGGGAGTCAGGTATAAACCTTAAGTTTGATTGTGTTAAATCTTTTATGGATAGCGATGCTTTTAATTATTTTAGCACTAAATATGGCCTTGACTCTGAGATAGTAGCTTCTTTCTATGAGTCTTTTGCTACCCACGTTGATATCCCTAAGGAGAAGTGGTTTAAATATCATCCTCCCATTGAAATTAAAGTAGCTGAACCTGTAAAAATTGAAGAAGAAACTATTATTTATAATGTTGATCCTATTGTTCCCACTGTTTATATTGAGAAACCGCCGTTCCCTGTTAAAATAAAGGATCATGCTAAAGCTTCAACTGTGGTTCATAAAAGTAATACTAAAACACATACACCCTCTGAAGAAATTAAAGTTGAACCTAGTATTGCTATGGTTAAAGATCTCTTGGTTGATAATATTGATGGGCATGTTATTTACTTCTGTGATGAAGCTACTAGAATTGCTAAACCTAATACTAAAGATAAACTTAGACCTGTTGTTCGACTGCCTGTTGTTTCTGTTAAAATTGGAGATCATTGCTATCATGGCTTATGTGATGTGGGTGCTAGTGTGAGTGCTATTCCTTACACATTATATAATGAAATTATGAATGATATTGCACCTGCTGAGATAGAAGATATTGATGTTACTATTAAGCTTGCTAATAGAGATACTATATCACCGATTGGGATTGTTAGAGAAGTTGAAGTCTTGTGTGGGAAGATAAAACATCCTACTGATTTTCTTGTTCTTGCTTCCCCACAAGATAATTTTGGTCCCATTATATTTGGTAGACCTTTCTTGAATACTGTTAATGCTAAGATAGACTGTGAGAAAGATATTGTTACTGTTAGTTTGGGAGATATGTCTCATGATTTTAATTTCTCTAAATTTCATAGTCAACCCCATGATAAAGAATTTCCTCATAAGGATGAACTTATTCGTCTTGGTTCTATTGATGTGCCTCCTAATGATCCTTTAGAACCATATTTGTTAGACCATGATAATAGATGAAGTATTCTTTAATCAGGGACCTATTTTGAAACACAATTTGCATGTTGAGATCTTTGGGGATTCTCCTCCACCTAAGGGTGATCCCATGTTTAAGCTTAAACAATTACCTGATACTCTAAAATATGCTTATCTTGATGACAAGAAGATATATCGTGTTATTATTAGTTCTAACCTTTCAGAGCATGAAGAAAAGAAATTATTGAAAACTTTGAAGACGCACCGTGCCGCTATTGGATATACTCTTGATGATCTTAAAGGCATTAGTCCCACTTTATGTCAGCACAAAAAAATTGGAGAAAGATACTAAACCGGTTGTTGATCATCAATGACGCTTAAATCCAAAGATGAAAGAAGTGGAAAGAAATGAAATACTAAAGCCTCCGGAGGCAGGTATAATTTATCCTATTGTTGATAGTCAATGGGTAAGTCCTGTTCATTGTGTCCCTAAGAAGGGAGGTATTATTGTAGTTCCTAATGATAAGAATGAATTGATCCCACAAATAATTGTTACAGGGTAGAGAATGGTAATTGATTTTCGCAAATTGAACAAAGCTACTAGAAAGGAACATTACCCCAACCTTTTATCGATCAAATGCTAGAAAGACTATCTAAACATACACATTTTTTCTTTTTAGATGGTTATTCTAGTTTCTCTCAAATACATGTGTCAAAAGAGGATCAAGGGAAAACCAAGTTTACTTGTCCTTTCGGTACCTTTGCTTATAGACGTAAGCCTTTTGGTCTATGCAATGCACCTGCTACCTTTCAGAGATGTATGACTGCTATATTCTCTGACTTTTGTGAAAATATTGTTGAGGTTTTCATGGATGATTTCTCCGTTTATGGAACTTCTTTTGATTATTTCTTAAGCAACCTTGATCGAGTTTTGCAGAGATGTGAAGAAACTAATCTTGTTTTGAATTGGGAGAAGTGTCACTTTATGGTTAATGAAGGCATTGTCTTGGGGCATAAAATTTCTGAAAGAGGTATTGAAGTTGATAAAGCTAAAGTGGATGCTATTGAAAAGATGCCGTGTCCTAAAGATATCAAAGGTATAAGAAGTTTCCTTGGCCATGCTGGTTTCTATATGAGGTTTATTAAAGACTTCTCTAAAATTTCTAGGCCTCTCACTAATCTCTTACAAAAAGATGTTCCTTTTGTTTTTGATGATGATTGTGTAGAAGCATTTGAAGTACTTAAGAAAGCCTTGATTTGTGCTCCTATTGTTCAGCCACCTCATTGGAACCTACCCTTTCAAATTATGTGTGATGCTAGTGATTATGTTATTGGGGCTGTTCTAGGACAAAGAGTTGATAAGAAATTAAATGTTATTCAATATGATAGTAAAACTCCAGACAGTGCGTAGAGAAATTATGCTACCACTGAAAAAGAATTTTTAGCAGTTGTTTTTGCTTGTGATAAGTTCAGACCTTATATTGTTGATTCCAAAGTAACTGTTCACACAGATCATGCTACTATTAAATATCTTATGGAAAAGAAAGACGCTAAACCTAGACTTATTAGATGGGTTCTCCTGCTACAAGAATTTGATTTGCATATTGTTGATAGAAAGGGAGCTGAGAACCCCATTGCAGACAACTTGTCTAGGTTAGAAAATGTTCTTGATGACCCACTACCTATTGATGATAGCTTTCCTGATGAGCAATTAAATGCCATAAATGCATCTCGTAATGCTCCATGGTATGCTGATTATGCTAATTATATTGTTGCTAAATTGATACCACCTAGTTTCACATACCAGGAAAAGAAAAAGTTTTTCTATGACTTAAGACATTACTTCTGGGATGATCCACACCTTTATAAAGAAGGAGTGATGGTGTTGTTAGACATTGTGTACCTGAGCATGAACAGGACCATATCCTACACAAGTGCCACTCCAAAGCTTACGAAGGGCACCACGGTAGAGACAGAACTGCACATAAGGTATTGCAATCCGGGTTATATTGGCCCACTCTCTTTAAAGATGCCCGTAAGTTTGTCTTGTTTTGTGATGAATGCCAAAGGATTGGTAATATCAGTAGACGTCAGGAAATGCCTATGAACTGTTCGCTTGTTATTGAATCATTCGATGTTTGGGGCTTTGATTGTACGGGACCTTTTCCTTCCTCTAATGGGTATTCACATATTCTAGTTACTGTTGATTACGTTACTAAGTGGGTACAAGCTATTCCAAATGGTAGTGCTGACCATAACAATTCTATTAAGATGTTTAAAGAAGTTATTTTTTCGAGGTTTGGAGTCACTAGATATTTAATGGCTGATGGTGGTTCACAGTTTATTCATGGTGCTTTCCGTAAAATGCTTGCTAAATATGATGTTAGTCATAGAATTGCATCTCCTTATCATCCTCAGTCTAGTGGTCAAGTAGAATTGAGCAATAGAGAGATTAAATTAATTTTGCAAAAGACTGTTAATACATCTAGAGATAATTGGTGTAAGAAATTTGATGATGCTTTATGGGCTTATAGAACTGCATATAAGAATCCTATGGGCATGTCTCCATATAAAATGGTTTATGGAAAAGCATGTCACTTACCTCTTGAGCTAGAACATAAGGCATATTGGGCTATTAAAGAGCTCAACTATGATTTCAAACTTGTTGGTGAGAAGAGGTTATTCGACATTAGCTCACTTGATGAATGGAGAACCCAAGCCTATGAGAATGCCAAGTTGTTTAAAGAAAAATGTTAAAAGATGGCATGACAAGAGGATACAAAAGCGTGAGTTTAATGTAGGTGATCATGTTTTGCGATAAATCTCTCATTTATCGAGGAGGTCCATTGTTCCGGTGCCATAAAAATCAACAATGTCGAAGGTAAAAGTCCGAAGGTGGTAAACGGTCAAACACTAAAACATTATATCTCAGGTACTCTCATAAATGTTGAGACCAATATAATTGATACTGTAACACCGGAGGAGTACATAAGGGACACTTTCCAGAATGTTTTACACTCCGAAAAGGAATAGGTATGTGGTACAGTAAGTAAACTGACTCCAAAACGTTTCCAATGATAATTTTTCTCCGTTTTGGAATATTTACAAAATTAGGAAAATTAAAAGTAGCTCGAAAGAGACACGAGGCCACCACAAGGGTGGAGGGCGCGCCCTACCCCCTGGGCTCACCCACCGACCTTGTGGTCACCTCGTGTGCCCTCCGGACTCCGTTTTCTTGCAGAATACTTCTTATGGTTGGTAAAAATTCATTAGATAATCTCCCAAAGGTTTTGACCACTTCACCACACAAAAATCTCCTGTTTTCGTTTTGCGTTATTTCTGCAGCAGATTAGGAGCAAGATGTCGTCCCAAGATTCAGAGGGAGAAAGCTACATGGCTGATTATATCACAAACCCAAAAGTATATGGGGATGTGGAACATTGTGGTTGTACCATGGAGGAAGAAGAAGATTACGAGCCAAAGGGGAAGCAGGAGACAAGTTCCGATGAAGAGGACGATCCACTACCCGAACCTGGCGATATGCATGTGGAGTTCAAGAAGTCAAGCCTCCCTAAGGTCCGATCTATCCCACCATGTTTTTAGCAGGACAGCAAGGCGGCACTATGCAAAAAGATATTGAAGCTTGAGCTCGATAACGAGGAGCTAAGGGAGGGAAATTTTATCCTCGGACGCCAGTTGGAGAAGAAGAATACAACTCCTTCATCACCACCTCCGAAGAAAGAGATGTAAATACGTGGGTATGGGCACTCCCCTTGGCAACTGCCAAGCTTGGGGGGAGTGCCCCGGTATCGTATCACCATCACATCTTTATATTTTTCGTTTTTCTTAATTCGATCCTTTTGGTTATATCTTGATCTAGTAGAATAAAGTTCGAGTATGATCTAGCTTTCAGTTTTGTCTTATGCTCTATCTATGTAATCAAGTTCGTGAGATATATAATACATAGTAGTTTTGAGTTGAGGGCTTGTTTTCTTGCTATGATCTTGAGGGAATTAAAAAAAGGAATAGAAAGAAATAAGAAGACCATATATTGATCTTATGGAGAGTAGTGACTTCACATATAAAGAGTATGATGAATAAAAGTTATTGAGAGTTGACAAACATTGTTTTGGTCATTGTTGAAATTAATAGGAAGTAATAAAGAAAGAGAGGCCTCACATATAAATATACTATATTGGACATTGATACGTCCATTTTGCATTATGCTTTTATACACTACAAAAAAAAGACACATCCGTGACATTTTGGGCCGAACGAAATTTTTTTGTGTCATACATATGATACTTCTATGACGATAATTGTGACAAAACCTGGTATCATCATAGATGTGGTGGGCTCCTACTTCTATGACAAAAAATCATGACAGAAAATGGTCTTTTCGTCCTGGGCGGGCCGGAGACGCAGCTGCATGACATTCTTTGGGCTGTCCATGACGGAAAAAACTATGGTAGAAGCGAGGGCGAGGAAAATTTTAGGGAGTTCCCGGTTACGGTGGGAGGTCGGGGGCCGAGCGATGCGCGTTTCTCTCGTACACGTACGCGTGTGTGTGCGAGGCGTTGGCTCTAACTAAACCCGAGCGAGACATTGAGCTCTAACTGAACCCGAGCGATTGCACTCCAGTCTACGCGTTATTGAACCCGAGTGATTGATCGATGGCTGTTAATTGAACCCGATCGAGCGACTCCTTCGCTACTGCTGCTAACTGAAGCGGATCTGCTGCCTCTGGGATGAATAGTGAGCGTTGCGGGGGAGGGGGGTGGGGTTGGATGAACAGTGAGCGGTGGCGTTGCCTCTGGATGAACAGGACCCCGTGGTTTGGAGGGCTGGATGAACAGTAGATGGTGGAGGGGTGCCCGTGGAGGGGTGGTTGAACAGGACCCCGTGGTGTGGAGGGCTGGATGAACAGTAGAAGGTGGAGGGGTGCCCGTGGAGGGGTGGTTGAACAGTAACCGGTGGAGTAGCACGCGGTGGAGGCTGGATGAACAGGAGCCTGTGGAGGCTGGAGGAGGTCGATGGTAGCTCGTGGAGGCTAGAGGAGGTCGACGGTGGAGATGAACATTATCCCGTGGAGTCCCGTTTTGCGGTACGCCACACCCCTCCCGATGGACAGGACCCCCGTTTCGAACGTAGGAGGTCCGTTTCGTCCGTTTTGCGATACGCCACACCCCTCCCGATCAACAGGACCACAGTTTTGACCGTAGGAGGTCTGTTTCGTCCGTTTTGCGGTACGCCACACCCCTCCTGATCAACAGGACCCCCGTTTCGACCATAGGAGGTCCGTTTCATCCGTTTTGCGGTACGCCAGACCCCTCCCGATCAACAGGACCCCCGTTTCGAACGTGGTTGGTCGAACACAAGGCCGTTTCCTCCATTCTGCGGTACGCCAGGCCTCGTTTCCATCGCCCGTTCCGTCCAAGCCCTCCCGATGAACACGACCACGCATTCCGTTCCAACCCAGCCGGTTGGCTCCCACGCGTTTCGTTGCCTCCCGATGAACACGACGCATTCCGTTGCCTCCCCATGAACACGACGCATTCCGTTGCCTCCCCATGAACACGACGCATTCCGTTGCCTCCCCATGAACACGACGCATTCCGTTGCCTCCCCATGAACACGATGATGACGCTGTTTCTACGTTCTGACCTAGCCATGTGAACGAGCCCTCGCCGTACGTATGCGCGAGTTGGCGTTCGAGACCCCGCGTGTATGTACACATACGTGGCCGTATTTTCTTTCTTGCACCCTGGCCGCTGTACGTATGTCTACATGCTACGTGCGCACCTCTACTACGACACATGCGTGCCTCTACATCCACCAGTATATATGTACGTACACGTTCGTGACCAGAATGACAACGCTACGTACGCTTCGACCAGGTGGGTCCCGACTGTCAGGCACTTCCTTGCGTGCGAAGATGTAGCTGGTGGGTCCCAGCAGTCAGGGGGGCGAATCATTTTGTTTTTTTTGCCCGGACGCACTTCCCTCCATGCGAAGGTGTAGCTGGTGGGTCCCAGCTGTCAGAGGGAAACGTTTTTTTTTTCACGAAATACGGTGGCCCGTCCGGTGGGTCCCCGCTGTCAGGTGGAGGAATAATTATTTTCCGCGTAATAAGCAGGCACTTCCTTGCTGCGGCCGTGGACCCAGCTGTCAGCGTCTCCACGCAAAATACTCTTCCGATGGAAGTCGGTCGTTGACCACATTGACCACGCCGCGCCGAGAGCACCACGGCGGTGGATGACGACGAGGCCTAGGAAGGGGACGACACGGAGGCAGGGAAGACTCGGTAGTTGTTTACCACGCGGAGGGGAGTACGACTGTACGAGGGTTTACTGGTTCGTCTAGAGTCGCCGGAGAATAACAGCAGGTGTGGGTGAGTAGAGGGATGGCTAGGCAGCGATGGGAGTACGGTGGGGCGGTGAGGCCTGCGCGGAAGCACAGCTGGCCGCAGGGAGGAGGGAGCAGGCAGTCCCGCCGGCGCTTGTTTGAGCGGCTGGAGCAGGAAGACCAGAGATTGAAGAAGCACGACGGCCATTGGATGGACATCCAACAGTCAGTGCTTGTGCATCAACCTTTTTTTTAGGAAAGCCTCAAACCTGTGGAAAATAGCATACAACCCATCTGCCATTATTTCTAATAATTTATAGCCCATTTGCTAATTCTTAAGGTTTTTTTGGAGCCCAGATTCTCTTTGTTAGCATTACAGCCCATATTGTGGCCATGGTTAAAAAATATATGAAATTTGCATATTTTGGTGCGGTTCGAACTGTTTTTAACCCCGAAATTTCGACTCACATTCAAACTGATTTTAAAAATAAATGTATATCAATATAAGATCCAACAAATTCTCCACGCATAAAAATTAATGTAATTTAAAATCTTGAAATGAAAAAAAAGATATTTGAAACTAATTGTCGGTTTGATGTGTTTTAAAAATGTACAACCCATTTCTCATTACTGATGGGCCATTTTCTCGGCCAGCCGAATGAAAGCTCTCCTCATCTTGAAAGATGTGCACTCCAACACGCCTGACAAAGCGACTTACTTGGCAAATCACAAAAAAACTGGGTTGTGGCCGTGGACCCAGCTGTCAGCGTCTCCACGTACAGTACTTTTCCGATGGAAGTCATTCCTTGACCACGTTGACCACTCCGCACGGAGAGCACCACGGCGGTGGACGACGGCGAGGCCTAGGAAGGGGACGACATGGAGCCGGGGAAGACGCGGCAGTGGAAGCCCTCGTGGAGAGGAGTACGAGGGTTCACTGTTCGGCTGCGATGTGAGGCTGCCGTCGCCGCAGGGTCTGGCCAGCGGTGGGAATAGTAGGGGGCGGTGAGGCCTCTGCGGCAGCACAACCGGCCACGGGAAGCAGGAGGATGCGGCACGACCGACACTGCTTTGGGCGGCTAGAGCAAGATGACCAGAGGTTGAAGAAGCACTACTGCCGTTGGATGGACATCGTACGGTCACTGGAGCTAGAATCGTTCATATTGACTAAGTTGACAAAGCCCTTCATCCCCGTCAACTTAGTAGGCCCACAATCAGCCTCCCACCAAGGTGTGTCCCAGCTAGCCGGGGGAGTATTCATTTTTTTGTGCGTAATAAGGAGGCACTTCCGGTGGGTCTGAGCTGACAGCAGGGGGAACGTTTTTCTTGCGAAATACGGTGGCCCGTCCGGTGGGTCCCAGCAGTCAAGGGGAAACGCTGTTTTTCGTAAAATACTGGTGGCCCGTCCGGTGGGTCCCCGCTGTCAGGTAGAGGACTAATTATTTTTCACGTAATAAGGAGGCACTTCCTTTCGGCTGCCGTGGACCCAGCTGTCAGCCTCTCCACGTACAGTACTCTTCCGATGGAAGTCAGTCGTTGACCACATTGACCACGCCGTGCCGAGAGCACCACGGAGGTGGACGGCGGCGAGGTTGCGGAGCCGAGCAAGACGCAGCAGTGGATGCCCACGCGGAGAGGAGTACGAGCATTCACTGGTTCAGCTGCGGTGTGAGGCTGCCGTCGTCGCAGAATAACAGGGTGTGTGGGTGAGTGGAGGGATGGCCTGGCAAGTGGTGGGAGTAGTATGGGGGTGGTGAGGCCTCCGCGGTAGCATAGCCGGCTACGGGAGGCAGGAGCAGGCGGCACGACCTGCGCTGCTTTTGGCGGCTGGAGCAAGAAGACCAGAGGTTGAAGAAGCACTATGGCCGTTGGATGGACATCATACGGTCATTGGTGTATTGACTAAGTTGACAAAGCCCACCGTCCCCGTCAACTTAGTAGGCCCACAAGTAAGCCCAACAAAATGGTGGGTCCCAGCTAGCAGGGGGTATTCATTTTTGGGGGGCGTAATAAGGAGGCACTTCCTTGCGTGCGAAGATATAGCTGGTGGGTCCGACCTGTCAGCGGGGGGAACATTTTTTCGCGAAATACAGAAACCCTTCCTGTGGGTCCTAGCTGTCAGGTGGAGGAATCATTATATTTGCACATAATAAGGAGGAATTTCCTTGCGTGCGGCCGTGGACCCAGCTGTCAGCCTCTCCACGTACAGTTCGCTTCTGATGGATGTCATTCATTGTCCGGGTTGACCAGGCCGCGCCAAGAGCACCAGGGCGGTGGGCGATGGTGAGGCCTAGGACGGGAACGACACGGAGCCAGGGAATAGTCGGCAGTTGTTTCCCACGCGGAAGAGTACGAGGGTTTACTGGTTCATCTGCCGTCGCCGGAGAATAACAGCATGTGTGGGTGAGTAGAGGGATGGCTAGGCCAGCGATGGGAGTACGGTGGGGCCGTGAGGCCTGCCCGGCAGCATTGCCGGCCGCGGGAGGAGGGAGCAGCCAATCCCGCCGGCGCTTGTTTGAGTGACTGGAGCATGAAGAGCAGAGATTGAAGAAGCACGACAACCGTTTGATGGACATCCAACAGTCACTGCTCTCGTGTGTTGACTAAGTTGACAGGGCGTTGCGTGTGCGTCAACCTTTTTTTTATGAAAGCATACCCGTCAACCTGTAGTAGAAGCACAAGTCAGCCTCAAATATGTGGAAAACAGCAAACAACCCATCTGCCATTATTTCTAATAATGTACAACCCATTTGCTAATTCTTCAGAATTTTTTTGGAGCCCATCTTCTTTTTGTTAGCAGTACACCCCATATTGTGGCCACGGTTAAAAAGTATACGAATTTTTGCATAATTCGGTGCGGTCAACTGTTTTTAATCCAGAAATATCGATTCACATTCAAACTATTTTGAAAAATAATTTATATAAATATAAAATCCAAATAATTGTCCACCATAAAAATCAATGGAATTTAAGATCTTGTAATGAAAATAAATTGAAACTAATTCCCGATTTGATGTGTTTTAAAAATGTACAACCCATTTCTGGGCAAACCGAATGAAACTCTCCTCATCTTGAAAGATTTGCAGCCCAGCAGGGCCGATAAAGCAAGTAGGCCTTGTTTGGGTATTTGTTTAAAAAAGATAGAACTGGTCTAGCCATTTTCAGCAAGAAAAAAACACAACTGGGCTCATGATGTGGTAAACATAAATAAAACCCTGGCTAAATGGGCCACAACCCCCGCATAGCCCCGTTGTTACCCTGGTCCGTCGCTAAAACTGGTATAAATAATAACTGCTTGTTCCTCAAAAAAAAACTACGCGACTTGCTAGGTCCCTAGTGTCAGCCGCTCGTAGTGCAATTCTCTCGTTTATTGACTACGTTGACAATGGCGTGAGCCCCAGATGTCCAACCATTAGGAGGAACCATATTTTTGGGCTTGTACTATAGAGGCACTTGCTTGCGTATTGCCATGACGCTGGTGGGTCCCTACTGTCATCCTCTCCACGTACAGTCATCTCCTTGTTCCTCTCGGTTGTTGACGACGTTGACAATGCAAGAGGGGGGCGCATCGTGCACGGCAAGCGAACCAAGGCCGCAAGGCGGAGGACGACGACGAGGCCTCAGACGGAATGAACAGGAGTCATTGAAGATGCGCCGGTCCAGTCGCAGACGGAGGGGAGTACGAGGGTTGACTGGTTCGAGCGCGGGTGCGTGTTGGGGCTGACGTCGCCGGAGAATAACAGGACGTGTGGGGGAATAGAGGGAGGGACTGGCCAATGTTGGAGGGTACATACGGTAGGGCGGCAGAGGCACAACCAACCATGGGAGGCGGGAGCAGGCGGAGCCGACGGGGTGGTTTGTTTTGGGCGGCTAGAGGAAGAAGAAGACAAGAGATAGAAGATACACGACAGATGTTGGATGTCAATCCAACGGCTGGTAGGTAGAATCGTTAGTTCACTGGCTAGTAAGTCGACACCACCTTGGATAGGCTATTTCCTCGCGGGTCCCAAACGTCAGAATCCAAATCTGTCATGGTCATGCAGCCTTTCCTATGAAAATTTACAGCCCATTTGATGTGCTAGTTCGAAATAAGTTTGTGGGTGCTGGTGGGGGCTAATCACTTGGCTTCTGTAATGCACAGTGAGCTCAAGCAGCCGGCTAGAGTGATGTTATTTCCCTTGGTTGGGATTTGTTACAATATTTCACTCTAAATTAAATGAATGGCAAGCCATTTGCCTTGTTTCAAAGAAAATATGACAGTCACAACCGAGTTGAAAAGGGCAGGAACATCTAACTCCAGCTTACAAACTGTACAAAAGCACGAGGGTTAATTGTTCATCAGGTTTACAAAAAAACAGATTGAAAAGGGCAACAACATCTAACTCCAGCATTGTTTTCGGCAGTAACAGTTAAATGGATTGGTCAGGTCCATAGAATAAACATCCTGGGTCATAAAATTTACTGGATTATGACCACAATATGTTGTAAATAGAAGCCCAGCACGTTCAGAAGCTCTTTTGCCCACCTGAACTCCTTTTTTTGCTCTTCGACATACCCATCCATCAAAACCATGCTGCTGATAAACTTAAGCCTGATGGACAATAGTAACCTCGCATTCAGCAGGAAGAATGTGACAAATCTTGTGTTTGCACGATTGGCTACATATCGTTCTAGCGTTATTGTCTTCAATCGAATCTCATGAGAAGTGAGAAAATCCCGATGCTTACGAATCCACCGATTGGTTATAACTTTCTTACCCCGTCCTGTTGCCTAAATAGACATGAAGATTGAAAACAGTTAAGGTCTAAAAGAAGAGTGTCGAAAGAGCAACAGCTGAACGGTTAATTTTAGTACACTATATGTGGGCTTCCAATGTGCGTGAAATTATCACCTTTATATACAACTTCTCCAGACATGGAAAGCATTGCAGCAAGCCAATAATCTTGTTCAGATCAAAACTATTCATTTGGATATATAAGTTCTTGACAGAATCCAACACCATTGATAGGCCATCCATGGAGAAACTCTTCATTGAGGATAGAACATAATATTAGTACAAAATGTGTACTCCAAGATGATATATAGATTATGCGCAGAAATTTAAAATGCAGCTTATGGTTACAAGTGTAGATGATAATATAAAGTACCTGAAGAACTGTGGAGACAAACACCATATTGAAATGAGCACAGAGATCATGTATTACACTCAAGGTCTCCAGTTTAGGCGCAAAGAGGACGATTATTTGCAACGGTGAATAACTAGAATCAAGGATCAAACTTTGAAGTGAAGGGGCATCTTGGATGATGAGTTGCCTTTTGTCAAAAGAAATTCCAATTCTTACAAGGTAGGCGACTTTATTTGGAGACAACCGATTCTAACTGTGAAAACAAGCACCAAGCACTCCAGCGCAGGGCAACTGGAGTGGATGATGTTGTGCAATGAGGCCTCCGACATACGAACCCGCACAAGTGAAAGTTTCTTGAGAAATGGGAGTCGAAGGTTTAGTACCAGATTGTCTGGTTGGTAGCACAGCACAAAGGTGGCGGTGTGGAGAGACGACTTAAACTGCGAGATGGACATCGGTGCTGAGGGCACAAGTTCATGGCGTTCGGTATGTGGTATGTGATTTCCAGGGGAATAGTAGAACTCAAGGAGTTGTAGTTCTGTGAATTCAGGGGATTTCAGCCAGGCGTCCACCGTGCAGGGCATGGTTTGCTTGCTCAGGTAGCATGACGGGATGCAGAGGCTCAGAACGGAGCCCTGGTGGGAGGAGATGCTGGCTCTGGGGCAAAATCATTAAAGAGAGATAGCTGACGACAGTCGAGATTAAGGGGCACGGCGCGCCATAGAGGGCGCCACCGAATTGAGAGGACTTGGGTGCGGCAGCAATCCTCGATGGGGAGAAGCGAGATGATCTCCCCAAGGACGGTGTCCAGGAGATCGCTGATGCGGTCCACCCGAGATTCTACGGGTTCCTGGGATCCAGTGGGGGCAGGGTCGCCGCTTCTCCCTGCGCTGCCGGGTGCGGGATCTACAACAGGCGTCGCCACTGGAGGGAGCCTCATCTTCTTGGTGCTGGGGTCAGCCGACTCCATTTTCCTCTAGGGCGTCGCGTTGCGCTCACGGATTTGAACAGAGTAACGAATGAAGAGCCTAGTTGTAGTGTGAGTGAAGAAGAAGGGGAGCTGGGGGTTTTCTGTAGGAGTGAGGAAGAAGGGGAGCTGGGGTTTTCTATAGGAGTGAGGTGAGGAATTTGGGGGTACGAGTGGAGCGAGCTGACCTTAGGTGGGTGGGAGCGAGGAGGAAGAAGAGCACCCAGGTTTTTTTGGGGGGCGGGGGCGGTGTGCTGGGTGTGGGTAGCGCCTCTCATTCAATAGATATATGGGCTTTTGAATTGATTCTACTATTTACTAGTGTGGATGGGCTGTTTTGTCTTGGGCACAGAGAAACAATTACTACTAGTACAGTGGAGATACTCTACAGCTACCCAGAAAAACAATTACTACTAGTACAGTGGAGATGCTCTACCGCTTCTGGCTCCTCCTAGGTCATTGAAACGTCTCCCTCTACTGAATGCCGTTATACTTTTATTCACCGACATGCGGGCCATGCAGCACGCGGGCCCAAATGCCATCCTCCAAATTAGAAGGCTGTATGCAGGCGAGAGTCACCCTGGTCGTAGTGTGGCAGTAATGAGCTGTCGTATCACAAAACCCCACCTCCCCATAGTCTAAGTTTGACAGATGAAGCAACCATCATTTCACTCTTCGCTGAATCCCCTTCTCCCTCACCGTCTTCAAGAAAGGCAACACTTGCATCTACCACTGTTCTTCTCTCCGAACGAAGGGAAGGTAAGCGGATCCGTGATGTTGGTATATTTTCGCTCAGAGAAAAAAAGAGCTTTTGCAAAGCAGTAACCGATCCTCACTCTCTTTTTTGTTTCATTGTCATTGCGATTGTGTTTTCCTTTTAGTGGTCTCCTAGTATTCGTCAGTTTCATGATGGACCAAGGAGAACCAGGCAAAGATCTGCCGATATTGGAGCAGACGCGGGAGGCTGATCCCCATGAGACAGAGAGATCGAAGAAGATGGAGGCAACCACCGAGCCGGCCCCAGATACGCTCACGGCCACTACTGAGATGGTCAACGCCCCGTTTGAGGTTACATCCCCCGTGGCACTGCAGGAGCCGTTTTCCCCCTTCGAGGATGTGTCCCCCCCCCCCCCCCCGCTGAGCTGCCAAAGGTGATTTCCTTCTTTGCCGATCTCGATAGTGTTTTTTTCATCTAAGTATGTGGTGATTTTTTTTAGAAAAGGAAGTATGTGGTGATTAATAATGCAAAATTTTATTAGCTTCGATGCCATGATATACATAGTGGTTTAAATAACTTGTGTTTCTTATACTGAAAAGTAATTCAGAATTTGTTTCTGTTTCAATTAGAGCCCTGATGCAGACAAGGATTGTGTGGTTGTACATGTCACTCGCTATGAGACGGACGACCTGAATATACGCACTGGGAAAACAGAGTTCTTAGGCTGTTGGATCCTGGAAGCCATTTGTGGTTATACCAATGAAGAGTTGTATTCCAGCCTCACTGTTGTGAGGCGTGTTGTCCAGGGTGTACTGAAGCACAAGAAGTTCAAAGCTACTCCTTCGTTTGTGAGGCATACTGTTCTTATCAAGCTTACGCAGGAAGATGACATGGCATGCCTCCACAAACAAGTTTATCAGTGGCAAGGCCACAAGGTTGTCTTCATGAAGGTTCACAGGATTGAGCTATTGCGGGACGTCCTCGATGATGTTCATGGAAAGGTCCATCTTGTGTACAGCCCAAATTAGATCGATGCATGAAATAGTTGCCCCAGCTAGTGTTTAATAGTAGTTTGGATTGTGTCTAATTATCCCAACATTGCCTGTTATCGAGCCCCTCTAGGGCTAGTACTTTGTTTGAATCTGTCTATGGGAACTGCTACTACTTTTGTGTGCCCGTGAATCATGTGAGAACCATCGTAATTGTTGCCGAAACAGATGCGTCCTCACTAGTTTTTTCATGAATATGGCATGGTAAGACATAAGTTGTCATGGTTTATCATACGAGCAGTGTGTGTTTTGATGAAATAGAGCACTCGTTCGAGAGCCATGCGCCGACATATACATAAGTACTTGTAAACACTATTGGTGCTACCCCACTTGTAAGAAGTTCTGCAAAACACGGCACATTGGCTCAGCTCGCTTCAACACTAGGCTATCGACCAGCTAACAATCAACAATCTGTTGTCTGACATATAAGCAACTATGTATCTTGTTACAGTGGTTCATGCAGTTAATTGAGGCCACAATGTAATAAATTCCAAACGTTCACACGCTAGTCTAGCGCTCATGTGGAACACTCACATTAAACTCGTCTTCATAAAAAACTTAAAAAGCAATTTTATACATCTCAATGATTCATAGAACATAACAAACATATACTAGTTCACAACAAAAGACAAAGTTGTGAGAAGGTTTACAAATCAGGAAAAAACAAGCAAGGCTTCTCTAAGCAAAGGGCCTCCTGGCAGGCTTAAATTTCCTGGAGTTCACTCTGGTTTTTTCTTGTTGCCACCATCCAGGGTTAGGTTCTCTCATTCTAGAATAACCAATTATAATCGTGGTCTCAGCTGGAATGCTGAACTGAACCATGCAGTGTACTGACCAGCTGAAATGCTTGTGCACTCCACTAAATATAAGCATCGCTATTTGCATAAATAAGCAGACCACAATGCCTCTTGTCCGCGCACCTGTCCAAAAAACCACCGTGCAGCCGTGCCAGCTAGTCCTCGGTCCATGGATGAACTGGTAGAAAGTGCATTCCGGACTAGGATGCAGTTGTTTTCGCTCGTCCCTGCACTGCAATCAGGAAGTAAAACGTATGAATCAACTTCTTTTAGATTGCGTTGGTCATTTTACCTTAGTTATTACCAATGTAGGGATACCTTGAAGATGGGAGGTTAAACGACGGCAATGAGGGATAGACATCTCATTTTGCGCAGTTGTACTAAAACTGAGGTGTGTGCTTTCGATTGCGCGGATAGAAACGATGCAGAGACAGACATCCCGAAATGATATGGAGACAGACATCCCTGTTAGCGCAAATACGAAATACGATTATTTAAATAGTGACAGATATTATTACTTTCCCCCGTTTCCTCTTAGAACCAAGTCCTAGATTCATGCTACATCTTTCCCACTTTGAGTCGACTGTATGAACTAGCTTTACTTCTAATAATAGTAGAAGTCTAGGTAGCTTTGGAACAGCAGACGGAAGTAGAAAACGATCCACACGAAGGGAGCTGGGGCAGTAGAGCAAGGCAGGTTTTGAAGGAATATATACCTGAGGGTTGTCGGCATGTGGCAAAGACGGCGTCGGGAGGCCGCATCTTGGCCACAATACCGCCAGGAGGAAGAAGGGGTCGGAGGCCCTCCCGAGCCGTCGCTCTCTCAGAGAGCACGACACGGCCTCCGATCAGGACGCGCGGTCAGCCGTTGGTCTCCTCCCTCGCCGCCGACGACAACGTGAACGATGCACCTACACCCCTGCCTCGGGCGAGGTTGTTCGGCCGGATTTGTAACCAGTGGTGAGCTGAGAGAGAGTAAGGATGGCAACTTTACCCATGGGTACGGGTACCCGCGGGTACCATACTCGCATGGTTAGGGTAGGGGCACACTTTTATACCCATGGGTAGTACCCATACCCTACCCATTAAGTCATGGGTAGGGTACGGGTATAACCTTGTATCCGCGGGTATACCCATACCCTGCCCGTTTGTGAACTAATGTTAAGTCGTCGTCAGTTAGTCATTAATTTGTCATGTGACGTGTCCACTCCAATTGAATTAAGAGTATGTTGTGATTTCTAAATTTTGATATATGACATTTACTCATATGCCTGTTATTGAGCTGAGATAATTGATTTTTTTGTCAAATGTGTGCTATCAATGAGCATAAGATTGTGAACAACTTGTGTACTATTTTTTTCTACCCGTTGGGTACCCAATGGGTATGGGTACCCGTCGGGTATTGGTATGGGTAAAGTTTCATACCCATGGGTACGGGTATGGGTAGAATTTTGTACCCACTGACTATACGGGTATGGTCATGGTATTGCTCTACCCTGCCCATACCCTACCCATTGCCATCCTTAAGAGAGAGTGCGACCACCTATGTGTTGCTTAGATCTGGAGAGCATGAGTGAACGAGAGGAACCCTAGTAAAGCAAGCGCTAAGGCTCCTGCTTTTATATATAGTGGAGTGATTTTGTTGTACCAGCTTCAAAAAAATGCGCTCCTATGTGTACCCGCGAGTGGGTGTGAGAGAACTAGTGCGTGCGTGCACCACTTCTCTTTGTGAGAGTACAATATACTATGCCCAAAGAACGTTCGCCGCAAGAGTAATAGTATAAGTGTGTGACGTGTGAGCTAAAATAAAATGTGTGCGCCATCTTTTGTTTTTTAGAAGTTCTGAGGGTAGGGTGTGAAGAGCACATATGTGCGAGACGTCTACCTGCAGATAGACGGTGGGTGCGACGTGCGAGTCCGCGAGAGGACTCAGGAGAGTCGTGACTCGTGAGGGTGCGTGTGCGTGAGAGAGAGGGGGGCACGTATCAATGCAATGCATGTGTCCGTAAATCATTATCCGACAAACGTTCGCCACAAGCCTTTTCCTGACGAACGCCATAAGAACCGTTAGATCGGCACCCGACAGTGGTAGTTTTGCCATGTCATTTAACACAACAGCCACTCCTCCTACACACAAATCTTCCATGTGAGTGTTAGCAACTGTCGTATGCTCCCTCCGTTCCGAAATGCAGTGCATATAGCTTTATTGAAAATTCGAACCTCGCAAACTTTTACCGAGTTTTCGTGTACCAAATTGCGCATGTAGAATACCATGTATATATCATTTCATTCATCTTCGGGAGGTAACTATAAAGATGGGTGAGGAGTCTACAAAGAAAGACCATCGTATCACCTGCAGCAAATTCAAGCATCCTTTAGTGTCGAGGAATATCATAGGAACTCTATATGATATGATTTTTATAAGATTTTTTCCTTTAGAGCCAATTGGTTCATAGGAATAGATTCATATACTCCACATTTCAAAGGAAATAAACATGATATCATTTCTATAGCTTTAGAGCCACTTGGTTCATATGAATGGATTCCTATACTCCCTTAATTTCAAAGGAAAATAAACATTAGCGTGTATTCAATAGAAAAGTTCCTATGATATGAACCAAATTACATCTCTTTTCTAATCCCTCCTCATAGGAATTGAGATACATGCCATCTCTATATTCAATAGAAAATTTCCTATGATGTGAACCAAATGACATCTCCTTTCCAATCCCTACTCATAGGAATTGAGATGCTCCATGTCATCTCTTTCCCTACAACTTCCATGTGTACATCCTCTATTCCTAAATAGATAGTACAACCCACTAGTAGCTTTTTTCCAAAACATGCAACTATGGCACAAGAACTATGTAGTGTGCCAATAAATTTGAAAGATGGTCATTGGATGAAGCTAACCCGACAGTGCAGAGATAGGCAAATCCAAGCAGTACTAGCCGTTGGATATCATCAACATTCCACCAGATCTGCCACATGTACAATTTAGAAGACTCCATGGTTGAACTTAAGCATAGTGCACAAACCTGAAAACACAAGCACTTCTCCTGATAGAGGCAAAGGTGTCCCGTCTTTCGATGAGATGGTGGTTATCGTTTTGGAAGAAGTCGACTTTGACGATCCGACTACGAACATGCGAGGACGTCGTGCCTTAGCAATCGCTAAACCAACTCCGAGAGGTTATTGACAACGCCGGAGCATGATCAACCTGACCACGAAGGTCTGTTTCCTACAGGCAAACGAAGAACAAGCAAGAAACTAAGATTGCAATATGGATATTGCGAATATAAGAGGAAAGCTTTATTGATCAAGATGGGGTTCTGTGACGCCTTGGTCTGGTCGTTGAACACAAACGAAGTGCGCGAAGTTGCAGCTTTGGCGAACTTTTAAACTAAACAAAACCCAAAGTCTAAACGAGGCCCTAAGGGCTATATATATGGAGGAAGAGGAGGGAATTTCGTGGCCCTTGAGGGAGGGGTCCGAAACCAACCCTAACTCTTATTTCCCCACACATACGAAGTCTAAAAACAGCCTATACTTAAGCATTTCGAAATTACATGGGCTTGGCCCAATAATAAGGTGAAGCAGCACCTAGAATAGCCTATGGACGAATATTATGAAGTGGCATCTTGTATATTTCGTCCAAGGCCCTCATTATTGTGGCTTCAAAGTCCTAGAATCATCACTTGTAACTCCGTTCTTGTTCCCCTTGCGCATGCCAACATCTCCATGCTTGGACTTGCTCCAAGGTTCATCTTTCTTGTCCATGGTAGGCCCTTCATTTGTAAGAAAAACAAATGTATCCAATTTAGGTAGCATCATATTCTCATGAACATTGGAATCGTTACCAAGAAACGAAAATACCTGATAATTCAATTGGCGTGCTCGACCTCTAGTAATTGGTCCAGTATGTATAGCAGCAGGGGCTGTGGATGTAACAATGGTATTGATGTCCTCATCATCCTCCCCTTCTTGAAATGAAGTCGTCCTCGATGGAAGCTCATCTTCCTCACCCAAATAAGGCTTCAAATCTGCAATGTTAAAAGTGGGACTAACCCCAAATCTGCAGGCAGCTCAAGTTTATATGCATTATCATTTATTTTCTCTAACACCTTAAATGGACCATCAACACGTGGCATTAGCTTTGATTTGCGCAAATTAGGAAACCTATCCTTATGTAACCAAACAAGATCTCCAGGTGCAAAGACAACATGTTTTCTACCCTTATCTCCAGCAAGTTTATATTTAACATTCATACGCTCAATGTTTTCCTTAGTTAACTCATGCATTTTTAAAATGAATGCATCACGTTCTTTAGCATCAAAATTAACCTTCTCCGAAGATGGAAGAGGCAACAAATCAATGGGTGCACGAGGTAGGAAACCATACACAATTTCAAAAGGGCACATCTTAGTAGTAGAATGCAACGAACGATTATAAGCAAATTCAATATGAGGCAGGCATTCTTCCCACATTTTCTTATTATTCTTCAAAACAGCCCTAAGCATAGTAGACAATGTTCTATTGACTACTTCAGTTTGTCCATCAGTTTGGGGGTGACAAGTAGTACTAAAAAGCAGTTTAGTCCCCAACTTAGCCCATAAACATCTCCAACAGTGGCTAAGAAATTTAGTATCACGGTCTGAAACAATAGTATTTGGCACACCGTGCAAGCGAATAATTTCACGAAAGAACAATTCTGCAACATTAACAGCATCATCGCTTTTATGACATGGTATAAAGTGTGCCATTTTCGAGAATCTATCCACGACAACAAATATGTTATCCCGCCCCTTCTTTGTTCGAGGTAAACCTAAAACAAAGTCCATAGATATATCCTCCCAAGGAACACTAGGCACAGGCAAAGGAATATATAAACCATGAGGATTGAGTCGTGACTTAGCTTTTTGACATGTAGTGCAGCGAGCAACAAAACGCTCAACATCCCGTCTCATTTTTGGCCAAAAGAAATGTGTAGCAAGTACGTCCTCCATCTTCTTCACGCCAAAGTGTCCGATTAATCCTCCTCCATGCGCCTCCGGCAACAACAAAAGACGAACAGAGCTAGCAGGAATGCATAGCTTGTTAGCACGGAACACAAAACCATCATTAACAACGAACTTGTTCCATGTTCTTCCTTCTTTACAATTCTGCATTACTTCTTTAAAATCAGCATCAGGCACATATTGATCTTTGATGGTCTCCAAACCAAATATTTTGAAGTATCGTTGTGAAAGCATAGTATAGCAACGAGACAAAGCATCAGCAACAACATTTTCTTTACCCTTCTTGTGTTTAATGACATAAGGGAAAGTCTCAATGAATTCAACCCATTTAGCATGTCTACGATTCAGTTTAGCTTGACTTTTAATATGTTTCAAAGATTAATGATCAGAATGTATAACAAATTCTTTGGGCCATAAATAATGTTGCCATGTCTCTAAAGTCCGAGCAAGAGCATATAATTCTTTATCATAAGTAGAATAGTTCAGACTAGGCCCACTCATTTTTTCAGAAAAGTATGCAACAGGTTTGCCATCTTGTAATAACACACCTGCTAATCCAATTCCACTAGCATCACATTCAAGCTCAAAAGTCTTATTAAAGTCAGGAAGTTGAAGTAAAGGAGCATGTGTGAACTTATCTTTCAATACCATGAAGGCTTCTTCCTGTGCGGTACCCCAAACAAAAGGCACATCCTTCTTTGTAAGCTCATTGAGAGGTGCAGCAATGGTGCTAAAGTCTCTCACAAAACGCCTATAGAAAGAAGCGAGTCCAAGAAAACTCCTCACTTGTGTGACCGTTTTGGGCTGCGGCCAACTCTCAATAGCTTCAATCTTGGCTTTATCAACTTCAATTCCCTGTGGAGTAACAACATAGCCAAGAAAAGACACTCGGTCGGTGCAAAAGGTGCACTTCCCAAGGTTACCAAACAAACGTGCATCACGTAGAGCATTAAAAATAACACGTAAATGTTCCAAATGTTCTTCCAAAGATTTGCTATAAATCAGTATATCATCAAAATAGACTACCATAAATCGTCCAATGAAAGCACGTAAAACTTCGTTCATTAGTCTCATGAAAGTACTAGGTGCATTAGTTAACCCAAAAGGCATGACTAACCACTCATATAAACCAAACTTAGTTTTAAATGCTGTTTTCCATTCATCTCCCAATTTCATACGAATTTGATGGTATCCACTACGCAAATCAACTTTGGAGAATATTGTAGAGCCCCTCAATTCATCAAGCATATCATCTAGCCTAGGAATAGGATGACGATAACGAATAGTAATATTACTAATGCATCTACAATCAACACACATACGCGATGTACCATCCTTTTTAGGCACTAGTATAATAGGAACAACACAAGGACTAAGAGATTCGCGTATATAACCATTGTCGAGCAGCTCCTGTACTTGACGCATAATCTCCTTCGTCTCCTCTGGATTGGTACGGCATGGTGCACGGTTGGGTAGCGATGCACCGGGAATTAAGTCAATTTGATGCTCAATCCCTCGCATAGGTGGTAATCCCGGTGGCACGTCTTGTGGGAAAACGTCAGCGAACTCCTGCAAAATGTTAGTGACAGCAGGGGGCAAAGAGAAAGGCACGTCCTCGAATGAAAATAATGCCTCTTTGCACACAAAAGGATAGCAAACAGATTTGCTAGAATCTAGTTCATCAATATCAGATTTGGTGGCAAGTAAACATGCACGTTTGAATTTAATTTCAGAAGCAACACTGGATGGTTTATTAGAAGGCTTCATTTGTTGCTCAAATTCTTTTGGCACAATCTGATTTTCACTCTTATGTTTCTCCTGTTTTGCTTTATTAGCTCTATTAATATCATCTTTCAAAATGGAATTAGGAGTCATAGGAAGCAAAGTAATATTTTTATCCTTATGAACAAGAGTATACTGATTGTTTCTACCATGGTGTACAGAATTTTTATCAAATTGCCATGGTCTAGCAAGTAATAAGGAACATGCTTGCATAGGTACCACATCACAATCAACATAATCAGCATATGTAGAGATACTAAAATGCACACGAACAGTACGTGTTACGTTAACCTTGCCGCTGTTGTTGAACCATTGGATGTAGTAAGGATGTGGATGTGGTCTTGTGGTGAGAGATAGCTTCTCCACCGTCTCCATGCTAGCCAAGTTGTTGCAGCTTCCTCCATCTATGATGACGCGAATAGAACGTTCCTTCACAACTCCCTTTGTATGGAACACATTATCCCTCTGATTTTGCTCAGCTTGTGTAACCTGCACACTCAAAACACGTTGACGAACTAAACATTCATACCTGTCAGCATCTTCAGCAGCCATGTATTGCGTCTCATGATCAGAATCATCTCCACCGTGTTCTTCATGTGTAATAAGAGACAAAGTCTCCTCATCATAGTCACTAGCGGACTCATACCCACCATACTCAGTAACAATCATCACACGCTTAGATGGGCATTCTCTCGCATAATGACCTCCACCCTTGCAACGTCGACAAATAATATCATGTGTTTGCCCTGTTGATGCCATGGATGAAGAAGAGCTCTTTCCAGGCCCAGAAGGTGTGCTCTTGGCAGATAGTGGTGATTGTGCCTGCTTTACTGTATCACGGTTGGGGTGGCAGCCGACGGAGGTGCCGGTGTACCAGACGTGTGGAAGTAGATGATGCACGTGGTGTCCATGATGAAGGTCGCCTGCAGAAAAGTTAGTTCTCGCCAATGCCTATCCATCCTGCACTTCACGTTCAGCTTTACAATCAAGATGGAATAAATGAGTGATATTATTTTAGTCCTTATAGTCTAGAATGGTCTGAATCTCTCTACTTAATCCACCCAGAAAACGTGCAAGCATAGCTTCATTCTCCTCAACAATACCACATCTAATCAAGCCATTTTGTAATTCCTGATAATATTCTTCTACCGAATTTTTTCCTTGTCTTAAGCGCTGCAATTTTTGAAGTAATTCACGTTGATAATATGGTGGAACCCAGCTGTCGGTGTACTAAAGTAGGGGTACCTTAGTACCCCGAACTTGTGCACGGGCAGTCGTAGCACCCCGCGGCAAGGCTGGCCAGGCGATCGCCAAGACTCTCCATGGTCCCTTTTTGGGCCATCCGAGAACAAAGTATTTGAGCCAAGGCCCCGGCAGGAGGAGCCTGTCGGGAAGGCCACCCGAAGAGAGCAAGGCCCCGACAAGAGGAGATTGCCGGGACGACCGCTCGAAGCACAAGGCCCCGGCAAGAGGAGCTTGCCGGGAAGGCTGACCGAGGCACGACAAGAAACTTGCTGCGACGCGCTCCACGTCCCGGCAAGGACCGGTGAGCGACAAGCTCCCGGGCGCGACAATGCATCAACCGCGGCAAGGCGCTTGCCGCGGCAAGTCACCACCCCGCGCCTGCGCTCCAGCTCATCCACCCACGCGTCGCTCTGGGGCCATTCCATGCGTACGTGGCGAGAGGCTGCGCAGCCAGGGGCATGCAGTGGCGAAGCAATGCTGACAGAGTAGCCATCGTGGCAAACGGTGGCGCTCCTGACGGCCCCTTTCCTGCACTATTTGGGCGACCCAGACGGGCATTTAATGCCCTTGTCCCCTGCCGTCAGAGTTAGGTATGATAGCACTGTGCAAACAGCTGTACCCAACACAACGTTTTCCAGTCTTACCCCCTCCTATGTTGCCACCTGTGGGTAACCCCTTGCACATATAAAAGGAGGCCCCATGCGCAACGGGGGGAGGAGGAGGCCATTCGCGCTCGGTCTCGCCAGCAGCTCGCGTGTACTGTAGCACCACACGCTCCCGAGCAAGAACACTATACAAAACCACAAAGCAGCAGTAGGGTTTTATGCATCTGTGCGGCCAGAAGCTGGGTAAACCCCTTGTGTGCATCGCCTTGATCCGCTCTTCGCGCGACCTCCGCCCCCCGGCGAAACAAGAAAGGGGCTCGGTCCCCATAGGTGTTTGAGGAGGCAGATTTCCCCCGACATCTTTGGTGCGCCAGGTATGGGGCGTCGAAGTTGTGCGAACCTGATCCGGCATCTGCACAGGCTAGATCTCCATCATCTTCGTCGACATGCCACCGAAGAAGAAGGTTCTGGAGGTGGCTGGTCCGTCCACGTCGAACCCACCGCCCCTGGAGCAAACGGGTGGTGGGGACGCCACCGGCGGCGGAACGGGCGCCACCGAGCCAGCTCATGGTGCCACGGCGTCCGAACATGCACCGCGCCCCTCTCAGGAGGCACGGGACCAACAACGTCTTGGCACTCACGGTACCATACGCTCGCTGGACCCAGATCGAGCCGGCGGATCTCAGGGCGCTCAAGGCCAGCACTGACACCAACGCGCTGGCGCGAGCGTGACGCGACTGCCTGGTCCGGGTGTTGCTCCTTCTAACGTAGTTAGAAGTTCGAGCACATCCTGCTCCACGCGCCGTTCGCCACCGCTGCCCGCCACTCCAGTAGAAGCTCTGGCACGAGCTCAACTGCTCCTACACTACCCTCCAACGGCGGAAAAGATCGACGACAGGAGGGCCACGATACAGAGCCTCATCGGTTTCGCTAACGGCGACGCCCCGCGGCAGCACGGTGCGTCGCAGCCGCGGCAGGTCGGCCAGGCGAGAACCGATGGCGCCAAGACCGGTGGGGGTGCGACCACCGTGCACTCCCCGCCCCAAAGGCCAAGATTGCCGACTCGCCGGAACCATCACGACAACGACTCCACCGCGTCGTCGAATCCGCGAACTCGTCATGATCAACGCCAAGTTCTTCACGAGCGAGAGCAAGAGGACGCTCGTACTCGCATCGAGTGTCGGAGAGAAGCACGACGTCAATCAGACCAGCGCACTGGGCCCTCCGTCGACATGCATGCGCCCGGGGGACCAGGCGACCTGCCGTACGCGGTAGGCTGCCCCGCGTTCACCCGTGAGCTGCGGCAAGTCCAGTGGCCCAGCACGAAGAATTTCAAGCCAGACGTACCAGAGAAGTACCACGGCAAGTCGCATCCATCGGAGTTCCTCAGCATCTACACCATTGCGGTGCAGGCTGCTGGGGGGCGGGACGACAAGATCCTTGCCAACTACTTCCCGTTGGTACTCAAATCCAATGTCAAATCCTGGCTCATGCACTTGCCGGATAACTCCATAACCTCCTGGACAGACTTGTGCCATCAGTTTGTTGGCGCCTTTACAGGCGGCCACAAACCCCATGGCCAAGCGAGCGACCTTCATCTGCTCGTCCAGAAGGAAGGGGAATCCTTGCGCAAGTTCATCCAGAGATTCAACCGCGTACACTACAACATCCCAGACGTCCACCCTGCCGCGGTTATCAGCGTGTTCCATCAGAACATGCTTAACCGCAGGATGCGGGAGGAGATGGCGATGTGCAAGATCAAAGACGTCAGCGAGCTATATGCCCTGGCCGACAAGTGTGCACATGCTGAGGAATGGAGGAAACTCCCCGGAGAGAACACAGGAGTAGGAGAGTCTGACAGTGAGGATACCGCCCCGGCAAGGAAGAACCAGCGGCGGAGCAATAGGAAGAAGAAGAGCCAAGA
Organism: Aegilops umbellulata; assembly: GCA_032464435.1. Classification (NCBI taxonomy): domain Eukaryota; kingdom Viridiplantae; phylum Streptophyta; class Magnoliopsida; order Poales; family Poaceae; genus Aegilops; species Aegilops umbellulata. The sequence goes on from CP136055.1 coordinate 204,964,985, forward strand.
AGTACTGGTTGTTGAGTAGTCCGGTGATGAAGGCGCAGCCAAGAAGGCCCAGGCTGGTAGCTCCAGCAAGGAGGTCGCCGGATGCGCCAACTGCCAGGCTGTGGCGGTCGCCGGCAGGCGGGATGGCACCAACAAACAGTACTGCAAGATCCACCGCACCAAGGGCCATGACCTCCAGAGCTGTAAGCAGGTCGAGCGGCTTGTCGAGCTGCAAAAGGCCGAGTACGAGCGGCGCGACAAGGAGAGAGCCCGGGGAGGTGGCGGAGGATCAGGTACGAAGCATCCTAGCCAGGGAGGACGCCGCGACAAGGACAAGCAGCGGCAAGCGGACAGACCTCCCCGCGGCCACGACAAGAACGAAGACGACGACGAACACGAAGACATGGATGACGTCGAGACCAGTGAGCAGGAGTTTCAGAAAGCCATAGAGGTCTTGTGCGTAGACGGTGGTGCTTCCCTGCATACTTCTCACCGCCAGCTCGAGTAGTGGGCGCGGGAAGTCAATGCAGCGGAACCACCCGTCGAGTCGCGCAAGCCTCTGAAATGGTCCAGCACGCCTATCATCTTCGATATTGAGGACCACCCTGACCGCACAACTGCGATCGGGTGTTTGCCGATGTTGGTCTCACCAACGGTCCGCAACCTCAAGGTCACTAAGATGCTAGTCGACGGCGGGGCCGGCTTGAACCTGATCTCCTCCGCTGTGCTCCGGAAACTCCAAGTCCCCGACAACGAGCTCGAAGAGACCGGCACGTTCCAAGGAATCAACCCGGGAAGGAGCAAGCCGAAGGGGAAGATAACGTTGCCAGTAACATTTGGCAGCGAGCTGAACTTCAGGACAGAGAGGATCACCTTTGACGTTGCCGATTTTCCATTGCCCTACAATGGAATTCTCGGCCGTCCAGCGCTCGCCAAGTTCATGGCGTCCTCTCACTATGCATACAACATGCTCAAGATGCCAGGCCCGATAAGCGTCATCTCTGTCCCCGGCGACAAGAAGGATGCCCTTATCAGTGCCGACAAGATCTACCGGGAAGCAGCAGCCGCAGTAGATCACAAGCCGCTTGCCGCTGAAGCTCCCGGAGGGAAGAAGAAGACCAAGCCCGGCAAGTGCTCTGGTGCCCACTCCGGCAAGCGCACCTCTACGGAGTGCTGCGCTACTGTCGAGGACGCGCCATCGAGCTCCGCCGGCAAGAAGAAGACCAAGCCCGGCGAGTGCTCTGGTGCCCACTCCGGCCAGCGCACCTCTTTGGAGTGCTGCGCTCCCGTCGAGGGCGCGCCATCGAGCTCCTCCGGCAAGAGTAAGAAGACAATGACAGCTCCGCCAACGACCAAGAAGGTGTCCGCCAAGGAGGACGGCACTGGTGGTACCTTCACCATCAGTGCCACTCTCGACCCCAAATAGGAAAGCGCGCTCGTTGCTTTCCTGCGGGCGAATGTCAATGTGTTTGCCTGGCAACCATCTGACATCCCCGGCGTTCCCAGGAAAGTGATTGAGCACCACTTCGCCGTCTGTCCTCACGCGCGGCCCGTCAAGCAGAGTGTCAGGAAGCAAGCAGTGGAGCGCCAAGAGTTCATCGCAGAAGAGATCTAGAAGTTGGAAGCGGCAGGCCTCGTCACAGGTGTGCTCCATCCGACGTGGTTGGCCAATCCTGTTGTCGTGCGCAAAGCAAATTGGAAATGGAGGCTTTGCATCGACTTTACTGATGTTAACAAAGCTTGTCCCAAAGATCCTTTTCCCTTGTCGCGCATTGACTAGATTGTTGACTCCACGCCCGGATGTGACCTGCTTTCATTTCTTGACGCATACTCAGGATACAGTCAGATCTTCATGGCTGAAGAAGACGAGGAGAAGACTGCATTCATCACTCCATGTGGCACGTACCGTTTCGTACGGATGCCTTTCGGTTTGAAGAATGCTGGTTCGACGTTTGCAAGGGTTGTCCATACCGCTTTTGAGCCACAGATCCACAGAAATGTGGAAGCCTACATGGACGACATAGTGGTCAAAAGCAGGGACAGGGCAACCCTGATTCAAGACTTAGAAGAGACCTTTGCGAACCTGCACAGGATCAGCCTCAAGCTCAACCCCGAGAAGTGCGTGTTCAGAGTCCCTTCCGGCAAGCTTCTCGAATTCTTCGTGTCTCAGCGGGGAATCAAAGCCAATCCAGACAAAATCAAGGCCATCGAGCAGATCGAAGCACCAACACGCGTCAAGGATGTACAAAGGCTCGCCGGCTGCGTCGCGGCTCTCAGCAGGTTCATTTCCAAGTCTGCGGAATGCGCCCTGCCGTTTTTCAAAGTTTTGAAAAAGGCGGGTCCAGTAAAATGGACTCCGAAAGCGGAGGCCGTGCTGCAGGACTTGAAGAAATACCTGTCCTCCGCTCCAATACTTGTCGCGCCTAAACCACAAGAGAAGTTGCTGCTATACCTGGCGGCAACCAATCAAGTGGTTAGTGCTGCGTTAGTAGCGGAGAGGGAGGCAGATGATGAGCCAGCAACCGCGGCAAGCACGTCCAACGACAAGCAGGGGGCTTCCCCGACAAGCTCTGGCCCCGACAAGGATGAATCTGCGCAGGAGCAAGTGGAGGTGCAGAAGAAGAAAATGGTGCAGCGCCCAGTTTACTTTGTCAGCTCCCTTTTGCAGGGAGCTAGGTCAAGGTACTCTGGTGTGCAGAAATTGCTTTTCGGCCTTCTCATGGCCTCGAGAAAGCTGCGCCATTACTTCCAATCACATGAAATTACGGTTGTCACCCGCTTTCCGCTGAAGAGGATACTGCAGAATCCAGAAGCAACAGGCAGGATTGTCGAGTGGGCACTAGAACTTTCGAGCTTCGGTGTCAAGTTCGAGAGCACCTCGACTATCCAAAGCAGAGCATTGGCGGAGTTCATAGCAGAGTGGACACCGACACCAGACGAAGATATCCCAGAGACGAGCATCCCCGCCAAAGAAGCAAGCAAAGAGTGGCTGATGTATTTTGATGGTGCCTTTTCGCTGCAAGGCGCCGGTGCTGGCGCGTTGCTTATCGCGCCCACCGGAGAGCACCTCAAGTACGTAGTCCAGATGCACTTCCCCAAGGAAGAAGCAACCAACAATACTGCAGAGTATGAAGGTTTGCTTGCCGGTCTCAGGATCGCGGCAGAACTTGGGATCAAGAAGCTCATTGTCAGGGGTGACTCGCAGCTTGTCGTCCGCCAAGTGAACAAGGATTACCAGAGTCCGTTGATGGAAGCGTACGTTGATGAAGTGAGGAAGCTAGAAGAGCACTTTGACAGCCTGCAAATGGAACACATTCCAAGAGCTAAGAACGACATCGCTGATGGCCTGTCAAAGTGCGCAGCATTTAAGTTACCTGTGGAACCAGGAACCTTTGTGCTCAAGCTGACTCAGCCATCCGTAACGCCATCAACCAGACAGAGCAAGAAGAGGAAGTTGGTCTCCGGCGACTATCTTCCGGCAGAGCTCCCTGGAGCCGCCGCCAAGAAGGTCCCTAAGATCGACGCCAAGAGCGCTGAGGAGCCGCCTGCTACGGAAAACTCCAGGGTTTGTTCCGTAGAAGCAGGCGCTCCCGACAAGTTTTGCTCCGGCAAGCTTGCCGGGGAACGTCAAGCTCCGGCTGAGCCCTAGATCCTCGCCGTAGAAGCGGACGTTCCCGCAGCAGCAGATGTGCCTTCAGTCCTTGTTGTCGAGCCACAGGCTCCAGCATGGGCGCAGTAGACTGTCCATTTCCTCCAAAGCGGAGAACTTCCCAAAGAACAAGAAGAAGCGGAAAGAGTAGCCCGGCACTTGAGTATGTACCAGTTCGTCGACAACACACTGTACAGAAGAGGGCGCAACGGTGTGAAATTGAAGTGTATTTCCCGGGAAGACGGACAGAAGCTGTTGGCAGAGATACATGGAGGCATATGTGGTCACCACATTGGCGCAAGAGCACTTGCCGGCAAAGCGTTCCGGCAAGGTTTCTTCTGGCCGATAGCCTTCCAGGATGCAACTGCACAAGTAACCAAGTGTGAAGCGTGCCAGTTCCATTCCAAACAGATACACCAGCCAGCTCAAGCTCTCCAGACGATCCCTTTATCCTGGCCATTTTCGGTCTGGGGGCTCGACATCCTCGGCCCCTTCCCCCGAGCTGTCGGGGGCTTTGAGTACTTGTATGTCGCAATCGACAAGTTCACAAAGTGGCCGAAAGTGGAACCAGTCAGGAAGGTGACAGCACAGTCAGCAGTCAAGTTCTTCAGGTCGATTGTTTGCCGCTTCGGGATCCCCAACAGGATCATCACCGACAATGGTACGCAATTCATGAGCCGCGCCTTCATGCAATACGTCCAAGATCTCGGCGCCAAGGTCTGCTTCGCTTCTGTTGATCATCCCAGGAGCAACGGTCAAGCTAAAAGGGCCAATGCCGAAGTGCTGCGCGGGCTCAAGACCAGAACTTTCGACAGGCTGCACAAGTGCGGAAGAAACTGGATCGAGGAGCTGCCGGTGGCTCTTTGGTCGATCAGAACGACGCTAAATCAAGCCACTGGCCAGACACCATTTGCTCTAGTCTATGGAGCAGAAGCAGTTAACCCCACGGAACTCGTATACAGGTCACCTCGAGTGCTCGCTTATGATGAGCTTGAGCAAGAGCGGCTGCGTGAAGATGACGCGCTGCTCCTTGAGGAAGATCGTCTTCAGGCTGTTGTGCGAGCCTCTCGCTACCAGCAAGCTTTGCGTCGCTACCATAGCCGCAAAGTTAAAGCCAGAAGCTTCGAGGAAGGCGACCTTGTTCTTCGGCGCGCTCCGTCCGCCAAGAATCATAACAAGTTGACGCCAAAGTGGGAAGGCCCTTACCGGGTGAGACGAGTCACGAGGCCCGGCGCTGTCCGCCTCGAGACCGAAGATGGCACTCCGGTGAGCAAATCCTGGAATATTGAGCATCTTCGTAAGTTTTTCCCGTAAGGCGCGATTGTCAGGCCCCGCCCGGCAACCAACCTTTTGTACAAGTCTTGCCGCTGTTGCATGTAATCCTTTGTACAAAAGTAGGCACAGACCCTGAGCAGCAGTAAATGAAGCGCTGGCGCCCTAAGTTTTAGCATGCATGCTGAGTCGAGTCTCGTCCTTGGTTAGGGTTGATAGTGCCTAACAGCTGCTAACCCCTAGCTTAGAGGTCGAGTTTTCGTCCTTTTTCCTGTTCTTTCGTTTCCTTTGGTTCGCAGGGTTTTGCATATCCTGGCCAGACCGCTTAAGGACGAAGAAGAGAAGAAGGGCGGACCAGCATCTGGTACCCGGCAAACTAGTGTTGCCGGGGGCTGCAAGTACGAAGATTCGCCCGCGGCAAGCCAAGGTTACCAGGGGCTGCAATCCCAGATAAGTTTTTGCATCCCTTGTCATGCATTCTCTTATGAACTGTGGAATACGAAAACCTTGTTTCCTCCTAAAAGCTACTGTGCTCCCTTAGCGACAGGCCCCAGAGCGCGTTCCTGGGGCCCGTTTCGGTAGTAGTCGCGGCGGCAAAGGGGCGGAACGAGGAGCCCGAACCCGCCTCATCCCTTCCTCCGCCAAAGGCGTGAGAGAGGTCGAGTGGCGCGGGAAGACGGCAGGGCCTGTTGCCGGGCAAAGAAGTGTCTATCTTAACGATATAAAGGATTCGCTCCTTGGCATGGGTTTTACCCACGGGACAAATGACCCGGCAAACATCCCCTTTTCATTAAAAACATTCCGCTCAGGTACAGTTCAGAGAGGATGAAAAACATGAAAGATGGGATTACAAGCTTTAAACACAGCTAAGGCCCGAGGGCTTACAGATTAAAAAAAGATAAGATGCCCGTAATCCCTTTCTTGTCTCTCTCCTCAGGAGGTAGGACAAGGAGGCGAAAAGGGCAAAAGGGGCGCCTAGGCGAGCTACGGGTGGCAGAAGACACCAACAGAACGCCCGGAGGGCCGTCCGGGGGCTCCGGAGGCTGGATGGTGACGGCGGCGCCCGAAGTGGAGCTCGAAGATGAGGCAGCGGGACGTCAACACGCTGTCGAGGGCATCTATCCCTCGTACTCCGAGTTGACGGCCTTGCCGCCCGCCCTCTTCCTCTTCTGCAGCCTCGCCACGCCAGCCGCCAAGGAGGCGAGCCCGGGAAGCACAAGGAGGCGGCGACACGGATGATGGGGGTGCCGGTGCCACGCGGAGCCGCGACCGGCGCCTAGTCGGACCCGTCATCTCGACGACCGCTGCCCTCGTCGTCGCTGTCACTCCCCTCCTCGTCACTCTCGCTCGAGGAGGAGCCTTCGCTATCGGAGGAGCTATCCACGCAGCATCGGGCCCGGGTCCCTAAGTCCCCGAAGGCCTTGACGGAGAGGAGATCGCCCACCATCAACTTAAAATGGAGGGTGAACCCCTCCATCAAGCTGTGGATACGGGCGAATGTCTTCCACCCTCGGCCAAGATACACCACGCCGGGGGCTGGGGGCTCGACGTGGACGCGCGTGCCACTGATCCCGCAGCCCTTCATGCGCAGCCTTAGCGTCTTGGGTTGCTCCATCTCCATCACACTTGCGAAGGGAGCCGGGAGGCAGAGGCGGCGGCGAGGCGCCTGGCGCAGCCTGACGAAGAACTCGCAAGGATCGTCCCCGATGTGGACCGCCGTGGGAAGAAGAGCCGCTGGCGGAGGCCAGGCTGGCGCGCCGCCCCGCCCGCCTCTTCCCTGAACGCCTCGGCCTCGTCCACGACCTCGTCCACGACCTCGCCCCCTCCCCCTTCCCCTTACGGTTGGATCCGCCACCGTGGGTGCAGGGGGTGGAGGGGCGCGTTGCCTAGCGGCAACCCTCGCCGCCACCGATGAAGGACCAGGGTTCCCTTTCTCCATGGCGAATGGAGGGAGGGGATCAGAAGCCGAAGGGAAGGAAAGATGAAGGAGTGCGGATTTCCGTCGCCCCCTCTTGCTCTTTATAAAGAAGCAGGGTGGGGGCTCGGCCGCCCCGCTCAGCCAATCAAGACGCAGGAAGGCCAGGCGACTGGGGCCGACCTGCTGCCCCGACCCGCGATGGCCCGGTTTCCTGCCTCCACCGTCCGCAACCCCGGGTGCATGGAAGCAGCGTGGCTGGCGCGCAGGACCGAGGCGACGGATGAGGCGACCTCTCCCCACCCCGTGATCGTGGGGAGCGGGCGCCTTGGAAACCGTGCCTCGCCCCCGTCCAGCGGACGAGCCACGCCTCCACGCCTCCCTCCACTTATGGGGCTAGCGCGAACCGTCCCCTTTATTGCGACGTGACGCATGCCTGCGGGGTTCAGCCCCGCACACGCCGCCCACGTCATGCACGCCTCTCCCCACGATGCCGCGTTCGACGCGTGCCGTTCGGGGAGGGCGTGGTGGATGCAGAAGCAGATGCAGCGTGACCCAGGCCACGCGTGCCCGTGCACTGTTTTGGGCCTGGCCCAACAACGCTCGGCACCGTGTATGGCCCAGGCCCGGGGGCTCCTGTCGGTGTACTAAAGTAGGGGTACCTTAGTACCCCGAACTTGTGCACGGGCAGTCGTAGCACCCCGCGGCAAGGCTGGTCAGGCGATCGCCAAGACTCTCCATGGTCCCTTTTTGGGCCATCCGAGAACAAAGTATTTGAGCCAAGGCCCTGGCAGGAGGAGCCTGCCGGGAAGGCCACCCGAAGAGAGCAAGGCCCCGGCAAGAGGAGCTTGCCGGGACGACCGCTCGAAGCACAAGGCCCCAGCAAGAGGAGCTTGCCGGGAAGGCCGACCGAGGCACGACAAGAAACTTGCTGCGACGCGCTCCGCGTCCCGGCAAGGACCGATGAGCGACAAGCTCCCGGGCGCGACAAGGCATCAACCGCGGCAAGGCGCTTGCCGCGGCAAGTCACCACCCCGCGCCTGCGCTCCAGCTCATCCACCCACGCGTCGCTCTAGGGCCACTCCAGGCGTACGTGGCGAGAGGCTGCGCAGCCAGGGGCGTGCGGTGGCGAAGTAACGCTGACAGAGTAGCCATCGCGGCAAACGGTGGCGCTCCTGACGGCCCCTTTCCTGCACTGTTTGGGCGACCCAGACGGGCATTTAATGCCCTTGTTCCCTGCCGTCAGAGTTAGGTATGATAGCACTGTGCAAACAGCTGTACCCAACACAGCGTTTTCCAGTCTTACCCCCGCCTACGTTGCCACCTGTGGGTAACCCCTTGCACATATAAAAGGAGGCCCCATGCGCAACGGGGGGAGGAGGAGGCCATTCGCGCTCGGTCTCGCCAGCAGCTCGCGTGTACTGTAGCACCACACGCTCCCGATCAAGAACACAATACAAAACCACAAAGCAGCAGTAGGGTTTTACGCATCCGTTCGGCCCGAAGCTGGGTAAACCCCTTGTGTGCATCGCCTCTATCCGCTCTTCGCGCGACCTCCGCCCCCTCCAAACCAAGAAAGGGGCTCGGTCCCCATAGGTGTTCGAGGAGGCAGATTTCCCCCGACACCAGCGAGTACGCATAGCAGTTTTCAAAGCAGCCCAAGTAGCTGGAACAGGATATAATCTACAAAGTTCAGACCACCAAACACATGCAAAGCTAGTGAAAGCACAAACAGCAGCAGGAACACGTCTCTCCTCAGGATATTGTAAACATGTAAATCGTTGTTCAGTTTCTAACTCCCAAGTAAGATATATATCAGGAACATATCTACCCTCAAATGGTGGAATATTCAATTTCAGTTTAGGGAGAAGGTCATGATCTCGTACCTGAGGGGGAGCCCTAACATTGCCATTATTTGCATGTGGACGACCTGGTGGTTGTGGTGCTGGAGGTTGCACATAGTTCTGATGTTGATCAACCTCATCCTCGTAATCTCCCACATAATCATCCTCCCCCACATCAGCAGCAGGAGCCACAGAAGTATCAACAGCAGCACCAGCAGCTTGGCCAGGCTGAAGAGGGACACGGGTCGCTCGGCGGAGGGCTGTTTCGCGATGTGGAGGTAGTCGCTGTTGCTGTTGTAGAGGTGCGTTAGGTGCAGCCGATGGTGGTGGTGGTAGACGCGCGAGCAATTCATTGAACTTGTTATCAAGCTTTGTTTCGAACGCCTTCTCAATGCCATCTATCTTCTCCATGGCCTCTTCAAATCTATTTAGCACATCTTCCACCTGTCCACTCATCATTTGCTGAAACTTATCATGTAACGCTCTGTTTGTCATGTTCTCCCAGTCAGTCTCGTCGGCTTGTGATCCTGCCATGGTTAGCAGCAATAGAAACACTCGAGAATACGATTCTACAGACTACTAGGAAGTGGTGGTGGTGGTGTGGTGAACAGTCACAAATCCGTCAAGCAAATCTCAAATTCTTACTAGTTCTTACCCAGCAGCAGGCGGTGATCGGCAACAGTTGTAGTCAAAACTCTCAAAAGCTTGGATAGAGCGATTGCCAGGGAGAGTCAAACGCACGACGTAGATGTATGTGGAGCCGGGAAGGCTTATAGTATGGTAGCAAAAAGGTCAGCAATAATCAATTCAGAGATGCAATGTTGAATAAACGTTCAATGACGGTACTGTGCTGGTCCTAAGTTAGACCGTGCTAGAGACGCGAGCCTAGAACACTAACAAAATCACGGTGCTGCACGGAAACAACGGAAAAGCACACTCTGGATTTTTTTTCGCTCTGTTTTTTTTTGCGCTCTTTTTTTTGCAAAAAATCACTATAATGGCGATTGTCTCAAAACTCTTCCTAGGTCAAACTGACAAGATGGGTACGAAATTTTTTGACAATTTTTTTTTAGAAATCAGGGCAGCGACGACGAAAAAGTGCGACCAAAAATCACTATGATGGCGAGTGACTCAAAAGAACTCGGATTGGTGGTGGATATATGATGGTAAGATGTGGCAGCGGTGGTGGTATATGGTAGCGGTGGTGGTATATGGGTACGGATTGGTGGTGGTATATGGATACGGGTTGGTGGTGGTATATGGATACAGATTGGTGGTGGTATATGGATACGGATTGGTGGTGGTATATGGCAAGGCGATGATGATGGTGCGGCAGCGGCGTGACAACTTATGACCAGAACTCGAAACTCTAAAAGACTAGACTCTAAGACCAGCAACTTGACACGGCGATGCAACTGCAAATTCAACAAAGCAAAAACCCTAAAAAGATTATGCAAAGGCTCAGATTGGTTCGGATATGATGAACTAACCCTAATTTTTTCTGTGGCTTTTTCGTGGACTGTAGGTATGAAGAACAGACTCGATCGAAACTACGAAAAACTATAAAATCTCAGCGAGCAACCTGGAAATCTGATACCACTTGATAGAGGCAAAGGTGTCCCGTCTTTCGATGAGATGGTGGTTATCGTTTTGGAAGAAGTCGACTTTGACGATCCAACTACGAACGTGCGAGGATGTCGCGCCTTAGCAATCGCTAAACCAACTCCGAGAGGTTATTGACTACGCCGGAGCACGATCAACCTGACCACAAAGGTCTGTACCCTGCAGGCAAACGAAGAAGAAGCAAGAAACTAAGATTGCAATCTGGATATTGCGAATATAAGAGGAAAGCTTTATTGATCAAGATGGGGTTCTGTGACGCCTTGGTCTAGTCGTTGAACACAAACGAAGTACGCGAAGTTGCAGCTATGGCGAACTTTTAATCTAAACAAAACCCAAAGTCTAAACGACGCCCTAAGGGCTGTATATATGGAGGAAGAGGAGGGAATTTTGTGGCCCTTGAGGGATGGGTCCGAAACCAACCCTAACTCTTGTCTCCCCACACATACGGACTCTAAAAATAGCATATACTTAAGTATTTCGAAATTATATGGGCCTGGCCCAATAATAAGGTGACGCAGCACCTAGAATAGCCTATGGACGAATATTATGAAGTGGCATCTTGTATATTTCGTCCAAGGCCTCATGCACTCATTATGGTGGCTTCAAAGTCCTGGAATCATCACTTGTAACTCCATTCTTATTCCCCTTGCGCATGCCACCATCTCCATGCTTGGACTTGCTCCAAGGTTCATCTTTCTTGTCCATGGTAGGCTCTTCATTATTAAGCAAAACAAATGTATCCAATTTAGGCAACATCATATTCTCATGAACATTGGAATCGTTACCAAGAAACGAAAGTACCTGATAATTGAATTGGCATGCGCGAGCTGTAGTAATTGGTCCAGTATGTATAGCAGCAGGGGCTGTGGATGTAACAATGGTATTGATGTCCTCATCATCTCCTTTGTTCTAGAATCTTCGGTATCATAATTGATTATTTTTTTCTAAATGAATTGCCATTATTTGTTTTTTACTTTATGATTTACAATGCACAACCCCATGAATCTTAACATTTTTATAAAACTAATTGATTTTGAATGAGATGAACTATAAGAACTAAACGAACATCTACATCATGCATATATGACTCAAAGCTTTACATGCTATAGTGTGTATTTATTCATAATTTGGTTTCAAAATCTCATGCGTTCAATACATGTGTACCTTACTAGTTTTGAGTAGAGTAGCAAATTTCACACGGCCCCGGGTATATCAAAATGCAGGGCCCATGCATCATTGCCTTTCGGTCGAACCTACGTCCACAATTTTTTGTACGTACTATATCTCCACTAGTCCCCGAACCCAAAATGCTGCCCCGTTCCCATAAAACCAAGCGGCCCACACATATTTAAGGCATCGACTCGAACTCGTTTACTACGACATGGCCCCGCACGCCGTAGTACTCCTACAAACCCTACCGCCGCACTCATCATCGGTTTTCTTCAAGAGGACGAGGGAGAAGCCGATTTGTAGTGGAGGCGCTTTCAAAAAAAGGATCTGTAGTGGAGACCCCTACCCTAGGGTGCCCTAGGTAGCTGCCGCACGCATCATTGTTTTCTCTTTTCTTTATGCTCTTGCGCCCTAGAGTGAAATGATGGTTGCTTCGTCCGTCTAGCTTAATGCAGGAAAGGTGGGGCTTTGTGATTTGACCCCTCATCGCTCATTTTCTACTACTGCGGCGCTACGACCGGGGTGCGTCCAATTCCAACCGCTGCTCCGAACTGTAATTTGGTGCATCGCACGTGGAACAAGACGGTGGGTGAGCCACATGTCAGCCAAAGCGGTCATGTTAAGTGTGTTGCCATTTTGTGTGCGGACTGACCCTACTTGAGTTGCTACGCCAACACGACAGGAGCAGCCTACCACTTGGTTTTGCTCCTTGGAGAATCCCGACTATATTGATCTAAAAAGATACATGCTGAACTACCCTCTCCGTCTCGGTTTTTTTATTTTTAGGCATCTCGGTTTATAGGGCCTGCACGTAGTTCTAGGTCATCCATTTGAGTAACTAAATATGAGTTACTATGTAACAAAAAGTATATCATTGGATTCTTAAGCGGATGTAGTTGTATTTAAAAGTCGAGGGCTGGGCTTTTCATGCATGGTAGGCGGGGCAGTTCCGCCTAGTCGGTGTGATTTGACAGCGAGTTACTGCTGGACAGGTGGGGCCCCATGATTTGACTTGCCATTATCATTTTACTTCGGCGCTACGACCGGCGTGAGTCTCCCGATTCCTGACCACCTCCATACAGGTGCCTCTCCCAATGCTCCACCATGTAGTAGAGGCTGGCTCTTGCATGAAAGCCCACTTCTCCACTTTTTCCTTGCCTGTCTTTCCTCCACATATGCAAAAATGCCCTGTAAAGCGCACTATTGTACTTACTTTTACTTGCTCCTACAGGTGCTTAAGCTTGCCACATAGGCATAAAGTCCGATGTGGCAAGTTAATCAAGAAGAGAGAGACTAGTTTGGTGACCCAAGGAAGAAACGGTGCTAAGCGCGTGTACGTAGGTGAAAAGACAATTTTGAGTCTATAGCTAATTAAATGAAGCAAACTTAGCAACACCATTTCATTGGAAGAGGTCACTCCTTGGCAAATGCAATAAATACTAGTACTCCCTGTGTCCCATAATATAAGAACGTTTTTGGCACTACACTAGTGTCAAAAAGTTCTTATATTATGGGACGGAGGGAGTACGAAGAAAGAGATAGAGAGGAGTAACAAAAATATACTTATAGCCAACCTTGTTGTAGTATGAGTGATGACTAAGTGATGACTATGTATGACATGCCAACATCAGATAGCCTAACGCACTGTGTTAAATCTCCAAGGGCGCGACCGCGTGAGCGACGCGACGGTCGTGGTAGGCGCGACCATGATACGGGCTGCTGGCAGCCCTTGGATTTGAGATCAAACGGTCGCTTGATAGATTGCTAAAAATTTGCAGAATAACCCTCCAGGATAGGATATTCACCCATAGGTCTAGAATCACGCCATGCAACCGTTGGATCTCAGATCCAAGGGCTCTCGAAAGCCCGTATCATGGGAGAATGGAAAGCCACTACCCTGCTGTTCGCACACTGGCAGTTCGCTCCTACTCGTCCCCGCACGTCCTTCAATACTACGGCGGTTCGCTCCTAGTCGCCCTGTCCATTCACATTACGGCAGTTCCACTGATCATAACCCTCCTCCCAAATCCATGGCGTCCCAAATCTCCACGATCGGCGGTGAGTACAAGGTTAGAACCATCACCGGTGATGAGTTCGACGTCATCTACAGCCGTTCTTCCGCAATGGTGAAAGGATGCCTTTCTCGCTTCAGACGCATGTTCGAAAACTCAGATGATGAGTGGGTCGCTGGGCTAGATGTTGAGTACACCACAGTCCTGGGACGAGAGAAGGATCTAAAGTACGAAGAGAGGAAGAAGCCCGCCGTGATCCAGGTTTGCGTACATAACGTTTGCTTGGTCTACCACATATGCCATGCCGACGTTGAGTGCCAAGATTTTAAGAACTTCCTCAAGGACAAAACAGTGAAATTCGTTACTATAGACTTTAAGAACGACAAAGAAGTCCTAGGTCGGATAGGCCTCGTTGTAGACAGCCCCTTCGACCTCCAGAAGAATCGGCTGGTGCCCTCTGATCAGCCTTCAATGCTGACCCTGGCAGGAGCCATGGTTCATCCTTCGTATCCGTCGGGCTACCCAGCCGACTTGGATGCGGAATAACTACTCTTTGTAAGCCATTAAAAGAGTGGAAAAAATGGTGGAGGAGTGGTGCGGAGCATCCTATGAACATCACCATGTCAAGAGTCCGTTCGGCGAGTGACACGTGCGACATCTACTTCACATACACAAAGGTGAACCATCTCCGTTACACGTGCTCACTTGACCCCTTCGAGGATGGTATACTACTTGACACTCCACTCGTGTGCATGCATAGGTATTGTCGGAACACTACGGACGACGAGGAGGAGTGCAAGCGCCAAGGAACAACTACACCATCCGCGAGGGAAGCATGGAAGCGATGACGGAAGAAGAAGACGGAGACAACTCCCAGGACCCGGACATCCGGCCAGGACCCCGGACATCCGGCCCCTGGAACCTCACGCACCCGAAGCTGAACCCCGTCAGCCCGGACATTCGGCCCCATACCCTGGACATCCGGCAGCTCCCGAAGCCCCGGAAATCCGGCCTCTTCACCCGGATATCCGGCCCCGCCTATCCAGAGAGCACAGAACGCATCCACGCCAGCCCGGACATGCGGCCACCCCTGCCCGGACATCCGGCCCGTCCCGAAGCCCTGGACAACCGGCCGACGCCCGGACATCTGGCCACCCTTGCGCGCAGTGTAACGGGCCACCGGCCCTTGTACCCCTTCACTTCATCCCCAACTTGTGCTACGACTATATATAGACCACCACCTCCTCCTAGTTAGCGTTAGCAAAGGATTAGCTCATATGTGTGATAGAGCTTTGCTCAACAATTACGGATCTACTACATGAGAGAGACCGCGGCCCCTCTTCGGAGAACATCACCTTGGATTCAAGACCCCCTCTTGGGTGGCCCCCATCAAGACCTCCTCACGGAGAAGAACCAGTTATCATTTGTATCGTCCGTTGTTGACTTTGGATCTTGTATCTTACCTTTGTGTTCACCGATCAAGCGCATGTGTGATCTATTCTTGTTTGTTGAGTGATTTCTCTCGTGTTTCCCCTCGTGTTTCCCCTCGTGTTCATCACGTTCTACGTAGGGATCCTCTCATTTCGTGAAAGATCGACCATCTAGGGTTCCACCCTACACCATCTTGATCACGATTTCGGAGCCTCCCCGTTGTGTTTTCTAGCCTAATTTTGTTGATTTCATCCTAAATTTGAAAAATCCCCACCAAAAATAGCCCCCATTTTTTTATGATTTGTTGGTTTGATGATGTTTTGTTGATTTTAATCCATGGATTTTCTTGGTTTCAAGTGGATCTAGCATCTTCCCAAGTTTCCCCACTTTCCATCCACGAAATCTCCGCAATTTTGCCCCCGAAATCTTCAATTTCCGCCCCAAAATCGAGTTCCTCGAGTTCATCCTCGGATTTGGAGCCCGGATATCCGGCCATTAGCCCGGACATCCAGCTCCTGGAGCGCATTTTCGCGCAAGTTTCTGGACATCAGGTCCCGGATATCCGGCCCCGACCCCGGATGTCCGACCCCTGGGATTTCAGTTTTTCCCGTTTCACCGTTTTGTGCATAACTAATTCATCCGGAGTCCATTTTTGATGTTCTTTAGCTCGTTTTGAAGCTATTGACATCCCCCATCCCAAAAAAATACTGCCATCACCATTTGACTCCATCAAATTTTTGGAACTTTGGCATCTTTGCCTAGGGCTTCCACCACATCCTCCGCATAACCACCACCGACTTCTGCAACCTAAACCAATTTGTTCCCTATAGCATTTGAGGTTGTTTGAGTTGTGATTCGAGTCTCCTAAGGTGTTTCGTCTACTTAGGGACGATTGTTTCTTCATCAAACACCACCATAACTTCCGCATAGGCTTTCCCACCATACACTCCCGCCAACCCAACTTAACCCAATTTTGTTTGTGTTGTCAGTTTTGTCTCCTAAGGTGTTTCGGCTACTTAGGGACCGTGCTTCCAACTCCCACACCGTGTATAGTCCACCGCTTTACCCTCGACTTCCACATTGCGTACTCCGAACCCCATCATTGCATTTCCGCAATCCCAATGAGTTTCCGCAAAACCACCACCGTTTTCCACTACCACCGTTTGACATTTGACATTTGAGATTTTGAGTTCGCGGTTTTTCCGTTTCCTAAGGTGTTTCGGCTACTTAGGGACGAGTCTCCATCATCTTGGTATCCCCATCAAGATCCCCGCCACTCATCATCGCCACGGACGGTAACCTCCATATCATCTCGGTATCGTGGTATCCCTCCATTGTATATTCCCTTGCAATTGCATTGACAACCCCTAGACTATTTTGCGTCACTTGCCTATCGAGACTAGCCATTTGAGTATTGCCGACAATGTTACTTGTGCACAGTAGTGATCATTGGTCTACACCTCTCATTGCATACATACCATATCATATTGGTATCATATAATCCCTTGTGTCACAAGTTTGTTCCCGCATATACACAATTGCTATCTTGGTTTGTGCATTTCGCAAAGTAGCCATATACAAAAAAAACAATAAGCTTTTAAGCAAAAGAGAAGATCAAAGAGCTTGTAAGCAAGTGCCATAGCATCATACCACATTGCATATAAGATTTCCATATTCGATCATCTTGGATCATCTTGAGAGAAACACCGGGAACCATACATATATAGCATACTTGGGATAGAAGTTTATCCATTTTGCATATCATAGGTTGTGCACAAGTGTCTTATCCGCCTATAGAGCAATCGTGCTAGCGTCTCTCTTGAGTTGTGCAACACGAGCATTTTCCGTGGACTCCACATTTTGTGCTCATTCCTTGTTTGCACGACCCCATTTATCTATCTGTGTGTGTGTGTTTCCGTGTGCCATTCTTTGTTATTGGTCTACTTGTTTCACTTGCAAATTTGTGAATCTCTTTCAACATTATTGACTCTTACTAACATGTTGCATCAAATTTTTGTGCCACTATCCTCACCGAGCTCCACCATAAGCCTTACTTGTGTAGGTGTGAGAAACTGACAAGAATTGGTACCAATTGTGCTATTTCCTTGTTACACATCGAGTGATCATTGATCCATCTTCAACATTGGTCAAGGTACATTTGGTATAGTTATTCTCTTTATCCCACTCATATTTTATCGAGTCTTATGATGGATAGGCAAGGCATTTCACCCTCGGTCTACAACAACAACAACGAGTTTGATGCCACGAACAACTCCAACGACGCCAAGATGAACGCTCAAATGGAGGAGCTCAAAGCCCTCATCAGGTCCTACAAGCGATCTTCCTAATCTTTGAGAAGACGCTCAAGAGCACATGCTTTCGAGCTACCATCTCCGGCAATATCACATCGGCATCGACACCATCACCAACAAGAATGTGAAGGTCAAGAGCTCAACACCAACAACCACTCAATGACTTCACCATCTCCCTTGGCATCTTCTCGAAGCGACTTCAAGGCATCTTCGCCTACGGACATACGGCATCTTTGCCAACAAGCACCTCAAGACTACGCTCAAGAGAAGCTCCCCAAGCTCAAGTCCGCGACCTCCACGAGCTACTACGACCTCGACACCGACCATGAGATTCCTTTCTATGGGACTCTAGAACCCGAGGAGTATCTCGAGTGGGAGCGTTTGATGGACGACTACCTCAAGCTACATCAAGTTCCTCCCGAAGATCAAGTGAAGTGCGTCACAAGAAACTTCCACGACTATGCCTCGACATGGTGGATTCACACACCTTCGGAAAACTATGACATGAGTTGGCCCAAGACGAAGAGAGCGTTGCGGCGAGAGTTTGTGCCTCCAACCTACACGGAAAAACTTCTACGCCAATTGGAGAACACCACCCAAGGATCCAAGTCCATCGACGAGTACTTCAAGGAGATGAAGAAAGCCTTGCGACAAGCCGGCGTGCACGACCCCATGTCAATGAAGTTCCACTTCATGATGGGATTGAACAACGACATCTCCAAGACTATCTTCCTCAAGAACTACAAGTCCCTCGACGGCAACTACATTGGTGCTCTCAAGGCGGAACAAGAACTCATGAAGTCCAAGGCTTCTACACCCCAAGCACCCTTATCGAAGACCAAACTCAAAGACGACGAGCATGAGGCTAGTACCACCAAGATGTCCAAGTCTGATGAGCTCCAAGACGATGCTCCCAAGTTTGACTTCATTGCCATCCCTCTTTGTGGCATTGATGATGTCGAGTCCCCCATGACTCTTTTTCAAGATGGTGCGGAGACGAGTACGACTACGGAGACCTTCAAGAACCAAGCTTTGGAGGCAAGCGACATGGTGACGAGAAAGGATGATGCTTCCATCTTAGGAGGCGAGAGTGATGATGTGCCATCTTCGGCCTTCATCCACGGCAACGATGACAAGATAGTTGAGCATGTGATTTTCCCTTCGACCACGGCGACATATGATGACTTGAGTGACCTGTGCCACCATATTGAGAGTGGGAGTGACTTCACCACTAGCCCCATATGAGATGAGTTGCCCCAATTCCCATTTGAGGAGAGCCACAACCCCCACCACATGAGTGAGATGAGTGACTCCACCATATGTGACTTTGAGTGCACCTACCTTGAGGGAGTGAGTGAACCACCACATAGAGAGAGTGAGGCCACTTCGATTTCTAACGACTTAACCTCTACCCCTATTGTGTCTTCTCATTTGGTGCTAGGTCCCATATATGATGACGCGCCGATTCACGACGACTACGTCCTTCCTTTGGACAAGACGATGGCCATGGTGGAATATGATGCACCCCCCACATGGTTCCATCAAGATGAAGATGACCACCATTTGGTCTTTGCCACCTCACCTACGCCACTTGAGTGGAATGAACAAGGTAACATAGGTGAAGGTGATGCTCTTGTCCCACTAGTGGACGTTCTTGACATTTATTGCTTGCATGATGTTGATCAACCTATTTCCATGTTTCATGCTAGTGCGACTTCCTCATGTCTTGACTTGCCAATTTATGATGAATATAATGATGAGCATGTTGAGTTGCCTAGTTGTGATGCCATGTTGCATAGGATTTCTTGTGACAACTCTTTAGGTCACATCATGTTTGATAATCTGCTTGACTTGTCATATGCTATGAATGAGATCAATCATATGTCATATTTGCAATCTCATCGTAGTGACTATGCATATGCCATTAAACTAAACCCTATTTGCACTTATGGCATAGATGACAAGCCCATGGTTATTGGCATTTGTTTTTCTTGTGATGATATTGATATGCTCCCTTTGCATCATTTATCTCATATGCCATGCCATGACCAACTAGCTTCGGATATGCATTTCTTTGGATGTTGTCCATTTTCTCCATATGATGTTTCCAATATTGCTCATGAGGAGACCCCCATAGTTTCCTCATACATGTTAGGAGATTTTGATTCATCCCATTCATTGCATGATCCCAATACTTGTGTGCACAATATGCTTCCCATGAATAAACATGCTATTGATGTGCCATATACTTCTATGCTCAATTTGCATCCCCATCGTGTCATACACAATAACTATTCTTTCATGATGGATGACATGTTCTTGTACCATGCATCAAATTTCTTTGAGCGATGCTTATATTGTGCTAACACTCACTTGCACATGCACATCATGATGGATGATGTGTACATTTACCACGCGCACAATTTCTTTGGTTTGTGATAGAGGCAAAGGTGTCCCATCTTTCGATGAGATGGTGGGTATCGTTTTGGAGGAAATCGACTTTGACGATCCGACTACGAACGTGCGAGGATGTCGCGCCTTAGCAATCGCTAAACCAACTCCGAGAGGTTATTGACCACGCTGGAGCACGATCAACCTGACCACGAAGGTCTGTTTCCTGCAGGCAAACGAACAACAAGCAAGAAACTAAGATTGCAATCTGGATATTGCGAATATAAGTGGAAAGCTTTATTGATCAAGGTGGGGTTCTGTGGCTCCTTGGTCTGGTCGTTGAACACAAACGAAGTACGCGAAGTTGCAGCTATGCCGAGCTTTTAAACTAAACAAAACCAAAGTCTAAACAATGCCCTAGGGGCTGTATATATGGAGGAAGAGGGGGGAATTTCGTGGCCCTTGGAGGAGGGGTCCGAAACCCACCCTAACTATTGTTTCCCCACACATACGGACTCTAAAAACAGCATATATTGAAGTATTTCGAAATTACATGGGCCTGGCCCAAAAAGAAGGCGACGCAGCACCTAGAATAGCCTCTGGACGAAAATTATGAAGTGGCATCTTGTATATTTCATCCAAGGCTTCATGAACTCATTATGGTGGCTTCAAAGTCCTGAAATCATCACTTTAAACTCTGTTCTTGTCGCCCTTGCGCATGCCATCAACTCCATGCTTGTTCTTGCTCCAATGATCATCCTTCTCCAAGCTAGGCCCTTCATTTGTAAGCAAAACAAATGTATCCAATTTAGGCAGCATCATATTCTCAAAAACATTAGAATCATTACAAAGAAACGAAAGTACCTGATAATTCAATTGACGTGCGCGAGCTGTAGTAATTGGTTCAGTATGTATAGCAGCAGGGGCTGTGGGTATAACAATGGTATTGATGTCCTCATCATCCTCCCCTTCTTGAAATGAAGTCGTCCTCGACGGAAGCTCATCTTCCTCACCCAAATAAGGCTTCAAATCTGCAATGTTAAAAGTGGGACTAACCCCAAAATCTGCAGGCAACTCAAGTTTATATGCATTATCATTTATTTTCTCTAACACCTTAAAAGGACCATCAGCATCTGGCATTAGCTTTGATTTGCGCAAATTAGGAAATCTATCCTTACGCAAATTTAACCAAACAAGATCTCCAGGTGCAAACACAACATGTTTTCTACCCTTATCTCTAGCAAGTTTATATTTAGCATTCATACGCTCAATGTTTTCCTTAGTTAACTCATGCATTTTTAAAATCAATTCAGCACGTTCTTTAGCATCAAAATTAACCTTCTCCAAAGATGGAAGAGGCAACAAATCAATAGGTGCACGTGGTAGGAAACCATACACAATTTCAAAAGGGCACATCTTAGTAATAGAATGCAATGAACGATTATAAGCAAATTCAATATGAGGCAAGCATTCTTCCCACATTTTCTTATTATTCTTCAAAACAGCCCTAAGCATAGTAGACAATGTTCTATTGACTACTTCAGTTTGTCCATCAGATTGGGGGTGACAAGTAGTACTAAAAAGCAGTTTAGTCCCCAACTTAGCCCATAAACATCTCCAAAAGTGGCTAAGAAAATTTAGTATCATGATCAGAAACAATAGTATTTGGCACACCATGCAAGCGAATAATTTCACGAAAGAACAAATCAGCAATATTAACAGGATCATCGCTTTTATGACATGGTATAAAGTGTGCCATTTTCGAGAATCTATCCACGACAACAAATATACTATCCCTCCCCTTCTTTGTTCGAGGTAAACCTAAAACAAAGTCCATAGATATATCCTCCCAAGGAACACTAGGTACAGGCAAAGGCATATATAAACCATGAGGATTTGAGTCGTGACTTAGCTTTTTGACATGTAGTGCAGCGAGCAACAAAACGCTCAACATCCCGTCTCATCTTTGGCCAAAAGAAATGTGTAGCAAGTATATCCTCCGTCTTCTTCACGCCAAAGTGTCCCATTAGTCCTCCTCCATGCGCCTCCTGCAACATCAAAAGACGAACGGAGCTAGATGGAATGCATAGCTTGTTAGCACGAAACAAAAATCCATCGTTAACGACGAACTTGTTCCATGTTCTTCCTTCTTTACAATTCTGCAATACATCTTTAAATTCAGAATCATGCACATATTGATCTTTGATGGTCTCCAAACCAAATATTTTAAAGTCAAGTTGTTAAAGCATAGTATAACAACGAGACAATGCATCAGCAATAACATTTTCTTTACCCTTCTTGTGTTTAATGACATAAGGGAAAGTCTCAATGAATTCAACCCATTTAGAATGTCTATGGTTCAGTTTAGCTTGACTTTTAATGTGTTTCAAAGATTCATGATCAGAATGTATAACAAATTCTTTGGGCCATAAATAATGTTGCCATGTTTCTAAGGTCCGAACAAGAGCATATAATTCTTTATCATAAGTAGAATAGTTCAGACTAGGCCCACTCAATTTTTCAGAAAAGTATGCAATAGGTTTGCCATCTTGTAATAACACACCTCCTAATCCAATTCCAATAGCGTCACATTCAAGCTCGAAAGTCTTATTAAAATCAGGAAGTTGAAGTAAAGGAGCATGTGTCAACTTATCTTTCAATACCGTGAAGGCTTCTTCCTGTGCGGTACCCCAAACAAAAGGCACATCCTTCTTTGTAAGCTCATTGAGAGGTGCAACAATGGTGCTAAAGTCTCTCACTAAACGCCTATAGAAACCAGCGAGTCCAAGAAAACTCCTCATTTTGTGACCGTTTTGGGCTGCGGCCAACTCTCAATAGCTTCAATCTTGGCTTTATCTACTTCAATTCCCTGTGGAGTAACAACATAGACAAGAAAAGACACTCGGTCGGTGCAAAAGGTGCACTTCCCAAGGTTACCAAACAAACATGCATCACGTAGAGCATTAAAAACAACACGTAAATGTTCCAAATGTTCTTCCAAAGATTTGCTATAAATCAGTATATCATCAAAATAGACTACCATAAATCGTCCAATGAAAGCACGTAAAACTTCGTTCATTAGTCTCATGAAAGTACTAGGTGCATTAGTTCCCCAAAAGGCATGACTAACCACTCACATAAACCAAACTTAGTTTTAAATGCTGTTTTCCATTCATCTCCCAATTTCATACGAATTTGATCGTATCCACTACGCAAATCAACTTTGGAGAATATTGTAGAGCCACTCAATTCATCAAGCATATCATCTGGTCTAGGAATAGGATGACGATAACGAATAATAATATTATTAATGCCTCTACAATCAACACACATACGCGATGTACCATCCTTTTAGGCACTAGTATAATAGGAACAACACAAGGACTAAGAGATTCGCGTATATAACCTTTCTCGAGCAGCTCCTGTACTTGACGCATAATCTCATTCGTCTCCTTTGGATTGGTACGGTATGGTGCACGGTTGGGTAGTGATGCACCGGGAATTAAGTCAATTTGATGCTCAATCCCTCGAATAGGTGGTAATCCCGGTGGCACGTCTTGTGGGAAGACGTCAGCGAACTCCTGCAAAATGTTAGTGACAGCAGGGGGCAAAGAGGAAGGCACGTCCTCGAATGAAAATAATGTCTCTTTGCACACAAAAGCATAGCAAACAGATTCGGTAGAATCTAGCTCATCAATATCAGATTTGGTGGCAACTAAACATGCACTTTTCAATTTAATTTCAGTAGCAACACTAGATGGTTTATTAGAGGCTTCATTTGTTGCTCAAATTCTTTTGCCACAATCTGATTTTCACTCTTATTTTTCTCCTGTTTTGCTTTATTAGCTCTATTAATATCATCTTTCAAGATGGAATCAGGAGTCATAGGAAGCAAAGTAATATTTTTATCCTTATGAACAAGAGTATACTGATTGTTTCTACCATGGTGTACAGAATTTTTATCAAATTGCCATGGTCTACCAAGTAATAAGGAACATGCTTGCATAGGTACCACATCACAATCAACATAATCAGCATATGTAGAGATACTAAAATGCACACGAACAGTACGTGTTACCTTAACCTTGCCGCTGTTGTTTTACCATTGGATGTAGTAAGGATGTGGATGTGGTCTTGTGGTGAGAGATAGCTTCTCCACCATCTCCATGCCAGCCAAGTTGTTGTAGCTCCCTCCATCTATGATGACGCGAATAGAACGTTCCTTCACAACTCCCTTTGTATGGTTCAAATTATGCGTCTGATTTTGCTCAGCTTGTGTAACCTGCACACTCAAAACACGTTGAGCAACTAAACATTCATACCTGTCAGCATCTTCAGCAGCCATGTACTGCGTCTCATGATCAGAATCATCTCCACCGTGTTCTTCATGTGTAATAAGAGCCAAAGTCTCCTCATCATAGTCACTAGCGGACTCATACCCACCATCCTCAGTAACAATCATCACACGCTTAGATGGGCATTCTCTCGCATAATGACCTCCACCCTTGCAACGTCGACAAATAATATCATGTGTTTGCCCTGTTGATGCCATGGATGAACAAGAGCTCTTTGCAGGCCCAGAAGGTGTGCTCTTGGCAGATAGTGGTGATTGTGCCTGCTTTACTGTATCACGGTTGGAGGTGGCAGCCGACGGAGGTGCCGGTGTAGCAGAACGTGTGGAAGTAGATGATGCACGTGGTGTCCATGATGAAGGTCGACCTGCAGAAAAGTTAGTTCGCGCCAATGCCTGTCGATCCTGCACTTCACGTTCAGCTTTACAAGCAAGATGGAATAAACGAGTGATATTATTATAATCCTTATAGTCTAGAATGGTCTAAATCTCTCTATTTAATCCACCCAGAAAACGTGAAAGCATAGCTTCATTCTCCTCAACAATACCACATCTAATCAAGCCAGTTTGTAATTCCTGATAATATTCTTCTACCAAATTTTTGCCTTGTCTTAAGTTCTGCAATTTTTGAAGTAATTCACGTTGATAATATGGTGGAACCCAACGAGTACGCATAGCAGTTTTCAAAGCAGTCCAAGTAGCTGGAACAGTATATAATCTACAATGTTCAGACCACCAAACACATGCAAAGCTAGTGAAAGCACAAACAGCAGCAGGAACACGTCTCTCCTTGGGATATTGTAAACATGTAAATCGTTGTTCAGTTTCTAACTCCCAAGCAAGATATATATCAGGAACATATCTACCCTCAAATGGTGGAATATCCAATTTCAGTTTTGGGAGATGGTCATGATCTCGTACCTGAGGGGGAGCCCTAACATTGCCATTATTTGCATGTGGACGACCTGGTGGTTGTGGTGCTCATGGTGGCACGTAGTTCTGATGTTGATCAACCTCATCCTCGTAATCACCCACATAATCATCCTCCCCCACATCAGCAGCTGGAGCCACAGAAGTATCAACAGCAGAACCAGCAGCTTGGCCAGGCTGAAGAGGAACACGGGTCGCTCGGCGGAGGGCTGTTTCGCGATGTGGAGGTAGTCGTTGTTGCTGTTGTAGAAGTGCGTTAGGTGCACCCGGTGGTGGTGGTGGTAGACGCGCGAGCAATTCATTAAAATTGTTATCGAGCTTTGTTTCGAACGCCTTCTCAATGCCATCTATCTTCTCCATGGCCTCTTCAAATCTATTTAGCACATCTTCCACCTGTCCACTCATCATTTGTTGAAACTTATCATGTAACGCTTTGTTTGTCATGTTCTCCCAGTCAGTCTCGTCGGCTTGTGATCCTGGCATGGTTAGCAGCAATAGAAACACACAAGAATATGATCCTACAGACCACTAACAAGTGGTGGTGGTGGCGGGTGTCACAAATCCGTCAAGCAAATCTCAAATTCTTACCAGTTCTTACCCAGCAGCAGGCGGTGATCGGCAACCGATGTAGTCAAAACTCTCAATTAGATAGAGCGATTACCAGGGACAGTCAAACGCATGATGTAGATGTATGTGGAGCTGGGAAGGCTTTTCATATGGTAGCAAAAAGGGTCAGCAATAATCAATTCAGAGATGCAAAGTTGAATAGACGCTCAACGACGGTACTGTGCTGGTCCTAGGCTGGACCGCGCTAGAGACGCGAGCCTAGAACACTAACAAAATCACGGCGCTGCACGTAAACAAGGAAGGAGCACACTATGAAATTTTTTTCTCTTTTTTTTTCTTTTTTTTGCACCATTTTTTTCCTCTTTTTTTTGCTCCGCAACAATTTTTTTTCGAAAAAGTCTACAAATGGTCTAAAAACTGCCTAGCCAGAATTTTCCAGACTTAGCTTTTTTTTGAAACTGGAACTATTTTTCTTGTGCGGATGGCCCGGATGTTGGGGAGTCCTACTCTGTCACGACTCGGAGTATCGCGTGATCTGGAAATCGAGAACAAAGCAACAATTACTGGACTCGGACTAGGACTCGTGGCGGAGATGAATCTGGTGGAAACTCGGATTGGTGGCGGATATTTGCAGGGCGATGGAACACGGACTGGTGGCGAATCTGTGATGGAGGTGGACTCGGATTAGCATGATGGCGGTGGATATGTGGTATATGGTAGCGGCGATGACGATGGTGGTATTTGGCAGCGGTGATGACGATGGTGGTATATGGGGGCGGTGATGATGATGATGCGGTGGTGATATATGGCAGCGGCGACGTGACAACCTGTGAACAGAACTCGAAACTCTAAAGGACTAGACGCTAAGACCAGCAACTTGACACGACGATGCAATCGCAAATTCAACAAAACAAATATAGAAAAGATTATGCAAAGGCTCAGATTGATTCGGATAGGATGAACTAACCCTAAATTTTTTTTGGCTTTTTTTGTGGACTGTAGGTATGAAAAACAGACTCGATCTAAACTATGAAAAACTGTAAAATCCCACCGAGCAACCTGGAAATCTGATACCACTTGAAAGAGGCAAAGGTGTCCCGTCTTTTGATGAGATGGTGGCTATCGTTTTGGAGGAAGTCGACTTTGATGATCCGACTACGAACGTGCGAGGACGTCGCGCCTTAGCAATCGCCAAACCAACTCCGAGAGGTTATTGACCACGCCGGAGCACGATCAACCTGACCACGAAGGTCTTTTTCCTGCAGGCAGACGAAGAACAAGCAAGAAACTAAGATTGCAATCTGGATATTGCGAATATAAGTGGAAAGCTTTATTGATCAAGGTGGGGTTCTGTGACGCCTTGGTCTGGTCGTTGAACACAAATGAAGTACGCGAAGTTGCATCTATGCCGAACTTTTAATCTAAAGAAAACCCAAAGTCTAAACGATGCCCTAGGGGATGTATATATGGAGGAAGAGGGGGGAATTTCATGGCCGTTGGAGGAGGGGTCCGAAACCCACCCTAACTCTTGTTTCCCCACACATACGGACTCTAAAAACAACCTATATTGAAGTATTTCGAAATTACATGGGCCTGGCCCAAAAAGAAGGTGACGCAGCACCTAGAATAGCCTCTGGACGAAAATTATGAAGTGGCATCTTGTATATTTCGTCCAAGGCTTCATGCACTCATTCTGGTCGCTTCAAAGTCCTGAAATCATCACTTGAAACTCTGTTCTTGTCTCCCTTGCGCATGCCATCAACTCCATGCTTGTTCTTGCTCCAATGATCATCCTTCTCCAAGCTAGGCCCTTCATTTGTAAGCAAAACAAATGTATCCAATTTAGGCAGCATCATATTCTCATAAACATTAGAATCATTACCAAGAAACGAAAGTACCTGATAATTCAATTGGCGTGCGCGAGCTCTAGTAATTGGTCCAGTATGTATAGCAGCAGGTGTTGTGGGTGTAACAATGGTATTGATGTCCTCATCAGTTTGTGTCTCTTTTGTGTAGGTACCCATGAATACATGACAACCTCGCAATCCCACGAGTTGAAAAAACGAGCTCTAGAGAGCAATGATGACTTGGGATTCCATGGATTGCCTTTCCCACCGCTCACTTCGCGCAAACACTTCGCGCATTTCTTTTACATGGCCCTCACATGGTTATGAGTTGTTGTCCATTATATATCCTTTGCCCATCTTGCCATGTTCACTTTGCATGATATGCCCATTCCTATGCCTTTGCCATGCATTTGTGACCCATGCTTTGCATTACACACGATGATTGATTCTAGTACTTGTATGTGTATTTGCAAGCGTGGTGGAGATGTTGTTTGTTATTGTCATGATTGCTTTGTGCCCCATGCCTATGATGATACTATGATCTTGATTTGTGTTCGTGCTTGCGATATGTCATGTACATTGCCTATGCCTATTCTTTGCTCACATGACATGATTGCCATGATTTCCTCTAGTGTGTTGCATCTTCGCTCCACTAGTTTGCACGACTTGATTACTATGATTGCTTGCCTTATTGCATCACCGATGATTCATACTTTCTCACTTCATGCGGTTGATGACAACCATTTCCATGCTTTGCACATGATTGTTATTGCTTCTTGTCATTTATCTCCATGTGTTGCCTCTCTCATGCTAGATGATTTGACATGTATTGAGTGCAACAATGCCCTTAGTCTTGATAATGAGTTTGCCCCCATAGCATTCTCACATATAATTGCAGATTTTGACATATTCCTAGTGAAGCATGCTTGTCTTACCTCTTTGCACCATATACCCCGTGCCATGAATATAGCCATTGTTGCATCATATTATTCATGCACTTGTGGTTCTAATGGTTATGTGCAAAAGAAGAGAACCATCATGATGGATGATGTGTTTATCTATGATGCGCATACATTCTTTGTTTTGTTGTGTGCATGTGTAGGATACTTGGACTTTGTGTCGACTTCCACATCACGTGACTTGACCATTCGAGCTCTTGAGAGCGAACCACCTTCTAGCATGACGATTCTACATCGCACTTGCTTGTGCTTTGGCATTGTGAAGGACGCACAAGGACACACCTTCAAGGTGACATATTTCTTGAGCATGGATATTGCGGATAATACTACTTGTGTTGCTTGCATGATGAGACTTATTTTTCATCTTGGATCACTTGATTGCACACTTGTTAGAGATCGTGCTTCAACTTGTCATTTTAACCATTCCATGCATCATGATATATATGCGTTGTGTGTTGCATCCAATTCTTGGATTATTTGCTCCTCTCATATGTTTGGTTGCAACAATGTCATCACTTCACATATTCCATGTCCCATTGCTTGTCACATGATTGCCTCACACATGATGAACAATTGCTCTTTCCATTGTGTTGAGTGCCACACGATATTCACTACACCCCATGCACATTATGCTTGGATTGTCTTGCACTTGACCCATGTGCTTAGACACTTCATTTTCTTTGGTGTTGTGAATGTTTCTTATGCCTACCATAGACCTTTCATTGAGTGTTTGCCCATGCTTGCTATGACTTTGAGGTAGATGCTTATTCTCTTGACACACATATTTGCATCTCTTCCTCCCATTTACATGCTTGTCCCCATGATATCTTTGCTTGTGATCAATTTTTATGCTTACATGGCATGTCACAATCCTTTGTCAAACCATATGCTTTGCATGATGACGACACTTGTTTGGTGAATCACCTCTTGAAAGCTTGGTTTTGCACTAACGCTAACCACATTTGTTTTTCCAAGTGTTTGTTGTCCTTACTCCTTTTGAAGGGATCACAAGACGGTGCAACATTGGAGAGTGCCCATTTCGAGCTTCAAGATGACAAGTACTTGGTGAACGTCCACTTCTACACGGCGAGCCATCTCTTTCCCATGGTGACATAGTATTCGATCCGAGGTCGGATCTTTCCCAAGGGAGGGGAGATGATGCGGAGCATCCTATGAACATCACCATGTCAAGAGTCCATTCGGCGAGTGACACGTGCGACATCTACTTCACATACACAAAGATGAATCATCTCCTTTACACGTGCTCACTTTACCCCTTCGAGGATGGTATACTACTTGACACTCCACTCGTGTGCATGCATAGGTATTGTCGGAACACTACGGACGACGAGGAGGAGTGCAAGCGCCAAGGAACAACTACATAATCCGCGAGGGAAGCATGGAAGTGACGATGGAAGAAGAAGACAGAGACAACTCCCAGGACCCGGACATCCGGCCAGGACCCCGGAAATCCGGCCCCTGGAACCTCACGCACCCGAAGCTGAACCCCGTCAGCCCGGACATCCGGCCCCATGCCCCGGACATCCGACTGCTCCCGAAGCCTCGGAAATCCGTCCTCTTCGCCCAGACATCCGGCCCCGCCTATCCAGAGAGCACAAAACGCATCCACGCCAGCCCGGACATCCGGCCACCCCTGCCCGGACATCCGGCCCGTCCCGAAGCCCCGGACATCCAGCCGACGCCCGGACATCCGACCACCCCTGCGTGCAGTGTAACGGGCCACCGGCCCATGAAACCCTTGACTTCATCCCCAACTTGTGCTACGACTATATATAGACCCCCACCTCCTCTTAGTTAGGGTTAGCAAAGGAATAGCTCATATGTCAGATAGAGCTTTGCTCATACATTACGGATCTACTCCACGAGAGAGACCACGGCCCCTCTTCGGAGAAGATCAACTTGGATTCAAGACCCCCTCTTGGGTGGCCCCCATCAAGACATCCTCACGGAGAAGAACCGATTACCATTTGTATCGTCCGTTGTTGACTTTGGATCTTGTATCTTACCTTTGTGTTCATCGATCTAGCGCATGTGTGATCTATTCTTGTTGATTGAGTGATTTCTCTCGTGTTTCCCCTCATGTTTCCCCTTGTGTTCATCGTGTTCTTCGTAGGGATCCGCTCCTTTCATGAAAGATCGGCCATCTAGGGTTCCACCCTACATCAAGGAAATAGGGGAGCGGCGGAGGTGTGCGATTCTTGGACGACATTTGGCCTCATTTAAATAGGAGATTAAATAGACGGCGGACGGGAGGATCTCGGCCGGCGTTGCGTTTAACGTCGGCCCGGTCATGGACGGACGTGTGTCCAGAGTGGGTTTCTCGGCTTCCACATGGGCGGGTTTCATGGAGGCGTTTGAATGCGGCACGGAGGCGTGTTTAGCCGGGCGTGCCGCGAGTGGCGCCCTCGACTCTGACCTAGGACACCGCACCATTCTTCCACTGACGTGTGGGCTCTTTGGGTGCACGGCATGCATGTAAGTGACGCAACGTAGGCAGCACATAGCAGAGGAACCTTTGGTGGGCTAGGGCGGTCAGAAGCGGGCATTTCCTAAACCGATGATTGTTCATTGAGTGTGACGTCATCTTTTTTCATGAAGATAAGCCTACTATGTTGATAGACCGTTCGACACGTTGTGATTCATAAAGACTGCTGCAAACATCAATGTTCTGCTTATCACAGATAACATTGATTAATACCCGTAACAATCCATGTCCTTAACAAAGGGTGCATGCACGTATAGGTTGAGCGTGTGTCTTGCGTCGTGTGCTGTGTGCATGCAGGCGTGCGAGTGGTGCGTGCGTGCAAGGGTACGTTTCAGTGTTGCATGCATGGGTGCGTACGTGCGTGTGTTCGTGAGTGCATTCGTATGTGTCAGTGTTGCACGCCAGCATGCGTGCGTGTGTACGTGTCAGTGTTGCACGCCTACATGCGTGCGTGTCTTGCGTGCATGCATGTGTACGTGCGGGGTGAGGTTGCATGTCAGTCGACTGACTTTTTCATCTCTGGTCATTAGATTTTCCAACCGTTGGATACGAAATCAAGGGCCTCCAGTTTATCATCAAACTCCACCAGCCACCACCGGCCGAACCGCCAGCCCCCGCCGGCTGAACCGCCAGCACCCGCCGCCCGCGGCCTGCCCGCCCTCCCTGAAACCACTCCCCACCGCCAGTCCGCTGCCGCACCGGCCATCCCTCTAGCCCCCCCCCCCCCCGAGCTTTTTCTCCGGGTATTCCCACCCCACCACCCAATGAACACCCCCCAACCGCCGGTGACTGCCAACATGAGGTCTCACTACTTCAAATACCCACCAACCACTAATTTATTACCATTTCTGTCCTTCATATACACGCTGACGGGTGGGCCCTATGGTAATGTGCGCTGCTGAATGTCGACCGTTTGACTGGTCAATTGATAGTGTTATTAACAAATTACGGAGCTGTATGGTGAGCCAGTGACCGTATGATCACCCTAAAATGTACTCCTATTTTATTAACACAGTACAGACTCAAACTACCATTTCTTTCTTGATAGAGGCAAAGGTGTCCCATCTTTCGATGAGATGGTGGTTACCGTTTCGGACGAAGTCGACTTTGACGATCCGACTACGAACATGCGAGGATGTCGCGCCTTAGCAATCGCTAAACCAACTCTGAGAGGTTATTGACCACGCCGGAGCACGATCAACCTGTCCACGAAGGTCTGTTTCCTACAGGCAAACGAAGAACAAACAAGAAACTAAGATTGCAATCTGGATATTGCGAATATAAGAGGAAAGCTTTATTGATCAAGGTGGGGTTCTGTGACGCCTTGGTCTGGTCGTTGAACACAAACGAAGGACCCGAAGTTGCAGCTATGGCGAACTTTTAATCTAAACAAAACCCAAAGTCTAAACGACGCCCTAAGGGCTGTATATATGGCGGAAGAGGAGGGAATTTCGTGGCCCTTGAGGGAGGGGTCCGAAACCAACCCTAAATCTTGTTTCCCCACACATACGAACTCTAAAAATAGCCTATACTTAAGTATTTCGAAATTACATGGGCCTGGCCCAATAATAAGGTGACACAGCACCTAGAATAGCCTGTGGACGAATATTATGAAGTGGCATCTTGTATATTTCGTCCAAGGCTTCATGCACTCATTATGGTGGCTTGAAAGTCCTGGAATCATCACTTGTAACTCCGTTCTTGTTCCCCTTGCGCATGCCAACATCTCCATGCTTGAACTTGCTCCAAGGTTCATCTTTCTTGTCCATGGTAGGCCCTTCATTTGTAAGCAAAACAAATGTATCC
Source organism: Aegilops umbellulata (assembly GCA_032464435.1). NCBI lineage: Eukaryota > Viridiplantae > Streptophyta > Magnoliopsida > Poales > Poaceae > Aegilops > Aegilops umbellulata. Next base: position 204,997,549 of record CP136055.1, read on the forward strand.
AATTTAGGAAGCATCATATTCTCATGAACATTGGAATCGTTACCAAGAAACGGAAGTACCTGATAATTCAATTGGCATGCCCGAGCTCTAGTAATTGCTCCAGTATGTGTATCAGCAGGGGTTGTGGGTGTAACAATGGTATTGATGTCCTCATCATCCTCCCCTTCTTGAAATGAAGTCGTCCTCAACGGAAGCTCATCTTCCTCACACAAATAAGGCTTCAAATCTGCAATGTTAAAAGTATGACTAACCCCAAAATCTACGGGCAGCTCAAGTTTATATGCATTATCATTTATTTTCTCTAACACCTTAAATGGACCATCAGCACGTGGCATTAGCTTTGATTTGCGCAAATTAGGAAACCTATCCTTACGCAAATGTAACCAAACAAGATCTCCAGGTGCAAACACAACATGTTTTCTACCCTTATCTCCAGCAAGTTTATATTTAGCATTCATACGCTCAATGTTTTCCTTAGTTTACTCATGCATTTTTAAAATCAATTCAGCACGTTCTTTAGCATCAAAATTAACCTTCTCCTACGATGGAAGAGGCAACAAATCAATGGGTGCACGATCTAGGAAACCATTCACAATTTCAAAAGGGCAGATCTTAGTAAGAGAATGCAATGAACGATTATAAGCAAATTCAATATAAGGTGAGCATTCTTCCCACATTTTCTTATTATTCTTCAGAACAGCCCTTAGCATAAATATCTTAGCCCATAAACATCTCCAAAAGTGGCTAAGAAATTTGACTACTTCAGTTTGTCCATCAGTATGGGGGTGACAAGTAGTACTAAAAAGCAGTTTAGTCCCCAACTTAGCCCATAAACATCTCCAAAAGTGGCTAAGAAAATTTAGTATCATGATCAGAAACAATAGTATTTGGCACACCATGCAAGCGAATAATTTCACGATAGAACAAATCAGCAACTTTAACATCATCGTCGCTTTTATGACATGGTATAAAGTGTGCCATTTTCGAGAACCTATCCACAACAACAAATATGCTATCCCCTCCCCTTCTTTGTTCGAGGTAAACCTAAAACAAAGTCGATAGATATATCCTCCCATGGAACACTAGGTACAGGCAAATGCATATATAAACCATGAGGATTGAGTCGTGACTTAGCTTTTTGACATGTAGTGCAGCGAGCAACAAAACGCTCAACATACCGTCTCATCTTTGGCCAAAAGAAATGTGTAGCAAGTACATCCTCCGTCTTCTTCACGCCAAAATGTCCCATTAGTCCTCCTCCATGTGCCTCCTGCAACAACAAAAGACGAACGGAGCTAGCTGGAATGCATAGCTTGTTAGCACGAAACACAAATCCATCGTTAACGACGAACTTGTTCCATGTTCTACCTTCTTTACAATTCTGCAATATATCTTTAAATTCAGCATCATGCACATATTGATCTTTGATGGTCTCCAAACCAAATATTTTAAAGTCAAGTTGTGAAAGCATAGTATAACGACGAGACAATGCATCAGCAATAACATTTTCTTTACCCTTCTTGTGTTTAATGACATAAGGGAAAGTCTCAATGAATTCAACCCATTTAGCATGTCTACGGTTCAGTTTAGCTTGACTTTTAATGTGTTTCAAAGATTTATGATCAGAATGTATAACAAATTCTTTGGGCCATAAATAATGTTGTGATTTTTCTAAGGTCGGAACAAGAGCATATAATTCTTTATCATAAGTAGAATAATTCATACTAGGCCCACTCAATTTTTTAGAAAAGTATGCAACAGGTTTGCCATCTTGTAATAACACACCTCCTAATCCAATTCTACTAGCATCACATTCAAGCTCAAAAGTCTTATTAAAATCAGGAAGTTGGAGTAATGGAGCATGTGTCAACTTATCTTTCAATACCGTGAAGGCTTCTTCCTATGCGGTACCCGAAACAAAAGGCACATCCTTCTTTGTAAGCGCATTGAGAGGTGCTGCAATGGTGCTGAAATCTCTCACAAAACACCTATAGAGACCAACACGGCCAAGGAAACTCCTCACTTGCGTGACCGTTTTGGGCTGCGGCCAACTCGCAATAGCTTCAATCTTGGCTTTATCAACTTCAATTCCCTGTGAATTAACAACATAGCCAAGAAAAGATACTTGGTCGGTGCAAAAGGTGCACTTCCCAAGGTTACCAAACAAACGTGCATCACGTAGAGCAATAAAAACAACACGTAAATGTTCCAAATGTTCTTCCAAAAATTTGCTATAAATCAATATATCATCAAATAGACCACCACAAATCGTCCAATGAAAGCACGTAAAACTTCGTTCATTAGTCTCATGAAAGTACTAGGCGCATTAGTTAACCCAAAAGGCATGACTAACCACTCATATAAACCAAACTTAGTTTTAAATGTTGTTTTCCATTCATCTCCCAATTTCATACGAATTGATGGTATCCACTGCGCAAATCAACTTTGGAGAATATTGTATAGCCACTCAATTCATCAAGCATATGATCTAGCCTAGGAATAGGATGACGATAACGAATAGTAATATTATTAATGCCTCTACAATCAACACACATACGCGACGTACCATCCTTTTTAGGCACTAGTATAATAGGAACAGCACATGGACTAAGAGATTCGCGTATATAACCTTTGTCGAGCAGCTCCTGTACTTGACGCATAATCTCCTTCATCTCCTCTGGATTGGTACGGTATGGTGCACGGTTGGGTAGAGATGCACCGGGAATTAAGTCAATTTGATGCTCAATCCCTCTAATAGGTGGTAACCCCGGTGGCACGTCTTGTGGAAAGACGTCAGCGAACTCCTGCGAAATGTTAGTGACAGCAGGGGGCAAAGAGGAAGGCACGTCCTCGAATGAAAATAATGCCTTTGTGCACACAAAAGCATAGCAAAAAGTTTTGCTAAAATCTAGCTCATCAATATCAGATTTGGTGGCAAGTAAACATGCACTTTTCAATTTAATTTCAGAAGCAACAGTAGATGGTTTGTTATTAGGATTCATTTGTTGCTCAAATTCTTTGGCCACAATCTTATTTTCACTCTTATTTTTCTCCTGTTTTGCTTTATTAGCTCTATTAATATCATCTTTCAAAATGGAATCAGGAGTCATAGGAAGCAAAGTAATATTTTTATCCTTATGAACAAGAGTATACTGATTGTTTCTACCATGGTGTACAGAATTTTTATCAAATTGCCATGGTCTACCAAGTAATAAGGAACATGCTTGCATAGGTACCACATCACAATCAACATAATCAGCATATGTAGAGATACTAAAATGCACACGAACAGTACGTGTTACCTTAACCTTGCCGATGTTGTTGAACCATTGGATGTAGTAAGGATGTGGATGTGGTCTTGTAGTGAGAGATAGCTTCTCCACCAGATCCATGCTAGCCAAGTTGTTGCAGCTCCCTCCATCTATGATGACACGAATAGAACGTTCCTTCACAACTCCCTTTGTATGGAACAAATTATGCCTCTGATTTTGCTCAACTTGTGTAACCTGCACACTCAGAACACGTTGAGCAACTAAACATTCATACCTGTCAGCATCTTCAGTAGCCATGTATTGCGTCTCATGATCAGAATCATCTCCACCGTGTTCTTCATGTGTAAGAAGAGCCAAAGTCTCCTCATCAAACTCACTAGCGGACTCATACCCACCATCCTCAGTAGCAATCATCACACGCTGAGATGTGCATTCTCTCGCAAAATGTCCTCTTCCCTTACAACGGCGACAAATAATATCACTTGTGTGCCCTGTAGACGCCATGGAAGAAGAAGAGCTCTGTGCAGGCCCGGTAGGTGTGCTCTTGGCAGATAGTGGTGGTTGTGCCTGCTTTCTTGTATCACGGTTGGAGGTGGCACCTGAAGGAGGTGATGGTGCAGTGGAAGTAGATGATGCACGTGGTGTCCATGATGAAGGTCGACCTGCAGAAAAGTTAGTTCACGCCAATGCCTGTCGATCCTGCACTTCACGTTCAGCTTTACAAGCAAGATGGAATAAACGAGTGATATTATTATAATCCTTATAGTCTAGAATGGTCTGAATCTCTCTATTTAATCCACCCAGAAAACGTGCAAGCGTAGCTTCATTCTCCTCAACAATACCACATCTAATCAAGCCAGTTTGTAATTCCTGATAATATTCTTCTACTGAATTTTTTCCTTGTCTTAAGCACTGCAATTTTTGAAGTAATTCAGGTTGATAATATGGTGGAACCCAACGAGTACGCATAGCAGCTTTCAAAGCAGCCCAAGTAACTGGAACAGGATATAATCAATAATGTTCAGACCACCAAACACATGCGAAGCTAGTGAAAGCACAAATAGCAGCAGGAACACGTCTCTCCTCAGGATATTGTAAACATTTAAATCGTTGTTCAGTTTCTAACTCCCAAGTAAGATATATATCAGGAACATATCTACCCTCAAATGGTGGAATATTCAATTTCAGTTTAGGGAGATGGTTATGATCTCGTACCAAAGAGGGAGCCCTAACATTGCCATTATTTGCATGTGGATGACCTGGTGGTTGCACGTAGTTCTGATGTTGATCAACCTCATCCTCGTAATCTCCCACATAATCATCCTCCTCCACATCAGCAGCAGGAGCCACAGAAGTATCAACAGCAGCACCAGCAGCTTGGCCAGGCTGAAGAGGGACACGGCTCGTTTGGCGGAGGGCTGTTTCCCGACGTGGAGGTAGTCGTTGTTGTTGTTGTTGTAGAGGTGCGTTAGGTGCAGCCGGTGGTGGTGGTGGTGGAAGACGCGCGAGCAATTCATTAAACTTTTCATCGAGCTTTGTTTCGACCATCTTCTCCATGCCATCTATCTTCTCCATGGCCTCTTCAAATCTGTTTAGCACATCTTGCACCTGTCCACTCATCATTTGCTGAAACTTATCATGAAGCTCCTTGTTCGTCAAGTTCTCCCAGTCAGTCTCGTCGGCTTGTGATCCTGGCATGGTTAGCAGCAATAGAAACACACAAGAATATGATACTACAGACGACTAACAAATGGTGGTGGTGGCGGGTGTCACAAATCCATCAAGCAAATCTCAAATTCTTACCAGTTCTTACCCAACAGCAGGCGGTGATCGGCAACCGATGTAGTCAAAACTCTCAAAGCTTGGATAGAGCGATTACCAGGTAGAGTCAAACGCACTATGTAGATGTGTGTGGAGCTGGGAAGGCTTATAATATGGTAGCAAAAAAGGTCAGCAATAATAAATTCAGAGATGCAAAGTTGAATAAACGCTCGACGACGGTACTGTGCTGGTCCTAGGCTAGACCGTGCTAGAGACGCGAGCCTAGAACACTAACAAAATCACGGCGTTGCACGTAAACAATCGAAAAGCACACTCTGGGAACTTTTTTTTCGCTCTGTTTTTTTGTTTTGCGCTCTTTTTTTTGTGCTCCTCTTTTTTTTGCAAAAATTCACTATAATGGCGAGTGTCTGAAAACTCTTCCCACGTCAAACTGACAGGATGGGCACGAAATATTTTTTGACTTTTTTTTCGGAAATCAGGGCAGCGACAACAAAAAGTGCGACAAAAGATCACTATGATGGCGAGTGTCTCAAAAGACTCAGAACAACCTAAAAATAGGATAGGGAAAAAATATTTTCGGTCGCCGAAATTTTGGCCTAAAAACTGCCTGGGGGTCTCCAAACTCTTTTTTTCTCGAGACCTACTTAGGCAAGGAAACACGAAACAGAAAATAGATGGATCTCAAAAACAAACCTAATATGAAAAGAACTCGGATTGGTGGTGGATATATGGTGGTACGATATGGGAGCGGTGGTGGTATATGGTAGCGGTGGTGGTATATGGATACGGATCGGTGGTGGTATATGGATACGGATCGGTGGTGGTATATGGATACGGATTCAGAGCGGTGGCGGATAAGCAGTGGTGGTAGATGGCAAGGCGATGATGATGCTGGGGCGGTGGCGTGACAACTTATGACCAGAACTCGAAACTCTAAAAGACTAGACTCTAAGACCAGCAACTTGACACGACGATGCAACCGCAAATTCAACTAAGCAAAAACCCTAAAAAGATTATGCAAAGGCTCAGATTGGTTCAGATATGATGAACTAACCCTAATTTTTTTGGCTTTTTCGTGGACTGTAGGTATGAAGAACAGACTCGATCTAAACTACAAAAAACTGTAAAATCTCACCGAGCAACCTGGAAATCTGATACCACTTGATAGAGGCAAAGGTGAGATGGTGGTTATCGTTTCGGACGAAGTCGACTTTGACGATCCGACTACGAACGTGCGAGGACGTCGCGCCATAGCAATCGCTAAACCAACTCTGAGAGGTTACTGACCACGCCGGAGCATGATCAACCTGAACACGAAGGTCTGTTTCCTGCAAGCAAACGAAGAAGAAGCAAGAAACTAAGATTGCAATATGGATATTGCGAATATAAGAGGAAAGCTTTATTGATCAAGGTGTGGTTCTGTGACACCTTGTTCTGGTCGTTGAAGACAAATGAAGTACGCGAAGTTGCAGCTATGGCGAACTTTTAATCTAAACAAAACCACAAGTTTAAACGACGCCCTAAGGGTTGTATATATGGAGGAAGAGGAGGGAATTTCGTGGCCCTTGCGGGAGGGGTCCGAAACCAACCCTAACTCTTGTTTCCCCACCACACATACAAACTCTAAAAACAGCCTATACTTAAGTATTCCGAAATTACATGGGCCTGGCCCAGTAATAAGGTGACGCAGCACCTAGAATAGCCTATGGACGAGTATTATGAAGTGGCATCTTGTATATTTCGTCCAAGGCTTCATGCGCTCATTATGGTGGCTTCAAAGTCCTGGAATCATCACTTGTAACTCCGTTCTTGTTCCCCTTGCGCATGCCAACATCTCCATGCTTGAACTTTCTCCAAGGTTCATCTTTCTTGTCCATGGTAGGCCCTTCATTTGTAAGCAAAACAAATGTATCCAATTTAGGCAGCATCATATTCTCATGAACATTGGAATCGTTACCAAGAAACGAAAGTACCTGATAATTCAATTGGCGTGCGCGAGATCTAGTAATTTGTCCAGTTTGTATAGCAGCATGGGTTGTGGGTGTAACAATGGTATTGATGTGCTCATCATTTCTTTCATATACGGGCTGACAGGTGGGCCCCACGGTTACGGGCCCGGTGGTGCAACACTAGTTGCGCCGCGTGGAACGTTTGACTGGTCAATTGACTGTGTCATCAACAAAATACGGAGTTGTACGGGTGAGCCAGTGACCGTATAATCATGATATGTACTTGTTTAACACGGTACAGACGCAAGGGCTCATATATACGCGTTAGCACTCACCGCTGTAAGCGCACACACGCGAACCCTACCCCTATGAGCACCTTCGAGAGAGTGGGCCAGCATATATGATCTTGAGAATTTACGAAGTCACCATAGGTGCCTCATAGTCGAGTGGAACGTCTCCTCCCACTGAACGTACATCGCTGGAAAATACTGAAATTAACACAAGATAAATGCGAGCACCAGGACTTTAACCTTGGTGGGCTCGAGGAACCACTGTCCTCTAACCATCCAACCACATGTTGGTTAGCACGACAAAATGTATGTGGTGACCGTGATGAGCTTATTCTGAAGTCCAGTGACCATATCATTCTTTCGCTTCAAATACAATGATCCTAAGTGTCGTCAACAAAATACGGAGCACACATCAAATGCAAAATCCGTCAGTGTCATCAACAAAATATGGAGACGTATCGTGAGCTAGATACCGTTGTACTATTGTATATGCTTATTTTCTTAGTGGCCGATTGCGTGTGTGGTGTGGTGGGGACATCATTTCTAGTTGTGGCGGGTCAACATGAAGACTCATGGGTCGGTTCCATCCTGCGCCACATATAGGTTGGACTGAGACGTGTTATACGAAGACCCATGTGGAGGACTCGGCGTACAACACGAAGCTACCAGAGTCGGGGAGGACTCTATCCCCACTGGTGATAAGCCGACTATATATGATTTGTAACTCTAGGCCCTTAGTATGTTATACAAGCTTGGGGGATAGTTCGTCGATAGTATACACACACGCACAATGCCTGGTATTCACGTGTACTTTGTACACACCCCTATCACTAATATATGTGCTAACAGTGCATAAAGCACCTTCCTGCGTAATTCTAGGTTGGTTGTCAAGGTAACCTCGTCCAAATCGCCTACTGAACATAATCTTCCTCCTAGACAGAGTGATATATCTGTGCTCCAAACACAAGTCCAATCCCTAATGGACGTTGTTTCAGAAACAAGAATAGTGGTTGATAAATGTCGTCAAGATATGAATTGTTTTGAAACCAGACTATCAGACATTCGCTTCGTTGTTCAAGAGCAATGGCAGAAAAAAGGTGGAGATTGTGCTGCTCCATCAAATTCTACAGCCTAAAACATTAGCACTCAGGTCAAATGATATGTTCTTCTATACATCTGATGGTGCTTTTATCTGGTAGGAATGTAAACTTTATGCCAACAGGCCTTTTGTTGTATGGTTGGAATTTATTTTGTTGTGATACAACATTTATGATGCTGCCTCAGGCTGCAGTAATTACGACGCTATTTTTGTATAGTGTAGGTTTATCTTAGTAATGTATTCGGCCGAAAGCTTCGTAGGAGCCCAACATGCCAACATTCGTCGGGCCCATTCCAATTGGGCTAAAAACGATTACGGGCCAAAATTGGCATGTAGCCCACTAAAAATATCTAGGCCTAAGTCAGCATAAGCTTTCATATTTTTCTGGTAGGCCTGTGCCCATAGTGGGCCTTTAACAGGCCTAAACATAATTTGGGCCCTCAGTAAAAATAGGCCGTTTACAGGTGTAAATATCTCGAGCCCATAAAAACATGGGCCTTTAATAGACCGAAAGTGAGATTGGGCCCTGATTGTGCCAAATAACCCACTGGACTTAGCAGGCCGAAATGGTGGTCCATTTACGATGCAGATCTTTGACAGGCCGAAATTCGGACGAGCCATAAATGCGCCGACCTAATACACGGGCCTTTAACAGGCCGGAACTTTGGTCGGGCTAAATTATCGTCATTTTTATATGGGCCGTTAATGGTCCCGATATGACGTTGGGCCACATATGGCCCATGGTTTACGTCCGGCGTTAACAGGCCGAAAATGACCCAAATCCTTCACGGTCGTCTATGGGCCGAAAGTTTTGATGGCCTGTAAATGGGCCCAAATGAAGCCGGACCTTTAACAGGCCGGAAATACACCGGGCCATAATTCGGCCGAATTACTTAGCGAGCTGTTAACGGGCGAGAAGTGACCATGGGCCGCGTTGATGACAAGTTTAGGATAGGCCGTTGATGGGCCGATTTGACTGAGAATGTTGCGGCTTTAGCTGGGCCGGCCCATTATGGTTTGCGGAATCTTGTCGGCCTTTAGCTGGGCCGGCCCATTGTGGTCCGCAAAATCTTGTGGGCCTTTAGCTGGGCCGGCCCATTATGGTCTGCAAAATCGTGTGGGCCTTTAGCTGGGCCGGCCCATTATGGTCCGCTAAATTTTGTGGGCCTTTAGCTGGGCCGGCCCATTATGGTCCACTAAATCTTATGGGCCTTCGGTTGGGCCGGCCCATTTAAACTTTGTGGGCCACTTTTGGGCCGGTCCACGTGTCAACATATCATAGGCCCATCTCGACCGTTGGATGAGTGACACTTGTGCCAACGCGGAGCTGACACGTGGATCCGTCAGCCAATGAGAATTTTACACGTGGAAAATCGGCATTGGTCGTGGCTGTTAACCGGTTATTGGATCCAAAATCCGACCCGATAGCTTAATGGCGTTCTGTTACGGTGGATGCCACGTGTCGGTCACCCTTAACGAAAGCACTTCTGTGACGCGCAATTTATAGTCATGGAAGTGGAGACTTCCGTTATGATAATTTTGGCAATGTCATGGAACACTTCTACGACTTCACATGTATGACTATCTTGATTCTATCATAAATTTCTCATGGATGTACATGCATGACAGAAAACACGACCTACTGTGACAAACACGTATCATCACGGAAGTGTATTTTTTGTAGTGATATCAATATTTACTGCATTATGGGTTGTTATTACACATTATGTCACAATACTTAGGCCTATTCTCTCTTATTTTACAAGGTTTACATGAAGAGGGAGAATGTCGGCAACTGGACTTCTGGGCTGGAAAAGGAGCAAATATTATAGACCTATTCTGCACAACTCCAGAAGTCCTGAAACTCCACGAAAGTCAGTTTTGGAATATATAAAAACTATTGTGTGAAGAAAGCACCAGATGGGGGCCACCCACCATCCACGAGGGTGGGGGGCGCGCCCCTACCTCGTGGGCCCCCTGGAAGGCCTACGGTGCCAATATTTCGCTATATGAAGTCTTTTGCCCTGGAAAAAATCAAAAAGAAGCTTTCGGGACGAAGCACCGCCGTCACGAGGCAGAACCTTGGCGGAACCAATCTAGGGCTCCGACAGAGCTATTCTGCCAGGGAAACATCCCTCCGGGATGGGGAAATCGTCACCATAGTCATCACCATCGATCCTCTCATCGGGAGGGGGTCAATCTCCATCAACTTCTTCACCAGCACCATCTCCTCTCAAACCCTAGTTCATCTCTTGTATCCAATCTTTTTCTCAAAACCTCAGATTGGTAATTGTGGGTTGCTAATAGTGTTGATTAATCCTTGTAGTTGATGCTAGTTGGTTTATTTGGTGGAAGATCATATGTTCAGATCCTTTATGCATATTAATATCCCTCTGATTATGAATATGAATATGATGTGTGAGTAGTTACGTTTGTTCCTGAGGACATGGGATAAGTCTTGCTATATGTAGTCATATGAATTTGGTATTCGTTCGATATTTTGATGAGAGTATGTTGTGTTTCCTCTAGTGGTGTTATGTGAACGTCGACTACATGACACTTCACCATTGTTTGAGCCTAGAGGAAGGCATTGGAAAGTTATAAGTAAATGATTGGTTGCTAGAGTGACAGAAGCTTAAACCCTAGTTTATGTGTTGCTTCGTAAGGGGCTGATTTCGATCCATATGTTTAATGCTATGGTTAGGTTTAGCTTAATACTTATTTTGTAGTTGCGGATGCTTGCAATAGGGGTTAATCATAAGTGGGAGGCTTGTCCAAGGAAGAGTAGCACCCAAGCACCGGTCCACCCACATATCAAATTATCAAAGTAACGAACACGAATCATATGAGCGTGATGAAAACTAGCTTGGTGATAAGTCCCATGTGTCTTTGGGAGCATTTTCCTTTATATAAGAGCTTGTCCAGGCTTGTCCTTTGCTACAAAATGGATTGGGCCACCTTGCTGCACCTTGTTTACTTTTATTACTTGTTACCCGTTACAAATTACCATATCACAAGAATATCTGTTACCGATAATTTCAGTGCTTGCAGAGAATACCTTACTGAAAACCGCTTGTCGTTTCCTTACCCCGACCAGTAGAGCAAAGAGTTACTCCTCAACCTACTGAACCTACAGAAAATGTTTACTTTGAAATTCCTTCGTGTATGATAGAGAAACTGCTAGCTAATCCTTTTAAAGGAGATGGAACATTGCATCCCGATTTGCACCTAATCTATGTGGATGAAGTGTGTGGATTATTTAAGCTTGCAGGTATGCCCGAGGATGTTATCAAGAATAAGGTCTTCCCTTTACCTTTGAAGGGAAAGGCATTGACATGGTTTAGGTTATGCGATGATATTGGATCATGCAACTACAACCGATTGACATTGGAATCTCAACATAAGTTTTATCCTATGCATCTGGTTCGTTGTGATCGTAATTATATATATAATTTTTGGCGTCGCGAAGGAGAAAGCATCGCTCAAGCTTGGGGGAGGCTTAAGTCAATGTTATATTCATGCCCCAATCATGAGCTCTCAAGAGAAATTATTATTCAAAATTTTTATGCCCGGCTTTCTCTCAATAGTCGCTCCATGCTCGATACTTCTTGCACTGGTTCTTTTATGATGAAGACTATTGCATTCAAATGGGATTTATTGGAAAGAATTAAACACAACTCTGAAGATTGGGAACTCGACGAAGGTAAGGAGTCAGGTATAACACCTAAGTTTGATTGTGTTAAATCTTTTATGGATACTGATGCTTTTCATGAATTTAGCACTAAATATGGACTTGACTCTGAGATAGTAGTTTCTTTCTGCGAATCATTTGCTACTCATGTTGATCTTCCTAAGGATAAGTGGTTTAAATTTCATGCTCCCATTGAAGTAAAAGTAGTTGAACCTATTAAAGTTGAAGAAAAGACTATCACTTATAATGTTGATCCTATTGTTCCTGCCGCTTATATTGAGAAACCACCTTTGCCTGTTAGAATAAAGGATCATGCTAAAGCTTCAACTGTGGTCAACAAAAGTAATATTAGAACACCCAAACCATGCGAGAAAATTAAAGTTGAACCTAGTATTGCTATGGTTAAAGATCTCTTGGTTGATAATATTGATGGGCATGTTATTTACTTCTGTGATGAAGCTGCTAGAATTGCTAGAACCGATACTAAAAATAAACATAGACCTGTTATAGGCATGCCTGTTATTTCTATTAAAATAGGAGATCATTGCTATCATGGCTTATGTGAGATGGGTGCTGGTGCGAGTGCAATACCTCCATCTTTATACGAAGAAATTATGCATGATATTGCACCTGCTGAGTTAGAAGGTATTGATGTTACAATTAAGCTTGCCAATAGAGATACTATTTCACCAGTTGGGATTGTTAGAGATGTTGAAGTATTGTGTGGGAAAGTTAAATATCCTACTGATTTTCCTGTCCTTGGTTCCCCACAAGATGACTTTTGTCCCATTATATTTGGCAGACCCTTCTTGAATACTGTTAATGCTAAGATATATTGCAAAAATGATATTGTTACTATTGGTTTAGGGGATATGTCTCATGATTTTAATTTTGCTAAATTTCATAGACAACCCCATGATAAATAATTGCCTATTAAAGATGAAATTATTGGTCTTGCTTCTATTGTTGTGCCTCCTAATGATCCTTTAGAATAATATTTTCTATACCTTGAAAATGCTATGTTTGTGAATGAAAGAAGGGAAATAGACGAAGTATTCTTTAAACATGGACCTATTTTGAAACACAATTTTCCTGTTGAAATTCTAGGGGATCCTCCTCCACCCAAGGGTGATCTGTGTTTGACCTTAAACCATTACCTGATGCTCTTAAATATAATTATCTTGATGAAAAGATGATATATCCTGTTATTATTAGCGCTAACCTTTCATAGCAGGAAGAAGAGAAATTATCAAAAACTATGAAGAAGCACCGTGCTGCTATTGCATATACTCTTGATGATCTTAAGGGCATTAGTCCCACTCTATGCCAGCACAAAATAAAATTGGAGAAAGACGCTAAACCGGTTGTTGATCACCAATGACGGTTAAATCCTAAGATGAAAGAAGTGGTAAGAAAAGAAATACTAAAGCTTCTAGAGGCTGCTATAATTCATCATGTTGCTGATAGTCAGTGGGTAAGTCTTGTCCATTGTGTCCCTAAGAAGGGAGGTATTACTGTAGTTCCTAATGATAAGAATGAATTGATCCCACAAATAATTGTTACAGGGTAGAGAACCGTAATTGATTTTTGCAAATTGAACAAAGCTACTAGAGAAGATCGTTACCCCAACCTTTTATCGATCAAATGCTAGAAAGACTATCTAAACATACACATTTTTGCTTTTTAGATGGTTATTCTGGTTTCTCTCAAATACCTGTGTCAAAAGAGGATCAAGAAAAGACCACTTTTACTTTCCCTATCGGTACCTCTGCTTATACACGTATGCCTTTTGGTTTATGCAATGCACCTGCTACCTTTCAAAGATGCGTGACTGCTATATTCTCTGACTTTTGTGAAGAGATTGTTGCGGTTTTCATGGATGATTTCTCTGTTTATGGAACTTCTTTTGATGATTTCTTAAGCAACCTTGATCGAGTTTTGCAGAGATGTGAAGAAACTAATCTTGTCTTGAATTGGGAGAAGTGCCACTTTTATGGTAAATGAAGGTATTGTCTTGGGGCATAAAATTTTTGAAAGAGGTATTGAAGTTGATAAATCTAAAGTTTATGCTATTGAAAAGATGCCGTGTCCTAAGGACATTAAAGGTATAATAAGTTTCCTTGGTCATGCCAGTTTTTACAGGAGGTTCATTAAAGACTTCTCAAAAATTTCTAGGCCTCTGACTAATCTCTTACAAAAAGATGTTCCTTTTGTCTTTGATGATGATTGTGTAGAAGCATTTGAAATACTTAAGAAAGCCTTGATTTCTACACCTATTGTCCAGCCTCCTGATTGGAATTTACCCTTTGAAATTATGTGTGATGCTAGTTATTATGCTGACGTGCTATTCTAGGACAAAGAGTTGATAAGAAATTAAATGTTATCCAATATTCTAGTAAAACTCTAGACAATGCCCAGAGAAATTATGCTACTACTGAAAAGGAATTTTTAGCAGTTGTATTTGCTTGTGATAAGTTCAGACCATATATTGTTGATTCTAAAGTAACTGATCATGCTGCTAATAAATATCTTATGGAAATGAAAGATGCTAAACCTAGACTTATTAGATGGGTTCTCCTACTACAAGAATTTGATTTGCATGCTATAGATAGAAAGGGAGCTAAGAACCCCGTTTCAGACAACTTATCTAGGTTAGAGAATAATCTTGATGACCAACTACCTATTGATGATAGCTTTCCTGATGAACAATTAGTTGTCATAAATGCTTCTCGTACTGCTCCATGGTATGTTGATTATGCTAATTACATTGTTGCTAAATTTATACCACCTAGATTCACATACCAGCAACAGAAAATGTTTTTCTATGATTTAAGACATTACTTCTGGGATGACCCACACCTTTATAAAGAAGGAGTAGATGGTGTTATTAGAAGTTGTGTACCTGAGCATGAATAAGAACAGATCCTACGCAAGTGTCACTCCGAGGCTTATGGAGGACACCACGCTGGAGATAGAACTGCACATAAGGTATTGCAATCCGGTTTTTATTGGCCTACTCTCTTCAAAGATGCCCGTAAGTTTGTCTTGTCTTGTGACGAATGTCAAAGAATTGGTAATATTAGTAGACGTCAAGAAATGCCTATGAAATATTCACTTGTTATTGAACCATTTGATGTATGGGGTTTTGATTATATGGGACCGTTTCCTTCCTCTAATGGGTATACACATATTTTAGTTGCTGTTGATTATGTTACTATGTGGGTAGAAGCTATTCCAACTAGTAGTCCTGATCATAACACCTCTATTAAGATGCTTAAAGAAGTTATTTTTCCGAGGTTTGTAGTCCCTAGATACTTAATGACTGATGGTGGTTCACATTTTATTCATGGTGCTTTTCGTAAAATGCCTGCTAAGTATGATGTTAACCATGAATTGCAGCTTCTTATCATCCACAATCTAGTGGTCAAGTAGAACTAAGTAATAGAGAGATTAAACTAATTTTGCAAAAGACAGTTAATAGATCTAGAAAGAATTGGTCCAAGAAACTTGATGATGCATTATGGGCCTATCGAATTGCATATAAAAATCCTATGGGTATGTCTCCGTATAAAATGGTTTATGGAAAAGCATGCCACTTACCTCTCAAACTAGAACATAAGGCATATTGGCCCATTAAAGAGCTCAATTATGATTTCAAACTTGCCGGTGAGAAGAGACTTTTTGACATTAGCTCACTTGATGAGTGGAGAACCCAAGCCTATGAGAATGCCAAGCTGTTTAAAGAAAAAGTTAAAAGATGGCATGACAAAAGGATACAAAAGCGTGAGTTTAATGTAGGTGATTATGTTTTGCTATACAACTCTCGTTTAAAATTTTTTGTAGCAAAACTCCTCTCTAAATGTGAAGGTCCTTACATTATCGAGGAGGTCTATCGTTCCGGTGCCATAAAAATCAACAACTTCGAAGGCAAAAATCCAAAGTTGGTGAACGGTCAAAGAATCAAACATTATATCTCAAGTAATCCCATAAATGTTGAAACCAATGTCATTGGCACCGTTACTTCGGCGGAGTACATAAGGGGCACTTTCCATAACATTTCAGACTCCGAAAAGGAATTGGTATGTGGTATGGTAAGTAAACCGACTCCAAAACAGTTCTAATAGAAATTTTACTCCATTTTATTGCATGATACTTCTTTTGGTCGGTAAAAATTCATTATATAATCCCCCGAAGGTTTTGACCACCGTACCACGCAAATATCCTCTCTTTTTTTTGAGTTGTTTCTACAGCAGATTAGAGCAAGATGTCTTCTCAAGAGTCAGTCGGGGAGAGTCGGGTGCCTCATCTGACACCGGGACCAGGAGCAAACAGTGATGCTGACCACTTTGGGCCACCAACGGAGGAAGAGATGGAGGCCGACTTGAAAAGGATAGATGCCATGGAGGATGATCAAGATGTTACTTCTCGTTCCCAAGCCGGATTTATGATGGGGGAACTACAGAGCTCAGCTATTCCAAACTCGGTCATCCCTTCCAATGTTAGATTTCTTTCTTATGAAAATATGAAAAAGAGTGTTACTTGTTCTCCCGCAGCTATGCAACATCCACGGGTGAAAGGAGCTTTAGCCGTCACGGGCATGCTCCGTAAGGAAATAATGGACCTCAAGGAGCAAGTCAATATGCTCGAGGAAGAGAATCGTATCCTGATGGGCATCATCGCCATGAATATCACATCACCACCTTCAAAGAAAGAGACATAAACACATGGGTATGGGCACTCCCCTTGGCAACTGCCAAGCTTGGGGGAGGCCCCCTGGTATTGTATCACCATCACACTTCTATCTTTCCCATTTTTCTAAGTTCGATCCTTTTGCTAATATCTTGATCTAGTAGAATAAAGTTTCAGTATGATTTAGTTTTGAGTTTTGCTTTCTGACCCTTCTATGTAATTGAGTCCGTGAGCTAAATATGATAAAGATTAGTTTTGAGTCAAGGGATTGATTATATTGCTATGATCTTGAGGGAATAAAAATAAAAAGAGAAAAGAAAGAATAAAAAGAATTAAAGAGATCATATTGATCTTGTGGAGAGTAATGACTTCACATATAAAGAGTCTGATGAACAAAAGTTGTTGAGAGTTGACAAACATAGTTTTGGTCATCGTTGCAATTAATAGGAAGTAATAAAGAAAGAGAGGTTTTCACATACAAATATACTATCTTGAACATCTTTTATGATTGTGAGCACTCATTAAAATATGACATGCTAAAAACTTGATGTTGGACAAGGAAGACAACGTAATGGGTTATGTTTTCTTATATACAAAATAAAGAATATTGTCATGGATCATCCAACATGTTGAGCTTGCATTTCTTCCTCACGCTAGTCAAATTCCTTGCACCAAGTAGAGATACTACTTGTGCTTCCGAATATCCTTAAACCTTGCCATGAGTGTCCACCATACCTACCTATGGATTGAGTAAGATCCTTCAAGTAAGTTGTCGTTGTTGCATGCAATAAAAATTGCTCTCTAAATGTGTATGATCTATTAGTGTGGAGAAAATAAGCTTTATACAATCTTGTGACATGGAAGCAATAAAAGCGATGGACTGCATAATAAAGGTCCCTATCACAAGTGGCAATATAAAGTGACATTTTTTCGCACTAAGGTTTTGTGCATCCAACCATAAAAGCACATGAAAACCTCTGCTTCCCTCTGCGAAGGGCCTATCTTTTATTTTTGTCTTATGTCTTATACAAGAGTCATGGTGATCTTAACCTTTCCTTTTTACACTTTATCCTTTGGCAAGCACATTGTGTTGGAAAGATCCTGATAAATATATCCAATTGGATGTAAGTTATCATGAACTATTATTGTTGACATTACACTTAAGGTAAAAGGTTGGGAGGCAACACTATAAGCCCCTATCTTTGTGACCGAGATTATAGTTTGTTAGTTTTCAATGAAGTTTCCGATCCATACTTGACATTGTGAATAGATTGTTACTTTAGCATAAGAAATCATATGACAATATATATATATATATATATATATATATATATATATGTTCCTGTTATAAGAATGATCATGATGCCCTCATGTCAGTATTTTATTTTATCGACACCTCTATCTCTAAACATGTGGACATATTTTTCATTATCGGCTTCCGCTTGAGGACAAGCGAGGTGTAAGCTTGGGGGAGTTGATACGTCCATTTTGCATCATGCTTTTATATCGATATTTATTGCATTATGGGCTGTTATTACACATTATGTCACAATACTTATGCCTATTCTCTCTTATTTTACAAGGTTTACATGAAGAGGGAGAATGCCGGCAGCTGGACTTCTGGGCTGGAAAAGGAGCAAATATTAGAGCAAGTCCAAAAGTCCTGAAACTCCATGAAAGCACCAGAGGGAGCCACCCACCATCCATGAGGGTGGGGGCGCTCCCTACCCCCTGGGCGTGCCCCCTGCCTCGTGGGTCCCCTGGCAAGCCTCCGGTGCCCTTCTTTGGCTATATGAAGTCTTTCGCCCTGGAAAAATCAGAAAGAAGCTTTCGGGATGAAGCACCACCTTCTTAAGGCGGAACCTTGGCGGATCCAATCTAGGGCTCCGGAGGAGCTGTTCTGTTGAGGAAACATCCCTCCGGGAGGGGGAACCATCGATCCTGTCATCGGGAGGGGGTCAATCTCCATCAACATCTTCACCAGCACCATCTCCTCTCAAACCCTAGTTCATCTCTTGTATCAAGTCTTTGTCTCAAAACCACAGATTGGTAACTGTGGGTTGCTAGTAGTGTTGATTACTCCATGTAGTTGATGCTAGTTGGTTTATTTGGTGGAAGATCATATGTTCAGATCCTTTATGCATATTAATACCCCTCTGATTATGAACATGAATATGATTTGTGAGTAGTTACGTTTGTTCCCGAGGACATGGGAGAAGTTTTGCTATAAGTAGTCATGTGAATTTGGTATTCGTTCGATGTTTTGATGAGATATATGTTGTGTTTCCTCTAGTGGTGTTATGTGAATGTCGACTACATGACACTTCACCATTGTTTGGGCCTAGAGGAAGGCATTGGGAATTAATAAGTAGATGATGGGTTGCTAGAGTGACAGAAGCTTAAACCCTAGTTTATGCGTTGCTTCGTAAGGGGCTGATTTGGATCCATATGTTTCATGCTATGGTTAGGTTTACCTTAATACTTATTTTGTAGTTGCGGATGCTTGCAATAGGGGTTAATCATAAGTGGGATGCTTGTCCAAGGAAGGGCAGTACCCAAGCACCGGTGCACCCACATATCAAATTATCAAAGTAACAAACATGAATCATATGAGCGTGATGAAAACTAGGTTGACGATAATTTCCGTGTGTCCTCAAGAGCGTTTTCCTTTATATATGAGGTTGTCTAGGGTTGCCCTTTGCTACAAAAAGGATTGGGCCACCTTTCTGCACTTTGTTAACTTCTATTACTTGTTACCCGTTACAAATTACCCTATCACAAAAATATATGTTACCGATAATTTCAGTGCTTGCAGAGAATACCTTACTGAAAACCGCTTGTCATTTCCTTCTGCTCCTCGTTGGGTTCGACACTCTTACTTATCGAAAGGACTACGATAGATCACCTATACTTGTGGGTCATCAGACATCTTTGTAATTGTGAGCACTCATTAAAATATGACATGCTAAAAAGTTGATGTTGGACAAGGAAGACAACATAATGAGTTATGTTTGCTTATATATGAATAGAAGGTATATTTTCATGGATCATCCAACATGTTGAGCTTGCCTTTCCCTCTCATGCTAGCCAAATTATTTGCACCAAGTAGAGATACTACTTGTGCTTCCAAACATCCCTAAACCCAGTTTTGCCAAGACAGTCCACCATACCTACCTATGAATTGAGTAAGAACCTTCAAGTAAGTTGTCATCGGTGCAAGGAATAAAAATTTCTCTCTCTAAATATACATGATCTATTAGTGTGAAGAAAATAAGCTTTATACGAGCTTGTGATATGGAAGAAATAAATGCGACGGACTGCATAATAAAGGTCTTTATTACAAGTGGCAATATAAGGTGACGTTCTTTTGCATTAAGATTTTGTGCATCCAACCGTAACAACATGACAACCTCTGCTTCCCTCTGCGAAAGGCCTATCTTTTATTCTTATCTCCTACCCTTATGCAAGAGTCATGGTGATCGTCACCTTTCCTTTTTACATTTTTTTCTTTTGCAAGCTCTATGTGTTGGATAGATTATATATATCCACTCGGATGTAGGTTTTCCTTAAGTATTATTGTTGACGTTACCCTTGAGATAAGAGGCTGGGAGGCGAAACTATAAGCCCCTATCTTTTTCTGTATCCGATTAAAACTTTTTACCCATAAGTATCGTGTGAGTGTTAGCAATTGTGAAAGATTATATGATAGTTGAGTATGTGGACTTGTTGAAAAGCTCTAATATTGACTCTTTCCGGTGTTATGATAAATTGCAATTGCTTCAATGACTGAGATCATAGTTTGTTGGTTCTCAATGAAGTTTTTGATTCGTACTTTGCCTTGTGAATGAATTGTTACTTTATCATAAGAAATTATATGGCAATATATGTTGCTGTTCTAAAAATGATCATGATGCCCGTATGTCCATATTTTATTTTATCGACAACTCTATCTCTAAACAAGTGGACATATTTATCGATATAGGCTTTCGCTTGAGGACAAGCGACGTATAAGCTTCGGGGAGTTGATACGTCCATTTTGCATCATGCTTTATAAAAAAATTTATTGCATTATGGGCTGTTATTACACATTATATCACAATACTTATGGCTACTGATAGAGGCAAAGGTGTCCCGTCTTTCGATGAGATGGTGGTTATCGTTTCGGACGAAGTCGACTTTGACGATCCGACTACGAACGTGCGAGGACGTCGCGCCTTACTAATCACTAAACCAACTCTGAGAGGTTATTGACCACGCCGGAGCACGATCAACCTGACCACGAAGGTTTGTTTCTGCAGGCAAACGAAGAACAAACAAGAAACTAAGATTGCGAATATAAGAGGAAAACTTTATTGATAAATGTGGGGTTCTGTGACGCCTTGGTCTGGTCGTTCAACACAAACGAAGTACGCGAAGTTGCAGCGATGGTGAACTTTTAATCTAAACAAAACCCAAAGTCTAAACGACGCCCTAAGGGCAGTATATATGGGGTAAGAGGAGGGAATTTCGTGGCCCTTGAGAGAGGGGTCCGAAACCAACCCTAACTCTTGTTTCCCCACACATACGGACTCTAATAACAGCCTATACTTAAGTATTTCGATTACATGGGCCTGGCCCAATAATAAGGTGACGCAGCACCTAGAATAGCCTATGGACGAATATTATGAAGTGGCATCTTGTATATTTCGTCCAAGGCTTCATGCACTCATTATGGTGGCTTCAAAGTCCTGGAATCATCACTTGTAACTCCGTTCTTGTTCCCCTTGCGCTAGCCAACATCTCCATGCTTGAACTTGCTCCAAGGTTCATCTTTCTTGTCCATGGTAGGCCCTTCATTTGTAAGCAAAACAAATGTATCCAATTTAGGCAGCATCATATTCTCATGAACATTGGAATCGTTACCAAGAAACGAAACTACCTGAGAATTCAATTGGCGTGCGCGAGCTCTAGTAATTGGTCCAGTATGTATAGCAGCAGGGGCTGTGGGTGTAACAGTGGTATTGATGTCATCATCATCCTCCCCTTCTTGAAATGAAGTCGTCCTCGACGGAAGCTCATCTTCCTCACCCAAATAAGGCTTCAAATCTGCAATGTTAAAAGTGGGACTAACCCCAAAATCTGCAGGCAGCTCAAGTTTATATGCATTATCATTTATTCTCTCTAACACCTTAAATGGACCATCAGCACGTGGCATTAGCTTTGATTTGTGCAAATTAGGAAACCTATCCTTACGCAAACGTAACCAAACAAGATCTCCAGGTGCAAAGACAACATGTTTTCTACCCTTATCTCAAGCAAGTTTATATTTAGCATTCATACGCTCAATGTTTTCCTTAGTTAACTCATGCATTTTTAAAATCAATTCAACATGTTCTTTAGCATCAAAATTAACCTTCTTCGAAGATGGAAGAGGCAACAAATCAATGGGTGCACGAGGTAGGAAACCATACACAATTTCAAAAGGGCACATCTTAGTAGTAGAATGCAACGAGCGATTATAAGCAAATTCAATATGAGGCAATCATTATTCCCACATTTTCTTATTATTCTTCGAAACATACCTAAGCATAGTAGATAATGTTCTATTGACTACTTCAGTTTGTCCATCAGTTTGGGGGTGACAAGTAGTACTAAAAAGCTGTTTAGTCCCCAACTTAGCGCATAAACATCTCCAAAAGTGGCTAAGAAATTTAGTATCACGATCAGAAACAATAGTATTTGGCACACCATGCAAGCGAATAATTTTACGAAAGAACAAATCAACAACATTAACATCATCATTGCTTTTATGACAAGGTATAAAGTGTGCCATTTTCGAGAACCTATCCACGACAACAAATATGCTATCCCTCCCCTTCTTTGTTCGAGGTAAACCTAAAACAAAGTCCATAGATATATCCTCCCAAGGAACACTTGGTACAGGCAAAGGCATATATAAACCATGAGGATTGAGTCGTGCCTTAGCTTTTTGACATGTAGTGCAACGAGCAACAAAATGCTCAACATCATGTCTCATCTTTGGCCAAAAGAAATGTGTAGCAAGTATGTCCTCCGTCTTCTTCACGCCAAAGTGTCCCATTAGTCCTCCTCCATGCGCCTCCTGCAACAACAAAAGAAGAACAGAGCTAGCTGGAATGCATAGCTTGTTAGCACGAAACACAAATCCATCGTTAACGACGAACTTGTTCCATGTTCTACCTTCTTTACAATTCTGCAATACATCTTTAAATTCAGCATCATGGACATATTGATCTTTGATGGTCTCCAAACCAAATATTTTAAAGTCAAGTTGTGAAAGCATAGTATAACGACGAGACAATGCATCAGCAATAACATTTTCTTTACCCTTCTTGTGTTTAATGACATAAGGGAAAGTCTCAATGAATTCAACCCATTTAGCATGTCTACGATTCAGTTTAGCTTGACTTTTAATGTGTTTTAAAGATTCATGATCAGAATGTATAACAAATTCTTTGGGCCATAAATAATGTTACCATGTTTCTAAGGTCCGAACAAGAGCATATAATTCTTTATCATAAGTAGAATAGTTCAGACTAGGCCCACTCAATTTTTCAGAAAAGAATGCAACAGGTTTGCCATCTTGAAATAACACACCTCCTAATCCAATTCCACTAGCATCACATTCAAGCTCAAAAGTCTTATTAAAATCAGGAAGTTGGAGTAAAGGAGCATGTGTCAACTTATCTTTCAATACCGTGAAGGCTTCTTCCTGTGCGGTACCCCAAACAAAACGCACATCCTTCTTTGTAAGCTCGATGAGAGGTGTAGCAATGGTGCTGAAATCTCTCACAAAACGCCTATACAAATCAGCGAGGCCAAGGAAACTCCTAACTTGTGTTACCGTTTTGGGCTGCGGCCAGCTCTCAGTAGCTTCAATCTTGGCTTTATCAACTTCAATTCCCTGTGGAGTAACAACATAGCCAAGAAAAGATACTCGGTCGGTGCAAAAGGTGCACTTCCCAAGGTTACCAAACAAACGTGCATCACGTAGAGCAATAAAAACAACACGTAAATGTTCCAAATGTTCTTACAAAGATTTGCTATAAATCAGTATATCATCAAAATAGACCACCACAAATCGTCCAATGAAAGCACGTAAAACTTTGTTCATTAGTCTCATGAAAGTACAGGCGCATTAGTTAACCCAAAAGGCATGACTAACCATTCATATAAACCAAACTTAGTTTTAAATGTTGTTTTCCATTCATCACCCAATTTCATACGAATTTGATGGTATCCACTACGCGAATCAACTTAGGAGAATATTGTAGAGCAACTCAATTCATCAAGCATATCATCTAGCCTAGGAATAGGATGACGATAATGAATAGTAATATTATTAATGCCTCTACAATCAACACACATACGCGACGTACCATCCTTTTTAGGCACTAGTATAATAGGAACAACACAAGGACTAAGAGATTCGCGTATATAACCTTTGTCGAGCAGCTCCTGTACTTGACGCATAATCTCCTTCATCTCCTCTGGATTGGTACGGTATGGTGCACGGTTGGGTAGCGATGCACCGGGAATTAAGTCAATTTGATGCTCAATCCCTCGAATAGGTGGTAATACCGGTGGCACGTCTTGTGGAAAGACGTCAGTGAACTCCTGGAAAATGTTAGTGACAGCAGGGGGCAAAGAGGAAGACACGTCCTTGAATGAAAATAATGCCTTGTTGCACACAAAAGCATAGCAAACAGATTTGCTAAAATCTAGCTCATCAATATCAGATTTGGTGGCAAGTAAACATGCATTTTTCAATTTAATTTTAGAAGCAACAATAGATGGTTTATTATTTGGCTTCATTTGTTGCTCAAATTCTTTTGCCACAATCTGATTTTCACTTTTATTTTTCTCCTGTTTTGCTTTATTAGCTCTATTAATATCATATTTCAAAATGGAATCAGGAGTCATAGGAAGCCAAGTAATATTTTTATCCTTATGAACAAGAGTATACTGATTGTTTCTACCATGGTGTACAAAATTTTTATCAAATTGCCATGGTCTACCAAGTAATAAGGAACATGCTTGCATAGGTACCACATCACAATCAACATAATCAGCATATGTAGAGATACTAAAATGCACACGAATAGTATGTGTTACCTTAACCTTGCCGTTGTTGTTGAACCATTGGATGTAGTAAGGATGTGGATGTGGTCTTGTGGTGAGAGATAGCTTCTCCACCATCTCCATGCTAGCCAAGTTGATGAGGACATCAATACCTATTTTACAGCCATAGCCCCTACTTCTATACATACTGGACCAATTACTAGAGCTCACGCACGCCAATTGAATTATCAGGTACTTTCGTTTCTTGGTAATGATTCTAATGTTCATGAGAATATGATGTTGCCTAAATTGGATGCATTTGTTTTGCTTACAAATGAAGGGCCTAGCTTGGAGAAGGATGATCATTGGAGCAAGAACAAGCATGGAGTTGATGGAATGCGCAAGGGAGACAAGAACAGAGTTTGAAGTGATGATTTCAGGACTTTGAAGCCACCATAATGAGTGCATGAAGCCTTGGACGAAATATACAAGATGCCACTTCATAATTTTCGTCCAGAGGCTATTCTAGGTGGTGCGTCACCTTCTTTTTGGGCCAGGCCCATGTAATTTCGAAATACTTCAATATAGGCTGTTTTTTGAGTCCGTATATGTGGGGAAACAAGAGTTAGGGTGGGTTTCGGACCCCTCCTCCAAGGGCCACGAAATTCCCCCCTCTTCCTCCATATATACAGCCCCTAGGGCATCGTTTAGACTTTGGGTTTTGTTTAGATTAAAAGTTCGCCATAGCTGCAACTTCCGTACTTCGTTTGTGTTCAACGACCAGACCAAGGCGTCACAGAACCCCACCTTGATCAATAAAGTTTTCCTCTTATATTCGCAATATCCAGATTGCAATCTTATTTTCTTGCTTGTTCTTCGTTTCCCTGCAGGAAACAGACCTTCGTGGTCAGGTTGATCGTGCTCCGGCATGGTCAATAACCACTCGGAGTTGGTTTAGCGATTGCTAAGGCGCGACGTCCTCGCACGTTCGTAGTCGGATCGTCAAAGTCGACTTCCTCCAAAACGATAGCCACCATCTCATCGAAAGACGGGACACCTTTGCCTCTATCAAGTGGTATCAGATTTCCAGGTTGCTCGGTGAGAGTTTACAGTTTTTCATAGTTTAGATCGAGTCTGTTCTTCATACCTATAGTCCACGAAAAAGCCAAAAAATATTAGGGTTAGTTCATCCCATCCGAACCAATATGAGCCTTTGCATAATCTTTTCTGTATTTGCTTTGTTGAATTTGCGGTTGCATCGTCGTGTCAAGTGCTGGTCTTAGAGTCTAGTCTTTTAGAGTTTTGAGTTCTGGTCATAAGTTGTCACGCCGCCGCCGCACCATCATCATCGCCTTACCATCTACCACCATTGCTTATCCGCCACCGCTCTGAATCCGTATCCATATATCACCACCAATCCGTATCCATATACCACCACCGCTGCCATATATCACCACCATATATCCACCACCAATCCAAGTTCTTCTCATATTAGGTTTGTTTTCGAGATCCATCTAAATTCCGATTCGTGTTTCCTTGCCTGCGTAGGTCTCGGAAAAAAAAATCGGCGACCCTCGGGCTGTTTTTAGGCCAAAATTTCGGCGACCGAAAATATTTTTTTCCTATTCTATTTTTAGGCTGTTCTGAGTCTTTTGAGACACTCGCCCTCATAGTGATTTTTGGTCGCACTTTTTCGTCGTCTGCCCTGATTTCTGAAAAAAAAATTGTCAAAAAAATTTCGTACCCATCCTGTCAGTTTGACCTGGGAAGAGTTTTGAGACACTCGCCATTATAGTGATTTTTCACAAAAAAAAAGAGGAGCGCAAAAAAAAGAGCGCGAAAAAAAAACAGAGCGAAAAAAATTTCCAGAGTGTGCTTTTCCCTTGTTTTCGTGCAGCGCCGTGATTTTGTTAGTGTTCTAGGCTCGCGTCTCTAGCACGGTCAAGCCTAGGACCAGCACAGTACCGTCGTTGAGCGTTTATTCAACTTTGCATCTCTGAATTGATTATTGCTGACCTTTTTGCTACCATACTATAAGCCTTTCTAGCTCCACATACATCTACGTCGTGCGTTTGACTCTCCCTGGCAATCACTCTATCCAAGCTTTGAGAGTTTTGACTACAACGGTTGCCGATCACCGCCTGCTGCTGGGTAAGAACTGGTAAGAATTTGAGATTTGCTTGACGGATTTGTGACTGTCCACCACACCACCACCACCACTTCCTAGTAGTCTGTAGAATCATATTCTTGTGTGTTTCTATTGTTGCTAACCATGGCAGGATCACAAGCCGACGAGACTGACTGGGAGAACATGACAAACAGAGTTACATGATAAGTTTCAGAAAATGATGAGTGGACAGGTGGAAGATGTGCTAAATAGATTTGAAGAGGCCATGGAGAAGATAGATGGCATTGAGAAGGCGTTTGAAAAAAAGCTCGATAACAAGTTTAATGAATTGCTCGTGCGTCTACCACCACCACCACCGGCTGCACCTAACGCACCTCTACAACAGCAACAACGACTACCTCCACATCGCGAAACAGCCCTCCGCCGAGCGACCCGTGTCCCTCTTCATCCTGGCCAAGCTGCTGGTGCTGCTGTTGATACTTCTGTGGCTCCTGCTGCTGATGTGGGGGAGGATGATTATGTGGGAGATTACGAGGATGAGGTTGATGACAATCAGAACTACGTGCAACCACCAGCACCACAACCACCAGGTCGTCCACATGCAAATAATGGCAATCTTCGGGATCCCCCTCAGGTACGAGATCATGACCATCTCCCTAAACTGAAATTGAATATTCCACCATTTGAGGGTAGATATGTTCCTGATATATATCTTACTTTGGAGTTAGAAACTGAACAATGATTTACATATTTACAATATCCTGAGGAGAGACGTGTTCCTGCTGCTGTTTGTCCTTTCACTAGCTTTGCATGCGTTTGGTGGTCTGAACATTGTAGATTATATCCTGTTCCAGCTACTTGGGCTGCTTTGAAAACTTCAATGCGTACTCGTTGGGTTCCACCATATTATCAACGTGAATTACTTCAAAAATTGCAGCGCTTAAGACAAGGAAAAATTTCTGTAGAAGAATATTATCAGGAATTACAAACTGGTTTGATTAGATGTGGTATTGTTGAGGAGAATGAAGCTATGCTTGCACGTTTTCTGGGTGGATTAAATAGAGGGATTCAGACCATTCTAGACTATAAGGATTATAATAATATCACTCGCTTATTCCATCTTGCTTGTAAAGCTGAACGTCAAGTGCAGGATCGACAAGCATTGGCGCGAACTAACTTTTTTGCAGGTCGGCCTTCATCATGGACACCACGTGCATCATCTACTTCCACACGTTGTGCTACACAGGCACTTCCGTCGGCTGCCACCTCCAACCGTGATACAAGAAAGCAGGCACAACCACCACTATCTGCCAAGAGCACACCTGCTGGGCTACACAGAGCTCTTCTTCTTCCATGGCATCAACAGGGCACACAAGTGATATTATTTGTCGTCGTTGTAAGGGA
The DNA here is from genome assembly GCA_032464435.1 of Aegilops umbellulata. Lineage (NCBI taxonomy): Eukaryota > Viridiplantae > Streptophyta > Magnoliopsida > Poales > Poaceae > Aegilops > Aegilops umbellulata. Next base: position 205,025,932 of record CP136055.1, read on the forward strand.
AGAGGACATTTTGCGAGAGAATGCCAATCTCAGCGTGTGATGATTGCTACTGAGGATGGTGGGTATGAGTCCGCTAGTGACTATGATGAAGAGACTTTGGCTCTTATTACACATGAAGAACACGGTGGAGATGATTCTGGTCATGAGACGCAATACATGGATGCTGAAGATGGTGACAGGTATGAATGTTTAGTTGCTCAACGTGTTTTGAGTGTGCAGGTTACACAAGCTGAGCAAAATCAGAGGCATAATTTGTTCCATACAAAGGGAGTTGTGAAGGAACGTTCTATTCGCGTCATCATAGATGGAGGGAGCTGCAACAACTTGGCTAGCATGGATATGGTGGAGAAGCTTTCTCTCACCACAAGACCACATCCACATCCTTACTACATCCAATGGTTCAACAACAGCGGCAAGGTTAAGGTAACACGTACTGTTCGTGTGCATTTTAGTATCTCTACATATGCTGATTATGTTGATTGTGATGTGGTACCTATGCAAGCATGTTCCTTATTACTTGGTAGACCATGGCAATTTGGCAAAATTTCTGTACACCATGGTAGAAACAATCAGTATACTCTTGTTCATAAGGATAAAAATATTACTTTGCTTCCGATGACTCCTGATTCCATTTTGAAAGATGATATTAATAGAGCTAATAAAGCAAAACAGGAGAAAAATAAGAGTGAAAATCAGATTGTGGCAAAAGAATTTGAGCAACAAATGAAGCCTAATAATGAACCATCTAATGTTGCTTCTGAAATTAAACTGAAAAGTGCATGTTTACTTGCCACCAAATCTGATATTGATGAGCTAGATTCTAGCAAATCTGTTTGCTATGCTTTTGTGTGCAAAGAGGCATTATTTTCATTCGAGGACGTGGCTTCCTCTTTGCCCCCTGCTGTCACTAACATTTTGCAGGAGTTCGCTGACGTCTTCCCACAAGACGTGCCACCGGGATTACCACCGATTCGAGGGATTGAGCATCAAATTGACTTAATTCCCGGTGCATCGCTACCCAACCGTGCACCATACCGTACCAATCCAGAGGAGACAAAGGAGATTATGCGTCAAGTACAGGCGCTGCTCGACAAAGGTTATATACGTGAATCTCTTAGTCCTTGTGCTGTTCCTATTATACTAGTGCCTAAAAAGATGGTACGTCGCGTATGTGTGTTGATTGTAGAGGCATTAATAATATTACTATTCGTTATCGTCATCCTATTCCTAGGCTAGATGATATGCTTGATGAATTGAGTGGCTCTACAATATTCTCCAAAGTTGATTTGCGTAGTGGATACCATCAAATTCGTATAAACTGGGAGATGAATCTAAAACAGCATTTAAAACTAAGTTTGGTTTATATGAGTGGTTAGTCATGCCTTTTGGATTAACTAATGCACCTAGTACTTTCATGAGACTAATGAACGAAGTTTTACGTGCTTTCATTGGACGATTTGTGGTAGTCTATTTTGATGATATACTGATCTATAGCAAATCTTTGGAAGAACATTTGGAACATTTACGTGCTGTTTTTAATGCTCTACGTGATGCACGTTTGTTTGGTAACCTTGGGAAGTGCACCTTTTGCACCGACCGAGTATCTTTTCTTGGCTATGTCGTTACTCCACAGGGAATTGAAGTTGATAAAGCCAAGATTGAAGCTATTGAGAGTTGGCCGCAGCCCAAAACGGTCACACAAGTGAGGAGTTTTCTTGGACTCGCTGGTTTCTATAGGCATTTTGTGAGAGATTTTAGCACCATTGCTGCACCTCTCAATGAGCTTACAAAGAAGGATGTGCCTTTTGTTTGGGGTACCGCACCGGAAGAAGCCTTCACGGTATTGAAAGATAAGTTGACACATGCTCCTTTGCTCCAACTTTCTGACTTTAATAAGACTTTTGAGCTTGAATGTGATGCTAGTGGAATTGGATTAGGAGGTGTGTTATTACAAGATGGCAAACCTATTGCATACTTTTCCGAAAAATTGAGTGGGCCTAGTCTGAACTATTCTACTTATGACAAAGAATTATATGCTCTTGTTCGGACTTTAGAAACATGGCAACATTATTTATGGCCCAAAGAATTTGTTATACATTCTGATCATGAATCTTTGAAACACATTAAAAGTCAAGCAAAACTGAACCGTAGACATGCTAAATGGGTTGAATTCATTGAGACTTTCCCTTATGTCATTAAACACAAGAAGGGTAAAGAAAATGTTATTGCTGATGCATTGTCTCGTGGCGAGCGTGGCGATGGGGTGTCCTCCTCTCCTACGTGCGCATGGGGCCTCCTTTTATATGTTGAACGAGTTACCCACAGGTGGCAGCGCAGGTGGGGGAAAAAATGGGAGAATGCTGTAGTGGGTACAGCTGCCTGCACAGTGGCGGTACAGTGCTATCATACCTAACTCTGATGGCGGGGGACAAGGGCATTAAATGCCCGTCCGTGTCGCCCAGACGGTGCAGGAAAGTGGACCGTCAGGAGCGCCACCGTTTGCCACGATGGCTACTCTGTCAGCTTCGCTTCGCCACCGCATGCCCCTGGCTGCACAACCTCCCGCCACATGCGCCTGGAATGCCCCCAGAGCGACACGTTGGTGGGTGAGCTGGAGCGCAGGCACGGGGTGGTAACTTGCCGCGGCAAACGCCTTGCCGCGGTGGATGTCTTGTCGCGCCCGGGAGCTTGTCGCTCACCGGGCCTTGCCGGAGCGCAGGACGCGCCGTGGCAAGGTCCTTGTCGTGCCGTGGTTGGCCTTCCCGGCAAGCTCCTCCTGCCGGGGTCTTGTGCTTTGAGCAGTCGTCCCGTCAAGCTCCTCTTGCCGGGGCCTGGCTCTCTTCGGGTGGCCTTCCCGGCAGGCTCCTCCTGCCGGGGCCTTGGCTCAAATACTGTGTTCTTGGATGGCCCAAAAAGGGACCACGGAGAGTCTTGGCGATCGCCTGGCAAGCCTTGCCGCGAGGTGCTATGACTGCCCGTGCACAAGTTCAGGATACTAAGGTACCCCTACTTTAGTACACCGACAGGATCCCCCGGGCCTGGGCCATACACGGTGCCGAGCGCTGTTGGGCCAGGCCCAAAATAGTGCACGGGCATGCGCGGCCTTGGTCACGCTGCATCTGCTTCTGCCCCACCACGTCCTCCCCGAAAGGCACGCGTCGAACGCGGCATCATGGGGAGAGGCGTGCATGACGTGGGCGGCGTGCGCGGGGCCGAACCCTGCAGGCATGCGTCACGTCGCCATAAAGGGGGACGGTTCGCGCTAGCTCCATTAGTGGAGGGAGGCGTGGAGGCTTGGCTTGTTCGCTGGACGGGGCCGAGGCACGGTTTCCGAGGCGCCCGTTCCCCACAATCACGGGGTGGGGAGAGGTCGCCTCATCCGTCGCCTCGGTCCTGCGCGTCAGCCACGCGGCTTCCATGCACCCGGGGTTGAGGACGGTGGAGGCAGGAGACCGGGCCGTCGCAGGTCGGGGCACCAAGTTGGCCCCAGTCGCCTGGCCTTCCTGCGTCTTGATTGGCTGAGCGGGGCGGTCGAGCCCCCACCCTGCTCCTTTATAAAGAGCAAGAGGGGGCGACGGGAACCCACACTCCTCCATCTCTTATCCTCTTCATCTTCTGACCCCCTCTCTCCATTCGCCATGGAGAAAGGGAATCCGGGTCCTTCATCGGTGGCGGCGAGGGTTGCCGCCAGGCAGCGCGCCCCTCCTCCCCTTGCACCCGCGGTGCCGGAGCCAGCCGTCAGGGGAAGGGGGAGGGGGCGAGGTCGTGGACGAGGGCGTGGACGAGGCCACAGCGCTCAGGGAAGAGGCGGGCGGAGCGACGCGCCGGCCTCGCCTCCGCCAGCGGCTCCTCTTCCCACGGCGGTCCACCTCGGGGACGATCCTTGCGAGTTCTTCGTCAGGCTGCGCCGGGCGCCTCGCCACCGCCTCCGCCTCCCGGATCCCTTTGCAAGCATGATGGAGATGGAGCAACCCGAGATGCTAAGGCTGCGCATCAAGGGCTGCGGGATCAGCGGCACGCGGGTCCACGTCGCGTTCCCAGCCCCCCGCGTGGTGTATCTTGGCCGCGGGTGGAAGACATTCGCCCGTATCCACACCTTGATGGAGGGGTTCACCCTCCATTTTAAGTTCATGGAGGGCAATCTCCTCTCCGTCAAGGCCTTCGGGGACTTCGGGACCCGGGCCCGGTGCTGCGTGGATAGCTCCTCCGACAGTGAAAGCTCCTCCTTGAGCGAGAGTGACGAGGAGGGGAGCGACAGCGACGACGAGGGCAGCGGTCGTCGGGATGACGGGTCCCACTAGGCGCCGGTCGCAGCTCCGTGTGGCGCCGGCGACCCCATCATCCGTGTCGCCGGCTCCTTGAGCTTCCCGGGGTCGTCTCCTTGGCGGCTGGCATAGGGAGGCTGCGGAAGAGGAAGAGGGCGGGCGGCAAGGCCGTCAACTCGGAGTACGAGGGCTAGATGCCCTCGACAGCGTGTTGACGTCCCGCTGCCTCATCTTCGAGCTCCACTTCAGGCGCCGCCGTCACCATCCAGCCTCCGGAGCTTCCGGACGGCCCCCGGGGCGTTCTGTTGGTGTCTTCTGCCACCCGTAGCTCACCTAGGCGCTCCTTTTGACCTTTTCGCCTCCTTGTCCTACCTCCTGAGGAGAGAGACAAGAAAGGGATTACGGGCATCTTATCTTTTTTCAATCTGTAAGCCCTCGGGCCTTAGCTGTGTTTAAAACTTGTAATCCCATCTTTTCATGTTTTTCATTCTCTCTGAACTGTAACTGAGCGGAATGTTTTTAATGAAAAGGGGATGTTTGCCGGGCCATTTGTCTCGTGGGTAAAACCCACGCCAAGGAACGAATCCTTTATATCGTTAAGATAGACACTTCTTTGCCCGGCAACAGGCCCTGCCGTCTTCCCGCGCCACTCGACCTCTCTCATGCCTTTGGCGGAGGAAGGGATGAGGCGGGTTCGGGCCCCTCGTTCCGCCCCTTTGCCGCCGCGACTACTACCAAAACGGGCCCCAGGAACGCGCTTTGGGGCCTGTCGTTAAGGGAGCACGATAGCTTCTAGGAGGAAACAAGGTTTTCGTATTCCACGGTTCATAAGAGAATGCATGACAAGGGATGCAAAAACTTATCTAGGATTGCAGCCCCCGGCAACTTTGGCTTGCCGCGTGCGAATCTTCGTACTTGCAGCCCCCGGCAACACTGGCTTGCCGGGGACCAGATGCTGGTCCGCCCTTCTTCTCTTCTTCGTCCTTAAGCGGCCTGGCCAGGATATGCAAAACCCTGCGAACCAAAGGAAATGAAGGAACCGGAAAAAGGACGCAGACTCGACCTCTAAGCTAGGGGTTAGCAGCTGTTAGGCACTATCAACCCTAACCAAGGACGAGACTCGACTCAGCATGCATGCTAAAACTTAGGGCGCCAGCGCTTCATTTCTGATGCTCAGGGTCTGCGCCTGGCTTTGTACAAAGGATTACATGCAACTGCGGCAAGACTTGTACAAAAGGTTGGTTGCCGGGCGGGGCCCAACAACCGCGCCTTATGGGTAAAACTTACGAAGATGCTCAATATTCCAGGAGTTGCTCACTGGAGTGCCATCTTCGGTCTCGAGGCGGACAGCGCCGGGCCTCGTGTCTCGTCTCACTCGGTAAGGGCCTTCCCACTTCTGCGTCAACTTGTGATGATTCTTGGCGGACGGGGCGCGCCGAAGAACAAGGTCGCCTTCCTCGAAGCTTCTGGCTTTAACTTTGTGGCTATGGTAGCGACGCAAAGCTTGTTGGTAGCGAGAGGCTCGCACAGCAGCCTGAAGACGATCTTCCTCAAGGAGCAGCGCGTCATCTTCACACAACCGCTCTTGCTCAAGCTCATCATAAGCGAGCACTCGAGGTGACCCGTATACGAGTTCCGTGGGGGTAACTGCTTCTGCTCCATAGACTAGAGCAAATGGTGTCTGGCCAGTGGCTCGATTTGGCGTCATTCTGATCGACCATAGAGCCACCGGCAGCTCCTCGATCCAGTTTCTTCCGCACTTGTGCAGCCTGTCGAAAGTTCTGGTCTTGAGCCCGCGCAGTACTTCGGCGTTGGCCCTTTCAGCTTGACCGTTGCTCTTGGGATGAGCAACAGAAGCAAAGCAGACGTTGGCGCCAAGATCTTGGACGTATTGCATGAAGGCGCGGCTCGTGAATTGTGTACCGTTGTCGGTGATGATCCTGTTGGGGATCCCGAAGCGGCAGACAATCGACCTGAAGAACTTGATGGTGCTGACTGTGCTGTCACCTTCCTCACTGGTTCCACTTCCGGCCACTTTGTGAACTTGTCGATTGCGACGTACAAGTACTCAAAGCCCCCGACAGCTCAGGGGAAGGGGCCGAGGATGTCGAGCCCCCAGACCGAAAATGGCCAGGATAAAGGGATCGTCTGGAGAGCTTGAGCTGGCTGGTGTATCTGCTTGGAATGGAACTGGCACGCTTCACACTTGGTTACTTGTGCAGTTGCATCCTGGAGGGCTGTCGGCCAGAAGAAACCTTGCCGGAACGCTTTGCCGGCGAGTGCTCTTGCGCCGATGTGGTGACCACATATGCCTCCATGTATCTCTGCCAACAGCTGATGTCCGTCTTCCCGGGAAATGCACTTCAATTTCACACCGTTGCGCCCTCTTCTGTACAGTGTGTTGTCGACGAACTGGTACATACTCGAGCGCCGGGCTACTCTTTCCGCTTCTTCTTGCTCTTCGGGAAGTTCTCCATGCTGGAGGAAATGGACAGTCTACTGCGCCCATGCTGGAGCCTGCGGCTCGACAACAAGGACTGAAGGCACTTCTGCTGCTGCGGGAACGTTCGCTTCTACGGCGAAGATCTGGGGCTCAGCCGGAGCTTGACGTTCCCCGGCAATCTTGCCGGAGCAAAACTTGTCGGGATCGCCTACTTCTACGGAACAAACCCTGGGGTTTTCCGGAGCAGACGGCTCCTCAGCGCTCTTGGCATCGATCTTGGGGACCTTCTTGGCGGCGGCTCCAGGGAGCTCTGCCGGAAGATAGTCACCGGAGACCAACTTCCTCTTCTTGCTCTGTCTGGTTGATGGCTTTACGGATGGTTGAGTCAGCTTGAGCACAAAGGTTCTTGGTTCCACAGGTAACTTAAATGCTGCGCACTTCGACAGGCCATCAGCGATGTCATTCTCAGCTCTTGGAATGTGTTCCAGTTGCAGGCCGTCAAAGTGCTCTTCCAGCTTCTTCACTTCATCAACGTACGCTTCCATCAATGGACTCTGGTAATCCTTGTTCACTTGGCGGATGACAAGCTGCGAGTCACCCGTGACAATGAGCTTCTTGATCCCAAGTTCTGCCGCGATCCTGAGACCGGCGAGCAGACCTTCATACTCTGCAGTATTATTGGTTGCTTGCTCCTTGGGGAAGTGCATCTGGACTACGTACTTAAGGTGCTCTCCGGTGGGCGCGACGAGTAACGCGCCAGCACCGACGCCTTGCAGCGAGAAAGCACCATCAAAGTACATCAGCCACTCTTTGCTTGCTTCTTTGGCGGGGATGCTCGTCTCTGGGATATCTTCGTCTGGTGTCGGTGTCCACTCCGCCATGAACTCCGCCAATGCGCTGCTATGGATAGTCGAGGTGCTCTCGAACTGGAGACCAAAGCTCGACAGCTCTAGTGCCCACTCGACAATCCTGCCTGTTGCTTCTGGATTCTGCAGTATCCTCTTCAGCGGAAAGCGGGTGACAACTGTAATCGCGTGTGCTTGGAAGTAATGTTGCAGCTTTCTCGAGGCCATGAGGAGGCCGAAAAGCAATTTCTGCACACCAGAGTACCTTGACCTAGCCCCCTGCAAAAGGGAACTGACAAAGTAAACTGGGCGCTGCACCATTTTCTTCTTCTAAACCTCCACTTGCTCCTGCGCAGATTCACCCTTGTCGGGGCCAGAGCTTGTCGGGGAAGCCCCCTGCTTGTCATTGGACGTGCTTGCCGTGGTTGCTGGCTCATCATCTGCCTCCCTCTCCGCTACTAACGCAGCACTAACCACTTGATTGGTTGCCGCCAGGTATAGCAGCAACTTCTCTTGTGGTTTAGGCGCGACAAGTATTGGAGCGGAGGACAGGTATTTCTTCAGGTCCTGCAGCGCAGCCTCCGCTTCCGGAGTCCATTTTACTGGACCCGCCTTTTTCAAAATTTTGAAAAACGGCAGGGCGCGTTCTGCAGACTTGGAAATAAACCTGCTGAGAGCCGCGACGCAGCCGGCAAGCCTTCGTACGTCCTTGACACGTGTTGGTGCTTCAATCTGCTCGATGGCCTTGATCTTGTCTGGGTTGGCTTCTATTCCTCGCTGAGACACGAAGAACCCAAGAAGCTTGCCGGAAGGGACTCCGAACACGCACTTTTCGGGGTTGAGCTTGAGGATGATCCTGCGCAGGTTCGCAAAGGTCTCTTCTAAGTCTTGAATCAGGGTTGCCCTGTCTCTGCTCTTGACCACTATGTCATTCATGTAGGCCTCCACATTTCTGGGGATTTGTGGCTCAAAAGCGGTGTGGACAACCCTCGCAAATGTTGAACCGGCGTTCTTCAGTCCGAAAGGCATCCGTACGAAACAGTACATGCCACATGGAGTGATGAACGCGGTTTTCTCTTCATCTTCTTCAGCCATGAAGATCTGATGATATCCTGAGTAGGCGTCAAGAAATGAAAGCAGGTCACATCCGGCCGTGGAGTCAACAATCTGGTCAATGCGCGGCAAGTGAAAGGGATCTTTGGGACAAGCTTTGTTAACATCAGTGAAGTCGATGCAAAGCCTCCATTTCCCATTTTCTTTGCGCACGACAACAAGATTGGCCAACCACGTCGGATGGATCACACTTCTGACGAGGCCTGTCCCTTCCAACCTCTTGATCTCTTCTGCGATGAACTCTTGGCGCTCCACTGCTTGCTTCCTAACTCTCTTCTTGACGGGCCGCGCATGAGGATAGACGGCGAGGTGGTGCTCAATCACTTTCCTGGGAACGCCGGGGATGTCAGATGGTCGCCAGGCAAACACATCAACATTCGCCCGCAGGAAAGCAACGAGTGCGCTTTCCTATTTGGGGTCGAGCGTGGCACTGATGGTGAAGGTACCACCAGTGCCGTCCTCCTTGGCGGGCACCTTCTTGGTCGTTGGCGGAGCTGGCATTGTCCTCGTACTCTTGTCGTGGAGCTCGATGGCGCGTCCTCGATGGTAGCGCAGCACTCCGAAGAGGTGCGCTTGCCGGAGTGGGCGCCAGAGCACTTGCCGGGCTTGGTCCTCTTCTTCCCTCCGGGAGCTTCAGCGGCAAGCGGCTTGTGATCCGCTACGGCTGCTGCTTCCCGGTAGATCTTGTCGGCACAGATAAGGGCATGCTTCCTGTCGCCGGGGACGGAGATGACGCTTATCGGGCCTGGCATCTTGAGCACGTTGTAGGCGTGGTGAGAGGCCGCCATGAACTTGGCGAGCGCTGGACGGCCGAGAATTCCATTCTAGGGCAATGGAAAATCGGCAACGTCAAAAGTGATCCTCTCTGTCCTGAAGTTCAGCTCGCTGCCAAATGTCACTGGCAACGTTATCTTCCACTTCGGCTTGCTCCTTCCCGGGTTGATTCCTTGGAATGTGCCGGTCTCTTCGAGCTCGCTGTCGGGGACTTGGAGTTTCCGGAGCACAGTGGAGGAGATCAGGTTCAAGCCGGCCCCGCCGTCAACTAGCATCTTAGCGACCTTGAGGTTGCGGACTGTTGGCGAGACCAACATCGGCAAGCACCCGATCGCGGTTGTGCGATCAGGGTGGTCCTCAATATCAAAGATGATAGGCGTGCTGGACCATTTCGATGGGTGGTTTCGCTGCATTGGCGGTGAGAAGTATGCAGGGAAGCACCACCGTCTACGCACAAGACCTCTGTGGCTTTCTGAAACTCCTGCTCACTGGTCTCGACGTCATCTATGTCTTCGTCTTCGTCGTCGTCTTCGTTCTTGTCGCAGCCGCGGGGAGGTCGGTCCGCTTGCCGCTGCTTGTCCTTGTCGCGGCGTCCTCCCTGGGCGCTTCGTGCCTGATCCTCCGCCACCTCCCCGGGCTCTCTCCTTGTTGCGCCGCTCGTACTCGGCCTTTTGCAGCTCGGCGAGCCGCTCGACCTGCTTTCAGCTCTGGAGGTCATGGCCCTTGGTGCGGTGGATCTTGCAGTACTGTTTGTTGGTGCCGTCCCGCTTGTCGGCGATCGCCACAGCCTGGCAGTGGGCGCATCCGGCAATCTCCTTGCCAGAGCTACCAGCCTGGGCCTTCTTGGCAGCGCCTTCATTGCCGGACTGCTCAACAACCAGTACTTCTTGGCTCTTCTTCTTCCTGTTGCTCCGCCGCCGGCCCTTCCTTGCCGGGGCGGTATCCTCACTGTCAGATTCTCCTACTCCAGTGTTCTCTCCGGGGAGTTTCCTCCCTTCCTCAGCACGGGCACACTTGTCGGCCAGGGCATATAGCTCACTGACGGCTTTGATCTTGCACATCGCCATCTCCTCCCGCATCCTGCGGTTACGCACGTTCTGATGGAACGCGCTGATGACCGCGGTGGGGTGGACGTCTGGGATGTTGTAGTGTACACGGCTGAATCTCTGGATGAACTTGCGCAAGGGTTCCCCTTCCTTCTGGACGAGCAGATGAAGGTCGCTCGCTTGGCCATGGGGTTTGTGGCCACCCGTAAAGGCGCCAACAAACTGATGGCACAAGTCTGTCCAGGAGGTTATGGAGTTATCCGGCAAGTGCATGAGCCAGGATCTGACGTTGGATTTGAGTACCAGCGGGAAGTAGTTGGCAAGGATCTTGTCGTCTCGCCCTCCAGCAGCCTGCACCGCGATGGTGTAGATGCTGAGGAACTCCGACGGATGCGACTTGCCGTCGTACTTCTCTGGTACGTCTGGCTTGAAATTCTTCGTGCTGGGCCACTGGACTTGCCGCAGCTCACGGGTGAACGCAGGGCAGCCCACCGCATACGGCAGGTCGCCTGGTTCCCCTGGTGCATGCATGTCGATAGAGGGCCCAGCGCGGTGGTCTGATTGACGCCGCGCTTCTCTCCGACGCTCGATCCGAGTACGAGCGTCCTCTTGCTCTCGCTCGTGAAGAACTTGGCGTTGATCGCGACGAGTTCGCGGATTCAACGACGCGGTGGAGTCGTTGTCGTGATGATTCCGGCGAGTCAGCGACCTTGGCCTCTGGGGCGGGGAGTGCATGGTGGTCGCACCCCCGCCGGTCCTGGCGCCATCGGTTCTCGCCTGGCCGTCCCGCCGCGGCTGCGACGTGCTGTGCTGCCGTGGGGTGTCGCCATTGGCAAAACCGATGAGGCTCTGTATCGTGGCCCTCCAGCCGTCGAGCTTGTCCGCCGCTGGAGGGTAGTCTAGGAGCAGTTGAGCTCACGCCAGAGCTTCTGCTGGAGTGGTGGGCAGTGGTGGCGAACGGCGCGTGGAGCGGGATGTGCTCGAACTTCTCACTATGTTAGAAGGAGCAACACCCGGACCAGGCAGCCACGCCACGCTCACGCCAGCACGTTGGTGTGAGTGCTGGCCTTGAGCGCCCTGGGATCCGCGGGCTCGATTTGGGTCCAGCGAGCGTATGGTACCGTGAGCGCCAAGACACTGCTGGTACCGTGCCTCCTGAGAGGGGCGCGGTGCATGTTCGGACGCCGTGGCGCCATGAGCTGGCTCGACGACGCCCGTCCCGCCGCCGGTGCCGTCCCCACCCCCGTTTGCTCCAAGGGCGGCGGGTTCGATGCGGACGGACCGGCCACCTCCGGAGCCTTCTTCTTCGATGGCATGTCAACGAAGATGATGGAGATCTAGCTGGTGCAGACGCCGGATCAGGTTCGCACAACTTCGACGCCCTCTACCTGGCGCGCCAAAGATGTCGGGGGGAATCGGCTTCCTCGAACACCTATGGGGACCGAGCCCCTTTCTTGGTTCGGCGGGGGGCGGAGGTCGCACGAAGAGCAGATCGAGGCGAGGCACACGGGGGATTTTACCAAGCTTCGGGCCGCAAGGATGCGTAAAACCCTACTGCTGCTTTGTAGATTGTATTGTGTTCTTGCTCGGGAGCGCGTGGTGCTACAGTACACACGAGCCGCTGGCGAGACCGAGCGTGGCGATGGGGTGTCCTACTCTCCTACGTGCGCATGGGGCCTCCTTTTATATGCTCAAGGGGTTACCCACAGGTGGCAGCGTAGGTGGGGACAAAAATGGGAGAATGTTGTAGTGGGTACAGCTGCCTGCACAGTGGTGGTACAGTGCTATCATACCTAACTCTGACAGCGGGGGACAAGGGCATTAAATGCCCGTCCGCGTCGCCCAGACGGTGAAGGGAAGTGGACCGTCAGGAGCGCCACCGTTTGCCACGATGGCTACTCTATCAGCTTCGCTTCGCCACCGCATGCCCCTGGCTGCACAACCTCCCGCCACGTGCACCTGGAATGCCCCCAGAGCGACACGTTGGTGGGTGAGCTGGAGCGCAGGCACGGGGTGGTAACTTGCCGCGGCAAACGCCTTACCGCGGTGGATGTCTTGTCGCGCCCGGGAGCTTGTCGCTCACCGGGCCTTGCCGGAGCGCGGGACGCACCGTGGCAAGGTCCTTGTCATGCCGTGGTTGGCCTTCCCGGCAAGCTCCTCCTGCCGGGGTCTTGTGCTTCGAGCGGTCGTCCCGGCAAGCTCCTCTTGCCGGGGCCTGGCTCTCTTCGGGTGGCCTTCCCGGCAGGCTCCTCCTGCCGGGGCCTTGGCTGAAATACCGTGTTCTTGGATGGCCCAAAAAGGGACCACGGAGAGTCTTGGCGATCGCCTGGCAAGCCTTGCCGCGGGGTGCTACGACTGCCCGTGCACAAGTTCGGGATACTAAGGTACCCCTACTTTAGTACACCGACATCGTTATACTATGCTTTCACAACTTGACTTTAAAATATTTGGTTTGGAGACCATCAAAGATCAATATGTGCATGATGCTGAATTTAAAGATGTATTGCAGAATTGTAAGGAAGGAAGAACATGGAACAAGTTCGTCGTTAACGATGGATTTGTGCTTCGTGCTAACAAGCTATGCATTCCAGCTAGCTCCGTTCATCTTTTGTTGTTGTAGGAGGCGCATGGAGGAGGACTAATGGGACACTTTGGCATGAAGAAGACGGAGGATATACTTGCTACACATTTCTTTTGGCCAAAGATGAGACGGGATGTTGAGCGTTTTGTTGCTCGCTGCACTACATGTCAAAAAGCTAAGTCACGACTCAATCCTCATGGTTTATATATGCCTTAGCCTGTACCTAGTGTTCCTTGGGAGGATATATCTATGGACTTTGTTTTCGGTTTACCTCGAACAAAGAAGGGGAGGGATAGTATATTTGTTGTCGTGGATAGATTCTCGAAAATGGCACACTTTATACCATGTCATAAAAGCGATGATGCTGTTAATGTTGCTGATTTGTTCTTTCGTGAAATTATTCGCTTGCATGGTGTGCCAAATACTATTGTTTCACATCGTGATACTAAATTTCTTAGCCACTTTTGGAGATGTTTATGGGCTAAGTTGGGGACTAAACTGCTTTTTAGTATTACTTGTCACCCCCAAACTGATGGACAAACTGAAGTAGTCAATAGAACATTGTCTACTATGCTTAGGGCTGTTTTGAAGAATAATAAGAAAATGTGGGACGAATGCTTGCCTCATATTGAATTTGCTTATAATCGTTCATTGCATTCTACTACTAAGATGTGCCCTTTTGAAATTGTGTATGGTTTCCTACCTCGTGCACCTATTGATTTGTTGCCTCTTCCATCTTCGGAGAAGGTTAATTTTGATGCTAAAGAACGTGTTGAATTGATTTTAAAAATGCATGAGTTAACTAAGGAAAACATTGAGCGTATGAATGCTAAATATAAACTTGCTGGAGATAAGGGTAGAAAACATGTTGTGTTTGCACCTGGAGATCTTGTTTGGTTACATTTGCGTAAGGATAGATTTCCTAATTTGCGCAAATCAAAGCTAATGCCACATGCTGATGGTCCTTTTAAGGTGTTAGAGAAAATAAATGATAATGCATATAAACTTGAGTTGCCTGCAGATTTTGGGGTTAGTCCCACTTTTAACATTGCAGATTTGAAGCCTTATTTGGGTGAGGAAGACGAGCTTCCGTCGAGGACGACTTAATTTCAAGAAGGGGATGATGATGAGGACATCAATACCATTGTTACACCCACAACCCCTGCTGCTATACATACTGGACCAATTACTAGAGCTCGCGCACGCCAACTGAATTATCAGGTACTTTCGTTTCTTGGTAATGACTCTAATGTTCATGAGAATATGATGCTGCCTAAATTGGATACATTTGTTTTGCTTGGAGAAGGATGATCATTGGAGCAAGAACAAGCATGGAGTAGATGGCATGCGCAAGGGAGACAAGAACAGAGTTTCAAGTGATGATTTCAGGACTTTGAAGCCACCATAATGAGTGCATGAAGCCTTGGACGAAATATACAAGATGCCACTTCATAATTTTCGTCCAGAGGCTATTCTAGGTGCTGCGTCACCTTCTTTTTGGGCCAGGCCCATGTAATTTCGAAATACTTCAATATAGGCTGTTTTTAGAGTCCGTATGTGTGGGGAAACAAGAGTTAGGGTGGGTTTCGGACCCCTCCTCCAAGGGCCACGAAATTCCCCCCCCCCCTCTTCCTCCATATATACAGCCCTTAGGGCATCGTTTAGACTTTGGGTTTTGGTTAGATTAAAAGTTTGCCATAGCTGCAACTTCGCGTACTTCGTTTGTGTTCAACGACCAGACCAAGGCGTCACAGAACCCCACCTTGATCAATAAAGTTTTCCTCTTATATTCGCAATATCCAGATTGCAATCTTAGTTTCTTGCTTGTTCTTCGTTTGCGTGCAGGAAATAGACCTTCGTGGTCAGGTTGATCGTGCTCCGGCGTGGTCAATAACCTCTCGGAGTTGGTTTAGCGATTGCTAAGGCGTGACGTCCTCGCACGTTCGTAGTCGGATCGTCAAAGTCGACTTCCTCCAAAATGATAGCCACCATCTCATCGAAAGACGGGACACCTTTGCCTCTATCACAAGTTGTTGCAGCTCCCTCCATCTATAATGACGCGAATAGAACGTTCCTTCACAACTCCCTTTGTATGGAACAAATTATGCCTCTGATTTTGCTCAACTTGTGTAACCTACGCACTCAAAACACGTTGAGAAACTAAACTTTCATACCTGTCAGCATCTTCAGCAGCCATGTATTGCGTCTCATGATTAGAATCATCTCCACCGTATTCTTCATGTGTAAGAAGAGCCAAAGTCTCCTCATCATAGTCACTAGCGGACTTATACCCACCATCCTCAGTAGCAATTATCACACGCTGAGATGTGCATTCTCTCGCAAATGTCCTCTTCCCTTACAACGACGACAAATAATATCACTTGTGTGCCCTTTAGACGCCATGGAAGAAGAAGAGCTCTGTGCAGGCCCGACAGGTGTGCTCTTGTCAGATAGTGGTGGTTGTGCCTGCTTTCTTGTATCACGGTTGGAGGTGGCAGCTGAAGGAGGTGATGGTGCAGTGGAAGTAGATGATGCACGTGGTGTCCATGATGAAGGTCGACCTGCAGAAAAGTTAGTTCAGGTCAATTCCTGTCGATCCTGCACTTCACGTTCAGCTTTACAAGCCAGATGGAATAAACGAGTGATATTATTATAATCCTTATAGTCTAGAATGGTCTGAATCTCTCTATTTAATCCACCAAAAAATGTGCAAGCATAGCTTCATTCTCCTCAACAATACCACATCTAATCAAGCCAGTTTGTAATTCTTGATAATATTCTTCTACCGAATTTTTTCCTTGTCTTAAGCGCTGCAACTTTTGAAGTAATACACGTTGATAATATGGTGGAACCCAACGAGTACGCATAGCAGTTTTCAAAGCATCCCAAGTAGCTGGAACAGGATATAATCGACAATGTTCAGACCACGAAACACATGCAAAGCTAGTGAAAGCACAAACAGCAGCAGGAACACATCTCTCCTCAGGATATTGTAAACATGTAAATCGTTGTTCAGTTTCTAACTCCCAAGTAAGATATATATCAGGAACATATCTACCCTCAAATGGTGGAATATTCAATTTCGGTTTAGGGAGATGGTCATGATCTCGTACCTGAGGGGGAGCCCTAACATTGCCATTATTGGCATGTGGACGACCTGGTGGTTGTGGTGCTGGTGGTTGCACGCAGTTCTGATGTTGATCAACCTCATCCTCGTAATCTCCCACATAATCATCCGCCTCAACATCAGTAGCAGGAGCCACAGAAGTATCAACAGCAGCACCAGCAGCTTGGCCAGGCTGAAGAGGGACACGGCTCGCTCGACGAAGGGCTGTTTCGCGACGTGGAGGTAGTCGTCATCGTCGTCGTCGTCGTCGTCGTTGTCGTCGTCGTTGTTGTTGTTGTTGTTGTTGTTGTTGTTGTTGTTGTTGTTGTTGTTGTTGTTGTTGTTGTTGTTGTTGTTGTTGTTGTTGTTGTAGAGGTGCGTTAGGTGCAGCCGGTGGTGGTGGTGGAAGACGCGCAAGCAATTCATTAAACTTGTCATCGAGCTTTGTTTCGACCGTCTTCTCCATGCCATCTATCTTCTCCATGGCCTCTTCAAATATGTTTAGCACATCTTGCACCTGTCCACTCATCATTTGCTGAAACTTATCATGAAGCTCCTTGTTCGTCAAGTTCTCCTAGTCAGTCTCGTCGGCTTGTGATCCCGGCATAGTTAGCAGCAATAGAAACACACAAGAATATGATGGTGGTGGTGTCAGGTGTCACAAATCCGGCAAGCAAATCTCAAATTCTTACCAGTTCTTACCCAGCAGCAGGCGGTGATCGGCAACCGATGTAGTCAAAACTCTCAAAGCTTGGATAGAGCGATTACCAGGGAGAGTCAAACGCACGATGTACATGTATGTGGAGCTGGGAAGGCTTATAATATGGTAGCAAATGGGTTAGCAATAATCAATTCAGAGATGCAAAGTTGAATAAATGCTCAACGACGGTACTGTGCTGGTCCTAGGCTAGACCGTGCTAGAGACGCGAGCCTAGAACACTAACAAAATCACGGGGCTGCACGTAAAGAAGGGAAAAGCACACTCTGGGAACTTTTTTTCGCTCTGTTTTTTTGCGCTCTTTTTTTTTGCGCTCCTCTTTTTTTGCGAAAATTCACTATAAGGGCGAGTGCCTCAAAACTCTTCCCAGGTCAAACTGACAGGATGGGCATGAAATTTTTTTTTGACTTTTTTTTCGAAAATCAGGGCAGCAACGACGAAAAAGTGCGACAAAAAATCACTATGGTGGTGTGTGTCTCAAAAGACTCAGAACAGCCTAAAAATAGGATAGGGAAAAAATATTTTCGGTCACCGAAATTTTGGCCTAAAAACTGCCCGGGGTTTCCAGACTCTTTTTTTTCATGACCTACTCAGGTAAGGAAACACGAAACAGAAAATAGATGGATCTCGAAAACAAACCTAATATGAAAAGAACTCGGATTAGTGGTGGTATATGGATACGGATCGGTGGTGGTATATGGATACGGATTAGTGGTGGTATATGGATACGGATCGGTGGTGGTATATGGATACGGATTCAGAGCGGTGGCGGATTAGCAATGGTGGTAGATGGCAAGGCGATGATGATGGTGCGACGACGGCATGACAACTTATGACCAAAACTCGAAACTCTAAAAGACTAGACTCTAATACCAGCAACTTGACACGACGATGCAACCGCAAATTCAACAAAGCAAAAACCCTAAAAAGATTATGCAAAGGCTCAGATTGGTTCGGATATGATGAACTAACCCTAATTTTTTGTGGCTTTTTTGTGGACTGTAGGTATGAAGAACAGACTCGATCTAAACTACGAAAAACTATAAAATCTCACCGAGCAACCTGGAAATCTGATACCACTTGATAGAGGCAAAGTTGTCCCGTCTTTCGATGAGATGGTGGTTATCATTTCGGACAGAGTCGACGTTGACGATCCGACTACGAACGTGCGAGGACGTCATGCCTTAGCAATCGCTAAACCAACTCTGAGAGGTTATTGACCACGTCGGAGCATGATCAACATGACCACGAAGGTATGTTTCCTGAAGGCAAACGAAGAACAAGCAAGAAACTAAGATTGCATTCTGGATATTGCGAATATAAGAGGAAAGCTTTATTGACCAAGGTGGGGTTCTGTGACACCTTGGTCTGGTCGTTGAACACAAATGAAGTACGCGAAGTTGCAGCTATGGCGAACTTTTAATCTAAACAAAACCACAAGTTTAAACGACGCCCTAAGGGCTGTATATATGGAGGAATAGGAGGGAATTTCATGGCCCTTGCGGGAGGGGTCCGAAACCAACCCTAACTCTTGTTTCCCCACCACACATACGGACTCTAAAAACATCTATACTTAAGTATTTCGAAATTACATGGGCCTGGCCCAATAATAAGGTGACGCAGCACCTAGAATAGCCTATGGACGAATATTATGAAGTGGCATCTTGTATATTTCGTCCAAGGCTTCATGCACACATTATGGTGGCTTCAAAGTCCTGGAATCATCACTTGTAACTCCGTTCTTGTTCCCCATGCGCATGCCAACATCTCCATGCTTGAACTTGCTCCAAGGTTCATCTTTCTTGTCCATGGTAGGCCCTTCATTTGTAAGCAAAACAAATGTATCCAATTTAGGCAGCATCATATTCTCATGAACATTGGAATCGTTACCAAGAAACGAAAGTACCTGATAATTCAATTGGCGTGCGTGAGCTCTAGTAATTGGTCTAGTATGTATAGCAGAAGGGGTTGTGGGTGTAACAATGGTATTGGTGTCCTCATCAGCTATTCTCTCTTACTTTACAAGGTTTACATGAAGAAGGAGAATGCCGACAGCTGGAATTCTGGACTAAAAAAGGAGCAAATATTAGAGACCTATTTTGCACAACTCCAAAAGTCCTAAAACTTCACGCAGATTAGTTTTGGAATTAATAAAAATAGGGCAAAGAAAGAACCAGAGGGGGCCACCAGCGAGCCACAAGGGTGGAGGGCGCGCTCCACCCCCTAGGCGCGCCGCTGACCATGTGGGCCCCCTGGCAGGCCTCCGGTGCCCATCTTCTGCTATATGTTGTCTTTTACCCTGGAAAAAATCATAGGGAAGCTTTCGGGAAGAAGCGTCGCCATCTCGAGGCGGAACCTGGGCAGAACCAATCTAGGGCCCCGACGGAGCTGTTCTGCCGGGGAAACGTCCCTCCGGGAGGGGGAAATCGTCGGCATCGTCATCACCATCGATCCTCTCATCAAGGGAGGGTCAAACTCCATCAGCATCTTCACCAGCACCATCTCCTCTCAAATCCTAGTTCATCTCTTCTATTCGATCTTGGTCCCAAAACCTCAGATTGGTACCTGTGGGTTGCTAGTAGTGCTGGTTACTCCTTGTAAATGATGTTTGCTGGTTTATTCAGTGGAAGATCATATGTTCAGATCCTTAATGATAATTAATACTCCTCTGGTTATCATTATGAATATGCTTTGTGAGTAGTTATGTTTGTTCCTGAGGACATGAGTGAATTCTTGTCATAAGTAATCATGTGAATTTGTATTTCGTTTGATATTTTGATAAAATGTATGTTGTATTTCCTCTAGTGGTGTTACGTGGACGTTGAATACATCACACTTCACCATTATTTGGGCCTAGGGGAAGGCATTGGGAAGTAATAAGTAGATGAAGGGTTGCTAGAGTGACAGAAGCGTAAGCACTAGTTTATGCGTTGCTTCGTAACAGGCTGATTTGGCTCCATATGTTTCATGCTATGTTTAGGTTTACCTTAATACTTCTTTCGTAGTTGCGGATGCTTGCGAGAGGGGCTAATGATAAGTGGAAGGCTTGTCCAAGGAAGGGCAGCTCCCAAGCACCGGTCCACCCGCGTATCAAATTATCAAAGTAACGAACACGAATCATATGAGCATGATGAAAAATAGCTTGACAGTAATTCCCATGTGTCCTCGGGAGCACTTTGCTTTATATAAGAGTTCGTCCAGGCTTGTTCTTAGCTACAAAAAGGATTGGCCACCTTGCTGCACCTTGTTTACTTTATTTACTTGTTACCCGTTACAATTTATCTTATGACAAAACTATCTGTTGCCGATAATTTCAGTGTTTGCAGAGAATACCTTTGTTGAAAACCACTTGTCATTTCCTTCTGCTCCTCGTTGGGTTCGACACTCTTACTTATCGAAAGGACTACGATAGATCTCCTATACTTGTGGGTCATCAGAGGGCTACTACATTATCTATCTTAGGGTTTTGGGTGGGGACAGTGGTTGTGGGGGGCTGTCGTCGGGCTATGGTGGGGCCTCGCCGGAGGCAAAACTCGACCCGGGTGGGGGGTGGGGTTAGCTAGAGGGATGGCCGAGGCAGTGGAAGCCAGAGGTGGTGGGTGGTTCATGGGAGGGCAGGGGACTAGTGGTTTGGCCGGCGGCCCGTGCGTTGGTCTGTAGGGGAAGAATAAGAGGCAAGGAAGAAGGTTTAGCAGACGTAGGATCTTCATCCAACCACCTGAAATGGTTGATTGACCCAAATGATGAAAGTCAGGTGACATGCATGTAGAAATTCCCATATATTCAGTGCCATCTCGTAGGTGCTTCGAGACATACGTGCAAGTAGTGCTCCGATACGTCTCCAACGTATCTATAATTTTTGATTGCTCCATGCTATATTATCTACTGTTTTGGGCAATATTGGGCTTTATTATCCACTTTTATATTACTTTTCGGACTAACCTATTATCCGGAGGCCCAACACAGATTTGATGTTTTTTGCCTATTTCAGTGTTTGGAAGAAAAGGAATATCAAACGGAGTCGAAACGGAACGAAATAAACTAGGGAAGTTATTTTTGGAAGGAAAGATATCGGATGGACTTGGACCCCACATCAGGAGAGAAGGGAGGTGCCCACGAGGTTGGGGGTGCGCCCACCCCCCTAGGGAGCACCCCTGTCTCGTGGGGCCCCCGAAGCTCCACCGACGTACTTCGTGCAGCCATATATACTCACGTACCCTAAAACTTCCAGGACGGAGATTAGATCGCGAGTTCTGCCGTCGCAAGCCTCTATGGCCACCAAAAACCTCTCTGGACCCTGTTCCGGCACACTACCGGAGGGGGGAAACCTCATTGGTGGCCATCTTCATCATCCCTGCGCTCTCCATGACGAGGAGGGAGTAGTTCACCCTCGAGGCTGAGGGTATGTACCAGTAGCTATGTGTTTGATCTCTCTCTCTCTCTCTCTCTCTCTCTCTCGTGTTCTTGATTTGGCACGATCTTGATGTTTCGCAAGCTTGGCTATTATAGTTGGATCTTATGTTTGTTCTCCCCCTCTTCTCTCTTGTAATGGATTGAGTTTCCCCCTTGAAGTAATCTTATCGGATTGAGTCTTTCAAAATTTGAGAACACTTGATTTATGTCTTGCATGGGATAGCCGTGGTGACAATGGGTTATTCTATTGATTCACTTGATGTATGTTTTGGTGATCAACTTGCGGGTTCCGCCCATGAACCTATGCATAGGGGTTGGCACACGTTTTCGTCGTGATTTTCCGGTAGAAACTTTGGGCACTCGTTGAAGTACTTTGTGTTGGTTGAATAGATGAATCTGAGATTGTGTGATGCATATCGTATAATCATACCCACGGATACTTGAGGTGACATTGGAGTATCTAGGTGACATTAGGGTTTTGGTTGATTTATGTCTGAAGGTGTTATTCTAGTATGAACTCTAGGGTTGTTTGTGACACTTACAGGAATAGCCCAACAGATTGATTGGAAAGAATAACTTTGAGGTGGTTTCGTACCCTACCATAATCTGTTCGTTTGTTCTACGCTATTAGTGACTTTGGAGTGACTCTTTGTTGCATGTTGAGGGATAGTTATATGATCCAACTATGTTATTATTGTTGAGAGTACTTGCACTAGTGAAAGTATGAACCCTAGGCCTTGTTTCCAAGCATTGCAATACCGTTTACGCTCACTTTTTATCATTAGTTACCTTGCTGTTTTTATATTTTCAGTTTAGAAAAACCCATATCTACCATCCATATACCACTTGTATCACCAACTCTTTGCCAAACTAGTGCACCTATGCAATTTATCATTGTATTGGGTGTGTTGGGGACACAAGAGACTCTTTGTTATTTGGTTGCAGGGTTGCTTGAGAGAGACCACCTTCATCCTACGCCTCCCACAGATTGATAAACCTTAGGTCATCCACTTGAGGGAAATTTGCTACTGTCCTACAAACCTCTGCACTTGGAGGCCCAACAACGTCTACAAGAAGAAGGTTGTGTAGTAGACATCAAGCTCTTTTCTGGCGCCGTTGCCGGGGAGGCTAGGTAAGCGGCACTCACACCCCGTCAACTAAGCTCTTTTCTGGCGCCGTTGCCGGGGAGGTGAGTGCTTGAAGGTATATCTTTAGATCTTGCAATCGAATCTTTTTGTTTCTTGTTTTAGCACTAGTCTAGTTTATAAAAGAAAACTACAAAAAATGGAATTGAGTCTACCTCATACGCTTCACCTTTTTAATATCTTTCGTGAGTATGATGGAAAGGAAAATTGTGCCAAAGTGTTGGAAGAAGAATGCATTAGAATGTTTGGCACTAAATATTTATATGATGAGCATGATTGCAATGTTGTTAGTATGAATTCCTTTAATATCCATGATGCTAATGATATGCAAAGAAACAAGCTTGGGAAAGCTATGTTTGATGAAGATGATATTTTTTGTCCCCCAAGCTTTGATGAGAAAATGCACTATATTAAAAGCATGCCTCGTATCTATGATGATTATTGTGATGACACGTATACTTTAAAGAATAATGATAACCATGAAACTTGTCATCTTGATCTTAATTTTCAATCATATGATAGTTATTTTGTTGAGTTTGCTTCCACTACTATTCATGAGAAGAATTTTGCTTATGTGGAGAGTAGTAAAAATTCTATACTTGTAGATCATGAAAAGAATGCTTTAGGTGCTGGTTATATTGTTGAATTGATTCATGATGCTACTGAAAATTATTATGAGAGAGGATCATATGCTTCTAAATATTGCAATAATATCAAGTTTCCTCTCTATGTGTTGAAAATCTTGAAGATATGCTTGTTTTGCCTTCCTACGCTAGCTGATTATTGTTCCCATAAGTTGTTTGCTCACAAAATACCTATGCATAGGAAGTGGGTTAGACTTAATGTGCTAGTCATATTCCTCATGATGCTCTCTTTGTGTTTCAATTCTTATCTTTTATGTGAGCATCATTGAAATCATCATGCCTAGCTAGGGGCGTTAAACGATAGCGCTTGTTGGGAGGCAACCCAAATTTATTTTAGTTTCTTGCTTTTTGGTTCTGTTTAGTAATAAATAATACATCTAGCTTATGTTTAGATGTGGTTTTATATTTTAATTAGTGTTTGTGCCAAGTAGAACCTTTGGGAAGACTTGGGTGAAGTCTTTATGATCATGCTGTAAAACAGAAACTTTAGCGCTCACGAGATTAGCTAGAACTTTTTACTGGAGAGCGCTATTTAGTTGATTCGTTTTGTAGATGATTACTAGACAAATTCCTAAAATCCACCAATTTATTTTGGAATATTTGGAGTTCCAGAAGTTTGCGTTAGTTACACATTACTACAGACTGTTCTGTTTTTGACAGATTCTGTTTTTGTTGTGTTGTTTGTTTATTTTGATGGATCTATGGCTAGTAAAATAGTTTATAAACCATAGAGAAGTTGGAATACAGTAGGTTCAACACCAATATAAATAAAGAATGAGTTAATTACAGTACCTTGAAGTGGTGTTTTGTTTTATTTCGCTAACGGAGCTTACGAGTTTTCTGCTAAGTTTTGTGTTGTGAAGTTTTCAAGTTTTGGGTAAAGATTCGATGGACTATGGAATAAGGAGTGGCAAGAGCCTAAGCATGGGGATGCCCAAGGCACCCCAAGGTAATATTCAAGGATAACCAAGCGTCTAAGCTTGGGGATGCCCCGGAAGGCATCCCCTCTTTCGTCTTCGTTCATCGGTAACTTTACTTGGAGCTATATTTTTATTCACCACATGATATGTGTTTTGCTTGGAGCGTCATTTTATTTTCTTTAGCTTTGCTTGATGTTTGAATAAAATACCAAGATCTGAAATTCTTTAATGTTAGAGAGTCTTCACATGGTTGCATAATTATTCGACTACTCATTGATCTTCACTTATATCTTTCGGAGTAGTTTGTTGTTTGCTCTAGTGCTTCACTTATATCTTTTTAGAGCACGACGGTGGTTTTAATTTGAAGAAATATATGAAATCTCATGCTTCACTTATATTATTTTGAGATTCTTAAATAGCATGGTAATTTGCTTAAATAATCCTAATATGCTAAAGCATACAAGATTTGTAAAACTTCCTTATGAGTGTGTTGAATACTAAAGAAAAGTTTGATGCTTGATAATTGCTTTGAGATATGAAGATGGTGATATTAGAGTCATGCTAGTTGAGTAGTTGTGAATTTGAGAGATACTTGTGTTAAATTTTGTGATTCCCGTAGCATGCACGTATGGTGAACCGTTATGTGATGAAGTCGGAGCATGATATATTTATATATTGTCTTCCTTATGAGTGGTCGTCGGGGACGAGCGATGGTCTTTTCCTACCAATCTATCCCCTTAGGAGCATGCGCGTAATACTTTGCTTTGATAACTTCTAGATTTTTGCAATAACTATATGAGTTCTTTATGACTAATGTTGAGTCCATGGATTATACGCACTTTTTCCTTCCTTCCACCATTGCTAGCCTCTCTAATACCGCACATTTTTCGCCGGTATCATACACCCACCATATATCTTCCTCAGAACAGCCACCATACCTACCTATCATGGCATTTCCATAGACATTCCGAAATATATTACCATGCAACTTTCCACCGTTCCGTCTATTATGATACGCTCCATCATTGTCATATTGCTAGCATGATCATGTAGTTGACATCGTATTTGTGGCAAAGCCACCGTTCATAATTCTTTCATACATGTCACTCATGAGTCATTGCATATCCCGGTACACCGCCAGAGGCATTCATATAGAGTCATATCTTGTTCTAAGTATCGAGTTGTAATTGTTGAGTTGTAAGAAAATAAAAGTGTGATGATCATCATTTTTAGAGCATTGTCCCAGTGAGGAAAGGATGATGGAGACTATGATTCCCCCACAAGTCGGGATGAGACTGTGGACGAAAAAAAAGAAAAAAAAGAGGCCATAAAAAAATAAAGAGAAGGCCCAAACAAAAAAATTAAAAAAAAACGAGAGAAAAAGACAGAAGGGGCAATGCTACTATCCTTTTACCACACTTGTGCTTCAAAGTAGCACCATGATCTTAATGATAGAGAGTCTCCTATGTTGTCACTTTCATATACTAGTGGGAATTTTACATTATAGAACTTGGCTTGTATATTCCAATGATGGGCTTCCTCAAAACGCCCTAGGTCTTCGTGAGCAAGCGAGTTGGATGCACACCCACTTAGTTTGTTTTGTTGAGCTTTCATATACTTATAGCTCTAGTGCATCCGTTGCATGGAAATCCCTACTCATTCACATTAATATCTATTGATGGGCATCTCCATAGCCCGTTGATACGCCTAGTTGATGTGAGACTATCTTCTCCTTTTTGTCTTCTCCACAACCACCATTCTATTCCACATATAGTGCTATATCCATGGCTTGTCATCGGGGTTGTGCATGATTTAAATACTTTGTGTGGTGAAGATAGAGGCCATACCATATGATTTTGTAGGGATAACTTTCTTTGTCCATGTTATTTTGAGAAGATATAATTGCTTACTTAGTATGCTTGAAGTATTATCACTTTTATGTGAATATGAACTTTTATCTGAATATTCATATCACAAGTAAGAAGAATTACATTGAAATTATGCCAACTAGCATTCCACATAAAAAATTATCTTTTTTATCATTTACCTACTCGAGGACGAGCAGGAATTAAGCTTGGGGATGCTTGATATGTCTCCAACGTATCTATAATTTTTGATTGCTCCATGCTATATTATCTACTGTATTGGGCAATATTGGGCTTTATTATCCACTTGTATATTACTTTTGGGACTAACCTACTAACCGGAGGCCCAGCCCAGATTTGCTGTTTTTTTGCCTATTTCAGTGTTTCGAAGAAAAGGAATATCAAACGGAGTCGAAACGGAATGAAATCAACTAGAGAAGTTATTTTTGGAAGGAAAGCTACCGGATGGACTTGGACCCCACGTCAGGAGATAAGGGATGTGCCCACGAGGGTGGGGGCGCGCCCCCTGCCTCGTGGGGCCCCCGAAGCTCCACCGACGTACTTCCTGTACCCATATATACTCACGTACCATAAAACTTCCAGAACGGAGATTAGATCGGGAGTTCCGCCGCCGCAAGCCTCTGTAGCCACCAAAAACCTCTCGGGACCCTGTTCCGGCACCCTGCAGGAGGGGGGAAACCTCATCGGTGGCCATCTTGATCATCCCGGCGCTCTCCATGACGAGGAGGGAGTAGTTCACCCTCTGGGCTGAGGGTATGTACCAGTAGCTATGTGTTTGATCACTCTCTCTCTCTCTCGTGTTCTTGATTTGGCACGATCTTGATGTATCGCGAGCTTTGCTATTATACTTGGATCTTATGTTTCTTCTCCCCCTCTTCTCTCTTGTAATGGATTGAGTTTTCCCCTTGAAGTAATCTTATCGGATTGAGTCTTTAAAGATTTAAGAACACTTGATGTATGTCTTGCATGGGATAACTGTGGTGACAATGGGTTATTCTATTGATTCACTTGATGTATGTTTTGGTGATCAACTTGCGGGTTCCTCCCATGAACCTATGCATAGGGGTTGGTACAGGTTTTCGTCGTGATTCTCCGGTAGAAACTTTGGGCACTCGTTGAAGTACTTTGTGTTGGTTGAATAGATGAATCTGAGATTGTGTGATGCATATCGTATAATCATACCCACGGATACTTGAGGTGACATTGGAGTATCTACGTGACATTAGGGTTTTGGTTGATTTGTGTCTTAAGGTGTTATTCTAGTACGAACTCTAGGGTTGTTTGTGACACTTATAGAAATAGCCCAACAGATTGATTGGAAAGAATAACTTTGAGGTGGTTTCGTACCCTACCATAATCTCTTCGTTTGTTCTCCGCTATTAGTGACTTTGGAGTGAGTCTTTGTTGCATGTTGAGGGATAGTTATATGATCCAACAATGTTATTATTGTTGAGAGGACTTGCGCTAGTGAAAGTATGAACCCTAGGCCTTGTTTCCAAGCATTGCAATACCGTTTACGCTCACTTTTATCATTAGTTACCTTGCTGTTTTTATATTTTCAGTTTACAAAAACCCATATCTACCATCCATATACCACTTGTATCACCATCTCTTCACCGAACTAGTGCACCTATACAATTTATCATTGTATTGGGTGTGTTGGGGACACAAGAGACTCTTTGTTATTTGGTTGCAGGGTTGCTTGAGAGAGGCCATCTTCATCCTACATCTCCCACGGATTGATAAACCTTAGGTCATCCACTTGAGGGAAATTTGCTACTGTCCTACAAACCTCTGCACTTGGAGGCCCAACAACGTCTACAAGAAGAAGGTTGTGTAGTAGACATCATGCTCCTCAACCCATCAAGCTAAACAACATGCCACTCATAATTCCTACTTTACTTACGAAAAGCACGTGCACCACATATCGAGGGACTACAGGGAGTTGCATTCTTTATGCGCTTTGGTTCATCATGTGTGGGTAACGAACATTTTTTATCCAAAATCTAATTTCTCTTCTTTAGCATGCTCATCTTTTGTTCTTCTTTAATAAGTACTCTCTCTGTTCCTAAATATAAGTCCTTGTAGAGATTCCTCCATGAACTAAATATGGAGCAAAATGAGTGAATCTACACATTAAAATGTATCTATATACATCCGTATGTGATCCATAGTGGAATCTCTACAAAGACTTGTATTTAGGAACAAAAGGGAGTATAATAGTAGTACAATATGTTCCTTGCAGTGAAGAGGAGCAGGGACATTTGAAGTGTACAGGTCTATTCGGCCGCTTGACATGGACGCTTTCAACTCTTCGTGTTGGTCTTCATGCCGCTTGTCATGGACGCTTTCAACTCTTCGTATTCGGTCGTATGTGTCACCTTTGAGAGTTAGACTGATAGTAATAGTATTGCGCCTTCAGTTGTAGAGAGCTAGTATCTGAAGCCTTTCTAGCCGTACCGACACTACAAGCACATCTTTTCCAACAAGTTCCACTTTCCTGATTTTACTCCTGATGCTTAGGGTTTTCCCATTATATCTACACTATGACCGAAGTAGGTGCTTTGTATCCTACTAGCGGTAGTCCGCCCTTTATAGCTAAATAACACACCAATCATACGTCCTAAGCTTCTTCAAATACGAATGTGATATGATACCGACATTAGCTAACATACACACATTTATCTGGTTAGCTAATTCTCCCACTTGAGTTTCCTAATGCATGTGGTCACATATAGAGAGACATCATGAATGCCATTTCTTTGGGCGCTCTGATTCATCATGGGTGGGCAACCAACATTGTATAGAAAGAAGGGGAATCTCAGTAATATGTTTCCCCTTCTATTCTTTAACTTGTTCCTCTTCTGTTCTTCTTTAGTAAGTACAGTATGTTCCTTGTCAGGAAGGGGAGCAGGGACATTTGCAGTCGTCAGCTCTACTGGTCCGCTTCTGCTACATGATTTTGCACTTCGAGTTGGTCTGCCAAAATATCCCGAAAATGGTGGCAGCTGTGCAGTCGTTGATAGACTAGACTAATAGTAACAGCAGTGCACCTTCAGATGAATAGAGATGACCTGTAGGTGATTGATAGGGTGCATATTAGTAGCGGCAAAACCCAGTATTTTCTAGCCAGTTCCGCTTTCCTGATTTATTTATAGTGGTTACGGTGTACCCCTTTTATCTACACTACGATCTGCCTAGTGGTTGTGCGCTCTCGTTATCATGTTCTGGCAATAAAATTTCTATACGGTATATTATGGACCTTTCATCTGCCAACTATCCTTACATCTGGAGCTCCCAACAGGGAGCCTATTTTTTGTGTATTTGTGCCAGATTATATTAATCTACTCACCATATTACAACACACATTAGAATCTAGTGATAGCACACAAGGGTTTACAGGGAGCCCCTATTATATTAGAATATCCTCTACATTACAAAGATAATCTCACTACTATTTATGTTTTCATGCTTCTCAAATATTGTACATAATCACAATGAATATAAGAATGCGCACATTAGAAGAATATTGTAGAACAGTTCAATGGGTAACAAACTTGGCATCAAGGGATTGAGGTCCATTGTGGATGCAATGAAACCCACATACTCCTGACCTATAGATTCATATTCAAAATATGATCCTAATGATTACTCTAAGCTCAAGGAGTCAAAAGCAGATGGCCTATCTTGTTCACCCAATAAGGTGCCCGTTCTAATTTGGCAAGGTTTTATTGGTTGCACGTATCTTGCATAAGGCGTCTTGCATTTATTTCGCTTCATTGTACCGCCATCTACTTAGTTTACTCATGATATATGTGAAGATGGCATGCCATCCATTATCAATACATATTCCATTTGTCGTCATACCATGTTTTTCCATTCAAATACTGTTCTTGTGTTTCAGACATCCAAAAGGAAGAGGCTGATTGCAGAACCTGAACGAGTACAAGCGAAGTCCTTGAAAAAGGTGGTGGTACCAGAGAAATAGGATAGCACCCGACTTATATTGACGATACAACTAGTGCCATAAAACCTAGGATATCGGAACTATGTTGGTCACTTATTTGCTCTTATCAGTACCTATTGTCCTATCACTATACATACATTCATACCTCGTGGATTATGTGTTATCATTGTGCATTATAGCTTGCTTATCCTCTGTTCCCTCCAAATTATCATATCTATATTAATGCTTACGTTAATGTAGAATAAACTCAATGCTTATGAAGAAATTTAGTTCTGCATAGTTCTTGTACGTATCTGCTGTCCTTCATCATTGTACTTATATTCTCAGCTAGTTCTTCATGTACACTTTGCAGCTTATTTTCCCTTGCCGTCTATTTCTATACATCAGATCTACATTTACTCTTGCCAAAATATTGAATAAAACCAATGCTACTGAAGAAGTTTAGCTATGCATTGCTCTTGTCGGTGCGTTTTGCCTGTATGCTGTATTTACATTTGTAGTCTGCATCTTAGGTCAAATAATCGAAATTTATTCCTATATTTTCACATCTATATTTACTCTTAACAAAATGTGGAATAAAGGCAATTCTCTTGAAGAAGAGTCTTCGATAAACTTCTTGAATTGCCCACAAGGGCTTTATAGAGCCGGTCTTCATTACTAATGTAAGTGTGTCCTCCTCGAGCCTTCAAACGTTGTTGTGTATATTTGGATAGCTATGAGTGCACATGTTGTTTTTTGTTGTTGTCTGCATCAAATTGATTGTTGAAAGTTTATAACGAAGAAGTACATAAACATAACTTTGACTTGATCAGTTTCAGTCTTTAGTTGTACAAGCTAGTTCTTTATTCATACCATGTAAATTAAACTAAACATAGCAACTTATCATCTTTAGCACTACGTGTATGCTTGTGTTCTTGATCTATAATCTAGTGGTGTGGACTCCAACACAATATCATATCCTGCTATGTCTCAACTATGAACAATGCCATACTATATTAATGTTACTTATTTAAATCATATCTCTTTATTTACCAATCTGAAATTGTATAAATTGACAATACACTCACCATTCAATGCTTATACGTTTTTTAGCACTACATGTATGCTTGTGTTCTTGATCTGTAATCCAGTGGTATCATGAAGCTGGCCGCTCCTGCACAATGCCATTTCCTGTCGTCTTAACTATGAACAATGCCTATTATGTTAATGCTATTTAAAATCCTTTCTCTATTTCTGACAAAGAAATGAGATGAATTGACAGCGCTGATGCTTATACATGCAAAACATGTTATCTACCTACTTATTTCTCTTTCAGGGTGATAGTAGTGATGCTAGGAAGAACTGCCACATT
Source organism: Aegilops umbellulata (assembly GCA_032464435.1). Taxonomy (NCBI): domain Eukaryota; kingdom Viridiplantae; phylum Streptophyta; class Magnoliopsida; order Poales; family Poaceae; genus Aegilops; species Aegilops umbellulata. The sequence goes on from CP136055.1 coordinate 205,057,149, forward strand.
GATAGTGAGATGAACCCAATGTTTGTCCCTCTAACATATATTCCTGAGAAGAAGGAAACACATCTTGAGGGTAGCACTAGAACCCCAAATTCATGACTTGATGTAGTGTTGAACTTGCTCAGTGACACAAGCTAGATGAAGTCACCACCTGAATCTGTTTGACTTCTTTAGTCTGAAATTCAAGCAGAAAGACATGCTTCCGCTTAAATCCGACTGGAACACCAATCTCTATGCAAGATTAACCATAGGTACAGGACGTCTATTGATGATATGCAGCTTGAGTTGGTGGATATAAGCGTCAAACCAGCGCAGTCTCATTAGGTTGCTAAGCTGCTTGCACTGCAGCTCCTGGGCCGGGCTAACCTTTCTTGAACTCTGTTGGAGTGTTTTGGCCATTATTTTCTCGACCTGTTTACTTCCACTGGTGGCGACCTGCCCATTTGATGGAATCTGCTATTTGGTTGCCCTTTATTATCACTGGCGGTGAACTTTGATGCCGAGGGGATGTAATATGCCTTAATTTTGTTTGTTGTATAGTCTAACTTTATTCTTCGTCATGATGCTGTAATTTATTTTCTGTTTATGCTGTCGTCACTCTGACAAAAGGTCGTAATCTTTGATTTGAGGACAATGAGCCAATAGGTTAGGTTTATATAAAAATAATTTTAGTACTAAAACTGGCCAGTCGCCAATCGCTAGTACAGGCCTAACCATGGGCCTACAATCATCTTGGGCTATTAGTTAGGTCTAGACTTAATTTGGCCTGGGCCTTTAAAAGGCCAACTAAATTGCTTGCCTTAATTGGGCTAGAAAATTAAATAGGCTTTTAACAGGATGAGATCTAGATTGAGCCTTAATTGTGGCGAACAAAATACGGGATGACAACTGGCTGTAATATACATCAGCCCATTATTGGCCCATTTTCATAACGGTCTATTAACAGGCTAAAAGTTTTTGGGCCTTGGCTAACCCAATTACATGACGGGCTGGAAATAGGACGGATGTATAATGGGGCAAAATTAGGCCCAACACTATCATGGGCCTTTAACGGGCTGATAGGCAGTTTCGGCTAGAATGTATCCACGAAGACTACGGGTCGTTAAGAAGCCGAAAGTAACTACGAACCAGCATTAGGCCCAGGTGCAACTCAGGCCTTTAAATGGCCGAAAGTGAAATCAGGCCGAAAGAGGCCCATATGTAGATAGGGCCCCCGGCAGGCCGAAACTAATATCGGGCCAAACTGTTGAACGAGCCATTAAGCGACCGAAGAGCAAATCAGTCCCCCAATGGCCCTGGTGGCACAATAGCTGTTAAAGGGACATATCTGTTATGGTCCATAATTTGGCCCAAGATATGAAAGTCGATTAACGGCCCGAATGAGATATGGATCATAATTTGGCCCGAACTATTGCAGGCTCTTACCGGCCAAATGTGACATGGGCCGTAAACTGGCCCAAAATATTGCACTCCTTTAATGGGCTGTATCTGATGTGGGCCATAATTTGGTCTAGAAAATGTTAGGTTGTTAACAGGCCGGCCCATTAGATCTGCCGAAATCTTGTGGGCCTATTCCTGGGCTAGCTTTTAAACCAATATGGGCCTCTATTGGGTGGTCCCACGTGTCAACGTTTCATTGGTGACTCATGTCCAATGGACAGTTCACATCTGTCTCAATGCTGAGCTGACACGTAGATCGTTGCCAAATGAGAATTTTACACGTGAAAAATAGCCATTGGCCCGGGCTGTTAACGGGTTGTCGGATCCAAACCGGAACCCAATAGCTTAACGGTGACCCGTTATGGTGGATACCACGTGTTGGTTACCCTTGATGAAAGCACTTCTATAATGCGCGATTTATCATCAAGGAATTGGACACTTCTATCATGATAATTTTGACAATGCCATGGAACACTTCTACAACGGCACAGGTATGACAATCTTGATTTAGCCATAAAATCATCATAGATGTACATTTATGGCAGAAAAGGTGACCTACTGTGATAATGATGTATCATCACGGAAGTGTTTTTTCTGTAGTGATGGATTCAGAAGGTGGTTGATTATTCCATGAAAACCAAATATTTTGCAAAAGTGAGTCACAAGAGTTTTATTCCTACGGTACGCGACACCCTGTAAGTCATGGAATAAATATCTTCGGGTAAATCACCTAATCCAAGCCCTCAAGATTATCACAAAGGATTCGATGGGCCACGTCTGCCAAAGCGCGACCAAATGATTACCCATCAACCTCCTTCATAGCGGGAAGTCAGTCAGTGCATGCAACAGCTACTGCTTAAGCATATTGCTGAAGATCGACAAAAAAATAGCACCTTGCTGCCGAGCTGAATGCCATTAACAACCAAACAAGAATCACACATATGATCGCTGCTGAGAACAAGAAAAGGCTCTGGAAATTACTTCGGATGTTCTTCTCCAGGAAGCAACTCAGGGATTCTTGTCGGTGTTCTGGGAACGGGGTCCCCAGACTTGCCTGCCTGCGGCCCGTGGCGTGGCTCCACTAACGGCCTGGTATGGCCCATCTTCACCAGCAAACACTCAAGACCCTCGCAAGGGGCCAAGTCTCGTGAGGTGGGCGACACAAGACCTCCTCAGGGGCAGCCTCACTAGGATGGCTCGCGAGGAGCGGAGAGATCAAGGCGAGGGGCACCTCATGAGGTTCCTGTGACATGAGCCATGACGACCAAGGCCAGGCGGGAGCCAGCGGGAACAAAGTACTGGTTTCCTCTTTGGTGCTAAAGGAGCAGGCGCAGGCGAGGAGTCCCGAGGCATCAGGCAAAGGTTTCCTATCGGTGTAACGAGACCAAGATCAGCAAGACGGCAGGATGGAGGTCATCATGGAGACGACGGCGACGCCACAGCCTTTGGCAGGCGAGGACCACCTTTTGTCAGGATAGCTTGTACTAGCTGCCCCTTCAAATTGGCCGTTCTGGGATCCCTTCCCACTTAATATTTGGGAAGAGGACCCGTGCCTCTATAAATAGGACTAGCCACCATCATAGAAGGTAACTGATCTGGGATCAGATCCATTCCATCCACACACACACAAGCTCACCGAGTTCAAGAAAACCTCTCCTCAGGAGGTAGTTTTCCCTTGTACTTGTTCATCCCAGCCTACAAGGCAATCCACCACACCACACTGGAGTAGGGTATTACACCACATCGGTGGCCCAAACCAGTATAAACTCTTGTGTCCCTTGTTCCTCGGGTTCGGCGAGCTAGGCTTTGAGATCGTGGTGAGAGCGTGAGCTAGGGGGAGCGAGATTTTCGTGCGCACCCTAGAGTTCGAAACTCAAGTGTTTTTCCGGAACCCGTAATCCGACATTTGGCGCGCCTGGTAGGGGTGCGCTGAAGCTTTCCTTCCGTCGATCCACGCTCCACCGCTCCACCACATCCATGGCAGACGTGCGTCGAGCTCGCGCCGATTGCCAGGCCGCCCTGGTCGCCCGTGTCGCTCAGACAACCCATGTCGGCGGGCCTCCTAGTTGTTCTCCATCACCCGCCGCCAATGCCGCCATCGGCCCAGCAGGAAACGAGCAGCAAGCATCTTCGCTGCACCTCCGTCACTGACTCCGACCGGCTCATCGTACCACGCTCGTCGTGCACCCATGGACGCGCAGGCCGCACTGCTCATGGCACGCGAGCTCCTGCGCTATCGCCCGGTCGACGACCTCTACGAGGACTGGCTGGACCACATCGCCGAGCTCGTCAGCGCCGCTGGGGGATCCCCTGCACCGCCCCTCTCGCTGCCTCGCCCTCCTCCAGCTGCAGGAAATGTAGCTCACAGAGCGCACACACCGCCTACGCACCAAGGCGGCGCCCTGGCACCAAGACGTGCGGCCCCTCGGCGCGAACTGCCGCGCCGGGCGCCCGGGCATGAAGAAGGAAGCTGCCAAGAAGTTCCCCGACCACGAGAAGACGCTCCCGCACTCCCGGCGCTACCATGTCAAGACTGAGTGCCGCCTGCGGCAGCGATGCGCGGGCATCAAGACCAAGCTCCGCCCCCGCCGTGGGCCCCGGTGGCCATAGCACGCTGCCGTGCCTTCACTCCGGAGCTGCGTAGCGTCGTTTGGCCAGGCAAGTTCAAGCAGACCTGCCTCCGCGCTAAGATGACACCCCCGACCCTACGGAGTTCTTGCAGCTCTACGAGCTGAGCATCGAGGTGGCAAATGGCGACGAGAGAGTCATGGCAAACTTGTTTCCCATGTCTCTCAAAGATGGTGCTCGCTCGTGGCTCCTGAATCTGCCCCCGGGGTTGATCTCCTCATGGGGTGAGATACACGACCGCTTCGTCACCAACTTCCAGGGCACTCGCGACAGCCCGCCGGCCGCGGGTGACCTAGGCCGCATCAAGCAGCAGCCAGGAGAGACCCTGCAGAAGTACATCTAGCGCTTCAACAACATTCGCCTCAAGATCCCCAAGGTGACGGACGAGGCCATCATTTCAGCGTTAACAGTTGGCGTCCGTGACGTCATGAAGGAGGAGCTCAGTATCCACAAGGAGCTATGCACGGCACTGGAGATGTTCAACATGGCGACCAAGTGTGCGAGAGCTGAGGAGGGGTTCCTAAAAGAGAAGAAAGCCAAGGCCAAGGACGTGAAGCGCAAGGGGGTAGCCGTGCTCACGGTGGACCCAGATACGAAGCGCGGCCGGGACCACCCCGAGTCATCCAAGAGCAGTCGTCTATTATGCGCCTTCCACAACGTAGACAGCCACAACACCAATGACTACCAAGAGCTCAGGGCCATTCGAGATGGACGCTTCGGTCGACGCCCCGAGCGCAACAACAGGGGCCACAGCCGGGGAGGAGGAGGAAGTGGAGGACGCTGGGGTGACCGCGGCCCTCGTCAGGAGTGGCGCGACCGGCCCCGTGAGGACTACTGGAAGGACCAGCCTCGTGAGGGCGCCTAGAGGCACCCGCCTCATGAGGACCGTCCTCAGGGCAATCCTGGCCTCCTTCCGCTGCCGCCACCGCCAAGGAGGAACGACGACCACTGTCGGTGTCAAAACCGGCGGATCTCGGGTAGGGGGTCCCGAACTGTGCGTCAAGGTCGGATGGTAACAGGAGACAAGGGACACTTTATTTTACCCAGGTTCGGGCCCTCTCGATGGAGGTAAAACCCTACTCCTGCTAGATTAATATTGATGATATGGGTAGTACAAGAGTAGATCTACCACGATATCAAGGAAGCTAAACCCTAGAAGCTAGCCTATGGTATGATTGTCTATGATGATGGTTGTCCTACGGACTAAAACCCTCCGGTTTATATAGACACCGAATAGGGTTAGGGTTACACAGAGTCGGTTACAATGGTAGGAGATCTTGAATATCTGCACGCCTAGCTTGCCTTCCACGCCAAGAAAAGATCCTTCCGGACACGGGACGAAGTCTTCAATCTTGTATCTTCATAGTCCTGGAGTCCGGCTGAAGGTATAGTCTGGCTATCCGAACACCCCCTAATCCAGGACTCCCTCAGTAGCCCCTGAACCAGGCTTCAATGACAACGAGTCTGCGCGTAGATTGTCTTCGGCATTGCAAGGCGGGTTCCTCCTCCAATTTCTTCAAGAAGATTGTAAACACCAAAAATAGTGTCCGGATCTGCAAAATAAGTTTCCACATATTGCCATATAGAGATTAATATTAACACAAATCAAATCTGCTGACGTATCCCGCAGTGCGTCATAACACTGCGGCCAAGCTCTTTATGTAAATTGTTTTCATTGTTCCACCTCAGCGTGTCTAGCGAGGCGGTTTCCTTGGCACGTCTTGTCAAAGCAGAGATCGTGTGCCCCTTTTAATGGGATTCTCATCAATACGGACGTGGGTAACCCAACCGCGCCATTTACCACGGCGCTTGGGAGGCAAGTGAGTTTTATTTGGTAGGTGGGGATGCCTAACCGCACCCGCTTGTATAAAGGGATAAGGATTCACCTTTTTAACTTATGCCTTCTTCCTCCTTTGCCAATCCATCTCTTGCGCACTCAAGCTCCAGCGCCCAAGTTCGCTCTTCCTTCCTCAACCTTCTCCAACAATGTCCGGAGCGGGAGGCAAGTGGATGGCCTCCTCCGTTACGGAGGCCCAAGTAGAAAAGCTAAGGAAAGCTGGATACTTGTCCAAGGACATCCCGCATCGGCTTCCTGAGAAGGGGCAGCTTCTTCCTACCCCAGGGCCCCATGATAGGGTAGTTTTTGTTCCCCACTTCCTCCGCGGACTGGGTTTTCCACTTCACCCATTTGTCCGGGGGCTCATGTTCTACTACGGCCTGGATTTCCACGATCAGGCCCCGAACTTTGTCCTCAACATCTCGGCGTTTATCGTCGTGTGTGAGGCCTTTCTCCGCGTCCGCCCCCACTTCGGCCTCTGGCTCAAGACCATCAATGTCAAGCCCAAGGTGGTGTCCGACACCCAGGCGGAGTGCGGAGGCGCTATGGCCGGCAAGATGGCCAACGTCCTCTGATTCGATGGCTCCTGTGTGGAGTCCCTAAAGGGGTGGCAGGCCGGGTGGTTTTACATCACCGAGCCACGCGATCCGAAATGGGTCGCAGCCCCCGAGTTCAGATCCAGACCCCCCACGCGGCTCATGTCCTCGAAAGAGACGGGCCTATCGTGGGGCAACGAGGAAGAAGTGACTGGGTTGCAAACGTGCATCCAGTCCCTGGTGAACAAGACAATCCGGCTGATCAATGTGATCCAGATCATGCTCGTTCGCCTGATCCTCCCCGGCCAACAACGGGATTTTACTTTGTGGGAATTCGACCCGGCGCAGCACCAAACCCTCAGTAGGCTCTTCGACACGACGTATGAAGACGTCTGGAAGGTGCTGACCAAAGGCGCCGAGTCCCCCACATCCGCTTCTGAGGACCGCGGATACAGCTCGCAGCATAATGCCAGCTAGGTGAGCTATCTATACCTTTGACAGGTTTGTTAAGCTCTTCTTCATAGATTAACTCTATGCGGGATCTAAACTCCCTTTACCTTTGACAGGCTTGGCAGGCTATATCCGGACCAATTAACTGTCCGGCTCCCCTGCCCGAAGACCCAGCCCCAGCTCTCTTGGTGAAGCTGATGGCTTCGACACCTTATGTGGTGCCGGAGAAGAAGGCCAAGAAGAAGAAAACCACCAGGACTCAAAAAAGTTCCCGCAACATGGTGGTGTCGGACTCGTCATCTGACGAGTCCGTGACGCTCTCCTCTCGTGAAAACGAGGAGGAGGAACAAGAAAGCTCTCCCCCCCAGCGAGGGGAGAAAAGAAGAAGAAGGCCACCCCTACGGGGGAGGCCGAGGGGTCGAGGAAAAGGAAGACCCCTCCGCTGGACTACTCCCACGACGCCGAAGAGGGCGGAGAGGAGTGGCAGGACAGAACAATTGTCCGGCGAAATCGTAAGTATTTATATACCAAAGTGACTCATGATATTCTTTTAATGTGCGACTTTCCCTAATATCGCTCGTAATTTATGCAGCCCGCCTCGGGACGAACTCGACGATTCGTCGAGCGGCTCCCTGGGTTCGTCGGACGTGAACTCTGTTTCGCCCGCTGTCTCCCCCTGCAGGGCGGACGACGCCGAAGTGGCGTCCCGCCAAGCTCCAGGGCAGGAGGAGATGGTCCTGGAGGAGCCGCAAGGCAATCCTCCGGACCCTAGGAGTAAAGGGGATGAAACCCCCCAGGGCTCCAAGTCCGGCTTTGTGCCGGACACCGCGCCGGACTTGACAGTCCTGGTCCGCGGTGGGCGAACTCCTTCCGAGAGGAGTAAGCCACCTGAGCCGGCGACCTCCGTCCAACCAGAGGCGCCGGACAATCTGCTGGAGGTGCTTGAGGGCGCCTCCATCGACGAGGAACACCGTACTATTATGAGTACGGTGATCCAAAGGGTTCAGTCCGCCAAGAGCGGACTGACTGAAGCTTGCGCTAGCCTTCTAACAGGCTTCGAGGTAAGTAAAAATATGTCAAATTATTTACCGCATAGACAATAGCCCCTAATGCTATGTTCGATGTTCGGAAAGAAAAGCCGAATAGAGGATCTAGTAATTTTCGCAGGAGTCTAACAACAAAAAGTCAAATATGCATATGCAGGCTTCGCTGCTGTCCACCGCCGCACTGACTGCGCAGGTGGATGTCCTTAAAAAGGACCTCGGGCGGACCAAGCAAGAGCTCGGCCTTGCCAAACGGCAGCTCGAGGAGAAAGATGGTAAGAAATACCCTAAAGAAAAAAGGTGCCTATAGAGAGGCTTGATTGCAGAAAGAAATAACAGGATTGTACTGCTTATTGTAGTGGCCACAACCGAGGTGGCAACCCTGAAGCAGGCGCTAGATGAGGCCAGAAAGAAAATGGCCGAGGAGCGCGTCGAGCGAGAAAGGCTTGGGGTTCAGGTCGGCGAGGTGCAGCAAGAGCTGCAAGCTCTCATGAAAAAACATGAGAGTTTGGAGATTGAGTCAAGAGCGCAAGCATCCGAGCTCGTGTCGGCCCTTGAGACCGCCAAGAGTGCCAAGGCTGAAGCCCAAAAGGCCCTCCAAGAGTTGGAGGAGGTGAAAAAGATAGCAACGGGAAAGGCATTCTTAATGCAAAGTAAGAATATAAAAGTAAACTACCTGTTACTTACCCGAATCCGGAGTTCTCCAGGGGCGTTCGCCGATCTTCCCCGCAGCGTATCCGCCGCCGCCGCGTTCTACCGAGCTGAAGAGGGCAGCTCGACGGAGAGTGTGTTCTGGTCTCAGTATTCTGAGGCTGGACACCCTGTGCCTTTGAGCGATCAACTGAAACAGCTGGTCGAGCTCCACAAGGCGGCCGAACAGGCCATGAAGGGCTTACTACTTCGGCTGTGGCCTGGAGAGGCCCTGCCTGGGAGCTATTTCGGGCTACTGCGGCGGCTTGTGGAGGCCTGTCCACGGCTTGAGGTCATCAAGCGCTCCGCCTGCATTGAGGGTGCCCGGAGGGCCCTTGCCCGTGTAAGGGTACACTAGGGTAAGCTGGACGGAGAGAAGCTGGTGAAGGACGGGCCGCCGCCGGGGAAGGAGCATCGCAAGCCCAAGAACTACTACAAGGAAGTTCTTGCTGGAGCCCACCTTGTCGCAGATGAATGTACTAAAGATGTAGTATTTGAATGAACTCACTCGTTTGTATCCTGTGCGCTGAAAACTTGTTCAGATGCGCGAAGCAATGCTTATTGAATTTAAAATATTATTTTCTGTGCGGTCGTTTATCAAAAATTGAGAGATGGCCAGTCGTCGGCTTCTGCCCCCATGCCACTAGTGCTGGGGTGTTCGGGATAAACCTGAGGGCTCTTTTTCCCATAGTTGGGTCCTTCAAGGGAGGCGCTCAGCACAACGAACCAGGCAATCGGACTATAATGCTTGAACACTCTCACTTAGCCATAGAACGTTATAATTTTAAATTTCGACGAAGCCCCTAGTTCGGAAGGCCGAATTCGGGGCGCTATCCACGCCTTTGGCCGGACATAGCCAGCTCCTCGCTCGAAGCGGCATAAGTCTTTAAGGACTCGAAAAACCTCTCGAACAGCGACCGGTCTCACGCCTTATCATGACAGTCTGTTTAGCTTTCTCCACTGAGGTGCTTAACCCACCTGAACTGGGGCACAATCGCAGTGGTTCTCCTAGTGCTACCTTAGCCGATATAGCGGAACGTAAGGCACCAAAACATAGGAGCCGGGCAAACCCAACATGTGACCAAAATCATGATTCGAAGCCGATGCATATAGTGCTATAAGTTCGGGGTGCCACACTTGTGAAAGTGTACGGACTTCTCACACCAGATAGAAGGGTAATGAAGCCCGTGGCGTGTTTTGCCGTACCATGGTGTACGGCTGCGATCATGTTTGTTTAATGAACATATATATTAAAAGAGGACAACGCAAAAAATAGGCGAAAATATATGCATTGTTTATAGAGAGGCTATTTATCAAAGCCAAACAATACAAGTAGTGCGATAAGAAAAAAAGATATTAGACTATTTAATATGTCCTGACTAGGCGCAGGCCGCGGAATCTAGAAACAGATATATCGCTCGAAATAAAGACCACCTGAGAGTTCCGTAATGCGGCGTAGCTGTGTCTGCTTTCCTGGGTCTTGCATCGTCTGTGCGGCAGCAAAGCCGAACAGGTTATCCAGAGTGTGGAGTCCTGAAAGTAAAAAAAGTCCGGCAGCCCCTAGTACGTTTGACGCTGTATTGTAAGCATGCCGTTAATGTGCCCCTCCCCCTGTGCCCATGGAATTTCGAGGGCGTAATTGTGTACTCGAGGTACTAGCTCCACTATGTTGCGATGGCTGGGGTTGGGGCCGTATTGCTACGCTTGCTCCGAACGTGCCAGGCGGTCTTGTTGCAGGTTACTGCGGGCGCGCTTTGCATTGTCCGGCTTTTTAACGGCCGGACTGGAGAGTTGCCTTGAAAGGCTGCTTTGTACTTCCGCTGCGAGGGCCGCCGTGTGCTCCTCCGTACGGATGGAGCGTTCTGTGTTTCCGTTGACCGTAATTACTCCTTGAGGGCCTGGGATCTTGAGCTTGAGATATGCGTAGTGCGGCACCGCATTGAATTTAGCGAATGCGGTTCGTCCGAGCAGGGCATGATAGCCACTGCGGAACGGGACTATATCGAAGATTAACTCTTCGCTTCGGAAGTTATCCGGAGATCCGAAGACCACATCAAGTTTTACCGAGCCTGTGTAATTGGCCTCTACACCTGGTATGACGCCTTTAAAGGTCGTCCTTGTGGGCTTGATCCTTGATGGATCTACGCCCATTTTCCGCACTGTATCCTACTAAAGCAGGTTCAGGCTACTGCCGCCGTCCATGAGGACTCTTGTGAGATGAAATCCGTTGATGATTGGGTCAATAACCAATGCGGCAAAACCACCGTGACGCATGCTAGTGGGGTGGTCCCTTCGATCAAAAGTGATCGGGCAGGAGGACCATGGGTTGAACTTTGGGACGACTGGCTCCATCGCGTATACGTCCCGTAGCGCACGCTTCCGCTCCCTCTTGGGAATGTGGGACGCGTATATCATGTTCACCCTCCGCACTTGTGCGGGAAACCCCTTCTGTCCATTGTTGTTCGGCGGCCTGGGCTCCTCCTCCTCGTCGCTATGCAGCCCCTTGTCTTTGTGTTCGTCTCTTAGCTTGCCTGCCTGCTTGAACACCCAACAATCCCTGTTGGTGTGATTGGCTGGCCTTTCGGGGGTGCCATGAATCTGGCACGAGCGGTCGAATATCCGGTCCAAACTGGACGGGCCCTGGGTATTCTTTTTAAATGGCTTTTTCTGCTGACCGGATTTATATCCTCTGAATCCAGCATTTACTGCCCTATCCTCATTGCTGTCGCTGCTAACGCAACGCTTTTGCTTATTTCGACGTGTCCTGCCACTTTTGTCCTTGGTATCCGAATTACCAGAGTTCTTCGATAAGTTGTTGCCGCGAGTTAGCCAGCTATCTTCGCCCGCGCAAAAGCGGATCATGAGTGTCGTGAGGGTTGCCATAGATTTCGGCTTTTCCTGTCCGAGGTGCCGGGCGAGCCACTCGTCGCATATGTTATGTTTGAAGGCTGCTAGGGCCTTTGTGTCCGGACAATCGACTATCTGATTTTTCTTTGTTAGGAACCGTGTCCAGAATTGCCTGGCCGATTCTTCTGGCTACTGAATTATGTGGCTTAGGTCGTCGGCGTCCGGTGCCCGCACATAGGTCCCCTGGAAGTTGTCGAGGAATGCGGCTTCCAGGTCTCCCCAAGAACCGATTGAGTCCGCTGGTAGGCTGTTAAGCCAGTGTCGGGCTGGTCCCTTGAACTCAAGGGGGAGATATTTGATGGCGTGTAGATCGTCGCCACGTGCCATCTGGATGTGAAGGAGATAATCCTCAGTCCATACTGCCGGATGTGTCATACCATCGTACGACTCGATGTTGACGGGTTTGAAACCCTCTGGGATTTTATGATCCATTACTTCATCTGTGAAGCATAGTGGGTGTGCAGCGCCCCTGTACTGGGCTATGTCACGACGCAGCTCGGAAGAGCTATTCCTGTTGTGTTCGGCCCGGCCGGATTTATTGTGTCCGGAGTGAAGATAATCACGTGTCGTCGGGCGTCTGCGCGATCCATAGATCGATCTTGTTTGCCTTGCTTTATCCTCCAGTACGTTTCGCAGGTCTGGCTCATTTTCCCGTGCCTTAGTTGAGCGGCACCGGGGCATGGCTTGTTTAGAGGTTCGACAGGACTCTCTGTCGCGGCCGCGAGGTGGCCGGTCTGCCATGTCATGCATTGGTGATGTAGGTGTTTCCCCCTCTAATTGGGGTAGCGGCCTGCGCTTAGGATAATTTTTGGAGGGGCGCTCGAGTTCATACTCTTCGGCCGCAAGGACTTCAGTCCATCTGTCAGCTAGCAAATCTTGATCAGCTCTAAGCTGTTGCTGCTTTTTCTTTAGGCTATTCGCCGTGGCTAGAAGCCTGCGTTTAAAATGCTCTTGTTCGGCGGGGTCTGATGGTACGACGAATTCATCGTCGTCGAGGCTTGCCTCGTCTTCGGAGGGAGGCATGTAGTTATCATCCTCAACCTCTCGCTCTGCCGCTCTCTCATGAGGGCTGGCTTCTCCATCTTCCTAAGCCGAATCTTGCTGGATTTGGTGTTCTTCGGCGCTATCCGGGGTATTATTATCTCCCGTGCCGGAATCACCGTTTCTGCTCTGGCGGGATTTAGAGCGGCGCCGTTGACGCCGGCGTTTTGGCTGTTTTTTCGAGGTGTCATCCTCCGTTGTACCATCGCCATCTCCATCCTTTGGAGGGTCCACCATATATATGTCATATGACGAGGTGGCGGTCCAGCGCCGTACAGGTGCTGGTTCTTGTTCGTCTCCTCCTTCGTCGTCCATACCGTCGAAGTCTTTGGAGCCGAAGTCAAGTATGTCGGTTAAATCATCGACAGTGGCTATTAAGTGGGTGGTGGGTGGGCTTTGAATTTCTTCGTCGTCCGAATCCCAACCTCGCAGACCATAATCCGGCCTGGGCTCTCCTGATAGAGAGAGAGACTTGAGAGAATTCAGGATATCACCGAAAGGTGAGTGCTGAAAGATGTCCGCGGCGGTGAACTCCATTATAGGCGCCCAATCGGATTCGATCGGTAGGGGCACGGGAGGCCCGGAGTCCGGAGAAGAATCCGATTCCTTGGAATCATGTGCCGTGCGGAGTACGGGGCTGGCGTTCGGCTCGATCGCCTTCAAGATCGCAGCCCCCGAGGTGACGTCCAACCGTTCATCCTCAAAGGACGCTGCGGGCCCCGAGTCGAGGATCGGGGCCGGTGCGTGTGCGGCCTCCAAGGCACTATTCGGAGGCAGAGCTATATTATGCCCCTCGAGGTAGTGCGGCGTGCTTAGTTATGGCTCGAACCCGTCAAAGATCAAGTCTCCGCGGATATCTGCTGTGTAGTTTAAGCTTACAAACCAGACTTGATGGCCAGGGGCATAGCTTTTGATCTGCTCCAGACGACCAAGCGAATTGGCCCGCAGAGCGAAGCCGCCGAAGACGAAGATTTGTTCGGGGAGGAAAGTCTCACCCTGGACCTCATCGCTGTTGATGATCAAAGGAGCCATCGGGCCTAAAAGCGACGACACAGAGGAACTCTCAATGAAAGCACCAATGTCGGTGTCAAAACCGGCGGATCTCGGGTAGGGGGTCCCGAACTGTGCGTCAAGGTCGGATGGTAACAGGAGACAAGGGACACTTTATTTTACCCAGGTTCGGGCCCTCTCGATGGAGGTAAAACCCTACTCCTGCTAGATTAATATTTATGATATGGGTAGTACAAGAGTAGATCTACCACGAGATCAAGGAGGCTAAACCCTAGAAGCTAGCCTATGGTATGATTGTCTATGATGATGGTTGTCCTACGGACTGCAACCCTTCGATTTATATAGACACCGGATAGGGTTAGGCTTACATAGAGTCGGTTAGAATGGTAGGAGATCTTGAATATCCGCATGCCTAGCTTGCCTTCCACGCCAAGAAAAGATCCTTCCGGATACGGGACGAAGTCTTCAATCTTGTATCTTCATAGTCCTGGAGTCCGGCTGAAGGTATAGTCCGGCTATCCGAACACCCCCTAATCCAGGACTCCCTCAACCACCATCATGACGAGGGGGCTGGGGGCTTCCAGGAGCCGTGCGCTATTGCTTGCATCTTGGGCGGCGCTCAGGCCCTAGCTTCCCAGCGCATCTTCAAGCTGTTTGCTCGCGAGGTGAACGCCACTCTTCCCAAGCTCGAGGCCACGCGCCTGCTTAGGTGGTCCATGTGCGCCATCACCTTCAGCTCGTCGGACCGGCTCAAGTGTGCGGCTACTGCCGGCGCCCTCCTGATGCTTTGCTCACCCGTCATCAGCAACGTCCAAGTCATCAAGACCCTTATCGACGGCGGCGCAGAGCTCAATGTCTTGTCCGTCGAGACATTCGATAGCCTCCAAGTGCCATACGATCAGCTACAGCCTACCAAGCCTTTCTCAGAGTGACCGATGGCTCCACCACCCCCGTAGGGCAGGTCTGCCTCCCTGTCACCCTCGGCCAGCGCAACAACTATCCCACCGAGCTCATTGATTTCAACGTCGTCCACATCCATCTACTGTACAACGCCATCCTTGGGTACCTAGCATTGGCCAAGTTCATGGCGGTAACCCACCACGGCTACAACGTCCTCAAAATGCCAGGAAGCGGCGGAGTCATCATGGTCCCCTGCGAAGAAAGAGATGCGGTGTGCTCCCTGGAGCGCGCCTTCCAAGCCACAGAAACTGAAGACCCCGACAACGAAGGCACCCCGTACCCTCTGGAGGCCATCCCCAAGAAGAAGAAGCAGCTACTCCATCCCAAGCCTCAGGAGAATGGCCTCTCCAGTGGCACCACCTCAGGAATCTCGCCCACAACTGGGGCGCCTCCCTCCCTTGAATTGGAACACGTGCCCGATGTCCTCCTCACGCAAGACTCGGGGGCTCTCTTTTGGAGGGCCTCAGACCTAGCTAACTTCACGAGGGAGTCGCTCGGGCACCATGTGAAGGCGTGCTTCGCAGCACGTCTCCCTCAGGAGGGCTCTGGGCGAGGAGCGCCCGGTGTCGGTGTCAAAACCGGCGGATCTCGGGTAGGGGGTCCCGAACTATGCGTCTAGGCGGATGGTAACAAGAGACAAGGGACACAAAGTTTTACCCAGGATCGGGCCCTATTGATGGAGGTAAAACCCTACGTCCTGCTTGATTAATATTGATGATATGGGTAGTACAAGAGTAGATCTACCAAGAGATCAAGGAGGCTAAACCCTAGAAGCTAGCCTATGGTATGATTGTTATCTGTTGTCCTACGGACTAAAACCCTCCGGTTTATATAGACACCGGAGAGGGTTAGGTTTACACAGAGTCGGTTACAATGGTAGGAGATCTACATATCCGTATCGCCAAGCTTGCCTTCCACGCCAAGGAAAGTCCCTTCTGGACACGGGACAAAGTCTTCAATCTTGTATCTTCATAGTCCAGGAGTCTGGCTGAAGGTATAGTCCGGCTATCCGGACACCCCCTAATCCCGGACTCCCTCAGTAGCCCCTAAACCAGGCTTCAATGACGACAAGTCCGGCGCGCATATTGTCTTCGGCATTGCAAGGCGGGTTCCTCCTCCATATAGTTCATAGAAGATTTTGAACACTAAGGATAGAGTCCGGCTCTGCAAAATAAGTTTCCACATATTGCCATAGAGAGAATAATATTTACACAAATCTAATCTGCTGACGTATTCCATAGCATGACACCACACCACAGCCAAGTCTTTATTCGAATCATTTTTACTCCCCCACCTCAGCGCATTTTGCGAGGCGGTTTCCTTGGCACGTCTTGTCAAAGCAGAGATCGTGTCCCCTTCATTTACTGGATTCTCATCAATGCGGATGTGGGTAACTCAATCGTGCCGGTTGGCATGTCTTCTCGATTAAAGGCGAGTCCCAAATGGTTACGGGGAGGGCCCTTGGTATTCAACCTCTTATAAAGAGACCAAGGCCTTACTCCTTTCTTTCAATCTCAAACGATTTCGCCCTTCGCCTCGAGTTCCAACACCCAAGGTTCCAAATTTCGGGCGCCTCGGATCTTCAACAATGTCCGGTTCCGACCTTCGAGGCCGATGGGCGCCCTCTTCCGTTACGGAGGAGGACGTGCAAAAGCTGAGAGAGGCCAGGTTCTTGACCGGCGAAATCTCACATAGGTTGCCTGCTCAAGGGCAGGTCATTCCCACTCCCAGGCCTGGTGAGAGCGTGGTGTTCATGTCTCGCTTCCTTCGGGGGCTAGGCTTCCCAACGGATCCCTTCGTGAGGGGGCTCATGTTTTATTATGGGTTGGAATTTCATGACTTAGCTCCGGGGTCCATCCTCCACATTTCTTCTTTCATCGTCATGTGTGAAGCCTTCCTCCGTGTTAATCCTCACTTCGGACTATGGCTCAAGACCTTTAGGGTAGTGCCGAAGATGATCGAGGGGCGGCACGCTGAGTGCGGTGGCATTGTTATAAGCAAGAATGCTGATGCTCCATGGCTCGAGGGCTGTTTTCAAGAGGAGTTCGGCTTATGGCAACGAGAGTGGTTCTATATCACCGCTCCCAGGGGCACCAAGTGGGTGGCGCCACCTGCCTTTCGCTCGGGTCCCCCACCTCAGCTAGCGTCATGGGTCAATAAAGGACTTGACTGGGGGTCATCCAAGGACGTGCCCTTGTTGCACGGGCGCATCAGGGATCTCTTAGAAAGAGACCTCAGCCTGGTCAAAGTGACGCAGGTCATGCTGATCCGCCGAACCCTGCCCGGCAAACGTCGCTCCCTTCGCCTGTGGGAGTTTATTCCGGAGGGACCGCAAGCTCTCCAGCATTTCATGGGCGCAACGCCCGCGGAGATGTATAAGTTGTTCTTCGGATCACAAGCGACGTGTCCGGACTTGACCGAGGATGCAGGCCTGAGCTGCAATCGCCCGGATACCAAAGTAAGTAGCCTCGTGCCCGGACTCGCTATCCGTATATTTGTCATAAAACTTGCTTCTAAAGAATTGTTCTTTAAACAATAGTGGATAGCAAAAGCAAAGCTTATCAGGTGTCAGGCTCCCCTCCCCGAGACCACGCCGGATCCCGTGCTTGTCAGGATGTTGGAGATTGTGCCTTTGAAGGAAAGCAAGGGAGGGGACAAGGAAACTACGGCCTCCTTGAAGGAGGCTGTTCGGAGGAGAGGTATCAAAAGTTCCTCTCCTCTAGGAAAGAAGAGGACCGCCTCTGAAGACCCAGAGAACGTGGCCTCAAAACGGGGGAAGAGATCTTTGTCAGAGGGTCCTGCGCCGGGCGATACCTCGGCCGAACTATGCCCTCTAGGGGGCCAGCCCTCCACCGAGCCGTAAGTAGAGAGAGGTTTTTCTTTGAGAAGAATCCTTGTTTTATATCTGAGAAGACTAACCGAAAATTTACCTTGTAGTTCGGACCTCAGCCCTTCTCAGTAGATCTCGTCTTCGGGGGATCTTCTTCCGGAGATGATGGAGAGCGGAACGCCTCCCCCTGCCGATCCGCCTAGAGAGGCGGGCGACCCTGAGGTATCGTCGCGGAGGGTTTCTCCGAATCCGGCAGGGCCAGAAGGCATCCATATGGCCCCCAAGGCTCTCCACGTCCGTCCTCCGAAAAAGGCCATAGGACGAGCCCGACCCCGTCCGATGCACGGTCGGAGGAGCTGAAGGATCTGCTAGGGCGAACATCTATCTCAAAGGAGCATCATGCATTGATGGGCACGGTGATTGAATGGGTTTCGTCCGCGGAAAGCGGATTGCACGAGGCCGTCAGAAGTTTACTGACGGGTTTTGAGGTACGCGGAATAACGCGCCCTTTTTTAACAGTGGTGCATAAACAAGATGCGCCCTGTGCACATAGTAGCCCCTGCTACTCTGTGCGTTGTCAAAGTTATCGGCGCGCAGAGGATTATAACCCCAGGTCTAAAATGCTGTCTTCGTATGTAGGTGACGAATTGTCCGGCGTCCAGCTGGACTGATGGATTTGCCGAGCTAAAGCGGCAACTTGACGTGGCAGAGGCCGACATCGTGCTTGTTAACAAGCGGCTTGACGAGGCGCAAGGTATGTAACCCCTCCGATGGCACCTGGTAAGAGGAACTTATGCCAGTATCTTACTATATGTGTGCTTGATGCAGATGGTGTGGCTGCCATGGAGAGTCTTCGGGCGGAACTTGCCCGAGCCAAGGAGCAAGCCAGAAAAAGTGATGCTGCTGCCGAGAAGGCCCTTGAAGAGCTGAGAGCCGAACATGCTGCTCACTGCCGAAGCAAGAAAGAGATGGCCGACATGGCCGTGAAGCTAAAGAGTGCTGCTGACCATTGCAGGCTTCTGAAAAAAGAAGACCGGGTGGAACAGACGGACATGGAGAAGGCCGTTGCCGATGCCAAGGACGCTCGCTCTGCCATGAGAGCTGTGAAGGAGGAGCTGCGTCAGGACGGAGAGATCGTGGCTGGAAAGCCCTTTATGCTGCGGAGGAAGTTTTGTGATCCTAAGCATACTCCGTTGGACCGGTTGTGGAGTACGGCGGACACCTATCTGGATTTGGCAGCAAGTGCTGCTGATGCGACCGAACACTTTCGTGATCAAGAAGATCGCGAAGTGGAGAAATTCTTCTGGTCGCAGTTCCACAATCCAGAGCGTCCACTGTCAGTGGACGATCGTCTGGCCGAATGGGCCGAGCTGAATAGATTGTACGGACTCGCCATGAAGTGCGTCATGAGTCATCTGTGGCCGGAGAGATCGGAGCCGAATAGTTATTTCAGCTTGGTGCAGCAGTTCCTTGGTGTGGTGCCGCGTATTAATGCAATGAAGAGGTCAGCATGCATAGAGGGTGCGCGGATGGCTCTTGCACGTGTCAAGACATACTGGGCGGAAATGGAGACCACCATTGTTGCATCCCGAGATTCGGACAAAAGCCGAGTACCTGCCGAGCAATATTTTCAGGAAGTCCTTCAAGGCGCTCGTGTAATGGAGACGCGGTGCTTGAAGGATGCTATGTTCGAATAGCATATTTTATTGTAAAACAATATTTTGATAAATTGTAGAAGCCTTTTATACTTGTGCCTTCAAGTATTTGTAACACTTCCTGTGCGGCCGTTTTAAGATATATATATATATATATATATATATATATATATATATATATATATATATATATATATATATATATAATCTGAAAGATGGCAGTCGTCAGCTTCAGCCCCCACGCAAATAATGCGGGGGTGCTCGCAGAAGGCGCATTTTCACACTTTATCCAACGTCTTGGTCCTACAAAGGAGGTGGCAGCGCAGTGAGCTAGGCAATCGGACTATAATGCTTTATCACTTTCACTTAGCTATAGGAGCTTGACAGTGAGGCTACTTAGATAGCCCCTGGTGGCACCTGCGCTCGCCCGAATTCGGGGCGCATGTGTGCCTTGCCGTGAAACGGTCCTTCGTTAATGCGGAGGAATCCTATAGATTCCGGTGAGTCATCGAGTGGTTGACCAGTCTCACGCTATATCATGACAGTTAGTTTTCAGCTTTCTCTACTGAGGTGCTTGCCTGGCCGAACCGGGGCACAATCGCAGTAGTTCTCCTGGTGCCGCCTTAGCCGATAGAGCGGAAAGTAAGGCAGCAAAACACAGGAGCCGGGCAACCCAATAGTTGACCAAAGACATGATTCAGAGCTGATGCATATAAGGCCAAACTCGTGACGCCGAACACTCCCTAAGGTATTCGATCTTTATGAGTGCGGGCGGGACAACGCCCTTAGTTATAAGCCCCTAGTGTCCAGGTACGCACAAAATTCTGACGTGGCCACATGCCAAGACGCCAGCCTCCTCCTTGATTATACCGAAAAGCCGGAGGACGTGTATCAACAAGAGACAGTAAAAAAGGTTTACGCAGGGTCTTAATCTGAAAAGAATCCTTGGAACGGGTCCCTGCTGCATGTCTGCGCCTGTGTCTCTGTTGTGCCGTATCCTGGACGGGCGCAGCATGGTGTTCATCTATAAAAGAGAGGAACTTAGTTGAAAAAAGGTCGTGCCGAACAGAAGTTATACTAAATAAACAAAGTATAAATTGAAATGGGTAAAATTGAGCTTGATTGTCTCGTATTTTATATGCGCGGAGCCCCTAGCGCAGGGGTATACGGTTGTTAAGCCTTTATTAATTATATGTTTATGCCGGACTCGTCTAGCCATGTTCGTGGTCTTAAGGACCCGTTTGGATGTTTTGGCTGGTGAAGCCGTTTTTATTGTGGGGTTGTTAATGCAGCCGCACGATCTTCCGCGTGGGGGGTGCGTTCTTTGTTTCCCTTTAGTGAGATGATGCCTCGTGGACCGGGCATCTTAAGCGTAAGAGATGCGTAATGCGGTATTGCATTAAAGCGGGCGAAAGCTTCACGTCCCAGTAGTGCTTGATAGCTACTTGAGAATGGGGCGATGTGAAAAGTTAGCTTTTCACGACGGAAGTTATCGGGGGATCCGAACATAACTTCAAGCTGGAGAAAACCCATGCAATGGGTATCCGGACCTGTCGTTACCCCTTGAAAGGAGGTTTCGCTGTGGCGAATTTTTGTTGGGTCTATCCCCATGTGGCGGATTGTGTCCTGATATATTAGGTTTAGACCGCTACAGCCGTCCATCAGGACATTTGTAAACTGGAGTCCTCCGATTATCGGATCGAGTACCAAAGCAGTCCAGCCTGCGTTCCTGATACTTGTAGAGTAATCCAGATGATCGAAGGTGATTGGTTTTGACAACCAGTGGTGAGACTCCTTTGGGATAGGCCGTATGGCACGCACCTCTATGGGCGCCGCTTGTTTTCTTATGTGAAGTAAGTTTACTGTTTTTACTTCTTGTGGAAAATTCTTTTGTTTCCTGGTGCTCTGCTTTTGGGGTTCGTCATCGTCTTCGCTTGGTGTGTCGAGCCCCTTGTGTTCGGCGTTGAGTCTGCCGGATTGCTTAAAAACCCAGCAATCTCTATGGGTATGGTTTGCAGGCTTCCCGGGAGTACTGTGTATCTGACATATCTTATCCAAGATTTTGTTTAAGTTGGATAGCTCATCCCTATTATCATTGAGGGGCGGCTTTTTCTGATTCTGCCGCGAGCTTTTGAATCCGGCATTGACTGTCGTGCTCTTCGGACTGTTTTCCTTAGTCCGGCGCCCGTCCTTGTTGCGTCGCGGTTTTCCGTTTCCATCCCTAGTTTCGGATGTACTTGGGTCGCTGGTGCTACATCTTGCCAACCAGCTGTCCTCTCCTGCGCAAAAGCGGGTCATTGATAGAGGCAAAGGTGTCCCGTCTTTCGATGAGATGGTGGCTATCGTTTTGGAGGAAGTCGACTTTGACGATCCGACTACGAACGTGCGATGACGTCGCGCCTTAGCAACCGCTAAACCAACTCCGAGAGGTTATTGACCACGCCGGAGCAAGATCAACCTGACCACGAAGGTCTGTTTCCCGCAGGCAAACAAAGAACAAGCAAGAAACTAAGATTGCAATCTGGATATTGCGAATATAAGAGGAAAGCTTTATTGATCAAGGTGGGGTTCTGTGACGCCTTGGTCTGGTCGTTGAACACAAACGAAGTACGCGAAGTTGCAGCTATGGCGAACTTTTAATCTAACAAAACCCAAAGTCTAAACGATGCCCTAGGGGCTGTATATATGGAGGAAGAGGGGGGGGGGATTTCGTGGCCCTTGGAGGAGGGGTCCGAAACCCACCCTAACTCTTGTTTCCCCACACATACGGACTCTAAAAACAGCCTATATTGAAGTATTTCGAAATTACATGGGCCTGGCCCAAGAAGAAGGTGACGCAACACCTAGAATAGCCTCTGGACGAAAATTATTGTCAGGACCCCGATCCTAAGCCACATCGATCTAGCATGTAACACATCATATCACTTTGCGGCCTCACGAACGGTACTCCCACGGGTGCCACCTTACCTGGCCCGGGACCGTTTGCATCTTTTGGCTCACGTATATGATAGTGTCGCTAGCATCCATATGACAGAGAACCCGGGCCGACATGGCTAGTCGTGAACCCAAAGCGGCGCTAACCTATGAGGACAGGCATACATGAATCACATCGAGCATGTTGGTCATCAACGTGTGAATCCGGGCTGTAGCACTGGGCTAACAGGACTCCGGTAACCCGGGCTGTAGCAGGCTAGGCAGGACTCCGGAAGTCACCGCGTGACATTTCCCCGAAGGGACAGACACAGGAACGAAGTGAATCACATGCCGGCCAGTCAAGCGTTCCGAGCAGTAGTGCTGGGCTAGCAGGACTCCGGTGAACCGGGTTGTAGCGGACTACTATCGCTCAGAAGCACTAGACTACATTTCCCCATATGATAGGCTGCCATGGATAAACAACTAGATAGTTGGATCCCACACATACCAAGCATTTCAATCATACACACAATATGCTCGATATGTGCAAATACAACATGGCATCACAACAAGACTCTACGACTCAAAGTATTTATTCATTAGGCTCCGAGGAGCGAGATATTACAATCATGGGTCTCATGACCCAACATTCAGAGAATACAAGTCAAACACATGCGGAAGCTTAACATGTCTGAGTACAGACATCTACAAATGAAAAAGGCTAAGAAGCCTGACTATCTACCAGATCCTGCCGAGGGCACAAGATCGTAGCTGAGGTATCAAGCTAAATGTCGAAGTCCAAGCGGTACTACTAGCGAGACTGACATCTCTCTGCAAAACATAAAATAGGCAAACGTGAGTACAAATGTACTCAGCAAGGCTTACATCAGAACTAACTACATATGCATCAGTTTCAATAAAGGGGGTGGTGGAGTTTGACTGCAGCAAGCCAGCTTTGACTCAGTGGCTATCCTGAACTACGACTGCAAGTAACTCTTTTGAGGTGGCGCACACGAGTCCACATATTCACCATATCAATACACCACTATGGATCCACTTCCGTCTCCCTACGAGAAGGCCATCCATAGCACTCACGCTTATCTTGCGAGTTTTAGAGTATCCACTTTCACTTGTCTATGAACTGATATAGGCAACCCAGAAGTCCATTACCGCGGACACGGCTATTCGAATAGATGATGTTAACCCTGCAGGGGTGTACTTCTTCATACATGTTTCCACCACTTAGCGTCTGCACATGACATGTGCTCGGCAGACTTCAAGCGAAAGCTGACGTGGGTGTAGACCACGACCTACCTAAACACTCAAGTCTCTAGTCCAGGTTTATCGCCTATTCGGGTTCCATCCGCAGGGAGTCCGGCCGAGGTTTCCACTAACGGCCCCGAACGATGTGTGCAGGGTTCCCGAGACACCAAACGGGCGAATTGGTACACCGGGCCACGTGCCTACCGCAACACAGGCCACCCCTATGGTCAGCGCTGCGTGCGGCCCCCAGCATGCTACAAACACCACAAACTACTTGCAACTCCTGGACAGAGGACAAGGGTGATTAAGAAGTCGAGCGGGTTCATATTTCAGGGCCCAATGCATGGTAGTAACTGTTTCATGGATCACAAACACAGAACTCAGTTCCTGAGGACGGCTTCAATGAGACAACCCACCATGTACTCCTACATGGCCTCTCACCGCTACCTTTACCAAATCGTGTTCACACACTTAGCTCACACACAGTAGGACATGTTCATCACCATTCCAATTCATCCCCGATGAATCAGACCTGACTCAACTCTAAGCAATAGCAGGCATGACAAACAAGCATGAATGAGTAGGCACATCCGGGCTCAAACAACTCCTACTCATGCTAGTGGGTTTCATCTATTTACTGTGGCAATGACAGGTCATGCAAAGGATAAAGGGGTTCAGCTACCGCAGCAAGTAACAGATGAATCGTTGTTGTCCTAATGAAGTAAAAGAGAGCAGGAGCGAGAGAGTGGGATTGTATCAGAATGAACAAGGGGGTTTTGCTTGCCTGGCACTTCTGAAGATAATATAGCTCTTCATCGGTGTCATCGAACACGTCGTCGGAACCACGTCTATCGAGAGGGGACAAATACCGGCAAACAATAGGAACACAATCAATGCAATGCAACAATTATGATGCATGATAATGTCATGGCAATATGATGTTGATTGAGCTAATGCAACTAGCAACCATATTAAATGAAGTTGGTTTGAACCAAGGGTTCAAATTCAAACTCCATATGTGCTTATTTAAATGTCATTTATAGAAATTGCCCTGTACAGCAAACCTAGGTTGTTCAAACATGCATGATAATGCCATAAACAGATTCCTTGAATTTTCCTGATAATTTTTCATATATAACTTGTTTGATTTGGAGTTACGGTTGAATTACTATGAATTTTTGAAGTTTGCAGCATTTTATGGAATTTCCTATATAAAAATAAATCCAGAAAATGCTTTACTGCGTCAGCATGACGTCACTGTGATGTCAGCGGTCAACGGGCGCGGTCCAGGTCAAATCTGACCTGTGGGTCCCATGTGTCAGTGTAATTAGTTTAACTAAAACAATTAATACTAATCTTAATTAATTAGCAGGGCCGGGCCCCACCTGTCATTGAGCCAGAGGGGTCAACTGGGCCCAGCCGGAGTCAACTTGGTCAGCGGGGTCAACCCCAGGCCGGCAGGGTCAAACCCACCGGCGACTCGACGCCGGCGACGACAGGCGCGGCGGAGGGCTTCGGAAAATGCCCACAGGCGATGGTTTTGAGCGTGGAGAGGCTCTACGAAGAGCTGCTGCTCGCGCGCAGCTAACAGAGCAGACAGCAGGAGCTGGGGTGGCCGGAGATGACCGCGGCGAGGTCATCCGCGGTGGCCGGAGTTCGGACACGCGCGGGTTCAGTGTTCTGGTGCACGGCAGGACCATCTGGTGGTCGGGGCCGTCTCCTAGGAGCAACCCGAGCACGATTACATGCTCAGGTTCAAGCTATGGCGCCTGTAGCCGCGACGGCGCCATGGCCGGCGGCGAGGTGGTCTCGGCTCCGGTGAAATCGACGGCTACACGGTGCATTCGATGCGGGGAGGAGGGGGGTTAGGGGCAGGAGCTCACAGCGGTTGCAACGGGGGCATCGGCGAGCTCGGGGAGGGGCTGGTGACGACGGGAGGTCGCTGGCGATCTCGGCGGCCGAAGGTGGAAGACGAGGCCGGGGAGGTCGCTTCAGGGCTTCCGGCGATGCATGGTTCGTCGAGGAAGTCGAGGACGTCGAGGCGGATCCTTTGTACACAGCGGTGAGGCGGGGTAGTGGCAGTGGCTGCGGCAACACCGAGCGGCAGCGACGACGGGTTCGGTGGTGCTGCGAGGAGGGAGCTAGAGAAGAGGGAGAGAGCTCCAGAGTGAAGGGAGAGGCAGAGGGGGTCGAGGCCGTTCCTGTGGCGCGGAGACAGCGCGAGGGGAAAGCAGGAGGTGGAAGCAGGAGGTGGAGCTCGGCGCGCACGCGTCGACACGCCTCTGCCTACTGGCAGAGGTTGAAGACGGTGGCGGCTGCGGTGGGCTGGGCCGCACAGTGCTGGACCAGCACAGGAGCTGGGCCGGCTCTGGTGGGCTTTGCCAGGTAAGTTCCTTTCTCTCTCTCCTTTTTCTATTTATTTCAGTTTTCTATTATTCTGTAAATTTGAGGGCTTTATTAAAAATACCTAAGCACTTTCAAAAGTCATGAGACTGCTTGTGGCCACTGTTTGGATTATTTCCAATAACCAGCAATTCAGTTCATGAATATTTGGACATTTAAAATAATATATAAAATTTAAATGCCCAAATGCAAATAAGGTATGATTTAATTCAGTGACCAATTATGTCATGGAAAAATGTGCAACACTTCTGGTTATGGTTTTAGCATTTTCCAGAAATGATGAACATTTTTAAAAGCCATTTGGATTACTGAATATATTTTAGGTGAACCTAGTTGAATTTCATTTGGTGCTAGGGTGTCAACAATCGCCATTTCAAGTTTAAATGGAATTTAATCATGATGCAATGACAAGCAAGGCCAAAGCTAGGGCTGTGACAACTCACCCCCACTAAACAAGAATCTCGTCCCGAGATTCAGGACATGGAGTAAGAAGACAGAGGGGACACAAACTAGCACGGTCTTCACGATCCAGGTTGCACTTCAAGAAAGTTGATTCTATTATGATCTTGATCTTGACATCTTTGCCTTCGAGACCTTCATCCAGTTATGACAATGGAAGAGAGGAAACTCTATAGGATTTGATCTTCACAAAATCGAGCGAGTCATGACCAACTCATGGAATGAGATGTTGGAGCATCTCTTGAGCCGAGACACAACACATACATCCAAGTGATGGAGGGGATTAGAAGACGAGGGTTTCAATTTGGCAGGCAACAAAACCACGCTTGAGTAAGATGGCACATAGGTTTCAAAGTAGCGAGGAGTGAATTGCCATGATTCCATAACGGGGCACCTCAGGGAAGGTGACTCGAAGAACTATTCCCTTAAGTGGCAAAAAGAATTACTTTTGATACAAGATCATTGAAATTCTTTATTCCAGCCTAAGGCAATCACAACGATCCTTTGAAATAGCTCGAAGAAATGGCATACTCAGACTAGGATGGACAATGTGGACTACCTTGTTAAGGACAATGCAATGGATGACTTTTGCTTATCACCGGAAATGGATGGGACCATGACAGGACCACTTTTGAAAATGATCCTAAACAGAAATTGCTGAGGTGCAAGCTGGGAACAAAATGCAAATGATGGGAATGATTCTGGTAACTGGAAATAACTCAACGAGGGTGATTCCACCGTTTGAATGGTTATAGCTTAATCGAGGAACCCAAGAGCACAAGAATCCCTAGGAAGCAACTTCTATAATAAGTCGCGCGAGATCCTCATGGAGAAGATGGTTAAATAGTTTAATCAAGATACTACAATGATAGATCTTCCGGCTAGGTGTGTCGGCCAGACATCAACCTTGTCGGGACCTACATAATAGATCTTGGAAAACTTCCAACCATCATATCTGCCTGAGATTCAGATCTGGTTGGTAACAGAATATTTCAGACAGCCTGTCTGGAAAAGAAATTTTGCAACACACATCAATGAGATGACGTTGCGAGATTCTCGGGAAATGAACTACGATAGCAAGCTCCAAAACATGAGCTGGTTCTGCTACAAACCTGTGAACATGCTGCCCAAGACAAGCATGACCACATGGTAGTCTTACAATGAAACACTACTGAGTTCAGATTGGGAACCATCATCGAGGATAACGAAGTCCTAACATAAGTCATGACTAGTTGTTATGAAGGAACTCCTTCTCCTTGAACAAATCAATCAGTGCCTTGATGTGCTAGGAACACATATGGAGTGGAGGTAATTAATCTACCAAACCATAGAATACTTCGCACGTATGCATGACTGATTTGGGATGATTCCAAGGAATACAAAACAAACCTTTCTCAAACTCACGGCGGCAACTTGCACCAAGTGCACATGAATTCGAGCAAGTCACTTCTTCCATCCAAGCATAAGCTTCATGAGCGTAACATGAAGGCATTGCTTACAAAGTTTTCAACACTAGGTTGATGTTCAACATGAATCATGGGGGAGACAAAATGCTGCTGATGGGCTCAACAACAACTCATCGGAAATACCATATCACTGGACTTCCACCATCATGTCAACACGGTGATAGCATTGGTCAGACCAAAGATGTAATGGTGTATGCTCGAGGGATCAACCACGAGTAAGACAACATTACGAACATCGTTGGTTCTGATTTGATTTGATGATAGCCCATACTCAAATCAAAGATTGGGTAAGACAATAGGTTCAACAACTGACCACGAGGATCAATCGAGGAAGATATCATCTTTCTTCAACACACACACACAAGATATCCCTTAACATGAACTAAGTCAGATAAGCTTTTATCTTCCAACTCTCCAAGTTGTTGTTTGGCTTAACCAAGTAGCTCAGGGGTATCCAACACAGATTCTTGGAGAAGGGGTGGTTTATAGGAAAACTAACTTGATCATGAACTCAACATAGCGGTCAGGTGACAACCTGGTGATACTTCCGAGAAGATCTTTGGAAAATCACGAACCACCGATATGTTACTAAGCTCGAGATCAATCTTGCTTTTCAGGGCAAGACGATATGATCAAATAAGGAAGGATTGACACTATCCTAACTCATCGATCGAAGGGTGCACCAACAAAAATGGACTAGGTAGCACGGTCAATCGTAGGATGATGATTTGATAACCAACACGCTAAGATTGAGAATAGTGTCCATTAACTACCAAGCAACGGAGTTGCTAGGAGTATTGATTTCACACGTCACGATTCATCTGTCGGCATTCCGGTTACAACAACACGGGGACCAAGGAATGAACAATGATGGCGAGAAGTATTACTGCGTCAAGAACTCATAAGAGGTGGTGCAATTCTCATGACTCTCTTGACATAAAGATGGTAACACTCCAAGGTAGAGCAGAGCAGAAGCTCGATTGGCATTTTGATCTGCGGGATACAATTACTTTGACCCAATCCTAGAAATGGATAAGGTACTGGAGTTTGTTTCTCCTAGTCATTCTGAACTAGAATGGCTTGACGGACCACAAGAATAATAGGCATCGATGAACACGAATGCACAACTATTCCTGACTATCAATTGATAGACTAGGGTCGGAATACAACTGAGGAGGGTCAACTCAAGGAACATATAACTTTCTGAGTTGTGGATTCATGGGTTAGTATGTCAAAGAAAGCTCAACATAATTCTTCCGGATAACCCATGCAGAAAGGTAGAACTGGCAGAATCACAACATAGAATCGAGAACTCATCTTGAGCACTCTAGTTGTGATCTTTTGGTTCAGAAGAAATTCTGCCATATTGGTTCATGGTATTTGGAAGAAGGAAATACAACGGACCTCGAGGACTATCACAAGGGTTACTAAATTCCTAAAGGAACTAGCAAACACTAACAACATGAGGTAAGTAGAGTGAATCTCGGTTCAAGAACCCACGAATAGAATACCTACTACTAAGTGGCATCACGGGATGCTTTCGAGAATGGTGGCCAGAATCATCACACTGGGAACACATAGCATTGCTAGATTACTAGATGACTCCCTCAGACACCTAGGGTCATAATAATAGCTCCAACATATATGTCAAGGCATCGGAGTACCTCAACAGACCGATTAGTGTGCTTAATCTGGCCAAAAGGACATCGGGAATGGAAGGAAAGGATTTGCAAATGCATCAGACTAGTTAGAAACCTGGGATGACTCGGACAGCATAACGGTTGTAAATGCTCAAAATGATTTGAGACATCCTACAAAATGGTGGCATAGCCACTCAACATCACAATATCAATGTTCTGAGATCAACTAAGAACACATGGAAGTAGTAGGAACCGAACTGAGGCTTGAACTCAACAATCCTAGGCAACTATGGTTTAGTAACACGTCATCCTGAGAGATAGAAGAGAAGCCTAGTTCTTAACCCCCGTAGAAGAGAAGAGGTTGACTCAGATCAGAAGGCCATGAGGTATAAGGAGTAAAAAGAGCCTTACGTTCCCTTCCACAATCAATTCCCTGATATAACTAGAGCATTTCTAGACTCAACTTCGACCAATTTGGCTTGGTAATCCTACAGGCAGTCAGGCTCTAATACCAACGCTGTCAGGACCCCGATCCTAAGCCACATCGATCTAGCATGTAACACATCATATCACTTTGCGGCCTCACGCACGGTACTCCCACGGGTGCCACCTTACCTGGCCCGGGACCGTTTGCGTCTTTTGGCTCACGTATATGATAGTGTCGCTAGCATCCATATGACAGAGAACCCGGGCCGACATGGCTAGTCGTGAACCCAAAGCGGCGCTAACCTATGAGGACAGGCATACATGAATCACATCGAGCATGTCGGTCATCAACGTGTGAATCCGGGCTGTAGCACTGGGCTAACAGGACTCCGGTAACCCGGGCTGTAGCAGGCTAGGCAGGACTCCGGAAGTCACCGCGTGACATTTCCCCGAAGGGACAGACACAGGAACGAAGTGAATCACATGCCGGCCAGTCAAGCGTTCCGAGCAGTAGTGCTGGGCTAGCAGGACTCCGGTGAACCGGGCTGTAGCGGACTACTATCGCTCAGAAGCACTAGACTACATTTCCCCATATGATAGGCTGCCATGGATAAACAACTAGATAGTCGGATCCCACACATACCAAGCATTTCAATCATACACACAATATGCTCGATATGTGCAAATACAACATGGCATCACAACAAGACTCTACGACTCAAAGTATTTATTCATTAGGCTCCGAGGAGCGAGATATTACAATCATGGGTCTCATGACCCAACATTCAGAGAATAGAAGTCAAACACATGCGGAAGCTTAACATGTCTGAGTACAGACATCTACAAATGAAAAAGGCTGAGAAGCCTGACTATCTACCAGATCCTGCCGAGGGCACAAGATCGTAGCTGAGGTATCAAGCTAAACGTCGAAGTCCAAGCGGTACTACTAGCGAGACTGACATCTCTCTGCAAAACATAAAATAGGCAAACGTGAGTACAAATGTACTCAGCAAGGCTTACATCAGAACTAACTACATATGCATCAGTTTCAATAAAGGGGGTGGTGGAGTTTGACTGCAGCAAGCCAGCTTTGACTCAGTGGCTATCCTGAACTACGACTGCAAGTAACTCTTTTGAGGTGGCGCACACGAGTCCACATATTCACCATATCAATACACCACTATGGATCCACTTCCGTCTCCCTACGAGAAGGCCATCCATAGCACTCACGCTTATCTTGCGAGTTTTAGAGTATCCACTTTCACTTGTCTATGAACTGATATAGGCAACCCAGAAGTCCATTACCGCGGACACGGCTATTCGAATAGATGATGTTAACCCTGCAGGGGTGTACTTCTTCATACATGTTTCCACCACTTAGCGTCTGCACACGACATGTGCTCGGCAGACTTCAAGCGAAAGCCGATGTGGGTGTAGACTACGACCTACCTAAACACTCAAGTCTCTAGTCCAGGTTTATCGCCTATTCGGGTTCCATCCGCAGGGAGTCCGGCCGAGGTTTCCACTAACGGCCCCGAACGATGTGTGCAGGGTTCCCGAGACACCAAACGGGCGAATCGGTACACCGGGCCACGTGCCTACCGCAACACAGCACACCCCTATGGTCAGCGCTGCGTGCGGCCCCCAGCATGCTACAAACACCAGAAACTACTTGCAACTCCTGGACAGAGGACAAGGGTGATTAAGAAGTCGAGCGGGGTCATATTTCAGGGCCCAATGCATGGTAGTAACTGTTTCATGGATCACAAACACAGAACTCAGTTCCTGAGGACGGCTT
Organism: Aegilops umbellulata; assembly: GCA_032464435.1. Lineage (NCBI taxonomy): Eukaryota > Viridiplantae > Streptophyta > Magnoliopsida > Poales > Poaceae > Aegilops > Aegilops umbellulata. Next base: position 205,088,542 of record CP136055.1, read on the forward strand.
CAATGAGACAACCCACCATGTACTCCTACATGGCCTCTCACCGCTACCTTTACCAAATCGTGTTCACACACTTAGCTCACACACAGTAGGACATGTTCATCACCATTCTAATTCATCCCCGATGAATCAGACCTGACTCAACTCTAAGCAATAGCAGGCATGACAAACAAGCATGAATGAGTAGGCACATCAGGGCTCAAACAACTCCTACTCATGCTAGTGGGTTTCATCTATTTACTGTGGCAATGACAGGTCATGCAAAGGATAAAGGGGTTCAGCTACCGTAGCAAGTAACAGATGAATCGTTGTTGTCCTAATGCAGTAAAAGAGAGCAGGAGCGAGAGAGTGGGATTGTATCGGAATGAACAAGGGGGTTTTGCTTGCCTGGCACTTCTGAAGATAATATAGCTCTTCATCGGTGTCATCGAACACGTCGTCGGAACCACGTCTATCGAGAGGGGACAAATACCAGCAAACAATAGGAACACAATCAATGCAATGCAACAATTATGATGCATGATAATGTCATGGCAATATGATGTTGATTGAGCTAATGCAACTAGCAACCATATTAAATGAAGTTGGTTTGAACCAAGGGTTCAAATTCAAACTCCATATGTGCTTATTTAAATGTCATTTGTACAAATTGCCCTGTACAGCAACCCTAGGTTGTTCAAACATGCATGATAATGCCATAAACAGATTCCTTGAATTTTCCTGATAATTTTTCATATATAACTTGTTTGATTTGGAGTTACGGTTGAATTACTATGAATTTTTGAAGTTTGCAGCATTTTCTGGAATTTCCTATATAAAAATAAATCCAGAAAATGCTTTGCTGCGTCAGCATGACGTCACTGTGATGTCAGCGGTCAACGGGCGCGGTCCAGGTCAAATCTGACCTGTGGGTCCGCGCGTGTCAGTGTAATTAGTTTAACTAAAACAGTTAATACTAATCTTAATTAATTAGCAGGGCCGGGCCCCACCTGTCATTGAGCCAGAGGGGTCAACTGGGCCCAGCCAGAGTCAACTTGGTCAGCGGGGTCAACCCCAGGCCGGCGGGGTCAAACCCACCGGCGACTCGACGCCGGCGACGACAGGCGCGGTGGAGGGCTTCGGAAAATGCCCACAGGCGATGGTTTTGGGCGTGCAGAGGCTCTACGAAGAGCTGCTGCTCGCGCGCAGCTAACAGAGCAGACAGCAGGAGCTGGGGTGGCCGGAGATGACCGCGGCGAGGTCATCCGCGGCGGCCGGAGTTCGGACACACGCGGGTTCAGTGTTCTGGTGCACGGCAGGACCATCTGGTGGTCGGGGCCGTCTCCTAGGAGCAACCCGAGCACGATTACATGCTCAAGTTCAAGCTACGACGCCTGTAGCCGTGACGGCGCCATGGCCGGCGGCGAGGTGGTCTCGGCTCCGGTGAAATCGACGGCTACACGGTGCAATCGATGCGGGGAGGAGGGGGGTTAGGGGCAGGAGCTCACAGCGGTTGCAACGGGGGCATCGGCGAGCTCGGGGAGGGGCTGGTGACGACGGGAGGTCGCCGGCGATCTCGCCGGCCGAAGGTGGAAGACGAGTCCGGGGACGTCGCTTCAGGGCTTCCGGCGATGCACGGTTCGTCGAGGAAGTCGAGGACGTCGAGGCGGATCCTTTGGACACAGCGGTGAGGCGGGGTAGTGGCAGTGGCTGCGGCAACATCGAGCGGCAGGGACGACGGGTTCAGTGGTGCTGCGAGGAGGGAGCTAGAGAAGAGGGAGAGAGCTCCAGAGTGAAGGGAGAGGCAGAGGGGGTCGAGGCCGTTCCTGTGGCGCGGAGACAGCGCGAGGGGAAAGCAGGAGGTGGAAGCAGGAGGTGGAGCTCGGCGCGCACGCGTCGACACGCCTCTGCCTACTGGCAGAGGTTGAAGACGGTGGCGGCTGCGGTGGGCTGGGCCGGCACAGGAGCTGGGCCGGCTCTGGTGGGCTTTGCCAGGTAAGTTCCTTTCTCTCTCTCCTTTTTCTATTTATTTCAGTTTTCTATTATTCTGTAAATTTGAGGGCTTTATTAAAAATACCTAAGCACTTTCAAAAGTCATGAGACTGCTTGTGGCCACTGTTTGGATTATTTCCAATAACCAGCAATTCAGTTCATGAATATTTCGACATTTAAAATAATATATAAAATTTAAATGCCCAAATGCAAATAAGGTATGATTTAATTCAGTGACCAATTATGTCATGGAAAAATGTGCAACACTTCTGGTTATGGTTTTAGCATTTTCCAGAAATGATGAACATTTTTAAAAGCCATTTGGATTACTGAATATATTTTAGGTGAACCTAGTTGAATTTCATTTGGTGCTAGGGTGTCAACAATCCCCATTTCAAGTTTAAATGGAATTTAATCATGATGCAATGACAAGCAAGGCCAAAGCTAGGGCTGTGACAATTATGAAGTGGCATCTTGTATATTTCGTCCAAGGCTTCATGCACTCATTATGGTGGCTTCAAAGTCCTGAAATCATCACTTGAAACTCTGTTCTTATCTCCCTTGCGCATGCCATCAACTCCATGCTTGTTCTTGCTCCAATGATCATCCTTCTCCAAGCTAGGCCCTTCATTTGTAAGCAAAACAAACGTATCCAATTTAGGCAGCATCATATTCTCATGAACATTAGAATCATTACCAAGAAACGAAAGTACCTAATAATTCAATTGGCGTGCGCGAGCTCTAGTAATTGGTCCAGTATGTATAGCAGCAGGGGCTGTGGGTGTAACGATGGTATTGATGTCCTCATCATCCTCCCCTTCTTGAAATGAAGTCGTCCTTGACAGAAGCTCATCTTCCTCACCCAAATAAGGCTTCAAATCTGCAATGTTAAAAGTGGGATTATCCCCAAAATCTGCAGGCAACTCAAGTTTATATGCATTATCATTTATTTTCTCTAACACCTTAAAAGGACCATCATCACGTGGCCTTAGCTTTGATTTGTGCAAATTGGGAAATCTATCCTTACGCAAATGTAACCAAACAAGATCTCCAGGTGCAAACACAACATGTTTTCGACCCTTATCTCCAGCAAGTTTATATTTAGCATTCATACACTAAATGTTTTCCTTAGTTAACTCATGCATTTCTAAAATCAATTCAGCACGTTCTTTAGCATCAAAATTAACCTTCTCCGAAGATGGAAGAGGCAATAAATCAATAGGTGCACGAGGTAGGAAACCATACATAATTTCAAAAGGGCACATCTTAGTAGTAGAATACAATGAACGATTATAAGCAAATTCAATATGAGGAAAGCATTCTTCCCACATTTTCTTATTATTCTTCAAATCAGCCCTAAGCATAGTAGACAATGTTCTATTGACTACTTCAGTTTGTCCATCAGTTTGGGGGTGACAAGTAGTACTAAAAAGCAGTTTAGTCCCCAACTTAGCCCATAAACATCTCCAAAAGTGGCTAAGAAATTTAGTATCACGATCTGAAACAATAGTATTTGGCACACCATGCAAGCGAATAATTTCACGAAAGAACAAATCAGCAACATTAACAGCATCATCGCTTTTATGACATGGTATAAAGTGTGCCATTTTTGAGAATCTATCCACGACAACAAACATGCTATCCCTCCCCTTCTTTGTTCGAGGTAAACCTAAAACAAAGTCCATAGATATATCCTCCCAAGGAACACTAGGCACAAGCAAAGGCATATATAAACCATGAGGATTGAGTCGTGACTTAGCTTTTGACATGTAGTGCAGCGAGCAACAAAACACTCAACATCCCGTCTCATCTTTGGCCAAAAGAAATGTGTAGCAAGTACGTCCTCCGTCTTCTTCATGCAAAGTGTCCCATTAATCCTCCTCCATGCGCCTCCTGCAACAACAAAAGACGAATAGAGCTAGCAGGAATGCATAGCTTGTTAGCGCGGAACACAAAACCATCATTAACAATGAACTTGTTCCATGTTCTTCCTTCTTTACAATTCTGCATTACTTCTTTAAAATCAGCATCATGCACATATTGATCTTTGATGGTCTCCAAACCAAATATTTTGAAGTCAAGTTGTGAAAGCATAGTATAGCGATGAGACAAAGCATCAGCAATAACATTTTCTTTACCCTTCTTGTGTTTGATGACATAAGGGAAAGTCTCAATGAATTCAACCCATTTAGCATGTCTACGATTTAGTTTAGCTTGACTTTTAGTATGTTTCAAAGATTCATGATCAGAATGTATAACAAATTCTTTGGGCCATAAATAATGTTGCCATGTCTCTAAAGTCTGAACAAGAGCATATAATTCTTTATCATAAGTAGAATAGTTCAGACTAGGCCCACTCAATTTTTCAGAAAAGTATGCAACAAGTTTGCCATCTTGTAATAACACACCTCCTAATCCAATTCCACTAGCATCACATTCAAGCTCAAAAGTCTTATTAAAGTCAGGAAGTTGAAGTAAAGGAGCATGTGTCAACTTATCTTTCAATACCGCGAAGGCTTCTTCCTGTGTGGTACCCCAAACAAAAGGCACATACTTCCTTGTAAGCTCATTGAGAGGTGCAACAATGGTGCTAAAATCTCTCACAAAACGCCAATAGAAACCAGCGAGTCCAAGAAAACTCCTCACTTGTGTGACCATTTTGGGCTGCGTCCAACTCTCAATAGCTTCAATCTTGGCTTTATCAACTTCAATTCCCTGTGGAGTAACAACATAGCCAAGAAAAGACACTCGGTCGGTGCAAAAGGTGCACTTCCCAAGGTTACCAAGCAAACGTGCATCGCGTAGAGCATTAAAAACAGAACGTAACTGTTCCAAATGTTCTTCCAAAGATTTGCTATAAATCAGTATATCATCAAAATAGACTACCACAAATCGTCCAATGAAAGCACGTAAAACTTCGTTCATTAGTATCATGAAAGTACTAGGTGCATTAGTTAACCCAAAAGGCAAGACTAACCACTCATATAAACCAAACTTAGGTTTAAATGCTGTTTTCCATTCATCTCCCAATTTCATACGAATTTGATGGTATCCACTACGCAAATCAACTTTGGAGAATATTGTAGAGCCACTCAATTCATCAAGCATATCATCTAGCCTAGGAATAGGATGATGATAACGAATGGTAATATTATTAATGCCTCTACAATCAACACACATACGCGACGCACCATCCTTTTTCGGCAGTAGAATAATAGGAACAGCACAAGGACTAAGGGATTCGCGAATATAACCTTTGTCGAGCAGCTCCTGTACTTGACGCATAGTCTCCTTTGTCTCCTCTGGATTGGTACGGTATGATGCACGGTTGGGTAGCGATGCACCGGGAATTAAGTCAATTTGATGCAATCCCTCGAATAGGTGGTAATCCCGGTGGCACGTCTTGTGGGAAGACGTCAGCGAACTCCTGCAAAATGTTAGTGACAGCAGGGGGCAAAGAGGAAGGCACGTCCTCAAATGAAAATAATGCCTCTTTGCACACAAAAGCATAGCAAACAGATTTGCTAAAAACTAGCTCATCAATATCAGATTTGGTGGCAAGTAAACATGCACTTTTCAATTTAATTTCAGAAGCAACACTAGATGGTTTACTATTAGGCTTCATTTGTTGCTCAAATTCTTTTGCCACAATCTGATTTTCACTCTTATTTTTCTCCTGTTTTGCTTTATTAGCTCTATGAATATCATCCTTCAAAATGGAATCAGGAGTCATAGGAAGCAAAGTAATATTTGTATCCTTATGAACAAGATTATACTGATTGTTTCTACCATGGTGTACAGAATTTTTATCAAATTGCCATGGTCTACCAAGTAATAAGGAACATGCTTGCATAGGTACCACATCGCAATCAACATAATCAGCATATGTAGAGATACTAAAATGCACCCGAACAGTACGTGTTACCTTAACCTTGCCGCTGTTCTTGAACCATTGGATGTAGTAAGGATGTGGATGTGGTCTTGTGGTGAGAGATAGCTTCTCCACCATCTCCATGCTAGCCAAGTTGTTGCAGCTCCCTCCAACTATGATGACGCTAACAGAACGTTCCTTCACAACTCCCTTTGTATGGAACAAATTATGCCTCTGATTTTGCTCAGCTTGCGTGACCTGCACACTCAAAACACGTTGAGCAACTAAACATTCATACCTGTCAGCATCTTCAGCAGGCATGTATTGCGTCTGATGATCAGAATCATCTCCACCATGTTCATCATGTGTAATAAGAGCCAAAGTCTCCTCATCATAGTCACTAGCGGACTCATACCCACCATCCTCAGTAACAATCATCACACGCTTAGATGGGCATTCTCTTGCATAATGACCTCCACCCTTGCAACGTCGGCAAATAATATCATGTGTTTGCCCTATTGATGCCATGGATGAAGAAGAGCTCTTTGCAGGCCCAGAAGGTGTGCTCTTGGCAGATAGTGGTGATTGTGCCTGCTTTATTGTATCACGGTTGGAGGTGGCAGCTGACGGAGGTGCCGGTGTAGCAGAACGTGTAGAAGTAGATGATGCACGTGGTGTCCATGATGAAGGTCGACCTGCAGAAAAGTTAGTTCGCGCCAATGCCTGTCGATCCTGCACTTCACGTTCAGCTTTACAAGCAAGATGGAATAAACGAGTAATATTATTATAATCCTTATAGTCTAGAATGGTCTGAATCTCTCTATTTAATCCACCCACAAAACGTGCAAGCATAGCTTCATTCTCCTCAACAATACCACATCTAATCAAGCCAGTTTGTAATTCCTGATAATATTCTTCTACCAAATTTTTCCCTTGTCTTAAGCGCTGCAATTTTTGAAGTAATTCATGTTCATAATATGGTGGAACCCAACGAGTACGCATAGCAGTTTTCAAAGCAGCCCAAGTAGCTGGAACAATATATAATCTACAATGTTCAGACCACCAAACACATGCAAAGCTAGTGAAAGCACAAGAAGCAGCAGGAACACGTCTCTCCTCAGGATATTGTAAACAAGTAAATCGTTGTACAGTTTCTAACTCCCAAGTAAGATATATATCAGGAACATATCTACCCTTAAATGGTGGAATATTCAATTTTAGTTTAGGTAGATGGTCATGATCTCGCACCTGAGGGGGAGCCATAACATTGCCATTATTTGCATGTGGACGACCTGGTGGTTGTGGTGCCGGTGGTTGCACGTAGCTCTGATGTTGATCAACTTCATCCTTGTAATCTCCCACATAATCATCCTCCTCCACATCAGCAGCAGGAGCCACAGACGTATCAACAGCAACACCAACAGCTTGGCCAGGCTGAAGAGGGACACGGGTCGCTCGGCGGAGGGCTGTTTCGCGATGTGGAGGTAGTCGTTGTTGCTGTCGTAGAGGTGCGTTAGGTGCAGCCGGTGGTGGTGGTGGTAGACGCGCTAGCAATTCATTAAACTTGTTATCGAGCTTTGTTTCGAATGCCTTCTCAATGCCATCTATCTTCTCCATGGCCTCTTCAAATCTATTTAGCACATCTTCCACCTGTCCACTCATCATTTGCTGAAACTTATCATGTAACGCTTTGTTTGTCATGTTCTCCCAGTCAGTCTCGTCGGCTTGTGATCCTGCCATGGTTAGCAGCAATAGAAACACACAAGAATATGATTCTACAGCCTACTAGGAAGTGGTGGTGGTGGTGTGGTGGACAGCCACAAATCCGTCAAGCAAATCTCAAATTCTTACCAGTTCTTACCCAGCAGTAGGCGGTGATCGGCAACCGTTGTAGTCAAAACTCTCAAAGCTTGGATAGAGCGATTGCCAGGGAGAGTCAAACGCACGACGTAGATGTATGTGGAGCTGGAAAGGCTTATAGTATGGTAGCAAAAAGGTCAGCAATAATCCATTCAGAGATGCAAAGTTGAATAAACGCTCAACGACGGTACTGTGCTGGTCCTAGGCTAGAACGTGCTAGAGACGCGAGCCTAGAACACTAACAAAATCACGGCGCTGCACGAAAACAAGTGAAAAGCACACTCTGGAATTTTTTTTCACTCTTTTTTTTTGCTCTCCTCTTTTTTTTGCGAAAAATCACTATAATGGCGAGTGTCTCAAAACTCTTCCCAGGTCAAACTGACAGGATGGGTACGAAATTTTTTTGACAAATATCTTTTTCGGAAATTAGGGCAGCGACGACGAAAAAGTGCGACCAAAAATCACTATGATGGCGAGTGTCTCAAAAGACTCAGAACAGCCTAAAAATAGGATAGGAAAAAATATTTTCGGTCGCTGATTTTTTTTTCGAGACCTATGCAGGCAAGGAAACACGAATCGGAATTTAGATGGATCTCGGAAACAAACCTAATATGAGAAGAGCTCAGATTGGTGGTGGATATATGGTGGTGGTTTATAGCAGCGGTGGTGGTATATGGTAGTGGTGGTGGTATATGGATACGGATTGGTGGTGGTATATGGATACGGATTGGTGGTGGTATATGGATACGGATTGGTGGTGGTATATGGATACGGATTCAGAGCGGTGGCGGATAAGCAATGGTGGTAGATGGTAAGACGATGATGATGGTGCGGCGGCGGCGTGACAACTTATGACCAGAACTTAAAACTCTAAAAGACTAGACTCTAAGACCAGCAACTTGACACGACGATGCAACCGCAAATTCAACAAAGCAAATACAGAAAAGATTATGCAAAGGCTCGGATTGGTTCGGATGGGTTGAACTAACCCTAATTTTTTTGGCTTTTTCATGGACTATAGGCATGAAGAACAGACTCGATCTAAACGACGAAAAAGTGTAAAATCTCACCGAGCAACCTGGAAATCTGATACCACTTGATAGAGGCAAAGGTGTCCCGTCTTTCGATGAGATGGTGGCTATCAATTTGGAGGAAGTCAACTTTGACGATCCGACTACGAACGTGCGATGACGTCGCGCCTTAGCAACCACTAAACCAACTCCAAGAGGTTATTGACCATGCCGGAGCAAGATCAACCTGACCATGAAGGTCTGTTTCCTGCAGGCAAACGAAGAACAAGCAAGAGACTAAGATTGCAATCTGGATATTGCGAATATAAGAGGAAAGCTTTATTGATCAAGGTGGGTTTCTGTGACGCCTTGGTCTGGTCGTTGAACACAAACGAAGTACGCGAAGTTGCAGCTATGGCGAACTTTTAATCTAAACAAAACCCAATGTCTAAACGATGCCCTAGGGGCTGTATATATGGAGGAAGAGGGGGGGGGGGGATTTCGTGGCCCTTGGAGGAGCAGTCCGAAACCCACCCTACTCTTGTTTCCCCACACATACGGACTCTAAAAACAGCCTATATTGAAGTATTACGAAATTACATGGGCCTGGCCCAAGAAGAAGGTGACGCAGCACCTACATAGCCTCTGGACGAAAATTATGAAGTGGCATCTTGTATATTCCGTCCAAGGCTTCATGCACTCATTATGGTGGCTTCAAAGTCCTGAAATCATCACTTGAAACTCTGTTCTTGTCTCCCTTGCGCATGCCATCAACTCCATTCTTGTTCTTGCTCCAATGATCATCCTTCTCCAAGCTAGGCCCTTCATTTGTAAGCAAAACAAATGTATCCAATTTAGGCAGCATCATATTCTCCTGAACATTAGAATCATTACCAAGAAACGAAAGTACCTGATAATTCAATTGGCGTGCGCGAGCTCTAGTAATTGGTCCAGTATGTATAGCAGCAGGGGCTGTGGGTGTAACAATGGTATTGATGTCCTCATCAGTCATGAGGCTTGTTAATGCGGCCATTGTTCTTGGCTTTTCTTGGCCGAGGTGTCTGGCGAGCCATTCGTCTCGGACGCTAGGCTTAAAAGCTGCTAAGGCTTCGGTGTCCGGACAGTCGACTATCTGATTCTTTTTAGTAAGAAATCTATTCCAGAATTGCCGAGCTGACTCTCCGGGCTGTTGAGTTATGTGACTAAGCTCGTCTGCATCCGGAGGGCGGACATAAGTCCCTTGAAAATTTGCTCGAAAAGCGTCCTCGAGCTCTTCCCAACTTCCAATTGTGTTTTCGGGAAGGCTTTTGAGCCAATGCCGGGCTAGCCCTTTAAGCTTGAGGGGTAAGTATTTTATGGCGTGGAGGTCATCCCCTTTGTTCATATGTATGTGGAGGATATAATCCTCGATCCAGACTGTAGGGTCTGTTGTTCCGTCATACGCCTCTGTGTTTACATTCTTGAATCCCGCTGGAAATTCATAACCCAGGACCTCATCGGTGAAACATAGGGGGTGTGCGGCACCCCTGTATTTGGGTGTGCCGTGATGTTTAGATACTATTTTTGTTGCATTGCTTACGAGAGCTTGCTTTCTTGTCCCATAAATAGATCTGGCTGGGCCATCTTTTTGATGCGAATCCTTGAGTGGATCGCGTGCCTGCTTGTGTGCGGCGCCGCTTGCCGCTCCGTGCTGGCCATGGGGTCGTCTATCCGACCGGGTGGCTTTCTTACTTTTTGACTGCGGGGCTCTAAGGCCTCCTCGTCGAATTCCGGCAGTAGCTTTTGCTTCGGATAACTTTTTCTGCGGCAACTGCCGCCATATTTGTCTGCAGTGTTAAGTACTTTGCTTCATCTGATTCTGAGTGCGTCTTCCGTAGTTTTGAGCTTCCGCTTCTGCTTTTTCAGGCTACGTGTAGTAGCAACGGGCCTTTTGTGGAGGTTCTTCTGCTCCATGAGCTTATCCGGTGTAAGGTCGTCCGGAATGCCGTTTATGCCGGGGACGGGTTGTTCGGTTTGTTTGCCCGAGTTGCCCTGTTGGGACGGTTGCTCTAAGGAATGCTCGTCGTCCGCCGGCTCAGCCTGCCGTATGGCTGGGTCTGTATGGCTGCTGTCTTTATCGAGGTGGGGCTTGGAGCGGCGTTTACGTCGCCGCTTTGATTGCTTTTCGAGAGAACGATCCCTCGTTGCATACCTGTGTTCCTCGTCGTTGCTTCCTTTAGGTGTATCCACCATGTACACATCATGAGATGAGGTGGCTGTCCAATGCCCTATAGGCGTTGGATCATGTGCGTCTCCTACATCGTCGTCCATACCGTCGATATCTTCAGAGTCGAAATTGAGCACGTCGTTTAAATTATCGCAGTGGCTACCAAATGGGTGGTGTGTGGGCTTTGAGTTTCATCATTGTCCGTATCCCAACCTTGCTGACCGTAATCCGGCCAGGGCTCTCCTGATAAAGAGAGAGACTTTAGTGACTTCAGGATATCACCAAAGGGCGAGTATTGAAAGATGTCTGCGGCGGTGAACTCCATGATCGGCGCCCAATCGCATTCGACCGGCAGGGGCGCGGAGGGCTCGGAGTCCGGAGAGGAGTCCGGCCCCTCGAAGTCACGGGCCCTACGGAGTACGGGGCTGTTGTTCGGCTCGATCGCCGTTGGGATCGCAGCCCCCGAGGCGGCGTCCAACCACTCATCCTCGATCGGCGTAGTTGGTTCCGTATCGAGGGTCGAACCGATGCGTGTGCGGCCTCCAGGGCATAGTTCGGCAGCAGAGCTAGATCATGCCCATCGTTATAGTGCGGCGCGCTTGGATGTGGCTCGAATCCGTCGAAGATCAAGTCCCCGCGGACGTCAGCCTTGTAGTTTAAACTTCCAAATCTGACCTGATGGCTAGGGGCATAGCTTTCGATCTGCTCTAGATGGCCAAGCGAATTGGCCCGCAGTGTGAAGCCGCTGAAGACGAAGATTCGTCCGGGGAGAAAAGTCTCACCCTGGACTGCATCGCTATTGATGATCGGAGGAGCCATCGGGCCTAAAAGCGACGACACAGAGGAACTCTCAATTAAAGCACCAATGTCGGTGTCAAAACCGGCGGATCTCGGGTAGGGGGTCCCGAACTGTGCGTCTAAGCGGATGGTAATTGGAGACAAGGGACACGACGTTTTACCCAGGTTCGGGCCCTCTTGATGGAGGTAAGACCCTACGTCCTGCTTGATTAATATTGATGATATGGGTAGTACAAGAGTAGATCTACCATGAGATCAAGGAGGCTAAACCCTAGAAGCTAGCCTATGGTATGATTGTTATCTGTTGTCCTACGGACTAAAACCCTTCGGTTTATATAGACACCGGAGAGGGTTAGGGTTACACAGAGTCGGTTACAATGGTAGGAGATCTACATATCCGTATCGCCAAGCTTGCCTTCCACGCCAAGGAAAGTCCCTTACGGACACGGGACGAAGTCTTCAATCTTGTATCTTCATAGTGCAGGAGTCCGACTGAAGGTATAGTCCTGCTATCCGGACACCCCCTAATCCAGGACTCCCTCACCCGGTGCTTAGGAGTTCCTTATCTAGGCGACCCAAGAGCTTCAAGAGGCAAGGAACATACGCGGCGACCGCCACCCATCACCCGGCGTAGCTCCCCATCCTAGCAAGGACGGCGGGCTGCGCGTCTGCATCGACATTCCACGGCTCAACAGGGCCACATCTCAGGAGCGCTTCTGGCTTTCGCGCGTTGGCCGGTGCGAGGGTCCACCTCACAGCTATGTTCGCATGCTGCCTGCCGAATGCGGCTGTCATCTACCAGCGTCATCTACGGAGCATCCTGGCGTCTCAAGAGGCCAGGAACCACACAGTCTGGGCGGAGATGGTGACGGTCCTCGAGGAACCACCCAAGCACAGAGAGCCTCCTGAGGCTCAGGGCCTGGTGGCTCATGAGGAGCGACCCCTTCAGCGCGCACCTTCAGCTACCTCAACACTCCTTCGACAATGGTATCAGGTGACTCTTTCCAGTTCATTTAGTTGGGGGCGCCCCTCGGGAAGCATTATCCCCAAGTCGCACGGGTCCGCCCCTGCAATGTGTATACTTTTGCATCTTTAGCATATTTAGTTGGGGGCGCCCCTCGGGCTGCATCAGCCCCAGGCCGCTCGGGTCCGTCCCAGTGGCATGTATCATTCTTGCATCTATCCGAACTAGCTTATCTCCCTGCGTGGTTTCCCTATGACTATCACTTGTTTGATTACATCTCGTGACATCCTGTGTTGCTGACCGATCTCCTGTTTGCCCCGCGGCGAGAGCTCCACATATCGGCACGACGCTTGTGCTCGGGTCCGTCCCTGCAACGCTGATAAACCTGAGAGATCGAGCTCTGGCTCGTGGCACGCTCCACGCACGTCACCTCGTCTGATACTCAGTGCCTTCACCTTCTTGTGGAGCAGTCGACAACTGGGTAATCAACGCGATCACGGGCTATATTCCCTCTCCAACTAACTCGTAGGAATCTCCGGAGTGCTAGCTACTGGTGGCCCCGTCAGCTCATTCCTTCTCTCATGCCATCCTCTTGCGCGTGAAAGGGGGAGTGTCGGTGTCAAAACCGGCGGATCTCGGGTAGGGGGTCCCGAACTGTGCGCCTAGGCGGATGGTAACAGGAGACAAAGTACACGATGTTTTCACCCAGGTTCGGGCCCTCTCGATGGAGGTAAAACCCTACTCCTGCTTGATTAATATTGATGATATGGGTAGTACAAGAGTTGATCTACCACGAGATCAGAGAGGCTAAACCCTAGAAGCTAGCCTATGGTATGATTGTTGTTCTTGTCCTACAGACTAAACCCTCTGGTTTATATAGACATCGGAGGGGGCTAGGGTTACACAGAGTTGGTTACAAGGAAGGAGATCTACATATTCGTATTGCCAAGCTTGTCTTCCATGCCAAGGAGAGTCCCATCCGGACACGGGACGAAGTCTTCAATCTTGTATCTTCATAGTCCAACAGTCCGGCCAAAGTTTATAGTCTGACTGTCCGGATACCCCCTAATCCAGGACTCCCTCAGTATCCCCTGAACCAGGCTTCAATGACTATGAGTCCGGCGCGCAGATTGTCTTCGACATTGCAAGGCGGGTTCCTCCTCCGAACACTTCATAGAAGGTTTTGAACACGAGGACCGTGTTCGGATCTGCAAAACAAGTTCCACATACCACCGTAGAGAGAATAATATTTCAACAAATCCAATCTGTTGACATATCCTGTAATGTGACATCACACCACAGCCAAGCCCTTATGCGAATAGTTTTTTCTTTACAGCCAACCCCAGCGCGTTTCGCGAGGAGGTTTCCTTGGCACGTCTTGTCGAAGCAGAGATCGTGTCCCATTATTGCAGGATTCTCATCAATACGGACGTGGGTAACCCAACTGCGCCATCAATTACGCCGCTTGGGGGATGAGCAAGATTTACCAAGCTGATGGGGACGCATAGTTTCGTCCGCCCATATAAAGGGACAAGGACTCACCCATTTCCACCCATGCCTTCTTCCTCCTTTGCTCATCCATTCTCGCACATTTGAGCTCCAGCGCCCAAGTCCATAGTTTCTACCTCAACCCTCTCCAACCATGTCCGGAGCGGGAGGCAAGTGGATGGTCTCCTCCGTCACGGAGGGACACATCAGGAAGCTGAGGGGAGCCGGATACCTGCCCGACAATATCGCACACCGGCTCCCAGATGCGGGGCAGCTCATCCCTACCCCCAGGCCCCACGAGAGGGTAGTGTTCCTTACCCATTTCCTCCGCGGACTGGGATTCCCTCTCCACTCATTTGTCCGGGGGCTCATGTTCTACTATGGCCTGGACTTCCACGATCTGGCCCCGAACTTCATCCTCAACATCTCGGCGTTTATCGTCGTGTGCGAGGCCTTCCTCTGCATCAAGCCCCACTTCGGCCTATGGCTGAAGACCTTTAATGTTAAACCAAAAGTGGTGGGCGGCCAACAGGCGGAGTGCGGAGGCGCCATGGTGGGCAAGATGCCCAACGTCACATGGCTCGAGGGCTCCTACGTGGAGACCATAAAGGGGTGGCAATCGGGGCGGTTCTACATCACCGAGCCGCGTGACCCCAAATGGGCAGCGGCCCCCGAGTTCCGATCTGGAATCCCCACGCGGCTCACCTCCTGGAAAGAGAAGGGCCTGCCCTGGGGTAGTCCGGGAGAGCTGCCCGGACTCCAAACCTGTGTCCAAAACATGGTGAACAAGAAGCTCAAGCTTGTCAACATAGTCCAAGTCGTGGGAGTTCAACAACGGGCGTTCAACTTGTGGGAGTTCGACCCGGCCCAGCACCAAACTCTGAGCGAACTCTTCGACACAACACACGAGGACGCTTGGAAGGTGCTGTTTAAGAGTGCCGAGGTTCCCCCTCGCCTTACCGAGGATCATGGATTCAGCGCGAAGCGCCAAGCTAGCGCGGTAAGCTAGTTTATCTATTTATAGGGTATTTTTCATAGTTTAACTATGTGCGGGATCTAAGCTTCCATGCCTTTGACAGGAATGGGTGGAGATGTCGGGGCAGATTGATTGTCCAGCCCCCCTGCCCGAAGACCCTGCAGATGCTCTCCTGACGGAGATGCTTACTCCGGCTCCTTATGAGGTGCCGGAGAAAAACGTCAAGAATAAGGCTACAGGAACCCAAAGGAGTTCCCGGCACCAGGTGTTATCAGACTCATCATCCGATAACTTCAAGACGCACTCCTCCCGTGCAAACGAGGAGGAGGCAGATAAAGGTTCTTCCCTCCAGTCGAGGAAGACAAGAAGAGGAAGGCCGCCCCAACTGGGGAGGCCGGAGGGTCCAAGAAGGGAAGGACTCTCCCTCCGGATTACTCCACCACCGACAGCGAAGACGAGTGGCCACCCAGGGCCAAGCCCCTGGCGAGATCGTAAGTATTCGAACACCAGATTAACTCATGGCACTATTCAATTGCACAACTTCTTCTAACACCGGACACGGTTAGGAAGTCTGTCCCGGGCCCGTATCAACGTATCCTCGTCGAGCGGTTCTTTGGACCCGTCGGCCATGAGCAGCGGAGGATCACTTCCGACTTCCTCCACCCCTCGCCCTACGGACAACGCCGAGGTGTTGTCTCAAAGGGCACCAAGCCGAGGGGAGGTAGTCCTGGAGGCACCACAAAGCGACCCTCTGGACTGCAGGCGCAAGGGGAGCAAGGCTCCCAAGGGCTCCAAGTTTGGCCCTGGGCCGAATACCGCACCGGAACCCCCAGTGGTTCTGGACTCCGGCAGGTGGCCCCCCACTAAGAGGGGCAAGCCTACCGTGTCGGTGACCTCCATCCAACCGGAGGCACCGGATAATTTGCTGGAGGTGCTTAACGACGCCTCCATCGACGAGGAGCACCGCACTATTATGAGTGCGGTGATCCAGAAGGTTCATCCTGCCAAGAGCGGACTGACTGAAGCCTATGCCAGCCTTCTAACTGGCTTTGAGGTATGTAAAAAATACATGAAAATATTGCCGCATAGAAAGTAGCCCCTGATGCTCTGTTCGGTGTTCACAAAGAGAAGCCGAATAGAGGATCTAAAAATATCCGCAGGAGTCTAATGTAAGTATGTCGATATGCGTATGCAGGCTTCGCTGCTGACCTCTTCCACACTGACTGTGGAGGTTGCTGTGCTGAAGCAGAACCTCGAGCGGTCCGAGAAAGAGCTTGGCCTTGCCAAGAAGCAGCTTGAGGAGAACCAAGGTAAGTAGTGCCTTGACTGTATGTGTATAAAAAATGTAGTTGCAAGAATGATAGGATCGTTATTAATGTGCTAGGGGCCACGACCGAGGTGGCAACCCTGAGGCAAGCACTGTCCGAGGCCGAAAACAAAGCGGCCATGGAGTGCACCGAGCGGGGGAAGCAAGAGGCGTGGGTTGCTGAGGTGCATAAAGAGCTCCAGGCTCTCGGGAAAAAACATGAGAGTTTGGAGCTTGACTCGAAGACGCGAGAGTCCGAGCTTGCCTCGGCCCTTGAGAGCGCCAAGCATGCTAAGGCCGAAGCCCAGAAGGCCCTCGAGAAAATTGAGGCGATGAAGAAGATAGTGGCGGGTAAAGCATTCATTATGCAGAGCAAGAATGTGAAAGTAAATTACTTGTTACTTACCCGAGTCCGGAGCTCTCTAGGAGCATTCACAGATTTGCCCCGCAGCGTGTCGGATACTGCAAAGCACTACCGAGCCGAGGAGGGGAGCTCGACGGAGAAGGTGTTTTGGTCTCAGTATACTGAGGCCGAACACCCGGTGCACTTAAGCTACCAGTTGAAGCAATTGGTTGAGCTCCATAAGGCGGCCAAACAGGCCATGAAGGGTCTTATAGTCTGGCTGTGGACTGGAGAGGCCCTGCCAGGGAGCTACTTCGGGCTGGTAAGGCGGCTTGTGGATGCTTTCCTTTGGCTTGAGGTCATCAAGCGATCCGTCTGCATGGAGGGCGCCCGCAGGGCGCTTGCCCGTGCTAAAGTACACTGGGGCAAGATGGATGGTGAGAAGCTGGTGAAGGACGGGCCACCGCAGGGCAAGGAGCATCGCCACCCTCAAATGTACTATGAGGGCGTCCTGAAGGGTGCCCGCCTTATGGCGGATGAATGTTCCAAAGATGTAATATTTGGGTAAGCTCGCTTGTGTCAATGTACGCTGAAAACTTGTACGGATGAATGTGCGCTGAAAACTTGTTCATATGCGCTATGCAACGCTTGTTTGAATTAAAAATGTTACCTTCTGTGCGGCCGTTTATTAAATTTGAGAGATGGTCAGTCGTTGGCTTCTGCCCCCATGCCACGAGTGTTGGGGTGTTCAGAGTAAATCTGAGCACTCTTTTTCCCGTTCTTGGGTCCTTCGAGGGAGGTGCTCTGCGCAACGATCAAGGCAATCGGACTATAATGCTTTATCATTCTCACTTAGCCAGAGAATTCTATAATTTTAAATTTTGTCGAAGCCCCTAGTATTCGGAAGACCGAGTTCGGGGCGCTATACACGCCGAAGCCGGGCAAAGACGACTCCTCGCCCTAAGCGGCATAAGTCTTTAGGGACTCGAAACCTCTCGAACAGCGACCAGATCTCGCCCTATCATGACAGTCAGTTTTAGCTTTCTCTATCGAGGTGCTTAGCCCAGCTGAACCGGGGCACAATCGCAGTAGTTCTCCCAGTGCTTCCTTAGGCGATATAACGAAACGTAAG